>OV656835.1:6586486-7836486 GCA_927399475.2 Acleris emargana | reverse complement strand
CAGGACATCAGATCATTTTGTGTTCCAGCAGGATTCTGCACCTGCACACAAAGCCAAGACCACTCAAGCCTGGTTTGAGCGTCAAAAAATCGACTTTATAAGACACGAAGATTGGCCTTCCTCCAGTCCGGACCTTAATCCTTTGGACTACAAAATTTGGCAGGTCTTAGAGGAGAAGGTCTGTGCTAAACCACACACAAATTTGGAGAGCCTGAAGTCATCTTTTAGAAAAGCAGTCGCTGAAATAGACATGAATATGGTGCGTGCTGCGATAGACGACTGGCCGCGGCGTTTATTGGCCTGTATTATAAACAAGGGAAGTCATTTTGAATAATTTTAAGTTATATTAATTCTCTATTAAATGTTCTTTAAATTGGTATATAAATTATTAAAAACTGATTGGTACTTTTGTTTTTATCATTATTCTTATTTGTGACAGAACTTTAGGACCGACTAGGTATCTAGCTTCCGCATTCTCAGGGTTCGTAAATAAAAGTACTTACTTAGTTATAAAAAAGTCAAATCTAATGATTGCAACCACTTTGTCAACACTGCAAACAATAAGTAAATATAAACTTTAATAAACTTGTATATCGATCAACACAACAATTTATTATTTTATTCGTTAAGTGACTAGTTAGGCGTGCAGGATAGGTTATCTTCTTTGTCAAACTAATACGGTTTATGTAGGTAGGTACCTGCCTATTACTTTACATTACATTAAAAATAATAATGCATGTTATGATATTCAAATAAAAATAAGTAAATGCCAGAGTATGTGGGTAGTAAATTATTTAGTTTGGGCAAGGAATTATTAGGTACTATCAGCCCATTGGAACCCTGACCTACCATAGAACGGTGTCACAGTGACGTAATAAAACAATTTGTTTGACACTTCTTACGACATGAATCATAACGACACTGTGACACAGTTCTATGGTGGGTCAGGGTTCATTGGTCTGATAGTACCTAATGGTAATTTATGATTAGGTAGGTAGTATGTTCGTACTTCGTACGGCCTACTTCCTTACTGAATTTAAACATATTTATCTTTTGTTATGGAAGTACTTTTGTTTGTGTAATAAAGGTATTTTCTGAAGGTTTAATATATCAATTGTGTACCTACAGATGGAAGTAAATGTTATTAAACGTAGACTTTTTTTAATAGGTACTATCAGCCCATTGGAACCCTGACCCACCATAGAACGGTGTCACAGTGACGTTATAAAACAATTTGTTTGACACTTCTTACGACTTGAATCATAACGTCACATCTCTTACATCTCGTTACATCTCTTTGTAGTCGACTGTACTTTAGAATTGTTTATGATTTATTTTTAGTTGAATATATGTGCCAATGTGTGAAAGATCACGTGTGTCTTGCGAAAGCAAAACTCACTTTAGATTTATTTTTAGTTGGGTATAGAGGTAATATATTATGCCATAATATAATGAAAGATCTCATGTTTCTTGCGAAACCAAAACTTACTTTCCTATTGTTATCTTAGTATAATAGGTACTTAATAAGATAATGTTACCACCGCATGTGTTCAGAACACCTTAATTTAAGTAAGCTAACTCAAAAGGTAAAAAATAAACATTATTCTGATATACAAAAGTGTATAATTTTGTTTTATCCTACCTAAAAGACATCTAGAAAATTTGTTATATACTTGATACTACATACTTGATACGGATAATTTGTTCAAAATGCAAGTTAAAGTGCCGTAAAGAAAGTCTTATGCCGCAAATTAGTCTGCAAAGTAGCAAATAAATCGTAAGTTTTTGTAGTATCAAGTATTTTTACCGCATTTTAGTATGCATATGTGTACCTTTTCGTGTGCAGTAACTGCCATGATTTTGAAAAAAACCTTTTAATTTTCAATATAATAACCTAAATTTAATTATTTCTTTGTAAATTCAATCTTTGTTGTCACTTGGTCCTCGTGGCAATAAAAACGTCCACCTAACAACTATAGTATGAAAAAAAACGAGCGTCGAAAAGTTTTTCGCGGTTTTCTCGAAACCACCTTTTTTCTCATACTGCATTTTAGAGCCTGCACGGCAGCGTGGTTCTGAGCTAAGTTTTATAAAAATTGGCTGGACCGTTTAAGAGATATCAGCTCGAGGAGAAAGGGTCACCAGTATATATATATATATATATATATATATATATATTTATCCTGCTGATGATAAGGCGTCCCACATAGGCCGAAATGCATCTAAACTGGCGTCCACCTGCTTTAGACGTCCGTATACCGGACGCCACTTTTTTAATCGATGTTACTTTGGCCCTTTTGGCTCTAGCGATCTGTACAACAAAAATCGCCGGAAGGCAAAAAAATACTGAAGCGCTTGCATTTGTATAACTCAAACTTCCGCGAAATTCCGCATCAACGGCGCGGCGCTCGTGTAGCGCGTATATCGACAGTGCGTATACTCATCTAAAACACTTCCGATAAAGCCGATTATTTGGCGTCCAATTGCGACGTTGCCAAATCGACTGTATTTGAAATTTTGAACGGTTTGAAATATTCAATCAAAACGAATCAGTTAACAACAGTTTGCCGAAGACCGAAGACCTATACTTACTTAGCTTAACCACCTGCTTTCGTTCCTCAAATCGTGAATATTGAATTGAATTACATCGTAACTTTTGCTGAAATGCAAAGTATATAATTATGAAGAATTACTTAAGTTAATTCTATAAAACCCACTAATTTTTTTAATACGATTTTTTATCTCGGGAGAGAGATTGTTTAAAAAAAACATAAATTTCGAGGGACTTTTGCATACCTACATTTGTATTTCCCGGGTACCCGGAAACTTAAAAAGTCCGATTATTTGAAAATCCTAGTCCGTATATGTAGACACAATGTCACTAGTTCACCAAAGGTACAGACATGTGATATTTGACTTCAGTACCTATATGAAAGTACAAACACTTAATAATACCAAATAAATATTTATTTAGTCTAGTATATAGTATGGTAGGCTCGATTGTTTTCCTTAATGTTACTAATTGGTTATTAGTTATTATTCAGTCTTAATTCATTTTAAAACATTTGTACACTAAGAATGGCCATCACGTTCGACTGAACTCGAGTCTCAATACGAACATAATTGTTACACAATATTTCTTTGCTACCACATTAAATTTCTTTATATAGGTACACCATAGGATAGGTCATGTTTAGGTTATTCGTTTTTGTTGCTTGATATCATAATAAACAAAAAGTAGGTAGTTAATGTTTTTCGAGATTTTGGGTTCTGTGTGAAAACTTTCTACTCGGCTCAATTTTTTTTTCTACAAAAATATCAAGGACAAAAGCAACACTCGGCCTAGAAATGACTTATTATATTGTAAGTACCAAGTTACATATAAATCCAGCGTGAGACGTTTAAAATAAAACAACCACACCACTTTTGTATGGAGAATCGAGCGTGATTGCGACTCTTCCTTAAATTGGTAAAATTGGTACCCCCCAAGTACAGTCACCAGCATTAATATCTGCTACAACAAAGCGCGCATAAATATCTGTTCGTTCGTTCGTAACTTAAGAGCTACGCTCTTGTCGGTTGAGTAATCCCCACTCTGCTCTTGACGTTGCAGTCGGCGTGCAGTTCCCATACAAATTGCAGTCGGGTTGCAGTTCGTCTATATCGACGTAATTTCTGGGTGGTTACATACCAAATACATCTTTAAGTTATTAGAGGTACCTATGGTAGCCTTGTTTGATCTTCTTAGGCTGACTTGCGCGGACCAGAGTTAGTCCTTAACCCAGAGTTAAGCATCTCCTTTTGTACGTGGTTTGCGGCCTAACCTCGGGTTAAGACGCTAACTCTGGTCCGCGCATGGTGGGCCTTAGTGCCACTTGCACCATCCCACTAATCCGGGGTTAAGCGGTTAAACCGTTAACCCAGTGTCAAATTGTACTGTTAACCCTGGTAACCGGTTAACCCCGGGTTAGTGGAATGGTGCAAGTGGCGCTTAATGATATCAATAATGTTTTTTGTTTATAGTTTATTTTAAGAGATTGTGCCCTCACTTGTGAAAATCAGGTGTTGGCCATCCGTAAATTATATAGCTATTAGAAGTCCGATTACATAATGTATACGCTTAATAGCACACCTAAATACAATACAAAAATATATATTTAATTATTATTTTATAATTATTTATGTTGGATCTCAAATAGGTGCCAAAGTCACATAGATTTATATGCGTAATAGCACACCTAATAACATGGTTCTTGGGTGTGCTAAATACAATACAACAATTTAATATCTAATACTTTCTTAAAATTAATTATGTTGGATCTCAAATAGGTGCCAAAGTCACATAGAGTAAATTATCGTTAATACGTTGAATAATACTAATTATTTTAAGTAATTTTTAGACATTGATTTTTTAAGTTTTATAAACACAGAAAACGATTTCAATTGTTTTTACCTGCCATAACTATAGGGTTACCCACCTGTCTATAATAAAATAATAATCTTAAATTTATGTGTGTTTATTTAATTATTTTTCCTTGTAACTATAGAAAAATACACGGATGTCGAATATGGTGCGGCATGAATAGTAGGTATATACTGTCAACTGACGTCCGTATATAGCTTCATGAATCAAGAAAGATTCATGTTGTAAACAGCAATATCATCAACGTACAACATAGATGAATTTCATCAATTTCTTAGTAAATAATGCTTTAAGTTAAGGTGACAGAGTTCAAATTAAATTAAATTTTGAATTGTTTTTTACATAATAAAAATCTCGGAAATTATGCGTTATTGGACTACATGTTATACCACATTATATACTCCAAATAGGGTCTAGAATCGATGGTTAAAATCCTTCGGGTACGTCCCGGGCACGGTGTATAGCTTCAAAGCTGCGCGACACATATACGGATGTCGGTTTAACGCATACTTTTCATACTGTACGATATTTGACGTCCGTATACATGAATCTATGGCACTACTTTAGAAAAATACTCGGACGTGAAATGTGGTGCGGCATGAATAGTATATACTGTCAACTGACGTCCGTATATAGCTTCAAAGCTGCGCGACACATATACGGATGTCGGTTTAACGCATACTTTTTATACTGTACGATATTTGACGTCCGTATACATGAATCTATGGCACTACTTTAGAAAAATACTCGGACGTGAAATGTGGTGCGGCATGAATAGTATATACTGTCAACTGACGTCCGTATATAGCTTCAAAGCTGCGCGACACATATACGGATGTCGGTTTAACGCATACTTTTTATACTGTACGATATTTGACGTCCGTATACATGAATCTATGGCACTACTTTAGAAAAATACTCGGACGTGAAATGTGGTGCGGCATGAATAGTATATACTGTCAACTGACGTCCGTATATAGCTTCAAAGCTGCGCGACACATATACGGATGTCGGTTTAATGCATACTTTTCATACTGTACGATATTTGACGTCCGTATACATGAATCTATGGCACTACTTTAGAAAAATACTCGGACGTGAAATGTGGTGCGGCATGAATAGTGTATACTGTCAACTGACGTCCGTATATAGCTTCAAAGCTGCGCTATACATATACGGATGTCGGTTTGACGCATACTTTTCATACTGTACGATATTTGACGTCCAGACATGAATCTATGCCACTACTTTAGAAAAATACTCGGACGTCGAATATGGTGCGGCATGAATAGTGTATACTGTCAACTGACGTCCGTATATAGCTTCAAAGCTGCGCGACACATATACGGATGTCGGTTTAATGCATACTTTTCATACTGTACGATATTTGTAAAATAATAAAAAATAAAATCATTTATTCTGTAAGTAGGCCCTGTAGGCACTTTTACAAGTCTGAATCTACCATCTACCAGCGCTTCAAGAGACCATTGTTGAGAAGAAGCACCGCAAGAAACTCAACAGTAAGCCATTTTTTTAAATAAAGAACTTATTACAATACTAAACATAAGCTATCTAATTTAAATGTCACAGGGATGTACAGGTCCCAGTAGTAATAATAATAAAATTAATAAAAATGTCAGGTTAAAATAATAATACAATTCCGGAGATGTAAAGAGTCTCCAAATGTCAAATTAAAATTAAATATAGGTAAGTAGGTAATTAAACAAAAAAAACAAAACAACAAACACAAACAAGGGAGATGTAGAAAGTCTCCACGGTCAATTTTGGAGATGTAGAGTCTCCAGATGTCAAATTAAAATAATAAGCATACAAGGAGATGTATATAGTCTCCACGGTCATTAATAATTGTAATACAAATAATTCAGTCCCAAGCATTGTCATCATTTATATAATCTTTAATACTATAATACGCTTTAGAAATTAGTTGACGTTTAACGTAACTCTTAAATTTATTTACTGATAAATGAGTAACACTACTTGGGAGCTTATTATAGAACCTTATACAATTACCCATGAATGAGTTTTTTATTTTGTGAAGCCGTGTAAAGGGCACTGCGAGCTTATGTTTATTTTTGTGTTTGACGTTTATGTTTATGTTTGACGTCCGTATACATGAATCTATGGCACTACTTTCAACTGACGTCCGTATATAGCTTCAAAGCTGCGCGACACATATACGGATGTCGGTTTGACGCATACTTTTCATACTGTACGATATTTGACATCCGTATACATGAATCTATGGCACTACTTTAGAAAAATACTCGGACGTCGAATATGGTGCGGAATGAAGTATATACTGTCAACTGACGTCCGTATACACCGTGCCCGGGACGTACCCGAAGGATTTTAACTATAGATTCTAGACCCTATTTGGAGTATTTAATGTGGTATAACATGTAGTCCAATAACTCATAATTTCTGAGATTTTTATTATGTAAAAAGCAATTCAAAAGTTAATTTAATTTTAACTCTGTCACCTTAACCTAAAGCATTATTTACTAAGAAAGATTCATGTTGTAAACAGCAATATCATCAACGTACAACATAGATGAATTTCATCAATTTCTTAGTAAATAATGCTTTAAGTTAAGGTGACAGAGTTCAAATTAAATTAACTTTTGAATTGTTTTTTACATAATAAAAATCTCGGAAATTATGCGTTATTGAACTACATGTTATACCACATTATATACTCCAAATAGGGTCTAGAATCGATGGTTAAAATCCTTCGGGTACGTCCCGGGCACGGTGTATAGCTTCAAAGCTGCGCGACACATATACGGATGTCGGTTTAACGCATACTTTTCATACTGTACGATATTTGACGTCCAAACATGAATCTATGGCACTACTTTAGAAAAATACTCGGACGTCGAATATGGTGCGGCATGAATAGTGTATACTGTCAACTGACGTCCGTATATAGCTTCAAAGCTGCGCGACACATACGGATGTTGGTTTAATGCATACTTTTCATACTGTACGATATTTGACGTCCGTATACATGAATCTATGGCACTACTTTAGAAAAATACTCGGACGTGAAAAATACTCGGACGTGAAATGTGGTGCGGCATGAATAGTGTATACTGTCAACTGACGTCCGTATATAGCTTCAAAGCTGCGCTATACATATACGGATGTCGGTTTGACGCATACTTTTCATACTGTACGATATTTGACGTCCAAACATGAATCTATGCCACTACTTTAGAAAAATACTCGGACGTCGAATATGGTGCGGCATGAATAGTGTATACTGTCAACTGACGTCCGTATATAGCTTCAAAGCTGCGTGACACATATACGGATGTCGGTTTAATGCATACTTTTCATACTGTACGATATTTGACGTCCGTATACATGAGTCTATGGCACTACTTTAGAAAAATACTCTGACGTGAAATGTGGTGCGGCATGAATAGTGTATACTGTCAACTGACGTCCGTATATAGCTTCAAAGCTGCGCGACACATATACGGATGTCGGTTTGACGCATACTTTTCATACTGTACGATATTTGACGTCCGTATACATGAATCTATGGCACTACTTTAGAAAAATACTCGGACGTCGAATATGGTGCGGCATGAATAGTATATACTGTCAACTGACGTCCGTATATAGCTTCAAAGCTGCGCGACACATATACGGATGTCGGTTTGACGCATACTTTTCATACTGTACGATATTTGACGTCCGTATACATGAATCCCTTTATTCTCCGCTTGCCTAATGACACGTTATTTTAACATGCTCATCATGTTGTTTTAACATGCCTAGCTTGTCCAATTTACAGTTAGCTTGTTACATTATCTTGCTACTCTTAGGCGGACTTGCGTGGACCAGAGTTAGCCATTAACCCAGAGTTAAGCGACTCCTTTTGTACTTGGTTTGCCGCCTAACCTCGGGTTAAGACGCTAACTCTGGTCCGCGCAAGTGGGCCTTACAAGTTTAGCAGATAGTTTCGACATGCTCTACACGTTATTTTGACATGCTTGGTATGTTGTTTTGACATGCCTAACTTGTTGAATATAGGTACACTTAGCTTGTTAAATTATTTTGTTACTTTTACAAGTTCAGTATATAGTTTTAACATGCCTAGCCTGTTGAGTCTACAGTTAGCTTGTCACTTGATCTTATTTGTCTTACAAGTCGAGCATATTGTTTTAACTAGCCGGACATGTTGTTTTATAGGTAGCTAACCTGTAGATTCAACAAGCTAGGAATGTCGTTACAACAAGTTGATCATGTTAAGATAATCGGAAAACTTCTACCTGATGTAATGTTGAAATAACAAGTTAAGCTGCTTGTTAAATGAACAAATAAGAATTAACAATATCTAACTTGTTGGTATAACCAAACAGCGAATTGGTGCTATTTTAACCTTAAAACTTGTAGATTCAACCTGAAATAAGGTTGTTTTTTCTCTCAGTGTAACGTGTTAAGTCTCAATGTTGACGTAGTCCTAATGAGTCTAAGTCTTAACGCGGATTAGTTCAACAGCGATGTTTGCAATATGCATAGTGATAATTAGGGAGTTGGCGATTTACTCGTATACAATGTGCGAATTAGACTATGTAGACACATAGGAATATTACGTTTTAGGCAAGCGGAGAACATAGCCTATTATATGTATATCACTACTTTAGAAAAATAATCGGACGTCGAATATTGAAAAAAACCTAATTATCGAACCTGGTCACAAAATTTCACGAGAATCGGGTGAGAAATGCAACTTGTAGAGAGGAGAACAGCGAAGGGAGGTTTAAAAGTTTCATGTTTTTAAAATATTAATAAATATGTGGATAATTCAGTTTTTTGGGTGTACCATTTAAATACTGTTTTGTGGTAAGACAAACACAGCTCGATCGGGTCTCTCTTGAGTGAGGCTAGCTAGTGACGAAGGTAGTATTTTAGGTAGGTACTCGAAGATATGCTCAGCAGTGGGTGATTTCAGGCTGAGAATAATCTAGAAAATAGTTTTCTTTGAATCTAGTCAAATTAAACTTAGAAAAACCCCTATATAAACTCATGCTAATATTAGGGTTTTTTTGTGCGATGAGAAAGAACGATTGGATCCACAGCAGTAGTAACATCTGGTATATATACTTAAAAAATTAGAATAGCCCAAATAAGATAGCGATCAACCGTTAAACTATAAAAAAATATTATTTTACAATAGACAATGCGTTTTGCGAGACTCCGTGAAAGAAAGAGATAAGTATAAATTAACGAATCACAATGCTGGCAACGTCGCACTTTCAAATCCCAACTGTCTGATATGGACGTAAAAATATCCGCGCAATAGATAAATCAGATTGATATACGTAGGAGGCCAATAAAGCTTCACTATTGTATGGGGTTCAAAAATGTTTGGGCCTAACTGCAAAAAGAATATAGCCGCAAATAAATGAGCAAGAAAATGAAGTATCGTATGGAGTAGGAAATCAAAAAACTAAGCAATATACGTCGACAGATGATAAAAAATGTAAGCAGAACTGGTGGACGTCGTAATGATGCACAACATGCTTGACGCCAAATGAGTTACTGTATGTATATATATATATATATATATATATTTAGCCTATTTTCGTGTCCCACTGCTGGGCAAAGGCCTCCCCTCCTTCTCTCCATTCGTCCCGGTTGAGTGCATGCTCCCGCCATTCGCTTTGAAACGCGTCCAAGTCGTCCCGCCATCTCCTTTTTGGTCTGCCTCTGTTCCGGTGGCCATCTTGCGGAGTCCATTCGGTGGCAACCCTGGCCCACCGTTCCGGATGCATTCGGCAGACGTGTCCAGCCCAGTCCCACTTAAGCCTAGCG
The DNA here is from genome assembly GCA_927399475.2 of Acleris emargana. NCBI lineage: Eukaryota > Metazoa > Arthropoda > Insecta > Lepidoptera > Tortricidae > Acleris > Acleris emargana. Next base: position 7,826,216 of record OV656835.1, on the reverse strand, counting down.
GTCTTGTCACCCACATCAGCAATGCCAGTTTTGGAGCGCAGTTCGGTGTTTTTGATCTTGTCAGTTCTACGAACCCCGAGTATGCTGCGCTCCATTGCTCGCTGGCAAATCTTGAGTCGGGATTTTTGGGCTTCAGTCAATGACCAAGTTTGGGCACCGTAGGTTAGGATGGGTAGAATACAAACGTCGACGAGTTTGCGCTTTAGTGAAAGTGGAAGGTTGCCCTTCATTAGCGCCTTCATGGACCAGAAGCTCTTCCAGGCGTTTTGGATCCGTCGATCACCAGTATATAGGGTTTTTATTTATTTAATAGTTTATAATAATATTTTACATTACATAACATTAAATCACGCCTGTTTCCCAGAGGGGTAGGCAGATACCACTTCTTTCCACTTGCTACGATCTTGACAAATTTCTTTCGCTTCTAATAGTATGCAAGAGGAATATATGTACAAGATTAACAGGGCTACAATTTTAGTTATTTCTGTTTACATACACATACATACCTTCACGCCGTCATTCCCAAAGTGGGGTAGGCAGAGCTACAGAATTACCAACAACTCCAAAAACTTGTTGATAACTCTGTAACCACAATTTGCACAATTAGGCCAAGATGTTTAACAGTGTATATTAGTGACAGGTAGCAAGCCCATCGCCTAACAGTACTACAAGCCTTTATTCCCTTAGTCGCGTCTTACGACTTCCATGGGAAGACATGGAGTGGCACTATTCTAAGCCGGCAACCACACGGCACAACGCACGACACGGGTATTTATTTTTATTCCTAATTAATCACATACATACGTACATCGTACATAAGCACATACAAACAGATTATAATATAATCTACCTGTATATTGTACTAGTTACTTCGCAACTTGTACATTCATAAGTCGACTGTTAAACACATAACCTTTCTTTTGGCTTCTCGCAGTCGTATAATACATTGGAGAAATCTTTTTTCACAAGGATTCCATAATATCCATTTCAAAGCACAGACTGCTGAAATATGGATTCGCAATGCGACTTGGCAGCCTATCAATGTAATACTTCGACACCGAAAATGTTAATATTTCGTCAGGATAATATTTGAGTCAGTTCATAAATACATTTGCATACTTATACCGTTTCACTAACAAGGAAAGGTACCCGCTGTCCAGCTGCGATTTGTTTTTTTTATGTATGTTAGAGAGTACTAGTCAAAAATAACAGACACGTTTTGTTTTAGCTGCCCTATCTCAACCTGTTGGTAGAAATTGTACTCCAAAGTACTGAAAAGTGACTAAACCTTCTATAAAACAAAATGCAAGTTACCTACGGGTTTGAATATATGTTTTTATACTCGTCGATTAAAATCTGTGTATTAAGATTTCATAGAGAATACTGCAACGTCACTCTTTTCATCGTTGTTACTTCCGAAATAACCGAAATAACTATTTCGATACGCTCAGACAACAGAAAAAAATATTTAAATAGAACTTCGGATTTCCATATATGTGTCCTTGCTTAAAGAGACTCGATCCGATACAAAATTGCCAATCTGTATTACATTAGGATCACACGCAATATTCTTATTTCAGCAGTTTGACTTCGTTGGTACGCAAGGCTGAATAAACATGGCATTTTATCCCTGAGTCGACACGCACTGTTGCCCGACCGCTCGATAGATGGCGCTGGGTGTAGATTAGAAGTCGCAATCGAAGTGTCCCCCAAAATGTTAAAAGCGTGATCCTTACTTATAGGAATTACAGCTTAGAGGTTATAGGTAGTTATTTTATTACTACTCACCCATAACCTCTATGCTGAACCTAAAAACTTGAATTGAACTCATTCATCCCGTCCTTTGGTATTAAGGATGGGTATGATTCGGAGTTGTCGACGTTAGAGGCAGTTATGGTTATTGTACGTGTAGTCAATGACCAACTGCCCTTATCGTCCGCAACCAAAGTATCCTGTATACATACAGAGCACAGAACCGCGCCCCTACTAGAGACGGTATGCTCCAAACTTTCCATACAAATCAATCGTGTCAGTGGGCGTCACCGTTTACTCACACTAGTGCACGCACTACTACATAAATCCGTATCCGTATTGTCTTAGATGTCAACCATCTGTGCGCCACAAGAAAGTCACAAGTGCTTAAGAGTGCTGCGGTGTGAGGTCGATATTTTTATCGATATTTTAATGAGCCAAAATCGGACACATGACTATTTTAAAAGCAATACTTCGGCAATATTCAAAATTATTCATTATACCTTTAGGCATGCATTACCAACTAGGTGCCAAAATAATAGAAATCATTTTATTGGGGTTGTTTATTAAAATCAAGATTATAAAAAACTTGAACCGGAGCGCCATCACTGCCCCAAAAATAAAAATAAATTGTACAATAACTTCGTATTAATAAATTGGAGTTGCGTTTTTTTGTAAGGTAGTTCAGTCTGATGTCCACATATTTTTCCACATATTTATAAACTGATTGATTTCACAAACATCATTTAGCAAACCGCTTTTTTTCCGAAAATGTACATATTTCAGGATTTCTATGAAACTAACCTAACCTAAAGCGTTTTGACACGAGTCCTGAAAAAAATCCTGAAATATTTTCAGTTCCGGAAAAAAGCAGTTTACCAAATTATATGTTTATGAAATGAATCAGTTTGTGAAAGTTTTACCTCGTTAAAAACAGGATGGAGTTTCATTGTTGGAATAGCATCAGAAAATAGCTATGTTCTGGTACTCCTTTTCGTGGTACTTCCAGCCTCGAAATGGTCTGAGCAAATCGTACCATGTTACTGAAGAAACCAGTTTAACTTTCCCGTCGCTAATATTCATTTATCTTTAATGTAAGCATCATTAGGAAACCTAAAAGGAACACTTAGTAAAGGAAAATTAATATTAAATTAACAATTTTAAATGGAATAAAAATTAATTGATACTTTATGAACATTGATGCACTGTATCGATATGACGCTATACACCGCTACACTTCACTAACGCATTTACTGGCGTCACTGGCTGGTGAGACTGCTTACGGCGCGGTGGAGGTTTTGTGTTAAGAAGAAGAAAAAGAGGAGGTTTTGTGTTCCAAGATAACCTCAAATCGCAATTTTCAAATAACCAAATATTGATTTTAAATACTTAATTGTGATATGATACGCCAGAATTTGGTTTATTCACGTTTTTACTTTGGTTATTACAACATATCACAGCACAATGAGGCATAATATCGCTTTTTTGATCATGTGCACTCTACAACGTCCAAATAGACACTGACGGCCTTTACCTCCATCAATTGCGCTCAGCGCAACTGCGAGGCACGAATATTGTCTTCACTGCCGTCTCTGGTAGAGGCGCGCGGTGACGGTTCAGTGCTCTGTGTGTATACAGGATACCTCTAAATATTTAGAGGTATCCTGTATACAGGATACTCTATAGGAAAATCTACCTGTATTAAGACGAGTCTTTGTTCCATCTAAAGTTCTAAACAACTTAGACATGGGTCTAGTTAGTTTGACTGTTTTTTAGACAATCGAGCCTTGCAAAAAAATACAATGCGATATTTCGTCGAAAGTTCATTAATTTGTTTAGATTTTTTACCAAATACTGAAAAACGGAACCCTCATAAGATTACTTGGTTGTCCGTCTGTCCGTCGGTCTGTCAAGACCCCTTTTCTCAGGAATGGCTGAAGCAATGAGGCCGAAATTAACATTAAATACAGTATTTAATGACCGTCCCAAGGCCTCTTTGTTATAATTTTTGAACTTTGAAACTATTTATTTAAGGAGCAAAAATAATGAGTCCCCGAAAATAATAAAATTGCAATAACTTATCATGAGAGGTATCATTTAATAGTTATCAAATTACACGGCATAATCATAACTTTTAAATTGTTTTAAGTCAGTTACCATCGAGATATTTAGGTAATTAGACAAAAACACCCTGTCCCCCTCCTTGGAATCAATAATAAGTGTTCAGTAAATAAATATTTAAATTCTATAAGGCCTAGTTGGTAGTGACCCTGCCTACGAAGCTAGCGGTCCTGGTCCAAATCCCGGTAGGGGCGGATATTTGTGTGTGAGCGCGAATATTTGTTCCTGCGTCATGGATGTTTTCTATGTCCTCTTGACCGAAATTTCTGTTAAGCATTGCGTTATCCTCTGTGTATGCTTTTAACCACACTTTCCAGCTTCTTATGAAAAGGGCACGTGGTCCGATAAGTGGCACCAACTCCTTGATTGCATCAAGGTTCAAAGCTGCCAACGCCTGTACTGTTATGCCATTTTCTAAAAAAGGTATTTCATATAATTACAAATAAGGTACCTACATAATAACTATACTTAAAACCAATTATGCTTGAAAGTTAAGAGAAATTAATTTACAACCCGTCACTAATACTCTACCCAAAACAAAACATGTTAGCCCGTTTGTGAAAAATGTGGTTACAGAATTATCAACAAGTTTTTTAAAGTTGGTGGTAATTCTGTAGTTCCCACTCTAGGAATGAAGGTGTAAGTTTATGTATGTATGTACAATTCTCCTTTCGCAATATTCATTTGGGATGTTTAGGAGGTATCTAGTCAAGTACAACATTAAGTCAAAATAATTTCCCACCACATGCAAAACGTTCCCCTTTATTATATTGCTAAAATAACTTTAATATTATTTCAAACAAAATAGTATAGCTATTTGTTTTAATTGTTAAACACACATTATTACTATAGAAACTCAGTTACATTTTTGATACCATGGTTACTCAAGCTGGCCATTCAAAAATAATACCTAATCGTGATAGACTGTGTCGTAAAGCGAAGCACGTGCTTAACCTCGCACTAGGATTTACAAAAACAAGGCAATTTACTTACTCTGTTGCAATAAGAATAAGGTTTATTTTCCTATTTTCACTAACTGAAAATGGTATTTTCGAACAATCGCAATTGAAAGTTCCAGTTACAAACAACTCCCATTGTTCAGTATGGTGGGCCTTGCGAGGTTAAACCGGCAGCAACCGATCCGTAGTCACACCAATTTGCCATACTGGTGTGACTATGGTTCATTTTATTTACCCGTAGTCACACCAAGTAGGAGGTAGGTTTTGGTTATGTTAGTTATTTAGCAGGCCCGGAGGGTCAAACTACCCAGAAATAGGAGCTCTGCGATAGCAGAGCTCCGTCGACTCTGTGGATTTTGATTTTGAAAGAGAAATAGACGCAAATTCGGTCTTGGTGTGACTACGGGTAAATAAAATGAACCATAGTCACACCAGTGTAGCAAATTGGTGTGACCACGGATCGGTTGTGAAACCGGCGACGCCGGGCTACCTACCTACATACACGACACACCGTGCCGCTGGCTGGCTGGCTCAGCCATCCGACTTGCCTATAAAGTTTAAAGGATAATCTAGACTCTAAACAATCACTTTACCGTTGAGAAACAATGCTTGTAACTAAGGGAAATGAATTTAAAAAATAAGTACTTACTTGCAAACGTGACAATAAGATCAGACGCCAATCCCCATGCCATTAGCAGATCTGGCACTTCGTCCATCGTTTTCACGAACTTTCACTACTACTACAACTTGATTATACTATAATATTTATAGTTACATACATAAATACATACCTTCACGCCTTCATTCCCAGAGTGGGGTAGGCAGAGCTACAGAATTACTTACCAACAACTCTAAAAACTTGTTGATAACACTGTAACCACGATTTGCACAATTAGGCTAAGATGTTTAAAAGTGTATATTAGTGACAGGTAGCAAGCCCATCGCCTAACAGTACTACAAGCCTTTATTCCCTTAGTCGCCTCTTACGACTTCCACGGGAAGACATGGAGTGGCACAATTCTAACACGGCATTTATAGTTATAAGTTATAAAACGATTTAAAATTGCTGCCAACGATGCGATGATAATCCACGGACTGAACTGAAGGAAGAACCTGAAAAACTAAACTTAACAAACTAGTTGCAACTCGTACGGCAGCGCGGTAGCGCGCCAACGGTCTGCACTGCAGTGTTGCCAGGTGGCGAATTTCATATGACCCATGCACTACTACTTTATTCGAGTAATTTTTCATGAATGTGATAAAACTGATAGAGCAATAATAAGTCGTATAAAACTTAAAGATTAATGCAACTATAATTAAGGGACCCCCACGTTGCAAGTTGCAGGGTATTATCGGCAGGTAGGTAGGTAAGGTATTTGGGCGTTTTCAGAAAAAGTTGGTGGTTGGAAAAAGTCGTGTCCCATTAATTTAATGGCCGATTATTCGAATTTAAAGAAGACATATCAAATGAAATATATATATTTTAGATTAAATAACTTATTTACTTCAGAAATACACTAGAATTGTGCAAAATTATCCATATTGAATTTAAAATAAAGGCAAAATAAGAAAAAATGAGGCCCTGTTTTGGCGTGTCTCACGCCCTCCACGCCAATTTTGGAATTAGATAAAAAAATACTAAATAAGACTCTTAAAAAGTCAACGGTTTTGTGCTGCTCAGTTATAAACCGAACTTTAATAATAAACCTTAAAACAAGTGCGTTAACATAGAATTTTCAAAGATCAAAGATTTTCAATGATTTACTTATTTTTAGGGTTCAAAACAAAACTCTTATACGATCACTTTAATGTGTGTCTGTCTGTCTGTCTGTCTGTCAAGACGCTCTACCTCGGGAACACGTAGAGGTATCGAGTTCAAATTAAAACCATATACTTAGGTCTACAGTACCTTGAAGCTGTGAAAAAAATTACATTAACATTAACGTTAAAAAAAAGATACGGCCGTTTATACCGCAAAAAATGTATATTTCGACACTTAGGGGTATTTTTCGTGTAGGTACCTAGAACTATAAAATTTGGCAAATAATACCGTCTTTACAACAGTAACTCTACAAGTATACGGAAAAATCTGAAAACTATACATTTTAAATTACTTAAATCACAGAAAAAAGGGTCTTTATGTTACCAACATTTACGCCGTGCCAGGATAAGCTAAGAGATTTTGCCCCCCTTGAGTTTGGGCTTGTAATTTTTATCTTTATCTTTTTTATAGATTGTGTGGCTCTGCATTAGTAATTGTTTTGCCAAATTTGAGCACCCTAAATAACATAGTTTTCGTTTAAAAAAAAAAAACTATATTTAATTTTTCTTTGATATTTTTTTTCCTGTTAACCAATTTTAATGAGCTTGGCATATAATGTACATTTAACCAAGATGATCAAATGGCCATAATTATATTTTCATTATGCCATAGAAAAAAATTTAAAAAAACCCATTCAAACTTTTCAGATATTTTTTTTATCACTTCCATGTTAGAGACCGCTCTAATTTTTTCACTGGTAAAACTCCCACTAACGTCCTATAATATGTATTTTTTTTCAAAATTTTTGCTAAGGGAGAACATGGAGTTATCTTGACAAGAAATTCTTTACATACATTTCCTAGAACCGCTATAATTTAAATCGGAATGATTGCAACCTCTTTAGAGGAACGTACATGTTGCATATGAAATACTTACTGGCCACTTACATTTCAACTTTTTAAAAAAGTAAAAAAAAGACAACAAAAAGATTTCCTTTCAATTGTCGTGCGTTGGTAACATAATATAAACCATTCCAATATGAATTCATTATCAAAAACAACTGCAATACAACGCGTTTTCCGTAAAAAAGTTAAAACGCTGTAGGTATTGTCTCGCAATGAAAACAATTCTGCAAAGTATAAACGAACAATACGATTTCTTTAATAATACACTTCCAATTTTTGATCAGGTAAATGTCACAAAGGCATATTGTGCATTTGTATAGTAATTAATGGGTACTTAATTTTAAATAGTTAGTTTAAATAATTAGTAGTAGAAGTAGTAGTAGTAGTAAACTCTTTATTGTACGTACAAACAAATAATAACCTATGTTTTTTTGATCATTTAGATTGAAGACATGCGTGTTAAGTTATACTACCTGAGACTCCCAAATTACATATCCGTGGATAAACATAAGTTCAAGGTACCTACACGAAAAATACCCTTTATTCATTTTTTATATGTCTGACGAAAGAAACTCAAAGCAGATGCAAAGCAGTAAACACAAAATAGTTTATTTATTTTAATGGCGTCTATAAATTATGTAATTAATTAAATTACGCAAAATAGCAAATTTGTGAACGAACGGCAGCGAATGATTGACAAGTGAGTGTGACATGACATGACAGTCAGTTCTGTTTCTGTTTAAAGTTACTTTTTTTATTTTATATCATGCTAAGATCACGACATCAGTATTCCTAACTTTGTATATACGGTCTTTTTAAGACTGCGCCGAGCGTACACCGGATGTACAGTGGCGCCCCCATTACTGTTATTGAGTTTTCTAATAAACTAATGTATTTTCTTGAAATCGAACGGTGCTTTTTTGTACTACAAATGAAAACACAACTTAAAGGATATATCACATAGTTTACTAACAATTGACCTTCGAGTTATCAACTTAACGGAAAAAAGTGGCCATCTTTTCCCGTTAAGCTGACTTCTCAAAGGGTAACTGTTATTAAAGTTTGTTACCTTTTCCATAACCTGTGTTTTTACTTGCGCTACAAAAAAGCATCGTCCAAGGAAATTGTTTAGTTAATTAGAAAACATAATAATAGTAATAAGGGCGCCACTGGACGCTCGACTTATCGTATCGCTCGATTATACGTAAAGTTCGGACCGCGGGAAAATTCACGCGCCGTCCAATCTTCGTTCCGAATCGTACATTTTTACTATTTTACTATTACAGTTGCATTTACACGGTTTGGAACGAAGATTGGAACGGCGCGTGGCGTTTCCTGAGGTCCAAACTTTACGTGTATAGGCCGCTAATGTATTTAGGGAACTGATGGATGCAAGCGGTGCAGGATCATTAATTGCGGAAAACTTTGGCGACATCTTTGTTCAGCAGTGAATGATTTTCGGCTGAAAAAATTATGGTGTAGATTATTTATTTCAATACTGTTCACAATTAAAAGTTTAAATTATATTTTAAATTAAAATAAAACTAAGCTACTCAAATATTAAAGATGTACTTAAATAATAATCACCACTATAAAAATAACACCCCCTCTAGCAGGTCCGCTCGCGGCATGGTCCCTATGACACTGGCTGCATTACCTCTCTGGATTAGCCCAATCCTTTGGGAGAGGTAAGCACCTGCTCTAGGATCTCCGGAGGTGTCTATGAGCCGGGATGACAGAGCCTTAATAAAGCTTTTCATATTTGATGTAGATTATATTTCGTTTTGCATTTTGTACAAATAACATATTTAAATACATCTAACATTACTTGTGGGAGGACGTTGTGCAGGGTCTGTCTGGGTTGGTACCACCATCTTATCCATTAACCTACCGCCAAGCAGCAGTGTTCGCATTGTTGTGTTCTGGTTTGGGGATAAGACAGCCGGTGAAATGACTAGCATAGACGCATTCCATCTTAGTCCTCAGGGTTGGCAACGCATTTGCAGTCTTGTGAATGCGAATGTCTATGGGTCACAGTTTCCACTTACCATCAGGGCCTGTGTGCTCGTTTGCCTTCCCACGCCATAAAACATCAATAATCTTATTAGCTTATACTACAAATATTATAAATGCAAAAGTTTGTATGTTAGTTTGTTTCTTCTTCACGTTGCTACGGCTAGACGGGTTTTCAACCCAGAAATTTAAAAAGTTCTCGAGGGATTAAAAATAATCAACATCTATCTACGCGGACAGTCACAGGCAGAATACATGCGAAAGTTTGAATGTTTGTTCCGCAATCACGCCAGAACGTCTAAACGGAAATGGATGAAATTTTGCACAGAGATAGATAGTGTGTAATAGCAAAGAAACTATTTTTTATCCCGGAAAATTAGACAGTTTCCGAGAGAGTTGTTTACACTGGCGAAGTCGAGCGCAAAAGTGCCTCTGCTTATTTGCTTATCTCGATTTCACAGTTAAATGGCTGAATCGATTTTAATGCAGTTTGATATGAATATCGCTTGAACCTAGCACATGAGCTGGTTATTTTTTATCGCGGAAAGTAGGACCCAAAGGAATAACGTTGAAAGACTGCTACGCAGACGGAGTCGCGAGCAAAAGCTAGTATTGTATAATTGAAGCAAGTTGTGGGTATTTCGCACATCTTTAGCGCCAGATGTGGGTCTTCAACAAACGCCAACAGTACTCTAATTAAAAGATAATGTTACGAGTTCATTCGTTAACGCGATAAATACGGGCTTATAAAATAATACTATACCGTGTTTTTTTTTATTTACTATAACTTCGTCATATTACTATGTTCATCCATAGAAACTACGTGGTAGATAAGATTTTGAAACATAGCCAAAAAAAAAACTGCTTCGAACAAAGTAATTAAATGTTGTATCTTTGGTCATTCTAAAAGGGCCTTAAGAGTTATCTAATAGTCAGTGTCAAATACGTCAATGTTGGCGTGACATACACACACAATTAAGAGCCTTTTACACCAGTTCAACGTGATTAACTAAAACCGTAAAAGTTATAATTTGTCTGTCTTCGGGAAATATACTTTATTTGACCTAAATAACGTTCCCTTAAAGTTATCGCAAATCAAAACACGGTGTATATACTCGAATATAAAAGTCCTTTTGATAACTCTGAGTAAAGAGCATTGGGTAAGTTTATATGAAGAGTACCGTAAACTGGGGTTACTTAAGACCTAGGGTGTAACATTGACCACCCCAAAAATCATCTTAAAAAATTAATTATTCCTTTAAATGTTCCATCAGAAACAACCTATTTATATTGTTCCAAAATTATTTTAACAATTAAAGATGTTTACCACTAAAATAGTCATAGTTTTAAGCGTGGGCAATGTTACCCCCTTTGATTATTTACTCTCTAGATAGAGTGTGACCCTGTAATCACTACGACAGAAACAGGCCAGTTTTTGTATGCTTGTGTGCGTGACTCCTTTGTCTGACACTCGCAAAACGTCATTCTATTTGTCTCTGTGGGCATACATAGGGATGCCAGCTAAAGACATAATTACTAATTTACAGGGAAAACTGATCACAGTAAGGTTTAGTTATTGTGAAGTGTTTGAAAAACAAAACATATAAGTATCGATTCAAATTGGAATGGGTTGACTTTAATGTTTTCGATTCATAAAATACAGTCACCGGCAAATTTTTCCGAACAAAATAAGAGGAAGACATTTGAAAAAGTTATTTTTTGCCCTAAACTGGTAACGAGGAGTCCCTGCAATAAAAGTATAATAATTATTTTATAACAATTTGTGATCATTTTATAACAACTAAGGTAAGTTTTACTTTGCTCGGTATCGTTTCCTTTTTCAATCTCCGACGCTTTTGATTGCTGACAAAATACAAGTCATTTGTATGGAAATTATCAGAGCATACAACAGTTGTTTTAGTCGGCTTCCAATAATGTTCTCCACGACTGCTTCTTATAATGTCTACCCATCGATTGTTCATTATAGGATCACTAGGTATTCTATAAATTAATAATGTATTGTTAAACATCTTAGCCTTATTGTGCAAATTGTGGTTACAGAGTTATCAACAAGTTTTTAGAGTTGTTGGTAATTCTGTAGCTCTGCCTACCCCACTCTGGGAATGAAGGCGTGAAGGTATGTATGTATGTATGTAATAATGTATTGTAAGGCAAATTTATTATTGACCCATGAAATATAATACATTTTCATATCGACTGTACCATTCTCGGCTCGCACTTGACCAATTTCTGATTATATTATTTATGCATTTCTACAAATCTTATGTTTCAAAATCTAAATAAGTTATGTTAACAAAATCGTTTATTATCCACTCACACTTGGCCGTTTTCAAATTGTTTTGTTTTCAATGAGCTATATGTGTAATGACCTGACCCCATGTCAAATTTCCAGTTTGTAAGTCAAAATTTATTTTTATCAATTTCCACTATTCTCGACTTACACTTGGCAGTTTTCTATTATTAATTTAATGTATACTCGTACATATCCTAAAGTAACTTCCATACTTCAATACTCACACCACTAGGGACTAGGGAATTTCGTATTTCAGAACTGGCAACACCAACAATAATGCCAAGATGGAATCGTATTAATTAGACATATTAAACGAATGGATTTTTGAAATAAATACTATGAATTCTGAATTAATTAGCGGTGGTAGGTGACTTTGCTGTTTGATTTCATACGTCCTTTGTAATTTCGACAAAATTGAATTACACAACTCGTCATTTTAGTGCCTTTTTAGCAAAATAAATTTTGACTCGTAACACGACCGTATCCTTGACAACACATTCGACACTAAGGAGCGGAAAGGTACTTATAGGCTAACAGTTAGCTGATAAATTTTTCGACGCGTTCATGTCATCGAAGTTCTATCTAGAGAGTAAATAATCAAAGGTTACCCCATAGGTCTAAAGTAACCCCAGTTTACCGGTATTGGTTATTTGTTCAGCGGTTACGGATGATGTTAACATAGTTATTTAGAAGACCACTCAATGCTCATAGATATATATAATTTATGGCGTTAAATAATAAAGCGGAGATATTAAAAAATTAAGTATTAATTCGTTTTTGGTAGGTAACTAAAAGTTCGTCTAGGTATGAATATTTAAATATCTCGGCTCCGATGCACTTAGGAGCATACCTGGGATAACTCGGGGCATCTGTACGAAAGTGATGTAGCAAAATATTTTATCGACATAAAATATATCGATGTTACTGCCAACATCTAATTGTTATTCGACATAAATAAATAATACTTATTTTCTCGTCATTCTTAGATTTAAAAAAAATACGTATATTTATATGTTTATTTTATAATAGTTTTCATAATATATTTTTATACTTTTTCCATATTACTCGGTATTAATGATTGCCGTCTAGATGAAAATATCCACTTTAAACTGCTAAACGTTCTTTCAACGTCCACAGTGGTCAACGGGGCATTCAGATATGACATCGAACCTCTTTACAGTAATCGAGAATGTTCAATGCTCACATGTATTAATTTAATTATATCGACATCTTTTTTATCGATATCAAATCCCTAGAAATTGCCCCGAGTTATCCCAGGTATGCTTAGGAGTATTAAATTTACATGACATAACAAAATATGTTTATTTTAAATAATTCTATCATAATTTACAACTTTCATGAATGGCCGCTCACCTTAAAAAATTTTACCCTTTTCTTGTTTTTGAGTTATTTTTTATTATAAAAGATGCATTATAGCCTATTAGGACATCCTATATACACCTAAAAACTACAACCCCGTGCACAAATATCTACATAATATGACCGTTGGAATAAAGATCCATTATTTTGCGACAAAACTGTGACATCTGCGCAAATCACAGCTTTGGAGATGTCACAGTTTTGTCGCAAAGGAGCGATATGTAAATAGGATAAAATGGACGTTTTTTCGTTTTTTAACTGACAGTCTAATGTAAAATTAACCCTATAGTATACACAGTAGGTCCATAGTTCATTGGAAAATTTCGTTTTTTAGGGTTTTCGTTATTTACAAAATTAAATTGATATTATCGATGCAAAGAACTAGGGTGATGGCAACAGTGTTATACAATTTTAGCCAACAGGCACCAGTAATGGACACTAAATTTAACTCTTAATTCAAGTTGCATACGGGCGTAAATTGATTGCTGCAAAACAAATAAAACTCTTATCTTCTGTCAAATAAGAAACAAATGTCTATCATTGGTCCTTGTCTATTACATGTTCCGTACCCTACTTTGATGAATGAATTATTTATTTTATTTAGCAACGAGTCTAATCTAAATTCGAGGGTTCACGGGCTATTTGTATTAAGCGACATTCTGGCCGATATTGAGTTATATACATATTTGGAATCGCCAGATTTTTCTGCGTCGTTTGAGCCCGGTTTCGTGGTGATCTGAGCACTTTTTTGTCGCTTGAAACATGAGTAAATTAAGGTCTAGTTTGAGTCTGATGTGATTGATGCGACACAAATTTTATTCATTTATAGAAAAGATGGACTTCATACCGACAAGATATTTCGTGATTTTGACTTAAGCGGTTTTTCCTGACATACACTACGTATTATAGGGCGTTTAAATCGTTATGCCTGCATCCTGAAATCCTTCCTTGATGTCGCTTCAAACATTAAGCCTGCACCTGAAATCCATCCTTGATGTCGCTTCAAACATTTAGCTTGTTTCTAAATAAAAGTGATTCGAGGTCATTTTGTATCAAGCAACCTTTATTTTTAGTAAAAACAACTTTAAAAAAGTGACAAATGATTTTAAAATCCCGCAAAATAGTTTTGTTCTAGCCGCCAATCTTTGTTATACACACAGTTTTACTGTCACTTCAAACAGTTTACTTTCAGTGCATCTATTTTATTATACTTCAGGTGCTTAAGCGGACTATCCTGATTCTATTTTAATATCGCGATGGTTGTTAATACATTTAGCTTTACACAAGCACAACACCCTAGTATCGCTTAAATCCTTTTTCCTGAACCTAAAATGTTCAGTTTATGGCGCTTCAATCAATAAGCCTGTTTCTAAATAAATGTGATTCGAGGTCATTTTGTATCAAGCAACCTTTATTTTTGGTAAAAACCACTTTAAAAAAATGACAACTAGGCTAAATTGCTCGGATTTAGATAAGGAAAATAACCTAGGCCACTTTTTTGTAAAAATATTGATACGTTTTTTGTTATGATTTTTTTTTCGAAAAATGAAACTTTGATACGCTCTCCTGTAAAGTTCCAAAAATGTCGCTTAATACAAATAGCCCGCGACCCCTCGCAATAATGTAAATAATCTTTGTACTAGTTCAATTAATTAATTTAAAACATCAAACCAACGTCACAGTATGTGTCGATGATACAGCAAAATAAAACTGGGCAAGAGCACGTCGGACCATGCTGATGATGATAAGTGGGGACGCCCAGCCGAAGCAGGCGGGCAGTCGATTCGGTTAACCGTTCATTCTGCCCTATTCCTCTCAGTCGTGCCTCAAGTTACTGGCCCGGCGGCGCTCCCATCCAGCATCGATCCCATCTTCCTGTCTTCCTACAGAACAACAGCGCGTCCCGTAGGTTGATACTTTTGAGATCTTCTGTGGACAAAACGTCCTCTCCGAATGTGTGGTATCTCAGTGACGAGTACATGACACACGTCGGACCATGCTCAGTGCAGGGTTCCGAAGCCGTACACAACAAACAAATTAAAGAAAATTAACTTTGCCGTTGGAAAACTGTTATCTCCATACATCGACATAGGTCGCCGTCAGTTTACTAACACCTAAATAAGTTTTCGGTAGGTATAAACATTTAAACCGATTGTAACTATTTACTCAAGATCCAAAGAAGTCTAGATAAGTACTTAGTCGTGATGGTTTTCGTTTAAAATTCGTTGTGTGCTTTCATTTAAGATAATTTTTAGATTTTTAGTATTTATAGTTTCGGCTGTTGGGGAGAGGGACACTTGACTTGATCAAAAAAGAGCGCTGTACAGCTTAATATTTCATAAACATTGTTTTTACAAACCCGCATTTTTTTTTCATCACACTTGCACGTAAACAGTATCTAAACATACAGGTTAACTTGGCCGCAATGCCCCATATAAAACCCTCGACCTTTCTTTTTACCATGAAACCCAAGGTCGGTAAGTAATTTTTTTTTAATTTATAGCACAGCACACTGGTCATGCAAGTTCAAGCAAAGAGTTTACACGCAATTGAAAAAATGTCAATGTTATTTAAACAGGAATTTCATTGCAATCTCGCTACATGTTACTTAAATACTCAATTAATGTTCTTAATAATCGATTTTAATAGTTTTCTGTATCAAAACGTCGATTTTTTTCACACTCCTTCAGGGCTGTATGTATACCTACGTAAGTATTTGCCCTTAACGTTTCTGAACGAAACATTTGTATAATCTGTGGAGTCCGCCCGCCATCCGCTTAAAAAAAGTTCAAGTAATTCGTAATAATAGTTGTGCTGACTTGTGTATTAAAGCTATAATTCATAGTTATTTACATTTTATATTTGAAGACAAGTAAAAAAGTTATAAAAAATGTCGTCGTCATCGTCCGATGAGTTTAATTTAAATGCAACACCGCCAGATATTATCCATGCAGCAAAAACAATTATTGAAAATCTTTATTTATTTACTCGCAAATGTGATGAAAAACATTGTATGTTTCACGGGCGGTACGGGAATTACGAACCTCGACTCAGAAAGCCCTGTCTTCGACTTCGGGCTTCTACTAGAGCCTCGATCGTAATTCCTTACTTACCGACCTTAATACACAATGTACTATGAAAGACCTATCCAACGACACCCCGCACTGTGGGGTAGACGTGTAGAGTTTTTTTTTAATTACATTTTATGTTATAACTTTTCTGGCGTGACTAATATGTTATATGTATGCCAAATTACAGCTTTCTAGTACTAAGAGTCTCTGAGCTAGGCTGCGGACGGACGGACGGACATGGCGAAACTAAAAGTGATCCTAGTTTGACTACGGCACCCTAAAAAGCCGATTAGAATAGGTTTTGTGCGGGGGTCTTTAATTTTAATCTTTATTTTGTAAGTCTTAACGAATCTCGAACTAAATGAGCCCCGGACCTTTGAAAGCCGTTCCTACATGGAACCGAAGCCAACACGCACAGGCACTTCTGACTAGTTTAATTTAGTAAAGTGATAGCACACCAACCGGCGTTTGTCCCTGAGTCCACACTATACAAGTATGCTCCCTCGGACAACCACCTGTTAGTATAGGTGTAAAAAGGATACACATAACTCACGCCTTCGTTCCCAGAGTGGGGTAGGCAGAGCTACAGAATTACCAACAACTCTAAAAATTTGTTGATAATTCCGTAACCACATTTTGCACAATTAGGCTAAAATGTTGACCAGGACAACCACCTGTTAGTATAGGTGTAAAAATGATACACATAACTCACGCCTTCGTTCCCAGAGTGGGGTAGGCAGAGCTACAGAATTACCAACAACTCTAAAAATTTGTTGATAATTCCGTAACCACATTTTGCACAATTAGGCTAAAATGTTGACCAGATTATTAGTGACAGGTTGCAAGCCCATCTCCTAACAGGACTTCAAGCCTTTATTCCCTTAAAAAGCATAGGAACCTTAATTATAGGCTATATGAATGAAATAATATGGATTGGTGAACTAGGCTATTGAAGAAAAGATGGCGCCTGCCTGGCCAATGCCAGCAGTATAGTATATTTTGGTTGAAATGGCACACCACACGGTAATTCGCCAACACAATGGAATGGGCCTCCCAAAATAGCCGCATAAACATAGCAGCAGAAAGGCAACAGTTCCAGAGTTATTTTGTTCTAATTATTTGTTATTATAACGGTCATTTTAATACTATCTCACAAGGTCCAATTCTAATTACCGACTGTTTTCTTTGTCCCAATGTTCATAAGATTCATTTTTCTCTGTATTCATTTTAGCTTTCAGGGTCTTCGACATGCTGCCCCAATTCAATAGTAGGATATCTTTAAAAAAAAACGAAATTGAGATATGTCTTGATTTAGGTAAGCATTTAGCTGCTCTATCTGTGGCAAAAATCGGATAAGGAGAAAACGCAACCTAAAGCGCTTGAAATTAAATATCTTACTATTACATTTAAGCATATTTTACCCAAACGCTAGTTCAAGACTCTGACATCCTAAGATATCTGAAGGGCCAGGAAGAGTTTTGCGTGCCTTTATTTCCATACAAAGATATTTTAAAATGTCTTTGTATGTCTTTACAATAAAAAAATCCAATTCAATTAGTACAGTACAAGCTAAAAATGTGAATAACTCAAAACATACCCCGGTCAAGATATCTTACTATTGAATTAGGGCAGCGATTGTTATCGTCACATCGTTTTGTCAACGTATTGATAGCTCTTATTTACTTGACAGTAATGACGGCGAAGCTAAAAACAATACCATAACAGGTCAAAGACGATATCGGTTTAACCGCCAAGAATACCCGCCCTGAATTGTGATAATATAAAATTGACACTTTAAATAAAACTTTGTTCTTGCGATAGGATACCCATAATAATATACACACACTTTATAATTGCCGTGTGGTGGCCGGCTTAGAATTGTGCCACTCCATGTCTTCCCGTGGAAGTCGTAAGAGGCGACTAAGGGAATAAAGGCTTGTAGTACTGTTAGGCGATGGGCTTGCGACCTGTCACTAATATACACTGTTAAACATCTTAGCCTAATTGTGCAAATTGTGGTTACAGAGTTATCAACAAGTTTTTAGAGTTGTTGGTAATTCTGTAGCTCTGCCTACCCCACTCTGGGAATGAAGGCGTGAAGGTATGTATGTATGTACGTACACTCTATAAAAAAAAACCAGCCTCTATTACTGTTTAAAATAGATACAGTCCGCTGACAGACAGATGTACCTATAGCAGCGGCTTACAGTAAAATAGTTCGGTTAGCACCGCAGGAAACTCCGGAAGGTAATTTTCTCATTCATTTGACATACAGGGCGAACGATATGAAGTGTTACCAAATTCACAAATTCGAGCCTGGTGTCAAAGTAAATGCGACTTACTAGCGGGAAAATGTTTTGGAAGCTGCGTTGGAGCCTTGGGCACGCAAACATTTCGGTAGTAGACCGTGGACATTACAACAAGACTCGGCCCCGGCTCATAAAGCTCGTGTGAGCCAAAAATGGCTGAACAACGCGTTCCACATTTTATTTCGTCCACACAATGTCTTTCGAATTCCCCAATCGCGAACCCGATGGACTTTTCTATCTGGTCCATTGTGGAGAGCAAGGTGAGGAGAAGAAAACATGCCAGTGTGGATGCACTGAAGAAAGCGATCGTACGTAATTGCCATTGCATACCGCAGGATCACATTCGTGCAGCGTGCAACTCATTTTTCTACTGTCTGAAGGCCATAGACAGCAAAAGGTGGTCATATCGAGTTAAAATAAAGTAATCTTAGAAATTTGATATCTTTTTCTCATTTTTTTCTTAATAATGAATAATTTGTGACAACAAAAAAAATCGTAGCCTTTTGAATTTGGTAACACTTCATATCGTTCGCCCTGTAATAATACTTAAAAGTTGGTTAAATTAAAGGGTAATCAAGTTATACATAATATTTATTTAAATTAGCACTGATATAAAATCATTACATATAAGGTCAATAACCTTAAAAACTACAGCTGATGGATTCAATTACAGTACACATATTAATGGCTTTTACTGTTAAACTGTTACCATTTATTTGAGCGTTCAATTATGACTCACGTTGGCGCCATCTTATTGGTAGACAGAAGGGGCGGCCCTTTGCCGTAATTGCTAAACACTGGACGGGTTTCGTCGATGATTAACAGTGGATTTCAAGGAAGCAGCGACGTTCTGATGCGGTATGGTGACAAGGTACATAGTACAAGCTATTAAGTACATTTACTAGCATGAAAATGGTTCAGGTACTCATGCCACCGAAAGTTTTATAAGGCTTTTAAAAATAAAGGACGCATAATAGTACATTATTGCCTAGGCAGTGAAGTAGGCAATTGCGGGTCGAGTATTGGTTTAAAAGGACGAGCTTGCGAGTCCGTTTAAAAATACGAAGCCCGCAATTGCCGTTCCTGCCGAGGCATATATAATATAGTGCTTTTCTCAAAAATCGCAAGAAAAAAATTGTGTTTTTAATAAATAAATAAAATAAATAAATATCAAGGGACAATGTCACACCAATTGACCTAGTCCCAAACTAAGCTCTAGGCTTGTACTATGGGTACTAGACAACGATATAAATACTTATATAGAGAAATATATGCTTAAATATATAGAAAACATCCATGACTCAGGAACAAATATTCGCGTTCATCACACAAATATCTGCCCTGACCGGGATTGGAACCCAGAACCTCTAGCTTCGCAGGCAGGGTCACCACCAACTAGGCCAGCGTCGTTTTAATTGCAAACAAACAAAATCTTCACATGAAAAAACTATTACTCTTTACCGCCTTTATGTTGATGACAAGGAGAAACGCAAGCATTTTTAGAAAAAAAAACTCAAGCTATTCCAGATACAGATAAAAAAGTTACGTTTCGAATAAAATATGGATGTATAAGACTTGTGCCCAGACTTTATTATGGCCGTTATCACTTTTTTTAAAGTTATAAACTAGATAACAATGAAATTTGTATGCAACATTGCGGACTTATGTAGCGAGCACGCAATGTATTTATTTATTTATTTGGATACTGTCGTAAACCATGTACTTCGCGTCTCAGTATGGAGTTAGTAATGTAATGTCAATTTTTCCGGTCATTTTTGAGAAAAAATAGTTTCCCGCTCTTCTCCTTATTTGAACCCCTTAGGGGTTTCATTTCTCAAAAATTCCATCTTAGTGCACCCTAGGATATACAAGAAATACTCCCTCCAAGTTTCAAGTCCCTAGGTCCAGCGGTTTCGGGTGAGTGTACATCGATCAGTCAAATTATTTTATGTAAAATTAAAGTATATACATGTTAAATGAATATTTAGAAGAATTAATCACAAGTAAAAAGCTCAAGTTTGTGTAAATTAGGCATTAAGTATAGTCGACCTTGTAAGTAAGTAAGTCGCATACTTCCGTGACTTGTAGTTTTAATGCCTTATGCCGATTAGTGCAGCTCAAACATGACGTTAAAGTGACAAAATACTAAAGTGTCCAGCTTCTCCAGTTATAAGGCTGACCGTACTATCCATACTACTCGTATACTATATAGGTACTATATACTATATACAGGGCGACTGCGAGGTCGTGTAGCAACAAAGTAAATTAAAACTCACTACATCATTATGAACAAAGGAAAAGTAAGGAAACACATTATTTTAGTACTGTTAGGCGATGGGCTTGCAGCCTGTCACTAATATACTGGTAAACATCTTGGCCTATTTGTACAAAATGTGGTTACAGAATTATGAACAGGTTTTTGGAGTTTGTTGGTGATTCTGTAGCTCTGCCTACCCCGTCCTGGGAATGAAGGCGTGAGTGTATGTATGTATGTATAATTGGAACATAACGTAATAGATTTAAAAGAAAAGCATTAAGACAATTACACTGTTTTAATTTAATGAATTTAAAATATTAACTAATTCGTGCTTTAGGTGACCTCTTTCCTCGGCCAACGGCTAGCAATAGCTATCGAACGAGGAAATGCAGCCGGCGTTATGGGCACCACACCATTCCCTGTGGCAGTGGCCTAGAGGACATTTGTCCATATCGTAATTACTTAGAATAAGTCATTTTATTTTATTTTAGCATTTAGACTTAGTTACGTTTTTATAATTTTTCTGTTTTTTTTTGTGTCTTAATAATTAACGGCTATGAGCTTGACGCTGTTTTTTATTTGAATAAACATTGAAATAAATCTTTTTAGTCAGGATTCAGGATCATGGCCACCCTACAAATTCAATCTCTCATCGACTGATCAGTGGATTTTCAAATAGGTTTTAACATGAAAATGTTAGGCGACCATAATTTTATTATTTATTATTCAAACGTACTATTATTTTAATAAAAAACTAAACTTTGATTATTTCAAAAAGCACTATACTAATAGAATCTTAATTATGAGTTTGGAAGATTATGTTAAGATCACGACCCCGCAATCACCCTGTAGAGTATCACTACATAGTATAAAACAAAGTCGCTTGCGCTGTCTGTCCCTATGTATGCTTAAATATTTAAAACTACGCAACGGATTTTGATGCGGTTTTTTTAATAGATAGAGTGATTCTTAAGGAAGGTTTATATGTATAATACATTCCACGCGGGCGAAGCCGCGGGCGGGTCGCTAGTAATATTATAAAAGTGACATGTCTATTTGTTACGCTTTCACGTTTAAACAGCTGTACCATCTCTATGAAATTTGGTGTGGAGATGACTAAAAACCCGAGAAAGGGCAGGATACTTTTATCGCGAGTATCGATAAACGACTTATAAACGGATGAAGTCGCGGGCAACAGCTAGTATACTACTATAATAATCCTCACTAATATTATAACCGCGAAAGTTTTGTATGTACGGATGTTTAGTATACTCTTTCGCGATGCAACGGCTGGATATGGACGAAATTTGAAATGGAGATAGCTAATATACTGGATTAACACATAGGCTAACTTTCATTCCGGATTAACGATATTTGAAATGTACGCGAACGAATTCGCGGGCAGAAGCTAGTATGGTATAAATGTGAAAGTAACTTTGTTTGTTTTTACTGGCCCCGTCACCCAAACGGTATTGGATTTAGCATTCGTTTCAATTTTGATAGGTTTTCAATATATAGAGCATAAACTGGTTTCACTACAGCCTGGAATATATCATCCTGTATAAATAATTATTGAACAAATTGCTTTTATGTAACTATCAGGAAACCTCGTTTACATTGAGTTTCAATGTCAAGGTTTTAATTATCGGAAGGTGGAAGGTTACCCAAGATGTCACGGGGACGGGCACGCGGCTATATCAAATTGAATTTATGCTAGTACTAGCTTCTGCCCGCAACTTTGTCCGCCTATATTTCGATTATCGTTATTGCCTCGGGATTTTGTAAGTTTCCCACGATCAAAATTTGCCTATGCGATAATCTAGGGAATAAACTATCTCCATTCCAAATTTTATCTTATTCCGTCCAGCCCTTGCAACGTTAAAAAGTAAAAAACAGCCATACACCCATACGTATAAACTTTCCCGTTTGAAAAAATATTAAGGATATAACTATCGACTCGCCGTCGCTTCGCTTCAGTTTTTGTGAGTTTTCTATAACACTTAGGCATAAATCATAATACAGTATACATATATCATATGTAAAAACCTTCATCTTGATTCACTTAATTTATTGATGAAAACGGTCCCCCTATGGAATCCCTAATCGTCATTTGTCCTAATGGATCGTTTGTCCGAATTTCCGTTTATCCTAAAGGCATTTTTTTTTAGTTTGGTTATAATTATAATACAACCCTAACCAAACCGAACCGAAGTTATAATTGAAAAACTTAAAAAGTGCCTAACTCATCTGAAAACCAGTTTAGGGCATGTGAAAATTCAGACAAACGATGTGTTAGGACAAATGTTGTTAGGGATTCCGATGGAGACCTGATAAAAACATTATTAAAATCTATTGCGTACATACATATAAGGACAGTCGGCGGGAAACGACTTTGTTTTATACGGGTGCGTCCCACGAGATATAACTACATAATAACTATTTTCATCTTACTAACGTTTACGAGATATAATGAACGTTAGCTATAATAACAAAATCAATATTTTTATAAGGAATAACGGTCAAGTCATATAATATTCATTTTATATAATATTTTTTAATATAACACTCACAATGACTAATGACAGTTTGTATAACATACATGACATATAGCGATCATAATACATAATATCTTTTAGTATAAGGATTATAAGATCTAATATCGTATGCTATACTCAATGGGTGGGTACTGTAAGGAGCGGGTACAGTCGAGTTCATAGATATGTGTACCCTGTAGTAGTCATTTTAATCGCTGTGACAATTCATATACTTATGGCAGTTTAAACATGACATAAAATAAATAGACAAGGTACTAAAGTGTACACATATTTATGAACTCGAGTCTACCAGAACGGTCTTGCTTGTAATTTGTTTTAATTAACCAGAAAATGCCACGAGCATGACGAATCAGGTCAGAACCGACTCGGTTAGGTTAGGTTAGAAGGCCTAGGCGGGAGCAAAGCTCCCGCCTAGGCCTTCGAGGTTATTTTTTTTTCTGCCCAGAAAATTCAGACTGCTGCCAGTAAAGTTAGTAAGGTAAGGTTGATTGTTAATTAAGAAGGCCACTTAATACTGAAAATATAATTTAATTTCAAATAAATAACATATGCATGTTTTTATATTATACGTGTATTATGTTTTTTGATGTTAGATAATTTGATCAATATATCTTTTCAATCTTAGGTGTTATGAACGTTATACGTTTTAATAGTTATATAAATTGATATTATATATTAATAACGTTATACTTTATGGAAATAGATATTTTGAAATTATATCTTCCGTTCATTATATCCAGTGAACGTTATACTAAACGTGTTTATACAAAGTGAGCGTATATATTATGAGTGTTATATTATCAGTTCTTATATCTCGTATTACTTACCCGTTTTATACAATGAAGAGAATATTGATCCCCGTGGATGTCGTAAGAGGCGACTAAGGGAATAAAGGCTTGTAGTACTGTTAGGCGATGGGCTTGCAACCTGCTACTAATACACTGGGAAACTTAACCTAATTGTGCTAAATGTTACAGAGTTATCAACCAGTTTTTAGAATTGTTGGTAATTCTGTAGCTCTGCACAACCCGCTCTGGGAATGAAGGCGTGAGTTTATGTATGAGAATATTGATAAAATAGTTTGATTTAAAACGCGTTGTGGTGGTGACCCATTAGGCGTTAATATTTCTCAATATTCGATTGAATGTTTATAAAGTATAGGTGTATTGTAAAGACTCGTTCCATCTCAGTCCTCAGACTTGACCACGCATTTGCGGTCTTAGGATTGTAGCTTTAAGATCGTGTTTAGAATACACATGTCTATGGGTCACATATGCCATTTACCATCATGTAGCCTGTGTGCGCGTTAGTCTTCTCCATGACTCTGTTGTTTGAATTTGAAATTTATTGGAATATCCGTAAGACTTACTTGGACTTGACAGAAGCGCGTGGAGCCAACCCCATGTGGTTTGGTTTAGTCAATTGGAGCAAATACTCTTTTACTGAACAATTGTCTTGACGTGTGATATCTATTGACTTATTTTTCTAATAAATCCATTGGAGTGTCTATAATTAACTCGACATTGGTGAAATACACCTTAAGTAGAGTGAAAGCCATTAATTAAACATTGGATAAGATTAGACTTTTACTTGACGCATTAGGCAATTTAGATCAAGCAATGGCTCGTCTATATACAGGTTAATTTTGCATCCATAAATACAGGACACCCTGTTTTAAAGAGGGTGTTCTTTATTTGCAGACCTTATAATAAGCGATCAAAAATTTCTGAACTTGCCTATTACGCTTAAAGAAATTCAACGTGTTTAAATATTTTTGAACAACAAGGCGTCGTTAGAGTTTTTAGTCCCAAGTGTCACTGGATATTTTTATTTAAATTATATGATGTTGGTATACAAATATTATTTACACGGAAATATCTAAACATAGAGTGTTATGTTATCATAATTTGGATGTTCCGCTATAGTTCCTAATTTCCTTATCTATTTATCTTATCTTATCGATCTTAATAGGAGGGGGTTTACAATGTTTCGTCAAGAATATGCACCTAAGTATCATAGGCTATATAAAATCTGGTTAAGTGAGAGGGACTCACTCACGCAGGCACTCACCAATCCCCCTTAAATATGTAGTTTAATTACATTTTTATCATTTATTCCTACAACGGCAATTATTTCTACATTTTTTAAAATGTCTTATGTCTAGCTATTCAATTAATAAGACAGACTGAGAGAGGGATAGTGGAGACTTAGTTATACTAAAAACGGCGCGTTGTACTAGCACACGGGCTCTAGTTCTATATTTTGAATTATTTAAAAATAAAGATACAGATAAAGAGACATTTATTCGCAACAATACAATGGTACATTATTGCCTAGGCAGTGAAGCAGGCAATTGTGGGCCGAGTATTGGTTTAAATGGACGAGCTTGCGAGTCCGTTTAAAAATACGAGGCCCGCAATTGCCGTTCCTGCCGAGGCATATATAGTGCTTTTCTCAAAAATCGCAAGATACAAATCGCATATAAACAGAAACTTCACTTGAAATAACCTCACTCTTTACCGCCTTTATGTTTATGACAAGGAGAAACGCAAGCTCTTTTAGAAAAAAAAACTCAAGCTATTCCAGACACAAATAAAAAAGTTACATTTTGAATAAAATATGGTAGTATAAGACTTGTTCCTTCATTTTATTATGGCCGTTTTCAGTTTTTTAAAACTTACAAACTAGATAACAATGAAATTTGTATGCAACATTGCGGGCTTGTATAGCGAGCACGCAATGTAATTTTTTTTTAATTTGGGAACTGTCTGTAAACTATGTACTTCGCGTCTCAGTATGGAGTTGGTAATGTAACTTTTCCGGTCATTTTTGAGAAAAATTACATAACGAAGACACAAAAAGAACAAGACACAGAGAAAATGTTGCGAAACGGTCCCAACTCAGCAATCGCTAGCCGTAAAGCCAGCGCTGGTCTTCCGTTGGTACCGCTTGGTGAAGAGACAGAAAGTGACTCACTTAACACAAATCAATATTAAAACAAATACAACATGGATTATGAAACAATCATTCGTTCTAGATTATCACGAACGTCCATAAAATTTGCAATCAGTTAAAGCTGGCAACATCAACCCTGTGTATAGGTTATAGGTTATAGCGGGCTATTTACCGCAACTCGACGACTCAATGTATGCGCCTTTTTTGCGTAATTATCACCAGCCAGCCTGTGTTATTATTATTTTTGAAACACGTCAACGCATTGCAAGAACAATTTACTCGTACTTACTTGTAATAATAATAGCTACAGTAATCAATTTAATGGGTGTAGGAGCATCACTCATCGGACTAATGGTGCCTCGCCCTTTTCGCGTAAGTGGTCAAGTTCAACAAATTGGACGGTTCTGACGTAATTAGTCGTGCAGTCACAACACGGAGTGGTAAGACTGCGCCGAATATACGCCGGATGTCAAAGGCTATGTCAAAGTGACGTTATCAATAAAAACGAATGAGACTTCTTATGACTTTATTTACAGTGTCACATTGACATAGTCCAAAGTGGTCTAGGAATCAATTTCCCGGACTTTACAGTAGCGCCCTCATATGCATGGATTTATTAAATCGAATTTCTCAACGAAATATTAAAATACAAGCAAAAGGGAAATTAAAATTTCAGCATTTTAAATTGCTAATTAGACATAGCGATTAGACAGAGAAATCCTATATGCACACGTCATGTAACAGGTATCAAATTCTGTTTTGCTAGAAACAAAAAGTAACAAATATTTGTTGGTTTAATGTATGTCTTGTTTGTTTTTATGACTATTCAAAAATTATATTTATCAACTGTTTGTTACATGAATCATCTTTTATGGAAGGTAATAATGAGGGTGCCAAAGAGGGGACTATGTCAAAGGGACGTAATCAATCAAAACACAAGGGACTTCTTATGATGTTATTTACAGTGTCACTTTGACATAGTCCAAAGTGGTCTAGTAATCATTTTCCTTGACTGTACAGCGGGTTTGTTATTACATAAATGAATACGCAATACAAGGTACTACAGTGTATACATATTTATGAACCTTGTGAAGGTAATAATATTACATTTTCCATTACAAAATGAGTCAAATTTTAATCCAAAGTAAACCGTCCGCGGTTTGAATGTAGGATTAGTTGCCATTAATCACCAAAATCATAAACGGACTGAGTGCGGCTGAAAGCCAATCAGTAATCGGCAATTTTCGTTATCTATGAAACACGAGTGACAGATAAACCGTCAGTTGCGAGTGCAAGTGGGATAGCGATAGCAACCCGAAACCTATTAAAAAGCTGGGAGTAGGTACTGTAAGATCGTAAATAAATGGGACAGAAAAAAAATGCATCAAGAAAAAGAGAAGCATTTCTACGGAATAAAAAATCAAGAAGATCTTACGCGCTGGAGAGCCTTGGGGGAGGCCTATGTCCAGCAGTGGACGTCTTTCGGCTGATATGATGATGATGATGATGATTACGCGCTGGCCTAGTTGGTACTGACCCTGCCTACGAAGCTAGCGGTCCTGGGTTCAAATCCCGGTAAGGACAGATATTTGTGTGATGAACGCGAATATTTGTTCCTGAGTCATGGATGTTTACTATGTATTTAAGTATATATTTCTCTATATAAGTATTTATATCGTTGCCTAGTACCCATAGTACAAGCCCTAGAGCTTAGTTTTTGACTAGATCAATTGATGTGACATTGTCCCCTGATATTTATTTATTTATTCCGCGTATAAAATTTGTCAAGGCCGATTGTGTTTGGCACCAAAAACAATGATGAGAATTGTTGCTTTTAACATTTTCACTGTGTGTTGTTCGTTTTTTACTTGTAAGATTTTACCCTTTTGAGCCGTGTGGTTGCGGGCTTAGAATTGTGCCACTCCATGTCTTCCCGTGGAAGTCGTAAGAGGCGACTAAGGGAATAAAGGCTTGTAGTACTGTTAGGCGATGGGCTTGCTACCTGTCACTAATATACACTGTTAAACATCTTGGCCTAATTGTGCAAATTGTGGTTACAGAGTGATCAACCAGTTTTTGGAGTTGTTGGTAATTCTGTAGCTCTGCCTACCCCACTCTGGGAATGAAGGCGTGAAGGTATGTATGTATGTATGTAGATTGTACCCTAATATTTATTAGGTCTTGTTGTTACAGTAGTGCCTTGGTTGAGAATGTGGCCGTTCGGTTTACGAGCCAGGCAGCCCAGCGGGCTCCCCGTCGCTGGCAACCAGCTCCCCCCACACGTCCCCAACGGAACCAGAAAACAAGGACTTGCGGTGAGTTTATAATAAAGCATAAAGAAGCAAAGCACACAACGGTGGGTCGTTTGTTTATATTATAATACTAGCAGCCCGCCAGCGGCTTCGCCTCGCTGCAAATTCCTGACTTTCCCGGTGGATTTTTCAATTATTTTCATTCATAAAAATCAGCCAAATCGGTTCAGCCGTTCTCGAGTTTTGCGCTTAGCAACACATTTAGCGATTCATTTTTATTATATAGATTTTAAACATATTTATAGTAGGAAACTGGACCCGATTCAACAGTGACCTCTCAACTTCCTAATTTTATTTAGGTGTCGCTAAAACACTTTGCTATTCTATGAGCAGCTGTCATAATCAAATGACAGCGCCATGACAGCGCTAATTTGAATCTGACGCTTCTTATTTTAGGCGGTCTTATACATTGGCAACTTGGCATTCTGGAATAGCACTGATTAAATCTGCCGTCTAAACTATGTCTTAAAATTAGACAATTTAGTTTTAGTTAGTTTTAGGCTATTTAAGCGATGTGCACGTAGAATCGGGTCCATTGTAACTCAAATGGGACTATGGATTACTTACTAATAAGCAGTGATCGGATTTCATCATTAGAAATCTTAATATGGATAAGACCAAAATCCCGGGATCTGGTTCGAAAAGAAAATGCAATTGTTAGGATATTTATAAATAGGCATTAGGATAGGATTTTAAACGTGTAAAGAAATCGATTGAACATATAAAATATTGAGAAAATTATGCTATTTCAATTTCATACAAATTAATAAAATATAATATCTATGTATGTATAATACCTATGTAAACTGATTATGCGTACCGTATTATGTCTTTTATTGATATTCACAAAAGACTAATTGGAAGATCAGTTTTAAAAAGAGTAATTAAAAAAAATACATATACGTACAGTGAAAAAATTTGAAACATTACCCTCTTTCAACAACATTAGTCCCGGAACCCCAGGACATATCCACATAAGCATAATGTTTGAGATCATTCACCTGGTGTATCACCGTAAATCTGATCACCGTTAATAAGTCCTAATTGCTCAAATAACAGACCCTTTACTTATTATGAGTAACCGTATAATTATGTTTATACATATTCAAGATGGCGGCGTTGGCACGCCAGCCACGTACAGCTATCGTATAACGTAAGGGACAATAACTCAACATCGTTACTTCTGTTTCGTTGCCTTGCATATTGCAGCGGGCCAAGCATGGTCTTACAGAATTCTTCAATAAACAAAGAAAGTATTTATTTCAAGATTCTATCCCACTCGGTAAAACCATATCGCGTTCAACGCGTTATCAAATCAAATCAAATCGAAATTAGTTAATTTATTTTATTACGTTTGCTTGACATTTAGGAGACAGGTTTAATAAGGAAATGTGTGTGTACAAAATCATTCATCTTCTAGAGTCGAGGTTCCTCAAATACATGATAAATAAGCAGCGGTGTTGACGGCCCTAGCCGTCGCATCTCTCAGGTCGTGCTCCGAGCAGGAGGTCCAGCCCGTCTTAGAAGCCGCAAGAGTTTCATGCAAAGCACCAGCCCCCTGCTGATCGACCCTTCCAAGGAGCGTTGCTCGCTGTGAAAAAACCAGTGCCCTCCACCTGACGTCAATGCGCAGGCCTCTGAAGACCTACCACCCGGCCAAAAAGAACCGTGGCCCATTTGGAAGGCATTAAACAGGCTCAGGTCCCAAGTTCGACGCTGCAAGCAAAACATGGCCAGATGGGGACTGCTCGGCGACCGCTCAACGCAATGCTTTTGCGATTCAGCACCGCAAAGTATGGCGCACCTTCTATCGTGCCCCGCGTGTACAACATGGATTTTGCTGGACCAATTTGAATCCAAGTGGCATAATATTAGCTTTCTTTAGTATGCTAGCGCGTCAGTATGGAGGCACGTACACTTGTTGCGAGGAGACTGCTGGAAAAATTACCCACTTCCTAACTTATGGCGGTCCTTCACCTTCAGAGCTTCGGACAAACTGTTTTTTAGTTAAGTACTGCGAGCACGTGTATAGCGAGTGTAGAGTCAGACCAATTGGTTGCTAGACTACTTGAAAGAGTTACTAGTAGAATGACCAGGGGCACGTTTTGTAAAGCTAATAAATAATAAATAAATAGGCTTTTCTATCTATTCCAGATGATTTAGGTAGCACTATGTATGAAGACAAAAGTCAAAAGTCTTTGATTAGTGTGTGTCACCAGTGATGACTTACGGAACTGAGACGTGGGTACTAACAATGGGCCTCATAAGGAAGCTCAAAGTCACTCAGAGGGCTTTGGATAGGGCTATGCTCTGGGTTTCTCTGCGTGGTAGAATCAGAAATGATGATATCCGCAGTAGAACTAAGGTTACCGACATAGCCCGAAGAGTAGCTAAACTGAAGTGGCAGTGGGCGGGGCACATCGCTTGCAGGACTGACGGCCGATGGGGCCAGAAGGTTCTTGAGTGGCGTCCGTGGGAGACTAGCTGTACATAGGCCTCCAATAAGATGGAGTGACGACCTTGTAAGGATCGCGGGAACGCGGTGGATGCGAAAAGCACAAGACCGGTCTGAGTGGAGCCTTGGGGGAGGCCTATGTCCAGCAGTGGACGTCTTTCGGGTGACATGATGTATGAAGACCCTTTCGCTCGTGACTTAACAGGCTGATTCGGGATAGGATACCCCGGCCGCACGCACGGCATTTGTACGTACAGCTATAAAGCTACAAGTATCGATTTTACAGGTCTAAACTGGCAACACTGCTCAAATGGCGGTTCGTCATTGGTCGAGGCTGTGTGAAATGGAAAATCGTA
The DNA here is from genome assembly GCA_927399475.2 of Acleris emargana. NCBI lineage: Eukaryota > Metazoa > Arthropoda > Insecta > Lepidoptera > Tortricidae > Acleris > Acleris emargana. The sequence continues at coordinate 7,794,740 of OV656835.1, read as the reverse complement.
ATCTGTGAATTGTAGCATTAATTTGTAGCTTTACAAAACACAGGGGGTCGATTTTTGATCTCACTTATGATCTTGAAATCACTTGGGAAAATTTTCTCAGCGATGACATTGAAATCACTGTTTTACAAAAGACGTATTTTTGAATGTCCCTATCTACCAACATGCAGCTAACTTACCGTTCCTGTCATAGACAACGATGATGCGATAACAATAAGTGAAAAAAAAAAAAAGGATACCGCTTTTGCACCTATAGTTATACTTATGTACTACATAATAGATAATAGTAGTTTATGCAACTGATGCATAATGAGAGGCCTTAAAATCTGAATCTTTTTTGTGTAAAAACGTATGTTCCTCATTTACTCGAAAACGGCTGGACTGAATAGTTTTTTTTTAAGTGTAAATATTATAGTTCCAACTTTTCAATCTATTAATTAATTTAAAAGTTATTAAGCTTAAAACGATAAAGAACGCTACTTGCCTTTTTTGGCTTAAAATTACTATAATTTGTTATTCTAAGACTTGTCACCCAATCCTCAATAATGAAAAAAAACGTATTCAAAGTAAATCCGTATTTTTTTCTTTCGAAGCCACTGAAGTATTAATCGTTTTTAATTCAACAACTTTGAATCTTTATACTGAAAAAAAAATGCTCTTCTGTTAACGTCTAGTTCTGGGACACCCTGTACGTATTACCTTAAAACATGCCTTCATGTTAATGCTAACATTTTTTTCCCTCCGAGTTCAAAGTAACGTTGGAAACCTAATGGAATACAATTTTCATTCAAGTAAACTTAATAAACGCAAGCTTTTAGTAAATAAGTGCCGTAATGCCGTTATCGTAATAACCAATTTTCTTTTCACAAACGCCATCTTGATTTAATGATAAAACTGAGTTATGTACATGTCTTTGAAATAGTTGATACTTCATTTTTTTTTTCATACTGAAAGACGATCGCGACGTTGTACGCGTAGAATTAGTTTTCCACGTTACTCCCCTGCTGCCTTCATTACTTAATGTTGGGGATATTCTTTCAAGGTGCACCGTTAGGGCATCAAAAAAAAAACAATCCTTCAAAATATCATGCTCCTAGATTTAGCGCTCAAAGGTGTTATTCCGCAGCTGACCGCAGGCAACGCCAGGGGCCCCAGACAAGATGCATTACGCCAACTCGCTTTTCTATTCGTTTCGTTTTTAAACCAATCGCGTCACTGCTAGATCACGTGACTTTTCGTATCACGTCATCTACAAGTGAAGCGATTGGTTTAAAAACGAAACGAATAGAAAAGCGAGTTGGCGTAATGCATCTTGTCTGGGGCCCCAGGTGTCACTACTCGTTTTTATGTTTTCTATGACGTACTTTCTTGCCGCTCGACCGTAACCGTGGGCGTCACTGACGCCCGACTGCAGACCCAGTAGCGACGTCAAACGCAGACGGCAGCAGCAGACTGCAAGGGCAGGCGTCATCACTATTGGTTTCTATGTATTTCTATAAATTACCTTCCATAGCGAGCGTCACGACGCCTGCCACTCTATCGCAACCGTACGCATCACTGACACCGGACCGCAGACTTAGTAGCTTATGTATTTCTATCAAATACCTTCCATAACGTAACGAGCGTCACGATGCCTAACGCTTGACTGCAACCGCTGCTTCTGAAGGCTGGTGCGACCTGTGCGTTCTCTGTCAGTTAGTCTGTCACAAAAAAGTATATAGATTGAAAGCGAAAATTCAATAACGTTTCTTTCCCCCCTAATTCAAGTCCGATTTTTACGATTTTAGAATGTGTTGTAGTTATTCGTCACGAATAAATAATTTATTTTGTTTCTTTTTCTTTTTTATTATTAAAAACTACGTTTGTACGTTTCAGTTTTCTGTTTTTCATTTGTTTCTTTCCAATAAATATTTTCTTGGAAAGGAGAACGTACTGATCTAGTTTTCCATAACATCTACATCATATAAAGTAATAAAACTCGGCCCAAAGGCAGAGAAACGCTATCGTATTCTGTATGATATCTCTTATCTCCAACCCAAGTGTTTTCTTACCAGTCCATTTCCAATTTGTCTCCAGGCATGGGTGTTGAGCCTGACTGGTCGTGAGACGTCCAAGGGCAGGGATCCAGGAGGAGAGCTGCAGACCATGTTACCAGGTCATCTGGAGAAAGGACCTTCGGGTGACGTCTGCTTGCTGGCAGAAAGTCCCTTCAGGATATTGAGGGTAAGTGGAGACCAACAAATGTGAATGTAGAAATTTTAGAAAAACCCGATTGGAATCAATCAAGAAACATACAGACGTATTGAGAACCTCCTTTTTTTGAAGTCAGTTAAAAACGGCCTCAACGCAGCTAAGTATGTAGAACCACACGGTAAATAACCACGGCTTTTTTATCTGACTTCAAAAAAATGGAGGAGGATCTCAATTCTTTTGTATATTTTCACTCGATTTCTTCGCCAATTGTGTTTGATTGTCCCCTTATAAAATAGTAAACAGACACTGTAAATGACCTTTTGTCATGTTATTCTCAAGGACTCTCTTTTTAGCTTCAGTAATTCTAAATTGTCCCGTTTACAAAATTTCAGGCTGTACATTCTTACTTAGGTAGCATCGTGAGAAGCCCACCATGCTCTTACTACAAACGGAGATTTATGGTACGAATTTGAACGTACCAGTAAGTTAATAAAGTTCAATATCATGTGCTTTTAAAATACAATTATAATTAGGTACATAAGAATGAACTTTAATATTCTTTAAAATATAGTTTATACTTAATTGTCTTGATTATGTATCTTCTAGCACGCAGGAGGCCCTTGACGAGATGCATTCGGTGTTCACTATCGTTATCGAAAATGTATAGGATTGACGCAACCTGTTTAAACGGTCGCGTCGAGCGCCCCTTTCCGTTTCGAGAATCGATTAATTTTAAGAAGAAACCGTTTTATGACGCGCCGATAGACTATTTTCCTGGCTGTTATTTTCACTATTAAATAGTAAACTAGCTCATGGTGACGTTTTTAGATTATCTTAATGGATTTTAAAATACTACCCGTGTGGTTACCGCGTTAGAATAGTGCCACTTCATGTCTTCCAGTGGATCTCGTAAGAGGCGACTAAAGGAATAAAGGCTTGTAGTACTTTTAGGCGCTTGTAAACATTTTAGCCTAATTGTGCAAAATTTGGTTACAGAATTATCAATAAGTTTTTGGAGTTGAAGGTAATTCTGTAGCTCTGCCCCACTCTGGGATTAAAGGCGTCAGTTTAAGTATATAAATATGTATAGTTTTTGAAATAAAGGAGCAAAGGGTAGACATCTAAGAGGATGTAGTAGCGAGTAATTTAACTAAAAGCAATAAAATTGGAATAAATCTCAATGTTGTAGTGTAATAGTTTTATAAAGCGTTTTTAATCCACAATGTCCCCCCCCCCCCCCCACTAATCCTTTTATCGTCGCCTAACGAAGGCGCCAAGCGCGCGGTTGTTTGCGAATATTCTAATACTTACGTTCGTTTCACTTCGCATCATGTTTTATAAGTTTAGCTACCTTGTGCCTACATCCATCCTTTAAAGGACATAAGAAACTAAGCAAACTAAGAGGTAAACAATATAATCTTTTATATTTCAATAATATTACCGTCCCTACTAATGTAGGTATTTTAACTAAATACACACCTATTCGTTAGCTATTCGAGTTAGTTGTGTTTTGACGAGAAATTTAAGATGAAGTAAATTTTCGAGTAAATGCAATCTGGTTTAAAATGTATGTAGACAATGCTGTTTTTACTATTCCTTCAAGCAACAAACAAGTTTAGCATTTTTTTACTGCTCTCAACAAAGTCAATAGTCTGTAACTTCATGTTCGGGCAATGTGTCAGGCAGGGTTTAATTTTTATCTGCCTGGTATTGTAGTGACGTTAGTTCGTCTGTTCCATTCATTGTAGATACTCCCACATATACACAATGACATCTATGTTTTCAAAATGGCCGCTCAATAAAGATGTCACCCCTCGTTTGTTAATGGATGTACTAATTCTCAACGCCACTCGAGATAGCTTATCTTGCCATATCCGACAAATTGTGGTTAAACCTGTGATAGTAAAAGTTGAATCACAAAGTTACATTTCTGATTACCCTTGTCATTCGGATATTAATCACTTTGGGTATACACTGGTGGCCACATAATTTGGTACGCCTGCATTTTTCGATATATTTTAGTTATTAAGATAAAGATAAAGGCATTTATTCAGTAAGTAGGCCGCACGGGCACTTTTACATGTCAAGAATCTACCAGCGCTTCACAAGAGGAGACCACTGCTGAGAAGAATCGCCGCAAAGAACTCAGCAGTCATTCATTTTTTAAATATATTTAATATTACAATGATACTACTTAGTCTAGCATTATATAAATCTATAAATATTAAATAAAAAAATATAACAAATATCCCGCGTAGTTTCCGAAGGAAAACACACCAAAGTCTTACGAGAAAGATAGAGGGAGAAAAGGAAAAAAAGGAAAAAAGAACACCTCCTTATGTGTGTAAAAGACGGTGCAAGACGACCACATAAGATTGATATGTTTTTCCTGCATCAACGGTGTCCCCTAGATAAGATAAACTTATTGAAAGTTGAAAAAAAAAAACGATTAAGTTTCGGGTTTAGGCCAAGCATTTTTGTCTACTAGATAGTCCTCGATCCTATAATACGCTTTAGACATTAACGACTTTTACAAGTAATTTTTTAAGTCCTCGAAAGGGTAAGTTTAAAACTACGTCGGGTTATTTATTATAGAAATGAATGCATTTACCCACAAATGATTTATAACTTTAAGGTTTAACGGTAAGACGGTGCAAGATGACCACATAAGATTTATATGTTTTCCTACATCAATGGTGTCCCTTAGACAAGATAAAGCATTTTCATTTCAAAATTACTCATCGTTACTTGATCGTTGTTAAAACCGTAGCAGTTACTGATTCATGAAGCCCATTTAAAACCCCGATTTAAATAGCTTTCTTGAAAAAAAAACACCGCCTCTAAAGCCGCTCTCGGCCAATCCATTTGGAGGCTATGAAGCTTCAGACTGACATTCAGATACACAGATACACACACAGTTAACTTATTACACGTTATTTTTGGTTGGGGGTTGAAAAACGTAAGTATTCCTGTGGCCACCACTGTAAACACCAAAAGAGTTCGGGAATATGTTATCATATCATAATTGGGATAGACGAAAAAAATAACTCACGGGTTTTAAGTAGGTATGTTCGTATTTGACCCAATAGTTTTGTTTTAATATCTTTATTTATTTAGCAGACCTTTTATGGATGATATGATTATTTAACATTTGGGTTGGCATTTTCCGGTTGACATCATTTTTTTTTAGTTTGACAATCAATAACTAATAAAATTGTAATACATACTATTTCGAGCAGTTTTCGCCTAACCCATAGGATAAACCTAGGAGGGCTTCAAGCCAAAAACGAATGTCAAACAAAGGTCAAATATACTTTTGTTGAAATAGCAGAATTAATAATGCAGAACGGCTTAAAAACCCTGTCCCTCGAAATGGTTTTCGAATTAGAGTAATTGTAAAAATATGAGCAATTCCAATTATATGATATTTAATGATAAAAAGTGATTGTAATAGATTATTAAAACATACTATTTCAAGCGGTTTTCGCCGAACCCGTAAGATGCACCTAGGAGGGCTTCAAGCCGAAATAGAAAGTCAAACAAGGGTTAAATATACTTTTGTCAAAATATCCGAAATAGACTAATATTTTAATAATGCAGTACGACTTTAAAACCATATTCCTCGAAATGGTTTTCGATAAGAGTAATAGGCTATTTGACAAGGTGAAAAAAAACGTAATAATTAAATGTATATTCATATAAATTATGAGTTTTAAAATCGATTTAAGGTATTCTTACTTAAAAAAAATGGATCTTTTATCCAAAAAACCACGATAAAACTTGATTTTTTTTTATCTGTAGCCATTTTATCGAAAACGGCGCCGAATCCATGATGACGTCAAGGGTCGGTAAATATCACAGATTATAGGATGTCTGTATATCAAGTAATCTGTGATGTCTGTAAATATTGCATCTGTCGTTCATGTCGTTGTCGTTCTGTTCTTACGTTCATTGGTTCTTGCGATTACCACAGACAGTTGACGTTTGTTTGTTTTTCTGGCTTTGCTATGATTAGCCAATGTCAGTTTGTTTATGTATTGACCACTGACGTCACTGATTCCTGTGCGACGCCATCTTGCCCAAGAAAGCGTTTTAGCGGCATATTTTAAAAGTGAATTTTTATTTCCTTTTTTTAGACGAAATACATAAAAGAATTTAAAATTACCACTTTTGGAGTACTCAATAAACACCAACAAATAATCTGAGATGGTTTTCAAAAACCTGTCAAATAGCCTATTGTAAAAATATGAAGAATCCCAATTGCCTGTTTAGATGATGTCGTCAATATAATGTTTATTATCATTATAATGATTGTTTGTTTGTTTGCATTGGACAGTCTCCGAAACTATTGGACCGATTTGAAAAAATCTTTAACCATTAGAATTCTACATTTTACCTGATGAACAGTAGTTTTAATAGTAACTTTTATTAACTCGCTAGTAATTTTTATTTCGCCAATTCCACATTTAAAAAAAAGATAAAGGTACCCAATGAAGCCGTGTTGCTAAGATGAATCTAACGACACCTCGCTGGTCGAAATTGGGCCATCAGTTCAGCCTTTACATGGGAACAAACAACCATACATACATATAGCACAAAAACAGTACCGTCCTCCTTGGGCAGTCGGGTAAAAATGAACTAGTAGAAATTAGTTAAAATTAGCCATTTCGGGGAGCTCAAGATATGGGAAGATATTAATAAATCGAGCAAGTGTGAATGAGACTCGCGCACCAAGAGTTTCATCGAATTCGATTTCAAAGGACATGGCTAAACTACTGCCTTAAGCATGTATATAAAGGTCTAACTTACTCGTAACATTCGATAATTCAGTAATTAATTAGTACATGTTTATTATTCTCCTAGAACTTTTGTGAAATAATTAAATATTTAAAAGAAAAACATGAAAAACCAAGTAAACATACTTGGTTTTTCATGTTTTTCTTTTGCCATGACACATGACAGATAACATAAGATTATGACGATCTCTTATTTACAAAGTATCTCAATAGATGGCTCTGTCAGAATACTTTAAAATAAGAGATCATATCATCGATGGATGTAAAAAATATTTTACGAATTGTAACGAAATGAACATTTCCTGAAACTTTTTTCATGTTGAATAGTAATATTCAGCTTATTAGCATAACATTACTAGTTACAATGTTTATACATTGCAAGGGTAGTCGCCCATACTTCAGTTTAGCTGTCCTTTAACAGCGCGAGCCCAACCCTTGACCATCTTTAGTATATATTTTTCAAAAACGCTTGAATGGTTTACCGTTTTTACGACACAAAAAAATAAATACAGCATAGTCATGATAAGATCCGTCCCTTTGGATTCGCAACCCTAAAAATCGACCCTATCACCTAGTACATGGCACCTTTCATTTGAAATTACACCACAGTTTCATAACATTATAATACCGTTCCGCTTCATTTTGCAATATCAACACATCGATTGCTATTATCAAAGCATGTTTAGATAAACTGCAAGTCCATTAACATATGAAAGGCTGGCAAACAATGTTAGTTTTTTAATGACTTAAGCTGAGAGCACACGTGCCGTGTTCTGTGACCATGTGGATCTTCAGACGGGCCCAGACTTTACCAGCTCTACCTATTCCTCAATGCAAATGGACTGAGGTTGGTTTACCAAACTTATCAAGAGAATCCATAATAAAGCGGACCATTTTGACATTACTTTGTTGTTACGCAAGATTCAATGGCATTGTTGTCGATGGTGTTTCAGTATACGATCGTTATCAGAAAGCCAAAAGTAAGTACAAATTTCACCAAGCGATGTTAACCACTTAACAGATGACTAGAGCGTTAATAGCTGTCAAAATGTATGAACTAACAGTCAATTAATATTGATTAAATTTAACATCGTTTGGTGAAATTGGTACTTAGGCTCTTATATCAATAAGAATAAACTTAAAGAAGAATAAAATGCTCTGTCTTTATCTGTCATTGTAGGTTGTTTATGCGTGTATAAATAAGGGAGTTGTTCAACGCTAATATTGGCAATTTTCGGACACTGTTTTAACCGCCTTTCTCAAAGACCTTTCGGATATAATAATCTCGTTCCATTTTCAAACTTGTGTATGAAAAATCTTCACGAAAGAACGACTTAATCTTAACTAACTCTAAATATATAGGATTGACTAAGCTGACGAACTATCGAGTCCAACGCTTATGTCAATTCTGTTCATTTTGACCGTTTTTGACGTCATAGTAAATGACAACACATCCTTAAATTTAGTAATTGACCCCTGACAAAGAAGAGGGATAGTATAAGTTTGCCGTGTGTATCTGTGTCCGTCTGTATACCTGTGGCAGCCTACCTTCAGGTACCTCCACCTTTCAGACAATTAACATTGAAGTTTTCTTTTATTAAGACTTAAACGCAAGTGGTCTACGGCAAAATCATCAAAAATCATCTGGCTAAATCGCTGGTAGTCGAATACGTAATCGGGCAATGATGCAACTCGTCTCAAAATTATTTTTGTCTACTGTCATCATAATAAAAAACTCGTTTTAAATATATTTCGTCTGTCGCTTGCTCTTAAATGCGTGTGATCAAAATAGCTATAACTTGGCTTATCAATGAAAAATATCAAACGATACAGTTGATTTAAGACGGGTGGCTTCATGGACCGATTACATATTCGACTACCTGCAAATTTAGCCAATTGATTTATAGGCCGAGTTGTCACAATGACAGAAGTTAACTTGCGTTTCAGACTATTTGATTCTGACCCGGTTTATGGTGATGTTAGACGATAGGCTTGCAACCTATCAATAAATCCAATACGCTGATAAACATCGTGGCCTGTTCGTGCTCAGTGTGGTTGCTGAATTATCAATAACTTTTTGAAGTTGTACGTAATTCTGTGGCTCTACCTACCCCGTTCCGGGAATACAGGTGTGAAGCTATGTATGTATGTATGTCACCCGGTTTATGCGGTGTGTTTGTTATACATTTCTGTGCTATTCAAACATGTCACAGTTACTTGCTCTCGCTAACTTTCAGCTGACTTAATTTCATTTATTTCCTCAGTTTAGTTGTTATCCATTGTTTTTGACGATTTTCGGTACTCACCAACTAACTTATAATTCATGCATACCTAATTTTAATGTTTCTTTTTCTGATATATTACTATTTATTTATGACTTATTCCTTTCTATGCAACATAATGGCTTGGCAGAATACTAGTGTTTTGGTATTTAGAGGAATGCTATACGTTGATGATTTTGTGCTGCTGCGATGCACACATGTGATTGACATTGTACCTAGTTTGTAAGTTTGATATTGTTATTTTCCACAAAATATGCCAATTGTTTTATCTATCTATCTATAAGTATGTGTATACACACGTTTAAAATTACAGCACCGGTCTCTCTGCGTTAGCATTAAAAAATATTCGTACTTATTTGTCTAACAACGGGTGTAGTTTAAAAACTACTTCAAGCAATTTACTATGCAAAGTCGAAAACTAATTATAAACAAGGGAAGGGAAGTTTGCACTACGGAGTTCAGGAAGAAGTAACACAATTATGAGTTCGAAAACTTGAACGACGCTTGATAACTTTCTATGGTTTACCTTTCTACAACTTTCTTTTGTTATCCGACTGCCCAAGGAAGGCGGTAACGTTTTCGACTTAGCGGGGCGTTGCCAAAAGCAAACGCTAGTAACAGTTTTTTTCGTTTGACATTCTCGAGCGGTACGTTAAACTGGTCAACTGTCATCCCATAATATTTTTTTTGGTTATCTTATTTTTATCTGTAAGTTGTTGTGATTTTTAATTTTATTTTTTTACATCAAGGCCTCATGCAACTCGGTTAAAACCATTGTCTTGACATGTACGCATTGTCAACGTTACAATTTACCTTCTTTACTTAATGCCGTGTTCAATAATACGGTAACATGTCAGTAGCAATATGGTTTTACCTAGTAAAATAGAACCCTCTGTTTCTATTGCTCGCTGAACCCGCGTGTCATCGGTCCCACGTACTACGAGCGTCTACCCGCTAAACTTAAAAATGTACAATCTGACGAAGCATTTAAACATCAGCTAAGAAACCTTTTATTGGATAATCCATTATACTCCGTGGATGAATGGAGCTGGACATGTCAATTTATTTATTGTGTTGAAATTTATAAATCATAGTATGTATTAACATCGGACGAGTGACCATTATTCAATATTTGATTGGTGATGTTTTAATTTTTTTTTTAATTATTCTTGTATTTTTTGATTATTAGTATTTATGTTTTGATGATCTCAATGTAATTTCGTATTTTTCGACATGCAATGCAATATATATTGTAACATTACATTGATGAATAAATAAACTAAACTAAACTAAACTATTATTGTTCGGTAGCTCATTTGAAGAAGTAGGGAGCATAGTGGGGAACCTAAGCAATACAGGATGTTTGATTTAGATTTTGTGTAATTTGACCAATTCTAACTTAAATTAACTATTGGTATCTATTTAATAGCAGATTATTCAACAACACAGTGACACGAGATTTTTTGCCATCCAAGCGGAGCGAGGGTGGCTATAGCTCGAGTGTCATTAATAGACCTAGATATTTTCCTAGCACGAACGACGTGTTGTTAGTGCTTGACACAATAAAAACATCGACAATCCTGTTATCGATGAGTACCACTTCAATGTCATAGAGCGATTTTCAATGATGTAAAATTAAATTAATAAATTGATAGTTTTGATATTAACTTATCATTCTTATTTTAATTTTTAAAACGCACCACATTGTTAAAAGAATCATAAGACATATGATTGTAATTTTTTTCCTGTTAGGTACGTCAATGAGTTTTAGGACATTGTGAATATTTCCTTAATAACTGTTATAATGAATGATGTACAATTATTTCCTCTATGATGTTGAAGTGGTTATTATCGATAACAGGATTGTCGATGTTTTTTTGTGTCAAGCCCTAGCAACACGTCGTTCGTGCTAGGAAAATATCTAGGTCTAGTCATTAATATAACAACCATAATGTCATTATGGTTGTTTAGTCTCGCGTTAAGAGCCACTTTTCACTTTGAATGCGTGTAAAAAAAAGACGTTCTATACAAAATTACAATATTTATGAAGTATAACAAATTTTCTTACATAGTTTATTCGTTTTGCGGTTGTTTTTTTTTTGTAAAGAGATGCTGCTTTAAGTGCATATTTAGCAAACAAATTCAAACTTGAAAACTATTGTCAATAAATGAATGAATTATTCCTTAATATAATGAAAAAGATTTACATTCGTAACCATTAACCGTGTCTCACGAAATTAAAGCGCAGTTGTCATTTTGAGGTTATTTCCACGCCCTAAAAATTGTCTATACACAGTCACTGAAAATGGCAATAATTCGCCATTCACAAACACCGTGACTGGTTGTTCAGGGGTTTCCATTGAAATTTTAAAATCATACTTTATTCCCTAGAGACTAATAAAGAGAGACATTTTAAGAGCTGTTTGTAAGTTTTTTTTGAGTGATGATTGCTGCATGGTACAATTTTATTAAAATATATAGGGGTAAAGTGGGGTAGCAGAAGTAGTAATGACCTAACTTATTTTTAAAGATGGTCTAATCAAGATTTCAATTGATAAGTACGTATCTCTCAAGAGTGAGTGGTCCACAATATCAGCACACACACGTGCCGACTCAAAACCATCACGGGGCCTTATTTCAATTTCCAATCCATATTTACTTCGCAAAAAAGTATCACTACCCCACTGTGCCACCCCCCCCCTCCCCTATTATACTGTGAACATAAGTATGACGTTTTAAATTCTAAAGTAACGATAGCGAAACTTGAAGGTTGAATCAACTGTTTATCATACTAGCGAGTAACAATTATTTTAGTCCCAGTAGAACTAAACTTTAGCAATTAACGAAAGGAATCGTTCTCTTGATTTACATTTTAAAAACATTCGCTTATATGAAAAACCAGTTAAGCGTGAGTCCAACTTTCACACGATAGGTTTACTTGTGGGAGGACCTTGTGCAGGGTCTGTCCGGGTTGGTCCCACCATCTTATCTATTAACCTACCGCCAAGCAGCAGTGTTCGCATTGTTGTATTCCGCTTTGGGGATAAGACAGCCGGTGAAATGACTAGCATAGAGGCATTCCATCTTAGTCCTCAGGGTTGGCAACGCATTTGCAGTCTTGTGAATGCGAATGTCTATGGGTCACAGTTTTCACTTACCATCAGGTGGCCTGTGTGCTCGTTTGCCTTCCCATGCCATAAAAAATAAGGTCCCGTACCACGCCAAACCCTTCTTGTCTTGTTTTCATTTTTACTTCATTTTTATTGTTCCGTATCCAAATGATAAAAACGGGACCCTATTACTAAGACTCCGCTGTCCATCTGTCCGTCTATCCATCCGTCTGTCTGGCACTAGGATAGCTAGACAGTTGAAATTTTCAGAGATGATGTATTTCTGTTGCCGCTATAATAACAAATACTAAAATACATACAACAAACGTGATTTTGTTATAGATGTTATGGAACCCTTCTCGCGCTAGTCCGACTCGCACTTGGCCGGTTTTTAGTTTTACTACTTCCCACCTTCAAAACGATAGTGACCTAATTCAAAATTTCAACTTTCAAACTTTAACTGCCGCACTCAGAGTCGTCAATTAAATTTAATGTTTGATTAAAGTTACTGCTGTCACTTTCTTTGCTATAGCAATAGAATAAGACAATACGTCGCTAAGCAAGCATTAAATTTAATTTACATCTCGTCACCCCCGCAGAATAAACCCATAACTTCAAAATGTCAATTTTACAGGAGAAATAAAAAACCGTAATTTTGAAATAACTTCACTATTAAAGAAAAAACACATAATATTTAAATTACATTCGAAAGCCAATTTTTAGTTCTAACTGTTGTGGATTTCCTGTTAATTTATGTAACGCCGCCTTGAAGATATAGACAAAAATGTACTTTACGGATAATTACATCTTAATAGTGTTTGGTAATACACTTTTAAAGGCTTATTCAAGTTGGTTTCACAAATAATTACATCATGCTATAATAATATTACATGGGTATTAAAGGTATATTTATCTTGTATCCAAATTCGCTACTGTAGCGTTATTGGTTTATGCTGGTGTGCGTAAAATATTATCAGAAATGTAGTTTAATGTAACCGGGGAATGCAAAATATTTTCTTATAAGCTTGCTTGAACAAACCTATAAAGGCGTTTGCTGTCAAACGTCCCGTTCTAATGAATTTGAATAACATCATAACAATATATCACAAAAAAATAACTAAAATTTCGTTTTGTAAGATAATATTATCGTTTCTTTGTAAATACTTTTATTTCATAGAATAATTCCTTATAAATCCGTATCTTCGTTAATACACCACATAAAAATCTAAAAAAAAATGAGGATATGTATTTGAACTTGTACATTCCAAAAATGCATGAACATTAAAAAACCTATAATAGCACTTTATGGGTTTATTCTGCGGGGGTGACGATTCTCTGAGTGCGGCAGTAAGTCATTTATAAATTGATTATGATAGAGCTCTAACTCGAAATTCAAAATTTCTGAATTATGTCACTATTGTTCTAAATGTGCGATTTGATGTTATACTCGTAGCGTCAATAGTCATACTCTTTCTGAAACAATTTCAAGTGACTAGTTTCTACGGTTTTTGAGATACAAAACATTCTTTGAATAGCCATAAAAATAACAAAGATTTGCCAACTAAGATTCGTTCCTGCCTCTTTCTAACAAAACATTTAAATGATCACTTGGAACTCAGAATTTCGCGAGCTGTTTTTACATCGGAAATGTTAATATTAACTTTTTTTTTACCCAACTGCGGCAAAGCCCCAAAGGAGTGTTATGTGTTTGACTTGTATGTATGTCCGACTCAATGTCCGCTCGTAACTACTAAACGGCTAAACCGTTTTTAATCAATTATACGTGGATAGATTCCTCTTAACCACTAGGAGTCTCATAGGCTATATTAAAATTATTTACATATGAAATTGGCGGAATAATAAATTCATACATGATAAGATAAACAACATTACTTTGAAGACATCATCCAAATAGCAGTTGGGTTATATTAAAGCTTGCTTTTCGTTAGACTTGTTTATTAATTATATAAGCATTAGACTGAAATGTTCGCCATTTATTACTTAACATATTACTCGATTACAGTACGGTGAAGGTCGTTTTCTATTCTGATCGCAGACCAATTAGTACAAGTCTAGAGCTTAGTTTAGCAATGAGTAAATATGTGAACTCGCACCCTGATTATTTTATTGTAAGTATTAAGTTTAAATTTTAATGTCAATTTAATACACCGAGCTCAATTTAAAAATGCATTCTCCAAAATACTTCGCTATTTTCGATTTAGTATAAAATAAAACCAAATAAATCTACTTATATTGATAATAAGTAGGTAGGACAGGTAGGTGTACTTTATTTCGACGCGTCGTTTTGTACACGACGTTTTATTTTTGCGACTGAAACATGAACATATTTCAGCAGTCGTATATTTGAGAGGACGACCTCCATTCCCTGAGGCACGTTTCACCTTCAATCTTGACATGTTATCCATCTTCTAAACATGACATATTTATTCTAACACATCAAACTAGTGTGGCAAGTTATCAAATCTCTCCATCCACGTTACCAGTTTTTGTTACTGTTCGTATTTTGTTACTTTCCTGATTTGTTACCGACCTGACTTTATGTAAAGTCGGGGTCTATAGAAATGGCAAAAGATGAAAACAAAACCAAATTTACCATTATTACACCATAATCACGTACTTTTGTCACCACGCATTTTGAATGATGTACACGCTTGATTGGTACCGTAAATTGAGGTAACTTTGATTTACCGGGTGACTTTAATAGCAACTACCTTTCCACACAAACATGTATTTTTTGAGGAGTTGGAATACGCCTCCATAATTATTTTTTTGCCCCTGGTAGCGGCGATAGTTGCTCCTTCAAAAAGTTAAAGTAATGCACGTGTTACTGTCTATTTTCGTATAGAAAAAAATATGAATTGTTAGTCTTGCTTTTTGTCTTGATTTTTGAGGTCAAAAAACTTCAAATGTACCTATGTTATGCAAAAACGCATGTTATTTGAATGGTGACTTATGTTAAACAAATCTAATTACAATTTTTTCGATAGGTACCACCCTATCGAAAAAGAACAACATCTTTTCTATATTTCTTCAGATTTTACGTGATTTTCAGCGGGTTTACTTGTGATATTCATTCAAATATTTAGTGTTTTCAAAATTCGTACTTTAACTTTGATCATTAGTGTTTAAATTTTGTTTACGGGAAACTAAAGTTCGCAATTTTTTCTAATTAATCAAGTCAAAAAAACAAGAAAAACCGATTATTGTATATTTTTATTTTATTATTTTGTCTTGTAGTTTCTATAAAAACTCGTGTTAAACTTTGAATTTTATCGAATTAATGGTAACTCGTTTGCAGATATATTGAGGTTATGTGTCAAACAGTACGATTTGTTTACTTGTGGGAGGACCTTGTGCAGGGTCCGTCCGGGTTGGTACCACCATCTTATCCATTAACCTACCGCCAAACAGCAGTATTCGCATTGTTGTGTTCCGGTTTGGGGATAAGGCAGCCGGTGAAATGACTAGCATAGAGGCATTCCATCTTAGTCCTTAGGGTTGGCAGTGCGTTTGCAGTCTTGTGAATGCGAATGTCTATGGGTCACAGTTTCCACTTACCATCAGGTGGCCTGTGTGCTCAATTGCCTTCCTATGCCATAAAATAAATAAATAAATAAATACATCTTTGGACATTTCTATTAACCCCGAGATTAGGTTGAATATTTTCCATTTCGTGACCGCTGAGATCACCGATAAAAACTAGGCAAAAAGCATGTCAGACCATGCTCTGTGTATGGTTCCGAAGCCGTTACTACAAACAAATTTAACATCGCGACAAACATGACGGCACTTGACTCTATCAAAAATTAGCGCTTTAAAGCCTAATATTTTATAAACGGATACCTTAATAGAAAAATTGTTCCCTTAAACCCGCAATATGTTTGAAAGACCTGTCCAACGACACCCCTCGCTATGGGGTAAAAGAGAAAAAAAATACATCCCCGCGTTACGAGTAGGGGAGGTACAGTCAACGTCAAAAGTAAGTGATCAAAATTAACATTTCAAAACATGTTCAAGCATGACTCCCCAGATTAAACAGATTATAACAAAGTGTCATTTTCAACTGAATATTTAATTAGTCAAAAGGAAATGATCATAAACGATGCCATAACTGTCTCTTTACGGAACATTGCAATAAAGAATAATTATTTCTTTTACCTAAGTGTCAAGTGTCCAACAAGATAAAGTCAAAATGACAAAATCTCCAAATGAAAACTAGGGTAATCACGGCAGTTAAAAAGGATTTATTCTAAATGTTGCAAAAAAAACAAAGCGAAGTATTAGGAACTTATTTCAACCCTTGACGGAAATGAGAGGTGTTATAGTTGTTTCGCGTGTTTGTCTTACGAGTATCCGACGTTAACCGAGCGTCTGACTTGTATTCCGAGGTGGTCTTGAGAAGACATAAAGGCCCAAACATTGATATTCACTCACATGTGATAGTTTGGTAGTATTACTGACTATTGCTATTTTAGAGAATCAGTTTAATTTGGAACACTCATTAATGACATTATCATGGCATGTCACTTACTTATGACACATTACTAGCTAATTTACTTATGCTAAACTACAATAATCAGAGACATCTGTCTTAATTTATTGTATATACTATTGTGAGACCCTATTTCATCAGTTTCTTTTGCTGTTGACTGTACACTAAAAATAAAACACAGTCAATCAGTACACATTAATTATACACAAAAGTTCACTTCATTGTAGCAACAACACCCCTTTTCTTTTTGGTTCAGAATATTGCAGAAAGTGAAAGTTCTACTTTTGAAACTTACGAGCTTGCCCATTACAAGGCATCTGCTGGCAGCTGGTAGAAACCACTTTTAAAGAGTGTGTTTTTTTATTGTCGTCGTTAAATGCCACACAAAATTGGAATTTTAAAAGTAAACGCGATATGCTTAAGGATTGTTCACAAAATAAAGCAGGCACCTGAAGATGGGCCTTCATAATTATACAGGGTGTAAGGGACGGCTCACCGAAAACTGAAACCATAGCTTCAGACCATTGTACTGAAGCGAAATTCAGTGGAAATTTTCCCGGGAAAACGAAAATTTTCTCGTTTTTTTTTCCATGTTTTTGCATATAAACCGATCTAGGACAACATATTGACATACTGAAGCTCATTAGGTAAAAAAACTGTGAAAACGGCATTTTCACGAAAAAAAACGAGAAAATTTTAGTTTTTCCGGGAAAAAATCCACTGGATTTCAGTTCAGTACAATGGTCTGAAGCTATGGTTTCAGTTTTCGGTGAGCCGTCCCTTAAACCCTGTATATAAACTTTTTATTATGCTAATGCGTGATATTATGACACATGTATTGTCAAGGCCCACGTCAAATTTCGTTAGTTCGAAAAAGAATCTTGTATCAGTCAACTTAAGTCAAAAGTCACTTTGACAATAAAATTAATGTCCTAGATTTAGGACATTGGCCTTACGAGGTTAAGAAAAAATAATAATATATGTCATTGGCTACATAAAATCAAGATGCCGAGGATAAATGGGAAAATTCGTAAATTAATTAATTATCGTATGGGTGAATTGTAAAAATATTGTACAAAGTTAAGGAGTTAATTGATATACTTAACTTTCTACCATTGTTTTTCCTTTGTGTAACGAAAATTATATGATCGTATGACTAATCTTTGTTACACAAAGGAAAAAGTTAAGGATTGTAAATTTTTTATTTGAGCCCTTAACTATGCACAATATTTTTGCAATTCACCCGTATCCTATAGTACTGAAAAGGGTATTTCGATGCGACAACTCGCAAAACGGTATTAAATATATAAAGATGGTGTACGAAAAGTAATAAAAATGTTTGGGGAATTTAATACTCTAGGTGATCTACCTGGTCGCGGTCGCAGAAGAGGCTGCGTGAAGCCGAAATTGGACACGGGAATAGTAGCGTCTTTCCGTTGAAATCCATCGGCCTCTACTCGCGATGTAGCCAAAAAGTTGAAAATTTCGGTTGGTAACGTGAAAAACGCCACTTTTACTTCCCAGAATGTCATATGCCCGAATTTCACCTGCCATAATTCACAAATGGCATTATGTTACATCTTATAATTTCATATGATATACTGATTGTTTATCATAGTAGTCAAATAACAGAATCTTTGTTTTCCATAATATTAATTTCAATCATTAAATTTTTCATAATCATTTTAATCCATATTTGTCACATGCCATAATGACATTTGCCATCCGTGTAAATGGTGAATGGTGGTGTTTGAATAAGGTAAAATTTACCTACATAGGTTAGGTAAGGTTAGAGTGGCAACAAGGCGCGAAGCGCCTCAACCACGCGGAATAGGAACTCCGCCCAGCGGAGCTCCGTCGACATTAGTTTCGATCATTTATGTCCATATCAGTCGTGAATGAACACAAATATGTTAGGTTTAATTACATTAGTAATATAATATTAAAAAAATAAGGTATGAGGGGTAAGGTAAATATTCTATTAAATAAAATTATTGCACTTAATAATATGGAAAACATTACGTATGGCATCAGTATCATTATGGCATCTAACTTTCGGGAAAACAAGAGTATATAAGATAACATTTCTGGGAAATGTAACATTGGGGCATATAAAATTCGGACAAGCAATAGAAAATGCCGCAAAGGACTGTTGCCCAGCTTGAAAGAGCGAAATTTTGAGCTAAAGCTTTGATCAAGTTTTTAATTCAAAATAACGACCGATGCATTTTAATGGATGACGAAACATTTGTAAAAAAAAGACATGAAGAGTTACCGGAGCCCCAGTTGTACACGTGTGCAGCTGGCGAGGACGTTTCAGAAGAGCATAAGTACGTGACTTTTGAAAAAATCGCCCAAAAATTCCTTGTTTGGCAAGCTATTTGCTCATGCTGCCTTAAAAGTACGAGCTTTTTCACTACCGCTACAATCAACGGAGATGTCTACCGACAGGAGTGTATTAAAAAGCAAATTCTGCCCTTATATCGGAAACATACACGTCCTCCAATATTTTGGTCTGATTTAGCTGATTCAGCTGATTCAGCTCATTACGCTCAAGCCAGCTTGCTTGGTAATAAGAATATTAGATATGTTGCAATAAACACTAACCCACCAAATTGCCAAGAACTTCGCCCGATTGAATGGTATTGGGCAAATATCAAACGATACCTACTCAAGAAGAGTGCAGTTGCTGACAGCTTATTTAAAAATAATATGGAATGCAGTTTCTCGTCAAGTGACTAAGAGTTCAATACGTACGCTGATGGAAGGCATTCAAAAGAAAGTCCAACCAACTCTTAGGGTATCTACAAAAAATTGCATTGTACTTTCTTTTAACAATGTTTACCTGTTATAATTGTCTGTTTTTTGTGTGAAGTGCTGTGAGCAATACACGATTTATTAACATTTTCTTATGGCTACTTTACGTATTTCGTGAACAAGCCTTATTATTAATTATTAATTTAATCCGTAAATATTTTTTTTTAACATTAGACAATGTGATTTGAACTTGGTGCTTGCGATTGGAAGTCAACGCCCTAAGCCATAAGTGTTGTCATTCGCTAACATTTGTTGCATCGTTAAATTGTATTATTTACGGAGTTAACGTATATAATAATCATTGGCTCAGTTGAAAAGGGAGTCAATAATTCACCCTGAGCTCCGCCGGTCGGGGATCGATTCCTTTACTAGGCCGGTTTTTTTAATATTTTATACCTTACCTTTATTTCCATGGTCTCTATTTCATTTCGCTTTGAAGTGTTGTTTTTTAAAGCATTTTCCTCTTTTTACTCGTTACCTTAGCAATATGAAAATAATATGGATTTTCTTTATATTGCGTCTATTGTTATTGCATTGTCTTAATGACAGTACCTATATCTCTAAGGACAGTTTTCAAGCCACAGATTTAAAAAAAGGATAGATTTAATAATCATATTACAAAACATCGGACTTCGTTTTTGTCTAATTAATTTACGCTATATTATTTGGATATTGTAATATTTTCAACATTATGGTGAGTTAAAGCCACTGTTTACTATTTTTAAATTTTGTAAAAAAATAGCAAAATTCAGACTTGTGATGGATTCGAACCCTCGCCTCCGACGAGACTATACTACAGCCGGCGCTCTCACCACTGAGCTAACGAGTCTGAACACTTGTACAGCAAAAATGCCAATCGCTAGGGTGAAAATGACGTCACAGCGATTCCCGCCACGCAGTCTCCGTAAAGTAAAGTGATATGTCTTGTTTTTATGTCACAATAACTTAGTCCCAAAATGTATCAGTCAGAAAGCATAAATTTTGTACACGTATAGATTTTTGACGCACACTAAAACCATATATGAAACGTGTTATAAAACTGGATACCTACTGTAGATGTAAAGGCAAGGGTTTATTTTTATTTTTACACATTATGCGAGAAATGGTGGTATAGTTCCTACAATAAATAAAAAGTTTATATCGTAATTATTTTATTAGATTCAGCCGTATTTCCCGAAAATTAAAAAGCTAATTATTTTGCATGACATTGAAGTGAATATCATTTCAATTAATCATTAAATTCAATGTTCGTTCAAGGCAATATCCTACCTATCCTAGATACAGGGTGTCCGTCGTTTATTTAGATTTTATTTCAAAATGCTCAAAGTTTGATTTGTACCAGCCCTAGCCCTAGCTTTAAAATAAATGTTCGAAATTACGTGAGTGGCTGATTATTTGGCTTTTCAACGGCCGTCATTATTGTCATCGCATATTATTCCTGACAATTTTTTTAACTTCCTCATTCTTTTCATTGGAAGGGATACTACCACTAGGTCTCCTATTTTTGACATCAAAAGTAAGTAAGGAAAGATAATAATGAGGCATGGAATTTACAAATGGGCTAAGTGCCAGAAAAAGTAAAACTTAAATTTTACCTTTAGCTAATGCATTTTTATTCAATTTCTCAATAATTGTCTTTTTTTTTTATATCATAGGTAGGCAAACGAGCACACAGGCCACCTGATGGTAAGTGGAAACTGTGACCCATAGACATTCGCATTCACAAGACCGCAATCCTAAGACTGCAAATGCGTTGCCAACCCTGAGGCCGAAGATGGAATGCCTCTATGCTAGTCATTTCACCGGCTGTCTTATCCCCAAACCGGAACACAACAATGCGAACACTGCTGCTTGGCGGTAGGTTAATGGATAAGATGGTGGTACCAACCCGGACGGACCCTGCACAAGGTCCTCCCACAAGCAAAAGTATTTTGGCACTTAGCCCATTTGTAAATTCCATGCCTCAATTATTTTCGTCAACATATTGAAGACAACAATGACGGCGGTTGAAACGCCCAAATATTCACCCTAGCTCCGACCCTCTTTTTCGATTTGGTCTCGAATGACAAGTGCAAGGGATTCAAAGGGCCACCCCAAGTTTAAATTTTACGGTCGCAATTTGATGCAATTTGACCAGTACATACTCGTATTATAGTCGCGTTCGTCTTTTGTATATTCAGTGCGTTTCTTTAATATCAAAAGGAATAAAACCTTTGTTTCCAGTATTAAATATCGATGCCTCTTCTAGAGTTCAGACTCTTGGAGTATTAATAAATAGATTATTTACTCGACCAGGAAAGTTCGTTACGACTTTTGGATTTTAACATCATACAAAACAAATAGAGTCGAAAAGAGGTACAGGAGTTTCTTGGTCGACTATACTGAGGCGTTTCCGGCAAGAGCTCCAAACGCCATCTAGCGTTTAATGTATGAAACTGATACAACCACTGTCCAGTCGAGTCCGGCGGGAACTGACCACTTCTAGTTGGCAGCTTGTTTCTAATAGATGGCGCTTAAAAGCAATTTTTCACTCACAAACATTGTTACCAGGGTCCTTACTATACATTGTCTTAACCCCTATTGCTATCGTATTATTAAGAGCAGGTTATTTTATTATTGACATTGGTAAATTTTGATACAAGCAGGCTAGGTAGTTACGAAACTGATACAACCACTGTCCAGTCGAGTCCGGCTGGAACTGACCACTACTAGTTTGCAGCTTGTTTCTAATAGATGGCGCTTCAAAGCAATTTTTCAATCACAAACATTGTTACCAGGGCCCTTACTCTACATTGTCTTAACCCCTATTGCTATCGTATTATTAAGAGCAGGTTATTTTTTTATTGACATTGGTAAATTTTGATACAAGCAGGCTAGGTAGTTACGAAACTGATACAACCACTCTGTCCAGTCGAGTCCGGCGGGAACTGACCACTACTAGTTTGCAGCTTGATTCTAATAGATGGTGCTTCAAAGCAATTTTTCATCCACAAACATTATTACCAAGGTCCTTACTCTACATTGTCTTAACCCCTATCGCTATCGTATTATTAAGAGCAGGATTTTTTTTTTTCACATTGGATTTCTTTTATGTGTACAAGTAGGCTAGGTATTCGTGCTGCCTACTTACTGAATAAAATGTCTTTTCACATACATGCTCGGACGACCAGTGTTTCGATTGAAACACAAGGACGGGAAGATGAAAACACTTTCCGTCCATGTTCATATTGTTTTTTAAAAGTGCTCGCTATTGCGTTTAAAATCGAATGGACCATGAAAAAAATCCCGTACACCCAACTTGTGTAGCACGTAGCACGTTGACGTAGCACTCGTAGCAGTGGCCTGCGTCACTTTAATCGCTGCGACAACTCATATAATATGTAAGTTTAGACATGAGATTAAATAGACAAGGTACTAAAATGTATGTACATATTTATGATACTCGACTCTAAGAGATCCGTCGATTATCGCTTGTCCCTCGGGAACTAAACGGGCGTCTCATTCACATTAATAAAGAATAATATTAAAACGACAGCATAATTATGTTTATTTTTTATATAAATGTATTAAATTACAATATTCGTTTTGGGATAGGTAGTGTATTTTGGTCTCTGTTGACTGCCATAAAATTAAAAGTTCGATCACTGTTTTCCAAAACGTATTATTACATTATACTTATTATTAGTCATAATGTTAAAAGTCATTATATTAAAGAGTATAAACATTTTGTTGGAAGTCATAGCACTCATAGCCATACCAATTTATGTCATAATAATTAAACTTCATAATGTCAAATGTAATAATAGTACTTGTAATGAATAAATGTTAGTAGGTCAAAACTTGTAAGTCATAAAAGTACAAAATATGTAACTTATAATAGACATGTGAAAGGGTCGATAGGGCCTATTTTAGGGTAGTTAGGGCCTTCGGCCGTTTTTTTATTCTTGTTCAATAAAGAGTATAGATACATACATACATACATACAATTCTAAATATAAATATGAACACTGAGTAATCTGAGTATTATACGAATGTTTGTCTCAATACTTTTTCTCAGCACCCATCTAACTCCCTAACCGTAATAGTAAAAACTTGGTCTTTCACTTTATATGCTAAGTTTTCTTAGAACAAATAGTATGCAGGTAAATCGTGGGACCGTCTGTGAGTTCGTTGACTTCAATTTACTGCTTCTCGGTTTTAAAATAGCATCTTGAGTAGTTTAATCAGTTTGTGTTTGCGTTTGAGTATGAGTTTGAGGATGGGTAAGCGTGGTTGAATAAAATTATGAATAATATCCAAACTCACGCTGTATTTATTCATACTTTATTGCGCAATGAAAACCGAAGAACTAACGGTAGACTTGATGCCTTAAGCCGTTCTTTACCCGTCATCTGTTCAGTAACTACAGTGAATATAATATAGCATGGTGCAAATGACATGTGTCAAAATCACAGCCTAGTGAGGTGGACTGTTTAAAACTCGAATCGATAAAACTTTTATTTTTAATCATTAATGCCGGCATAATTTACATTTATTTCTATGATTACTCTAAAATCAGATGAAAAAACAAGCCAGTTAATAGATGAATCAAATAGATTTTAACGAGTACATACTTTTTTCTTTTATTTTAACAGAACCATTTGAAAATGAAACACACCGGTCCCACAGGATAAAATGCGACTTTACACGTTAATTACTTACAATTTCATAAATATCGATCAACACGTGGTATAGTTGTGTCGCATCACTCAGCCTCTAATGTTTGGTTTCATACATATTAGGTGATGTTACTTAGACACCCTTTGTTTTTA
This sequence comes from Acleris emargana, assembly GCA_927399475.2. Lineage (NCBI taxonomy): Eukaryota > Metazoa > Arthropoda > Insecta > Lepidoptera > Tortricidae > Acleris > Acleris emargana. The sequence continues at coordinate 7,770,221 of OV656835.1, read as the reverse complement.
TTTATTGATAATAAATAAGTAGGGTAAATTTTATTCGTATAACAGTTATTTTTCAGTGTAAATATTTCAATACAGTCTTATTTGGACGGCGATTTAAATAAAACGAATGAACATCAATTGTAGTGTAAACACGATACATTGATAAGGTAATAATGTAATTAAATGAAATAGCTGAAATAAAGAAAGAAAAAAGTAATAGGGGACCATCTTACTAAGATAAACCTAGTCTTAAACTGAGCTTAGCCTTAGGGCTTATACTATGCAATGGTACATTTTTATTAATTTTCATGTGCTTTTCATTTATGTTTAGGTTATGTTACATCCTTTTCCCTATTAATTATTATTGAATGGGCAATGTAATAGTAGATTTTTCAACAAGGGACTGAAACAAGCCATAATGTCACGAGATGCACGCGAGCGAGCGAGCAATGGTGGCTGTAGTTCGATTGTCATTATGGTTGTTTAGTCTCCCGTTAAACACTCTACTTTTCTCTTTGAATGCGGGTATAAAAAAGTTTATATTTTTTTGTATAGTGACGCTTTAAATGCTTGCAGTTTTAGCAAGCAGATTCAAACTTGAAAACGATTTTTAAACTAATAGGACTATGCATAATAAAATGTTTCACAGTTCTCATTTTGATGTTATTCTATTCCCAAAAAATGGTCTATGCACCGAAAATAGTGAAAATCATCTATTCCAAAACACCATGGTTGTGTACGGATGGGATCACCAAATGAAAGGCGCACTCGGATAATACGTGTTTATTATAGCAAAGCTTCTTACAGACTGCCCATCCCATCAACATCAAGCCTTATTAATAATTATACATATCTATATATATCAATACACACTACACGCCACCCCTTTTTTTTTGTATAAAAAAAAAATACAGTTGTTTTTTTTTTTTTTTTTTTTTATAAGTACATTTTAGTTCTATTCTTATGCAACAATCTTTCTTTGTTGTTACTATCTAAAATGATTACATTTGGTTCTACATCTTTCACTACTTTAAATGGACCCAAATACAAATGGTCCAGCTTGTTAGAGCAAGCCTCATTTTTAACTAAAACTAAATCTCCCTCACTATACTTAACAGTGTTTACATATGAGTCATAACGCTCTTTCCTAATCTGCTTACTCGCTAATAAATTAGTTTTTGCGTCTAATTGCGACTTTTGTAATCTGTATTTCATTTCATATGGGTAGTCATTATAGTTATACAACGGATCTAATGTTTCTCTTAAGTTAGTGGGTAAGTTACATTGCTTTCCGAAAACCAATTCATAAGGGGTATATTTTGTTTCTGTGTGTACAGTTGTATTGAAAGCAAAACACCAATAGGGTAGCCATGTGCTCCAGTTATTTGACGCGTTTTCAGATTGGATACGTAAAAATGAAATTAGATTTTTGTGGCTATTTTCGAGAGATCCAATAGTTTGATGATGATACGCTGTGGATGTCAAATGATTAATTTTTAAAAGGCTGCATACTTTTTGCATCGTTGCTGAAATAAATTCGGCTCCTCTATCAGTTATTATGTTAGTGGGTATTCCATAACGCAAAATGAAATTGTTGACCAAGGCTATTGCTACGGATGTCGTGTCTTTTGTTGTAAGAGGATAAGTCTCAACAAATTTGGTTAGGTCGCATTGTAAGGTTAATATATACTTATAATTGTTGCTGTCTGTTACTAATGGGCCGACTATATCTAAAAATACTCTACTAAAAGCTGAGTCACCCGTGTCTGTTATTATCATGGGTTCTTTAGTATATTTGCTATGTTTTTGGCGTTGACACGAGTCACATTTTGTGACGAAGTCAGTCACATCCTTTTCCATTCCTTGCCAAAAATAACGTCGCTTTAAGTTATTTAACATACGCCTTATGCCTGCATGACCACTCGTGGGTAGCATGTGGTAGTCGTTTAAAATTAATCTTATAGTATCTCTATCATTAATTCGTTTAACGCCTCTGAGAATGTGTAGATATGGTCCTGTCCATCGCGGTAACTTGTTAATTGTACGTGCTAGCGTTTTAATATTTTGCTCATTTATTTCATTTTTTATGACAAACACGTCTTTCTTATTTATATTACTACAAAACAAACTCAACGCCTTAGCAAAGGCAGCTCGTGCGCATTGCGATTGGCTTGTTGGTTTGACGCAAATTATTGATTTATGCTCCATAAAAACAAATTCCTCACCTTCTATTCTTTCCTGTGTCCTTACTTTATTCCATTCCTCTTCATTTAAAAACAGTAATTCTGTAAAAGAATTTGGCACTTTCAGCATGTCTACGACTCTCGGACGCTCGGCCCGGTCGTCACTAGGCACGTGATCCGTTATGGCGCTACTGTTACTTTCGCTCCGTAACCGCCTACTTTGGGCTCTCGTTAATACATCAATAATATTTTCATGCATCCCTTGCAACTCTGTACTACTTACACGCATTCGAGACAATGCATCTGCGGCGGCATTATCTGCTCCTTTTATGTATTCTACTTCATAATTGTACTCTTCTAATGTCAATCGAAATTTCATTAAACGTGTAGATGGGTTCGTCATATTAAATAAATATACGAGTGGTTTATGGTCGGTTTCGATTTTGAATTTTTTACCGTAAAGATAGGGTCGAAAGTATTTAACCGCCCACACAATAGCTAATAGTTCTTTTTCGATGGTGGGGTAGTTAACCTCAGCCTTATTAAGAGTACGGCTGGTATAAGCTACTGGTCTATGATCTCCATTGCTCAATACGGCTCCTATAGAATGTCCGCTGGCATCGGTTGTCAAAATGAATGTATTTTCCTCGTCAAAATTGGGGTATTGTAGTATTGGCGGATTACACAAGAGACGCTTAATTTCTTTAAAACCCGTTTCACATTCAGTCGTCCAATTGAACTGTACATTTTTACGGCTTAATTTATTTAATGGTAATGTTATGCTGGCGAACGACGGGATAAACTTTCGATAATAGTTCGCAAACGCGACAAACCTACGAACCTCGTCTGAGTTCTGTGGGGTGGCGTACGTTTCTATAGCTCTGGTTTTTTCTGGGTCCGGTTTTATCCCTTCCGCGGAAACTAAATGGCCTAAATATAAGAGTTCTTTCTTTAAAAAGTTGCATTTATTTGGATTTAACTTTAGATTAACTTGTCGTAATCTCGTAAATATATCTAATAGGTTTTTATTGTGTGTCTCTAAATTCCGGCCGAAACAAATTAGATCGTCTAAATAGACTAGACATTTTTCGTGGTTAAGACCAGCCATTGCTATTGTCATAGCTCTGAAGAAACAACTGGGACTTGTTTTTAACCCCATAGGTAACCTAGTCAACTGATAATGTCCCGTATGCGTCGTAAACGCAGTATACTTTCTGCTGTTGGGCTCTAGATTTAGTTGATAATATCCTTGATTTAGGTCTAAATGTGTAAAATATATAGCTCCTGAGAGTGAATCAAGGATGTCAGTAATATTGGGTAATGGAAATTTGTCATCTACTATTGTATCATTTAATTTTCTAAAGTCAATCACTAAACGCATTTTTTTTTCACCATTAATAAAATTTTTTGGAACTAATAGTACGGGGCTAGACCATTCACTACAAGATGGTTCTATAATATTGTCTGCTATCATTTTTTGTACGTTTCTGTGTATTTCTTCTCTATGTGTTCGTGGTAACCGATAAGGTTTAATATAAACTGGGGATGCATTCGGTTTTAATGTTATTTTCGGTTCATATATATTAGAAACTGTTAATTTGTCATTTGGTAGGTGAAATATATCTGAAAATTTAGCGCAAATATTTTGAATTGAATGCCTTTCTTCTTTATTTAGATGGGCTAAGTTTAGTAATGAGAACATTTCGCGAGCGCGTGTAGTGTCTATATTGTCATTTCGTTCATAATTGCACACTGTATAGTCATCTATATCTTCAATTTCGGGATTAAAATAACTGAGCCTGACAGTTTCTTCTCGTGTATTTAATATTTGAATTGGTATTTTCCCATTTCTCGGCCGACTAATGCCTCCCGCTAGGAATACCCCCTGACACAACTGTCTGGAACATATCATACAGTCTTTTTCAAAACGTGTTGCTACATAAAATATTTTTTCGCATCGTGGCGGTACAGTTAAGTAATTTTCCGGTTTTGTGTGTCTTATTTCTATTGGTAATGTTATGGTTGTGTTTGATTTTATACTAGTTAAAGTTATCTTGTTGAATTCGAAGTCTAAATTGGCATTGTATTTTCTAAGAAAATCTTGGCCAATTATTCCGTCAGTCCGGCACGTTAAATTTCTCAGAACATAAAATTTGTGTATAAATTCCAATCCATTTATAGGTAAGTTAATATAAACATATCCCTCGGTATTGAGGTGGCCTCCGATGCCATTTATGCGAATGCTATCTTTGGTGATCGGTATACCTAGTTGAATAATTGTTTCGTATTTCACCGCGGATATGGTTGCGCCTGTGTCTAGTAGCCATTTATAATTTGTGTTACTAATTGGTACTTGTATATAATTACTATCATGGCACGCAAAAATACATTTACGAACGAAAAAATTCTGCGGCATTGTCTGTTGGGGGTATGTCTGACGGCTCTACGGCGTCAGGTACCGTATTATCCTGCATAGTATTTATAATGGGTCGACTGTAATTACCCCGGTAAGGCCTACGTGGGTACCGGTTACCTTGATACGCGCGTCCTCGGTAGAGTGAGCGCCCTCGGCTGCCCCAACTATTCGCCGCTACAGTTTCTTGTCCACGATTTTGCTGTAGCGCTTGTGAATAGGAGTATGATTGACCCCTACCATTATTAATCCAATTATTTCCTCCGCGACCTGTGAAAGCGCGTTGCTGTGAGTATGGGTTTGACCCTGCTATATATCCTGTAAATACCGGATCCTGAGGCTGGCCGCGCGAAGCTGACAGTTCTTCGTCCTTGGCGGCCCTTATAGCGTCCTTTAAAGACGTATAATTTCGCGCTGCTAAAATTATACTTAGATTTTGTAATCTCAAGCCGTCAGCGAAGCACTTGATAGCTAAATTTTCATTAATTGGCTTTAGAACATTATAAGTGCTACTGTCACCGTCGGCTTGCGATATAGTTAGATCCACAAATATTTTTTCTATTCTTTCGCCGTACTGATCTATAGTGCTGGTACCCTGGCTCTCCCTGATAAGACGAGAGTGTAGAGCGGTAGCTGACTTTTTTGTTAAAAGGTGCTTTTTTATGTCAGCAACGAGCTCTTTGCAAGCTGAATATGTATTCGACAGTCGTAACTTTGCACTCTCTGAGAGGCGCGTTTTCAGTACGAACTTTATTAATAGTGCCTGGCTCTCGGTATCTATCATCTCGCTGTATAGTTCTATCGCGTCCACCAATTTTTTGACGCTGCCTTCATCACCGTTGCTTATTACGGGTAACAAAGACACCGCTGTCTTGAGGTCAAACTTCTCCATGGTGTGTTTACTTTCAGTACCTGGCCTTTTACAAAATTCCTCTATTTTGCGATACAAATTTTCAATTCTTAAACATAACTCTTTAATGGTAATTATATCGCTACCCTTAATTTCGCTATTAGTTATTTTGGTATCTAATCTATTGGAACAAGCTAGATATAATTCGTATATTTCTGTTCCTTTAGAAAGGTAATTTTCTAAAGCTGTATCTGTCCTTTTATTAGTTGCTAATTTAAAAAGATTTTCCTGTAACTTTTTTATGTTATCGAAAATTTCTATTAATTCCTTGACCATTTCAAAATGTTACGTTAATTGTTCATAGTGTCTCTTAATCTGTTGTTAGTTCGCGACTTTTGTTAAATAATAATTATTAAATCACTCACGGCACAACACATCTCACCCGCGTCGCGTAGTTTCACCGCTGCCTTATACGACCTCCAACGCCGGCTCTGCTGCTTTGTTTGTAGCCCTCCGGGAAATAATTATGTGGTTCACTTCTCGCTGGATCATTTTTTTATGGCAATTGCGGTATATCTTAAAAATACCATAAAGTAGCACCAACAATGCAATTAACAGTAGCACTGTTAACAATATGTTTGTTGTTGAAAGATGAAATTTAACTTCTTCCATATGCGCATTATTATTACCACCAGACGCAGTTTGGGCTATTATGACTTCTTCTTTCTCTGTAGACGTAGTCGAGCCCATCACGTAGCTTTAAGGTTTTTCTTCTCGGCACCAACGCGAGCACAGTTTAAACAAAACAACAAGTGCTATTAGACTGAAGACCACGCACAAGAATACCGTTGCACCAGTATACAAAGAGTCCGAGAACTGGTCTAATTTGGTGCTGTCTGTAGCGCACATATTAAAACTGCAATCGAAACCTAGTCCATACTGGTAAAATTTAACATCACTCGCGCCCGCCGCGACGCCCGGTATGGCAAGGTCGCCATGTACGGATGGGATCACCAAATGAAAGGCGCACTCGGATAATACGTGTTTATTATAGCAAAGCTTCTTACAGACTGCCCATCCCATCAACATCAAGCCTTATTAATAATTATACATATCTATATATATCAATACACACTACAGTTGGATATTTATAATACATACATACATAAACTCTCACGCCTTCAATCCCAGAGTGGGGTAGGCAGAGCTAAAGAATTACCAAGAAGTCTTAAAACTTCTTGATAATTCTGTAACCACATTTTGCACAAGTAGGCTAAGATGTTTCCCAGTGTATTAGTGACAGGTGGATATTTAAAGGTTTTAAAAAAAAACCTCAAGTCCCTAGAGATTAATAAGGAGCTTTAGTCCCGATATGCAGAGACTAAAGCAACATTTTAAGAGCATGGGAAGTGAAAAATGATTTATAATATAGAATTAAGTTATGTTGTTATTTTGTGTGCCCATACAGGGTGTCATGCATGACCTGACCTTAGATCATGTAACACCATTATTTTATATTAATATAAGTACATGATAAATAAAAATAAAATAAAATAAATATCAGGGGACAATGTCACACCAATTGACCTAGTCTCAATTTAAGCTCTAGGCTTGTATTATGGGTACTAGACAACGATATAAATACTTATATAAAGAAATATAATACTTAAATACATAGAAAACATCCATGACTCAGGAACAAATATTCGCGCTCATCACACAAATATCTGCCCTTACTGGGATTTGAACCCAGGACCACTAGCTTAGTAGGCAGGGTCACCACCAACTAGGCCAGCGCGTCGTCAAACTAATACTATTTTAAATAAATTAATTATTTGCCTTGCTTACACGTATGTGAAAGTATCCCGCGAGTGTTTGATAGACAAAATACAACTGTTTCAAGGATCATGTTGACTGAATTATAAAAAGCCTCTTGCTGTTAAAATACGGTTATCACTTTATATCCTTAGAGCTTACTTAAGAATGAAATTAGTTGCGAAAAAAATGTTTTTGACACCTTTGCCAATTAAAATTAAGTCCTATTTCAATACCCTTATGACTTATTTCAAAACAAAAAGTATGAGCCAGGGGTGCGAAACCTCTTAATACCATAATACCAATAACCGTAAAGCCTAGAATAATTTCCCGCCTGTAAAATATTCATAAAGCAGGGATCGTAAACAATTGGCTCAGATCAGACAGTTAACGTTACAAGGCGGCTGCCATACGAATAACAATACAAAGTTAAAATGTAAGTGTGACTTACAGACAGAGCAAAACCATGGCAAAACTATATAAGGGTTCTTAGTTTGAATGCAGAACCCCCAAAAGAAGTATCGCTTTACTCCGTGGCTATATATTTTTCCCCGTCCCGTGTGGTTGCCGGATTAGAATAGTATCAGTACGTGTCTTCCTGTGGATGTCGTAAGAGGCGACTAAGGGAATAAAGGCTTTTAGTTCTGTTAGGCGATGGGCTTGCAACCTGTCACTAATACACTGGTAAACATCTTAGCCTGATTGTGCAAAATGTGGTTACAGAGTTATCAACAAGTTGTTAGAGTTGTCGGTAATTATGTAGCTCTGCCTACCTCACTCTGGGAATAAAGGCGTGAGTTTATGTATTTCAACTTAAAATAAAAATAGATTGAGATTTCCACCCTTCTTAGTTGTGACTGACAGGCAATCGATAGTTGGGAATAACTATGACGTCACTTTCCTTCAAAAGGCACCAATTTTAGTCAGATATCTCGCCGTTCTCGTTAGTTCAGTGGTTAAAGCGCCAATATAACAAACATTTCTCATCGTACTCGAAGGTTCAAATCCCTCACAAGTCTGATGTTTTGTTAACTTTTATATATATATATGGCATTCAAGGCCTCTATTCAACATGGTAAAAACCATTTTGTGTTTGAGCTGTTACCGTATTGTTACCGTTTGGATAGCTCTTATTTACTTGACAGTAACTACGATATCGTTTTAACCTTCTAGAATACCGGCCCTGGTTTGTAGGGCAATAACCATAGATCAAACAATAGATAAGGTAAATCAGTTAGGCTTGGGATTTGACTTTGGTATAATCCATATCGTTGTCATATTATAAAAAAATAGTATTTTAAAGCAAGATTCGAACCTCCCGTCTCCTCTCGCAACGCGTCGATTGTATAAAACTATAATTTTATGTATTATTATTAAATATTTCTAAGGCAGTCGACTTAGAAATTCTTGTAATAAGAAAAGTTAAAGCAAAACGATTTAAATTACATCAAGTACTGCTTCAGAGGATCTTAGATTTAATTCTTAATTGATTTAACTATTGGTTCCTCGGTCGGATAGAGTTTCATATAAATTACATTAACAAGTATTATTACTTATATTTGTTATATGCGCGCCTTTCTAATAGGCCCAATTTGACAGATGTTAACGCAGTACAAAATATAACATCAAACACGTAATTTTTACTAAATTATCAGCTGTCAAATTGAGCCTTTTAGAACGGTACGACTATAGCGGTCAAGTTGATGGAGACTCACGCACCAAGGGCGGCCCGAGGGAAACTTTGCAGATACAATATAGAAAGCGCTCTATATCACAGGATGTTTTTTTTATGCTTAACGTATTTTTGAAGGATATATCTCCAATTAAATACATTGTAATGATTGTCAATGGGCAGGAAGACTATAGGGATTGATAATGTTTAAAATGGAAACGAGTTCATAAGTAATTAAAAAACTGGGCAAGAGCATGTCTGACCTTGCTCAGTGAAGGGTTCTATATCATAAAAAAACAATCATGAACTAATTCTCTATATTAAGTTATTTGGTGCTGTCTTAGGTTTTTTTAGTAGTCGTAATAGTTTTTCTTTTAACCCGTCGAGCGATATGTCAAAATTGATGTACATCAAAATTAAACTTTATGTCAAATGAATAAGTCATGTAATGTCAAAAAATCTACGCACACATGTTGTGCGTAGGACACCTGAGGGGTTAAATTTGTTATATTCATTTTCATTGAAAATATTTTTCAGATTTTTAGTATTTGTACTTTTGGCTGTAGGAGGCTGTATATGTATGTATATTTATGCCAAATTACAACTTTCTACGGGACGAACGGACGGACGAATGAACATGGCCTAAACTATAATGCCCTTATTAATAAACGTGGAGTAACCGTCGAGTAGCTAAACCATGTTTTATCCTTATCTGTCATTGTGACATTTGAATATGACAGATAAGGACAAAGCATGGTTTAGCTACTCGACGGTTACTCCACGTTTATTAATAAGGGCATATGGGTTCCTATTTCGACTACGGAACCGTAAAAACTCTGCAGTGCGGGGATAGGTTGCACTCATATTATTACAGAACTTATGTCATATTTTACATCGTGCCTATGCTTTGAGGTTATTTTACTCCATGGTTGTTTTACTCTAATCCGTGGCTCTATACTACCGAGTAAAACCAATAACATAATAATCAATATGGTTTTACCGAACACGACATAAACTGACGGAACCAGTAATAGACAAGGACCAGTGGTAGACACTTGATTTTTATTTTACAGAAGATAAGGGTTATTCATTTGTTTTGCAACAATCAATTTAGGACCGTGTGAAATCTGAATTAAGAGTGAAGTGTCCATTACTAGTGCCATCACCAGACCTAGAGATTTTCCTAGCACGAACGACGTGTTGTTAGTGCTTGACACAATAAAAACATCGACAATCCTGTTATCGATAACCACCACTTCGACGTCATAGCGGAAATAATTGTACATCATTACTTAGTTAGTTAGTTAGTTATTAAGAAAATATTCACAATGTCCCAAAACTCGTTGAAGTACCTAATAAGGAAATAGCGAAATCATTTCTTAGCCTAATTGTGCAAAGTGTGGTTAGAGAATTATCAACAAGTTTTAAAAATTGTTGATTGTTCTTTAGCTCTGCCTACCCCACTTTGGGAATGAAGGCGTGAGTTTATGAATGTATGTATGTATGTATTTCATCAAGGAAAAAAAAACATACATACATACATTAAATCACGCCTGTTTCCCAGAGGGGTAGGCAGAGACCACTTCTTTCCACTTGCTACGATCTTGACAAATTTCTTTCGCTTCTTCAACATTCATACATCGAGTCATGCACGCACGTCGGTTTCGGGTACTTAAGATTCTGCCCTTTTCCAGTATTTCTCCGATTTGATTCGAAAAAGTACGCCTAGGGCGGCCCCTTCCGACCCTTCCACTCACTTTCGATCTGTATATCTCTTTCGTCAATCTTCTTTCATCCATCCTTTCCAAATGACCGAACCATCGAAGCATGCCCTTTTCAATCTTAGTCACTACATCTTCTTTTATTCCACATTTCTCTCTGATTTTTTCATTTCTTACTCTATCAATCAGTTTCACACCACACATACTACGCAAAGAGCGCATTTCAACTGCATTTACACGACTTACATGCTTGTCCTGCCACACCCAACATTCACTACCATACATCAGGGTAGGTGCCAGCACTCCATTGTGAACAGCCAGCCGGGCTTTTTGTGAAACACCCTGTCTGCTTACAAAGGAGTACAGGGCCCCATTAATTTGATTGCCCGCATTCACCCTCCTCTCGATATCCTTCTCACACTTACCATCTCTTGTAAACATACTTCCCAGGTACACAAATTCGCTCACTTGTTCTACTAATTCACCATTTATATTTATCACGCACTCAGTCATCTCCTCATCCTTCTCTATCACCATGACCTTGGTCTTGGTAACATTTACTTTCATCCCCTTTTGCTTAAATCCCTCATTCATCACTGTCACCATCTCCTGCAACTCAAGTACCGATGGGGCAAGTATAACTTGATCATCGGCATATAAGAGGCATTTGATTAGCAACTCTTGCACACGCAAACCCTTATCATACCCTTTCAAATCCCACATACAACTGTCCATGAATAGATTGAACAGCCATGGTGAGGCAACACAGCCCTGTCTAACACCTTTAGAGATATTAAACCAGGCCGAGTATGCGCCATTGATTCTGATACAGGCTTTGGAACCCTCATAAAGGGACCTCAAAGCCTGCACCAGGTTGCTGCTCACTCCATACATAGACAGCACCGTCCACAACTCCTTTCTATCTACCCTATCATAGGCCTTTTCCAGGTCCACAAAAGCACAGAAAACCTTTTGGTTCACCGCCAAGAACTTTTCTGTGATGGACCGTAGTGAAAAGACCTGATCCGTACATCCCATTCCCTTTCGAAATCCCGCTTGTACATCCCAGATTTTGTCATTCGTAACATTCAATACCCTTTCAATTAAAATCTTCGCATATACTTTGCCGACAACACTAAGGAGGCTGATACCGCGGTAGTTTTTGCAGTCTTGCTGTGATCCCTTTCCTTTATACAGAGGGACGATAACGGCCTTGACCCAATCTTCCGGGACTCGGCCGCTACTCCAACATGCATTGAAAAGACGGTACAACAGACTACCCACCACGCCATCTCCTCTCCTCAGCATTTCTATCGACACTCTATCACAACCTGCTGACTTTCCCGCTTTCATACTTTTTAAAGCCTTCATTATTTCACTCATACTAATCACACTTTCATCTTCGCTACTTGCATCTTTACTCATGCTTTCTGGCTCACGACAAATATCTTCGCATTCAAACAAGCTTTCAAAATAAGTTTTCCATCTATCAAGCATTTTTTCTTCCTCACATATTAAGTCTCCAGACTCATCCCTCACCGCGTTTAATTTAATTTTCTCCGATTTCCCCCGAGCCGAATTAATCAAGCTCCAAAAGAGTTTAATATTCGACTGGAAGTTGTCAGAGAAACTCCTGTCATACTTTTCATTCAGTAAATCTTTCTTTCTAGCCACAACGTCTTTCACTCTTTTCTTTGATCTATTATACTCTTTTTTCTTTCTGTCGCTTAGATCTTGTCCTGGATCTACAGCTACAAAATCCAACCAACACTTTTTCTTCTCTTTCACTACATCATCTACCTCTCTATCCCACCATTCCGGTCGTTCATTCTTGCGTTTCCTTCTTTTTACTACACCACATACTTCAGTGGCCGATTTGACCATTCCATTCTTCATAATCTCCCATACATTATTTACATTATTCTCAACTTCACTGTCTTTCATCTTATTAACACATTCAAAACAATCTTTCAGCTTTCTTACGTACTCATCTTGTATAACTTCGTCATTCAGTTTCTCTACTTTTATCCTCTCTAACGCAGTGGTAGGTACGGGAACACGATGGCGCCAACGTGTGAACAGACCCCTTACTCGTGTTACCACTAAGTAGTGATCTGAACCTACGCTAACTCCTCGAAATGCTCTGGTATCTACAACTTTGTTACGCAACCGTTCATCCACAATCATCAAGTCTATCATAGACTTCTCATTCTGCCGTCTCCACGTATACTGATGAATCTCTTTGTGATCAAACAAAGTGTTTGTCACGCAGAGATTCTTGGCCAAACATACATTGAGAAGACATTTGCCATTGCCATGAAAAAAAAACATATGATTCATAAAACAATGTTATGCGTTTTAAAGCTTAAAACAAGATTAAAAAAAAAAGATAAAAGATGTTTATTCAGTAAGTAGGCCGCACGGGCACGTTTATACGTCAAAAATCTACCAGCGCTTCACAAGAGACCACTGCTGAGAAGAAACGCCGCAAGAAACTCAACAGTCAGTCGTTTTTTTAATATTGCTTAATAATAACCTTAACCTAGCATTATATAAAACAATGAATATCACATAAAACAAAATACATTCATGCGCGGTTGAGCAGGAAAATGTGTCAAAACTCAGAATTGTCACAAAACTAAGCAACAGTAATAAAAAAGAGAGAGTATACAAGTTATACTCACCTGTGACGGTGCAAGACCACCTGCATAAAAGTTTCGATACATTCTCCTACAGAAACCGTGTCCCCTAGACAATATACAATATTTACATATTTTTTATGACTAAGTTATTATTCAATTATTTAGGTGTTGGCCATGCATTTTTATCTGTTAGATAGTCTTCGACCCTATAGTAAGCTTTAGACATCAATGACTTTTTCAAGTAAGTTTTAAGTACTGGAAATGGTAACTTTAAAACAACGTCAGGTAATTTATTAAAGAAAAGGATGCATTGACCTACAAATGATTTATAAACCTTACGGACACGAAATTTTTTAATAGCAATTTTATTTTTATTTCTCGTATTCAAATTATGTATATCACAATTCTTAACAAAAGAGTCTTGATTTTTAATGACATAAATAATATTCTCATAAATAAATTGTGACGCTACTGTCAAGATATTAATTTCTGTAAATAGTAGTCTTAAGGAATCACGGGAGTTTAGATTATATATAGAACGCATGGCTCTTTTTTGCAACACGAATATAGTCTGTATGTCAGCAGCTTTTCCCCAAACCAGAATACCGTACGACATAACACTATGAGAATAACTATAATAAACTAAGCGAGCTGTCTCAACATTAGTAAGTTGCCTGATTTTCCTAACAGCATAAGCTGCCGAACTTAATTTACCTGCTAGTACTGCTATATGGGGACTCCATTGCAAGTTTTTATCTATAGTTATCCCTAAGAAGCGCCTTATCTACCATTTCCAATCTCTCATTATTAAGAAATATACTAGACTAGCGGCCCGGTACGTGCTTCGCTACGTATAAAGTGAAATAATAAAAAATAAAATATCAAATTCATATATTCAAACAAAAAAATATTTTATTAATTGCTAGCTATTTTAAAACTTAATCCAAAACATTTGGATAAACAATATTTTTTGTTTTTCCATTTTGAGTATGAATAAACAAACGGCTGGGGACTCTGGAACAGGCAACATAAAGTTTGCCGTGTGAAAAACATGCGGTTCTCCCAATTAGTTTCGGTGGACTTGGTATTCGATGCTCTTCTAGCGTGGCACTACTTACCAGCTTTCCTGTCCTCCGCTTATGGTTCGTTGCCTCTCGTCAGTATTATCTTAAATCACCCACAGATACTTGACGTTGAGATTGCGAACCTGGTGGAGGCCAGGGATGCGGTGTGAGTCGTGTCCCGGAGTGGACATGCCAATCAAGAGGCATATCCAAAGAGCATGGGATACACCTCGTCTCATATCAATCCATGCATCTCTCATACAAAATAGTCCGGACGATTTAGATCGCGCCCGTCTCCTTGCTGTCTCAGCAGGCGAATCAGGTCACTCGCTCCACGCACTTCCTTCCCGCAATATAGACACAGTCTTAGACCCAAGCTGCTTGCGCATAGCAATAAGCTATGGCCTTTCATGCTATAGAAGTGCCGGCCGTTTGTACCGCCACGGCACAATTAATGATCTTATCCGTCGTTCGCTTGCCACTGCCTCTGTACCAGCTGTCCTAGAACCGGCAGGTTTGCAAAGAGACGATGGCAAGCGACCAGACGGAGCTACTTTGTTGCCGTGGAAACTGGGCAGGGCACTGGTATGGGACGTGTGTTGACAAATTCGCCCTTTCCCACGTTCAGTCAACCCGTGATCGGGCCGGTGCAGCAGCTGATCAGGCCCAAACCATCAAGCGCCGCAAATATTCATCATTATTAAATAATTATGAATTTGTGGCACTTGCAGTGGAGACCATGGGTCCTTGGTCAGCTGACATGAAAAGCTTTATGAAGGCTCTGTAGTTCAAAACTTACCGTTGTTTGACAATTTAATTCAAATAAGCCTGTAAACGATATGAAACACCGACGAATCGCTAAAAAACTGAGAAAGTGCACGCACACAATATACATAGTACATTTGAACAATTCAAGACTCACCGTATGTATGAATGCACTCAACAATATGTTTAAAAATATAAACACAAAGCAATAATTATTGCTGACAATTTGCTTTAATCGAAGCACGTCCAAAATGAAATGACATAACAACATGATTGTACTGTCAACACTTAAAAAAAATCAATTTGACAGCACAATCCCCATCTTAAAAAAGTTTCAAATTGTCACAAAAATCCCCATTAGTAAAATGATCCGCCATTTATTGAATTCATTTGTTACAAAAAATGTAATAAATGAAGAACCGCTCGACCGATTTCGTGCAAACTTCACATAAACCATCTACTAAATAGTCCGAACAAAGACTAAACATTTGGTTTCGATAGGTGGGCCCGTTCTTGAGTTATAAAATTACAACGAAAAATGGCATTGATTTTTATATTATAGATTCTACCGGTCTAACATTAGGCAAAGCGAACCTAACACTAAAGATAATAAATTAACAACAAAACTATCAATTTATTAATATTTTATATACTTCAGTGAAAATCGCTCTATGACATTGAAGTGGTACTTATCGATGACAGGATTGTCGATGTTTTTATTGTGTCAAGCACTGACAACACGTCGTTCGTGCTAGGAAAATATCTAGGTATAGCCATCACTTAAGCGGCATCGCAAAATCAAAGCGTGAATAGTATAAACATTTGGAGTTTTAATGTGTTTTTTTTCGTGATATTAAGTGTGTGCGTGAGACGTCATGGGGTAAGTGGTGTCTACATTTTTTTCAATATAAGTGTCCATCGCAGTTGCGGATGTTTTCGCAGCTTGCGGAGAAGACCCTAATTGAACGACAAGGATAATTTTATAATTTCACTGATAAGTTATTACTTATTAATGGATTGCAGGCTATGCTATAGTACATATTATTTCTTCACTAATAAATCTTCCTTGTTTACCCATATATTACGCAACTTTTGCCGTCATCTCCAGCTATGTTGTGGTCGAGCGGTGCAGAGCTTAGGCCTGGAGAGTGATCCTTTTGGTTATATTTTATTTTGTTCAGGCCAATGTTAAATTAAATCCCAGTATATGAGTTGCACAGTAAAAATAGTTTAAATTCTTGTTTTGAGTAATTTTTTTTTATCTTAGCAGCTTTTGTATGTTTGTGTGTCAGTGTGTTTTAAATAAAATCAAAAATATTAATTTCATTACATTTAGACATTTCCATATAGATAGATTACACAGATTTCGGTAATGAAAATAGCGTGAGCGCAGCTAAGCTGAATTTGATCTCACCCTTTTGGTCAGACATTAATTAGTCTAGTACCCATAGTACAAGCCTAGAGCTTAGGTTCGCTACTAGGTCAATTGGTGTGACATTGTCCCTTGATATATATATATTTTTTTTATTCATTAGTTAACTAGCTGCACAAAACTTAGCTTATTTATAATAGTAGATTATTGCCTAGGTACGGAAAGTAAGAGATTTTTTGACGAGGTGGTTAGCAGGCCAAGCAATAGCGAGGCCTACTAAAATACAAGTCAGGAAATCCTCGTTTCCGCCGAGGCATATGAAGGGTCCACGGAAAGAACATGTCTAGTCACATTTTTTTTGAAAATGAGTTTTGAAACTCATAATATAGAGGACAAAATGAACTATTACGTACCACTCAGATTCAGATATATTTTCACTCTTAAACAGACCTCTACACGAAAATTACGTACAAAATGACATGGTTCCTAACTTTCAAATCGCGATATCTCAAAAAGTTACTAATGTGACTAGACTAGAATTGTACCAAAAAATAACTTCTCAAAATGTGAAAGTTTCTTATGAGAAATTCTCGGAAATTTCGAAGAATATTCTTAAGTTTTGTATGGAATGAGAACATTCTCAATGCTCTCAAATGTTTCCAATAATATTCTCAGTAATATCTTGATTAGATTTCTTAACTTCTGAGAATGTTCTGCAACATGTACATTGCTAGACTAGACATGTTTTTTCCGTGGACCCTTCATATATAGGTATTTTCTCAAACAATACGAGGAAATGATACAAATACATGATGAATTGATGATAATTAATAAGTATTATAAAAAATCATTGAAAAATTCCGAGAGAATGTTTGTTAGAAAACTACGAGTATTAGTTAAGATAGTTCCACGCACGACGAGCCGCCGCCTCACCACCTGCCCCCACCAACAAGTTAGCTGTACGGGATTTTTTCCACGGTCCTTTTGATTTTATACGCAATAGAGAGCACTTTTACAAAACAATATGGACATGGACGGAAAGTCCATATGGTTTTATTACTCCTAGGAGTAAAGTAAGGCGCTTTCCGTCCTTCTGGTTCAATCGGAAAACCGTTTTTTCCGATAATGTTTAAAGTAAGAAAATATAAATGTGAAATAATATTACGTGACAAACCTTTCTTATAATTATATTCATAATTTAAATTGATTGTATGAATGTTGAAGAAGCGAATGAAATTTGTCAATATCGTAGCAAGTGGAAAGAAGTGGTCTCTGCCTACCCCTCTGGGAAACAGGCGTGATTTAATGTATGTATGAATGTAATTTAAATTTTAAACTTTACGGATGCATCGCTTAGCGGGTTCATAACATTAACATCTATAAATTGCTTTTGGTTACCCATATAAAAAATTCTAAGGATTTAAACTGTTGAATACTCTTTGCTCTATGCAATGGCGGAGGTATATCATTCCAACACTTACTGGCTGCGTAAAGAGCATCGTTGGCTTAGGGGGTTGACTTGTGATCCTAAGGTACCAAGTTCGAACCCCCGCGGTCATCATGTACAAATGGGTTTTTCTAATCTCATTACCTGATGCTTGTATGATGAACAGAGGCCGGAATTCTCGTAGCACTTTTGAGCTGTCATAGGGACTTCTCGTTTATCGACTTCCCATATACATATTTTATCGATACATTATAGAACACAGCATATTAATAAAGATTAAAAGAAGAGGTAAACAACAGGCATTTTAATCGCTAAAGAGCAGTTCCTTTCAGATAACTTTTGAGTAATTGAAAATGTGAAATAGAGATTTGTAATAAAAACAATGAAATTTAATAGTTAACAATTTCACATTTAATCAGTTCAGTTCAGTGCTTTATTATTTATGAACTTTATGTTAAATGTCTGTTTTAGTGCTAACAAGTGTTTCATCTTTATTTTTTCGATGTTGTTTACCTCTACTTTTAATATTCTTTAATATGTTGTGTTCTATAAAGTATCGATAAAATATGTATATCCGAAGTCGATAAACGAGAAGTCCCTATGACAGCTCGAAAATGCTACAAAAATTCCGGCCTCTGATGATGAAATTTATGAAGGAAAACATCGTGAGGAAACCTCGTACATTTCGAACAGTTGAGTGTGTGAGAGGGTAATTGCGCAAAAGATCCTAAAGGGTCGAAGTGTATCCGAAAGGGCCTTTACAACTTAGTTGACTCGAAACAGGGTCATGGCATTGGCATGGCATGGCGTAATGCGTGAGTTTTTACGTAGCCTATAATAAACATGATATGTCTTTCAAACAGTACAGTCATAAAAATATATAATATCTGATATGAAAAGCTTTATGAAGGCTCTGCCGTCCCGACTCACAGACACCTCCGGAGATCCTAGAGCTGGTGCTCTTCTCCCTAAGGATTAGGCTAGCTATCCAGACAGGTAATGCAGCCAGTGTCATAGGGACCATGCCGCGAGCGGACCTGTTAGAAGGGGTGTTCTTTTTATAGTGGTGATTATTATTTACATCTTTAATAAAGCCTGACAAGTTCCTTTTTAGCCCTCGCCATGTTGCGGATTTTCAGTGGAACTAATTTATTTAAATGGCAACGTTTTTTTTTGACAACGGACGTTGGAAGTCATTGAATGTCACCGATGTAAACAAATCGATTTTAAAATCAAAATGCCCAAGAAATTTCACCCCGATGCAAAAAACATTATTAT
Source organism: Acleris emargana (assembly GCA_927399475.2). Lineage (NCBI taxonomy): Eukaryota > Metazoa > Arthropoda > Insecta > Lepidoptera > Tortricidae > Acleris > Acleris emargana. Next base: position 7,751,020 of record OV656835.1, on the reverse strand, counting down.
AAATACATTCAAATGGTTGCGGCAGAAAAAGGACGAAGGATTCAGCAGCATTCCAATAAACAATGTTTTGAAATTAGTTGTTGACATGACGGGTATGATATTCATAGTGCGATTGTCATGAATTGGTTAGCTTGGTACTAAATATGTATATTAATTATTAAATTTTATTTTTTTTCTCATTCAAGGCGTCTGTAGTGCTACAATTAAGAATATATACAAAAAGAATGAGCCGTTACCGCCATTGCCATCGGTACCAAAAAAAAAACAACCAAAAAAAAGAATACAAATAGACGACTTCGACAAATGTGCCATAAGGCACAAAATTCATGAATTCTATGCTGTGCGAAAGCAAGTACCAACTCTCAAACGTCTGCTTACCGAATTGAAAAAAGATATTGATTTTACCGGTAGTAGGGAATACTTGCGATTGCTATTGCATAGTATGGGGTTCAAATACAAAAAGTGCAGAAACCAACGGTACATATTGAAGGAGCTTTCGGATATTGTGGTTTGGCGGGAAAGTTATTTAGACGAAATAAAAGAAGCAAGGGACAAAAATATACCTCTTGTTTATTTAGATGAGACTTACATCCATACTTCTCTTAACCACGCAAAATGCTGGCAAAGCGAAAATGAACCCGGTGTGTCGAAATCCGTTTCAACCGGCAAACGATATATTATAGTTCATGCCGGCGGACCATCGGGATTTGTTCCCAATGCACTCCTAATATATAATGATAAGGAAAAGAAAGCCGATTATCATGACTCCATGAACAGGAACAATTTTAAGAAATGGGTTTTGCAGAGATTAATTCCCAATCTCAGTGAACCCACGTGTGTTATAATGGATAATGCCCGGTACCATTCTTTCCAAATTAAGAAAGCTCCAACATCTGGCGATAGAAAACACGTCATTGCTGAGTGGCTGCGTTTAAATAACATCTCATTTCCCCAAAATGCATCTAAAGATAAATTGGTCACAATTTTGAGACGTCATAAACCCGAGCCAGTATACGAAATAGATACGATTCTCTCAAATCATGGTCCGAGGTGATAAGGTTACCGCCCTATCACTGTGATTTAAATCCCATCGAAATGATTTGGGGCATCATGAAAGCAAAAGTGGCAACTAAAAATGTTTCCATCACGAATGATGCCTTCCTAAAGCTCGTTGAAGATAGTTTTCAGGTATTTACATTTATCAATGAATTTTATTGAACAGTTAAAAATATAGCTTACTTTTACACTTCGTTATTACTTAGGAAGTGACTATAGAAAATTGGAGTAAATGCTGCGAACACGTAAAAAAAATAGAAGACGGATATAGGACAAAAGGTCCTATAATCGAATCACAGACCGAAAGATTTATAATCGAGGTTGGTGGTCCTGAAAGTGACTCTTCAACGGACGAAAGTGAAAATACATCGGAGCCAGAATCTCTCAGAATTCCAGATAGGTAATTATTCATATTTAATTATCAACTAGACATGCTCTTCCGATTACATGAAAACATAGTTTCACAATTTACAAGTACTTAATTGTATATCTCACTCGTTCTTGCACGATGCCAATACTCACTGTCCCGACTATTCATGACGTACACGTATAATTGCCATATGTAAGCTGTTTGTAGCGACACTACATCAGGGCTAAATAGGAACTTGTCAGGCTATATATTAATATTTGAGTAGCTTAGTTTAATTGTAATTTGAGAAGCCTAGTTTAATTTTAATTTTAATAAGTTTAGTTTTAACTTTTAATTGTACTACCTAAGTCATAAAAACGTAAGAATAAAAGTACGCACTGAGTTCAACAGCAAATAGCGGAGAGTAAAAAAACAATACCAAATATTTGTTCCGTATACAAATTTATTCACATTAATAAAAACACATTTTCCCATGTTCATATTTCCGTTCCGTTGCCGTTATAAGAATTACTTGAGTAAACAATGCGAAAAATCAACCCAAATCATATTAAACCCTAAAAATATCCCTTAAAGTTCTAAATTCAATAACTTTTCCCATTAAACATCGACAACGAGCTTCCAATCGTAAAGGTTCTTAGATGTCTCGACAATACAGTTGAAATTTCAGGGGTCGAGTGAAGGGTGCTACGGAAGAGGTGTAGCTCCGAGTCTCGTAGCAAACGTAGCGCTAGTTCGAGTAACGTAGCCGAGCCAGCTACGCGTCGCGCTCGTTCTAGGTTACAGTCATGTTAAAGTAACATTTAAATTTTATTTAAATTTAAATTTCGTTCGCGATGGGTTCGTTTAATCAAACAAAACGGTTGAGGAATTTGAAGAATTTAAAAAGTGGCGCCATCAAGTTGCCGAGGCATTGGTCGAAAATGTTAGGGTTGGCGAACATGGGCAGGGTGTCTGGCGAAGAAATATTGCAGGTGGGATTAGAATTCTATTTTTTTTTTGTGATCATGTGTCTTATTAATAACAGCATAAAAGCTACATTGAAAATATTCAGGAATTGACTGAAAATTTAATTTTATTGTAAAATTATCTATCGGAACATCTAAAGCAAGCTAACATCTAAAAGACTTAATACACGAAAATATATCGGTTATTTTTTATTTGAACGGAGTAAATTATACAGGGTGATTTGAAAGTTCTTTACCCTCGATAATTTCCAGTAGGTAATAAATGACTTAATTTTTTTTTAAATTCAATATGTGGTATGTTGGATGTGTATATTGCTAAAAATAATATAAAAATAAAATTGTTTATTAACCAAACCTTACAGTACATTACAAAATAATAATGTTAATATAGAAAATATGTATGTATGTTTATAATGATTCGACATTCATGAGATCGCTTTAATTGGATATTTAAATCTATCGTTCCGTATCTTAATGTTATAGCGCGGTATATGAACTACGCAATAGATTTAATAACAGTTTTTACTATAAGATAAAAAATCTTGTTCATAATATATCCATTGTATAGTATTCCAATAACTATGCAATTAGGTATAACTCATGCAACTATGTTCCTAGTTTGGATAATATTCCAATTTTAACCCCCAACAAGTAAACAAGGGTATTATAAGTTAGTGAGTATCTGTGTGTCTATCTAATGCATCATAATTATTGTTGTAATATTGAAAAAACAAAATTATACATTCGACATTTAAAAAAAACGCGTTTTGTAGATATTTGAATTAAATTATTTTATTTTAATTATATATGCTTTATTATTGGTAAGTTAATGTGTTATGTTACTCTATAGTACATTATTGACTAGGCAGTGAAGCAGGCAATTGCGGGCGGAGTATTGGTTTAATCATATAACATATAACAAATCGCATATAAACAGAAACTTCACGTGAAATAACATCACTCTTTACCGCCTTTATGTTTATAACAAGGCGAAACGCAAGCTTTTTTAGAAAAAAAACTCAAGCTATTCCAGACACTGATAAAAAAGTTCATAATCATCATCATCATCATGATCAGCCTATATTAGTCCACTGGTGGACATAGGCCTCTCCCATTGCACGCCAACGAGCACGATTCGTGGCCACTCTCATCCAGCTCTTGCCAGCCACCTTGCGAAGATCGTCAATCCACCTAGTCTGAGGGCGTCCTACACTCCGTTTGCCGATTCGCGGTCTCCACTCAAGAATACGATAACTCAAACTCTTTGCTTGAACTTGCATGACCAGTGTGCTGTGCTATAAATTAAAAAAAAATTACTTACCGACCTTGGGTTTCATGGTAAAAAGAAAGGTCGAGGGTTTTATATGGGGCATTGCGGCCAAGTTAACCTGTATGTTTAGATACTGTTTACGTGCAAGTGTGATGAAAAATAAGATAAATATAACATAGAGCGTCAACAGGCGGCTAAATAGCGATCTCTTCCAGACAGCCTCACAAAGAAGAGACGGTTAGAAATAGGCAGGCGCATGGCGGTGCAAACTAAATTAAACAATAATTAAATTTTTAATATTAATTTACTGTTATTGTTATTAGTACTAAGCATTTAATGCTCTAATATTACTAAAACTAATAAAGATAATTCTTAACGATTCATAAACCTAATAGTCATGACTTTTTGACGTAATCATTTATTGAACAAAATATAAATAATAAAAAAAATATTCAATTAGGTAAATAATTACCCACATAGGTTAGGTTAGAGTTGCCACAAGACGAAGCGCCTTACCTACGTGGAATAGGACCTTAATTAAGGTCGTTCAGGTCTCTAAGGAAAATAAATAATAAGGTTTAATAAACGTTAGGTTTTAGTCATGTAAGGTATTTTATCTTTTCATACCGTACAGATGGGCACTTTTGGATACACTTCGAATCTTTAAGATATTTTGTGCAATCACCAGAGGTCGGAATAGGCAGTGCCTATTTGCCTAAACTTCGCGGGAGGACGTACGTAAGAGTGGTTACAACCACCAAAAATAATGATTTCTTTTTATTATTACATTAAATGTGGAAATATAATCTTACATGATTAAATGACATATATTCTGATTTATTTGTAATGTAAATAAACTAACAAAGTATTTCGTCGTATATAATATTTTACCTCATTACTTTGTTTTACATACCTTGTTTATTTTATCGAGACTCCTTTAGCCGTGTACTTACTACCTGCATTATGCGACCCTGCTGATAATGGGGACGCTAGATGTTTTTAACATGTGATATTGAATTTTAGTACCTATCAATTTCCAAATTTATATACACCGTGTTTTTATTGATTTACTGCAAAAAAAATTGCGGGCCTTTGCGGTGAGCTCTAAAACAAAGGGCTGCTACAAAATAACAGCAATATTCGAACTGGCTCACAAGGCCCGTCTCAACCCAAGATATTCTTATAAGAAACGTTATACAGGGTGTCCCAGAAACCGGCGTCAACCCGCCCAAGGCTGATAGAGCAGCTCATAAGCTATCGATTTAACCCCCATGTATGTTCAGCAATTGTTATTAGTTTCCGAGATATTGATCATTTAAATCGGAATTTTTGCCATTTTGCCTTATGTCCCTGATGGAGCTTTAAAAACTTCCTAATCTCATAGTGATTCTAATCATGCTAAAAAACACTGGAAAATAAAGAACGAAAACATGAAATGTAGGAGTTTTTCGTATCATGGACATAAGGAAAAATGGCAAAAAATCCGATTTAAATGATCAATATCTCGGAAACTAATAACAATTGCTGAACATACATGGGGGTTAAATCGGTAGCTTATGAGCTGTTCTATCAGCTCTAGGCGGGTTGACGCCGGTTTCTGGGACACCCTGTATATAAGAAATGGCAGTCAACGCAAGCGCATCAACCTTTTGGTAGCTGTTATTTACTTGACGGTAACGGCGGCTGAGTTCAAAACAATATCATAAGAAGTCCAAGACAATATGGTTTTACATAGTTGAAAAGAGGCTCTGGGGGGATTTGTTAGATCATTCTCCCGAACTCATTATTTCTTCGTAGTAATTTTTTCATTCGCATTTTTCCCCGAACGCGATATTACCAGTGTCGCCTTTTTTCCTGCGGCAGTTTATATTCACAGTCGTGTTTTTCCGTTTGCGAGTTTTATCCAGTCGCTTCTTTTCCTACCACCATATTTTCACGGTCGTGTTTTTCTCGTTCCAATTTGTCGAAGATACAGAGTCGACGGAGCTCCGCTACCGCGGAGCTCCTATTTCTGGATGGTTTGGCCCTCCGGGCCTGATGCAAAACTAACATAACCTAAACCTACCTACGAATTACGATGTAAATACTTTTGGGAAAAGTGCGACTGAGATAGAAATCGAACGGGAAAAAAACCGACTGGGAAAAAAGTCGAACAACAAAAAAAGCGACTGTAATAAAATCGAATGGTGAAAAATAAAATTAGGTAATATCGCGTTCGGGGAAAAATGCGAACGGAAAATTTAATACAAAGAAATAATGAGTTCGGGAGAATGATTTAACAAACCCTGGGGGCCTAATATGGCTGCGTTTATCGCCTGAAAAAATGTGGATAAAACATCCGTCACTTTCAGACACACACACCATACGTACGAGAGTGACCGATGCTTTATGCTCATTTTTTCACGCGATTAACGCAACTTAAGTTAAACTTTCGATGACGCATCGTTTTGCATACAGGTTATTAAAAATGAACGGTTAGTAGTTGAAAGGTTGGAATTTGGTCTGGATACATACGTCGGAACCGATAATCGAGAAACTCTTATTAAACTTTGTCGATAAAGTTCATCGATACTGACATTGTGTTGGATAGACTGTAGCAAAAACCACCTCAGAGCTATATTACTTATATATCTCTATCCCTTCCATTCAACCTAAACTAAATTGCGGGTGGTAGGACCTTGTGCAGGGTCCAGATCGCTACCACCATCTTATCCATTAACCTACAGCCAAACAGCAGTGCTCGCATTGTTGTGTTCCGGTTTGGGGATAAGACACCCGGTGAAATGATTAGCATAGAGTCATTCCATCTTAGTCCTCAGGGTTGGCAACGCATTTGCAGTCTTAGGATTGCTGCAGTCTTGTGAATGCGAATGTCTATGGGTCACAGTTTCCACTTAAACTCTAGTCTGTATGGTGGCCTGTGTGCTCGTTTGTCTTCTCCAAGCCATTTTTTTTTAAACTGCTTTTATTATGTCATGGTAACATTCTTAACGCGAAAACTTATACTCGCCAGTTAATATTTTCTAAAAGAAAAAAAAAAGAGCCTTATGAAAGAGCCTTGCCTTTTGTATCGCGTACTCGTTACTTGATACTCGCTGTGAACTATTAATGTCCTTGAGAACCCGATCTCCCTTGGGCGCTGGCTATCGTCAGATTACAAAGGAAATAATGAAAAAACCTATCGTATCAGTGACTTGATCTTATCAAAGGAACATTTAAAGTTGTTTTTATATCAAAGAGAATAGAACTACAACGTGGATACTATATGTAATAGTGCCCGGCCAATAAGAAGTCAATTGGGATTGACCAAAACAAGAAACGCGCGGTTTTTACATTCTAATTCGACAGGATGAGTAATTTTAAGAGGTCAAATTTCATTAATTTAGTATTTGACCCAGTAGTTTTGTTTTAATATGTTTATTTATTTAGCAGACATTTTATGGATGACATGAATATTTTTACATTTAGATGGAAATTTTCTTAAAAAAAAATACAATTTAGTGATATTTATTGATAAAAAGTGATTGTAATAGTGAATTAAAACATACTATTTCAAACGGTTTTCACCTAACCCGTAAGATGCACCTAGGAGGGCTTCAAGCGAAAAACGAAAGTCAAACAAAGGTTAAAATATACTTTGGTCGAAATATCCGAAATAGGTAAATATTTCAAAAACTTAATAAAGCAGAACGGCTTAAAAATCCTATTCCTCGAAATGGTTTCCGAATTAAGGTAATTGTAAAGATATGAACAATTCCAATTACACCAGAATACGTACACCATCATACTTGGTGGAGTAAAGCTTGAACACAGTAAAATGTGGGCACAAGTAAATGATTATATATTTTTATTTATACAATATGGAAACTTCTTAGTATTATAAATAAAAACTATTTGATATCATGAATAAAAACTTTTATGACAGCGTTCCACTTTGATCATTTGTTTTCACGATGGCGAGTTATGAACACAAGAAACGTGAAATTATTTTGCGCAAACATACTGAAAATCCCCATTTAAGTTATAGGGCATTAGCAAAACTTTTAAAATTACCGCAATCTTCCGTATGTTTAGTTTTAAAAAGGTTCCGAGAACGATTGACAGTAGATCGCAAGCCGGGAAGTGCAGGTAAGCAAGGCCCAAAGGATAAAAAAAAGAAGCCCATGTCTTGCGGCTTTTTACAGCGAATCCGAAGTTATCGTCCCGTGATGTCGCAAAAAAGGTCAAAATGTCGCAGTCATATGTACAGAAAACTAAGTCTAGAGCTGGATTAAAGTCGTTCAAAGCACAAGCTGCACCCAATCGCGACGCTAAGCAAAATCTGTCTGCAAAACAGAGATCACGAAAGTTGTACGACAATTACTTGACAAAATTTGGATGCGTTGTATTGGATGATGAAACATACATCAAAGCAGACTTCCAGCAGATACCGGGGCAAGAATTTTATACTTCTAAGAATCGTAAGGATGCCCCAGAAGATTGCAAGATAAAAAAGAGATCGAAGTTTCCAAAAAAATATCTTTTATGGCAAGCTATTTGTAGTTGTGGTAAAAGAAGTCGTTCATTCGTAACAATAAATTCGGCACAGTAAACGGTGAAATCTACAAAAAAGAATGTTTGCAAAAGCGTCTACTGCCCTTTTTACGCAAACATAGCTCACAGCCATTATTTTGGCCAGACCTTGCGAGCTGTCACTACTCTAAAGCAGTAGTTGAGTGGTATAAACATAACGATGTCGCAGTGGTACCTAAAGAGTGCAATCCTCCAAATTGTCCTGAACTGAGGCCGATTGAAGAATATTGGGCAATTATGAAAGGGATTCTAAAAAAAGGAGGCGGAGAAGTTAAATCGGCAGCTGAATTGCAAAACAAATGGAAATGGGCTTGCAAAAGATATCCTGACAGTGCTGTGCAAGACTTAATGAGCCGGATTCGACGCAAAGCACGCAGTATGGCATATAGAAAGCAAATTAAATAATTGTATATATTTGTAAAAATGGTTATTAGTCTAGTAAATAAATGCAATAAAAAATTCCTTGAAATATGTTCCATAACATTTTTATTTTTGTTACTTTATGTGCCCATGTTTTACTGTGTTCAAGCTTTACGTCCGTCAGAAGGTTGGATACAGTCTACGTGCACTTTAGTTCGATTGTGCGCGTGCCGCGGTTTATGCTGGGGACCGCCGTGTGCCCTGACTTCTGGCCGAAAGGTGTCGTGTTCCAGCGGTTTCGGGGCAACCTACCGACAACGACCATCACGCCAAGTTTGGCAAAACAGAACCACGCTGTTCTGACACCACGGTGTTAGTCATGTATGTTAGTCTATAAGGTATTTGTAACTATGGGCCTCGTTGCTCGAAATAAAAGTTTATTATTTTTTGTATGTCTTTACCAATCACGGGACTACGGGAGTCCCGGACCTTTGGGAGGCGTATATGGAGCCGAAACCAATATGCAGAGGCCCTTTGGACATGTTTAATATAGTAAAGTAGTGGCACACCAACCGGCGATTGTCCCTCAAACTATAGAAGTATGCTCCCACGGACAACCAACAGTTAGTGTAGGACTATTTAAGAAGGATGAAAAAATTTAAAATAGGGTCTACGAATGAACAGATATGGATTGGTGAACTAGGCTATTGATGAAACTACGGCGCCTGCCTAGCCAATGCTAATTATTTTGGTTGAAATGGCAGGCGGTGACTCGCCAACTCAATGGAATGGGCCTCCCCTCAAAGGGGCTAAGGGTGGAGAGGTGCTTCTAGACTTTAAGCGACCATAAGGTGCCCACTCGCCACTTATGCAACACATCGTCCCTTCGAGCATATAGCTCTTGCGACTCCACTCTGACCGGCCAATAAAGGCAAGCCAAAGGTGCGGGTCTGTTTCTCGTCATTATACACTCCAGTCGGCCGGTGAAGGCAAGCGTGAGGTGAGGAACAGGACCTACCCTCGGGAGCACTCAGGTCCGTGGTGTCGCCACTCACCAACAGCTTGCCACTAGCTGCCCTGCTGCCTAATTATTATTATTATAATGTTTCTGAATATGGATAATGTTGACAGAATTCAAACATTGCTATTATTACACTTATTACTATTCCTTCACACGCAAACAATAAGTTTAGCATTGTTTTGCTGCTGTCAACGATGTGAAAACTCAGAAACAATGCAATGTCGTGCAATATGTCAGAGTTGAGTTCTTACTCTGCCTAGTAGGTACTATAGTGGTAAAGTCTTGGGTTCATTCTGGGCTATATTTTATTGGGTTAAACCATATTGCTTATGACATGTTTTCGTATTGGTTTTAACTCGCACTGTCAAGGAGCTATCGTAACGATAACAATACGATAACAAGTCAAAGGCAATATGGGTTTAAGCTATTAAATAAAGGCCCAGATCGGTACTGCGATATTATCTGCTACCGCTAAGTATAGTTTTGTTTAGGTTTATTGGTTCACAAACGGAATGTTACACTAGAATAGTACGGGTATTCATGTAATAACATAACAAAAAGTAACCAACTTTAAATCGGTATAAATCCTACATGATCATTCAAAATGAAAAATGACGAAACAAGCCTAAAAATGATTTTTAAATACCTATTCAACGTGACCCCATTTGTCATAATTCGTAGACTTAATTTTTATTACTATCATATCTTTAGTTACACTCACAAGATTGAGACCAATCGATTGACACAAGAATTATTAAAATCAGTCCACGAGTTTAGTTTCCAAAGCGCCATAAAGAATAAACATACATAATTATATAGGCCGATAAACACACTATCCTCCTTCTCGGCAGTCGGATAAAAAGAGAATTTATTATGAACATTCTAAAATACCGAAAACAACGTGCGCTTAATATAAAAGAATTCAAAAGTTAATTAAATATGCTATCTCGAACTACATAACAATAATATTTTCTTACAAGTTGAATCAGCACACTTAAAACAAAATTGTTATTATTATATCTTACACTTAAAAAAAACAGCTATGATAACGATATTTTAGATAATTAAACACATCTTTTTCTACTCGTTTTTTTTTCGAAGTACTACCATAGGCCTCTTTTGTAGTAATTCGGAAAAAAACGAGTTGCTATTTTAATGATCAACGTTGGGAATGCATTGGCGGTCTTATCTTATGATTGTAATCTTCAGATTACTAATATTGGTTTCAGATCAAAATTATCACCAAGTGGCATGTGTGCTCGTTTATCTTTTCAATGCCATAAATAAGCCTGTTTTTAGGGTTCCGTATTCAAACTAGGAACTCTTTATGTTTTTTAACAGTTCCTCCCCATCACGTAAAGTGGGGGAGTTTTTTTTTTCTCTACCCTGTGCTGTTGTATATCGTCGGATAGGTCTTTTGAAAACATTGCGGGTTTTTCCACGCAATTTTTGGATTAAGGGATCTGTTTATGAAATATTAAGATTAAAAGTGCAAATTGTTGTAAAAGTATGGATATGACATGGGTTTTATTTCATTGTTTTGTAATTGGCCTTAACGAGCTTTTATTGAAGTAATACCATTTTTCCCTTTTATCGAAGTTAATTTTATTTTAAATGCCAAGTGTATCAAAAGAACTTGTAATTTGTGTGTTAAATGCAGTTCATTTTAGTTTTTTCAATCAAATTTATTAAATTTATTCAAAAACTTAGGGTCAACAAAGACGGTCCAAATGTCAACTATGATCGAGCAAAATGGCATTTAAAAACATTTTATCTGCAGCTAACATAACTGCATCGATACCGTTGGCAGACCAATATGGCTTTATCAACACCCCCTACACACAGATAAAGCCCCTGTTTCTGCGTCAAATTTTAAATACAGAATGTTGCTAAAATAAAACAAGTCGTTAACTTTAACAACTTATGGTAAGGCGCATGTCCGCATATGATCCAAACAAAATATTGGCACCGCTTACAAAAGAATGTATCTACGTAATACGCCATTGGACTAAAGATTCATTGCAAAAGAGATAAAACGGTTTTTTTTTTGTTTTATTTAAACGATATCCATGACAGAAACTGTGATCTAATGAGCTTTGAAAGAACTTGGTTTCCAGTTAGATCTCACTTCTTTTATTAACGAAAACCTTTACGCTCTTGGCGTTTTTTCACATATATGGTTTTGATGGGATGATACTTATTTTGCAGTCGATTCAGCTTGCACTATGTTTACGTTCAGATAGTTTTATAAACGCATACTGTACGGTACTGGATATAGCCGTAAGTCAAGATAAATCCTCTTGAATCTTCGAAACGATACGATGTTTACCGGTCCGTAAACTATTTTGTAAATAAAACAAATCAAATCGTTTCGTTTCTTTATTAAAACAGGTTTCATTACTTACATGAAATATCTGTCAGACTCCAAACTAGGATGGGCCTGTATCTTGGACGTCTGCTAGTGCGATCAACAATCAAAAGACAAAATAAAATAAACAGAAATAATACAAATTCTTAGAAGTTAAGTTCATTATACAAGGAAATTAACTTTAAAAAATATGACAAGAGTGAGACAAACAAAATTCTCGAAAGTGGACTTAGGAACATAATCATAATTCAATCGGGCAAAAATCAAACAGTATTATAATAAAGTAAGCAAAGAATCTACAATACAAAATTTTGGTATTTGTGAAGTGTGTGAGCGAGTGTGTGCGCGTGCGTGTGTGTGCGTGCGCGTGTGTGTGTGTGTGCGCGTGAGTGTGTATGTTTGAGCGCATGTTTATGTTTGTGCGTGTGGGTATCCTGCGTGGGTTAGGCATAATTAATTTTATACTTAACAGCAATTATATGAATTTGTCGCTCTAATCAAGGCGGCGCGCACGGGAACACCCAAATACTCCGAAATATTTTATTCCGAATTTACTCATTCCGATTTTTAAAACCCCGAATTTCATAATTCCTAAGGAATAAAATTTCGATTACTAAAAAACACGAAATTTATTTAACCGAATTTCCAAATTCCGATTGTATATTTTTCCGATTTTTATAACTCCAAATAATGAAAAGCCCGAAGTGTCATTGGCCCGAAAAACAAAATTCCGATTATTAATTTTCCGAAACTTTATTACTAATTCGGAAATTTGATATTCGGGATAATGAAATTCGTGTTTTCAATAATCGGAATTTTATTTATTAGGAATTATGTTTTATAAATCGGAATTAGTAAATTCGGAATAAAATATTTCGGAGTATTTGGGTGTTCCCGGTCTAACTATCATAAATATGAGGTAGGTTTAGGTTATGTTAGTTTTGCAGCAGGCCCGGAGGGCCAAACAACCCAGAAATAGGAGCTCCGCGTAAGCGGAGCTCCGTCGACACTCTTACTCTTACTTCAATTACATATTTGATTAGGTGGGTTTATTATTAGTCAGTGTAATGATATTCGGTGTTTTGATGATCGGTATTTTAATAATCGGAATTCGTATTTTTGATATTTGTGATTATTATTCATTCGGACTTATTATTGTTCGGTGTATTGAAATTCAGAATTTTGCAAATCGTAATTGTTAACGTTAGACATTTTGAAATTTCGGATTTATAAATATCGGAAAAATGAAAAATCGGAATACTTATATTCGGAGTTTTAAAACATTCGGAATTATAATAATCGGCATTATGAAATTCGTGATTCCTATACTCGGAATTTAGTTTTTCGTATTTATGTAGTGTACCCGGCGCGCACACTCTATTCATCTCACGTTCTTCACGCGGAAGCACATAAAGCCATCCCTTGTGACCTTTGTCGTACCAAGGCATGACGTCATGTTTGTAAGCAATCGTTTTAACACTTAAAAAAAAGAAATCGTGTCGACCTAACAGTGATCTAGCTTATTCATTCCACGCATTTAAAACATTAATTTTAAAACCAGACTCCGCATAATAAGAAACTGGATTCTAATAAATTCTAAACTTGGTATTCTCGGTATTCTGATGTTAAGATTCAAAATAGGAAAATTTCGTTTTGACTTAATGCGCTTCGGTAATAGATGAAAAATATAGAAAATCTCGGTAACCTAGTGCAGAACGTGGTTGGAATATTTAAGGAAAAGCCTTGGTTTTGTTACTTCATGAATATCAAATTTACGCTTCAAGTGCGGTGGCATGTTGTTGTTAGCCTTCTCGTTTTAAGCAAAGGCGAGAACCGAGAGGTTGTACTAGTTCAATCTGGTTATCCGTCTATCTGTGTCATCAAAGCTCCCAAACGTTTGAACTGACTTTGTTTTATATATTTTTTTATTTTTTTTTAGCCTATTTTGTTGTCCCACTGCTGGGCAAAGGCCTCCCCTTCTTTTCTCCATTCGTCCCGGTTGAGTGCATGCTCCCGCCATTCCCTTTGAAACGCGTCCAAGTCGTCCCGCCATCTCCTTTTTGGTCTGCCTCTGCTCCGGTGGCCATCTTGCGGAGTCCATTCAGTGGCAACCCTGGCCCACCGTTCCGGATGCATTCGGCAGACGTGTCCAGCCCAGTCCCACTTAAGCCTAGCGGTCTTTTCACCCACATCAGCAAATGTTTTATATTAGCTAGTTTAATTTACTAAATAAGGTTTGATTAAAATTGGTTGTAACATTAAAAATGTAGCTCTAGGATTATTATTTGAATTTTGAATTTGAATAATAAAGTATGTTTCTTCTTTACAACCATAATTTGAAGGGCTGAAAGTACTCATACTCATGGAATTATAAATAGATTAAAACTGCACAAAATATTTGGTCATTGCATTTAAGTAGCGCTCTATTGGCTGCTTTCGACATTTTATACATTATTGTATAATTCAATTAGCCTAATTGTGCAAATTGTGGTTACAGAGTTATCAACAAGTTTTAAGAGTTGTTGGTAATTCTGTAGCTCTGCCTACCCCACTCTGGGAATGAAGGCGTGAAGGTATGTATGTATGTATAATTCAACGGAATAGCGTGCTAAAAATTAGTCCCTTTCGCTAGGAAACTAATACTTTAAAAAATCTAGTAAACGATGGCATAGCTATTTAATAAGAGTTAATTCTGGGGTCCTAGTAGGGTGTAAGTCCAGTATATAATAGGTACTCCGTTCATGTATATACCCTTTTTTATTAGGAGTTAAGTCGACTTGTATCCTTTTTCAGAGAGATTCGTGAGATTGTCCCCTGATATTATAATTGTATTAAATATGTTAATACAGCTTCGTCTAAATAAAAATCGTCTGCCAATTTACATAAATTTATTTTAATTTGTAAATTACGATACATAGGTAGTTACTCGTTCCCAAAAATAATTTTATCGGCCTCTGCTCGCGACTTCGTCCACGTAAACCATCCCACGGGAGCAGTTTTAGGGATAAAAGGTAACCTACTGAATTCAAGGTCGCAGATAGTTATCTCTCAAAACTTCATTAATTCCGTCCATTACAGCGTGAAGGAGTAACCAACATGGTAACTCACACACACTAAAGCGATATGATTACAATTAAAAGTGTATTAGTATAATTATGATAAGTATTTTTTTTTTTTTTTTGTAGCATGGAAAGGCAAACGAGCACACAGGCCACCTGATGTTAAGTGGAAACTGTGACCCATAGACATTCGCATTCACAAGACTGCAAATGCGTTGCCAACCCTGAGGACTGAGATGGAATGCCTCTATGCTAGTCATTTCACCGGCTGTCTTATCCCCAAACCGGAACACAACGATGCGAACACTGCTGCTTGGCGGTAGGTTAATGGATAAGATGGTGGTACCAACCCGGACGGACCCTGCACAAGGTCCTCCCACAAGTATAAATAATATAATATAATTTTCTCAAACATGCTATGTAATGTCGGCGTTATGTTAGTTATTTTAGGCTTCAAAGTGCCACGTTCCCGACGGAACAACTCGAGAGAACTGTAAAGGAATTTCATACAAAATTGAAGGCCTAGGCCGGGAAGTAATTACCATCCCGACAACTCCGGCCCTGCGTTCGAGGACGGCGACAAGGCCGACGTCCTTGCCGCCAGCCTCGAGTCGCAGTGCTCTCCCAGCACGTTGTACCCGGACGAGGCCCATATTAATTGGGTCGACTCCGAAGTACACAGGCGCGCCTCCTTCCCTCCTCCCGACCCTCCTCTCCCTCCCGTAACACTCGAGGAGGTTCAGGATCTGATCAGGGTTCTGCGACCGAGAAAGGCGCCGGGTGCCGACGGCATTCCGAACGATATTCTCAAACTGCTTCCCTCCGCTCTACTTCTCTTCCTTGTAGCTATCTTTAACGCTTGCATGTCCAACTGTCACTTCCCCGAGGCGTGGAAAACCGCAGTGGTGATCGGTATCCACAAACCGGGAAAACCACGCCCCGATCCTTCCAGCTATCGTCCTATTAGCTTACTTAACACCATGGGCAAGCTGTACGAACGGGTCCTTTTATCCCGCATTCACTCCTTCCTGAGCTCCAACTCGATCCTCATCGACGAGCAATTCGGATTCAGAGCCCGACACTCATGCGTCCACCAGGTGCACCGCCTCTCGGAGCACATACTGGATGGCTTCTCCACCTTCGCGAGAGGAATTCCCACGGGCGCTATCTTCCTCGACGTAGCGAAGGCTTTTGATAAGGTCTGGCACAATGGGCTTATTTATAAGCTTCAGCTTATGGGTATGCCCATTGGGCTAGTCCTAATACTGAGGGGCTTCCTCAGTAACAGAAGCTTTCGCTATCGAGTGGAAGGCTCGCTCTCCCGCCCCCATCCTATCAGAGCCGGGGTCCCGCAAGGGTCCGTGCTCTCTCCCATCCTCTATTCATTATACACTAATGATATCCCGCGCCATCCCAACGTGCAGCTCGCCCTATTCGCTGACGACACCGCACTCTTCACCACCAACAAATACGCCTCCGTCATCCAGCGCTACCTCCAGGAGGCGATCACCGACCTAGGTCGGTGGTTTAAACTCTGGAGGATAGAAGTTAACCCCGAGAAGAGTGCGGCTGTCTGGTTTTACCCGTCCCTCCGCCATTTCCACCTCGAGAATATCGTTCTTTTCGATAGACCCATTCCTTGGTCACCAAAGGTCAAATACCTCGGCGTGACCCTGGACAGACACCTGAGCTTCAGTCAGCACATCAAAATAGCACTCAACAGGGCCAAGATGATCAAGGGTCGTCTCGGTCCCCTGCTCAACCGTCGCAGCAAACTTAGCGCTCGCAACAAACTAACACTATACAAAGTATGTATCCGACCGGTTTTCACATATGCCAGCGTGGCATTCGCACAAGCTCACGACTTACACATAAACACTCTACAGACATTTCAGAACAAGCTTCTCCGATCGGTCGCGGGGGCCCCTTGGTTTGTTCGCAACGCGGACCTTCACAGGGACCTCGGCGTCCCGTCGATTAGGCACACTATCAAGGACGCGTCTAGGCGCTTCTTTGATAAAGGCCCACACCACCCCAACCCGCTCATCGTCCGTGCCACCTCCTACACTCCCCAACTCACCCCGTCCGATCCCGACGTGCTCGCTGCGCTTGGGGCACCCGTCAGGCGCCCCAAGCACATCCTGCTCGATCCCACCGATCCCATCCAACTCGCAGTGGATGAGGGCACTGAAGACCGCAAGAAGCTTCGGCGCCAGGGACGTCGCGGCCGCCCCCCCAGATCCGGACCTGAGCCTCATAGCATCACTGCAGGGATCGAGAAGATCGAAGAAACCGAAGAAACCGAACATACTCAAGCAACCGAAGAAACCGAACACTTGGAAGCAACCGAAGAAAACGAAGTCCTTCAAGACACTCAGCCGGCCGAGCTGCGCTCGACCGGCCTGACTCCCGACGGAGGCACCCCTCCAGAGGTGCGACCACCACCGCACCTCTAACTTAGGGTTCAGCATGCCCCCCGCTAAGGGCATCGCTACCCGTGCCCGGGTGAAGTAGTTACGGTAGAGACATACCAACTACACAGTCAGTCATAACACAACGGGAAGTAATTTTTTTTTAATTTTAATATGGCCATGACAGCTGGTTTTATGAACAGGCTGAATAGCTGAAAAGGGTTTTTTTTTGTATCTGTGTGGTTCGGACCAAAAATATCCGCGTTAATGCCTATTACACAAATGTTTTTTGAGTGATGTTTTTTTTTATTTCATTGCATATGTTTGAGAAAAGCACTATACATACCTCGCCGTGAAAAGGGGTTGCCAGCCTCGTAACTATCCGACCTCGCTTCGCTCGGCCGTCTATATGAACTCGGCCTGCAACCACCTACTTCCCGGCGTCTGTAGTAATGTACTATATTGAAAAGATAAGCTTAACCGGTACGATAGTAACCCCTTCATTGAGAGCTGATATTTCCGAAACTACCTACTTAAGAGTATTATGTAGCGCGGCTGAAATCGCGTAACTGTCAAAAAAATCCATACAAAAGCTTCGGGCAATAGCATTTCTCATTCCCTAAATCAAGTCTGATATCACGATTTTCTCACTCTGTGTTAAAATAATTGTTTTTTTTTTACATAGAAAACAAAACATTACAGATAGTACAAAATTGGCAGAGCATTTGCAGTCTTGTAAATGCGAATGTCTATGGGTCACAGTTTCCACTTAACATCAGGTGGCCTGTGTGCTCGTTTGCCTTCCTATGCTATAAATAAAAAGGATTTCTAACAACGTCAACATCTATAGACCGTAACGTTGATGCACAATCTGACGTGGGATTCTCGAGAATGCCTATAAACGCACCTTAAGTAAAAACGGTGACGTTTCGTAAACAAAAGAATGGGTCATAGTACTTACATGGCCGGCGTCAATTATGACGGACCGTGATAGGGAATATGAAGTTTAGTTGAAGTTTATTTAAATCGGATCACTCAATTTTATTTGATAATACCGTAAAAAAAACACCAAATGAGAAATTAAAATTAAAATCAGTCAAGAAATATGGTACAAGCATTTTGAATTGCTAATTAGACAGAGAGATACGATATGCACTGTGACGTCATGTAAGATGTCGGCCGTATTTATAAACTCCATGTTAAATATTTTTTTGCTAGAAAGAGATATAAACTTTTTTTTTGGGTTATATCTTGGTTATTATTATAGCTTTTCAAAAAATGTTTTTTTCTTAACTATTTCTTAGGCGTTTTCACTAAAACGTGTACCCCAAATAAGGACTAAAATTAAGGAACTTTAATTTTGTCAGTTTTGTAGCGAAAATTAGTTACACGTTGACGGCCGCAATGTTTGGTTAATTTTCGTCATAAAACTGACAAAGTTAAAGTTCTTTAATTTCAGTCTTTAATTGGCGTACACGTTTTAGTGATAACGCCCTGTTACATGAAAAAAAGTCGTGAATATTTCTTATTGACGCACCGTTAAGCTCTAACTAACAGTGTGGTCGCTCCGTAAACTTACGACTCCCATCTTTTTTGTCGCGGGTTAAGAATATTTTACACTCTGTCACCGTCGTATTTCTTTTGTTCCATTTTAATAACGCCTCAGTGCCCGTTGTTTGAAGCTCGCGAAGAATTCCAATTGGAATACTTGACTGTGGTCGGTGAAAGGTATGTCGCAATGGAGCGTTAGTAATAAAATTATTACTAGCTTGTAAAAATACACGGTATACTAGTAGTGCATAGTTTATTCTAGCCACTAAAAACCATACCGTTATCGTATTATGACGTCAGCCGCCAGGGCTTCAACACGGTAATAGTAGTTTATGCAACAGTTGTATAAGAGAGGTCAAAAAAGATGAGTGGTGTGGTTACGATGTGAGCCGCAGGCGAACATCGTAAAGCAAGACGCCACGAGTATTTTTTGACTTAGTTATACACCGTTGCATACAATACTTTTTCTACAACTAGGTTTCAAATAAAATGCAAAATTAAATTAACAAAATTTTATTTATAGATTTTTACTCTTTAATATACCTAGGTTAGAATACGAACGAACGAAGCAAAGAACAACAAACGAGCGGGAAACATTCGAAAACAACAAAATATGTGCCTATGGTTAACTTTGTTTTTAAATTGATGTGCACTTGCCAGGTTTCATATTTAAAAAAAAAGTTGCACAATCGATTTAACTTGTGAAATAGGGACTAAAAAACACCTAATGATTTGAGAAATGAATTCTTTTACCTGATTGGTCGATTTTAATATAGCTGCGTTCTGGTTGGTTGATACCAAATAAAATGTTTTTTTTAAAGAGTTAAATTAGTAAAAGAGTTTACATACCAAAAAGAACCTAACGTTCCGATTGACAGTCAATGTGTATTGTGATTGGTGGTTTAATTTGGTGAAGTATTTTGACTGGTCAAATTAACCTAGGTGTAAGCTTTGGCAGCTAGGCATATCGTTTTGGCTCAAAAAAGCACAAGTGCTGTTAAGGGGAATAGACTAGATAGACTTTTCTACGGAATGTTCTGCGGACATATTATCTATATTCTTATATTAGTGTTCGTGACTATATAAATGACAGATAAAAGTACAGGAGTAGGAAAAAACTATATCGTTGTCGTATTGTCACCATTTTGATAGCTCTTATTTATTTACTTGATAGTAATGGCGGCTCAGTTGAAATACCATAACACGTCAAAGATGATATCTTTTTTACCGCCTAGAAGAACTTTTTGCAAAGAAAAAAAGAAGGATTTTCAGTAAGTAGGCACGGACACTTTTACACATCAGAATTGATAGGTTATTTTATTTATGTTTATTAGGCGTCAAATATATGTATACACGGACCTTATTGCCAGCGGCATAAAGGCGTAAAGATATTTTTGACGTCTTGAGATCACGGTGTATAACCGTGGGAACGAGTAACCCGACAAACTTTAACCATCGATTCTAGAGCCAATTTGTAGTATATAATGTGATATAATATGTAGCCCAATAACGCATAATTTCAGAGTATTTAATTATTAAAAAAAAAACATAATTAATTGAATTTAAACTCTGTCACCTTAACGTAAAGCAATATTTTCTAAGAAAGATTCATCTTGTAAATAGCAATGTCATCAACGTACAACGTAAATTAATTTAATCAATTTCTTATTAAATAATGCTTTAGGTGACAAAGTTCAAATTAAATTAACTATGGTTTTTTTTTTTAATAATAAATATCTTGGAAATTATGCTTTATTGGACTACATGTTATATCACATTATATACTACAAATTGGCTCTAGAATCGATGGTTAAAATTTGTCGGGTTACTCGTTCCCACGGTGTATACATTTACGTCCTTGACTATACATAACACCCTTAAAACTGTTTTTCACCATTTTTCTAGCAACACGTTCAAACTCGTAACTGTTAAACAGAATAAACCTTTTCCCGCCGGTAAAGCTTTCAAAGTACAAACGGCTGTATGTACCTATGTAGGAGGAAAGTTCATACAAATACGAAAGTCCAACAAGAACGGGGAGAATCAAGATTTTGAACGCGTTACGTCTAATTGAATGAATCAAGTTATGAGTTATGAGCAAATAGAAAAAGCGGCCAAGTGCGAGTTGGAATGGCAGACGAAGGGTCCCGTACCATTATTGTAAGGGCCCCTTATATATCTGTTTTTTTTTGTTTCGGAATATTTAAATCTTGCATGTTTTGGTGTATATTTTAGACATAATAATTTAAGTTGCACTTTTTGTATAAAAAACAGTTGGAATAACAAAGTACAAAACAAAAGGGTCAAACTGCAACTTAACTCTCAACTCTAAACTCTTTCAACTCTTTTACTGCAGCTAAACGTTTATAGTCTCACTTTTTACTTAAAAACACAATTGTAACGCTGTTTAGGCGATGCAAAATATTTATTTATTTCTTTTTTTCTTCTAGCAGCTCTAGTATTTCTCACTTTTTCAAAGTTTCTGTCCTCCTATGACGGTTCATAAGATACAGCCCGCTAACAGACAGACACACAGACAGACAAACAGTGGATGTCTTAGTAATAAGGTCCCGTTCGCACCCATTGCGTATGGAACTCTAGTACATGTAGGATTAGCTAGCTAGTACAGTCTAGCGTAAAAATATGAGAGAGTGCAACATCTCAAAAATATGTCACAATACACCTTATTCCAGCGTAATAAGAACTTCGTAACACATTTATGAGAGGATTCTTTCGATACATATTTTTGCACTTGATTGTACTGCCTAATATAAAGAAGTTCTTTCCTAATAATTGAGAAAGAAGTTGTGATGAGGTCGATCTCGTTTTGGTGTAACTTGAATGTAACTTATAAGGAAAATAATATTGACGAAACGGACATAACGAAATTTTTAGGATTAAGCTTAGATAATAAATTGACATGGAAAAATCAAATTGACATCATATGTAAAAAACTTAACAAGTATTCATATGCTCTACACCAGCTTAGTAAAGTAGTTAGCCAATCTGCAGTCCTTACTTCTTACATATGTCACGTCTACATTAAGATATGGAATTATTTTCTGGGGTAATGCCACAGACAGAGATTTAGTTTTTAAAGGTCAGAAAAAATGCATTCGATCAGTTTTTGGTTTAAGGCCTACTGAATCATGTAAACCTTTTTTTATTAAATATAATATTCTGACATTCCCGTCCCTATATATTTACGAAACTGCAATGCACTTTATGTTAAAAGCAACAAAAGCCAGTTCCCTAAGTTTAATAGTAGTCGCATGCAGGGAAAAATAAACTATGGACCATACAAAACTGTACTTCTAGCAAAAAGTGTATTTGGAATGGCGCCTAAGATCTTCAATAAATTACCGAACACTGTTTTAAAACTACAAGATATGTCGCTATTTAAGAAAGAATTGTATACGTTTTTAGTTAGTAAGGCTTTTTATTCCATACAAGAATATTTAAATAACAAATATTAATAACAATGACATTGATGTTTAGTGTGTAAGAATGCATGCTGCATGCTTATTGTAGCTATTTGTATGCCTAACGGCAAAACATAGTGATTCAAGTAAGTCAACCTTCCATCTATGTTAACCTATGTTTCACAAATAAAATTATTTGATTTTGATTTTGATTTTGGTGTTGCTTATAAATATGAAACATTCATGTCAAAGGACAAATGTCTCATGAAAAGATCTTTATCTACACACATATCATAAGTCCTCTATTATGTGTTTAAAACCCGTAGAAAATGACCCGCATTATTACAACCAATTTTACTATGAGAACTTTCTGGTCTGTGGTAGTAGGTAAAATCTTTACTGTAAAGTTATTACAGTATAGATTTTTGTAACGTTATGAGTTTAAATTTGGAGCAGATGTCAAAACTCAAGTGGGTCTCTATTCTAGTATTCATAGATATTAAAACAATTATCGACTCAATTTAATTCAATTTTTTTTTTAAATATGAAACGCACGACATTTGATCTCGAGTTCGTTTGTCTATGATTTTAAAAACACATTCGTTTTGACGGAGGATCGAATTGCCTCCATTATTTTTGTAATTTGTTTGTTGGTTTTTTGCTATTACGAAAGTAGAATACTTCTATACTTATGATATGTGTGTAGATAAAGTAGTGTATGCAAATTAACATAATTAGGCCTTAAAACACTCGTGTGAACCTATAATGAAACTCGCTAAGGCTCGTTTTATATAACCGCACTCGTATGTTAAGGCCTCTCATTATGCATCAGTTGCATAAAATACCATTATTAAGTATCGCTTGGTTAACAATCTACTAATGCGTCTTACCTACTATTAAATAACTGTCTGAACTTACAACAATCTTAAATTAATGATGAACTTGTCAACACCAGACTTAATTCCCTTTTTAATTGCCGAAACTTTCTAAAACTGGAAAACTTTTTAAATTGCCGTAAACAAAATATTATAAAATAAAGAGAAGGTGATGTTTTTGCTTTTAAGCTACTTTCAAACTTCCATGGTAGTTAATGGAGTTTTTAATATTTTTTTCTACTTATTTACAATAAACAGCTCATATTTACTTTACTTGTGGGGGGACCTTGTGCAGGGTCCGTCCGGGTTGGTACCACCATCTTATCCATTAACCTACCGCCAAGCAGTAGTGTTTGCATTGTTGTGTTCCGGTTTGGGGATAAGACAGCCGGTGAAATAACTAGCATAGAGGCATTCCATCTTAGGCCTCGGGGTTGACAGTGCATTTGCAGTCTTGTGAATGCGAATGTCAATGGGTCACAGTTTCCACTTACCATCAGGTGGCCTATGTGCTCGTTTGCCTTCCTAACTGTGATCACTAAGATACAACATAGATTTGTTAGATCACGAGATACATTTATTAATATTTTATTTTAAGTACGACTTAACTACTTGAGTCCTCGACAACGACTCATGTGCACATGCACTGCGATATGAGTTGACGCAGCATTCTGTGTCCCTACGAACCCTTATTTAACTTTCGGAGTTTAACGATACTGACATTGAGAAGGACAGTATATGATTAAATAATGATATATACAATTATGGCATTGACATCCATAAAAGAAAATTGTCTACATTTGCCATTTTTAGAAATGAGTGGTAAAAATATATGATCCTGCCGGGATCAGTAGGTACTTTGATTGCGATTAAGCTGTATTTATTTCTTAATCAATTTACCGCTTCTGTTTTTTTACTATTTAATACACACCTAAACACCTGCCAATATAAGCAGAGCATCTGTGTGTAAAATTTCGTCATTCTGACGTCATCGGCATGAAAAGTTCGACCCTGGTCGTCGCTAAGTGTCACCATAGTGTGCGTGTCTATGTGTACAGTCTGTGAGCACTTAGAAGAGGCTAGGCTTGGGTTTAGTACTTCTCTCTCACTCGCTCTCATACGATATTATTAAGAGCGAGTGAGAGAGAAGTACTAAACCGAAGCCTATTCTAAGTGCTCACAGACTGTACACATGTTACACCAAGTATGGCGTCAGAAACAACTGAACAGTGTGTGAAATAAATGTCTCGATTTGATTTGTAATCTGTGTGAAAACTGTTTTATAATGAGCGTTTTGAGAACTGCTAATTAGGCTGTTTAATTTGCAGTTTGAGTTGTATAATGAGCATTTCATTTTTTATGACAAGTGGGCCGGTATTCTAAGAGGTAAAAACGATATCGTTTTTAACCTGTTATGGAATTGCTTTTACCTGGGCCGCCATTAATAAAGTTTTCCTACTCCTGTACTTTTATCTGTCATTTATATAGTCACGAACACTAATATAAGAATATAGATAATATGTCCGCAGAACATTCCGTAGAAAAGTCTATCTAGTCTATTCCCCTTAACAGCACTTGTGCTTTTTTGAGCCAAAATGATATGCCTAGCTGCCAAAGCTTACACCTAGGTTAATTTGACCAATCAAAATACTTCACCAAATTAAACCACCAATCACATTGACTGTCAATCGGAACGTTAGGTTCTTTTTGGTATGTAAACTCTTTTACTAATTTAACTCTTTAAAAAAAACATTTTATTTGGTATCAACCAACCAGAACGCAGCTATATTAAAATCGACCAATCAGGTAAAATAATTCATTTCTCAAATCATTAGGTGTTTTTTAGTCCCTATTTCACAAGTTAAATCGATTGTGCAACTTTTTTTTTAAATATGAAACCTGGCAAGTGCACATTAATTTAAAAACAAAGTTAACCATAGATACATATTTGTTGTTTTCGAATGTTTCTCGCTCGTTTGTTGTTCTGTGCTTCGTTCGTTCGTATTCTAACCTAGGTATATTAATTTAATTTTGCATTTTATTTGAAACCTAGTCGTAGAAAAAGTATTGTATGCAACAGTGTATAACTAAGTCAAAAAATACTCATGGCGTCTTGCTTTACGATGTTCGCCTGCGGCTCACATCGTAACCACACCAATCGTCTTTTTTGACATCTCTTATACAACTGTTGCATAAACTACTGTAATGCGTTTTGGATTTTACTGCCTAAAATAGAGGCGCTGTTTTATTAACTATTGCATAAAATCATTTTACAGTAAAATTCATAAACTATTAACGCATAGGTATCGAAAAAATTGTATTTTTTTTTGCAGAAATATCAAATAAAGTATTCTGGAAAAGCTTCCATATGTCCAACGCTTTATGATATTGTTAATAGTGCATTACAACTATAAAAAAAACTCGTATCTGATATTTCGAGATGTATGAAATTGCTTAATTATTGTCATGTTTAAGTTTAAAATCGTACGTCACGATTTATGAGATACGAGGTTTTTTCAAAGTAATGACGATAGGTAACTCTGCCGCCATTACTACCAAGTACATAACAGCTATCGTTACGTTTATGGTTACGTAATAATATTGTTTTGTCGTGTAGAACAGAGGCTCAAGGGGCCTAATATGCCTGTGTTTATCGCGTGACGAAATGTGGTTAAAACATCCGTCTCTCTCTGACTTGTATATAAGTACGAGAGTGACGGGTGCTTTATCCACATTGTGCCACGCGATAAACGCAACCATACTAGACCCGTAGGATTTACTTCTTCCTTTAGTACACACAACATCACACCTAACTAACCATTAAAGACAGAGCAGAGAGAAAAAGAAAGAGATGTATATATGTGTATTATGTCAACTTCTATGCATTCTAGTGCGACTCTCTTTCATGCAATATTTCAGATTTCTGAAGTGTATAGCTAGATGTGTTGCTGTGTGTACAGTAACTGTACGCATAAAATATCGTCAACTCGTTAATGAAGTATTAACCAGGAAAGTAAAGTCATCCCGGGGGAATGTAGGCAAGCAAAATAAAGTTTACCTTCCGCTCCGGTCAAGATGCTTAGTCGACGAAACCAGCGACAAAATGCACTCAAACGTTTATAATGTTCTGACGGGACAACAGCTCACCATATCGTTACTAGTTACTTGAGAAAAAACTCGTATCAGATATTTTGATATGTATGAGTTTGAACTTAATGCTCTTCATTTTTAAGTTTAAAATCGTACGGCTCGAAATATTAGATACGAGGTTTTTGCAAAGTAATGACGATATACCGGCCAATGGACGTCCACTGTCATACATAGGGATTCCCTAAAGATCTCCACGACAATCGATTTTCTGTCGTAATGATAAAGGCTAACTGCAACGAAGTAGTCGAAGGCGTTCTATATTCAAATAACATAAAATTTCAAATGATGATTTTATTGCAGCGGTGTGTGTTGTTTATGTAGCCGGTTATTGGACGAGTAAAATGACGACATCCAAACACGTTGGGACTTGTTGATTGATCTGACCATGTCAGTAAAGTTGCAGAATGGTTACAAACACATACATAGATTCATAGCCTTACATTATAAACATCGCTTGATTCTTGAAAAAAAAACATGGGATACTTTGAACTTCTAAAGTTCCCGCGGGAAAAGCGATAACCGATTTCTACACGGACAGAGCCGCAACAGTTAGTAAAAACTTTTATTGAACGAGCGGTCGAAAACGTGACGTCTAGAAAGTTTAGCTCGATTAACTGCCTTTCTACTCCCTTGGGGTTAGATTCGCGTTTTCCGCCCGCGTAGTAGTAATATGCTATCTCTTCACATCTTCATATGAATTACATTTCACGTATGAGTAGAATACATAATAAGAGCTTCAGTGGCCTATAGCTAGAGGTTTCGACTCTTGTTTGCGAGTAATTCGTTCGATAAATGGTCATGGACAAGATACTATCAATATCGTTATCGAAAATGTATAACGTAAGCGGACGGTCGCGTGGTCACTTTTCGAAAAACGTTTCGTCTTGTCTAAGGCTCCAGTGGCCATAAGCAAGATGCATTGCGAGATTTTCACAGCTTCAATAAAAACTGAATTTTTTTTTTTTATAGCTTTAAAAATAACCAAGACATAAGCCAACAAAGATTCGTTCCTATCTCTTTCTAGCAAAACAATTTAACATGGAGTTAATATGGTCAATATTTTTTAGAGTTGTTGGTAATTCTGTAGCTCTGCCTACCCCTCTCTGGGAATGAAGGCGTGAGTTTATGTATGTATGTAATATGGTCAATCGGTTGAATGACGTCACAGTGCAAGATCTCTGTCCAATCGCTGTTAAATTAGCATTTTAAAAGGCTTGTATCATCCATATTTCTTGGCCGATTTTAATTTATGCCTATAAACCAAAATAAATGTCCAGTTTAAGTTTGGTCATCGTAAAGATACTGTCAATTAACGTCAAACACATACATTTTTGTATCGAAATTGTAATTTAGACATCATTTAGTTAAGTGACATTTAAATAGCGTCTTTATGTACATTTATTTTGGTTTTTACCCTTATATCCATCGCTGAACATATATAGGGGATAAATCGATAACTTTTAGCTGCTCTATCGGCCCTTTCAGTTTTTTCATTTTTTTTTGGGACACCCTGTATGTGTGTTGTGTATACATCTGTGTGATGAGTAGGGTTAGGACTTTTGGTGGCATATCGTGGTTTAAGAATCCATGGAGTCGTTATTTCCTAATTATTATAACACGTGACACTTTGATTTTGACCTTCAGCATGGTCATATTTCAAAATGAACTGAATATATTTTTAGTTCAGTTTATCCATACCTACTAATATTTGCTTGTTTGTAAGGCTTTCACAGAGCAAGGATATCCTCCGTACCAAAATTAATTTAAATTTAAATTTGGCTTAGCGGTTCAATAAAAAAATGAATTTTTAAATATTAAAAACCGAAGGTCAAAATCAAAGTGGTATGTATTTTAATAATTAGGAACTCCATGGATTCTAGAACCACGATATGCCACCAAAATTCCTAACCCTAGTGATGAGTTGAATTGAAAAATACCAAAATCGCTATAGGTGTGCCTATACATTTTGAAGAGTTCATTTGTGACCTCATGGATTGCATCATCAGATTTTCATTTTGATAAAAAATGGGACCAAACGAGAAGCACCAGCTTTCAAATAAAAAAACACCCATTCGGTTCACCCAGTCGAGTGAGTTATGAGGTAACAAACAATTGTTGCTGAACATTCATAGAGGTTAAATCGATAGCTTATGAGCTGCTCTATCACCTCATAAAAGCTTTGCACCTAGCCACCAATCACTCTGTATGTAAGGTTACGTTTTGATAACTATTATAAACTTGTAACATTATAAGCATGCCATTATACATTTCTAATTCCCTCCCTCCATTGGGGTTAGGTAATGGATTAACCATCCAATCACCAAATGCACTCAAGTTATGTGACTGATCGCATATTAGATTACGGTATGCACCATTCAAAGACCAGGGGGCAGTTGTGAATTGACGTAGGTACTTGAACTTTCTTGTAATTTGCAACAAGATTTTTTAAAGGTGTTCGAAAAAAAAATGTACTGTAAAAAAACATTTGTTTTTTCTTCTTCTCCGACTGTGTTGTGGCTTTAACTTTTTTATAGGTCTTTAAATTTTGACGCACTTTAGCTCTCTGGACTATAAATGTACTCATTTTCAATTTTTTGCAATTTTAGCAGTATCCCAAAATCAATAACCGAAACATTTTTAGTTTTCTTCTCTTAGTAAGAAGGTTGATATTGCTACATG
Organism: Acleris emargana; assembly: GCA_927399475.2. NCBI lineage: Eukaryota > Metazoa > Arthropoda > Insecta > Lepidoptera > Tortricidae > Acleris > Acleris emargana. The sequence continues at coordinate 7,721,891 of OV656835.1, read as the reverse complement.
AGATTTATCCGAAATACTGTTTATTAGCTTAACACACTATTGCCTATTGCACTCGTCTCGTTGCTTCTATTTTTTATTTGAAGGACCCTATGAGCGTCCTTTTCGAGCTTTGTCTGGAATTCTATATTCTATTGAGTACCGACTAATAATATTTTCGTGCCGTCGCACTACTTATATTCACCATATTTCAAGCCGCTACAAAAGTTGAATTAGGATTTCCAAGGTACGTTCGCAAAACAGTTTCTCTACGATTTTTTGTTATCGTCCTTAATTTTAAATAAAATACTTATCACAAACTGAGGCATATAATCTGAAAAAAAAAGTTTACCGTATCGGCATGTAAACTCTATAAAAAAAACTGTACTGGCCTTGCCTTAACGGCTCAACCATTATGACACTTAGTTAAAAACCATCGTGATTGAACTAGCTTTTTAGAAAAAACTTGGCAAGATCAAGTCGGACCATGCTCAGTGTAGCGTTCCAACGTCGCAACTATAAAAACAAAAAACTATCTCGAAAAACAATAAGTACGAACGAACTTTCTATTTAAAGTTATTGTGTAGATAACTACACTCATATTATAAGTACTCTAAGATGGGTTCAGTAGCCGAAGGCAAATAACCTTCATAGCTCCCAGTGCTACTGCTACCTGAAATATATCTATAGGTGTTAAGCTAATGGATGAACTGAAATAAGAAATAAATCAATTGTCAGTATCACCACTCATATTTCACTTCAAATATACTTTTCCGGATTTTAAAAAGAGGCGGTAGAACAAACAAATGGCGGCAAAGCTAACCTGTGTCACGAATATGAATGGTTTTTTTTTAAATCATAGACAAACTAACAAAGTCCCTATTCTAATGTCATTCGACATCAAAACGGCGTACGACACTTTACTTAAATTATACCGAGTCGACGTTTAATAGATACTAGAATTGACCCCCTGTTTGAAATGTGTTGGTTTTGGAAGATGTTCCAAATTTGAACAACATTACTTTATCAAAAGTTGTATCGTAATTTTAACTTTTCATTACAGCTAAAATAATAAGAAAAAATATCATAGTAAAATTGTATCTTGTAATGATGGTCATTGTCTACGGATTCTGAACGCATTATAGAGGACTTATGATATGAGTGTAGATAAAAACCTTTGCTTGACATATTATATAGCTACGCAAAAGTAATTTAAATGTATCACTATGCCAAATTACAGCTTTGATGAACCAAGAGTGTCTGAACTAGAGTGTGGATAGACGGACAGACAGACAGACGGACATTGTTTGACTTCGCAACCCAAACATACATACATATATATAAAACGCAGCTAAAAACCTTTCCGATTAATCAAGCTTTTTTAAAACAAAGATGTTCAAATCGGTTATTTCAGATGGAATCTACGATGCCATAGATACACACATACGCACTTTGAATTTAGGGTAGAAGTGCCGGTTCTGGCCATCTTGAGACCGTTTTTGGCTAATATAAAAAAAAAAGATAAAAGATGTTTATTCAGTAAGTAGGCCGCACGGGCACTTTTACACGTCAAAAATCTACCAGTGCTTCGCAAGAGACCATTGCTGAGAAGAAACGCCGCAAGAAACTCAACAGTAAGTCATTTTTTAAATATTGCTAATGATATTAAACAATAATAAACTTAACCTATCTTTATATGAAACAATGAATCTCATATAAAACCAAAAATTAATATATTCATGCGTAGTTGAGCAGGAAAATGTGTCAAAACTCAGAATTGTCACAAAACTAATAAGCAACAGTAATAAAAAAAATGAAAGTATACAAGTTATACTTACCTGTGACGGTGCAAAACAACCTGCATAAAAGTTTCGATACATTCTCCTACAGAAACCGTGTCCCCAAAAAATAAAGCAAAGCAATAGTGTAAAGCATTATGAAATTACATAAACTCACGCCTTCATTCCCAAAGTGTATGGGCAGTAAGGCAGAGGTACAGAAACCAACAACTCTAAAAACTTGTTGATAATTCAGTAACCACATTTTACACAATCAGGCTAAGATGCTTATCAGTGTATGTATTAGTGACAGGTTGCAAGCCCATCGCCTAACACTACTTCAAGCCTTTATTCCCACGGGAAGACATGAAGTGGCACTATTCTAACCCGGCAACCACACGGGGGTTATTAAATTTTATAGTAATACTAGTTGACCCGGCAAACGTTGTTTTGCCTTATAAAGACAAATAATAAAGACAAATAATTTGCAATAAAATAATATTGCGACTATAAATTGAAATGTAAGCTATCCTATCTTTCAAGTTGGGTCGAATTGCACACGGTGTGCAAATCAAATTTAAAATCGGTTCAGTAGTTTAGGAGTTCATCGCGGACAAACAACGTGACACGTAATTTTTATATATATAGATAGATTAGCTGACCCGGCAAACGTTGTTTTGCTATGTATGTAAAATTTAGGGGTGGACCACCCTTAACATTTAGGGGGTTGAAAAATAAATGTTGTCCGATTCGCAGACCTAACCAATATGCACACATAATTTCACGAAAATCGGTCGAGCCATTTCGGAGGAGTTTAATTACAAACACCGTGACACGAGAATTTTATATATTAGAAAGAAAATTAATCTTCGGTCTAAACTATTTATGAATATTATTGTGTTTTTAAATACTCACTTCAACCTTAAGTAACCAAAAAGGGTATGGTACACAAACGGTACTTCTACCCTACAACACCGCTCCTCTCTTTCTCCGTGCGACATTGGGTTTGCGTTTTACTTTCTAAATAATATTACTTTGCTATCGCTAACATAAAGGACGACCCAGTCACCTCTCAACCTATATAGCTCCCTTATAGCTAACCCATCTTTTTGTGATCTGTTAAGTAAAGTGCTTCGTGTCACGAACAAATTAAGGGCATTTGTATGAACAAGTGATAACGGTCTGTCATTGCAGACCAATTTAGTGTTCCATGTTTGAATTTGTGTAGAACACGTTCAATGCCCGGCTATTTGATTAACAAATATTATTGACACCGTTCTGTGTTCGCAGTACTGAAGATAGTTTATATAAACAAGTGAAAGATAACTTAGTTTGTATTTGCTGGTTCCGAGTGTTGCGTTCGGACGTATTTTTAAGCAGCACGGCAGTTCGGATATATTCGGAACTTTTAAAGTTTATAAAGGTTATAACTAGATTCCTTAAAATCTAACTATTATTGTAAATCTGAAAGTTTCGATGTTTCTTAATCAATCACGCCGGATCGGCTGCACGAATCTGGATTAACACATACGGTATTTTTAATCCCGGAAAATTGGATAGTTCCCGAGGTAACCGCGATAAACGACTTCTACTCGAACGGAGTCGCGCGCAAAAGCTACTATTTTACTTTTTTATAACTTGTCGTGAGGTTGCCAGGTTAGAATAGTGCCACTCCATGTCTTCTTGTCACTAACGGAATAAAGGCTTGCAGTACTATTAGGCGATGGGCTTGCCACCAGTCACTAATACACTGGGAAAACATCTTAGCCTACTTGTGCAAAATGTGGTTGCAGAATCATCAAGAAATTTTAAGACTTGTTGGTAATTCTTTAGCTCTGCCTACCCCACTCTGGGAATGAAGGCGTGAGTTTATGTATGTATGTATAACATGGAGAAGGCACAGGCCACTTGCAATCATGAAATTGTAATCTTATTATGACAATCTCTAGGCTCTAAATGCGTTGTATATGGATTGTGAAGCTCCCGCAAAATCGAGTAGCTGTCAAAAACCTCTCACCCCCTAAATCAAGTCCGATTTCCACGATTTTTGAATCTGTTATAGTTCAGTAAAGCGTCCTCACTGAGAGCAATCTCGTGTAACCTCCTAAGGTCCAACGAAAAATTCAGCATGTAGTCACTACCTTTCCACTAGTTTTATACTCTTTCAGACCCAAGTACTTAAAAGACAAAATGGCGGGTTTTCTATTTAGTCCTACTGGTAGGACCGTGGTACGCTATTGGCGGGTCTTCTATTAAGTCCTACTGGTAGGACAGTGGTACGCTATGACTACACAACTGTCGAAGGAGCTGGGTCTGAATAACAAAGTTAATAAGTACTATGGGTAGGACCTTGGGCCTTGAGGGTTATGAGCATTCAGCACAAACATCGAGTGGTGTGCAACTTTTGTAATGCTCCACACCACACGAATATTCACGCGAATGCTCCCAGTGAGGACGCATCTTTTAGATTTAGATGCAAGGTATTTATTATGTTACTCATTTCACCATTTATCTTACCGCACCGGAACATTGCTAACACTACGGTTTGGAACCAGATTAGGTAAGAAAATGGAGGTAGCTATCCTGCACTAGACTACACTAAACTATACTAGACTATAATATTGGGTAATACAAGTCTAACGAAAAGCAAGCTGTAAAAAAACCCAACTGCTGTTTGGATAATGTCGTCAAAGTAATGTTACTTATCATTACTTTGATGTATCGTATTGGGACCGAGCGCGACGACAGCGCCACGTGACAGGCGGCCATTATGGACAATATTGTCACCGCTGTCAAACAAGAAGTAGGTAAGTAAATATTGTGAAAAATATTAATGAAATCTTGTGTTATTTTACTATATTACACAATTTTGGACAATGGTAGTCAGTAACATTATTGCCAATAATATTAAAATTGTAGTTTTCAGTGAGAAATGAGCCTACTCGTGACTAAAACGGGGTTTCGTGCCATCACCCACGAAATCATTTTCCAACCGGAGACGATGCATAAAGGCAAGAAATTGGTGCTAGCTGGGCATGTCCTTGAGGTTGAAGACATTCGCCAAGGAGACATGACTCGTATTATCAAAGCCCGAGTGGTTCGCCAAACTTCTGTCACGGCAACGGCGTACAAGACAACTTTGTTTGTAAGCAGATTTTTATGTACTGCAATATGGATTTGACAGCTGAAGTCAGCGACAAAAATGACAATTTTACCCGTAGCGAGCGCTGTGATCGTTTAGGCTACCCCCTCCACCCACTTTGCACTCTGCCAATTAACACAGATGAAAGCTAACTTTTTAATGTATCACTTGGAGCTAAGGCGGTACTGAGCTGGTGCCTAGGCGCTCTAGTGTGCGATGACCAAAATGTCCGGTTGACGTGACGGGACTAGTGATGTGCCATTTCTGAAACATTACAAAACTTTCCTTAACTGCGAAAATTACAGCTTCTTAAAGTTACATAATTAGATGGAAATGATTCTGACACAAGTAAATTTCATTTAAATTTCACGAAAAGTTTCCGTTACTTACGTTGCATTACAAAACTTTAGTAATTTTCAGAAATTAAACTTACTTTGGTAACTTTCAAAATATTACATGAAATTTTAGGTGAAAGTTTCACTTTTTAAACTCAGAATATTGCAGAAATGTAAGTGAAAGTTTCACTTTTGAAAACTTACAAGCCGCCCATCTCTAGACGGGACTAACGTGTCTACACAGGGAGCATCTCGCACTCGTCATATTCCCAGACCAAAGACATTCCGTCCGTTCTCTTGCTGTCATTTGTACAAATGCCGGTCGATTATAAAAGGGCTGGAAAGTTTATTAAGGCAAGAGACCGACGGATGATGTCATTTAATGCTGCGTGTGTAGAAGTGGCCAACTCTCCGGCACGAAAATCCGTGTTGTCCTAGCCGATCTACATCACTCCCGAAGGAGCACTGATGTGCGCATACCGGGAGATAATTAATATTTATTAATTTATTAATTAATATTTAATCTCGTACAGCAACTGCTTTCTTTGCCTGTCTCTGCATTAATGTGCCATTGTTTACCCGTGGCAAGTTAAATAACGCCTTCTTTACACGAGTTAAGTACTCGCCGCTCTACTTGTATGTGTTCATTGCAAACAAGCTTCAAAAAAATACTTATCTACTACGGCTACACAAATTCTTGAGAATTTTAATACAATGGCTTCTTTTAAAATGACTGCAACACAACAGAAATTGTACAAAAAGCAGAATTAGTACCGTTGAGCTACTCATAATTCAGTAAATATATAAAATTATATAATGGCTGGCTGATCGATCAAACTACTGCCAAAACCGCTGGTCCGAGGGGCTTGAAATTTAGAAGAAATATTTCATGGATATCATAGAGGTGCATTGAGAAGGGGTTTTTTGGATATTCATTCTCAAAGGAGTTAAAATAGGAGTAGCGGCAAACTAATTCTATGCATACGAAGTCGCGGGCATCACCTAGTCCATTATATTACTAATATTCGTTAAACATCTGTTATTTTACTGTATATAGCATTGAGATTTTAGTTTTATTCTACCTGTCTTCTTAATCTGTGCACCTACTATAATCTGAAAGATTATCTGCTCGACTGATATTGAATGCCATTAGGCATGAAGTCCGCCATTTGAACTTGTTTTTGGTGCAATAAAGATGAAATAGAGTTAGTCATATTTGTTAAGCTACTAAGTCTAAGTACTAAGGCCGTGTAAACATATCACTAAAGCTCTTAACTAAAATTAGGTGCCGTGGTCTACAAGTTTAAGTCCACAACCGCAGCCACTGTCGCTAAATAGATGGATGGAAAATGAATGGATACTATATTTAGTGTTATGTTGTAAGTCATTGAAATCTGCCAAGTACCCAAGTAAAAACACAACATACAGTACAATTTATCGATAACTCAATGTTATTCATCTTCACTAGGCACCCAGGAATGTTACGATTTCTTTCTATTATGACCTATTGATCCTTTTAGTTGACTTCAGTCGGGCTAGTACCGCACATTTCATATTTAAGGTGGAGTCTTGTAATTGCAACTGTCTGGTTATTGCAACTAATTTGAATAACTTCCTCTATGATCACTGTTTTTAACAAAGACAGCCGTGATATTGTTCTTTTATACTAAGAAATGCAATATAAAGCTTGTTGTTGTTCAAAACAGTGATGCTACAGGGAGTTATTTAAGTCAGTTGCAATTACCAGATAGTTGCAATTACAAGACTCCACAATACCATACATATAACATTCATCCCTTTCTTTCTTGCAAATATGAAAGTGCGATAGAGACAGGTATATTGTCGATGATACCTCCAAATCCGATAACCTTCAAGTGGCAAGCAGCCGTATAACGGCTGCTGTCAAAAAACGATTAATACTTTATGACATTAACTCAAAATTCAAATTTAAACTAACTATATTTTTCTTGCCAACTGAAGGGCTATGTCTTCGATTTTAATTAATTTATTACCCTAATAAGTATTGTTACTAGGTTACAATTTGACTGAAAAAAATCGAACTCAGCTTGGTTTGTTTGGCTTATGGTCCGAACTGTCAACAAAACAAAATGGCAGACAGCGTCCTTAACGATTTTTATTATTCCTTTGCTTAGTAAAATTATTAGTTTGATTCCAAACATAATAATAATGATTAACTAGACTTTTAAAATATCGATTTTATAGTAGCAGCACTAGCCAAACTGTGGCAACATTAGTGTACAATGAACTGTCAAGTTAGTTCGCCTAATTCTGGACTCGACTTTAGTTCATACATTTCGACAGCTGTCAACGCGATATCGTCTGTTATGTGGTTGGTGAAATTCGACATTAAACGAGGACTTCAAAGTACTTATTAAAAAAATTGTGAGACCTCAACCTCAAGGAATGTATTTGAGTGGCTTTAGTTGTACGTTAGCTTTAATTTTTGTTGTTGAAATTCTTTGAACGGCTCTCTAATTGAAATGGCTCTCGAAAATTAGGTATATGTTTTGTATAATTGAGAGAAAAAAATGTTTGCTAGCATAAGTAAGTACTGCCAAGAAATGTAATCTTTTCATTTCATCATAATTCATAACAGTTATGTTATGGTATTGATTTTAGCTCGACCAACAGTGTAGCTTGGACAGTATGATTTACCTACAGAGAAGAATAAGAGGCCCTGTGGGGTTATTATAGAATAGAATAGAATAGAATAAAATAGAATAGAATAGAATAGAAAAATATTTATTTCGCTTAATTATAAATTATTACAGCGTCTGATAAGTAGTGCTGCGAAAATAGGATCCACTCAGCTATATGTCGTACATTCAACAGCATAAATAAGTGATCATTTATGTACCTTGTCACTTTAACGTTATGTTTGAAATGCTATACAAAATAGTGAAACGATTGAAAGCGACAAGGTACATAAATGATCACTTATTTATGCTGTTGACTGTACCACCTATTGGAAGTGCGACGCTGGTTTTCTGTGGACCCACGGACTGGTTTTGCTAGACAGCACACATTGCATTCGCTTCTCCCCCCGAATTACAATAGGGAAAGTCTTTATATATAAATGAACACTACATACATACATACCTTCACGCCTTCATTCCCAGAGGCACAGCTATAGAATTACCAACAACTTTAAAAACTTGTTGATAGCTCTGTAACCACAATTTGCACAATTAGGCTAAGATGTTTAACAGTGTATATTAGTGACAGGTAGCAAGCCCCTTAGGGTCTCTCCAGACCTATCGACGCCGAATCGGCTTGAGCGTGTAAGAAAAAGTTTTATGTCCATGCAATAAGAGCGAAAACGTCGTCGTTCCGTTAGCAACGCCGAGCCGAATCGAGCCGAGCGGAGCGACGTCGTTTTCACTCTTATTGCGTTGACATAAAGCTTTTTCCGTACGCGATTTGCCGAAACGGCGTCGACTGGTTTGGGGAGACCCTAAGTCGCCTTTTACGACTTCCACGGGAAGACATGGAGTGGCACAATTCTAAACCGGCAACCACGCGGCAAAATGAACACTTTACCTACACAATAAGTGCTTATATCGAATGAGTACTGTTTTTAATTCAATAATTAACTTAACGTACCAATATCTTCATAACTATATTAATATTTGTGCCTCATCACGAAACTGTTTACATTAAACTTTAAACTTGAGTAGATAGTAAAGTTTACTTGTGGGAGGACCTTGTGCAGGGTCCGTCCGGGTTAGTACAGTCAACAGCATAAATAAGTGATCCTTTATGTACCTTGTCACTTTAACGTTGTGTTTGAAATATTATACCAAATTGTGAAACGATTGAAAGCGACAAGGTACATAAATGATCACTTATTTATGCTGTTGACTGTACCACCATCTTATCCATTAACCTATCGCCAAGCAGCGGTGTTTGCATTGTTGTGTTCCGGTTTGGGGATAAGACAGCCGGTGAAAGGATTAGCATAGAGGCATTCCATCTTAGTCTTCAGGGTTGGCAACGCATTTGCAGTCTTGTGAATGCGAATGTCTATGGGTCAGTTTCCACTTACCATCAGGTGGCTTGTGTGCTCGTCTGCCTTTCCATGCCATAAAAAATAAAAAATAAAGAGATTGGAATTACTTTAGGGAGTACATTGATGAAAATGCTAGATATAAAAACAAAATGCATTAACGCAGTTACAATCAAAATTACGTCATTCCAACCTGTATTAAACTTAACCCTTAATAAAATTGTAGATTGGCTAGACACGCATAACCTAAAGCTTAACTTAAACAAAACGAAAATAATTAAATTCAAAGCCCATCAGAAAACTGCGCTACAAATATCATAAAGCCATGATAACATTGAATTAGAAACTGTGAGCTCGGCTACTTTATTGGGTAAAGACTGGACACCAACATGAACTGGAAATCGCACATATTAAAACTTTCCAAAAAACTCTCTTTTATTTATGCACTCCAGCATCTTAAACGGGCCACGGACTTGCAGACCTCGCTCGCCGCGTATTACGCCTATACACGTTCTCCAGGATGACGTGCGGCATCGTACTAAGGGGAAACTGTTCTGATGTCGACAAAATCTTTATCCTACAAAAAAAGTGTGTCATAAATTTTATTTAATATTGACCAAATGGATTCCTGTCACCCCCACTTAATTAAATTACAAATGCTCACCCTTACTTCAATTGATATTATTAGAATCGTGCAAGTTTGTGAAAAACAATGTAAATATCTAAACACCCTTGCCCTTCTCCAAATTAAAAATAATTACTTCTAGCCCCCATCCTATGCTCATTAAAATATACAACCATCTACCTACTCGCAATTCCATTAAAAACTTAGAGAAACCAAAGATGTTTCTTAAACAATTAAAACTTTATCTTATTAATAAATGCTATTATAACTTAAATGTTTTATTTAACGATAAGTAGTACTTAATTTATATATTATTATAATCAACCCTAGTCCTAGTTGATAAAATAATTACTTATTATTGTTATGACGTGCAATACAGAGAATTTTATCTTTTAATCTTATCCTAGAGTCATTTAGTATTAAGTTATCTGTATTAAACTACCTAGTGAGCCCTCTAAAATTGCTGTGCCCTTGCAGGGCGTCACATGGATACCAATTGTTTATTTTCCACCTCATATATGTAACGTGATATGCAATAAAGATTTTGATTTCATTTGATTTGATTCAGTCCAAAGCGGGGCGTAGCAAACACTACTATTAAGTATATTCAATATTTTTGTCTCAGTAATAAATAACTAGGCATCGGAGTTTTTGTCGCACGGTAAGACTAATAGCAAAATATGGAGTCGTCATTTGCCATAAATATAAACTCTTATTCATATTCATACTCATTTATTTATTTAATTATTTAGGTTTTTTTTATATTTAAGAGGCCGTACACGATTTTTTGACCGTTTTGCTTATTTTTGTGATTTAACAGTTAAAATACTGCTTTTCTATAAGTTTTAATGCTCAACATTAAATATCATTTTCTCCCACATGCTCGGAAATGAAATGCTCGGATTTGATGTTGTAAAATCAGCCCGCGAAGTTCCGAGTTCCAGGCCCGGGCAAAATTAAAAAAAAAAAAGTTATTATTTACCAGCGGCAGCGGCCGCGAAAATGTATACAAATTTCATAACGTACCCGGTTTTTTACTTTTTAAAACCATATTTGGACTATGATAACTAACTCCAAACAGCCAAACACTCGTACAATTCAAAATTCTTCCATGTTTATTTACTTTTTAAATGTCATAGACTAAAAAGGTAAACGCCGTTTATCGCGTTTACAGCGTATTTACCAAAGTGTCAAATAGTTTTACTTTTTTTAAAACATTCTGCGTTTAGAATTAATAAAATTAAGGCGGGAATCGGGAATACTTTTTACTTAGGGAAGTTTAAGTACAGTACGTATTATTTTTGTTTCGCGAAAATACAAAAGTAAAATGAGTTCCAGTGATGAAGATGTGTTTATCGGCACACCACCAGAGTGTAAAGAAGAAGCATAGTCGGTTAAGTACTTACTGCCATTTGCCTTCGTCATATTATTACATCGTATTTGACTTCATTTTTTTAATACATTTGAATACATATATCAAAACTGAAATTTTGTTTAATTTCCTCGCATTGTTAGAGAAAAGCACTATACAAGCCTCGACCAGGAAGGGCGGTTGCTGGACTCGTATATAGCGTATATAACTCTACTCGTCCCGCAACGGCCTACTTCCTGGTCTGTGCAGTAATGTACTATTAAGTTATGATCGAATAAATGAGCTACGAATAAATGAGCCACTTTTTTATTTTTGTCGAGTATCAAAATGCGAGATTTAGGTTGTTTTAAAACATTATTTATTGCCAATTCTTTTGAACTTTTTGGATATTTTTTTAGGTAATGGATTGATTATGAACTAAAGTTTATTTCTATTGTTTTAATTTTATAAACGAGAGTTCTGAGTAGCCGAAATAAAAAATATTTTTTGCCCGTTCTCTATAAAAAATTACCAAGTTTATTTATTTTTTTACTCGAAAAATTTATTTGAAAGTGGTAAAAAGTAATTCATACATTCTGTAGACGACTTTCACAGCAATACATTGTAAATTTTTCATACCGTTTAGACGTCAAAACGGTTCATGAATATGTGACATTCTAAACCTCTTCCAGCAAAATTCACATAACAGTCGCCAGTGTCAGGTCGATTAATCAAAATAAAATAATGAAAACAGAAAAGAAGCTCATACATTCGATAAAATTAGAATTTATCTTTCGTGTTGTGTATTAAAACTTGTAGAAATACAGTATTTCAACTGTAAAATCACGTCTGGAAAATCACGTAAATCAGCGATATCGGCAAAATTTCGTGTACGGCCTCTTAAGGACAACAACGTTGACGAGTCCAGAAACGATTATTTAATGTTATATTTGGAAAATAAATATTACAATAAAAAATAATTTCCATTTTTATACTGATTTAATTACGAAAATTTATAAACAAACAAAAGATACATTAAAACACGACAGAAGGGAATGTTTTAGTCCACACTAGTGGCGAATTGTATGTTAAAATAGTTCAAGTTATGAATTTATAATCTAATAGAAAATTATGTTTTTATATAACTTGACTAAGATTATTGTACACGAACGACCACTAAAGAGGCATTTTAAGATAAATTAAATAAATGAGTATGAATATGAATAAGAGTTTAGATTTAAGGCAAATGACGACTCCATAGCTTGCTATTAGTCTTACCGTGCGACAAAAACTCCGATGCCTATAAATAACAATAAAAAATAAATAAATTGAGACCTCTGTAAGTATGATTTTTATCAACACACTTTTTTTTTATTCTACTGTATCCTTTTCGGAGCTATTACAACTTACAGACCCACAGATACACTGATACACACTTTTAACCTAAGACACCCTGTGTGTGTTGGCGGTTAAAAAGGCTCCCCTGCCTATTTCGCTGATGGTCAAAGTAGACGTAATAACTGTCACTTTGAGGCTATTTTCATGTAACATTTAACAAGAAAATGGAGGCTCTAATTGAGCTGCGAAGGAGGCGAAATTGCGCAATTCGGCTCTATACAGGGTGGAAAAAATCTATGGGCCCTGGAGGGGAACTACCTTAAATCCTTTAGTTAGCTCATTTTACTAAAAGGAAACATTCCTTTATTTTTAAAAAGAAACAAAACTGCATTTAATGATTTTTTTTAATTTTGCTTGTCCCACCCGGGAATCGAACCAACTAAAAATAAAACGATACAGGATAAAATTTGTCTAATAAACATTTATTTGGTCATTGAAATAAAAAGAAGGAGATTGGAGATTTTTATATTAAAACGATAGCTTAAAATATGTGCCTTTATCAGCAGTATTAAAACTCCATACATACTTTAAGTAGGTACCATCTGTAACCATCTGTCATTTTAATTTCATCATTTTTTGTAGTTATTAGTGGTTACTAGTTCAATTTATGTTATTATGGTCTTATAGACTTCTATTTGTGGATAACTTTTATTGACCTGTTCAAAATGTCTAACAACTGCATATCTCACCTATTATTGGCTGTTGTTACCCTGAATACAATAAATAAATGAATATAATCTAACTCTGCATTACTCGGAAGAAACACATTAATATTTAAATACCTAGTAGTTTTTTAGCGAGGGTTGTGTAAACGTTGTAATTTATTATATTAATGCCCAGTACAAGACAAGTCATTTAGTAATATCATGACATGTCATGATGTCTTAAAGCAACTAGTAACGCCATCTTGCGGCGGGTAGGTATGCGAGTAATGTGACGTACCGCCACTAGATGGCGTTACTTGCTCGAACTAGTTTCGCTATCCTGAAGCTATCCTTGTTAAACATTATCATGAATTTGTATAAATAGACCACAAAACAATATAGTATTAACCCAAACACTATAACCAACCAGACATTACGAATAGTTTCAATGTATAGTGGATTTAAAGTGTTTGATAAAGATTATTTCAACCATTTATAATCCCTTTGGATTTCGATTCTAATATTTGTTTGAACGTAAAATGTATGTTAATTAATATAGTTTAATATGTTAATCCATCCGAACTTTGGAGTATTATTAATCTGGCTTGATTGCATTACTCAGAAGAAACACATTAATATTTAATTAGCGAGGGTTGTGTAAACGTTGTAATTTATTAATGCCCAGTAGGAACAAGACAAGTCATTTAGTAATATCATGACATGTCATGATGTCTTAAAGCAACTAGTAACGCCATCTTGCGGCGGGTAGGTATGCGAGTAATGTGACGTACCGCCACTAGATGGCGTTACTTGCTCGAACTAGTTTCGCTATCCTGAAGCTATCCTTGTTAAACATTATCATGAATTTGGATAAATAGACCACAAAACAATATAGTATTAACCCAAACACTATAACCAACCAGACATTACGAATAGTTTCAATGTATAGTGGATTTAAAGTGTTTGATAAAGATTATTTCAACCATTTATAATCCCTTTGGATTTCGATTCTAATATTTGTTTGAACGTAAAATGTATGTTAATTAACATAGTTTAATATGTTAATCCATCCGAACTTTGGAGTATTATTAATCTGGCTTGATTGTGGTGGAAAGTGTCACGTAATGGTTTAACAAATGATGGCTGGTTGTTTCAAACTTTGATTTAGTGTTTGACTGTTGTTATTGGAATGGAAGGAAGTTTTTAATTCGTTCTAATGTATGTATACCCAATAACAATGCAACATTATAGTGTCTAAGAGATGAACCGATGAAGTCGGAAGAAGAAAGCATTTAACGTAGATCCGCGAATTTGGAATAGTTACATTTAATTTTGATAAGATGATGTGATAATGATGCTTGTTTTGCACGCAAGCAAACGCGGAGACGCGACGGCCCGATGTTCACGCCTGATGACTAGGGGATAGGCATGGCATTTTTTAAATTGCGTTTCTTATCAGAATATGAAAATACCGTAAAAGAGCCACCAAAAGTGAATTTAAAATTAAAATCGCCCAAGAAATACGGACGATGCAAGCATTTTAAACTGGTAATTAGACAGTAATTAAACAGAGAGATCCGATATGCACAGTAGCGTCATGTAACACGTCCTCCATATAAACTCCGAATTCAATTCGGTGTTACTAGAAAGAGATGGGAACAAATAATTGTTGGCTATCTTGGTTAATTTTTATAGCTATTCAAAAAATATCTCAGCTGTTTGTTACATGAATCAGCTTGTATAGAAGCTGAAAAAAGGTCATGAACAGGGAGCGTAACTTTGGTGCCGGTGACGTCATTATGACGCAAATTCACATACAGGATGCTTTTATATAAACAATATTGCGACGCCGCACTGATTCTTAATAAAGCAATAATTCTAATTTAAAAAATGACAAAGACGATACGAATAAAATATTTAGTTGGAGCATGTAACTCTAACGAAAATATTATTTCCACAAATAAATGAAAACCATTACTTTCATGAAATTTCGAAGTATGCAGAACGCTTAAAATTAAAACAAAACATCCCATATGCGGTAGTTTTCATTTTTTTTCTAAATTGCTTACTTTTGCTGTTAAAACATTTTTTCATTATTTACAAACAGAAAAGGAAACTTCTGCAAATACGGCTGTATAGACTACATGGTGACTTTGCTCAAGCGATACAATAATGTTTCGGTTATATTTACAATTAACAATTAAATAAATAATTCAATATAAGTAAATTTGTTATTGTCTACAACAATATTTTTTTTAATATGACAATGACAGTCAATTATCTTTTTTATACCGACCGTCTCAACTCAAATGTCAATATTGGTACAGTAAAGAGGCCAATAAGTTGTTAGTGATGATGTTCAATCTATACTTGTGGGAGGACCTTGTGCAGGGTCCGTCCGGGTTGGTACCATTAACCTACCGCCAAGCAGCAGTGTTCGCATTATTGTGTTCCAGTTTAGGGATAAGACAGCCGGTGAAATGACTAGCATAGAGGCATTCCATCTTAGTCCTCAGGGTTGGCAACGCATTTGCAGTCTTGTGAATGCAAATGTCTATGGGTCACAGTTTCCACTTACCATCAGGTGGCCTGTGTGCTCGTCTGCCTTCCCAAGCCATAAAAAAAAACTCTGTATGTAGCTTGACGTCATACGCCTGTCATCGTCACCAAACTTACGCTCCCTGGTCATAGAATATTTCCTATTTTGAAATTGTACGTCTCAGGCGGCAGAGAGCGGAAATGCCGAGGATTTCATGCGGCTATACCTGAGCGAGCCGTCGCGCCTCGCGGTGAGGGACGTGCGCGGGCGCAGCGTGGCGCACCAGGCGGCTGCGCGGAACACTACCAACATACTGCACATCATTAACAACTACGGGGGAGGTAAGCTTATGGTATAGTTACCGTTTTTGGGTCCTAGAAAAAGGGTACAACTCTACTGAAGTCCAAGTGAAAAAGGGTTTAAGGACCGTATTAATAAACTGATCTTGACTATAAGGCTCGTCTCAAGATGCGTCAAAAATGTCAGTTTGATATGGTTTGACGTTTACTTTGACGTATCTTGTGACCAGCATCTCAGCCAAGACGAGTTTTTTAATACGGCCCTAAGTCTAGTATACTCCGTTGACTAGACAGAGGATTGTGGAGCTAAATATTTCCATACAAAATGCGAAAACGTTTCGAGCTACATACCTAGTCCGATTTTTACGATTTTTGAATATTTACTAACGTTTTTCTTTCCACGAAAATACTACTTAGAATGAAATAAATTTAAAAAATAAAAAACAGAAACGTACAGACCTAGTTCATTATAATAACTACAACATATTAAAAAATCGTGGAAATTAGACTTGATTTAGGGGGTGAGAAACGTTTTATTTTGGTTTGATAGGGTCCCACATAGGGCATGCTCCCGGGAATTCCCGGTACTAAAAGGACCGGGAAATCCCGGGAATTATCATTTCATCTGGTACCGGTACTGGCGAAAAAAAATCCCGGTTCTTCGGTTCCTTCGGTACTGAGTTTGTGACTAGACTAATTGTCATTTTCTCTTTTCAAAACTACGTGGTGGCCTGGTGACGCTTTCCCCCGGCCGATTCGCACCAGCTCGGTTTTATTCGGATGCGATATGAGACCCCAGTCGCCCCACCCTTCGACCCGACGCCTCGACCCAGTCCAAGGCCAACCGGTCGGGCCGACCGACATGTAGTTGTTAGTCAGAAAGATAGCTGCTCTGATTTGGTAAACTCGTGTTCTGGATTAAATAATTAATAATTATCACTTAACTGGTGTCTAAAACCATTAAACAAAAAAAAATACAAATAATTTACTCAGTACCGAAAAGTACCGAAATCCCGGGAATTCCCGGTTCCGACTCAGTACCGGAAATCTTAGTCCCGGTTCCGGGAATGGTACCGGTACCGCATGCCCTAGTCCCACATTATGGTCCTACACGTCTGGGGGAGGGTTCGGGGTGTTAACTGAACCCTCCCTCCTTTGGTGCAGGTTGGGGGGCACCCAGTGGTGGCATAGTCATCAGCCCGCAGTGCCCCCGTTAACAGCTCATTGGAGGTTAACACCGTTGAGGTTTTAGACGGTATGCTTCCACCTCAGCTCTCGCAGGAAACTGAGGTGGTCGAGAGTCCGTCATACCTCCCCCATTAGCTATCCTAGCTGGGGGGACGATGCGTAATGTCATTTCCTATCCAAAAAAAAAATAGGGTGATGAACCGGGCCGGAGCTAAATTTCACAATCCTCTTACACTAAAGGGACTAATCACGTACGAGTTAAGTTGACTTACACCCTTTTTCACTAGGACCCCAGTAGAGGTTTTGCATCGGTGGCTCTTGACCTTTTGAACGCCCTACGTCGAATACTAAATGTGTCACTCACACGCCAAACACATTTGCTAAGCTATGCAAATTACAGCTTAATTGATACGAAACAGTCTCTTTTAATCTTGAACATGGCTGTGGCTGTCGTGCGTCATTGGCATGACTTTCAGTGGACGGACAGAGCCGTCTGAGGTTAATAGTAATGTTGATGGCATATTCTGTGGCTAGACACTAACAGATGTCCACGAAAGTACTAAATATTAATCAACTCTATTTAACAAAACGCTTTTCTATCTTGAAGTTTTCTTGTGGGAGGACCTTGTGCAGGGTCCGTCCGGGTTGGCACCACCATCTTATCAATTAAACTACCGCCAAGCAGCAGTGCTCGCATTGTTGTGTTCCGGTTTGGGGATAAGACAGCCAGTGAAATGACTAGCATATAGCATATATATATGCCAACCCTGAGGATTAAGGCATTCCATCTTAATCCTCAGGGTTGGCAGTGCATTTGCAGTCTTTTGAATGCGAATGTTTATGGGTCACAGTTTCCACTTACCATGAGGTGGCTTGTGTGCTCGTTAGCCTTCCTATGCCATAAAATAAATATGTATTTAGTGTCTGTTGCCATTATTTATCACAATCAGCGTCAACGACCCGACAGTCGGGTCCACTGTTCAAGAAGAAGAAGAAGAAATACATGTATTCACCAACCATAAGACAGACATACACATAGTTCGTAGTATGTCAAACTGGGGTACTAGTGAAACAGGGTACAAGTCTTCTGAAGTTCAAGTTAAAAAGGGTTTAAGTCTAGTAGAGTGAAGGAACCAGTAATGGAAAAGGACCAATGATGGACACTTTTTTTTTCATTTATTTCAAAGCGTACGTAACCAATAATCATTTCAAGTTAACCCGCCAAACTGACAAGACAGTTTGTTGGCGAGATCCCGCTCACTTTACATTTTCTGCTATGCATGCACCTAAATTACAAATTAATTAAGTAAGTATAAAAGTATACATTTTAATATTATTGAAAAATAGGAAGAAAGGTATTTTTTACTACGTTTTTGCTACTTTTTTTGTCTGCTCTTAACCAATCAATTTTTATATATATTTTTAGAAACAGATACAAATTAGTTCTCCTACCATAATAGTAGACTTGATTCTTATTTTACATAAGATAACAATTGACAACATTTCAAAAAAAAACAGCATTATTGTTTTTTCGCGTTTATTAGCTGGTTAAAAATGAGACTACCCGTATTTCTTGGTTTTTCTTTATTTAACTTAAATTCGTCGTTAATAATTTATTAAAGAAATAGTCATTAAAAATACCGTATATACAAAGTTAGGAATACTGATGTCGTGAACTTAGCCAGATATAAAATTTAAAAAAGTAACTTTAAACAGTAAACAAAACTGACTGTCATGTCAATCATTCGCTGCCGTTCGTTCACAAATTTGCTATTTTGCGTAATTTAATTAATTACGTAATTTGTAGACGCCATTAAAATAAATAAACTATTTTGCGTAGAATTGAAAGCGTGTCGTCAGAATCAAGTAATCCGTCAGACAGATAAACAATGAACATGACAGTTGTATATTTTTTTGAATTCCTTAAATTTACTAAGGGCACTTTAAGTGTATTCCTAACATTCACAATCCAACTTTTTTTACTGTTTTTCCTAAACATAAAAAAAAACTACTGCATAAAAAAATCCAAAGATATTTTTACTGTAATCAGCAGTGTAAAATCTAGAAACGGTATTTTATTTTACTACCTTAGCACAAAATGAATTGTTGTCAATTACGTTTTGCAACAAACAATTTAGAACCGTATGAAATTTTAATTAAGAGTGAAGTTTCCATTACTGGTGCCTTTCAGGTAAGGCTATACCTTTTTTTATTACGAACTAATTCGACTTGTACCCTTTTTCACTAAGACCCCAGCAATAGGGTGTTACGGAGGTACCATTAAGGACTTTAAATATTGATACACCATAGGACCTCATCATAATAACAGCGTCAAGTGACTAGATAGAAATTACATACAAGTTAATCGTTGGTTAAGTGCAACAAGGTTCTGTAGTGGTTCATCAATTAAAGTCCGTGACCGTACTAATAATAATATTATGCTATTTAATTGGTTTAATCTATTTTATGTTGTACGCTGATGTCTTATTTTTAGCCTCCCACGCCAAAAGAAGGGGTTTATTCGTGAGATTGACATAAAGTATAACTTTAATACGTGGTTTCAGGTCACTTTTTTGTAGCATGTAAAGCGAATATTTACAGTTCGTCCGTTTAAATAGTGTGCAGTACAACCCTTTGAAGCCGCCGACACCGCTTTGTGCGCGCCATCAAAGCATGCAAACTATTTGAACGAATGAACTATAATGGCTTGTCAAAGTCAAACAAAAACTCAAACTCCTCATACTTCTTTGTTTCAGATTTAAACTCCCAGGACAATAATGGAAACACACCTCTCCATATCGCGGTAGAGAACGAGGCTTTAGACGCGATCGACTTCTTGCTTCAGCAGTGAGTTAAACTGATTAATTAACATTATTACTTAATATTATTACATGAATTACATACATACATAGATACATACCTTCACGGCTTCATTCCCAGAGTGGGGTAGGCAGAGCTACAGAATTACCAACAACTCTAAAAACTTGGTGATAACTCTGTAACCACAATTAGCACAAATAGGCTAAGATATTGAACAGTGTATATTAATGACAGGTAGCAAGCCCATCGCCTAACAGTACTACAAGCCTTTATTCCCTTAGTCGCCTCTTACGACTTCCACGGGAAGACATGGAGTGGCACAATTCTAAGCCAGAAACCACACGACAAATTACATGAATCTATATAATAAAAATGAATCGCTAAATGTGTTGGTAAGCGCAAAACTCGAGAACGGCTGAACCGATTTGGTTGATTTCTTTTATGTTGTGTTCATCAATGTCACGGCAAGGTTTTTATGAAAGAAAATAATTGAAAAATCCACTGGGAAAGTCAGGAATTTGCAGCGGGGCGAAGCCTATGCCAATCCACAACGAGCCCGTATCGGTCACTGAGGTGCCTTATGTATAAGCATACTCAACATTACTATACAGGGGAAACGTCAAAATGCTGCATGGCAGCGCGGGTTCCAATAGCGTTCCATTACTCACCCATCTCCTCCAACTTTGCACCCTGTACGTAGATGACCTCTTTTAAGCGTCCTGTATAAAGTGGTCTAAAATCCAATCCAGTTGTCCAAATAACCAAGATTTTTATTGAGAAAACCAAACATTTTAAGAGATTGCAACATTACGTGTTGTAAGGTTTAGCTGATTATATCTTTATGCTATTTCAGCGGGCAGTATGCCTAATTGCTTACGACAATTCTGGGGTCTTAGTGAAAAAAGGTATAAGTCTTGTGAAGATCAAGTGTAAAACGGTTTAAGTGTAAGTAGTTATACTCCGTTCATGTATATAACCTTTTTTATTAAGAGTGAAGTCGCTCGTACCCTTTTTTACTAGGACCCCAGAATTTAACTAAAATCAAATAAATTCTCGTTTTCTGTACTCGTGTTTGTAAATGGTGATTTATATTTACCGATTACCATTTATCTACATAATCATGTTTGAAAGCAAAATTACCTTTATTACAGACGAGTGGACACAAGTATACGGAACGTAAAAAGCCAAGCTGCTATCCATTTGGCAACTGAGTTAAATAAGGTATGTATTAAAAAAAATAAGCATTTGCCATCACTTACCTTCAATTATCGTCGATATAATATTATTAAGTAGCTCAAAATTCAATCATCCTGTATTTTACAACAAAATAATATTAAAGCAAATTACGAGTAGGTACATGTATATATAAATAGAATGCGTTCTTGCTAGTTTTATTCATGGCTCATGTTCGGTTTTTTAAACGACCTCACTATATTAATACGGGGAATATACATTTCTTACATAAATAGTTATAGTTAATCTCTTCTACCGAGTACAGGTAGTAACAAAACCTCGTTCAGTAAAAATAAAACAGAGAAGTACAGGACTTCGTTTTTATTTTTATAAATCTTCATAAGTACAAAACGAATTTAATTTTTCAAGTTTCAACGTTTATTTTCACTCACATTTTGCTAGTGGTATGTGACCCTATGAATGGAATTTCTCCTTATTTTTATTACAACCTGTATAAATGCTAAAGTCAGTTTGTCTGTGTTTATTTTTACTTGCCATAGTTTGGCCTCTTGTGATTTACTATGTCAATAAAGTTGAGAGTAGATTTGGCGGTCAATTTGTTTCTACGTCTTTACAATCGGTTATCAGCTAATCTTAAAAACATCTTATAACCATTTTTCTATAAATATATTTTATAAATAATATACTTTACAGGTGACTGTGCTCCAGACTTTTGCAAAATACAAGAATCAATTCAACGTTGATTTGGGCGGGGAGCACGGACGGACGGCGCTGCATTTTGCGGCCATTCACGATCATGACCAGTGCGCAAGAGTGCTGGTAACTATTTTTTTTTGTATTAATTTTTTGTTGTTCAGTGGTGGTGTTTTGCTAGGTCTTATGAAAATTCCTTGGGCCGTTTAAGGTTGGCGCAGACATAACCGCTTGACACCGGATCACTTTGAGTGAGAGATTGAAAAGTGAGCTTTGACATGTGTTAGTATGATACAATTTTCAGTGGACGACTGCTTGCTTATACCGAGGCGAGGCGCCGTTCCGGTTCCGATAAGTGTGCGTTATGCACAACTATTAATATTTGTGTCATTTTTTGACACGGGATCTGTATTTTTTGTTTCGACGAAATAGTGGAAAGAGTTCGCGCCAGCAGTGTGAACAGCCAGCGAGGAACTATTAATATACGCGTCTCTTTTATTGACGCGGGTTCTATATCTTTTGTTCGTTTCTTTAGCGAGAATGTGTGTCAGTACGATACAATTTACACGACGACTGCCAGCTTATGCCGAGGCGAGGCGATGCCGCTGCAGTATGCAGATTTATACAAACAATACCGTACCCGACCCATGAGTTATAGTTACCGTTCTCGCTTGCGAGTCGAATGCTCTCTCCCTCACACTATTCTTATAGAATGCGAGGGACAGAGCATTCGACTCGCTATCGAGTCCGGTAATCGTAACTCATGGTAAGGGTACTGATATGAACGGCTCGAGTTGAGGCCCGATCCGGTGCCGAGCGGTTACGTGTCCGTCACCTCTAAGAGATTTCAGCTCAGTCACTATTTATATAGGTGGTTTTTTTATCTATCTTATCCTTGTTTTGTTTTAACCAGATAACTGACCTGGGTGCCATCAGCAAGCGTCCCTGTAACAACGGATACTATCCCATACACGAGGCGGCAAAGAACGCATCTTCCAGAACAATGGAGGTGTTCCTCCAATGGGGGGAATCGCTTGGATGCACCAGGGAACAGATGATATCGTTGTATGACAACGAAGGGAACGTGCCACTGCATTCGGCGGTGCATGGGGGAGATATCAAAGCTGTTGAGCTCTGTTTGAGGTCTGGAGCGAAGATATCCACGCAGCAGCACGATCTGTCGACGCCAGTGCATTTAGCGTGCGCTCAGGTAGGTGATTCTTTCTAGAAAAACGTAAGTCTTTTACTAGGGCCATGTTAGGCTGTCATACATATATAGATCAAAGGCTCGTCTAAATTTATTCCAAAAATCACTTGTATGTATACAGGTGGTTTTGAGGCCTCTCTTAATTGTACATACAGGGTGTTTTATGACGGTTGTTTTATTTTATTTAATGATATATCTGAGGATCGATTTTTTTCAAATTTCATCCGGAACCTGATTTTTAAACGCTTTTTTCGATCCCGCACTATAAGCAGTAGTTTTCGGGTGGGAGGACCTTGTGCAGGGCCATCTTATCCATTAACCTACCGCCACACAGCAGTGTTCGCATTGTTGTGTTCCGGTTTGGGGATAAGACAGCCGGTGAAATGACTGGCATAGAGGCATTCCATCTTAGTCCTCCGGTTGGCAGTGCATTTGCAATCTTAAGATTGCAGTCTTGTGAATGCGAGTGTCTGTGGGTCAAAGTTTCCACTTACCATCAGGAGGCCTGTGCCATAAAAAAAGCATTTCAACCGAATTGCTGTTTCATAAACGTAATCAATTTGCAAGTTCAAACTGCAGAGTGGACAAGATGTTTAAAAATAAGGCAACTGGTTATTTTTACAAGTTAAATTTTAATTTGCAATAAAACTCTCACACCTATTATTTAAAATACGATTGCCCTCACTCACTAGTAAACGAAATCACCGTATTCATTTATTTTTAAAACGACTCCATTTAATATTTAAATTGATGCATTAGTCTTTCACCTTGACTTTCCATTTACCATTTCATGACCAATCATTTCAGGGAGCCCTTGAAATAGTGAAACTAATGTTCACAATGCAACCCAAAGAGAAGCTGGCTTGCCTGACCTCCTGCGACGTCCAGCGTATGACGCCCCTCCATTGCGCCGCCATGTTTGATCACCCTGACATCGTGGAGTACCTGGTCTCCGAAGGCTCAGACATCAATCCCTTAGATAAGGAACGGCGGTCACCACTGCTGCTTGCTGCTTCAAGGGCTGGATGGAGAACTGTTCATACACTGGTGAGGTTTTTGTTCCGTGGTCGCCACCTGTTAAAGTAAATAGTAGGGAACACGAATTTACTACTTCCAAATTACAGTCTGTGAGCACTTAGAAGTCTTCGGTTTAGTACTTCTCTCTCACTCGCTCTTAATAAGATCGTATGAGAGTGAGTGAGAGAGAAGTACTAAGCCGAAGCCTCTTCTAACCACCAGCCACCAGACTGTAACATATTTACTAGTACAAACAGCCGCACACTTAACTGGCCGTTACAGACAGAAGTGAGAAAATGTAGAAAGAGATAAATATAGATTTAACATAAGAATCTCATGTGCACGACAGAGACAGTTTCTATCGGTTTATCTTCATTGGTCACTCAGCTGTGTGGGTGATTGTACTATGCAATGATAAACATATTTATTTGTATGACCATTAATGGAACAAATAGATAGAGAATATTTAAGACACTGTTACAAGTACGCTTATTTCTCTAAATTTGTGTATATCTAAACACTTTAAATATACAGAAATTCAAATACAATATTTACAGAATAATAATAAAAATAAAAGCAAGCTTATATCTTTACTTGTATGTATTTTTTTGACATGAAAGTTAAACTATTGCCCTATGTTTTTCTTTGTTTGCTGGTAATGTACAATACTTTTATTTTCTGTGCAAGAAACTGTTATTATACATACTTAAATATCCTCTTTATTCCATTGAGATAATTTGTCATAATGCGAGTCATACTACCGCACCGAGGAGGGTTCCGTGCCCCCACACAGTAATAGATATTAGGTATTATCTTCCAATTTCGAATCAGGGCGATTCCAACTCACACTTGACCATTTTACTTGTTTTTTGTTTTCCTATCTATAATCAAACTTAACTAGTTCCTACGATGCGAAAAAAAAAATACGCTGAAAATTACGGTTTTATATAGGGACCACTTTTTAATTTTTTCACTATTAAGAAAAACCGCTGTAATAACAAAAAAAAACAACCCGTTATCTATTACGGTATAAAAGATACAGCTCTGAAAGTAAAGACAAACAGACAGACGGACGGACGGACGGACAGCATAATAATATGCAAGGATAGGACAAACGCCCGTCATTTTGAAAACTTAACCCTGTTCTGTACAGTGGAGACTTCCTAATGATATATTTTTTTTAGAAGTTTACTCAAAATATTATAATAAAATGGGTCCTAAACTCACGTCGATATAGGCTCACAAGTGAAAATTTGGAAAAAATTATGGTCATTCTTTTCCACTGGCGAAAGTGATTTATCGCCTTAATCATCGTCATGTGAATAATTTGTCACTGGAAACATATAAATGATGGTACTTAAAATAAATTTATAAAACATTTATTTTGTCCTTTGATTTGTATTGTCACGAATAAACTATTCTTATTCTTATTTAGTACCTATTATTTTTTTAATATAAGGAAGTCTCTACTGTACAGAACAGGGTTAAGTTTTCAAAATGACGGGCGTTTGTCCTATCCTTGATAATATGCTTAGGGCTTAGGGCGCCCTTCGAATATAGAACCCTAAAAATAAGATTTGTTTTCAACCAACAGATCTGCCTTGGAGCCGACATACGACTAAAGGACATCAATTCCCGCAACGTTCTTCATCTCGTCGTTATGAATGGTGGACGACTGGAAGATTTCGCTGCAATTTGCAAGGTAATCTGTAAAGTAAGGCCCACGAGACAATATAAAGAATGTAAACAAGCTTTCAAAATTCGTGTCAATTCGAACGCAATTCAACACGAATGAACGTCACAAAATGGCGACCGTGATGTTGACAGCTTCTATACTGATAGCTTTTCTGTACCACGAATCACGCAGCGACAGCCGACCAACTGAAGATATTATTGCGTACGAGAAACAAGGACAGATATAATAATTGCTCGCTATCGCTGTATAACTCGTTTGTTTACATTCTTTATCTCGTCGCATTGGCCGTACTTTATTTCTATTCATTCAACGGTTTTCGATTTTTCGATTTATAAGCATGAAGAGGTTGATGAATGTAGAGGAAACGAAAGTTGTATGTTCGTACGTATATTTATGTATGTGTATCACACACGCGAACACGCGCACACTCACACGCGCACGCACATACTCACACGCGCACGCACACACAGAGACACACACACGCACACACACACACACACCCATACACGCACACAGACACACACCCATACACGCATTCAGACACACACATACATACAATCACACAACCACACACATATACCTACACATACACACACACACACACAAAGATTTTGATTTGATTTGTGTTCGAATTTATTAAGAATGAGGGTATTATTGAAATCATATTAGACTACCGTCCACGTAAAAGTTGTTTATCGTAACTTTTAGTAAGAAGTAAGTACCACAATGTCCTTCCTCGGTAGAAATTAAATTTTGACTGATAATACTTACAAGTGAAGATCAAAACTGTTTCCTTACTCCATTAATAAACGTTTTTGCCTTTATTAACCAGGACCGCTGCGAAAAGAGTCTAACAGAACTCCTGAACGAGAAGGACATGACCGGGTGCTCTCCCCTCCATTATGCCAGTCGGGAGGGCCACATCAGATCACTGGAGAACCTCATTAGACTTGGAGCCTGCATCAACTTGAAGAACAACAACAATGAAAGCCCATTGCATTTCGCAGCCAGGTAAAAAATTCAACTGTTTTGTATGGTCGAGAGAAGACAAATGAGCACACATGTCCATCAACAGTATTATGTGTTTATCGACGTGGATAAGCGTGGATAAAATATCTGTCACTTTCTCACCAGTATATCAGTGCGAGAGTGACGATAGCTTTATCCACCGCGATAAAGGCGACCACAATACGGGCCCAGGCCGAGATCCTAGGCAGTACCTACACAGCATTATCCTGACCTTTTATTGTAATGTCAACGTTTTGATAGCTCTTATATACGGCAGTAATAGTGGCACAGTTCAAAACAAAACCCCTGTTGCACCGTCTTATATACGCATACGCAGGTGTATTTTTTTGTTTTTTTGTCACTCTCAGTCGTTATCGTTCTATCTCTTTCGTAATATTTTTGGCATGTTTTCCTGATGAACTTCGCATGAAAATATTAAATTTAATACTTATAGTTTGATATAGTGCTAGACTAATGCCCGGTTTCTGAAGTACTTTTATCGGTGGTTTATCTGTCCGTAAACGCTATTGGTCCGTTAACTTTGACAACTGCGTTTCCGAACAACGACTCAAAGATAAACTCCGTTTTAACTAGGTTTAACTTAACTGACCAAAGTTTGCCGTTTATCGGCTCCATAACTATTTGACGTTTTTTACGATTGAAGTTTTTGTTTTTGAAGTATCAACTGTCAATTTTTGTTCATACAGCCACTGGCAAATAAACTAGGTATTTTAATTTTCGTTATCATTTATTTATTAATTACTATAAAGTGGCTAAGTTTTCTCAAATTATTATTTTTACAAAAATCAACCGGAATTGATGTTGAATTAAGGCATTAACAGCAGTCTACGTATGACAAACTATTAAGATCCATCTAGCGGCAGCGGAAGGAACTATTTACCTGTCAATAGTTATCGAACTGTTCGTAGAGCACTCAGAAACGCACGAAGAGATAAACGTCGTTTAACCTAAACATAACTTTAACGGATCAATAGCTATTAAAGGTTTAACTAGTGACTTCAGAACCGGGCATAAGTAGTGCCATAGTAATAAGTTCAAGAAATTACTAACTGCAGAGTTTCTTGCGGCGCTTCTTCTCAGCTGTGGCTTATGGCTATGGTCTCCTCTTGGGAAGCGCTGGTAGATTTTTGACGAGTAAAAGTACCCGTGCGGCCTGTTTACTGGATAAATGTTTATGTTTTATCATTTTTACATATCAAAAAGGATATGGTTTTTACGGACTAGATAAGAGCTTACGTGGGATCTCAAACCCATAGACATTTGCTTTTATCCTAAGACTGTATATAAATTCCAAACCCTGAGGACTTATGGAAAGCCTCTATACTAGTAATTTCATCGGTTGTCTTACTCGTATCTCCAGAACAATATGCAGACACGATCTCCGCGTGGAAGCTCATAAAGCCATCCTTTTTGCTTCTTCTGTGGGCGTGGCAGCATAATGTGGCATCCTAACCTAATACTCTGATTTGACACTGCAGTTTAACAAGCGTGTAAATATACGCTTTCCTACTCGACTGTCACACTCTAAAAGCACGAATAATTAATTTAATAGGAAAACCATCACAAATAAGAAGACTTCAGTGGTTCTTGAGATAAAAACCGTTTAAATATGTATACCGGCCGAACCTCATTTGCGGTGTTGGTAAACTAACCGTGACCTATGTCGCTCGATGTATGGGGATAACAGTTTTCCATCAGCAAAGTTTAGTTTGTCGCGAGTTCTAATTTGTTTTTAGTAACGGCTTCGGAACCCTACACTGAGCATGGTCCGACATGCTCTTGCCAGGTTTTTCAAATTTGTCAGATATTTGTGAGCGCAATTTCGGATTATACAATATTGCTAGTGACTGTACTTGTAGCTTAATCCGCGCCTAATACGCGGGGTGCACCGCGGGGCTGCTATAATTGCACAAAATAACACTTAACGAAAACCTAAAAGGGATAATACGCAAAAAAGGAACTAAAAATTAAAACCTAAGAAAAAATATACATATTATTTATTTAGTCCGCGTTATTACACCTGCAATGCAACTCTGGCTAAGCGCGCCAACACGGTGAGCGCTAACGCCATCTATCGATAGACCTACCTAGATTTCGAAATGGCTACACCCCTAACACAGTTGGTTTAATAGCGCGACCTACCGTCCAATAGTTGAACTGTAACATTCACATTTTAAACACGCTTTTGCTACTTAACATTAGATGGCATTACTGACTCTCATGATCAAAGTTTTTGTACGAAAACTTTCCCAATAGCTCTATAACTACACCATTAATATAGAACCTGTTTGATGATCCCTTTTACAGTCAAAGCAAAAAGCATTTTTTTTAACTAGCATAGCCGGTCGCTTTACAAGTGCTGCCGCGAATTAATTAAACAGGTGAATGAAAGATAAAAATATTAAACAGAGGAAAAACGGCCGATATAAATTACGATCCCTAATTTTAGAATACTTTAGTTCTTAATTCATAAAATTTAAGGTACACTAAATAACATTTTAATCGTCAACATAAATACTAATAATAGCAAACATACATACATGCCTGTTTCCCAACGGGGTACGTAGGGACCACTTCTTTTCACCTGCTTCTATGCTGCTGCTGTATTTTTTCGACCTAAACTTCTAATACAGGCTAAGCTAAAAATGTGTCCTTTAACACTTTTCCTATTTGTCTCTGTTTGGGAAGACACTTTGTTAATGTGTTATTTATTATAAACATGAGTTTTTTATTCATCAGATACGGGCGTTACCACACCGCGTGCCAACTTCTGGACTCAGACAAGGGCACTTTCATCATAAACGAGAGTGACGGAGAGGGTCTCACCCCCCTCCACATCTCCTCCCGGGAAGGCCATACCAGGGTAGTCCAGCTTCTTCTGAACCGAGGAGCCTTGCTTCATAGGTAACATCTTTAAACATGTTGTAATTTGATTGTTACACTCCCCATATGCTTTGTTATAGATTTTTGTTGTTCTGTTAGCTTTATTATATAAGTAAATTGTTGCTTCACTAAATTGCCTTCTGGCAAAAGAAGTTCTAGTAATATTTGCCTGCTTAACTACAGAGAAAGAGTTGCGTTTATTTATGATGTTAGTATCAGGTTTAGTATTTTTGTGAACTTTTAAGATACAATTGAAGATAATAATATAATTGCCGTACCGTTTAAATATCCTCGGCTCCTGTTTTTGATTGTTTAGTTTTTGAATGTGAAAAGTTGATTATCTTGTTTGACGACACGTTACCCTTGTTAGTAGCGGTGCAGGGTTCAAACCGGGAGCACAAGTAATTTCCTGTGTAAATGTTTTATTTAAGTATGTATTTCTCTCCATATGTAAGTTTATCGCTATCTAGTAGCCATAGTATAAGCCTAGACATTACTTCGGACTACATCCCCTGATATTCATATATTTGTTTCAACAGGGACCATAACGGTAGGAATCCGCTGCATCTGGCTGCCATGAGCGGTTACACCCAGACCATTGAGCTACTGCACTCGGTGCATTCACATCTGCTGGATCAGGTCGATAAGGATGGGGTAAGTCTTCCAAAAATATGGGATTCAAGTGGAAAAGTTTATAAATCTAAAGATCAAGTGAAAAATTTAAGGTTGTGGCAAAAAAGATTATTCTTATTCTTATTCTTATTCTAAAAAGGTTTCAAGTGTAGTATTTTCCGTTTAGTTATAGGTCGAAGTCTCCAGTGGTCAGCCAGAGACTTGTAGCCAATCTCTGTCTATTTTTGTATGAGTGGGAACAGTACGAAATATATATTTCCCACTCTTCGCACTCATATTAGGTCGACTTCTGGCCTCTGGCTGACCACTGGTGACTTTGCTTTGTACTCTTTTGAGGGTTCCAAACCAAACTTATTTGAAGTGTTGGTGAAGAGACTGCGTTATATGTTGATGAATGGAGACAGCATTTACCCAAAGGCAAAGTTAAGATTGTCTCAATCCAGTTTATCTTTTCGTTAGAGCAATGTTATCAAAATCATTATTTTGGTGAATGTAGGTATACAATTACCATACTGTTTATTTATTACGAGTTAGTCGACTTAAACCCTTTTTCACTAAGACCCCAAAAACTAGCAAAGACAAGGACTCTATGAAATACAATAGGGAATTTGCATGGGTTTTTTAAATCACATTTCTCAACAACAACAAAAAACATTTATGTATCGCTATCTCCTCTGGAACTGTAAAATTTTCCTTGATTAAAAGTAGGCTATGTGCTACTCCAGACTATAATCTATCATATGCTTTGTTCGCCTTTGTACATATTTTTATATTAATTGTATTGTTCTGTTTGTTCTTTTGTACAATAAAGTGTTTACATACATACATACATACATACATATGCCAAACTTTATCCAGAACAAATATCTAGTAACCTTTTGCATTTGTAATACAAAACCAAAAATAAAAATCACATTTTTATTTTTCAGAATACTCCTCTGCACCTGGCCACAATGGAGAACAGGCCCAACTCTATCGCACTTCTTTTGTCTATGGGGTGCCGTTTAAACTATAACAACATGGACATGTCCGCCATAGACTACGCTATCTACTACAAGTTCCCGGAAGCTGCCTTGGCTATGGTCACGCATGAACAGAGGTTTTATTTCTGCATTATTTTTTTAGATAGGTTTTTGTTTTTGTTTGAGCGGTTTATTAACCCTACACCGAGCATGTTTCGACTTGCTCTTGCTTGGTTTTTCAATTGTAAAGCACAAAAATACTTAAAATTAAGTTACCATCGTAATAAATAGGGTTAGGACTTTTGGTGGCATATCGTGGTTCTAGAATCCATGGAGTCGCTATTTCCTATTTATTATTAATAATACCACTTTGATTTTGACCTTCATTATTTTAATATTTCAAAATTAATTTATTAATTAAATTGCTAAAGCAATTTAAATGAAATTTGGTATGGAGGATATATCTGCTGTGAAAGCGTTACAAACAAGCAAATATTAGTAGGGACGGAAAAACCGAAAAAAAAATGTAATTAGTTCATTTTGAAATATGACCATACCGAAGGTCAAAATCAAAGTGTCATCTATTATAATAATTAGGAAATAGCGACTCCATGGATCCTAAAACCACGAAATGCCACCAAAATCCTAACCCTAGTTATAAATAATATGGTCACGCTATAACTTGAGAACGCTGCCCTCCTAAGCAAATAAGCAGTATTCCAAAATCAATAACCAAAGCAGTTTTAGTTCTCTTCTCTTAGTAATAAGGTTGATATTGCTACAGGAATTTTATCTGACGTACTGCGTATTAGCTTAGGAGGACTGAACCGATTTTGCTGAGTTTTTTTTTGTTGTGTTTGTCATTGTCAGGACAAGGTTTCTATGAAAGGAAATAATTGAAAAATCCACCGGTAAAGTCAGAAATTTGCAGCGGAGCCAAGCCGCGCATGCGCCACGCTAGCTTAGTTCTAGTTATTATTATTTTCTTCAGGGCTAACGAAGTAATGGCACTACGGTCCGACAGACATCCATGCGTCACTCTCGCACTCATAGCCTACATGCCACGTGTGTTCGAGGCAGTACAAGACAAGTGCATCACCAAGGCCAACTGCAAGAAGGACTCGAAGAGTTTTTACGTAAGTTTTGTAATTCACGTAAAAACGGTTAAAGTAACTATCAAAAGATTTTTAAAAATCAAAAACTAAAGTTTTTTAGTACTTTGTTATGATACTTGGCTGTTCCTTATTTCATGTACAGTACCTATGTGGTAAAATTCAATATCCACAGAGTTCCAGATTTAGAGAATCCAGCTGCCGTCCAACGGCAAAATGCTGCAAGTGAAAAAAACTAGTTTTGAAAAAAACACGTCTAAAGGTTTTTAAGTGTCCCGCTAGAAATCACCAATTATTTTTCACTCTTTTGCCGCGTGTTGATTGATGGTGATGCAGAAGCAAAACGCAGCAAGTGGTCCGTTTCTCGTTCCGAGAGTGGCCATTTAGTACTTACAGCGTTCTGTTGTGGCATTAACGGTTTGGGTATAAAACATCCCAACTGCAGTCATGATGTTAAGGCTAGTTATATGCAGAGTTATAGGTCTACCAGAATCTCATGAAAAAAAGGGAAACTAAAA
This sequence comes from Acleris emargana, assembly GCA_927399475.2. Lineage (NCBI taxonomy): Eukaryota > Metazoa > Arthropoda > Insecta > Lepidoptera > Tortricidae > Acleris > Acleris emargana. Next base: position 7,688,825 of record OV656835.1, on the reverse strand, counting down.
TTTGTAGCTAGCAACTCTGGGGAAATAGGATTAAAAGGTCGTGATACTTGAATTCTCCCCAATTAAATACATACATACCTACATACATACCTTCACGCCTATAATCCCAGAGTGGGGTAGGCAGAACTACAGAATTACCAACAATTGTAAAAACAAAAAAAGAGTTGATAATTCTGTAACCACATTTTGCACAATAAGGCTAAGATTTTTACCAGCGCTGCAGCGTATTAGTGACAGGTTGCAAGCCCATCGCCTAACAGTACTACAAGCCTTTATTCCCTTAGTCGGTTTTTACGACATCCACGGGAAGACATGGAGTGGCACTATTCTAATCCGGCAACCATACCATTTATATTAATTAAATAAAAGTATGAAATAATAACTTTCATCTGCGGCTTTATCTATTATACGTGGAAGTTTTTTATTGCTATTTTCTCGGGAACTATTCTGTATAATATATAAAACATGTAAACTATCCCTCTTTGTTATTATTCTTGCATGATTAAATACAAATTGTACATAAGTTGTTTTTATTAATTTTGCAGGTTTTTTCGTAAAGTTTATTACACGTAGGTCAACTTTTATTAAGCTATGTTGTCTAGACTAGAGTAGAGTAGAGTTGTAGGTAATTCTTTAGCTCTGCCTATCTGACCCTGGGATTACAGGCGTGAAGGTATATATCTTTTATAGGGTGTGTAATTGTGTATTCAGTTGAAATAAAAGTGTCCCTCTTCAAATTAGGAAAATATTAAGAATGAGAGCGACGTACTGGGCGTACGTGTATGCTCGGTGCAGTTTTAATAAAAATAAAACAATCACATGTCATGCCATAACATTATTATAATATTATATAAGAAGAGATGGATGGATGGATGGATGATGGTTCGGTCATTTGGAAAGGATGGATGAAAGATTGACGAAACAGATAAACAGAGCGAAAGTGAGTGGAAGGGTCAGAAGGGGTCACCCTAGACGTACTTTGTCGAATCAAATCGGAGAAATACTGGAAATAAGCCAAATCTTAAGTATCCAAAACCGACGGGCATGTATGACTCGATGGATGAATGTGGAAGGAACAAAGAGATCTGTCAGGATCGTAGCAGGTAGAAAAAAGGAAATCCCTTCATATTTCATAATTTTAATTTGCTATAATGGTGACTGGCTATAATATTCATTTCCATAATATCACATAACATAGCTTCATTTGACATGAAGACATTTTAACTGAAATCGTAAACTTTTCAGGTAATTTTTAAATGCCATCGTATAGAGCCCAATAGGTAAGGTTAGGTTTGTTTTATTACAATTCTGAATAGTTCACGATTTCAGAAAAAATGCCTTTATAGCAAATGAATATTATGGCATATGATCGTTATGGCATGTAAATTATGTCCTTTGAAATTCGGGCAAATGAAATTATTGCATATAAAATTCGGTCAAACGATAGAGAACCGGGAAAAAGTGGTCCTCCTGGCCTAACCCTCTGGGAAACCGGCGTGATCTAATGTATGATGTATAAGAAGAGAGTAGTAGCTAGGTGTCGCTCGAATATAGCTCTAAATACTCCTCCTGAATTTCTGGCTCTTCTTCAGATGAAGAGGATGATGAGGGCGACAGGTTTACTATAAATCTTTCTTCCATTACATCGATAATTTTATCCTGGTGCATGAAATCACTTTCAATTTTTTCTACGTGTTGACAGCATCTGTGCCATTCATTTTCACCAATTTCTAAGAAAGCTTGTTCCGTCAATGCTTTTATGTCACTTGCAACTTTTTGCTTCATGATACCCCAAATCAGCTCGATTGGATTTAAAGTACAGTGATAAGGAGGAAGCCTCAAAACTTCATGACCACGCGACTTTAATATTTCATCTATTTCATAGATGGGATCTGATCTATTTTGTTTTACTGCTTCGAGTAATTCACATTTACGCCAGCGATCATCGTAATTGATATTATTTGTACTAAGCCATTCTTTGATATCAGAGACTCGGTTGGCCTGAGTAGGTGGTTTATTCAACCTCACAGAATGGTAACTTGCATTATCCATAACTATGAGGGAAGGTTTTGTCAGATTCGGTATGAGCTTATCTGTGATCCATTTGGTAAAGTTATCTTTATTCATGTCGTGGTGGTAGTCAGCAGATAAACTTTTTGTTTTGTACACCAAACCGCAGTTTGGTACAAAACCGTGCTGCCCACCAGCGTGTACAATAATCCATCGTGATCCAGGTGAAATTTCCTTTGATGGACCACGTATAGTTTGGCTTTGCCAACACTTTTGGACGGAGCACGAAGTGTGAATATATGTTTCATCTAAATATATAACATCTAATTTTTTATTCTCCTCAGCGTCACGGTTTTGCTTCATACGCTCTAAGTATTTGTGTCTTTGAATTTTTATATCATGGCGTTCCATCAAAAGTGTCCTTTTTGACTGGCATTTTACATATTCGAAACCAATTTTTGTAAGTATGACCCTGAAAAAATATTTAAAAGTAACTAAATACAATTTATCTATAAAAACTTAATTTAAAAGACTTCCGTGATTAACTGAATGACAAAACAACGCACAGCACAGCCCGCTGGAAATGCAGGGATGCACTAAGCAGGATCGTCTCCTAGCCCCATATCTCATTACATTATTTAAATAACTTAATGCTGTTTCTCTAACCTTAAAGACTCTCTCCCTCCTTTAAAATCAATGTCCTCTTGCAAAACTTTTAATAATTTTGCGACTGTTGGAATTTCTTTTCGAACAGTGTAAAATTCTTTTATTTTATTCCTAATCACTTCTAAATCGAAATTGTCCAAATTAATTCTTTTACATCCTCCTTTCCTATTTTTCCCTGCTGTTGAAAATACACCATCATGCGTCGTGCCTTCTTCCACTATTCGTCTTACCGTGGAACGAGATACTCCTGTAATTATATGATACAATATTAATATAAATAAGTAACATCGTCTATATGTAACTGAAGTATCAATATTATTTGGCTACGCTACCGGTCAATTGAAAAACACGATTAAATATTGCAGATTGTGTTTCACTAACACCTCCTTCCTCACATATTTTATTGTAAACATGGTAAACAATATTTCTGGCTTGCGATCGTAATGGTTTTTTAGACATTTCTCGAATATAAGCACTTTATTTCGGTAAAAATAAACAAACCATTCATTCCGCGAAATTTGAAATGACAAGTGACAAGACTGGCAAGGCAACATTGCCATATCAAAATCCTTTTCTTTTTACTTTTAAATTTTTCATGAGATTCTGGTAGACCTATACCGCGTTTTGTCAGTTTTCTACAGTACTAGAACATAATTTTTAAAAGTCCTTTTGATAGAAGCACTCATGAGGAATCGTTTGATGCAAGTTAACAAAAAACGCTGTGACTCGAGTTGCAGCGTTTTGCCGTTGGACGGCAGTGTATTTTTTTTTACTAGCGTTGTCTAAATCATAAAATATGGTAGACAACAAATAAGTATTCAGATAATATTTTTTTGTTACACTGAATTTTCTCCAATAATAACAATAATTAAGCACCCAGGATCACATTGCGGTGGCAGGGTACCTTACAGGGGCGCAATTATCAACAAAATATTAACCCAATTAATCTAGAATATCTCCATATACGTCAGATCTCTCCGAGCACGATTGCGTCTATCTATTCATAATGCCACTATACTTTGTGTAGATAAAATATAACTTCGAGGCGCTATGCCCAATTCTAACGGACGACGAGCCGAAAAAACAGGACACGGTCAAATCACAAACAGTACCGCTGCCAGCGCTAAACGTAAGTCCATAGACTATATCGTATTTTTTCTAACCACAGATTAAATATAGTTTTGACGCCTACCAACACTCGAAGGATGAGATACAGGCGCTAAGAGTTGCGCTCAATGACCCAAAATATAGACCAGAACCGTTATCTGTCATCAACGTGAGTCGATGCACGCTTTATTAAATGGTCTTGCCATGAACTGAATACCATCACCACAGCTTAAAAAAAACGGCCAAGTTTAGAAGTCGCAATCGAAGTGTCCCCCAAAATGTATAAAGCGTGATCCTTACTTATAGAAATTACAGCTTAGAGGTTATAGGTAGTTATTACTACTTACCCATAACCTCTATGCTGAACCTAAAAACTTGAATTCAACTCATTCATCCCGTCCTTTGGTATTAAGGATGGGTATGATTCGGAGTTGTCGACGTTAGAGGCAGTTATGGTTATTGTGGTTTAACCTTGAAATCTCGACAAACTTTTAATCGAATTTCAGTTCAAAGTCAACGTTTCGCATACCGATTTTTATTTGGTAGAAATATTATTTAATATATACTTTATTTTGCAGATTTTTATGTCATATTTTATTATTCCATATTTATTTGTGTGTTGTAAGTTTTACATGGTAGGTAACTAACCTAACCTAACCTACCTCGGACTCCGTGAGCTTGTCGGGCTTCCAGGACATAAAAAAAAATAACCCTAACCTACCTCGGACTCCGTGAGCTTGTCGGGCTTCCAGGTCATAAAAAAAAATAACCCTAACCTACCTCGGACTCCGTGAGTCGAATCGAATTGATTTAATTCTTTGACAATATGTTATTTGCCCATAACTTGTACTTAAGTATGTTTTGTTTTTCTATCTTGCTCGAGTTTGTTTTCTTTTTTTCTTAAAATATGTAATCTAGTATGAAACTATGATATGAAGTAGTTGTATAATAATACGTTGTATAATAAACATTGATATTTTGTTGTTCTGTCTTTTAAATAGTTTATTAAATGTATTTTTAATTATTTAAAAATCCTTGTACCGTTTTCTAATAATTGTTTTAATATGTAATGAATAGTCGATGAAGCCATAATACTCCAAGAGATAATATTGATACTGAATATTCTATGAATCGTTTTCGATGAAATGAAATTCGATGAAAAGTTTGTCGAGATTTCAAGGGGCACCCGGTTACTGTACGTGTCGTCAATGACCAACTGCCCTTATCGTCCGCAACCAAAGTATCCTGTATACAGGATACCTCTAAATACTTAGAGGTTCAAAATCTACCTGTATTAATGCGAGTCTTTGTTCCATCTAAACAACTTAGACATGGTCTAGTTAGTTTGACTGTTTCTTAGGTAATCGAGCCTTGCAAAAAAAAATTATAATGCGATATTTCGTCGATAGTTCATTCATTTGTTTCGATTTTTTACCAAATACTGAAAAACGGAACCCTTATAAGATTACTTGGTCGTCCTTCTGTCAAGACCCCTTTTCTCGGGAATGGCTGAAGCAATGAGGCCGAAGCTAACAATAAATACAGTATTTAATGACCGTCCCAAGGCCTCTTTGTTATAATTTTGAACTTTGAAACTATTTGTTTTAGGAACAAAAATAATGAGTCCCCGAAAATAATAAAATCGCAATAACTTATCATGAGAGGTATCATTTAATAGTTATCAAATTACACGGCATAATCATAACTTTTTAGATTTTTTTAAGTCAGTTGCCATCGAGGTATATGGGTAATTTAATTAGACAAAAACACCCTGTCCCCCGTGGAATCAATAATGATAAGTGTTCAGTAAGTAAATATTTAAATTCTAAAACATTATATATTATTTGAATTTGGAACTATCTCTAGACATCTGTTTTGACGACGCGCTGGCCTAGTTGGTAGTGACCCTGCCTACGAAGCTAGCGGTCCTGGGTTCAAATCCCGGTAGGGGCGGATATTTGTGTGTGAGTGCGAATATTTGTTCCCGAGTCAGTGGATGTTTTCTATGTATTTAAGTATCTATTTCCCTATATTAGTATTTATATCGTTGTCTATTACCCATAGCCTAGAGCTTAGTTTGGGACTAGGTCAATTGGCGTGACATTGTCCCCAGATATTTACTTATTATTATTTATTTATTTATTATCTGTGACCGCCTTAAACAGCCTAAACAAGTAAACACAACACATAAGTTATAAAAATGTTTTTAAAAACAAAAAACCCCTCTTCAAAAACGCAATAAATAACACCTAAAATGATAGGTAGGTAATAGATTAGTCAAATTGAAGTCGGCTTTTGGTTGAAAATATTGTAAGTCTCCGACTTCAGTTGGATTGACCTATTATTCCCTATCAATTAATAAGTTTTTCTTGCGTTTTTGATGGCGGTTTTTTGCAAAATGAACCACGAAAGTAGATTTTTTGTACAGATAAATACACAATTTATAAGATACATTTCATACATAACAATCGACCTTCGTGTAACTTTTTTAAGTTAAGTTACTTAATCGAAGGTTATGGTGATGATATACTTTGTAATCTTACGAGTAACGTGTTGTTACGATTATTTTTAAAAAACTTTTTTAGAGAAGTTCTGTAGAAACACGAACACCATAGTGTTGTTTTAAGAGCGTACGCAAGCTGGCCATAGAAAGGATAGTTCTTCAGTTGCATCGGAAGGTCATCAGCGGTCAAGAGTACCAGAAAATGCTGCAAAAACGCGTTTTTAACTTGCCCGTCCCCCGCACGAGGACCGCTTTTTCCAGGCGCTTCTCAGACTATTTTCACCCACAAATTTACAACAAGGTGAATAAAGCCTGCTGTTTCAGTGGCTGCTCTGTTCCTAATGCTAAAATTTTAATAAGAAAGTGGATCGGCTTGCTTGACTACAAGCAGACTGAACAACTTCTAGAGGCCACAAGGTGAATCTAACTACTTGGTACTTTTCTCTTTTCGCTTGCACTTCCTACTAACACGATGCACACACATACATACATACACAAACACGTACACACTCACACTCAAACCCTTTACCTATGTACTCAACTCCGGCAGATTCTGGCACTGGCATCATCAAGCCTTTTGCTTAGTTAATTTTGTAATAATAATAGTAGTTTTAATTTTAGTTTAAATTGTTTGCTATCTTAACCAGCACAAGCGCAGGACATTTGTAATTTGTAATCGGTAACCATGGTTCGGGCCCCACGAGACAGGCGTCGCCTAGTGTGGTGGTCATAGGCAATTGTTTTTGTAATGTAAAAAAATGTTTGGTAAATAAACAATTTTTATTTTTATTTTTATTTTTTTATTTTTTTTAAATAATTATTTTTGTACATCAAATAGCCAACACATCTATGATTAACTGTCGCAATTATATATTAATTATCCAACGTTTCCATGGACGATATATCTTGTTTTCAAGTGCCCGTATTTTTGTGCTCCGGTGAGCTAGGTAGTTGCGGCTATATTAAAAAATCATGCTTTAACTACTTCCTTTTTAATTATATAGGTTTTAATTCTGTTGGTGCCACACCCAATTTGCCCATGATCCTTTGTCATAGGTACGGAAGACCTGTTGCCAACTTAATAGTTTACGCGTAGAATTTGTTTCCTTCATCTAACGTTGGGGGTGGATTTTCATATAACACTTTCTGATTTCCCCCCAAGGGTACCCATAGAATATTCTCATACATACATACATAAACTCACGCCCTCATTCCCAGAGTGGGGTAGGCAGAGCTACAGAATTACCAACAACTCTAAAATACTGGTTGATAATTCTATAACCACATTTTGCACAATTAGGCCAAGATGTTCCCAGTGTATTAGTGACAGGTAACAAGCCTATCGCCTAACAGTACTACAAGCCTTTATTCCCTTAGTCGCCTCTTACGACATCCACGGGAAGACATGGAGTGGCACCATTCTAACCCGGCAACCACACGGGCAATATAATATTCTCAAATTTCAAATTTAAGCTGTGCGTTGTCTTATCTGTCTGTCACTTTTTATTTTATACAGCCAAATATCCAGGTTTTCAGTTTCATGGCAGGACTGATCTGTCATAGCACGTGTTTTAATAGGTGTATGTACATCAGCGTTTTGTGTATTCGTGTCACACAATGTAAATACACACTGGTAACTGGTGTTAGGTTTGTGTATGTTCGCTGTTATTAATTTAATATTTGCTTTGATCAAACAAAAAACGTTTAATAAACGCCCTGTATTTGTTAATGACACACAATTGAACATTTTTCAGGCAATGGTAGCTCATGGGCGGGTCGAGCTTTTAGCACATCCTCTAAGTCAGAAATACCTCCAAATGAAATGGCACTCCTATGGGAAGTACTTCCATCTCGCTAACCTACTTTTCTACAGCATCTTCCTAATGTTCGTCACCGTTTATACGTATCTTTTGATGACACATACCCAACTCAGTGAAGCAGTACTAAACAGAGGTACTGATACATGTATAACAAAAGAATCAGATGAAAATGATACGGTTGCTGTTAAAAATGGATCTGAGAAGAATGGGTCGGAGACATCGGAGACTAAAAACGGAAATTTGCATGCGAGTAAGTTTATCACTTTGTTTACAGCCAACTGATATACAGCATGCTACATAACTTCTCCCAATGGGGTAGTCAGACACAATGGAACGCCAGTTGCACCGGTTTAAACATACAACTTTTGCTTCCTCTATATCCATTAACCTCTTCTTGCACGTACGTCGGTTTTGGGTGCTTATGATTTTGGCCCTTATTCAGTACGTAGCGAATCTGATCACTGAACTATTAAAGGTGTCATGCCATTAGTGGCGCCACTGTCGCGCTCGAGACGGATTTCATAGAAAATTTACTTCCATTAACCTACCTTAATCTTATCCATTAACCTACCGCCAAGCAGCAGTGTTTGCATTGTTGTGTTCCGGTTTGGGGATAAGACAGCCAGTGAAATGACTAGCATAGAAGCATTCCATCTTAGTCCTCAGGGTTGGCAACGCATTTGCAGTCTTAGGGTTGCGGTCTTGTGAATGCGAATGTCTATGGGTCACAGTTTCCACTTACCATCAGGTGGCCTGTGTGCTCGTTTGCCTTCCTATGCCATAAAAAAAAAACTGCAAACTGAATAATGTCGTTGTGTTCGCCCGCGACCGCAAACGGCATTGCCGCCACAAATGGAATGGTACCTTAATATTAAACTCGAAGCTGGTGGTCATTTTTGTTACACAATTATGTCTATTTAATTACTTTTATCAAAATGGGCCCACACAACTGCCTCGTATTTATATTTGGCATTTTATTTGACCATGAAGGTGGTGGATCAAACCATAAAGGTTTGTTCACAATATCCGAATTGTCACCATCTTTTTGCAAATACAAATTCAAGATGATCCTCGATGTTATTCAATTGTTTTTTGAACCAGATTTCGAATCGCTAGTGGCGATGTACACATGCACAGTGTCCATATTAGTATACAACGCTTTGTGCGTAATCCGAGAGGCCTACAACGTGAAAGAACAGAAATGGCACTACATGGTGGACCCATCTAACCTGGTCTCCTGGGTTCTGTATATCAGTTCCACTATAATGGTGATACCTACGGTGTTCGGCTCCGACTTCGATGCGCAGGTTTGTAATAGATGATACAGAGTGTTTCATAAAATATTGAATAATAAGTAACTTTAATTAATAAATATAAAGGGACTATTCCCAAAAGTCATAAACCAAGCTCTGGGTTTTTACGCGATTTTAGCAGCGCTTTACAATCCTCTGAAGAACTAAAATGAACAACGGTAACTTTTCTAATACGTCACGACAATTAACCATACTGCTATAAGACAAATGGCATCTGAGACAAAACTCCCGTAGCAAATACAACCATGTTACTAACGAGTGAGGATTGAAACTGCTTCGGTTATTGAATGTGAGATACCGCGTACGAGGGTAGTACATAAATGTTACCATTGTTAATTTTTGTCTTTAACCACGTTCACTTTTTTGGGAATACTCCCAAGAAAATGAAAATGAAAATGAAAATAATTTATTTCATAAATTCGAGTTACAAAAATGACAACAGGGTTGGGTCTTCCTAGTAGGTAAGAAATACCTGTGGCAGGAAGTCCCCACTCCTCCATAACAAACAGTTGTTGTTTGTTGGTATAGCTACTTATCTATACTCAACTTAAAAACTAGAAAAATCTACAACGACAAAATATCAATTGATCAAAGTATCACTGATATAGTGTCGTGACCCTAAAGTTGTGCGTGCGTGTGTGTGTGTGTGTATGCGTATGTGAGCATCGTAAATGAGTGTGGAAATATGTGAGCATTTTTGAGTTCAATGTAGTTAAATACAAGATTATCTTATCTCAACTTACAAGATTAATTAACAGTTCTGTGTCTTCATAGTTAAGCAACTTCAACCATTCTGTTACAAAGTTCTTACAATTATATATTTTTTGCTGGTAAATGTTAATTTTGACATTTATTTTATTGTAAAGGTATGCAGATTGTGTCTTATACTGTCTCTTAGCAAATAAAGATTTATATGTTGTAAGAGTATCAAGTGATTGATGAGTCCATTGACGTTTCAGTTGTCAGCGGCATCCATAACGGTGTTTCTATCCTGGTTTGAGCTGCTCCTCCTCCTTCAGCGGTTCGACCAAGTTGGGATCTACGTGGTGATGTTCCTCGAGATACTCCAGACCCTCATCAAAGTGCTGCTGGTCTTCTCCATCCTGATCATCGCCTTTGGACTTGCGTTCTTCATCCTACTGTCTAAAGTTAGCTATGTAGTCGAGATTAAACCTAGGGTCTTAAAAAGGGTTTAAGTCGACTTAACTCGTACTAAAAAAGGGTATATACATAAACAGCGTATACAACTTAAGCCCTTTTTCACTTGATCTTCAGGAGAGTTATACACTTTTTCACTAGGACCCCATAAATGACTAGGCTAAGTCACCAGTAGTCAGCCAGAGACCTGTAGTCGGCCTCTGTCTATACTTTGTATGAGTGGGAAGAGTACGAAATATATATTTCCCACACTTCTCACTCATACTCGTATAAGGTCGACTACTGGTCTCTGGCTGACCACTGGTGGCTTTACCCTATACTGTTGCCCCTTTAATGATTCTCGTGATTTCACGAGTAATAGCTCTTTTAAAAAACTTCTCAAAATTTAAATTTGTTCATATTGTGTATTGTGTATATTGCTATAACGATTTTTTTTAAACTGCTTGGCTGTGATGCGTGCTATACTGCGTTTCAAGTGTATCTGCAAAAACGGTTCATGACCATTTCCCCTGAAACTCCTTCATCATCTATCTATAAATAACTGTTTTTTTTGTTCAAATATTTTTCGGTCATTGACTTTTAGTGCAAACTGTAGAATATAAACACAACAAGCAACTTACACTGCCTTCTTTCCTCTTATCCTAAACCTATCTTCGTCAGTGCTTATGCTCAATTGCATTGCGATTTTTTTCTTGCGAGTTGACTTAGATCAGTGTTTAGCTGTAAGAACAAACCAAATGTTGTTTATCTCACTCATTCGTGATATATCTCACTTCACTCCTAAAAGCTGTCAACCTTGTACAATTTATAACCTAAGTCGATTGATACTATAAGTTGTACTTTTTTGACAGCTGTCAAAGTTCTCCTATATTTTAAACAGAGTATAGTGATTAAAAATACAAAACTAGTGTACTTTCCAGGGTCACCACTTATCATTTAACAGTATACCGATGTCGCTTATGCGTACATTTGCGATGATGCTTGGAGAGATCGACTTCGTTGGAACATATGTGCAGCCGTACTATGAACCGGATACTGATAGGGTCCTGCCCTTCCCAATGCCGACGTTTATAATACTGGGAACCTTCATGGTCTTAATGCCTATCCTCTTGATGAATTTACTCATCGGTTTGGCTGTAGGAGACATAGAGAGCGTACGGAGGAACGCGCAGTTGAAACGGCTGGCTATGCAGGTAATTGATAAAAGATGTTTATTCAGTGAGCACGCTGCAAGGGGGCAAAGTGCCTGTTACGTGTCATAGATCTTGACAAATGGAGACCACTGCTGAGAATCTCCGCAATAAACTATGACAGTGATATGATAATACTTAACGAAGTATTATATAAAAAAAATACAAAATAAAATATCATGCATGCAGCATGAAAACATGTCAAAACTCAAAATCATCACAGGAGCCAAGAATTATTTATGTCAAAACTTTAATTTTTGGGGCAAGCTTTTGTTGCTTATTGTACTTTTTTGCATAGTCGTCATCTACTTGTCGAGACAATTCTTGTTAACACGTCGGGTTTATCTTGTGTAATTTAGGAGTTCCTATGGCCACCTTGAGTCTCAGTGTTTAAAGAAACAAATGTGGACAGTATTTTAATGTACAACTTCACTCCACTCACTTCAATGGATATAGAAAGATCTTTTTCTCTCAATAAGTGGATATTAAACTCAAGAAGAAATGCGTTGAAAATTGAAAATATAGAATATAAGAAAAACTTATAGCTATTTATTACAATAACAATCAAAATTTAGAATAATTAAAAATCCCTAGTACCTACTCGTTTTGAACATAATGTATTGACATTTTAGTTTAATTAAAATGAATAAAGTTTAATTTTCTTTTAATATTTATTTTAAAGGTGTATCTATATTAGTATCTACACTTGACATTAATGACTTAAAAGTGGCTCACCCTGCCGAGCTCTGGTGTGAAAACTCACTCCCAGGCAAAACAATACTATTTCGTGCGTTCTTACAGTAGCAGTACGCTGCTGTCCACTATTCTCCCTCACTCTTCTAACTTAACTTTAGACCCTTCGTGTTGGTTTTATTAGTTTGGTCTTGATATACAAATCATGACTTTGCAAAAAAAGAACAAGTGGCAACAAAAACTTGTCCCAAAAATGATTTATTTGACAGAAACTTATTCTGTTACACTGCTCACTGGCTGCCCTTACACACGTTAAAACACTTGGGGATAGATTATTAGGGATAAGGTCTCAGAGTTAGAGCTTAAGAGGATTAGTCGCAAAATAACCTATAGAAATGAGATTAATAACATTTTACAGGTGGTTTTACACACTGAATTGGAGCGCAAGCTACCGGCAATACTTCTGGAAAAAGTAGACAAGAACGAACTCATAGAGTATCCGAACAATAAGAAGTGTAAACTTGGCTTTCTCGACCTGATACTACGCAAATGGTTCTGCAACCCGTTTACCGACGACGGTATGTATATGTCAGTTATGTTTAGTTTAGTTTAGACCATACCATCCAGCCAGCGGACCTGCGGAAAGCATCTGTCACTCTCGTACTGTCACAAAGTGTGATGTTCAGGGGTCGAACTTTTCTTGCCGATGACGTCAATTTGTATACAGGCTGATTAAAAAGGAAAGATTAGTATTGAAGGGTGAAATTTGGTTCGAGTATCGCCGAACAAGTTCTGCATAAACCTATAGGGAGTTTATGTTATACGAGTTTGTAGGTGACCAATACTGAATCGAATGCCAATTAGATCACTACATTTATTTATATTTTATTTTAAGTACAATAAGTTAGGTAGCATAACTTTGTGTGGCATGATAGATATGACCTTTTGCAATTTATAATGATGGGCAAAGTTGCCGGTAAACGGCGAGTTGGTCGGAGAAAGAAGTCGTGGCTCCGCAACATCCGAGAGTGGACTGGAATAGCGAGCGCATCGGAACTGTTTCGACTCGCTAAGGACAGACAACAATTCCAGAAGTTAGTAGCCAACCTTCACTAGTTGGAGAGGTACTTGAAGAAGAAGAAGAAGAACTTAACTATTTGAGTCCTAGACAACGACTCATGTGCACATGCACTTCGATATGAGTTGACGCAGCATTCTGTGTCCCTACGAACCCTTATTTAACTTTCTGATTTTAAGGATTCTGACATTGTAAAGGACCGTATATGATTAAATAGTCGTAAGTACAATTATGGCATTGACATTCATAAAAGAAAATTGTCTACATTTGCTATTTTTAGTAATGAGTGGCGATAAAAAAAATGATGTTGCCGTGATCCCTATTTTAATTACGATTGAGCTGCATTTAACTCTTATCATTTTACCGCTTCTTATTTATTTTTTATTTGTACTAGTTAATACATACCTACATAAACACTTGCCAAATAGAAGCAGAGCATCTTGTGAGTAAAATTTCGTCATATTTATTTATTTATTTTATGGCATAGGAAGGCAATCGAGCACATAGGCCACCTGATGGTAAGTGGAAACTGTGACCCATAGACATTCGCATTCACAAGACTGCAAATGCACTGCCGACCCTAAGGACTAAGATGGAATGCCTCTATGTTAGTAATTTCACCGGCTGTCTTATCCCCGAATCGGAACACAACAATGCGAACACTGCTATTTGGCGGTAGGTTAATGGATAAGATGGTGGTACCAACCATGGTGGTGTCATGTTGACGTCATCGGCATGAAAAGTTCGAACCTTGGTGATGTTTTATCCACATTTTGTCACGCGATAATCGCAGTCATATTAGGCCCCCTGGTAAGATCAAATTGTGAAGTCCACGCAGACGAAGTCACGGCCAGAAGCTAGTATCATATACGTATTCTTGTGCGAACTCGGGGCACCTATATTAAAGTGATGTAGCAAAATATTTAATCGACTAAAAATATATCGATGTTACTGTCAACATCTAAATGTTATTCAACATCAGATTCATTCATGGACATTATATATTTTCGGCCGAAAACTGATATTGCATTTAAGGCAAAATAACTTTGACTCACGTAGTTGTATGTCAGAATATTCACTAACCCATGAGTTAATATAATATCCACGTGGTGGGTTTTTCTTGGGCGGCATGAAAATTTTGTACTTAGTAACAATCGTAGCGGAATATTAATCAATAAATTATAATGAATGGCACTGACAGTAAATTATCCTTTTGATTGAAATGACAACGGCACACTTTTATTATATTAAGAGGCCCGATATCAGATCAGATATGATATCGAACCTTTTTATAGTAATCGAGAATTTTCAACGAGCATCTTTTTTATCGATATCAAATCCCTAAAAAGTGACCCGAATTAGCACCGGTATGCATATAAGTATCAAGACATGCATATATTTTAATAGGTACATAAGTCGTAATCGAAATTTAATCGCAGTCTCATTCACTCTAAGCCATCGTCCACCGCCCATTATTGATGGATGATGATGAATGATGAGTTCTTGTTGCCAATTCCAGCCAGTCTCGACCTGGTGCTGGAGAGCAGCGAGGACTACATCAGTGCGGAGCTGGATAAACAGAAGAGACGGCTTCGGGAGATGTCGCTACTACTGGAACAGCAGCACACGCTGATACGGCTTGTGGTTCAGGTATTACATGATATTTCCCACTAAAACCCTGTATTTTCACTTTAGGACAATTTCTCTAAAAATCACAAAAAAAAATCACATTGTTAACTGGGTAAGGAATTTCACTAGTCGTCCCTTTCATACTACGGTCGGCCGGCGTAAACCAATGCGACCAGTAGTATGTATCATGCTTTCATCTTTAGGTACTTACTGCCGGAGAAAGTTCGAAAAAGCGATTAGCGATCGGATATTTTCTCGCTAAAGAAACGAACAAAAGATCCCGTGTCAATAAAAAAGACACATAGGGTACAGTCACCAGTGGTCAGCCAGTGACGTGAAGTCGGCCTTTGCCTACACTTTGTATGAGTGGGAAGAGTACGAAAGATGTATTTCCCACTCTTCACACTCATATAAGGTCGACTAATGGTCTCTGGCTGACCGCTGGTGGATCGCTGGCTCTAATCGCTTCCCGCACATCGTCAGCGGTCGAATAAGTTCCTTATGAATTTGTCTATTGCCGCTCGCGTTTCGCGTCGTCCGGTGACGCGACGCGCGTCCGGATATTCCGGATATTCGCACCTTCTGAACGATAGTGACATAATTCAAAATTTCAGCTTTCAAACTTTAATTCATATATTGATTATGATAGAACCCTATCTCGAAATTCAAAATTACTGAATTATGTCACTATCCTGCTGATGGTGCGAATTATAAGAGAGCGTTTATAGAGAAGCGTTGTCTCACGGTTTTTGATTAATGTACGCGGCGTTTCTCGTCCCGTCTCGTGAATTATCGGTTTTCGTTTGGGCTCCATTTTAATTCGACAATATCAAATGTTCGTTTAAGTTACGTATCTCTCTTATTAAAAAAATACTAAGAGGTCCGGAGTGAAGTGAGGAGTTTCAAATCACTGTGAGAACTGAGTCTTTGAAGTTGGTTATTAAAATGTCATGTATTTTTTTGCAGATTAGTCCGTGACAGTAATTCAATTACTAGTATTTCTAGGTATTTTAGCTTAAATTTATCATTTGGTGAGCTATCTCCTCGTGGTCTAAGTTGGTCCTTATAGGTACAACTGTCACTTCTACATAGATGGTGACGCTGCTTTTACTATACGTGTAATTGTTTATACATTTTTTTTTTCAGAAAATGGAGATCAAAACCGAAGCGGATGACGTAGATGAGGGCGTGTCTCCCGGAGACACCCGAGTGGTCCCGAGGTGGAGTTCGCCTCGCATCCGAAAGAAGTTGCGAACAGCACCCTCTTTTAACAAGAGTGGCTAACTAGACAACCTAAAATCTTTATCGCGAATAAGTATTTATTTGGGGATAAGCATACAGTAAAATGAAAGTAGCGGTAAGCTAACACAGGGTCGAAATTTCGATCTTAAATGTTTCATAAGTGCGAAATTTTATAAGATAAAATTGCATTTTTTCTAAATAAATTACCCTTTTGATACCTAGTTAGTTTAGGTTTGTTTTATAACAATCCTGGAAAGAAGACGATTTAAAAAGAAATGCATTTCTAACATAAAAAATCGCATAAATGAAACAAATGAAATCGAAAACTCAACCTAGTGATAGATAACCAAACATAGCGTTTAAAATCAAATAGAACATATCCATTAATCTCGTCACAATATCAGCTGAGACACATCCATTACAAGACATAGGCCACCCCTGAAGACCTCAACCTACCTACTTAGATTAGTCCTATGCATCTCTCATCTCACTTCTCGCCATCATCATCATTATCTGTCGGTTGCCATAGCAACAGTTTTCAACTCCAACTGTGCACTTGGCTGAAAGCAAGATCTTTGCAAAAATATGCGCACTATACAGGGTGTATCTAATCGTTAAGTGTAGCTAGGTGATTATTCTGTTATATAATAGATAAAAGGAAACTTTAAACTCATTTCGAAAGTACGTTACTAAATGAGTAAAGGGTAAGGACCAAAAAGTTGGACCACAGTTAAGCGCAGTTAACCATACAAACAACTAAGTCGAAAAAAGTTCCGTTGTGCAACGAAAATTATCCCTACAATTGTATTGCTAACTTTCGTGTCACAACGGACATGTTTCATAGAAAAATTAATTGAGTGAGTTAGCGTGGACAACTTTTTGGTCCTTACCCTAAAATGACATCTTTTTTTAATAAATCTCGAAATATCCTAAATTTTTATTATATTATTACTTCAAAACCTCCCATACATATAGTACGCTGCGCCGTATCGTTGAGAGGTTTTAGTTTAAACGGTCTAGTCATTTCACCATTATCATTATGTATCATTTTTTTAATGTTTTTACAGTTTATTCGCATAAATTATTAATTTGAAACAGAATTATCTCTTACGGTAGGGAAATAGCCTCAGAGAACGTTATAATATTTTTAATATTACAACTTATAATTTAATTTTTTTTTAAAGTTATTTTACTTATTGGGTAACGTATTTTTGATATACGTTTAAAGTTTTTTGATATCTTTGATATGTACGGAATAATCGCCTGGTTACACTTAACAATTACACCCTGTATAATGTCGTATCCAGCCCTCCTAAACCAATAAGTGGTATCTCAGATTTAATTGCCAAAATAGATTCAATCATCTCCTTTTAGTAATAAGGTTGTGATTGCTTCATGAGTTTTGTCTGAGATGGTGATATTTGGCTTAGCAGGGCAATATCGCGCTTGGTGTCTTAGTTATACCTTTGGAATTCGACCAGCAAGTCAGCCCACTAGTTGAAAGTCTACCAACATTGCTACATGGTCATTTCATAAACTGCAAAACAAATAATTAAAAACAGGACTTGTAATCAAATTATTTAACATTAGAAAGGCGCAATTTGGTTGATAGCCGACATTAAAGTAAATATTAGTAACATAGTAGGTAGTAGGGTTTGTTGGTATTTATGTTATTGAGTCAAAAGTATAGCAGTGTTATGATGAACTACTAATGCTAGGTGTGGACGTTTCCTTTTTATTTAATTTATTTTTTCCAATAATATCTACAATATATTCAAAAATCGTAAAAATCGGACTGGGCGTTTTCACTAAAAAGTGTACCCAATTAAGGACTGAAATTAAGGAACTTTAACTTTGTCAGTTTTGTGACGAAAATTAGCCATACATTGCGGCCGTCAATATATAGCTAATTTTCGTCACAAAACTGACAAAGTTAAAGTTCCTTAATTTCAGTCCTTAATTGGGTACACTTTTTAGTGAAAACGCCCGACTAGGATTACGGGGAGAGAAACGTTATCGTATTTTGTTTTTTTTTTAACCTTTAACATCTTCGACGTGTCATCTTAGTGTCAGATTCAGTATATAGTATAGATTCAATTGTCATGTCAGCATGCGCATACAGGCGGCACTTTACTTAGCAGTATTATCCAAGTACTGAACTTTCATCTTTCTCATTTGACACACAAAAAAAAAGCAAGGAAATATACCAATACCTATCAGCTAAGTGAAGTGCCGCTACAAAATACAGGGCGTTATCAAAGGACGGTTTACCAAAGACTGAAACAGCTTTTGTAGACCGTTTTAAGTACCTAAACCGAAAAGTAGTGGCTATTTCAAGGTTTTATTACGTTTATGATCTAAAATAATTTATTATAAAATGTCAAAGGTTGTTAAATATAAAACTACTTAATAAGATACAAGCAATGTATATAACAACCCCGCGCCGCCCGTTGCATCATAGATTGCGCTGCGAAAATATTTTCTAAAAATCCCGTTATTGTATCCGTTCGTTAAATACAGTTTCGGTTTTAGGTAGACCGTCCCATCTTGTAATCATCGTATATTTAAATATTAAAAGGAATGTTGTAACTTGCAAGGTAATACCATCCTAGTGACAAAGAAATGGCATCCATGTTTTTATGTAAGTATTTTTATCTTAATGTCTACCAGGTTGGTATAGCTATTGAAGAGGTGTATTTTTAGAATGGAT
This sequence comes from Acleris emargana, assembly GCA_927399475.2. Taxonomy (NCBI): domain Eukaryota; kingdom Metazoa; phylum Arthropoda; class Insecta; order Lepidoptera; family Tortricidae; genus Acleris; species Acleris emargana. Next base: position 7,669,706 of record OV656835.1, on the reverse strand, counting down.
TTTTGAGGTGACTGTACAATGCATGATACCTGTCTATTGTTATAAGTACAACATAGTTTACACTGTAAGAGCTTAAATGTTAAGTTTTTAGTTTTATATATATATTAAAAGAAGTTCATGGAACCTTTTGTGGATCGACCGATCCACATCACCATATTTATTTATTTATTTATTTAAAAAATATCACAAAATATGACACTCACGAATAAATATTAGTAGTTTGAACTATACAGGCAGTAATTTTTAACTTTACGTACTTATATGTACTTAGCTCGACCTTTTCTTCGCTGTTTTTTTCCAAGCGTTAAAATGGAACCCCCTGTATTTTATTTTATGTTGATCGGTCGGTACTTAAAACTCAAATTCCATAGTTATTTTTTTAAATTATGTTTAGTTAAATCAATGGGATTTTTTAAGTTCTGTTATAATTTGATCAATATAGAGTGATCCCTGAGCCAGCTCTATTTCATCATTTCCATCAATTCTTTACTACTCTGTGTACGTCAAATTTAGTTATTAAGTTTTTGATTAGCAAAATTGGTACATTGCTAATTAAAATTTACGTATATAATAAAAAGTTCTAAATTAATTCTTCAAAATAAAGATTTTAACATTCGCTGACCCAAACACGCGTTCACGCAGTTACACAAAAAATATTCTTCGATTTCGATTTTTGAAAAAATATACTTTATTTTTTTCTAGCGAGCTCTAAAGTGCTCATTTAATATATATTAAGTAGTATTCCACTTTTGTTAAACTAGCAAAACTTGAGGATTGTTTAGGAGAGTAGTTGCTACACATTAAAAAAAATGTTTGTGCCACCACAGAAACTCGATGTACAGGGTGTTAAATTTTTTAAATCCATTTTATTTAAACAGAGAATATCATGGAGCTATTTTTTTTCGTATAGGTAATAACTTTAACGGCCGCGCTCAGCGTCAGTTAATGAAGATTAAAACGTTTCTTATAGACAATTTGTAATAGACAAGTTTGAAAAAGGAAGGAGGTTGGCTTTGTGCAAATTATGACGTCTGTCAGTTACAAATAGATGTAAATATGAGTCGTTAAACTTCAAACTCGGATAAAGTCATTCAAAAGGACAACGGAATTGGGGTCTTTTTTCAAACAAGTTAAGTTTTAAATTCGTATACCAAAGGATCATGGGCAAGTTGGGTTTGCTACCAACAGAATTGAAACCTATATCATCGAAAAGGAACTAGTTAAAGCATCATTTATTAATATTGCCGCAAATATCTAGCTCACAGGAGAACAAAAATATGTTCACTTGATAACAAGATATATCGTCCGTAGAAATTTCGGCTAATTAATGTATATTTTTTACAGTTTATTATAGAACTGCATGTAGGGTATTTGATGTACAAAAATATGTAAACTGTAGAGTTCGTGTTTCTCCAGAACTTGTCTAAAATAGTACATTGTGTATTAAGGTCGGTAAGTAAGGAATTACGATCGAGGCTCTAGTAGAAGCCCGAAGTCGAAGACTGAGGGCTTTCTGAGTCGAGGTTCGTAATTCCCGTACCGCCCGTGAAACATACAATGTTTTTCATCACATTTGCGAGTAAATAAATACACAAGTCAGCACAACTATTATTACGAATTACTTGACCTATTTTTAAGCGAATGGCGGGCGGACTCCACAGATTATACAAATGTTTCGTTCAGAAACGTTAAGGGCAAATACTTACGTAGGTATACATCAGCCCTGAAGGAGTGTAAAAAAAAACGACGTTTTGATACAGAAAACTATTAAAATCGATTATTAAGGACATTAATTGAGTATTTAAGTAGCATGTAGCGAGATTGCAATGAAATTCCTGTTTAAATAACATTTTAAGACAATTTTTCAATTGCGTGTAAACTCTTTGCTTGAACTTGCATGACCTGTGTGCTGTGCTATAAATAAAAAAAAAAATACTTACTGACCTTGGGTTTCATGGTAAAAAAAAAGTCGAGGGTTTTATATGGGGCATTGCGGCCAAGTTAACCTGTATGTTTAGATACTGTTTACGTTCAAGTGTGATGAAAAGTATATTTCGAAATATTCGTAACAACACGTTACTCGCTAGGTTACAAAGTATCTCGTAGAACTATATCATCAACATACATACATACATACCTTCACGCCTTCATTCCCAGAGTGGGGTAGGCAGAGCTACAGAATTACCAACAACTCCAAAAACTTGTTGATAACTCTGTAACCACAATTTGCACAATTAGGCTAAGATGTTTAACAGTGTATATTAGTGACAGGTTGCAAGCCCATCGCCTAACAGTACTACATGCCTTTATTCCCTTAGTCGCCTCTTACGACTTCCACGGGAAGACATGGAGTGGCACAATTCTAAGCCGGCAACCACACGGCAACAACATAACCTTCGATTAAGGGCTGATTTTTCAATTACTAGATAAAACTCTTATGATTGAAAAGGACAGAGCTAAAATTTACCTTCCGGATAGCTTTATCTGGGGATTGAAAAATCAGCCCTAAGTAACTTAACTCAAAAAAGTAACACGAAGGTTATTTTGTTATGTAGGTATTCAATTTATCTTACAAATGGTGTATTTATCTGTACGACAAATAAACTCTCGATTTTAAGAAAATACTTAAATATTACCTAAAGTTTCTATGGACTGTCTTGTTTTCAAGTGATCATATTTTTGTTCTCCGGTGAGCTAGGTATTTGCGGTCATAATAAGAAATGATGTCTTAACTAAGTACTTTTTAAATATAAAGGTTTCAATTCTGTTGGTGCCACAACCAATTTCCATACAAAAATACCTATGAACCTTTCAAGGAGAATTCCACTGGCCGCAATACTCGTATCTACAAATTTTTGTAGGTACGAGAGGCCTAAGCAAGTAACATAAGTACCTATCTAAAGAACAAATTAATTTTAGAATCGTTTCTATGTAATTTTCTAGTAACATTTTTGTAGACCATGCTTTAGCGTTATTTATTGTTAATTAACATTAACTTGATGTTTTTTTTTAAAGATTTTTTAAAGAAATGGATAAGACCGGCAGAACAAATATCATGTGACTCGTGTTTTACTGTAATAGAGCAAAGTATCCATTTTTACGGTTTCGTACCCATAGGGTAAAAACGGGACCCTATTACTAAGACTCCATTGTCGCTTGTCCGTCTGTCTACCAGGCTGTATCTCATGAACCGTGATAGCTAGACAGTTGAAATATTCACAATGTATTTCTGTTGCCGCTATAACAACAAATACTAAAAACAGAATAAAATATTTAGGCGAAGCTCTCATACAACAAACGTATGGAGAAACTAACCCTGTGCGTTTGCTCAAAAAGTTATAAAAAAAGACTTGGCATGTAGCATCAATATCCCGGAAACTAATAACAATTGCTGAATATACATGGGGGTTAAAACCACAGCTTATGAGCTGCTCTATCATCTCCTTAAAGCTTTGCACCTATTTAGCTACCAAACACCCTGTATAACCTCCGCAAGTTTCTCAATACGTGCAAGATACTCCAACCGTGTACACACACCATTAGTAAAGTTGCATTGCCCACTGAAGTGCACCTAATGCTAACTGTCGAGTCCTCTTACTTTGCATAGGTTATGATACCTATTTCAACAATTCATCCAAATTTCAAATTATACTGATACTTCACGATTATGACCGTTATTGCAATGCAGGCTCGTAACAGGCAAACTTAAAATTAAACTACCGCCTTATTGTTTAAACCAACTTTAAAAAAAAGTGGGAGTCGGAATCGCTCACAAAATATTAAGATTGAGAATGAATCGGAAAAATAACGCCTAACACAAGACCCCCTTTAAGTTATAACTCGTTTACATACATACATACATAAACTCACGCCCTCATTCCCAAAGTGGGATAGGCAGAGCTACAGAAGTACCAACAACTCGAAAAACTTGCTGATAATTCTGTAACCACATTTTGCACAATTAGGCTAAGATGTTTACCAGCGTATTAGTGACAGGTTGCAATCCCTTCGCCTAACAATACTACAAGCCTTTATTCCCTTATGCCCGGTTTCTGAAGTCACTAGTTAAACCTTTAATAGCTATTGATCCGTTAAAGTTATGTTTAGGTTAAACGACGTTTATCTCTTCGTGCGTTTCTGAGTGCTCTACGAACAGTTCGATAACTATTGACAGATAAATAGTTCCTTCCGCTGCCGCTAGATGGATCTTAATAGTTTGTCATACGTAGACTGCTGTTAATGCCTTAATTCAACATCAATTCCGGTTGATTTTTGTAAAAATAATAATTTGAGAAAACTTAGCCACTTTATAGTAATTAATAAATAAATGATAACGAAAATTAAAATACCTAGTTTATTTGCCAGTGGCTGTATGAACAAAAATTGACAGTTGATACTTCAAAAACAAAAACTTCAATCGTAAAAAACGTCAAATACCTAGTTATGGAGCCGATAAACGGCAAACTTTGGTCAGTTAAGTTAAACCTAGTTAAAACGGAGTTTATCTTTGAGTCGTTGTTCGGAAACGCAGTTGTCAAAGTTAACGGACCAATAGCGTTTACGGACAGATAAACCACCGATAAAAGTACTTCAGAAACCGGGCATTAGTCGCCTTATTATTTATATTTAGTTTTACACATCTGAACCAACCCCGAGTGGTTGCCGATTGTGGATGTCTTCCCGTGGATGTCGTATAGGCTTGTAGTCCTGTTAGGCGATGGGCTTGCAACCTGACCAATATTGGCCTGTTTGTGCAGTGTGTTTGCTGAATTGGTATTGTTCATATTTTTTAAATTACTCTAATTTGATTACCATTTCGAGGAATAGGGTTTTAAAGCCGTTCTGCATTATTAAGTTTTTGAAATATTTGTCTATTTCGGACATTTTGACAAAAGTATATTTCACCTTTGTTTGATTTTCGTTTTTGGCTTGAAGCCCTCCCAGGTGGATCTTACGAGTTAGGCGAAAACCGCTTGAAATAGTATGTTTTATTACATTACTAGCGGCCCGCCAGCGGCTTCGCCCCGCTGCAAATTTGTGACTTGTGGATTTTTCAATTATTTTCTTTTATACAAACCTTGTCTTGACAATGACGAACACACCAAAAAAGAAATCAGCAGAATCGGTTCAGCCGTTCTCGAGTTTTAGCGAGACTAACGAACAGCAATTCATTTTTATATATATAGATTAAAATCACTTTTTATCATTAGATATCATTTAATTGTTGTAATTTATTAGAAAATGCCAACCCAAATTTCAAAGAATCACTACATAGTATAAAACAAAGTCGCTGGCGCTGTCTGTCCCTATGTATGCTTAAATCTTTAAAACTACGCAACGGATTTTGATGCGGTTTTTTTTAATAGATAGAGTGATTCTTAAGGAAGGTTTATATGTATAATACATTCCACGCGGGCGAAGCCGCGGGCGGGTCGCTAGTCACATATATAAATGTCTGCTAAATACATACATATCTACATAAACTCACGCCTTCATTCCCAGAGTGGGGTAGGCATAGCTAAAGAATTACCAACAAGTCTTAAAATTTCTTATTGTTCTGCTAAATAAATAAATATAATTAAAACGAAACTATTGGGTCAAATACAAAATTAATGAAATTGGTCTCTTAAAATTACCTATTCTTCCGAATTAGAATGAAAAAACCGTGAGTTATTTTCTTGGTCCATCCCAATTATCAACTTTTTGAACTTGTAGGTAATTCTGTGGCTCTGCCTACCCCGCTTTGAGATTACATGCGTAAAAGTATGTATGTATATTTTGTTTATTTGTTGTTATAACAGCAATAGACACACACCCTGTGACAATTTCAACAGTTTACCTATAACGGTTCATGAGTTACAGTCCGCGACAAACGCACGAACGGACAGCAGAGCCTTAGGTAATAAGAACGGGTGAATCCTTCTCAATATGTTTCACTGATAATTGCGTTAATACGCGTTGGAAATTAGCAAAATAATTATTTAGTAACCAAATTGAAGTCGTTTGAATTCGATAGAGATGAAATTAGTTCTTTGAAACGGTATTTTTTCTCCTTGTCTAACGTAAGGTTATTTTTAGGTGTATCAGGTTATAGGGTAACGGCACCAGTGTTGGACAGTAAGCTGACAGGCACCAATAATAGAAACTCAAAGATTAAAAGGTTATAAACATACCTGGGATAACTCGGGGCAAGTTCTAGGGATTTGATATCGATAAAAAAGATGTCGATAAAATATTTATTTATTTAACGTGACGCGTGACATTGTATTTTTTTCTGGAGAAAACTGTAATTACATTTAGAGCAAAATAATTTTGACTCACGTAGTTGTATGTCAGGATATTCACTAATCCACGAGTTAATATAATAATCGCGTGGGCGTGGATGTTTCTTGGGCGGCATGATTATTTTGGACTTTGTAACAAACGTAGCGGAATATTACCTTGTATATTATTCTTACTCTAAGATATGAATGGCACTGACAGTGAATTGTCATTTTGATTGAAATGACATTCGCATACTTTTTTTATCTTAAGAGGCTCGATATCAGATATGACATCGAACCTCTTTACAGTAATCGAGAATGTCCAATGTGCACATGTATTAATTTAATTATATCGACATCTTTTTTATCGATATCGAATCACTAGAACTTGCCCCGAGTTATCCCAGGTATAGTTATAAATTGGTTGTTGCAAAAGAAGTAAATCGTCGGTGAAACTGAAAATCGCGTAAGTAACATTTTAAATAAGGAGAAAAATGCACCTTGATATAGGGCAGTAAGGTTTATTTTGCTCCATCATAAATTTGTTAGTTACTCGGTTTGGCAGTATCACCGACGAAATAACCCTTGTCCTCTAAAATAAGAATCAAGTTTAGTGTTCATCATTGGTTCTATCACCGTGCTTGAAAAATAGGAATATATTATTTTTCATCACACTTGCACGTAAACAGTATCTAAACATACAGGTTAACTTGGCCGCAATGCCCCATATAAAACCCTCGACCTTTCTTTTTACCATGAAACCCAAGGTCGGTAAGTAATTTTTTTTTAATTTATGGCACAGCACACAGGTCATGCAAGTTCAAGCAAAGAGTTTACACGCAATTGAAAAATTGTCTTAAAATGCTATTTAAACAGGAATTTCATTGCAATCTCTCTACATGTTACTTAAATACTCAATTAATGTTCTTAATAACCGATTTTAATAGTTTTCTGTATCAAAACGTCGTTTTTTTTTAAAACTCCTTCAGGGCTGTATGTATAATACGTAAGTATTTGCCCTTAACGTTTCTGAACGAAACATTTTTATAATCTGTGGAGTCCGCCAGCCATCCGCTTAAAAAAAGTTCAAGTAATTCGTAATAATAGTTGTGCTGACTTGTGTATTTATTTACTCGCAAATGTGATGAAAAACATTGTATGTTTCACGGGCGGTACGGGAATTACGAACCTCGACTCAGAAAGCCCTCAGTCTTCGACTTCGGGCTTCTACTAGAGCCTCGATCGTAATTCCTTACTTACCGACCTTAATACACAATGTACTATTCCGTAACAATTATTCTGTCAACACGACAACACTTGTATTGCTAAGTTTAACACAATTACCTATATTCATAAACGTACAAAAGCTACCTCGCTTCAAATTTGCTTAATAATCTTGCATTGTGACATTTCCATACGACAGAAAGTGACAACGCAAAACTACTTTAACTAAAATAGGTTAACAGTGCGTTTATGAATTAGGCGGTAAGAGTATTTCAAGCCTGTATTACTTTAGTTGTGGATACTGTACTTTATGCGGATTAGGGTGGTCCAAACTAGTAAAAAAAATATATATATCAAATCAAGTAATTTTTGTTCCCTATATTATTAGTTGCTAACGTGTCAATATTGAACTTAATATGTAATCATTTTTCAACGACTATACTATCCGCAAAATTAAGTGGCGAGTCGGGTCATAAATCCACGGAATCATGCTGTCGCTTTCGCAATTACACGGCCTTATGTGGCGGGCCGTGCAACAATAGTGCAGGTATAGTCTTTACTATTTCTAGCGAGCCGATCTTCTACACAAAGGCCATTGTTTGTAAACAATACCATTGTCTTTCTTTGTGTCCGTAACACCAAGCCGATTACATACAAAAAAGTTAGAACTACATTGAATGTACATTGAATTATCAACCCTACCCTCTTAGTCAGTAGGTTTAAAATGTAAAGTGTCAGGATATATATAAGTTCCGAAATATAAGTTCAGAAATAGATATAAGTTTTGTGTAGATGATAGTATTGTGTAAAGAATAAGCACAGTTCAAATAATAAAGACTTATATCTGTATCCTGACACTTTACATTTTAAACCTACTGACTAAGAGAGTAGGGTTGATAATTCAATATACATTCAATGTAGTTCTAACTTTTTTTATGTAATCGGCTTGGTGTTACGGACACAAAGAAAGACAATGGTATTGTTTACAAACAATGGCCTTTGTGTAGAAGATCAGCTCGCTAGAAATAATAAAGACTATAGCGGTAGGCAATAAAAGGAAGGTAACTGACGTTTATTGCCCGACTCACCACTAGGGAATGCAATAACCGGTTATAACCGGTTTTAACCGGTTATTTTTATACAAAAACGGTTAATAACCGGTTAAATTGCATTCCTTACTCACCACTAATTATGCGGATAGTATACAGTGTGTCTTTGACCTCGGGGCTTTAAATGCAACGATCAAATTCTACTCGCTAAACTGAACTACTTTTGTTCTGCAACATGAAAAAATAACTTAAGTTTAGATATTTAATTGATGTTAAAGTCTAATTGTAAAATCAGTGTATTAGATACTGGCCATAATAATCACTATCTCATGGTACGGGGGCGACATTTCCTTGGTACGGAGGCTAAAGGAAAATGGAGAATTGGATCGCGTACATTGAAAATTACATATAATTTGTATGATAAAAATTAAATTTAAATTGGATATTTATGTATCTAACAACTTACAGAACAAAAGATGTTTAGTTTCAGGAGTAGAAATGATCTAAGCATTTAAAGCCCCAAGGTCAGACGCACCCTGTAGACTTGTTGGTTAAGTAGTGACCCTGTCTACGAAGCTAGCAGTCTCGGTTTCAAATCCCGGTCAGCGCAAGAATTTGTGTGATGAACGCGAGTATTTATTCCTGAGTCTCGGATGTTTTTTATCTAAGTATTTATTTCTCTATACAAGTATGTTTATCGTTGCCTAGTATCCATAGTACAATCCTAGAGCTTAGTTTGGGACTAGGTTAATGTGAGATTGTCCTTTGTTTATCATTATCATTTACTGGTTGCCCATTTTCTTTAATCTGTCATCTGTCTCATACAAAAAGACATCTAGTAAACTTAGCAAGAGTTAATCACGCTTGATTTAATATTGAGTGTTCCATACACTGTTTACAGGTCATCGACATCTGGTTTAGGTTCAAAATTGTCTCTTCTGAGGAGTTATTATGACATAACTAGGGTCAGGATTTTGGTGGTATTTCTGGTTATAGAATCCATGGAGCCGCTATTTCCTAATTATTATAATACATGTCACTTTGATTTTGACCTTCAGTATGGTCATATTTCCAAATGAACTGATCACATTTTTATTTCGGTTTTTCTATCCCTACTAATATTTGCTTGTTTGTCACGCTTTCACAGCAGAGATATCCTCCATACCAAAATTCATTTAAATTGGTTTATCGGTTTAATGAATAAATTAATTATAAAATATTAAAATACTGAAGGTCAAAATCAAAGTTGTATCACAATAAATAGAAAATAGCGACTCCATGGACTCTAGAACCACGATTTGCCACCAAAAGTCCTAACTCTAGACATAACTTTGCAGTTCATTTTACGCTGAGTGAAAAGGACAGAGCTATATAACTGATGTAGCTCTGTCCTTTACACTCGCCGTAAAATGAACTAGCTAGGCATAGCTATGTCATAATAACCCCCTGTTCCTAATAGTTAACGTCATGGAAGTTTCCGATTTGTAAACTTTGAATCGAAACTAATCCTAGATGACAACAAGCGAATATATTTTAAACTAAAAAAATAGGTCTTGAGATCTTAACTTTTCTGTGAGTGTCTGTGGGCCGCATTAATAAACCCATCTTGACTGAGATGCCCGTCAAAGTAAACGTCAAGCCATAGATAACAGTAATTTTTGACGCATCTTGAGAACGGGATTACAGTCGATATCAGTTTATTAATACGGCCCTAAGACCTACTTAAGCTTGAATGCAAATAGGTATACTTGAGGCCTTTCACGGACAGCGGGAATATAATTACCACCGCAATTTGAACTTTATCACTATAATAACTTTGTATATTGAATGTTATTACTTATTTCTAAAATTTTGATTTTTCCATCATGTAATTTTTTTCGAGCATATAGTACGTGAAATCCACCATTTTGTTTTTTTGACGTTTCTTATCCTAGGACAAATCCAACAATACCTTAATTTTAAAAATCCGTCCAGCAAGTAATTTGGGGTGATGAAGAATATTACATACATTCACACGCGCAAAGTACATAACCCTTCTGGTCACTCGGTTAAAAACACAAGTAGAATCTCTTTGCTTACCTCTGCAAAATAGAATACAGTAAGGTAAAACACCTAGTTACTGGCCTCTAAACTACCAATTACTGGCACCAAGTGATTGTTGAATTATCGTCTTTATTACCTTATGTTAAAGTTTATGGGGCCAATAATTGGTAGGTGACCAACAATTGGGCTCTCACTCTACCGTGATCTGAACAAAGTGTTTCTCATTTGATATGTTTATTAGAAGTGTGAAGTTGTATACATCCGCCTAGAAGTCGTTTATAAAGACTTGCAGAAATAGTACCCTATCTTTTACCGGGTTTCAAGATTCCGCCATACCAAATTTCATTAAAATTGTCTCATTATCTACTAAGTATAGTATGGATTTAAATAAAACACGGTTAACCCCATTATTATATATTTAAAAATAAAATAAAAATTTGTGTTAAACGATTATAGTCACTTTATTTTTTTGGACCACCCTAGTAGCGATAGTTAATACAGTGTGTGTCCTCCATACGACCATTTTAAGTTCCTTAATGGTTTTATAATAAAAATATAACAATAAACCTTGATAAAAAAGCGTAACTCATGTTTAAAGTTTTCTGTAGCAGCAATGTAAAGCAAAGTTGTACTTGACTTTTCTGAGAAGCAGACTTAGTTTCATAAAATAATTAATGTTTACATTGCGTGCCGAACTAATTTGTATGAAAAAATATATATTTTTACAATAAAAGGTATGAAATTATGTTTTATAAATCAGAGATCGGAAAAATTTGCGACATTGTTTGCAATTATGTGGACATGACTCCAAAATTAATCAAAAAGTTAATTAATTATTCATTGAAATATAATTTGAATTTTTGGAGATAATAGTTTATTTATAAAGTGCTTATAATAACTTTAAATAAAATGACGTTACGACGACGATGAATTACATAAACAGAAATCCCGATTTTGAGGTTATCGCCCAGAACTTACAACAGAAAGTAAACTCTGAATTATGCTGGAATGATAATATTCCTATAAAACTACTGAAATTTGCCCCATTAACATCAGTGGATTGCGAGCGGAGTTTCTCAGCACTTAAGTATGTTTTCGATGTAAAAAGAAATAGACTGACAGCGGAAAATTTGGAAAAAATACTGACTATTTTTTTTAATAAACCTATACTTTAACAAACTTTTGTATTTATTGACTAGGAATCAAATTATATGTCAAGTAAAAAATTAATTAACTGAATAACATTTTGATTAATTTTGGAGTCATGTCCACATAATTGCAAACAATGTCACAATTTTTTCCGATCTCTGTTTATAATGTTTATACTGTCAGCCCTTAAAATATATATTGGTATGGAAGACACACAATGTAGTAAGTATATCTATTTTAATAAATAGCGCTTATGACATAAATACTAAATTATTTTACTTAGGTTATAAGATTTATGGGCATCCTTTATTTTCAGTATTAAGACAAATGGTGTGAAACAAAAATATCAAATAATTAAGTATATTTACAAAAAATGTGCTAGTCATAAAAATAGATACATTAACGACATTTTTTTAGTATTTGTTTAAGTAACTTCATAAATGATTATTCGGAAGACATATTTTTATCTGTAATTTAATAAATAGTAAATAGATTAGAAAAAAACACTGTTATTATTTTTCCTTTTATACTTAATTACAATAATATTTCTCTATTTTCTTTCTTTCGACTATATCGGCGAGAGCTGATCAAGGGCGCTTCTAGGAACAGTCGGAAGTATAAACTAAACGACCATCGCGTGAAATATTGAAACATAGGCTTTATTGTTAATAGCATACAGGCGAGTAGATATTTTTGACATATTGGGAACGTGTAGAATTATACTTATATATAAACTCAAGCCTTCGTTCCCACTGTGAGAGCTACAGAATTACAAAAAACTCTAAAAACGTATTTATCATTTTGTAACCACATTTAGCACAATTAGGCTAAGATGATTATTAGCGTATTAGTGACAGGTTGCAAGCCCATTCCCTGACAAAATAAATGGTTTTTTTTTCTGTCATAGAGAAGGCAAACGAGTATACAGACTACCTGATGGTAAGTGAATCTGTGACCCATAGACATTCGCATTCACAAGACCGCAATCCTAAGACTGCAAATGCACTGCCAACCCTGAGAACTAAGATGGAATGCCTCCTATGCTAGTCATTTCACCGGCTGTCTTATCCCCTAACCGGAACACAACAATGCGAACACTGCTGCTTGGCGGTAGGTTAATGGATAAGATGGTGGTACCAACCCGGACGGACCCTGCACAAGGTCCTCCCACAAGTAAAATCTCGCACATATCACAATCTCTCCCACATGTAGTACTACAAGCCTTTATTCCCTCAGTCGCCTCTTACGACATCCACGGGAAGTCATGGAGTGGCACTTTTCTAACCCAGCCACAACACGTGTAGAATTATATTATATTTATGAAATATGACTTTGTAAATACATATTTTTGATAAGTCCTTTAAAAACTATTTGTAAAACCATTTTTCCGGTAAATGACAATAACACTGGTAGGCAGTGACAAATAAAGACTTTAAAAATTTAGCAAAAAAATATAGTTTTTGTCAGTTTAACCATTGTTTAACATGGAAAAATCTGAATATCGTGTCGTTATTAAACATTTTTTATGACGGGTTGCAGTGCTTACTGCAGTGCAGTAAAAACTGCACTTGATTCTGTTCATGGCACTAATGCACCAACATCGCAGGCTGTTTATAATTGGATAAATGATTTTAAACGTGCTCGGTCAAGCACATCTGATGCTCCAAGCTCTGGTCGCCCAATCGAAGTCACTACTGAGGATGTTGTTGAAGAAGTCCATAATAATGTACTTGACGACCGCCGTGTGAAGGTGCGTGAAATAGCTGAGAACATAGGCATCTCCACTGAGCGAGTACATAAAATCATGCATGAAGATTTGGGTATGACAAAGCTGTCTGATCGATGGGTGCCACGTTCGTTGACGATCGAACAAAAACGCAAACTAAAGCGAATTTCAACTGTATTTAACTGTATTTTGATATGACGAATCGTAATCCTCGGAATTTGTTGAGACGATTTGTCACTGTGGACGAAACTTGGGTCCATCACTATACACCTGAATCAAAACAGCAATCAAACGACGACTGGTGAACGTGCCGCAAAGAAGGCCAAGACTGTTTTGTCGGCTGGGAAGGTGATGGCGACAGTCTTCTGGGATGGTGTAGGAATCATTATGATTGATTACTTGGAAAAGGGAAACACTATCACTGGCCGTTATTTTATTACGCAGAGTTATTGGACCGTTTCAATTCCGAATTGTTGGAAAAACCACCAATATTGTCTCCCAAGAAAGTCCTCTTTCATCAAGACAATTCTCCAGCGCACACGTCAACTAATGTAATGCTCAAAATCCACGAGTTGGGCTTCGAGCTGGTTCCGCATGCTCCGTATTCGCCGGACCTAGCTCCGTGCGATTATTACCTATTCCCAAATCTGAAAAAATGACTTGGAAGGCAAAAAATATTGACAAATGAGGACTCCATCGCAGGTGTAAACGGATATTCCGAAACGTATTTTTGGAGGGGATAAAATAATTGAATACTCGCTGAAACAAGTGTTTGGTCAAAGGAGACTATATAACGTTCTTATTTTGTACTGAAGCCAGAACTTAACAGTGACGCACGCAACCCACGCACAAAGTGGGCAGCGTGCGTCACTGTTAATATATATGTATATTCTGTACCATTTTTTACTGTATGTCTTGTACAAATGCACTATTTAATAAAATACATTTTATAACAATTACAATAAGGATGTTATGATATGGTCTTAAATAAATATTTTTTATACATTAATATTTATACATGACAGTTTGTCCAGTGTTTTCTTTACTGTGTGTTCGCGATTTTGCATCTCACTGACATGTTTAAACGCCGCTAAAATCGCAGCTAAAATCGCGTAGCTGTCAAAACATTCCGTATACAAATTTAGCTCCGGCCGTTAACGTTTCTCACCCCCTAAATTAAGAGCAATTTCCACGATTCTTGAACATGTTGTAGTTATTATTAGAGTTAGGAATTTTGGTGGCAAATCGTGTTTGCAGAATTCATGGAGTCGCTATATTTATTATATTAGTTACAATACCACTTTGATTTTGACCTTCAATATTTCAATATTTCAAAATTAATTTATTAATTAATCCGCTTAACCAATTTAAATGAATTTTGGTAAGGAGGATATCTCTGCCGTGAAAGCGTTACAAACAAGCAAATATCAGTAGCTATGGAATAACCGAACTAAAAATTTATTTAATGTTCATTTTGAAATATGACCATACTGAAGGTCAAAATCAAAGTGTCATGTATTTTAATAATTAGGAAATAGCGACTCCTTGGTTTCTAGAACCACGATATGCCACCAAAAGTCCTAACCCTAGTTATTATAAACAACTAGGTCTGTACGTATCTGTTTTTTGTTTTTTAAAATTGGTTTCATTCTAAGAAGTATTTTCGTGGAAAGCAAAACGTGCATAGTTTTCCATGATATCTACAACATATTCAAAAATCGTAAAAATCGCTCTAGGTTTAAGGGGAGAGAAACGTTTTCGCATTTTGTATGGAAAATTTTAGCTTCACAATCCTCATAAGACAAGCTTTTAAAGTGTATACATATTTACGGACTTGACTGTACTATCAGCCTTATAAGCTGTAGTTTCCGCAGGAAAACACACCAAAATCTTACGAGTGAGATAGAGAGAGAAAAGGAAAAAAAAACACCTACTTATGTGTATACAGGGTGCCTCTGACCTTGGGGCTTTAAATGCATAGATCATTTCTACTCCTGAAACTAAACTTCTTTTGTTCTGTAAGTTGTTAAAAATATGTTCAGTTTAAATTTATTTTTTATCATACAAGTTAAATCTAATTTTCAATGTACGCGATCCAATTCTCCATTTTCCTATAGCCCCCTTACCAAGGTAATGTCGCCCCCGTACCATGAGATAGTGATTACATGGCCAGTATGTAATACACTGATTTTACAATTAGACTTTAACATCAATTAGTTATCTAAATTTAAGTTATTTTTTCATGTTGCAGAACAAAAGTAGTTCAGTTTAGCGAGTAGAATCGATCGTTGAATTTAAAGCCCCAAGGTCAGAGACACACTGTATAAGACAGTGCAAGACGACCACATAAGATTGACGTTTTCCTACATCAACGGTAATATTTTCAATGTTGTCAAATAGCCTATTCCTTCGATATTCATATTAATTTTATTCATAATAATTCATATTACATGTCACAAAAGAAAACTAAATAAATATAATCAATTAAAAAAATGAATGTCAAGAAGATAAAGATAAAGATAAAGACATTTATTCAGTAAGTAGGCCGCACGGGCACTTTTACACGTCAAGAATCTACCAGCGCTTCACAAGAGAAGACCACTGCTGAGAAGAAGCGCCGCAAGAAACTCAGGGATTGTAAATAGGTACCAATAAATATTTATAAAATAACACTTAATAGTAACTATTTATTTGGTACACAGTAAAAAATCATGGTAGGAATAGAACGTGTGCTCGATAAGCCAGTGTTTGAGCCGTTATTTGAAGGCGCTTTATGTCGGTGCATCCGTGACGCTCGTTGGCAGTCGGTTGTAGGCCGCCGGGCCCATGACGTGGGCTAGTTTTGCTGACTTTGCCAGTCTGTGCTTAACGCCCACAAGTTTGTGAGCATTACGCAGGTTGCGACCGTGGACGTCGGCCCCCGTCATGTACTCGTCCAGGTGGCAGCGCACGTACATGGCTACCTGAAGTATCACTATACAAGGTAGCGTGAGTATCTGGAGGGACCTGAAATGAGGTCTCGCGGAGGTACCCTGGTTTACCTGTGCAATCGATCGTACAGCTCTTCTTGCTATTAGAAGCGCTTACTGAGGGAGTTTTTAAAATTAAACCCCTAAGGCGTCAAAACAGGGGGAGCAGCGGAGAACTAATTCTTAAGGATTCGCGGGCGTTGTTAGTTACGTAAAGGAAAGAAACGAAAAAAATATGTCGCAGGAAAAGGTTGGACAAAGAAGCGAAGCCCGAGTGCTGCGCCAACGCATGGTGCGCGTGAGCCAAGCCACATGACCAATTCTAGACTTATGTAACTGTACAGTTGAGTTCATAAATATGTGTACACTCATCATCATCATCATCGTCATGTCAGCCGAAAGACGTCCACTGCTGGACATAGGCCTCCCCCAAGGCTCTCCACTCAGACCGGTGGTCTTGTGCTTTTCGCATCCACCGCGTTCCCGCGACACACACTACACGCTTGTTGTTTGTGTGTACACTGTTATGAATTGTCACAGCGACTGTACTCTCACCATGAGTTATATATAATCAGACATAGGTAGAATAAAGTTGTCCGAGGGACTTCCGAACAATATATTTTATTTATCACTATTTTTTGCGGGTGGTAGGACCTTGTGCAGGGTCCGTCCGGATCGCGACCACCATCTTATCCATTAACTTACCGCCAAACAGCAGTGTTCGCATTGTTGTGTTCCGGTTTGGGGATTAGACAGCCAGTGAAATGAATAGCATAGTTTTTTTTTTTCTTAGTCCTCAGGGTTGGCGACGCATTTGCAGTCTCAGGATTGCTATGCAGTCTTGTGAATGTGAATGTCTATGGGTCACAGTTTCCACTTACCATCAGGTGGCCTGTGTGGTCGTTTGTCTTCACTATGCCATAATTTTTTTTTATGATAAAATTGAGTTTTTAAATTTTGAGCCTATTCTATATATTTTTCGAAAACTGTGTAGGTAGGTATTATATAAAAGTAGAGATATACTATTATGCAACACAATGTCATACAATTTACCTAAATAGGTCTTTGTTGCAAGGCACTCTTGGTTTCAATGTACTATCAGCCCATAGGAACCTTCACCCACCATAGAACTATGCCACAGTGACGTAATGATTAAAGTCGTAAGAAATGCCAAACAAATTGTTTTATAATGGCACTGTGACACCGTTCTATGGTGGGTCAGGGTTCCAATGGGCTGATAGTACATTGTACGGAAATCGTAGCATTAGTTTTAGCGTAAGAAACACGTTAATAATAATAATTTATTAAATAAAATTGATGTTTATGTAAATTTTAAAATCCCTAAAAAGTATGGCTATGAATTACTTACCTAAATAAAATAATTATTAGCTTTCATTATAATAGTGATCAGCATTTTAATTAGTTTCTATTTTATACCACCACTTTGGAATAAGTATTTGGAACAGTTATCGATTAATTTATTATCGGAAGGAAGTCCCTAGTTAGTTGACGTTTTTGTTACAAATACTTCTATGTTTGGTTATATTATAATTAACGTACTCGCTATCGAGTCTAATGCTCTATCCCTCGTAGACCTCGCTGTATTCTTTAAGAGTGCGAGGGACAAAACATTCAACTCGCTAGCGAGTACGGTAAAATTGTAACGCATGGTAAGGGTACTGACGTCATTCCGTCCACGTGCCGCCGTGGGCGTATCTAAGGTAAACGCCCCAGTCATGGAACATAAAGATATTTTTTCTTTACTTTTTACTACTTCATTTTTAAAGAACAAAGTCATAATCTGCGTTTTCTAATATTTTTCTTATAGTTTTATACTATAATTGCGAACTGAACGAATCTAGATGAAATTTGGCACAGATATTATAGGAATAGAGTAGAGGCTACTACTTGGATGGAGTCGCGCGCAAAATCTACTAGGTATATAAAATAACAAAATACTTTATTTTTACGCTATGTATTCAAAGGTTTAGTAGGAAATTCTACTGCCACCACAGTGAATAAACACGCAGTTTATTTATTAAATACAAATGACTTGACCAGCCAGTAATGGAACATGCAAATTATTTTAAAAGGTTATGCGTAAAATAATCATCTAAATTTGATGCAAAAGATAGAAAACACTTGTATGGCGTCGAAAAGATGCTGTCTACGGGAATCGAATTTTCCCTACAATTTGTTAAACACGATAGGCATTTTAAATACGTGCCACAATGATAGTATTGATACAAGGCGGTTATAAATTAAATAGAGTTTATACTGCTCTTCTAAATAAAAAGGACGGATGCACAATTTGATAGTTAAAGGAAATTTAACCCTCTACCATAAGACATAAGGTCACTTATACATACGCGGTTCTATGAGACATGCGCCCTTTTTCTAAGGAGGGCAGTACATAATAAGATGAGCAATCTAGTCGTCTATACTATAGATAAACGCAATGCTCTTTTTTTCAGTTTATTTTTCTAATTTAAACGAGAAACGTGGTTTGGGTCGTTCACTCGGGCGCTTACCTTATGCGTTACGAAACAAAGCGAATATTTTCTGAAGCCAGAACTTAACAGTGACGCACGCTGCCCACTTTGTGCGTGGGTTGCGTGCGTCACTGTTAAGTTCTGGCTTCAGAAAATATTCGCTTTGTTTCGTAACGCATAAGGTAAGCGCCCGAGTGAACGACCCAAACCACGTTTCTCGTTTAAATTAGAAAAATAAACTGAAAAAAAGAGCATTGCGTTTATCTATAGTATAGACGACTAGATTGCTCATCTTATTATGTACTGCCCTCCTTAGAAAAAGGGCGCATGTCTCATAGAACCGCGTATGTATAAGTGACCTTATGTCTTATGGTAGAGGGTTAAATTTCCTTTAACTATCAAATTGTGCATCCGTCCTTTTTATTTAGAAGAGCAGTATAAACTCTATTTAATTTATAACCGCCTTGTATCAATACTATCATTGTGGCACGTATTTAAAATGCCTATCGTGTTTAACAAATTGTAGGGAAAATTCGATTCCCGTAGACAGCATCTTTTCGACGCCATACAAGTGTTTTCTATCTTTTTCATCAAATTTAGATGATTATTTTACGCATAACCTTTTAAAATAATTTGCATGTTCCATTACTGGCTGGTCAAGTCATTTGTATTTAATAAATAAACTGCGTGTTTATTCACTGTGGTGGCAGTAGAATTTCCTACTAAACCTTTGAATACATAGCGTAAAAATAAAGTATTTTGTTATTTTATATACCTAGTAGATTTTGCGCGCGACTCCATCCAAGTAGTAGCCTCTACTCTATTCCTATAATATCTGTGCCAAATTTCATCTAGATTCGTTCAGTTCGCAATTATAGTATAAAACTATAAGAAAAATATTAGAAAACGCAGATTATGACTTTGTTCTTTAAAAATGAAGTAGTAAAAAGTAAAGAAAAAATATCTTTATGTTCCATGACTGGGGCGTTTACCTTAGATACGCCCACGGCGGCACGTGGACGGAATGACGTCAGTACCCTTACCATGCGTTACAATTTTACCGTACTCGCTAGCGAGTTGAATGTTTTGTCCCTCGCACTCTTAAAGAATACAGCGAGGTCTACGAGGGATAGAGCATTAGACTCGATAGCGAGTACGTTAATTATAATATAACCAAACATAGAAGTATTTGTAACAAAAACGTCAACTAACTAGGGACTTCCTTCCGATAATAAATTAATCGATAACTGTTCCAAATACTTATTCCAAAGTGGTGGTATAAAATAGAAACTAATTAAAATGCTGATCACTATTATAATGAAAGCTAATAATTATTTTATTTAGGTAAGTAATTCATAGCCATACTTTTTAGGGATTTTAAAATTTACATAAACATCAATTTTATTTAATAAATTATTATTATTAACGTGTTTCTTACGCTAAAACTAATGCTACGATTTCCGTACAATGTACTATCAGCCCATTGGAACCCTGACCCACCATAGAACGGTGTCACAGTGCCATTATAAAACAATTTGTTTGGCATTTCTTACGACTTTAATCATTACGTCACTGTGGCATAGTTCTATGGTGGGTGAAGGTTCCTATGGGCTGATAGTACATTGAAACCAAGAGTGCCTTGCAACAAAGACCTATTTAGGTAAATTGTATGACATTGTGTTGCATAATAGTATATCTCTACTTTTATATAATACCTACCTACACAGTTTTCGAAAAATATATAGAATAGGCTCAAAATTTAAAAACTCAATTTTATCATAAAAAAAAATTATGGCATAGTGAAGACAAACGACCACACAGGCCACCTGATGGTAAGTGGAAACTGTGACCCATAGACATTCACATTCACAAGACTGCATAGCAATCCTGAGACTGCAAATGCGTCGCCAACCCTGAGGACTAAGAAAAAAAAAAACTATGCTATTCATTTCACTGGCTGTCTAATCCCCAAACCGGAACACAACAATGCGAACACTGCTGTTTGGCGGTAAGTTAATGGATAAGATGGTGGTCGCGATCCGGACGGACCCTGCACAAGGTCCTACCACCCGCAAAAAATAGTGATAAATAAAATATATTGTTCGGAAGTCCCTCGGACAACTTTATTCTACCTATGTCTGATTATATATAACTCATGGTGAGAGTACAGTCGCTGTGACAATTCATAACAGTGTACACACAAACAACAAGCGTGTAGTGTGTGTCGCGGGAACGCGGTGGATGCGAAAAGCACAAGACCACCGGTCTGAGTGGAGAGCCTTGGGGGAGGCCTATGTCCAGCAGTGGACGTCTTTCGGCTGACATGACGATGATGATGATGATGAGTGTACACATATTTATGAACTCAACTGTACAGTTACATAAGTCTAGAATTGGTCATGTGGCTTGGCTCACGCGCACCATGCGTTGGCGCAGCACTCGGGCTTCGCTTCTTTGTCCAACCTTTTCCTGCGACATATTTTTTTCGTTTCTTTCCTTTACGTAACTAACAACGCCCGCGAATCCTTAAGAATTAGTTCTCCGCTGCTCCCCCTGTTTTGACGCCTTAGGGGTTTAATTTTAAAAACTCCCTCAGTAAGCGCTTCTAATAGCAAGAAGAGCTGTACGATCGATTGCACAGGTAAACCAGGGTACCTCCGCGAGACCTCATTTCAGGTCCCTCCAGATACTCACGCTACCTTGTATAGTGATACTTCAGGTAGCCATGTACGTGCGCTGCCACCTGGACGAGTACATGACGGGGGCCGACGTCCACGGTCGCAACCTGCGTAATGCTCACAAACTTGTGGGCGTTAAGCACAGACTGGCAAAGTCAGCAAAACTAGCCCACGTCATGGGCCCGGCGGCCTACAACCGACTGCCAACGAGCGTCACGGATGCACCGACATAAAGCGCCTTCAAATAACGGCTCAAACACTGGCTTATCGAGCACACGTTCTATTCCTACCATGATTTTTTACTGTGTACCAAATAAATAGTTACTATTAAGTGTTATTTTATAAATATTTATTGGTACCTATTTACAATCCCTGAGTTTCTTGCGGCGCTTCTTCTCAGCAGTGGTCTTCTCTTGTGAAGCGCTGGTAGATTCTTGACGTGTAAAAGTGCCCGTGCGGCCTACTTACTGAATAAATGTCTTTATCTTTATCTTTATCTTCTTGACATTCATTTTTTTAATTGATTATATTTATTTAGTTTTCTTTTGTGACATGTAATATGAATTATTATGAATAAAATTAATATGAATATCGAAGGAATAGGCTATTTGACAACATTGAAAATATTACCGTTGATGTAGGAAAACGTCAATCTTATGTGGTCGTCTTGCACTGTCTTATACAGTGTGTCTCTGACCTTGGGGCTTTAAATTCAACGATCGATTCTACTCGCTAAACTGAACTACTTTTGTTCTGCAACATGAAAAAATAACTTAAATTTAGATAACTAATTGATGTTAAAGTCTAATTGTAAAATCAGTGTATTACATACTGGCCATGTAATCACTATCTCATGGTACGGGGGCGACATTACCTTGGTAAGGGGGCTATAGGAAAATGGAGAATTGGATCGCGTACATTGAAAATTAGATTTAACTTGTATGATAAAAAATAAATTTAAACTGAACATATTTTTAACAACTTACAGAACAAAAGAAGTTTAGTTTCAGGAGTAGAAATGATCTATGCATTTAAAGCCCCAAGGTCAGAGGCACCCTGTATACACATAAGTAGGTGTTTTTTTTTCCTTTTCTCTCTCTATCTCACTCGTAAGATTTTGGTGTGTTTTCCTGCGGAAACTACAGCTTATAAGGCTGATAGTACAGTCAAGTCCGTAAATATGTATACACTTTAAAAGCTTGTCTTATGAGGATTGTGAAGCTAAAATTTTCCATACAAAATGCGAAAACGTTTCTCTCCCCTTAAACCTAGAGCGATTTTTACGATTTTTGAATATGTTGTAGATATCATGGAAAACTATGCACGTTTTGCTTTCCACGAAAATACTTCTTAGAATGAAACCAATTTTAAAAAACAAAAAACAGATACGTACAGACCTAGTTGTTTATAATAACTAGGGTTAGGACTTTTGGTGGCATATCGTGGTTCTAGAAACCAAGGAGTCGCTATTTCCTAATTATTAAAATACATGACACTTTGATTTTGACCTTCAGTATGGTCATATTTCAAAATGAACATTAAATAAATTTTTAGTTCGGTTATTCCATAGCTACTGATATTTGCTTGTTTGTAACGCTTTCACGGCAGAGATATCCTCCTTACCAAAATTCATTTAAATTGGTTAAGCGGATTAATTAATAAATTAATTTTGAAATATTGAAATATTGAAGGTCAAAATCAAAGTGGTATTGTAACTAATATAATAAATATAGCGACTCCATGAATTCTGCAAACACGATTTGCCACCAAAATTCCTAACTCTAATAATAACTACAACATGTTCAAGAATCGTGGAAATTGCTCTTAATTTAGGGGGTGAGAAACGTTAACGGCCGGAGCTAAATTTGTATACGGAATGTTTTGACAGCTACGCGATTTTAGCTGCGATTTTAGCGGCGTTTAAACATGTCAGTGAGATGCAAAATCGCGAACACACAGTAAAGAAAACACTGGACAAACTGTCATGTATAAATATTAATGTATAAAAAATATTTATTTAAGACCATATCATAACATCCTTATTGTAATTGTTATAAAATGTATTTTATTAAATAGTGCATTTGTACAAGACATACAGTAAAAAATGGTACTTACATTTTTTTTTGACAAAAGTAATAAGGTTGAATTAATAAAATGGCTTGGCCTCGATATAAAAGGACAAAAGTCAAAGGTTATGAACGTATTTACTTTATCTTAAAAACGCAAGTTTTACATACTTTGTATACAAAAACTCATTGACAGGTCGTAACCGTAGTGCCACTTCAAGGTTACATTCAACCAAACTGGAATAAGGTCTCTTATACCTAGATTAAACGCTGAATTTGTATAGACTAATTTCGGAGTAAGTCTTATTCCAAGTTTGGTGAGATGCGGCCTTAAGACGTTATCGAAGTCTGCAAAAATATGACATACAAATGTGAAACACCCTAAAGTAACTAGGGCAATTATCGCAGCTACAGAAAAATAGTGACATAATTCAAAATTTCAGCCTTCCAATTTCAAGTCTTAAATTCATTATTATAGAGACCAAATTCGTAATTTAGAATTTCTGAATTAGGTCACTATTGTCCTAGGTGGCGTTATGTGTGACATTGTCCCCTATTATCATTATTTCGCACCTTTAGAGCAATAGTGACCTAATTCAAAATTTCAGCTATCAAACTTCAAGTCATAAAATTATTATTATAGAGACCTAAATCGAAATTTAAAATTTCTGAATTAGGTCACTATTGTCCTAGGGGGCGTTATGTGTGACATTGTCCCCTATTATCATTATTTCGCACCTTTAGAGCAATAGTGACCTAATTCAAAATTTCAGCTATCATACTTCAAGTCATAAAATTATTATTATAGAGACCTAAATCGAAATTTAAAATTTCTGAATTAGGTCACTATTGTCCTAGGGGGCGTTATGTGTGACATTGTCCCCTATTATCATTATTTCGCACCTTTAGAGCAATAGTGACCTAATTCAAAATTTCAGCTATCAAACTTTAAGTCATAAAATTATTATTATAGAGACCTAAATCGAAATGTAAAATTTCTGAATTAGGTCACTATTATTCTGAAGGTACGATTTATTACGAGTGAACCTGCGGGCTATAGCTGTCATTGATAGCGCCCTTCGCTCCCTCTTCATATGGTCATCTTCTTTGAGGTCCTTAAGCCAGTGCTCCAGATATTTAAATTGGTATTCCCTGTTCAAGGGGAGACCATGTCGCTTATGCGGAGGGACGCTAGCGTAATTTTCAGTACTTTATCATAGAATTAATTAAAAAACGACGTTTTATGCAACTCTCCAGAACTAGACAAATCCAATGAGATATTATTTATCAACAGGGTTCGGAGTAAAGTAGCTGTAAAGCTGCTAATTATATTATATTACAAACAAAACCAAAGTACCTAAGTTTGAAATAGTTATAACTTCATAGCTCAAATTCGTGTTAAATTTAATTTAAAAGGATTTAAAAAAAAAAAAAAAAATGTTAATGTCAACTCCACAGCTCTCTTTCGTCTTACCGTGCTATGAAAACTCGAATTCCTGTTTATCAAAATCGGACCAAAACTGTAGATCTGATGCCATGTACGAAAATCGTCCTCGCGTAATAATCAGTGATCGGATTTCACGGTGCAACACTGCGGGATATAGAGTAGAAATCTTAATATGGATATGACTAAAATCCCGGGATCTGGTTCGAAAAGAAAATGAGATTGTTGGGATATTTATAAATAGGCATTAGGATAGGATTTTACACGTGTAAAGAAATCGATTAAACATATAAAATATTGCGAAAATAATTGTATGCTATTTCAATTTCATACAAACTAATAAAATATAATATCTGTGTGTAGTGTGGTGAAATGATAATATATTTTATTATATATTTTATTTATATTCATACCCAAAGACTATTTGGCAGATCAATTTTAAACAGAGTATAATAAAAACTAGCTTTTTAATCATTTTACATACTTAAATTACTTTTGTCAAAATATTTAATTTACACGTTTAAATTGTATTAAAATTTATTTAAAGTAATAATTTCAGAAAATATTTAACAACATTAGTCCCGGAACCCCGGGGCATATCCATATTAGCATAATGTTTGAGGTCATTCACCCCGTGTTGCACCGGGATATCTGATCATAGGTAATAATATATATGTACTCGTATACGGGGTGGACTTAAATATTGGAAATTCTACACAAAGGAGACTTAGTTTTATTATTGAAAAGAATTAATCCTGCATTTTTAGAAAGTTCGTCTGCCTTAACCGGGAATCGAACTGGTCGAATATAACAAAATAATGAAGAAGGGTTTTTTTACGGTCTTTATTTAATTCAAAAGTATATGTTATATGTAGACATAAAAAATCACTATGAATGACCCTTTCGATCTGTCTCATAAAACACGACTTTTTTATTTTGTCATATTCGATCAGTTCGATTCCTGGTTCAGGAAGTTTTCTCAATAATCCAGTCATCATCATCATCACGTCAGCCGAAAGACGTCCACTGCTGGACATAGGCCTCCCCCAAGGCTCTCCACTCAGACCGGTCTTGTGCTTTTCGCGTCCACCGCGTTCCCGCGATCCTTACAAGGTCGTCACTCCATCTTGTTGGAGGCCTACCTACAGCTCGTCTCCCGGTCCGCGGTCGCCACTCAAGGACCTTCTGACCCCATCGGCCATCAGTCCAGTATGCAGTATTTTTTATTTTTTTAAATAAAAGTTAGTCTTCTTTGCGTAGAACTTGCTATTTCCAATATTTTAGGTAGTTGCCGTGCAGGCATTCGTTTTTTCCACCCTTATAGATTGATAGATAAGACTATGGTAGCGATATGAACGGACATTACAGAAACTTATAAGTTTACAGTCTGTAGTCAGCTATAACTGGAATAAGTAGATTATTTGGTCTTGAGCTATCAAATAAACCTTTGCTAAGCTTAGGAATTACTTGGACAAAACACTTTATAACCTCCTGCTTCGTGTCGCCATGGTGGTCACCTGTGAGATATTCAACCATTTTTGTGACATCATCCTTTAGTACTCGCTGATTTAAAATTCTTTGCATTTCACCATATAAAAACTTGACAGTCTGTTCGTGCATCAATCCCCTTGAGTCCAAAATGAAATTATATATAGTAGCTACTTTTCTATTGTGTTTTGCAACAAACTTGTTATATTGAACATCCTCCCTACTTTTTGGAGCCTTGGTCGGCTGGGTATATTTAAGTATATTATTGACCCTAGTTGGTTTTGCCCTTAATATATTTGGTTGGGTGTAATCCATCCGCGGCGTTGGGGTATAATTTTCATCGTATTCACTTTCTTTAGAATTAAGGTTATCTTTTACCACCTTTAGTAAAAATTTAATTACTTCTGGGTTTAAGAAGTAAATATTACACCAATTGACCTAGTCCCAAACTAAGCTCTAGGCTTGTACTATGGGTACTAGACAACGATATAAATACTTATATAGATAAATAAATACTTAAATACATAGAAAACATCCATGACTCAGGAACAAATATTCGCGCTCATCACACAAATATCTGCTCTTACCGGGATTTGAACCCAGGACCGCTCGCTTCGTAGGCAGGGTCACTACCAACTAGGCCAGCGCGTCGTCAAATAGACCTCTTGGATGTGGTAACACATCTGTGTAGACCGTTCGACATTCTATATTTGATATTGGACGTAATATTTGGTTTGGTACTAGTGATGGTCAATTTCTGAAACATTACAAAACTTTCCTTAACTGCGAAAATTACAACTTCTGCAAGTTACATAATTAGATGGAAATGATTCTGACACAAGTAAATTTCATTTAAATTTCATGAAAAGTTTCCGTTACTTACGTTGCATTACAAAACTTTAGTAATGTACAGAAAATGTACTTGTGGAAGGACCTTGTGCAGGGTCCGTCCGGGTTGGTACCACCATCTTATCCATTAACCTACCGCCAAGCAGCAGTGTTCGCATCGTTGTGTTCCGGTTTGGGGATAAGACAGCCGGTGAAATGACTAGCATAGAGGCATTCCATCTTAGTCCTCAGGGTTGGCAACGCATTTGCAGTCTTGTGAATTCAAATGTCTATGGGTCACAGTTTCCACTTACCATCAGGTGGCCTGTGTGCTCGTTTGCCTTACCATGCGATAAAAAAATAAAAAAATTAAACGATTTCACTTTGGTAACTTTCAGAATATTACATGGAAGGGAAACTTGCGATTGGAAAACATCCAGAATAGAAAATATGCGTGAAATGCGATTGGGTAAAATCACGAACAGGAGAAATCGCCTCTTAAAAAATTGCTACGCGGAATAATTGAGTTTGGGAAACAGATTGATACTTACACCTGACTGACTGGCCGATAGATCAAAACACAGCCGAAAAGAAGGGTTTTTGGGAATTGATCTCCTAAGGGGTTGATCAGGGAGTACCGGGAAACTAATTAATACATACATACATACCATCACGCCTTCATCCCAGAGTGGGGTAGGCAGAGCTACAGAATTCTAACAATTTGTTGTTAATTCTTTAACCACATTTTGCAAAAACAGGCTACTTAAGATGTTTACGATGTGTATATTAGTGACAGGATGCAAGCCCATCGCCTAACAATACTACAAGCCTTTAATCCCTTAAAGAAGTTTGGGAAACTAATTCTATACCTCCAAACAGCCACACACTTAACTGCCCATTAAAGACAGAAGTGAGAAAATGTAGAAAGAGATAAACAGATTTTACATCAGAATCTCATGTGCACGACTGAGACAGTTTCATCTGTTCTGTTTCTCTCTGTTTATCTTCATTGGTCACTCAGCTGCGTGGGCGATTGGACTAAGTCGCGGGCGAACCCTATTACCTACCTACCTATTCTGTGCTCTTATACTAGAGGCCTAAGATCCTAAGTATTTTAGAATATGCAAACATTCGTTTTAGTGCAGATTATTAGTACCGACTTACCTGTTTATAGCTATACCTACCCAATAGTTATGTTGGGAAAAAATAGTCAAAGTAACGTTTTGCATATTCTAAGGACTTCATTCTTTCGATTTTTTGTTTTAAAGTTGATTTTATTTTTTTTAGTTAATTAGGTAGGGTAGACACCAGTAGTCAGCCAAAGACCAGTAGTCGACCTTATAATGAGTGCGAAGAGTGGGAAATATTATCTTTCGTACTCTTCCCACTCATACAAAGTATAGGCAGAGGCTGACTACAGGTCTCTGGCTGACCACTGGTGACTTTACCCTATACTGGACTGGAATATTTCAAACGACTATTCGCCATATGATGAGCTTTAATTCAAACTCTTAACTTGAAATTTGGTATCCGAATTTAAGACTTTCCTTGTTTTTAAAAAGACTCAAATTCCGTTGTCCAGTCAGCATCATATAGTACGTAGCAGTCAAGATCACCAAATAGTTGGAAACATCCAGATCACTCATTAACATCGACGCAGCCTAAGTAATCAAATTGTTCAGGTCCTCCACATTGCTCAAATATTCCGGAGCACACACAACGGCAAATACTTGATTACATGCAAGACACCGCTCGTACCGTCACAACCACACCGCCGCTGGTATCGTAGCATCCGAAGTAACTAAAAGTACGGAACACAATACAAAAGTGAGCTTTATTTCAAATGATATAAGATTTTATTTTATTTTATCTCGGTTTAATAGCTTGAATTTTGCCAGTATGTAAAATTAAAAAATAGTTTTTATTACCGTTCAGATTACTTACTGCTCGGTTTATATTGAAAGAGGATTTGACCATTGAACCGTATACGACACGTAATTAAGTCCATTTTCCTAATCTGTTGTGTTCCGTACTTTTGGTTACTTCGGATGCTACGATACCAGCGGCGGTGTGGTTGTGACGGTACGAGCGGTGTCTTGCATGTAATCAAGTATTTGCCGTTGTGTGTGCTCCGGAATATTTGAGCACTGTGGATGACCTGAACAATTTGATTACTTAGGCTGCGTCGATGTTAATGAGTATTCTGGATGTTTCCAACAATTTGGTGATCTTGACTGCTACGTACTATATGACTCTGACTGTCCTTTTGCATGGATTTTTCCGAGTTTGAAGTTAAGCGACTCATATATTACTTACCATATTAAATTTAATATAATATATTTTTTATCGAATAAACAGCTGGGTGAAGGTCGTCTACATACATCGTTATCGCGGGAGCAAAAACGATTTGACAGTAGTCAAAGATTATGACAAATAGGCAATAACAGATGTGACACTCGTATCGAGAAACATAAACGTTCAAAATACCACGTGTCTCTTTAAACCCTGACATTGGCGGAATCATCGAATGTATCGATGGAGCTATAAATAGAAAAAAAAAAAAAAAAAACGTTCAAAATGTATCATTTTATTTCAAATGTCTTACCTCCGTATTTGACTTGATTAGTAGTACATATTTAAAGAGATTAGATACGCAATCCTAACCTCAACCTCTTCAGTCACTTTTCCTGCTACTTAAGACATTTGTCATTCTTGATTGATTTGATATGTTCAAAAAGATACAAAAATATATCTAAATTAAATATGAAATATATTTAAAGAAATTAAACTAGTTCTGGACAAAAATATTTGACTTTTTTATTATTATTAAAGCTGACACGTTGTTTTATAAAAGCGTTTACTCAGTGTAAGACAAGTTTAATTGACTGTTTCTAGCGAAAATTTCGTGCAAGAACTTCTTAGAGGCTTAGAGTGTATAGGCAGAATATTCCGTTAATACTGAACAGACATTCTGTTATATGTGTTCTTTAATAGATTTGTTTTTGCTCCCGCGATAACGATGTATGGTCGTCTAGTAGGTATTCGGATCCCGTACTATAGTTAGTCACAAATTATACTCAACCGTTAAGACTATTCAAGAGCTATTTCACTGTAAGAAGTCTTCCATTTACATGTAAACTTACAATTATAAAAGCGAACCGCACTAGATCCATAATGGAATCCTGGAAATAGTATTTCGAAGTAGAAATTGATTAAATAATAAAATTCATAACAACCTGAACAAAATTTCAAAGCAACGAGATTAAACGCAGTATTGTTTGCGGAGAAAAAATTTCAATTAAAAATTGTTTACACTTACCCTGAAATTGCTAGAAAAGGTTAGATCGAATCGTTTTGTTCTCAGGTTCCGTACCAAAATTTAACTCTTACAACATGGAACCAGATCCTTCTGTCTGTTGTGGTCAATACTTATACAGATAAAAGCAATAAGAACAAGTAACTTCTGTATTTTTGAAGTGTGTGTTTCCTCGCGTCAACGCTTAGCTTTTGATATTGTGGGGGCCATTTGCAACGTTAAAAGATGGCGGACGTGTAATTTGTTTTAGACTTTCATTTTTGGGTAATTAGGTGTTCAAATTTCTTTTCTGATAGTGATTTGTACTTTTTATGCCTTTGTGTCGCACAGTGATTGAAGACTTGGACTTATTTCGTGTATCTGGCATCTTTCTTCTCGTTTCAAGTGGTCTCGCAGTGGTGCAGAGGTTAAAACTATCTTGACCTCTGACCTACAAATCACCGTACAACGTTGCCCCCAATCTTCCTAGAGAAGATTGGATTGTGTTTTATTGCTATATTGATTTATACTTATATATACACCGTGTTTTTTTTTATTTACGATAACTTCAGCATATTACTAGGTACATCCATAGAAACTAAGTGGTAGATTCGATTTTTAAATATTGCAAAAAAAACATTTTTTTTCTGTTTAGAACAAAGTAATTAAATGTTGTATCTTTGGTCATTCTAAAAGGACCTTTAGAGTTAACTCATAGTCAGTGTCACGTACGTCAATGTTGACGTGACATACACAGACAGTTAAGAGCCTTTTAGAACAGTTCAACGTGATTAACTGATTAAATTTAAACATTAAATATCTTTAAAACCGTTACAGTTATCATTTGTCTGTCTTCGGGCAATTAACTTTATTTGACCTAAATAACGTTCCCTTAAAGTTATCGTAAATCAATAAAAACACGGTGTATACTTGACACTGGCGAAATCACTTCACGTGGAAACGCCATATCATCAGGGTCATTAGTAACTCGGGGTGGGACGAAAGTTGCGTACCCCTTTTTAAAAAACTTAAAATTCTCCCTTTGCCATGCCTATACTTTTGAGAAATATGTAGTTTTGTCAGATCACATCACTCGTACTCGCATAAGACACGAAGCGAAGTTCTTGAAAAATTATGAACCTTTTATATCACCCCCGAAGTCACAAGACGATCTTTGAAAATAATGTTTTGAATACGTGCATGTTATTTATAATTATCTCACGGAGGAACTAAGGCTGCTGCCACTTAGAGGAAAACGCCTTTAAACGCAGCTAACAAACTGGCTTTAGGAGAGTTGTTTTTACAGCGTAGAGGCGTATCTCGAGCACCGACATTACTAGGATTTAGTATTTTTACTTAACTATATTATTATTGTGATATGCCTATTAAGTTAACCTTTTCTATTGTTTTCAATAGTTTGAATTTGACATCTTACCTTATTTTATTTTATTTTATTTGTTGTGTGGTCATCGCACACCACATCGCCGCGGCATCAGTTCAGCATACCGCCTATGCTCAAATTTTTACATTAAAAAGTTACTTTGAATCGTGTAAGTACGATACATTTTTCAAGTTAAAGTAAAAACAAGTACCAGGGCGCGGGCCTAGCGACGTCCACTGAAAATTGTATCGTATTAAAATCAAAGCTCACTTTTCAATGTATCACTTGGAGCTGAGGCTGTGCTGATCTGGTGACGGGGCGCTGCGTAGTGTCTTTATCTATCTGTAGGTACATGTATTACGCGAGGACGATTTTTGTATGTATGGTATCAGATCTACAGTTTTGGTCCGATTTTGATAAATGCATAGCTGGGCATTAACTCGTTAATCCGTTAATCGTTAATTAACGAAGTCAACATTTTGATTAACGGATTAACTTTTAAGTTAACTTTTTAAAATGTTAACGGACACGTTAACTTCCGTTAATATGCAGAAGTCCGTTAATCGTTAATCCAATGCCTACTATTTACCGAACGGCACCGCGGCGCGGCAAGAAAAACAGGTTCAGACAAGTATGACACGACAAGTGCCGGGCGGCGCGTAGCAGCGAGTGTGTAGTGTGAGAAACAACGATGATGACAAGGAAGACTTTTTCAATTCTGTCACTCAGTCTATAGAAAAACCAAAGAGCTCCAACTCTTTAAGAGTAAAGCGCAAACTCTCGTTAAAATGTGGCTGGACATGAAATCAAGACTCGTTCAAAAATGCTGCATTCCTCAGGGAACAGATATTCATAAATCTATTCATTAAATACAATACTGCTATACCCTCAAGCGCTGCAATTAAACGTCTGTTTTCCACGGGTAAAGACATTTTAACTACAAAACGAGCCTCGCTTTCAGACGAGAACTTCAACATGTTAATGTTCATGAAAGGGAATATGCACCTTATGCCCTTTTGTATTTTGTTTTGTTCCTATCCTGTTAACTTCCAGAACCTAAACCAACAGGTTTTATAAGTTCACTAACGCAACGATATAAAAATGCTTTTTTTTCTACACATATTAACGGATTAACGATTAACTTTAACTTGCGTTAATTCTTCCGAAATGTAACGCTTTAACGTTTAACGAAGCTAACTTTTTTTGTAGCGGATTAACGATTAACGAAGTTAACTATTTGATTAACGGTGCCCAGCTATGGATAAATGATATGTCATTGGATTCGTCTGGAGAGTTGCATAAAATTCTTCGTTTTTTATTTTATAATCAAGTACTGGAAAATAATTTTACTAACGCGGCTCTGCCTAAGCGACATGAAAAAAAATACATGGTATTAGGGTAGATATACCAATTTAAATATCTGGGGTACTGGCTTACTAAGTACCCCAAAGACGATGATGATAATATCATCTCATTCTCCATATTATGGTATTATGGAGAATGAGCGAAGGGAGCTATCAGTGAGGGCTATATAGCCCGTAGGTTCACTCGTTATATTATATTATAAGGCAAACAAGTAAATTAAAAATAATTTTTATTAAATATTTTCGCTATTGATTTACAAAAAACTACATAAATAACACACTTTAATATCACATTGCCAACATCAAATATAATAGACAAACCTATGACTATAACCTAAAAAGGGGGGTTATTAACGCACGCAACCGAAGTTATATATCGTCGGTGAAACTGCTAAACCGTGTAACATTTTTAATAAGGAGTAAAATGTACCCTTTTATTAAGATAGTAAGGTTTATTTTGCTCTATCATAAATTTGTTAGTTACGCGATTTAGCAGTATCACCGACGATATTCGCTTCCTTTCAAAATACATATAGGTATTCCTACTGCGGTTCGTGGCGTGCGTGGTGTGCGTCAAAGTGAAATAGACGCTCAGGCCGTATCAGGAGCCGTGGGGCCATTAGGGAGAAGCGGGGCAGATTGGTACGGTTTAACCTTATATGTTGGGCAGTAAAAAATATTAAAATTATACATTTTTGCTTATATCATAGTTAAAAATTGGGATTGATATGGCATTTAAATTAATCTTAATAAATATATCGTAATAAAAATAAAGAAAAAAAGATGAGAAATGGAATTTGGTTCATTGTGCCCCACCCATGGGCACCTTGGTAATGTTTAATTATGTAAAATGGTTTTAAAAATTTCAGCATTCAACAAAATGTTGTTTTATTTCTTTTAAGGGGTTATACGACACCTATTCAAACATTTGAAATCGCAATTTTACAAAATTAAAATAAATCTTCGACATTACGACCAATTTAATTTTTTTTATAATTGAATTATATAAAATTAAATATTTAAGAAAAATAGGCATAAAAAACCCTAAAAAGAACTTGTTACAATCTTAAATAATACAGTAAAAAATTAATATAGGAGATATTGATAGTACCAATGTGCCTCGTGTTTTTATGTATCATAGACATCATAGTGCCGTAACGGTTGTATTGGAAGAAAGTTTTTAATATTCATAATACGTGTGTTCTTTAAAAAAAACGTGCAATCCTAAAATAACAAAATATTGGTTTCAAATTTCAAATATCCCATTAAAAGATTAACACTGCAAAAAATAACTATTACATAAGAAGAATATTTTAGTAAGTTACACTAAAAACCTTTTATTACTTGTGAAATGCTAAAGAACAACAACCTATCGATGCGTCAAGCCCGCTTATGTATAGTCATGTTTTAGTGATATTTCGATATTACTACCATTTGTTTTTAACAAAATAGTGCTGTGTATTATTGTGCATCTATCTGCCCCAAACTGTTTCACAGTGTACATAATGTGTAATGAAATCATTGAGGACTGTCAAAGGTCCTTTTACATTTTTGTAACTATTTCTTTCTCGCTCAACATACATTATTACAACTTAACAAGTACATGTAACTTTAAGCACCTTAAATAAGACGTAGTAACCCTTTATTTAACACAAATTACGATATTAGATCCTGAACAATTTTTTAGTTTAAGTAAATATTTTCTATTATCATATTTTGTTCTTCATTTTTTCCATCAGCAAGCTTCAACCTTTTTTTTAAGTTTGGTTATAGTTACGTTAGTTTACCAGTAGACCCGAGGGCCCAAAGCACCCAGAAATAGGGGTTTGACTTTTAAAACGAGTAAATACGCAGCAGAAAAAACATGTCATGGTTTCCATAATTCTGAAAGCTCAGAATACAAAGTGAATATAAATTCTTCTCCTAAGACGTTATTTGTTAGATGCAGATTTTTCCAGGTTTTACCTTGTGAAAAACTTAATTAAATAATTTAAATTCATTTTTTAAGAGCTAGAAAAAGTTCCCATCACCATTTAAAATTGAACACTTAACTTATTATAAATAAAATATACATAAAATCACTATTTGATGTTTTACTGCCAGTTTGCCAATAAAATTTTAACCATTATTTAAGTAGTAAGTGTAGTAAGTAAAGAAGTGTAAACAAGTAAAAAACTTAGTAAAGACCCTATTTCATGAATTTGTAACACATCTGTATAGACCATTTGACAATCTATATGTGAGTTTTCACATAAATTCCATATTAAATTATATAAAATAAAAAAATAAAATTAGTTAAAATACAACTACAAGAAAAAGGGGCCTTACTGACAATACATATAACTAGTAGAAATAGACCCCTTGTGCCAAGACTATAGTATGAGGCAAATAAGAAGTCAACTCTGACACATTGCACAACCATGAAGGTTCTAAGTATTGATAATGTTGGTACCTACCAGTAAATGAAAGCCGTCACATGTAATATTAGTAATAACAGCATTGACTTCTTACTTGCCTAGTCTACTTGAAGCAATCAGGGCAGCAGTTTGCTAAAGAAATATGCAGTCAGCATAATTAATACTTTAAGTGCATAACTGGTAATCTACTCCCACAGAAGGGGAGTCTCATGTGATCAACCTTTATGCTCTGAGATTCTGTATCAGTCTTAAGTTTGAGAGACAATTGTGAGTAGGTTGTATGGAAAACAGATATCTACAGCCCCTTAACATATTCACTGCCAGCCACTGGTACAACTGCTATGCTAGCTTAAAGCAGCATCTTTCCGCTATATCGCGAAAACCTGCTACAAACAGTGTACCAGACTATCAGGATGTTGGAGCTGTATTTGCAATTACTAGACACAAGGGAAGTTACGTCCCATAGATATAACTGGTTGTAATGATAATAAAGCAATCGCTTTATAACTCCCCATAAATATGTTGTATATTTCCAAGTCGACATTATGTTTATTTTTGTACATTAACCCCTGGTGCGTTAGTGATTTTAGACTTATGTACATTTACTATGGAACAGCGGCATTGACGCCATTCCCACCGCCATCAAGGGTTAAATCCTTGTCCCTTCCAGGATATCAAAAGTATGTTCATAATATATTTAAATTGCAATTCCTTTGACGTAATCATACCGGCAGCGTCTTTGATCCTGTAGCTGCCCTATTTTAGACATTGAATTACTTTCACGACACACACCACAGAAAATACTCGTAATAACATGAAGTGGACTGCGGTAATACAGACTTGGGTCCTTAAGAGATTTATTCTTCTGATGGCACCTGACGTGAAGATACAACTCTAGTATCATTAAGAGAACAATAACAACTGCTGGATAGATAGCCGCTGCTGGTATGAGAAGAATCCGCGGGCTAAAGACGTTAGAGCCATCGAGAATGTGCGCCTTTAAGTTCTGGAATTTTTTTGTTTCACTCATGTAGCCTTTAGGGAAAGGAATGGTCTTCGCCGGTAAAGACCGAGAGGTCGGTGGAGCGGCGATAGGCATCGGAACTATCACTGGCTCTCCAGTCTCGTTATTTACGCAGTACGTTATCACTTCCCCAGTTTCGTCGTCGCAACAGAACCGCCGCCGTACATTCGCCATTACTGAAACCTAAAATTAAAATAAAATATTAAACTACTACTGCTACCTTTTAAGCTACTACCTTCAGCAAGTTTTTCGGAAGGTATGTTGGATTACTGGACAAAATAACAGGTAAATCACGGTTTGAGATAATTACGTGTTATGATTTTCTGCTGTGAAACTTCTTTAATATCAGAGGCAACAAGACTTGGAGTTTGGAGTTCAATTGCCAGGCTTTTCGAACTCAACCTTTATTTTATCGCAATCGCATTATTTGATAAGGCCCAAATAACAAACTTGAATTTACCCGGAAATCATTAAAATAAATACTTTCAATAATACAAAATGTTGCAAATAGGTACATCAACTTTCGCCAACAAACATAAAATATTGTTTTTTTGTTGAAGGTATTGTTTATGGATGCTTTGCACAGATTATAAAGCCGTCTACGCATTATCCTTCTTGACGTACTAATTCCGTTGCGTTCAGAAATTGTGGCTCCTACACTCGCTTCAAGATCCTTATTATGTGTATAATATGTTTTTTTTAATACAAACGAAATTCTAAAACCTAGGAGATTTTTTAGGGAAAAGCAATAGAGCAGTAGATACACCCCAAAACAAGTAGCTCTCCTGTGAAACCAGGAGATCTGGCAGCACTGCTTAAATATGACGGACGTTGACTGAAGCACCGATGGATAAGTTTTTGTTTTAAATATTTACGGACGTCAAGTCTATCTACGCATTACTAAACACGCACGATTCACGATTGAATTGACGTACGTCAGGGCTACGCAACATCCAGCCGCACATCGTGCAAGAAGTAGTAGACACAAATTCGGTCGTGCAAGTACTTCACGGTACTAATAATTATTATTGACGTCCAGCAAGCCTACGCACCTATCGTTTTGCGTGGTGCATCTTGCCCGGAGGGACAACCCGGAAGGATAATGCCTAGTGGGCTTGAGGTATGTCTAAATTAGAGATGGGCCGACTACACAAAACGACGAGGTGGGAGGACCTTGTGCAGGGTCCGTCCGGGTTGGTACCACCATCTTATCCATTAACCTACCGCCAAGCAGCAGTGTTCGCATTGTTGTGTTCCGGTTTGGGGATAAGACAGCCGGTGAAATGACTAGCATAGAGGCATTCCATCTTCGGCCTCAGGGTTGGCAACGCATTTGCAGTCTTAGGATTGCGGTCTTGTGAATGCGAATGTCTATGGGTCACAGTTTCCACTTACCATCAGGTGGCCTGTGTGCTCGTTTGCCTTCCTATGATATAAAAAAATAAAAAAAAATAAAAAAAATACAGATTTTGCCGACTAGCCAGTCGGCCGACTAGTCGGTTCTTGAATTGCCGATTAATCGGCCGACTAGTCGGCAATTTTTTAAGCTAAGTTCGGGTGCGATCGGAAACGTTCGTGTCGCTTCGTCTCCCGCGTCATTTGCCTCGTGCTATGCCAGTTATGAAACGAGATGATGATCCGTATGTAATGAGTGGAAGCACCTAAACTACTCGAGATTTCCAGAGATTGCACGTCTTGCTAAAAAGTATTTGTTTTGTCCACGAAGCTCTGTCTGCAGTGAACGACTGTTTTTAGAAGCCGGAAACATACGAAGCAAAAATAAACCGTTTGCTTCCCGATCGAGCAGAGATTTTTACTTTTCTGCACCATAATTTGCCTCTTGTTGCAAAGTATAAAATAAAATAATAA
The DNA here is from genome assembly GCA_927399475.2 of Acleris emargana. Taxonomy (NCBI): domain Eukaryota; kingdom Metazoa; phylum Arthropoda; class Insecta; order Lepidoptera; family Tortricidae; genus Acleris; species Acleris emargana. Next base: position 7,630,937 of record OV656835.1, on the reverse strand, counting down.
ATAATGAAAAGCTTTTATTTTTATTTTTAATTAATAATATTAATATTATTTCTTGTTTTGATTAGAGTAAAATAAGATATGTTTGTTTAATAATAAATAACGCAACATACTTAGTACAAACTATAACTTCATTTTATTCATCCTGTGCAATAAAATCTTAAAATAAAAAATAAGTTTGTTTTGAAATGGTTTAATTTCTTCCAATGTCCTATATTTTCCTTTAGGCGATTAAGTACCGAATATTCGGCATTTTTTGCCGACTAGTCGCCGACTAATGGCCGACTATAAATAATGAAAAATGAAAATGAAAAAGTTTATTTAATAAAAAAATATTTCAGTGGATATAGCACGACCCTGCATCCTGAGCTAGGAAACCCTGTGTTACAGGATGCAGTTTCGTTCGGAATCACATTAAAAAAAAAAAAAAAAAAATTGTGCCGAATAGTCGGCCCATCTCTAAGTCTAAATGCTTTGATATGAATGCTAAGGGCGCTTTACATTCACCAGCGAACGCGCGAACGCAATACGCGAAATCGTGATAGTGTGAATCGGGCGCGCGAATTATACTGTGAACGCTTCGAATATGGAGCCTTGGAGAGTTCACGCACAATGTCGGACCGCACTATACACAAGTGTCGCGACAACTTTGAGCGAGTAATCTAAGGCGAGCAATAGTTCAGTATGGAATCGATATTTAGACGTGAAAAAAACATACAGAAAAATATATAAAATACATTCTGTAATGTAATGAATTAATTAATGTAATTCTGTAGCTCTGCCTACCCCACTCTGGGATTACAGGCGTGAAGGTATGTATATAAAATTAATCAAAATCGATGGAAATACTTATACGTAAAATTTTATGTTTTTTTTTTCCAAATTTGTAGTGTTTTTTTAAATACATATACACTTGAGAGCAAAGAAATCGAGCCACCGTTGCAATTTTTACTTCGATGCTGATTGTACAAAGGTCGTAAGTGTTATCATGAAAATTCGAATGCCATATGATAAGTAATCTCGTCTTCTATCGAATAACACAATTTTTAGTGGTGGGGATGGGTATTTCCCGTCATTATGGGCAATATTTAACAATACCCCCTCTAATTGACAACATTACAAAAAAAAAAGCATTATTGTTTTTTTGCGTTTATAATAGCTGGTTAGAAATTAGACTACCCGTATTTCTTGGTTTTTCTTTATTTAACTTAAATTCGTCGTTAATAATTTATTAAAGTAATAGTCATTAAAAAGACCGTATATACAAAGTTAGGAATACTGATGTCTTGATCTTAGCCTGATGTAAAATAAAAAAAGTAACTTTAAACAGAAACAAAACTGACTGTCATGTCATGTCACTCATTCGCTGCCGTTCGTTCACAAATTTGTTATTTTGCGTAATTTAATTAGTTACGTAATTTGTAGACGCCATTAAAATAAATAAACTATTTTGCGTAGAATCGAAAACGTGTCGTTAGAATCAAGTAATCCGTCAGACAGATAAAAAATTAACATGATAGTTGTATATATTTTTTAATTCCTTTGGTAATAAATGGACTAAGGGCACTATAAGTGTATTCCTAACATTCACAATCCAAGTTTTTTTACTGTTTTTCCTAAATATAAAAAAAACTAATGCATAAAAAAATCCAAAGATATTTTTACTGTAATCAGCAGTGGAAAATCTAGAAACGGTATTTTATTTTACTACCTTAGCACAAAATGAATTGTTGTCAATTAGCTCATTAGTGCACATACTGATTGTGCCACATCATTAGGTATAAAACCATTTTGTTTAATTGTTTTTTACATCATTTGTTTATGATACGACCCCCTGAACACATCTCTTCTCGATTCTACTGGAAAACCTTGAAGAAACATGGATACTACCCCGTCTGGAGCCGCCCAAGCAGTTGCTCTGTTGCAAACAGGGTTGGGTCAACGTGAAGTGGCCCGACAACTGAACCTGACACGATCATCTGTCCATCGTGTGTTCCAAAGGTTCCAAGCGACTGGTGCTTTCTCCAGAAGACCTGGCACTGGTCGGGTACGCTCTACCTCGGAGCAAGATGACCGCTTCATTGCTGTCAACTCGCCACGGAATCGACGACTCAATGCTGTTCAGCTTCAGCGGAAGCTACGACAGACCCCGAATGTGTCCATCAGCTGATGGACTGTTAGAAGGAGACTTGCAGAGAAGAATCTAACTTCACACAAGGCTGCGAATGGCCCTAAAATCACCCCGAGTCACCGTCAAGCACGTCTTTGCTTTGCGAAGACAGACATTGTGCACTGGGCGTGGTGTCGGGCCAAATTCAAGAGGATTGACTGCTCATCGGTACATTGAAGAGGTCCTCGCTGAACATGTGGTCCCATTTGCTGGCTACATCGGTGACAACTTCATGCTGATGCAAGATAACACCGGACCACATACAACTCGGATCACTCAGGAGTACCTAAGAGAGGTCAATATCCATACCATGGATTGGCCAGCACAAAGCCCGGACTTGAACCCGATAGAGCAAGTCTGGGACGAGAAGACAGCGATCGAGGAAGAACGGGCGGACATACCTCAAGAATTTCATCAAAAACTCGTGCGTTCGATGAAAAATCGCATGCGTGCATGTCGATTGGCTAGAGGAGGGAATACACGTTATTAAAAACTGATAATTTGTTTTAATTTTCGTAAAACTCCTTAATTATTCCCTTGTATTCTTCTGTTCTAAAGTATGCATTTTGAGAGCCTTGCGGTTTTTGGCCCTGAAATGCACTGAAAAATCCACCCCCTCCATTACAAATTATGTCATTCAATAGAAGACAAAATTACCTATCATATGGCATTCGAATTTTCATGATAACACTTGTGGAATGTATTATACATATAAACCTTCCTTAAGAATCACTCTATCTATTAAAAAAAACCGCATCAAAATCCGTTGCGTAGTTTTAAAGATTTACGCATACATAGGGACAGACAGCGCAAGCGACTTTGTTTTATACTATGTAGTGATTGTAAAACAATTTTACTTTATTGTTATCAATGTTGTTTATTTCGAGTTCTCAGCGTCAGTAAAACAACGTAGATTTTTCAAGTAGGTACTTACTTAAAAAACTAAAATCAGGGCATCTCTTCCAAATTGCTTCGATTTCATTATCATATTGTTAATGATAAATCTTATTCACTTGACAGTAAAGAGCCACTATAGCTTCAACAATGCAACTACAATTTAAGAAACACATTTTAACACACACCTAAAATGTTTTAAAAAAAATGGAAAATAACTATATACCTCTGTACTACTATTTTGTACGGTGGCTTGACTGACAAATATTTAAAAAACTTCAGACCTACGAAACATACTAATTTATAACCAAGTCGTAATCGAGTAGAGTCGATATCGATATTATTGTCTAGTCTTATGTTTAGACCATGTTTACGTAATGGATGCAACTTTTTTTAGCATACTTAATTTTTTTTTTTCCTTAATTGAGCTTTGGCTACCAGGGCCATCAGCTTAATTAGCATACTTAATTTCCCTTTACAGTAATGATGACAGCTATTGTTTTATGGTTTTTTATTTTAATATTATAACCCCTTCTACGCTAGTCCTTATTATTTTAACGGCAAGAATCTGACATATTAAAAACGTTTGCTCCATCCCTTTCTCTCATGGAAGTCTTGAATGATGAGTGACAATCAAAGTAGAGCTTCCGTCTGCTCTATCGTGTCTATCAATCAAATGTATTCTGTGAACTACACAGACCATACTATGGTCTGTGCACAGAATACTTTGTTATATGCTGGAGTCTGTTCAGTCTGTGAATATAGTTCCTGTGAATTATCACGGTAATGTCACGTTTATTTTTTGTAATTTTCCACATTAAAACAGTTTTCACATAGTTGTATCAACGGTGTATAAAAAAAGAAGCTTGAAGAATTGTTACATAATTGGCAGATATTGTATATATTCCGGATTATTTTGTAAGTGTGAAGTACTAGATTAATAATAATTTTGCATGTATGTGCTGTCGTCAGAGGAAGCGGTGGGTTACAAATTTGTGTACATATTAAATGCATCTACGCCTATTGCAACTCTGTAGTTCAGTTTCTGTTGCTAAACGAGGGCAATCGATAGAATATAACTTATTAATAAGATTTCCAGTAGCAGTTAATGAGTCGGGTACGCCGTGAATTTTTAACCGTAGTTTTACAAGCGTTTTGTGGGACAATGTTCTATTGCAATATTGTATTTAATAGTAGAAAAATGCACCATTTACCAATTAACTATACAGATGTTAATTTAGGCCTAGAGGGAACAAGGCTATCTTAAAATAATAATGTATGTGCTTTTTGCTATTAAAAAAATATTTATTCAACACCTGCCTTCATAATAGTATCACATATTTTTTAAACTGATTTATTTATAATCGCATTTATTCAAAGAAACTTTCTTCTAAGTACGAGCAAGCAAACAAATTGAAGCATTAACCCATCGTAGGCTTAGGCACGGATCCGTGCTCAAAATTTGAATATCTTTTTGTATTTTTTTTAAGCCTAATTTTATGGACTATATCTTAATCAAAAGAGACTAGAACTTGGTACTTTTTTGACCTCCAGCTGACGACGGGTTAAAACATTTCTCTTTAGTAATACTGACCTCCTACAGAAAAAAGGCTCATCTACTATATGAATTGTATTGCACTTTCAACCTTATTATAAACCCTCGAGAGTTAAATATGCTTCTATGAATTAATTGCACTTATGCCTTTTCTCTGTGAAGTTCAGAATTGTCCCTAAAGTCCCCAGTCCCCAGTTGACAGTCTAAAACTAAACTACATTATATACCCTTAAGATGTAAATGCATCTTAAGCTTTCAAGCAGGGTCTCCACTGCGAGATAACCTTTTGAAGGCTCTGTTGTATGCTAAACAGCGTATGTAATGTAAGGGGCCCACTATGTTCGCAGTGAAAACCCTTGTTTATTTAATGTTGATTCTGTGTTTTTACTTGTTCCATCACTCATAATAACAAAGTGTTACATACTGCACTCGTAGTATTTTTATGTATATAGTTAACAGTATGTTACAATATTTCATTTTTATCAGTTTGGATTGAGGACACCTTAAAATTCGGAATGACTTATTTCCGAACATTCATTTGTCATATGTAGGTTTGGTTAGGTTTGATTTATAAGTGATAACCAAAAGTAAAGCCTTGTATCAAAAAATTGATATTATTATGAACATTCATAATTTTGATCAATTGAAATACTGCGTATGAAACCTTCCAGAAAAGAACCTATTGGTCACTTGCCTCTTGCGATCTTGTTTATTATTTACATTCCTGTTTCATTTTCTTATTATTTGAATCGGTCTATAAAGCTAGTGTCGCTATGTTTGCGGTACGGTAAAGCTTGTGTTCAGATGTAATTATTTAGGTGATTCTATAGCCGTTCTCTGTAACTGCCAATGATTGTTGTATTTTGTTCTCTTACTGTTGAGATACCTAAGTCTGCGTAGATGCTTTGGCTGCTAATGCACCAGGGTATTATGTATACCATCCTGATTGTTTCTGCTTGAATGATATCAATGTTGCTGTTTGCAGCTGTAGCTCCATACATGCATACAAGTTTTAGAATTGCTTTATTAACTGCTAGTTTACTATTTGTGGGTGTTAGCGTTCGCGTTTGCGGGCCAATTGAACACTTTTTTCCAAGATCACATTAGGCAAGTCACGTTATAAAAGACATGTTAATATTTTAAAGGACTTTGTATTCTGCCATAATTTATTTTTGATTTTTATTGAAAATCTCCAATGCAATGGTTTTAATGCACAAATGGAAATGGTTTTTAAGTTTTTTAGTGTTGAACCACATACGATGTTGGTAATAATAATTCAAACAACAAAGTCTACTCAAGTCAAGTCAACGTGTCAACGTTAGTATAGAGCATGCTTGCCTTAAAATCTCATCTAAACGAAAGATTAATTTATTAGGCGAATTTATGTAGGGTAAAGTCACCAGTGGTCAGCCAGAGACCATTAGTCGACCTTATATGAGTGCAAAGAGTGGGAAACATACCTTTCGTACTCTTCCCACTCATACAAAGTATAGGCAGTGGCCGACTACAGGTCTCTGGCTGACACTGGTGCCTTTACCCTATGTATCTATTTTCGTTGTTTCTTAAAGCTTTCATGTTTACTTTTGCTTTGCGAACATTTTTTTTGTAACAAGCCCGTATTATGTTTTTAACTAGCGATCCACCCTCGTTTCGCTTTAGTTTATGAGAGTTTTCTTTAACACCTGTAGATAATCTGGAAGGTTTCTCTTGCATCACTCTTTCTATTGATGAAAACCCTGTTGAAATCTGTTGTGTAGTTTAAAAGATCTAAGCGTACATACAGAGGGACATGCAGCAGGAAGCAACTTTATTCAATACTATGTAAAGAAGCATTGACAATTGTTGGGACCTTATGTTAAGTTTTTTTTAATAATAATGAATAATGGGCCATGCGGTTGCCTGCTTAGAATAGTGCCACTCCATTTCTTCCCGTGGAAGTTGTAAGAGGCGACTAAGGGAATATAGGCTTGTAGTATTGTTAGGCGACTTGTCACTCATATACACATGGTTATCATCTAAGCCTGATTGTGCAAAATGTGGTTACATATTTAACAAGTTTTTAGAGTTGTTGATAATTCTGTAGCTCTGCCTACCCTACTCTGGGAATGAAGGTGTGAGTGTAAGCATGTACCTTTATTTGTTTGTGTTTGTGTGTGTTGCTTAAACTTATTTTATTTTTATGACCTAAATAACTTACATGAAAATCAATATAGCAAGTATGGAGTTCTCAGGATCCGTAAGGGGTGTCATAACTAGCCAATTGTCAGGTAGATACAGTTAAGGCGCGTACAGATTATGCGCGTAAACGCACGAACATTGGCTCGCGCAGCGCACCTCTATGGGGTTACCCCGTCCCCCGTCCCCCCGGCCGTCACGCGAGCGAATGTTCGAGAGCTTGCCGCGCGTAATTTCAGATCACTGAAATCATCTCCTGTGAGAATAATATATTTTTTGTTTCCAGGTTCCTAGTTCTGCATACAATCGAGGACAAGACATGGGAAAAGAGTAAGTTATAGCTAAGTAATAAAGTCTACTGTTCAATGAAGCATCAGAATCGGATAACATTAACCCTAAAAGCTGTTATGGTTGCACTTAGTTAGAGACAGTTGATGAATGACGGTTAAGTCTTTCCTTAGCAACGATTTTTCATACATCAGTTTGAAAAAGGAATGAGTTAATTTGTTTAAAAGGTCACGTGCACGTGCCGATGCACGTCTGTGAGAGACGTATATAACTTTCTCATTCTAACAAATGTTACGTGAGAGTTTCTTACTATGGCCCTAATTAAATATAATATAAAATTCGTAAAAATATATTCCACTTTGTTTCCTTTACACTATCGATGGTGGAATTATGAACCTTTTTTCGTGCAAGTAGCTATAGGCTCTTTTTACTCTATATAACCGTATTGCTTTTGACATAGTATAGTATTTTTTATAACTCGGCAATATACAATAACACCATGTAATAGGCAATATGGTTTTACCGAGTAGAATGAGGCCCCGTATGCGTAAAAAACAATTAAGCACACTAAAGATAGCAGTCTGGGTATTTGGTTATGATATTTCAAAAAGTTAACTCGACATGTCAAATATTACTTGTGCGTTACTGCAGTGATTTATGTTTATCTATTTAGTTTTATATTAAGACTTAAAAGGTAATTTTAAAATTGCTGGCTGGAAATACTAGCTGCATTTAAATAAAAAGAAAAGTATCATTTAGTAGCCTACGCTTTCGATTTTGCACCTGTAAGAGTTTACTCTGGGTTTGAAGTGGGCGGGACCGCCCAGTTTCAAACCTACCTCTCGAGGAGCTTTAATTTCCAAATCAGTCGTAACCCGTCGCTGCGCGAGTAAGCACGTTTAAGTTACGCCTAAGTCACGCCGTACGCCCGTCGGGTCGGTCGTCTCGGACGAGTCACGCCGTACGCCCGTCGGGTCGGTCGTCTCGGACGCGCAGTCGCTGCGTTCGTTTTCTAACTATTTAACTATTCCGTGAAGTCGAGAAACAACTATTCCGGCGGACGTCCGAAATCTACGATGGAGACTTCGATTCCCAACGTTAACCTATGAGTTTTCGTAAGTAAACTACTGTTATGTGATGCCAGAGATCGGACAAGTTGGCGTCACTACTCGCAATAATGAGGACATGGCTCCAAAGATTATTAAAAATTATAAAAGGATCAAATTTAAATTTAATGTTGGAAAACAATTAATTAAATTAAATTAATGTAATATTAATGAAATTAAATTAATGAAATTAAAATCTTTAGAGTCATATCCACATTATTGCGAGTAATGATGCCATCTTATCCGATGTCGATATCCGAAATTCGGGAAACAACTTGAGAAAATGTACATATTATTCCGCTTGCTAAATGCGTATAAAAGCAGTAGTCCGTACAGGATCTCACTGTTCTTGAGAGGAGAGAGCGTTGTCTTAGAGAGTATATGAGGTAACATGATATACTACAGGGTTGGGCAGATTAAGTGTCCTAGTTGTGTATGGCTTTTTTACTTAAATATAACTTAACTTCTTATTCACTTCGTATTTTTTTTTTGTTGACAATTTAATCTTCTTTATGATTTCTACACGTCAGCTTGATATATTTTGTTTTTATTTTGTTTTCATCAATGGACGCGAAACGCCAGCACGTGTGCGATTTGTACCAGAAAAAATACCGACCGTGTGAGATATTGAAGACGCTGAAACATTTAAATATCAATATAAGGTTTATATCGCGGACCGTCAAGCGATTCAAAGAAACGGGATCTTCACAAATCAGGCCCAAACCTGGGAGAAAGCCATCTGTTCGCACCAAAAACATTAAAAATATTCGTGAGCGTATAGACGAAATCCAGCTCGAAGTGCAAGCAAACTTGCTAAAGATATGAAAATATCCCGTCGAACAATGAGTCGTATTTTAAAATATGATCTTGGGCTAAAGGCCTACAAAAAACAAAAAAATCATGGCTTAACAGATGCCCAGAAAAAAGCTAGAGTGAAAAAATGTAGGGAATAGCTAGCTTGGCACGACGGCGATGATATTATTTTTTCCGATGAAAAGATGTTCCAGTTACAAGACAGTCACAACCAACAAAACGATCGTGTCTATGGTGCTTCATTGAAGGATATTCCTGTGGACAAATTAGCCGTACAACGGGTTCCAGAGTGCATCAGCTGTCATGGTATGGGGTGCGATATCGCCTAGAGGCAAGTTACCGCTGCTGTTTATTGATCGAGGTGTCAAAATTAACCAAGACTATTACATCCAGAACGTGTTACAGGGTCATTTGCTAGAAAATGCTCAAAAATTATATGGAAACGACTATTACTGCTTCCAACAAGATAGTGCCCCATCTCACAAAGCTAAACGCACTCAAGATTGGTGTAGAACAAATTTTACAGATTTTATACCTTGGCAAGAATGGCCTGTATCATCGCCGGATTTGAATGCTTTGGACTTTTCGATATGGGTTACATGCTGAGCAAGATTGGGAGCACACAGGGCATGAATCTAAACTCATTCAAGCATCGATTAGTCAAGATATGGGATGAAATACCAGACGAGGTAGTGCGTGCCGCGTGTAATGCATTCTATGGAAGAATGCGTCAAGTTATTAAAGCTGATGGCGAGCGATTTGAACTTATGAATTAGTTTTTTAAGTATAGAGTACGCTAAAAATAAAAACGTGATAAATTAAAAAAAAATCTGTCTTGTTTTAATTTTATGGCTCTTTTTAACTAGGACACTTAATCTGCCCAACCCTGTATGTTACAAGACATTTTCGGTTTTCGTTTTCTTTGTATGAAAATCGAATGCCTCAGATAATTTTAAAAGTACCCGTTTTTGTGTAATAAACACGTTAGGAATATGATTTTTGTAGTTAACATTTTCAAATGCCTTAACGTACTAAAATATATGATGATAGAACATCGTTGGTGAATGCAGTTTAATTCCTATTTGATCCGAAGTAATCCGAACTCAATATCCGCTATCGCATGTCACTTCGAAATTGGTAACTAAAATAGTCCTAGCCTCGTCTTGCCTTTTTTTTAAATACTTCCGGTTTCTGCCCATTGTCCTCTATAAAGGACAATTTTACATATCAAATTTGATTTCCCGGGCAGAAACTACCAAATCGAATGTGTCCTTTATTAAGAACACTGGGCAGGACGAGGCTAGATAAATTTGATATTGGAAGGAAGTTTTTAGTCAATTGTATTTTTTTTTCACAAAGTCTCTGCTAAGCCTGCTTTTTATAAATGCCCAGTCTTTTGTTCATTTTATAGTCCGGTTTCTATGCTAGTGCTTATTCTATGGTAAAATCCACATTTCCTTATCATCAGGCACTTTATCTTCCGATCTAGGGGTCCTAAATATAAATTCTATTTGCTCTATAGGTCCTACAGGAAAGAATTTCGAAAGAAGTCCATGTAAGTAAAATTGTAGAATATTTTCGCTATGCCAGGTTTGGCCTTTTTCAAAACAAAAACCGTGGTTGCACTATAAAGAGTTTTAATGTTAGAAAAAACTAATATGTCAATAGTGAAGTGATTGTCAGCAAACATGGGGACAACAAAATAATGTTTACCATCTAAAACATAAACAATGCAACAATAAACATCATAAACTAGTGAAAACACTAGTTAAAAATAAAAATGCCAGGCTAAGAATGAAATTCAAGCGTTAAAATGACCGATTCACCATCCGCCATCAAAATATCCATAGAGTTGCCCAGTGGACGCGGGATTAGGTAATCTTTCGAACGTATCTCCTAAAAATACAATACGATACAGACCCAATATTGAAACTAATTTAAATATACCGTTGCAGAATTACGCAATATAAAATTAAGAAAAACGAAGAATGCAGTGATGTCGTAAGTACATACTTGTTACTTTCTCTTTCAGGACCAACGTAGAAGCCGATAAGGCTTTAAACGGCGACAAGGTTGACGACGAAGCGCGGAAAAAAAAGAAGGCCAAAAAACATAAGAAGCACAAGAGAAACGAGGAAGATGAAGTGAAAACCGATAGGAAAAAGAAAAGGGTGAGAAAAGAAAAGCATAAAAGCCCGAAACCTGAGAGTGAAACGTCGCTATCTGATGTAGAAGATCTTATAAACAAGTCCAGGGACCGTAACCCTATTATTAGACACTCTCCAGAAAGAAACACACCTGTTGTTGAGCCTAAAGCTAAAAACGGAGACACTAAAAAAGCAATCCAACCAGAAAAAGACGACGCTCTAGAAGTCATATCATCTAACTCCGAAACAGAGAACTACCAAGACGATTGCGCGAGTCCAGAACTAAATGTGATAGAAGATGACTTAAATCTTGAAGATTTAATGAAACAGAAGGAACTGCTCCAAGCAAGATTAGTCGCCTGCTATTCTGATAAAAGTGACGACGGCAGGAAGGAAGATGGCGTCATATGTATAAACGACGATAAATCAACACCAAGCAAAAAATCACGCTCCGAAGATAGACGCAGACATAAGTCGAGTAAAGATCGGTCTTCAGAAAGGGAGAGAGATCGACACAGGTCGAAAAGAAACGAAGAAGATTTGCGTGAGATCATTAACAGGGAGAATAAGAAAGAGATGGAGAAGAGACTAGAATATAGAGAGCGAAAAGAGCGCGAGCGTAGAAAACAGTTGGAAGTGGATCGTGAGAGGGAGCGAGTGCGGGAGCGTGAAAGGGAGCGAGAAAGGGAGCGGGAGAGGGAGAAGAAGAGGGAAAGGGAGAGGGAACGAGACAGGGAAAGGAGAGATAAGCTGGATAGGAGGGATAGCCACGAGTCGAGACGGCGAAGGTCCAGGGAACGAATGTCGCCGCGCACCAGCCGCCGGCTGTCGGACCGCGACAGAAGATCTAGGGAAAGATACAGCGACAGATCTAGGGATAAAAAGGGATCCGATAGAGACAGACGCAAGGTAGGTTTATCAGGACCTATGACATTTAGGAACTGGATATGTTATCAGGATTTTTCTTACCCTTTTATTAACTTGCTCTATTGTTTTGTGAATGCCACATGTCACATTATGTTCTTTCAGAGGAACAGTGGCCCTAGACAAAACGCATTGAGAATGTAATCGTTATCTAAAATGTATTGGATTGACGTCTGTTAAACATCTTAACCTAATTGTACAAATTGTGGTTACAGAGTTATCAACAAGTTTTTGGAGTTGTTGGTAATTCTGTAGCTCTGCCTACTCCACTCTGGGAATGAAGCCGTGAAGGTATGTATGTATGTATTGGATTGACGTAAGCTGCCAGATGGTCGCGTCGAGAGCTTTAAGTCAATCCATACATTTAGACAGTTTTCGAAAAATCTACAATGCGATAGCTCTTCGAAGGTACTTCGGCTTTGTACTTTTCTCTCACTCGCTCTCTTACGATCTCATTCAGAGTGTGTGAGAGACAAGTACAAAACCGGAGCATCTTAGTGCTCACAGGCTATACGATAGCGTTATGCATCTTGTCTGGGCCTCAGATTCCATGTGCAGGGCTTGTATTCGACATGGATTGTCATATTATATCCGATCGTTTTGTAGAAGTATTGCTGTATTTATCCTCTTTGCCATGAATGGACAAGGAAGATAGAAACGAAGCATACCAAAATTAAAAACTATCAGTACTTATATTGTTCAGGTACTGCTGTATAATATCAAAAGACAACTAGTTATTTTCAGTAGCTACATTCATGTAATATAGCCGTTAGATATTCATATGTTTTCCTACTCCTGTACTTTTATCTGTCATTTATATAGTCACGAACACTAATATAAGAATATAGATAATATGTCCGCAGAACATTTCGTAAAAAAGTCTATCTAGTCTATTCCCCTTAACAGCACTTGTGCTTTTTTGAGCCAAAACGATATGCCTAGCTGCCAAAGCTTTACACCTAGGTTAATTTGACTAATCAAAATACTTCACCAAATTAAACCACCAATCACAATACACATTGACTGTCAATCGGAACGTTAGGTTCTTTTTGGTATGTAAACTCTTTTACTAATTTAACTCTTTAAAAAAAAACATTTTATTTGGTATCAACCAACCAGAACGCAGCTATATTAAAATCGACCAATCAGGTAAAAGAATTCATTTCTCAAATCATTAGGTGTTTTTTAGTCCCTATTTCACAAGTTAAATCGATTGTGCAACTTTTTTTAAAAATATGAAACCTGGCAAGTGCACATCAATTTAAAAACAAAGTTAACCATAGACACATATTTTGTTGGTTTCGAATGTTTCTCGCTCGTTTGTTGTTCTGTGCTTCGTTCGTTCGTATTCTAACCTAGGTATATTAATTTAATTTTGCATTTTATTTGAAACCTAGTCGTAGAAAAAGTATTGTATGCAACGGTGTATAACTAAGTCAAAAAATACTAGTGGCGTCTTGCTTTACGATGTTCGCCTGCGGCTCACATCTTAACCACACCACTCGTCTTTTTTGACCTCTCTTATACAACTGTTGCATAAACTACTATTACTCTAAAGTTACATTATTGCGGTACCGAAAATGAACGCTTCATATTATTTGTTACTAATGCCCGCCTTCCACTGCGAGCGGAGCGGGCCCCGTGCGAACTTGGTTTGGCTTAGAACGGTGGCTTCAAGTGATCCAACGCGAGCTAACCTCTTGAAGTCACCGATGTAAGCCAAACGGAGTCCGACCATACCAACCGACCATACTGAAGCTTAGAATACACATCGATGAAGCGGCAACAAAAAGGTATCGCAAATAAGGAGTGGTCCCGATAAAAAGTAGCAGTACATAATATGGAATTTATTTTTATTTTGTGCTAATTTCTAAGCAGTGCATTTTTAATAGTAATCTGTAAATACTATTAAATAAAATAAACAATAAGAATGGTAAAAATTAAAGAGGGATTTCAAGTTATCGCCGTTTACATTAAATCTCACCTAAAACTTTTTGAACAGTGTCTTTTGAGAGAATTTATGAGGTATTTGTCATTAACATAGTTTTTTTTTAAGTTTGATGGGCTAGTTAATACCTTATTGAATTGTCTTTTGATCATTATTTAATATTTTTGATTTGACTTTAGTTTGAGGTAGTTACATGGATTTTCAAAAATGGTGTATTTGCCATTTTTACGGAAATTTGTCTCCCATAGAAAAACCCTTGTCAGAGGTTAGATTGGAGAAACTTCCTAACTACCCAACGTGAAATCCAGTTTATTGGTATAACTTATTCGTATAATAATATTCTTAAAAGCATAAAACAAGTTCTGAAAATGGAAATTCAATTGTGGTATTGTAGAAAGCTGCAAGCGAAGATTGTCAAATTGTGTCGTACAAAAAGTTATAAAGTATATTGCAATAAATATTGAAAAAACTCAAGGAATCTTACACATTTCAATATTATTGTATTTTATTTGACAGTAAGATATCTACACATTACTAAAAAGAATAAACTGCTTCATAATAAGCAAACAATAAAAATAAAAATCTGATAATTCCTTGCTACTTTTTTGATGAACCACTCCTTAGGTATTATATGGAGTCCTTTGGACGTCACTACACTGCGTCGCCGTGTCGCCGTATATGCAACAAGGTCGCGGTGGGGTACAGATGCATTCACAAACCGCTCTTTAAATCCAACAGTGACATTATGTAATAATTTACAACAAAACGCAAGCTTTAAAAAAAACCCAATTATTACTAACCAACTTTAAATCGTTATAAATTGTAAATGATCATTCGAAACGAAAAATGCCGAAAGAAACCTAAAACTGATTTTTAAATATCTTTTTAATGATACCCTACATGAAAAAAAAGGGGAAAAGGGGTAAAAAGGAAGTCATGTCTGTGTTACCTTCCGTGAACCGCTCGGTGACAGAGCGGTTCCATCGGAAGACCAGCGCTGGCTTCACAGCCAGCACATGCTGAGTTGGGACCGTTTCGCAACATTTACACTATCTGTCGTTTCTTTTCCTAATTTTTCATGTTATATTTGTGTGTTATTTGTGTGAATAAATGTTATTTCTTTCTTTCTTCTTTCTATATAAACAAAGTCACTATTCGATTAATATTTTTCGCAAGCGCGTTTACTATTCGCCTCGGCCGTCACACGTTCACAAATTGCCGGTGTGGCATCTCTTGAAGCTAATCTGATGATTTAAGGCAGCATCATCATCAGCAAGACGTCCACTACCTTCCCCAAGGTTCTCCACAACGTTCGGTCCTCTGCTGCTGTCATCCGGCGGTTTCTCGCGGCAATCAGATCGTCGGTCCACCTTGTGGAAGATCTGCACTTCGTCTCCCGTTGATTAAAGCGTTAGGGAGAAATAGGAAAACTAAAAAAAATGAGAGCCTACTAAGACAGATTTTCTCTTAGTTGACAAAAATGAATACAATTGTTAAGACATTACTTATATCAACTAAAGCTAATAGTAATAACATCAAATTTATTTAGTGATTCAAGTAACATGTACGTTGATGTATCTAACGGCTTGGAAAAAAGATGTAAGAATCGAAAATGTGACACATTACCTTGAGATTTTACCATTAGTTATGATTTTTATCAATTAGTTTAACTACTCATCAAACAACAGGCCCAGTTGATGTTTCCATGGTGTTGTATGAAATCAAGACGCTCATGCGAATCAATCACAATCTTGTTAGAAGCGAACAACTATTTATTTCAGGGAAAATAGTCTTTATCGTAGACCCACTTTGTACTTTAACTTACTCTCTATAAGACAAAAATAACCACTGCTAGATCGAAACAGTAGTAACTCAAAATATAAGTGTTCACAATGGAGTGCTGGCCCCTACCCTGATGTATGGTAGTGAATGTTGGGTGTGGCAGAACAAGCATGTAAGTCGTGTAAATGCAGTTGAAATGCGCTCTTTGCGTAGTATGTGTGGTGTGAAACTGATTGATAGAGTAAGAAATGAAAAAATCAGAGAGAAATGTGGAATAAAAGAAGATGTAGTGACTAAGATTGAAAAGGGCATGATTCGATGGTTCGGTCATTTGGAAAGGATGGATGAAAGAAGATTGACGAAAGAGATATACAGATCGAAAGTGAGTGGAAGGGTCGGAAGGGGCTGCCCTAGGCGTACTTTTACGAATCAAATCGGAGAAATACTGGAAAAGGGCCGAATCTTAAGTACCCGAAACCGACGTGCGTGCATGACTCGATGTATGAATGTTGAAGAAGCCAAAGAAATTTGTCAAGATCGTAGCAAGTGGAAAGAAGTGGTCTCTGCCTACCCCTCTGGGAAACAGGCGTGATTTAATGTATGTATGTTTTAAAATCAACTACTATGAACTTAAAACAAAACTAGCAATGATTTTGAGTTCATACTGTTTTGATCTCGCAGTGCGATGATGTCTCGATTCTAAGAAAATAAATTAAACCTTTGAACAGCGTATG
This sequence comes from Acleris emargana, assembly GCA_927399475.2. Classification (NCBI taxonomy): domain Eukaryota; kingdom Metazoa; phylum Arthropoda; class Insecta; order Lepidoptera; family Tortricidae; genus Acleris; species Acleris emargana. Next base: position 7,614,404 of record OV656835.1, on the reverse strand, counting down.
AAAGTCGTGCCACTGACGCCAACGCCAGCTTTAAACGTTAAAATAGACTTGTTACGTATGATTTAAGTTGGAATTTGCGTAGCATAGCAACTAGGTTTGCGTGTGGGACGCATTTTGCATTTACGTAAGTCGTTCAAAAATTTATTTGTAACTTACGCAATCACCCAAGGAAGCTGCATGATCCCTCACGGCCCACGCCTCCAAAGTGGGCGTTGAAAAAAATGGTGTAGGCGTTACCTTATTACGTAATAAGGTATTCAGGAAAATGTTCACGGCTTCAATAAAAGCCGACTCATTTACGTAACGAACTGTTGTTAAAGATCATTTTTCATCAGCTACCAAAGATTTGTTCGTGTCTTACTCTAGCAGAACAGAATTTAACATGGAGTTTAAATATGGCCAACTTGTTACAAGGTGACGCCTTGTAACAAGTCGCATATCGGATCTGTGTCTAATTACTGTCTAATTAGCAGTTTAAAATGCTTGTATCTTCCGTATATCTCGGCCAATTGTAATTTTATTTCACTTTTGGTGATCCCTACATACACATTAAATCACGCCTATTTCCCAGAGGGGTAGGCAGAGACCACTTCTTTCCACTTGCTACGATCGTGACAAATTTATTTCGCTTCTTCCACATTCATACATGGAGTCATGCACGCACGTCGGTTTCGGGTACTTAAGATTCGGCCCTTTTAAAATATTTCTCCGATTTGATTCGAAAAAGTACGCCTAGGGCGGCCCTTTCCGACCCTTCCATTCGCTTTCGATCTGTAAATATCTTTCGTCAATCTTCTTTCATCCATCCTTTCCAAATGACCGAACCATCAAAGCATGCCTGGTGATACCTTTTGCGGTTTTTTAGTATTATGTTGGGAAATGCGATTGAAATAATCCATGCATATTCCCTATGTCGTGCGTGTAACGCTGTACAAATATCAACTTACTTTGAGCGACTTTGAATCCACGTGGCGTTTGTAAAGTCGGGTACTCACTAAAGAACCTTAACTGTAACTTTAGCACGTAAAATCGTGATGTGTACGCGGCTCGCAAGCCTGTTCTCCACTAGAAGCTGGTTACTGTTGAGTATCCTGCCTAAGGTTGACGCACGCATAACCGCTCTACCTCAATTCGAATGGTTCTGTATTCTTTGTATGAAACTCCATACTGTAACGCACGGTTATCGGCTTCGGAAAGACAACGCCTTCTCGGCACAAGCTAGCAGACGTCCACTGAAAAATGTATCGTACTGACACAGGTCAAATGTCACTTTTTAATGTCTCACTTTGAGCTGATCCGGTGCTTATAATCTGCACGTATTTCTGAATGTTTTAAATTTATTATGAAATTGGTTACAGGATTCGGGAGATATGACCCAAATGGTCCCTAGCTCTTCAGATGAAGAACTAGATATTTCCATTAACACCGACGATGAAGAGGAAACGGAAGAGCAGATCATCGAAAGACGGAGGCGGCAGCGAGAGCAGTTGTTAAAGGTATAGTGATTATAAAACTACACTCACGGACAAAATTAGAAGAACGGGAAATATTTTATTTTATTTTGATTAATTCAAAAGATTATTTTGTAGCATTACAGTAAAATAAAATAAATTAAAATCAATGGACTACCCCTTTAAGAATGCATTTTTTTTTTGGATTATTGACGTTATCTGTGATAATATTGTTTGTTTTATTTTCTTTAAAATGTGCATTTTTAACAATTATACCAATAAATACTCGTTTATTTATTATGGTAAATTGTATATAGGTAGTTCAGTCAAGGGAAAACAACTAAAGACCTCAATTATAAGGTAATAATTAGGCATCGGAGTTTTTGTCGCACGGTAAGACTAATAGCAAGCTATGGAGTCGTCATTTGCCATAAATATAAACTCTTATTCATATTCATACTCATTTATTTAATTTATCTTAAAATGCCTCTATAGCGGTCGGTTGTGTATATCTTAGTCAACTACTTATATAAAAAAATAATTTTCTATCAGATTATAAATTCATAACTTGAACTAATTTAACATACAATTCGCCAATAGTGTGGACTAAAACATTCCCTTCTGCCGTGTTTTAATGTATCTTTTGTTTGTTTATAAATTTTCGTAATTAAATCAGTATAAAAACGGTAATTATTTTTTATTGTAATATTTATTTTCCAAATATAACATTAAATAATCGTTTCTAAACTCGTCAACGTTGTTATCCTTGATTATAAAAAAATCCTGAATAATTAAATAATTAAATGAGTATGAATATGAATAAGAGTTTAGATTTATGACAAATGACGACTCCATAGCTTGCTATTAGTCTTACCGTGCGACAAAAACCCCGATGCCTAGTAATAATAATAACCCTTTTATTTATATGAGGATATTTAACTTATTAGTGTAGTGATTTTTTTGGAGTTCCTCTAAATTTGTCCGCGAGTGTAAAATCATTATTGTACACTGCGAACATCTCTGTACACTTACCCTTTGCACAGTTTTAAAATATCAATCTAACATAAAACAGGACTTTAATTTAACCTGTTAATTATTCATTAGATTATTCGACTCTAAACAACCCTATAGTTGGCAACCCACTGATTGTTGGTCCCATGATCTTTATTATAAATTATAAGGTAATAGAGTGGATAATTCAACAATCACTAGGTGCCGCTGTAACTGGTATTTTAAAGACCAATAATTTTGTTTTATATATTCCCATCCAGAGAAGTATCCGTATGATTATGTAAAGTATACGCACTTTACTTGTACGGTACGATTATTTCCACTTTGACTCTCGGGACATCTCGGTTTTAATCGTAAAGGTTCGTGTTTTCACATAGAGTATATGAAATCCTAGAATTTATTCACATTAAATATTCAAACCTATTCAGTATAATTATTGATTTAACATTTGTGTTCATCAAGCCACATCAATGTTATTCATAGGTCTACTGAAAAAAAAGGCAGGTGATCTACATTACTGTTTTAGACTCTTACGCACACTACGATATTATGAATATGCAGCAATGTGTCTCGTGTCATTTGCACTTCCGATCTCTCCCGATGAATGTCGAGAATTGCCGACCTTCAAAGTCCAGTTAATCGTACATAATAAATAGACCAATTTCATAGATAGTGTCATCGTTAGGGGCCTTCTAAACGAGCAACATTTTCACGGCAATGTGTGGCCGGCAACTATACGCATCTTGCTCTAACATACAAAGCAAGAGTAAGACAGCACTAGTTACCGGCCACAAGTTGCAGCAAAACATGGCCCATTTAGAAGCCCCATTATGGCACCAGTATTTGCAAACGAAATTCTAAGCGGTAAAACTTTGACCTGTTGTGTGAATATTCGGGCGTTTCAACCGCCGTCATTGTCTTCAAAAATAGCAGACCTGTTCTGCAAAAAAGCAGGATCTCAAATTCAATAACCAATGCAGTTTGAATTCTAGTAAGTTAGTAACATAGCTGGGCACCGTTAATCAAATAGTTAACTTCGTTAATCGTTAATCCGCTACAAAAAAAGTTAGCTTCGTTAAACGTTAAAGCGTTATATTTCGGAAGAATTAACGCAAGTTAACGTTAATCGTTAATCCGTTAATATGTGTAAAAAAATGCATTTTATATCGTTGCGTTAGTGAACTTATAAAACCTGTTGGTTTAGGTTCTGGAAGTTAACAGGATAGGAACAAAACAAAATACAAAAGGGCATAAGGTGCATATTCCCTTTCATGAACATTAACATGTTGAAGTTCTCGTCTGAAAACGAGGCTCGTTTTGGAGTTAAAATGTCTTTACCCGTGGAAAACAGACTTTTATTTGCAGCGCTTGAGGGTATAGCAGTATTGAATGAATAGATTTATGAATATCTGTTCCCCGAGGAATGCAGCATCTTTGAACGAGTCTTTTGATTTCATGTCCAGCCACATTTTAACGAGACTTTGCGCTTTACTCTTTAAAGAGTTGGAGCTCTTTGGTTTTTCTATAGACTGAGTGACAGAATTGAAAAAGTCTTCCTTGTCATCATCGTTGTTTCTCACACTACACACTCGCTGCTACGCGCCGCTCGGCACTTGTCGTTTCATACTTGTCTGAATCTGTTTTTCTTGCCGCGCTGCCGTGCCGTTCGGTAAATAGTAGGCATTGGATTAACGATTAACGGACTTCTTCATATTAACGGAAGTTAACGTGTCCGTTAACATTTTAAAAAGTTAACTTAAAAGTTAATCCGTTACTCAAAATCTTAACTTCGTTAATTAAAGATTAACGGATTAACGAGTTAATGCCCAGCTATGGTTAGTAATAAGGTTGATATTGCTACAGGAGTTTTATCCGAGATGCTGCTTTTTTGCTTAGGAGTGTTGGTAGTATCCTTTGCAATTAATAATACGCGTAGACAATAATGACGGCGGTTCAAACGCCCAAATAATCACCCTGTTATCGTGTCGTCAACGCCTAGAATAAGATACTAGGTGTGCCAACTACTCTATATCCTTTCTCCTCTATTACCTCTTTTTTGGTTCTGCTTATTCCCCAATGGTTGCATGTTTATACACCATTTTCTGGTCGGTGCCAGCTTTTTGACACCAAGGTAATGTATCCACTTCTTGGTGGACATGTTTATGTGCGGTCACAGTTGTGTTTTAGCCGTGTAACTCAAATCGGGTTTAGTCGGTTAGAATTTGTTAGGTTATTTTTACAAAATCATGCTTGCCAATGCGAATTTTTACGTCGCGTTCTTTCATGACCGCAAATATGATTTGTCTTTGTTCATGAAGCGATTTTTCATAAAGCGTTTTATAATGTTCGCGTTCATTTTCTTCACATATAAATTATTTTATTTGTCGTATTTTTTCCCAACCTGATTTGACGGTCTGGGATATTTTGGCCTCCAGACCTTAGTATAGTCACCCAACGTTAAACAACGCTGCCTGAAGAATGACGAATAATTAAATTTGCCATCATTAAAGAACGCGATGTGAAAATTCGCTCCTATGAAAAATGCTTTTGCAAGAACGATCTAACAAACCGTAGGTTATACTTGTATCTAGTATGTATTACTTGGCTAAATAATGAAGAGCAGCAAATTATCGTTCCCACGTGACTACCTGCCCAATATTAGAAGACATCAGGAGGCAATCTAATCTAAAAACTAAGCTCTAGGTCTTTACTTTGGATACTAGACTACGAACTAATATATAGAAATACACATTTTTTGGTGATGGCGTAATTTGAATAAGAGCGACCTGAAATGGTCTAAAATCATGTGGCAAGTCCCTGAAAAAACGGTAAGTTAGTTGAAACTAAGATAATCTAAGATACCTCTGAAACGGACTGAAATCCTGCTGAAGATGCTTCCAAAGAACCAAAAAGACAGTAATACACCGGAGTTACACTCGGATTTGCCCTTGTATGTGGGTACTGGAATGGCCCTGATGAGTGATGACCCTAGCAGGATTGACTTCCTATCCTTCTCTTACTTTAGTATGCATTGCGAAATTATTGTAATATAGTTGTCTCTTTTTAACACAATATTGGCGAACTTCATTTACTAAATAAAAACAGACCAGTAACCATTTTAGTTTGTTATTTGCAAAATGAGCTAAACGCCGCGCTGTGTGTGTACTTACCTACTTACCTAGTTTGATCTGATTTATTGAAAGAGAGTGAGCCTTTTTGGCAATAAAACATGAAGGTTACCATTACAACGTCAGGCGACCAGTGTGTTATGAGGTTTTGGAAAAAACAAAGACAACTCCAGATTGGTGACAAAGAAAATTACGAATATGACTGGTGTCTGGAAGCAGTGCATATGAAGCATATGTGTATAATAAACTTTAGTTAGTGCTTTTAAAAGACCAGGAAATACAATATGAAGAAACGAGTTCTTCATTACGGTGAGTACATGTTTATATTCGAATTTAGAAGTGATATTATTAAACTATGATGCTTACATATAGAACTAACATGTTTCTAACGTATAAAATCGTCATGCCAACAACTGCATCGTTGTTTAAATTGTCAACATATAACACGGGAAGAACATGTCAAATCCTGAGAAACTTTTTGAGATATTGACTATGGCTTGAGTTTATTTTTAAAGTGACGTGTTCTTTCCGTGTACCCTTCATATAAGTTTATATTTTCTGTTGCTTTCTTTTACCCCCTTATTCCTTTACCAAATCCCATCAACTTAATTGAGCACTTTAATCACTCCAGCTTCATCATGTACTCTATCAACGCTATCTTGCATTGGGTGTCTGGGTTTCCACGACGCAAAAAAGAGTCTATAATATTTGACCTAAAATAATTTGCCCTAAACTCACATTATATGAATTCATATGAACTAAAATCACATTTTTTAATCACTCAGTGGCTCAAGTCATGTAATTATTATATATTGTAATTTTAAAATCGAACATACAAAATCTATAACGTAACAGTCTATACAATCATTTTATATAATATTATATAACCTAATCTTAAAATGATTTGATTGAAAACTTATGAAGCGCGATTGTTATAAAGCTATAAAGCTTCATAGACTGAATAACGGTGTTATAAAACGCCCACTTCGGTTTTCGTAATTTTATCTCACACTTTAGTATGAGAATACAACTGTACCCTACTGATTTAAGGATCGATGGTTGCATATATTTACTATTATATCATATGAACACAGCGTTAATAGTGTTATAGTTTTTATTACATATAACAATTTTCGATAGTATAATTTTTTTATATCAAATAATCATTGTAGATTTGACCATTAATAATTTAGGGTTTTAGAGCATGTGATAGTTATAGCAAATGAAGTTAGAGATTAGGTATATAATAATAGCATTTGATTTTAGATTAAAAGAGGGTAGATGGCCATTAATAATATTATCCAGCTACACTCAGAATAGGAATGGAAATATCTACTTATATGGATTATATAATATTTTTATGATTAATCAGTACCTAATCTTTTCAATGATTATTATGACTTTTTAATGATATTGCCACTAAAATATTACAAGCGGTAATTATTTGTCATTTAGTATAGTAGTTTTTTTTTAAAGGCAAATAAATAGTTCTGTTTTTTTAAGGTTCCGTAGTCAACAAGGAACCCTTCTAGTTTCGCCATGTCCGTCTCTCAGTCTGTTCGCGGTTTAACTTGGAGATGCTTTCTGCTATAAAGCTCTAATTGGGTAAAACGATTGTGCTTTTGACATTTATTGTCAACATCACTTGACAATAATGGCGGCCATGTTAAAAATATTACGATGGCATGTCAAAAGCACACCTCGCCGCATACACCGCATATCGTCGGTGATACTGCAAAAACGCGTAACTAACTAATTTATGATAGAGCAAAATGAACCTTACTGCCTTATTAAAAGGTGCATTTTGCTCCTTACTTCAAATGTTACTTACGCGGTTTTGCAGTTTCATCGACGATATAGTATACGACCAGGCATCAGCACTGGAGCAATAATACACGTGCTTGCAAAAGAAGCGGACACTTTCGATATTTTAAAGTGATTCAAATATACTGTAAGAGAAAGTGATTTTATACTATAAAATGAAGAATGCATTACTAAAAAATGATAAATATATATAAATATAATTCATTTAATTTTGTAGCATAAGAATTAACGTGCTCTGCTACTCTTATTTAATAATCGTAAGTGACCGTTTTATCCTTTACTAGAGTAATTATTATTAACCTTGACATTACAATTTATTACATACATCTTCAATTATAATGTAATCCCAAGCGGTATTAAAAAATACTATTTTTACCGACCTTAAAAAGGAGGAGGTTCTCAATTCGTCTGTATTTTTCGTATGTTACTCAATTTTTCTGCCGATGATTATTTTTTCATGAATAAGGTCACAAGGGTCCTATTTAAATTTACTCAAGAAAACTGGCCATGGGATACATGGAAAGTCATCGGAAATCTATAAACACTCGGAGTTGGTACATTGTTTTTACCCGACTGGTCCAGAAAGATGGTTATGTTGTTCGAATATATGTGTTCGTGGATAAATGTGAAAAAAAAAGAATGTTATAAAGTGGATACACATAATACACGAACTAAGTTCAAGACTTGTACTATGGGTACTAGATAACGACAAACATACTTACGTAAAAAAAACAACTCTGCCCCCCCCCCCGGAGAAAAGGCACAAGAGTTATTAATTCATAGAAGCATATTAAACTATCAAAGATTTATAATAAGCATACCTGGGATAACTCGGGGCAAGTTCTAGGGATTTGATATCGATAAAAAAGATGTCGATATAATTAAATTAATACATGTGCACATTGCACATTCTCGATTACTGTAAAGAGGTTCGATGTCATTCTGATATCGAGCCTCTTAAGATAATAAAAGTATGCGGATGTCATTCCAATGAAAATGACAATATACTGTCAGTACCAATCATATTCCGAGTACGTTTAGCAGTTTAAAGTAGATATTTTCAACTAGACGGCAATCATTAATACCGACGAATATGGAAAAAATATTGATTGTATATTATGAAAACTGTTGTAAAATAAACAAATAAATATACGTGTTAATTTGTTTATTTTTTATCTAAAAATGAGGAGAAAATAAGTAATATTTATTTATGTCGAATAACATTTAGATGTTGGCAGTAACATCGATATATTTTATATCGATAAAATATTTTGCTACATCACTTTCGTACAGATGCCCCGAGTTATCCCAGGTATGATAATAAGGTTGGAAGTGCAATACAATTCATTATGGTAGATGTGCCTTTTTACGTAGAACGGCAGAACTCTTGCCTTCCTTAGGACTCAGTTATCTCCATACCAAATTAAGTGGTTTCGCTGTGAAGCAACAAACAGATAAACAAATAAACAAAATACAGACTTATTGAGAACCTCCTTTTTTAAGTTGGTTAATACCCATAACTAGAATCTTACCCGCGGCCCTGCTGACGCACTCGCAATTGGCGTCAAAGTCGAACGATTGTTTTCATTTGGTATGCAGACTAGCTTTCGACCTTTATAATTAAAACTCGATTTCGAGTGCGTTACGCAATAGCCCCCCAGGACCGCTAGCGTTGTAGCCTGGGTCACTAGGCTTAGGGACTGGACCCACCAAGGGCGAGGAAGCGATTAGCTATCGACTATTTTCTCTCTCAAGAAACGAACAAGAGATGTAGATCCCGTGTCAATATAAAGAGACACGTATATTAACAGTTGATCGCTGGCTGTTCACACTACCGGTGATAACTCGCTCCACTAGTCTGTCGAAACAAAAAATATAGATCTCGTGTCAATAGAAGAGATGCAAATAATAATAGTTGATCGCTGGTGGTTCTCGCTTCGCTCATCGTCGGTGGTGGAACCAGTGCCTTAGTAAAGAATTTATTTATTCATTAAAACAAACGCTTAACGTATCTGGGTCAATCAACTTTTCTTTGTAGCTCGTTGCCATGGTGACGTCTCCTGGGTCACTCTTTAAAACTATGATTTTCAAAGGATATAAGTCCACTAAAAAACTGTTTTATAGGCAATTACACACCCATTCTTTTATGGCCTTTCTCCTGAGTGTGCTGGAAGTATATATTATAACATTTTTTCTAAGGAACTATCACTGTTGTCTCCTGGCTTCCGGGACAGAATAACAACAGAAAAAAGTTGATCCACCCATCTATAGCGTTCTTAAAGTTGTATAATTAGAACGTAACTAACCATATGTAATGTAGTTTACCCACCCGTTTTATTCTAACATATTTTCCATCGACAGCGAGAAAATTCTCAATCGTTGTTCTTTACAGGAGTTTCATGCGAGATGTGAGAAAAGGGCGATTTCTTTTGAGACGTCGCCAAGCCCTGTTCGAGTTGCGTCTGTCAATACGGCACCTCCAACCAGAACCTTGTGTAGAGAACTCGAGCAGCCGGCAAAGTTCATTGCCAGCCAACCTGTTACAAATATCAGGGTGGATCAACTTTTTGTTGTTGTTATTCTGTCCCGTAAGCCAGGAGACAACAGTGATAGAGTTTCTTAGAAAAAATGATATAATATATACTTCCAGCACACTCAGGAGAAAGGCCATAAAAGAATAGGTGTGTAATTGCCAATGAAACAGTTTTTTAGTGGACTTATATCCTTTGAAATCATAGTTTTAACGAGTGACCCAGGAGACGTCACCATGGCAACGAGCTACAAAGAAAAGTTGATTGACCCATCAATAATAACAGGATGAATACTCACGAGTTAGCTGCGAATTTAAGAGCATTATCAGATCAGCAGCGTACATTTGCGGAAATTATAATACGTAATGTTCTGAACCTGGCCACTGCCTACCCTGGGCGTTACGAAAGTAAATAAAATTTTAAATAACGCCGCCCAAATACTCGCAACGACATCGTGTGAATTCAACATTTCGTAACCACCTACAGAATAAACGAAATTTAAAGCTAGTTACGAAATTTTGTTTACCAAACGTTACTAAAGGAAGTTAACTTAAAAGTTAATCCGCTCAAAATGTTAACTTCAATTATTGTTGACAGTCCCATTAACTTCCGTTAACTTTCTATAGGTCCGTTAACGCTCGGACCGCGCCGCTCCGCAAAAAGAAACGTAACATATACTGAAACGGCAGACTATTAATTAAAGGTGGCCATAAACTCGTTAATCCGCTACCTAATCGTTAATTAACAAAGTTAACCCTTTAGTACCGTTTGGTAATCAACATTTCGTAACCACCTACAGAATAAACGAAATTTAAAGCTAGTTACGAAATTTTGTTTACCAAACGGTACTAAAGGAAGTTAACTTAAAATTGAATCCGTTACTCAAAATGTTAACTTCAATTATTGTTGACAGACCCATTAACTTCCGTTAACTTTCTATAGGTCGGTTACCGCTCGGACCGCGCCGCTCCACAAAAAGAAACGTACCATGTACTGAAACAAGTGACGCGCGTACCTATTATAATAATTATTAACTGATAACAAATTCTAATGATCCACCCTATTTTTATTTATTTGTCAGGAATTGCGTAAATTTCCATAGATTGTACAAATTTTATTAAATAATTTAATTCCTGACGCAACAACATGTAAAATGCAATTTCTATTTAACTCCCGTTAAATCTTCCGAAAGTTTATTCTTTAACGTTCAACGAAGTTAATTTTTAAGTAACGAATCAGCGATTAACGAAGTTAACTATTTGATTAACGGTGCCCAGTTATGCTTTTAATGTAGGTACATACGTAAAACAAACATTATTATCAATCTTTGGAAATTAACTTGGTTTCAAAAAAAGTTTACCTAGTTATAGGGATGTATGAATTCGTGCATTACGATTACTTAATTAATCGTTATTTATTAAGATAATGTAATAATAAGTAATTAATGTTATATAACACTATAATAAAATTAATAATAATTAGGCCGCAGGGCAGCTAGTGGCGAGCTGTTGGTGAGTGGCGACACCACGGACCTGAGTGCTCCCGAGGGTAGGTCCTGTTCCTCACCTCACGCTTGCCTTCACCGGCCGGCTGGTGTGGACAATGACGAGGAACAGACCCTCACCTCTGGCTTGCCTTTATTGGCCGGTCAGAGTGGAGTCGCAAGAGCTATATGCTCGAAGGGCGAGTGGGCACCAATTAAAGTGCAGCACACCCTTAGCCCCTTTGGAACTGTTACCTCCCTGCTGCTATGTATATGCGGCTATTTTGGGAAGCCTATTCCATTGAGTTGGCGAGTCACCGCCTGCCATTTCAACCAAAGTTATTAGCATTGGCCAGGCAGGCGCCGTTAGAGTATAGAGTCGTTAGAGAGTATTTTCATAACTATGTTGACAAATATGTCATCCATCAGTTAGCAGAAGTTTTTTTGCGTTAGAATCTTGTATTTAGGTCAGACGTCGACATCCAAAACGCTTGTTAGTGTTATTTTTCACTATATGATAATCGTGACCATTCTCTGATGAACGCTGGGGCATTTACCCGTACATAGAGTTGTCGGCATGTAGGACCAAAACAAAAGAGTGCGCTCACTATGTAACTATTATGCTAGGGCAGTAATCAACACGGAGCAATCGCACGTTTACTCAAACAAAGAAATAACTCAAAATCGAACTACATTCGAAATTCAACCTTGGTTTTTCTCAATAGACTTCTAATCAAAAGTGAATTTTGTTTTGAATTATTTCTTTGTTTGATTAAACGTGCGCAATGATGAACACTTGCTTATTTAACAGAAGTTTATAGGCAGCCTATTTTATAAAAAAAAAGTGTAAATACTTACCTATAAATAATTGTAGGTACAAAAAAAAACATTAATGTTTTTTGCACACTCGTGTTCAAAAGTGCCATTCTAAATAAAATTATGACACATATGGGCATTGATATGGGCAGCAAGTGAAGGATCAAAGACACGGTATATAACAAAGACATGTATTTTTATCTCGATGTGACAAAGGTCGCTTTACTTCAAACTCGGATTCTCCTTGAAATTTGGTATACGAATTTAAAACTTAACTTGTTTGAAATAAGACGCAAGTTCCGTTCTTCTTTTGAATGGATTTATCAATGGTTTCAAATAAAGCGACTAAAATATCCTCTACTATTGTGACATTTTTGCCTTGGATTTTTTAGCTCATCCATGCACGTGGCGTCTCGGTCTCTTCGATAAGTCCGAGATGTACCTAATGCCTTATGTACCGCTACGCATGCGTGGACGGGGAACCGTTTTATAAACTAAGTAGAGATAACCTAACTTTATCTCAATCTGTGTAAAAAGAGAGATGTTATATTATTAATGTGTAAGAAGTTTACATATCCGATATTTCACTCGATCTTTTTGAGAACGTTCGTTGCTTTTATGCAAGAGTGTAGCATCTCAAAATAAGTTGCTGTTGCATTTAAATTCAGAACACTTTCTACTTAAAGTTTTCTTTAAAACGTCATCATTTTTCGAGTTGTAGCAGTATTGTATAAAAGCAGCGGTATGTATGGTACTCATTATAGGCATTGTAGTGTAAGCTGTAATATAAAACGGTAATGGGTGCTGTTTTATTTGCATAATATATTTTATCTACTCGCGCACCGCTTATTTTGATATCTTTTACGGTATCATAATACCACCTATTGTGTGACAAAAGAGTGAAAATGATGTTATAATGTGTGTTGCCACGGTGATATCAGTTATGTTATAATTATTTTAACATTGTGATTACTATGCTTAAGCGTATTAATAATGTCAGGGGCAGACTCGTGGTCACACCAGGTCGTCACACCACTGCTACTCGCTTTGGTCGGAAATTCGACAGAAATCATTTTTATTCCGCAAAAGTAGGTAGGTTAGGTTCGTTAGGTACCTTTAGATGCCCGAAGGGCAAATCGCTCGGAAATAGGAGCCCTGCCTCAGGCAGGGCTCCGTCGAATAGTAGTGATGTGACAACCTGGTGTGACCTTGAGTCTGCACCCATAATGTCAGTGATAGTGTTTTGTGATAACATACTTATTATTCTTGTGAAGAACTGAATTTACTTAAATTTAAATGTATAGAAATATAAAATACATTTGCCTAATTAATTAGGAGTTTCAAGAGAAATAATAATCAAGCAAAGAACAATAAAATAAATTGATTCGGCTGTTTTGCAATATGGCAGCACCGGAAGTGGCGTTTGGTGACTGAAATTGACATTCCAACTTTTATACTTTGCTGTTCGAAAAACAGTGGTTACACAGTTATCAACAAGTTTTTAGAGTTGTTGGTAATTCTGTAGCTCTGCCTACCCTACTCTGGGAATGAAGGCGTGAAGGTATGTATGTATGTATGTATGTTCGAAAAACTGACATTATGTTATACTTGACAAAAAACTATTCTTACAACATTGTATGTGTAAAAATATAAAAAGGAATATGAATGAATGAGGAGTTTTAACCTTTTGAACGCCACAGTCGGCTCTGGCCGACAGCTGAAAGTCGTGCCACTGACGCCACCGTCGGCCACAGCCGACACAAGATAGAGATTAAAAAAGACTTTGTTTCGTATGGATTAAGTTGTAATTTGCGTAGCATAGCAAACATGTTTGGCGTGTGAGTGACGCATTTTGTATTTGACGTACGGCGTTCAAAAGGTTAAAAGAAATAATAATTAAGAAAAGGTTAAGAAAATTAATTGATTCGACTGTTTTACAATGATGACAATATCGCGGCACCAGAAATGGCGTTTGGTTAGTAAAATTTACCTTTCAATTATTAGATCGTTTATAAAAGGCTAGGGTATATAAGTATGACGCCACAGTATTTGTCTGTGATCTAAATTTCTAGTTTATCTTGTAGCTACTATCTAAAGTTATTTATGCAACGGTGCATTAATAAAGTACATTATGTGCCAGTTACATAAATAACCTATTATTGTTATTGCTTCATTACCACTATCATTATCATGTTCTAGTACATTTTAAGTCAATTTCTTCATATAGGTTAAGTTAGAGTTGGGATAATATTAGTACCCATATCGTAAGAATTGTGCAATTTGCGACCTATAGAAAATATACAAAGCATGTAGTCAGGTCACCTAACATAAAACTAATTTATAATAACCAGAGGGCGGAATTTTCATGGCAAAAATCAAACGTCAATAGAGTTAGAAGGTTGAATTTTATAGTGTATTTCTATGGAACTTGCTAACTATGTAAACAAAAGACATAACTTTGTTTTGTCACTGTTTCTCCTTGAATTTTCACACCACCTCATCAAACACCATTGAAACCATATACTATTGAAACGGTCGTTACTGTAAAATACAAAATCACCAAATATATAACTCTATCTTGGATATTTCATTAAAAGTTTAAATGGTTTCATAAGTTACGTTATTAGGACCTGATGGAATGACGTTTTAGTTTCTTTTAAATTCTACAATTGTCTATGATGGGTAGTGCTGTGGCTAAAGTTGGCGATATATTAAGGCCCCTACACATTACCCAACTCACAGTGATCACACTCACAGATGATATAACGGCACCTTTTATAATAAATACTGGTGATATATCATCTTCATGTACCGATTTTTCTTCAGATCGTGATTAAACAAATTAGAAATAAGTAACTACTTGTTTTTTACTTTTGGTATTTTATTATTCGATATGGTTTGACTTAAGTAAAGGAGTATTGCCCATCACTAGTAAATTCATCATTCAGAGACAATTTCAATATGGCGGTTTGTTTACATAGTTAACAAGTTCCATAGAATTACACTTTACCGAATATCGATGAGTTATATTTACGAAGCGTATTTTTTTTAAAGTTGGTTTAAATGAACTTTATATGCAGGTAGAGCAGTATATTGTTGAATTATTTTCGTTGTAATATTTATATTCGTCGCCGCCCTCTGATAATAACAATCATTATCATGGACTAATACATTGTCAGTCAATTTATATTAATAGGTTAGGTTAGAATTGTAGTAATTACTGAGCGGACGACGGATGCAAATTACCTGAAAATAATGCCGAACGATATCAGTATTATGGATATGACTACAATTGATTAAAAAAAAGAGAACATCACTGCAAAAAAGTTATAGAATTTTATTGTTGAAGATATAATCATATATTTTCTTTATTAGGTATTTAGGGAAAATGACCTATCCACATCTAGAGATGTAATAGAGGCGTATTCGTAAAGTGATACCTTAGTATCTTATACAAAATATGTACTGATTTAAAAAAAAACTGAATTTATTTTCACACATAAATAGTACTCGAAATTTTATAAAAGTCTTATCCATCTTGTGCTTTCGTCACCATATTGCATCAGTCGTCCGCCATTAGTAATATAAGTATAGTTAAAATTTTGTACTTTCCGACTTATAGTATATTATGGTTTAAAGCATGTCATTCGTGTAAATGCAGTTGAAAAGTCATGAAATAGAAGAATATTATTGTATTATAATTATGATATACATTGTGGAAAACACAAAAGCCACATGAACTCCAACTACCTTAAATATTGCAAATGGCCAATTATTACTGCGTTTATGGATTTTTACTTAAGAGAATCGAACTTGTCGAATGTGATGTAATAATAAAGAAGGGTTATATACGGTATTTTTTTTAATTTAAAGGTGTATGTGTTATAGACATAAATGATCACTATTAGGCATCGGAGTTTTTGTCGCACTGTAAGACTATGGAGTCGTCATTTGCCATAAATCTAAACTCTTATTCATATTCATACTCATTTATTTAATTTATCTTAAAATGCCTCTATAGCGGTCGGTCGTGTATCTTAGTCAAGTTATATAAAAAAATATTTTTTTATTAGATTATAAATTCATAACTTGAACTATTTTAACATACAATTCGCCACTAGTGTGGACTTAACCATTCCCTTCTGCCGTGTTTTTATGTATCTTTTGTTTGTTTATATATTTTCGTAATTAAATCAGTATAAAAATGGTAATTATTTTTTATTGTAATATTTATTTTCCAAATTATCGTTTAAATAATCGTTAAATAGTCATTAAATAATCGTTTCTGAACTCGTCAACGTTGTTGTCCTTGATTATATATAAAAAAACCTAATTAATTAAATAAATAAATGAGTATGAATATGAATAAGACTTTAGATTTTATTTTATTAGCTTGCTATTAGTCTTACCGTGCGACAAAAACTCCGATGCCTAATCACTATCAATGACCCTTTCGATCTGTATCATAACAAGACTTTGTTTTGTCATATCCGACCAGTTCGGTTCCCTGTAAGAGCTAGAGCGGTAGCTTTTTTTTGCTGTGGAGTAATATCCAACCGCTCCGATTTCTGATACGACACGACCATAACCTCCTTTATTTCCTCAGAGTAATATCTCGACTGTATATCATAGTTTCGACCCTTTCATATGTGAATATCACATTCGCAAAAGATCATACTTGCAAAACATCATATACGCATAACATCATACTCGCAAAACACGATATTCGCAAAACATGATATGTACAAATAGTCGGGATTTATTATAAAATCGTAGGTAGGTTTAGGTTATATTAGTTTTGCAGCTGGCCCGGAGGGCCAAACCACCTGGAAATAGGAGCTCCGCAGTAGCGGAGCTCCGTCGACACTGTCTAATTCATGTCTTAATAATAGTTATGTTTTGCTACTATGATGATTTGCGAATATGATATTTTGCTTTTATGATATTTTTCGGAATATCATGTTTTGCGAATATGATATCCAACGACGTAAGGTAAATTATTTAGGTTACCGGTAAATAGGAAGAATGACATTGAAGAACTGCTTCAAACCTCTAATAACCGGTTTATCTTGAGTGACATACCGTAATGTTCAATCACTAAAATAGGAGCTAGCGTGTAAAAGCTATAGCATACGTCACTCTTATCTATATATACTGCAGTGTCAAGTTCATATTTACCGGTTAATTTCGCTTAACAGAACGAAATTTGCGAAAACTAGTTTTTGAACTAACCGGTTCGTAAACCGGTAACCCCAACCGGAACCTTAATCGATTTAGGTTTGGGGTCAATGACCGGAACCGATTCAAATATTAACCGGTTTCTGAGCCTGTCAGATAGAGTTATACTTTCGCATTTATAATGTTAGATAATATTAAGTGCTGTGATACTCTTATCTGAACGAATATTTTGATAGGAAAGTAGTTTTTATAAACCTTGGAACATGAGTGTTTTTTCCATCTAACTTTTCGACCAGATAAGAGGTTGAAAAAGTAAAGGCACGTTTTTTTTAGGTTAAGGTAGTGTAAGGAGAAAGTCAATCAGTAAAATTAATTGTGTGAGTATGATCCTGTGATTCACAGTGATCCCTTCCGTCCTTCCGCCCGAATTCAACCTATTTGGCGAAATTGTCCCCCAAAGTACTAAAAGGTGACCAAAACTGTGTTTTGTTAAAGCAAATTGCTAGTTAATTACTGGGTTGATTATATTTTAGAGAACATGAAAAAATAATGGACCCGTGTTATGTTATTTCGGCTCAAAAATATATTTTACAAAAAAAAAGTGAAATTACTGAAACCATGAGAAGTATGAAACTTTGAAGGTTTCCGTTATATTAGACTACTCTCTAACATATAAAAATATAATTGTGTTTGCGTTTTAAATTATATTTAACTAATGTAAAAATAATTTTATGATCTCATTATCATACCTGGGATAACTCGGGGCATCTGTACGAAAGTGATGTAGCAAAATATTTTATCGATATAAAATATATCGATGTTACTGCCAACATCTAAATGTTATTCGACATAAATAAATATTACTTATTTTCTCCTAATTTTTAGATAAAAAATAAACAAATTAACACGTATATTTATTTGTTTATTTTACAACAGTTTTCATAATATACAATCAATATGTTTTCCATATTCGTCAGTATTAATGATTGCCGTCTAGTTGAAAATATCTACTTTAAACTGCTAAACGTACGAATATGTTTGGTACTGACAGTATATTGTCATTTTGATTGAAATGACATCCGCATACTTTTATTATCTTAAGAGGCTCGACATCGAACCTCTTTACAGTAATCGAGAATGTGCAAATTGTGCAATGTGCACATGTATTAATTTAATTATATCGACATCTTTTTTATCGATATCAAATCCCTAGAACTTGCCCCGAGTTATCCCAGGTATGCTCATTATGTTTGCGTATTTTATTTTATTACTCTGTGATTTAAGATATGATTGACTTGTCTTACTTAATTTATAAAGCTCAAAATTAAGTTTGAATTAATGCATGGTAATTCAAGCTTATTTTGTATGTATCTCATATACCTAAGTAAAATGTGTAATTTATTGAGAATAAAACCTTTTAAAACCCAAACTCAACATTTATTACAAGGCACATAGATTTGTCAATTAGGTAAAATAGAAGCAAAACGGATAATGGGGGATTTTGAATGGACCCCGTCCTCACCCTCCAACAGTCACGGGATGCACATTAATATGTCCAGTAGAAACGAAAATACTGAACTGTAAGTACCTAGTTCATCAAGTTGTTTCGAATATTTTATTTTAAACCCTCAAATTCGATACCCCACGCGTTTGGTCTCCGAAAAAAATACTTTTCACGTCTCTGCATCTCGAGACTGAAGCTCTTTATTAATCTCTAGGGTAAAAGTATTTTTTTAATTTGCTTTGGAAGCCCCTCTACATCCAATCAAGGGGTTTTTGAATGAAGGATACTCGCCATTTTCAATGATTGTGTATAGGTAGATAATTTTAAGGCATGTAAATAACCTCAAAATAAAAAACGCAAAAATAAAATAAAAACGATTTCGTGAAACACGATTAATGATTTCATTATATTATATTATCTATCATCTATTTCATTATATTAAGGATGAATTAATTTCATTATGCATGGCCATTTATTTTTAAAATAGTCAAGTTTGAGTAGTGTTTAACGCGAGACTAAAAAACCATAATGACACTCGAACTATAGTATCCTCGTTCCGCTTGGGTGGCTAAATATCTCGTGTCATTATTGCTTGGTTTTGTCCCTTGTTGAACGACCTACTATAAAATTCCATAGATGCAGTTACCACACGGAATCGTTGAGCCACTAGCCACTACGAATTTTGGCCGTGTAATACAAATTAGATTTAGTCGGTTACACTCGTATATCCAGACAAGGAAAGTCGCAGGAAAGTATTCCGTCTCTGTCATCGTGTTTGACGGGTGAGAAGTACGGTGACATTTAGGTTAGAATCACTTTATTAATGTTATGTTTTCATCTTGTTTTCATACAATTTGGCTAACCCGAAGACGAAGCCTGCCAACCTAACGATAGAGTGATTACACCCAAAGTCAACCAATTACTGCACTTTAGCTTGGGGCGAATGACATTTGGCACAACGTTTCGTTATACTCAAAGAGAGTTGCTGCGGTCTAAACGTTTGGTGTTTTATTTAAATTGCAGACCGAATATGTCTGGATTTGAATAAGTATTTAAACGTAAAGAAAACTGTGTTATACGAATAAAATTTACCTACTTATTTTTTATTATCAATAAAAAATAAAGTACGTCAAAGTAACAAAACGTAATATGCATGTAACGAAACATTAGAGACTAGTTAAACCCTTAAAACATTTCATCGACCACATTCATGTCGCTCAAAATTTAACTTAACTACCTACATTTAACACACTAATTTAATTGAACTTTCCTGAAATATGACTTCATGGATCAGTATCCTTCAGGAAGTTACGAATTCGTGGCTCTATTCCATTTCTTGCTTGTGTCGTTACTTTAGCAAGGCCTGGAAAAGGGTTAGTGACGCGACACCACTATTCCACGTGTTTATCGATACTTATTAATTTGTAAGTAACGAAAACGTGTAAAGTCACATTTCATCTTGTGGGACCTGTGTGTTTTATTTTCTTACAAAAATCTATTTTATTGACCTAAAGGGTAACAATTGAGATTTATGTCTGAGTCTGATTCATCTATTCGCTAGATTCGTCATCTGGTTTTGATATCTTGATTCGTCATCTGATTTTATAGTAAGAATATAAATTAATGTGAACTAAAAAAAACTAATAGTTTTATCGATTCGAGTTTTAAACATTCCATCTCATAGTATGTTGTATCGTTTGGAGTTTTAAACACTCCTTCTCACTAGCTTTACATATCATTTGCACCTTTTTATGTTTTATTAACTGTAGCGGGAAAAGTCAGAATCCACGACTTTATCCGAACGTTGTTTACGAGTCTAATAATTGAATAAATAACCAATGTTCTGTCAGATTATTTTTTACGACTGACTTGATGGAAATACCGAATGACAAAGATATACAATACTATATATAGAATAT
This sequence comes from Acleris emargana, assembly GCA_927399475.2. Taxonomy (NCBI): domain Eukaryota; kingdom Metazoa; phylum Arthropoda; class Insecta; order Lepidoptera; family Tortricidae; genus Acleris; species Acleris emargana. The sequence goes on along the minus strand of OV656835.1, from coordinate 7,593,559 downwards.
ATAGAATACTCTTTCTGTTACACGAATATAGACATGTCATCGTTCGTTATCAGTCGTTCACGACGATGTCACACGAGTATGCCCGATTTGCATTACACGGCTAAATGTCATGAACTGTGTACATTAAAATAATGATGTCATGTGCGAATGTGAATGTTACTAAACAATCCATCCAGTGAAGAAAAACGCTACTGATTGGTCGAATTAAACACGTGATGCTGCTTGCGCGTTTTTTTTTTAAACAACCCACTGTTTGCCGCCGTGCAGTCTGTTTCACCTCATTACGTTTAGTTGTATTTGATGTCATCATCATCATGTCAGCCGAAAGACGTCCACTGCTGGACATAGGCCTCCCCCAAGGCTCTCCACTCAGACCGGTCTTGTGCTTTTTGATGTGTTTGGACCAAATGCTGCCGTATTAAAAAGCGCCGGAATAACGTTTTTTTTTTTTACTTGCAGAGACTAGGTTGCGGCACTGACACGGCAATCTCCGATAAAAGCGCGGCCACCCCCCCTCCCCCCGAGCCAAAAAAGGTGGAGGTCAAAGACAAGAGCATCGAAGCGAACATCATCGACGATGACGAAGACAAGAAAGACGCGAAGGTTAAACGGGTCGACTTTGAAGACATGGCCTTCCACTTAAAGAAGAGGGCCGGATCCAGAACGCCGGTCATCAAGGAGTCTAATCAGAGAATTGATACGGGGGGCGCTACTGGGTTGAAGCTTGAAAAGTCCAATAAGGGGGGAGAGTGGGACATGTTCGCCGATCAAGACAACTTCGATGTTGATGTAAGTACAAACAGAAAAGTTTGACCTCTAGTGAACCTTATGGCTGATTTACATGCCAGCGAAAGCATGCTAGTAGAAATACATTGACTAGTTGGTTTCAACCCTCTGCGACTGACATGAGTCATGACGTCTATCAGACGTCGCCAAAAAAAACATCGCCATATACCGTGATATAGCTCTGTATCGCTCAGTACCTTCTAACAACTCGCGGCATTGTAAGTTAATCTTTGTAAAAAATACCAGATTTTTTTACCTTATTCAAGTAAATTCCTTTTTTTTTTTTTTAAAAGCTCATTTACAGGTTTATTATTAATTCCGCATTAAAATTTAATAATCATGCTATGCACTAAATAAACAATACTTATCATTGAACCATAAGTATTTTGTCTATGTTTTATCAAAAATTACTTTGGAAAGACTCCACATCAGTAGAATGTTTCTAAAAAAGTCACCACAGTTGCAGAGGGTTAACTTTCGAGGCGAATTCGGTGGACCGATGAGCTAGGGGACTCATCGGTGTCGACTTCCAATACCAAGCTTCACAGTTTGGAGCATCGGAGTAAAGTCGCTTGTCTCTCGGTATTTTACAAGGTGTATCATGAAGAGTGTGCCCAAGAACTCCCCTCCACTTTCTCACATCGGTCTTCTAGACGCCGTGAAGGCTTCCATCCAAATGTAGTAGAATACCCAATGGTTCGCATGCAGCGGTTTGCTGCGTCGTTACTTATTCGCACTGCTAGGGAATGGAACACTCCCTGCGTCTGTATTCCCGGAATCATAATTTTGGTGTTTTCAAGCCAAGAGTAAATAGGCATTTTCTGGGTAAGCGTGTACCACCTCCGAACTCCTCATCACTTAACATCAGATGAGACTGAGGCCAAACGCAAACCAATACTGGATAAAAAAATATATGTAACGACGCAATGTACTTCTAATAGCTTGCTCTTCCTGGACCAATGAAAATCAGCCATTATTATAAAATGGGTTGGTGATGATCAAGGGGCGGAATTTTCATAGCAAAAATTAAACGTCAAGAGAGATTGACCATTTGGTTTTATCGACTATTCCAGATATCGATTTTATCGAATCTCTTCACATGTTACCGATTTTTAACATTAGTCTTTACCATAAGGTGACAATTTCTTTCACGAGATCATAGTAGTATATTAGCATAGTTCAATTTCTTTACTTTCCAAAAATGCCCCGAATTCTTGTGTGCTCAAGGGCTCCAGCATACTTTAGACGGCCTTGCATTTGACCTTTTTGTCAAGCGACTTGCATCTCCTTATTTAAATAAAAACGTCAAAGTCATAAATTACATTGATTTCGCTTGAATTAAAGAAAAACGATTAACAAATCGATAATTAAATTCATAAATATATCGCTCTAAGTGTACATTTAAAGCAGCTTAAGTAACATTGCGTTGAAACTTACATAGCGAGTCAAAATGACAATTCTGGGGTCTTTGTGAAAAGGGTACAAGTCGACTTAACTTGTAATAAAAAGGGTATATTATATAATATACATGAACGAAGTGTACACTTAAGCCCTTTTTCACTTGATCTTCAGAAGACATACCTTTTTTCACTAGGACCCCAGAATTAATCATCGATAGTCGATAAAACGCAATGGTCAATCCCTTTTGATGTTTGATTTTTGCTATGAAAATTCCGCCCCTTGGTGATGATTCTTTAATTAGCTTACCGTACATTATAACTATATCAAGGCATTGGAATTATCAAAGCGGTACCTTAAATGATACAGTTTAATTTTGCGCAAATTGACAACATTTCATTTTGGTGACACCTGCAAATTGACAACATTTCATTTTGGTGACACCTGCAAATTGACAACATTTCATTTTGGTGACACCTGCAAATTGACAACATTTCATTTTGGTGACACCTGCAAATTGACAACATTTCATTTTGGTGACACCTGCAAATTGACAACATTTCATTTTGGTGACACCTGCAAATTACTATACGAATCGAAAGGGTTTTGCCTCCTGAACACGGCAAAATATTTATTTAGATTTATTTTTCTTTATTGACAAAATTACAAGTAAGTTAAAAAAAAAACGAGTTTTACCAATACTATGCCTGAATAGATATAATACCATTGCCTTTTTCACGAGAAAAAAACTGTCATACTTCAAGTTTGACATTGACACTATTGACAGATGGATAGATACTTGAGATCGGTTGACCGCCATTATTAAAAAGAAAAACTTTTTTTTTATACAGATTGGACTAACGTAATATGTCCATTGTGTCGTAGAAATGAAGTTACGCCCTTTTAGAATAAGAACATCTTAATAAATTAATAATAAAATAATTATACATCCTAGGGAAAAAATAAAACTATTAGTGTCTTCCTCCTTCCAAACAGTATCTATAAAACGAATAAAATTAAAGTCTTGAAAATATGAAATCTTGTCAATTGTGGTTACAGAGTTATCAACAAGTTTTTGGAGTTGTTGGTAATTCTGTAGCTCTGCCTACCCCACTCTGGGAATGAAGGCGTGAAGGTATGTATGTATGTATGTAATTTTGCGCTCAACCTTCCTTCTAGGCATATAGTTGGTGTGGGGGCGTGGGGTGGCGTGCCTCGTGATGGTATATTTTTTATAGTAAATACACAACAAGGGACAACTACTTTCAGTGGGGCGTTCAAACCTTGTGTAGGGTCCATAAGGATCGCTATCATCATCCTAATGCTTAGAAAAGATGCGTGAATGCATCTTTTCGAAAACAGTCAAGCGCGAGTCGGCCTCGCGCACCGCCGGTTTCGTACCGCTGAACAGAAGGCATTATTATATTCCAATTTGAATTCGATTTCGAATCAAATCTGGAAAATAAAAAACTTTTCATGCATGAGGACCCCCTTTAATATTTTTTTTTTTTACAAAAAATCTATCTATTAAAAAAAACCGCATCAAAATCCGTTGCGTAGTTTTAAAGATTTAAGCATACATAGGGACAGACAGCGCAAGCGACTTTGTTTTATACTATTTAGTGATTGGCCGCACGGCCTCATTTACACGTCAAAAATCTACCAGTGCTTCCCAACAGCAGAGCAGTGCTGAGGGGAAACGCCGCAAACATCTAATGGTTAGACATTTTTTATTATTACCTATGACGTGTTTTCAAAAAAGTGTCCCGTCATGAAATCGTCAAGAAATCAGTTTGTCAAGAAACGTCAGGAAATTATCAATACTAAGGATGATGTTATACCAAAGAGCTATGGAAATCAAGTAACGCAAAATTAAACACATTTTGTCTTATGACTATTTTTCAAAAAGTTGTCCACTTTGAGATTTTTTATTGTCCACTCATGAAAAGCGTTAATATTCTTGACGCTATTTCTACCAACGGAACAGTGTCCCAAGGTAGAAATTTGTATTTTGCGGATGGCAACCCCGATTGGATTCGATAGACAATGAGACAATAGTGCCACCATTTTGTTTTAGTTGTCAGTTGAGCAAAACAGCAGTCGGAGCGTTCGAAGTGAAAGTGATATAAAAAATATTTCCTGACGTGTTTCGACTCAAAAAGTAAGTAATCATTATAATCGAATATGTACAAAACTTTGTGTTAAAGGTGATAAATACTCAGGAAGCTTTTGTTGTTGGATCTCGGTTTTTTTTTTACATTCTTCATATTATCAGTACTAAAAAACCGCCTTCAGAAAATGATTTTATCTTATGGAACACGTTAAAATAAGCATATTTTACTTGAAAACTTTTCTCTAAATTCAAAAATGGTTGAGTTATAGGGGTTTGAATGTTAAATAAAATATAAAAAAGTAAAAAATAATACAAAGAAAAATAGGTTAGGTTAGTTTTTATATACAGCCGAAGGGCAAACCGGCCAGAAATAGGGGACCCGTCGACTCGGTTTTTAACTCCGTAATATTCTAATATACAACATCCCAAGTCCCTGACGCCTTGAAATAAACCAACATTTGAACCGCTATATCTCGGTCATTTTTGATTTTAAAGAAAAGTTTATCTAAAAAAATATGCTTATATTTGTATTTTCTCCAAGATTCAATCAAAATAATCATGAAAACGGCAAAAATAAATTGGTCAAATTTTCCAATTCCTTATATTGCACCCCCTTTGCTTTAGGCGGACCGGTGAAGTCAGTGAACATACATAAAAAATAAAATAAAAAATACAAACAGTGAAACGTATAACCTTCTTCTTTTTTTTGAAGTCGGTTCAAAATATACAAAAAATTTACTATGCAACCCTACCTCCTGCATGAAACATCCAACATTTCTTGACGTCAGGAAAATGTCACGAAATCTTGTCAGGAAAATCAGGCACGCAGTCATATTTTTGTAACTACATCGAAAGTATCTATTAGATCCAACAACAAAAGCTTCCTGAGTATTTATCACCTTTAACACAAAGTTTTGTATATATTTGATTATAATGATTACTTACTTTTTGAGTCGAAACACGTCAGGAAATATTTTTTATATCACTTTCACTTCGAACGCTCCGACTGTTTTGCTCAACTGACAACTAAAACCAAATGGTGGCACTATTGTCTCATTGTCTATGCAATCCAATCGGGGTGCCATCCGCAAAATACAAATTTCTACCTTGGGACACTGTTCCGTTGGTAGAAATAGCGTCAAGAAATGTGTCACGAAATTTTTTATCAAATTGTGGGTCATTTAATGTTTTTGACTTTTAAATAACAGAAAAGGCATAAAAAAGCTCAAGTGTGATTTTAAATAGTGTCACATATTATATAACTGTAGATAAGAGCAAGTCCCTTTCTAAGTATTTGAAAATATAGGTTTCACGAAGACTTATTATCCTTTGGGCAGGGTGGGGACATATATATTTTTATATGGGGGCTACTTTACTGGCCAAACCGAATTCGTTTTTTATATTTGTTTTAACACTTCTATGAGTATAAACGTTTTTTAAGAAACAGGATTGACCCGCACAACAATGTGTAATACAATTTCTGAAAAGAAGATTCATATTTAATTCATATTAACGCCTTTCATGAGTGGACAATAAAAAATTCTCAAAGTGGACAACTTTTTGAAAAATAGTCCTATGGCAATTATAATTAACCTTGCATTATATGGGTCGTTCTTCTTTTTTACCGACAATAGCCTGTCTCTCATCTTATTAAGCATCTCATTAGAGTATGGATTATTGTTTTTCGTGTTTAATATACGTCCATACTTTTATTTATGTAAGAGTACCAAATAATTGTGCTCTTTCTTTAACCCACGTTTTTTTTAATAATATGGTTTTCCGTAGAATACCGTGACAGAGTGGTCATCTAATACTTGGTCTCGGCTGAAAATGGCCACTCTGTCAGTGTTTCTGGTAAACCATATTAAAAAGAATAAAATATGAATGCAGGACAGGAAGCATTAATTAGTTTTAATAAATAATAAATACAACTTTTTTTGAAATCGAATACTGAAACCATAGTTATTGATAGTTCAAAAATCAAAAAAAACGAAAATCGACGGTTTATTGTCGGTAAAAAAGAAGAACGACCCATATACTACTTAAAACAAAATAGGGGCCACGGTATATTCTGCATACAAAATAACTGTTTTCGAAGAAGGATTATTATAACAAATTTTAACCTGTAAGTTTTGAATTTAGTATCATTCGAAAGCTGCAATGTTCAACTTACAAGTTGTGTTTTTAATTTTTTTGTCAATTGTTTCGTTTTTACCATGCGTGTGGTTTTTTAAATCATGTTTCAAATTTCATACAAAATGAGCAAAAAAAAATGTAACTTTTTTAAAAACCACACGCTAGTTAAATACAAAACATTTGACAAAATATTTAAAAACACCACTTGTAAGTTGAACATTGCAGCTTTCGAATGATACTAAATTCAAAAATTACAGGTTATAATTTGTTATAACAATCCTTCTCCGAAAACAATTCCGTGGCCCCTATTTTGTTTTGAGTAGTATATGCTAGATAGTTATGCATAGTTGAGCAGAAAAACGTGAAAAACTCCATTTTCTTTGCATTCCAGACTCCTACAGCTGGGAAACCACGAAGCAAAAACGCTCTTGAAAATCCATCGCTAACTGACAACTGGGACGACGCCGAAGGTTATTACAGGTATGTCTTAACCCCCCAACGCAAGCAGGGGGTGTTATGTCTAACGTGTGTAGCTGTGTATCCGTCTGTACGTTTCAACCTGCCGCAGTATGTAGTTTGACCTCATCGACCTGGGGTTTGAGTTCGATTCGAAAGTGGGCAAAATCAGTGAACCCGTATACTTGAAATTACGACCTAGAAAATTTAAAGACGAGTGGTTTACACCATTCATTTTCAATTCTACCTCTCGTATTTCAAAAAACGGTTTCACTGATTTTACTCGCTTTACAGTGAAACTTTCGAGCATTATCACGTACTTTTAAAGATCAAGTGAGGTCTTTGCAATGATTTCATTTTATACACTTGATCAGTAATTTCATATTAAGTTTAAAGATCAAATAACAATTAATCATACGTTATGAAATAAACACATCTGATGCATATGTGAGGTTATGGTTATGTGTCAAACAGAACTAATTTGTTAACATCTGTGACATTTTCAATTGACACAGACTATAAATGAAGGGTCCACGGAAAGAACATGTCTAGTCACATTAGTAACTTTTTGAGATATCGCGATTTGAAAGTTAGGAACCATGTCATTTTGTAAGTAATTATCGTGTAGAGGTTTTTTGAAAGTGAAAAGATACAAGTTATATGAAGATTTATATCTGAATCTGCGTGGTAGGTAATAGTTAATTTCGTCGTCTACATTTTGAGATTCAAACTCATTTTCAAAAAAAAGTGACTAGACATGTTCTTTCCGTGGACCCTTCAATTACACATAGCTCGTTATTGTGAATGGCCCTATAACCTTTTTAATTTCTTGTGCAGAGTGCGGATCGGTGAGACTCTGGACAATCGTTACACCGTCTACGGGTACACGGGGCAGGGTGTGTTCTCTAACGTTATCCGAGCGAGGGACCAGGCGCGAGGCAATAGCGACGTTGCTGTCAAGATAATAAGGAACAACGAAATCATGTGAGTACAGATAGGAAACAGACAAATATAATAACTAGGGTTATGGGTTTTGGTCGCATATGGTCGTCCTAGAATCCATGGAGTCGTTATTAAAATTAAACATACCTCGTTTGGCTTGCAACCTGTCACTAATACGCTGGTAAAGCATCATAGCCTAATTGTGCAAAATGTGGTTACAGAATTATCCTCAAGTGCTTAGGGTTGTAGGTTATTCTGTAGCTCTGCCTACCCCTGTCTGGGAACGAAGGCGTGAGTTTATGTATGTATGTATGTATGTATACCTCGATTTTGATCTACAGTTTTGTCATAATAATATTTCTAAATTCATTCATATGTCCACTGAATCGATTTAGAAAGAGGATATCTTTGCTGTGTAAAAATTACAAACAAACAAATATAAGTATGGATAAACCGAACTAAAAATGTATTTAGTTTACTTTGAAATATGACAATACTGAAGGCCAAAATCAAAGTGGTATGTTTATAATAATTAGTAAATAGCGGCTCCATGGATTCTAGAACCACGATATAACCCCAAAAATTCTTACCTTAATAACACGCCTTCCTTGTTTTAGGGTAAGTATCCACTATATCTGTGGGAGATAGCAGAGTGGCGTGCGAGCATAAAATCCACCAATAGGAGAGCTTTTCTGAGAGGCTAGGAAAATAAAGTATTCCTATTGGAGGATTTTTTCTCGCACTCCGCTCCGCTACCTATGGTTTTGCTGGATATTGACCCATAAGGTTGGCGGCGACAGCCATTCGGCAACGGATCGGCTCAAAGTGAGACATTGTAAAGTGAGCTTTAATTCATGTTAGTATGATACATTTTTTAAAGTTACAGTTAAAACAAAATTAACGAACTAGCACAAATCAAAGCTCACTTTCCAGTACTATGGCTGGTATAATTAAAATTAAGTTAAAGAAGAGGGTTCTCCATGCAAGAAACATGTTTTTTTGGCGTTTTTTGTTCGATCTCAACATTATACGGAGATCACACTTGACAGGTTCTAAAGATAATTTCCTTCTCTCCAGGCACAAAACTGGTCTTCGCGAGCTGGAAATCCTCAAGCGGCTGAACGACTCCGACCCTGAGGACAAGTTCCACTGCCTGCGGCTCTTCCGCCACTTCTTCCACAAGCGACATCTTTGCATGGTCATGGAACCGCTCTCCATGAATCTGAGAGAGGTAAGGTTTTATTCATAAGATACATTTTAGTTCTGTAACATACGAGAACGTGCAGTTGTCAGGATGGCTGTGTTGGCAAGGTTAGGTTAGGTTATTTCGTTCTCCCGGAGTTGTTGGCGTCGAGGTGTCACAGCCGAATGCGTTGTCGCACCTCCCCGAAGGACGCAGATAGTTTACCATTGGTTTTTTCATTGGCCATTCCAGATCCCCCTGGGCCTGGGTATGCGCTAAATAGTACATTATTGCCTAGGCCTTAGAATTGGTTTAAACGGACGAGCTTGCGAGTAAAATACGAGGCCCGCAATTGCGGTTCCTGCCGAGGCATATACGAGGGTGGTATGATAATTAAATGAGCTTTGAAGTAATTTAGCAAGGCTGAATGTTAAAAATGTCACTGCCTACAGCCGCCATCTTGGAAGCGGGAAAGTTGACAGTTTCAAATCATTCTGTCAATTACATCCTGAAATTATAGCAGTTTAAACAGAACGAGTAGAGGTTTTTTGCAAAATGGAAAAAGAACAATATCGAGCAGTGATTCGCTTTCTGTTTTTGAAGGGGAAAACGCGTGTGGAAATAAAAAACGAGCTAGATAGCGTGTATGGCGACGTCTCACCTTCAATTGCCACAATTAAGCGGTGGTATAACGCGTTTAAATATGGAAGAACATCTGTATTTGATGAGGCCCGCCCAGGACGTCCAAATGAGGTTACCACGGAGGAAACCATCAACAAAGTCCGTGATATGTTGTTGAAGGATCGCAGACTGAAGTTGAAGGAGGTAGCTGAGATGTGTGCCTTGTCACTGGAGCGTGTACAAAATATCGTACACAAACATTTGGGTATGAGGAAGTTATCGGCCCGATGGGTACCGCGTTTGCTCACAGAAGAAAACAAGCGGAATCGTGTGGCTTCTTCCAAAGACTGTTTGGCGCTGTTAAAGCGCAATTCGAAGGATTTTTTCATGCGCTACGTTACCGTGGACGAAACGTGGATCCACCACTATACTCCCGAAACAAAAAATCAGTCGAAGCAGTGGACTTGTCCCGGCGAAAGTGCTCCGAAGAAAGCAAAAACGGTTCCGTGGGCCGGTCGGTGAAGGAGTTATTCACATCGACTACTTAGCGAAGGGAAGAACAATCACGGGGCAGTATTATTCTGATTTATTGTCTCGATTTGATGAAGAATTAAGGAAAAAACGGCCTCGTATAACCCGCAAAAAAACATCTTTCACCATGACAATGCGCCGGCCCATTCATCTCACATCGCCAAGGCTAAACTGGATCAATTGGGTTACAAAATACTGCCGCACGCACCGTATTCTCCGGATCTGGCACCGTGCGATTTCTTCTTGTTCCCAAATATGAAGACTTGGCTCGGTGGCAAACGCTTCACGTCGAATGAAGAGGTCATAGAGGCCACGGATGAGTATTTTGCTGAGTTCCCGAATAAATATTTTTTGGAGGGCTTGAAGAAGTTGGAGAGGCGCTGGGAAAAGTGTATATATCTGGAAGGGGACTACGTTGAAAAAAAAAAAGAAATAATGAAAAAAAAAATTCGTAGGTAGGCTCATTATTTATCATACCACCCTCGTAGTGCTTTTCTCAAAAATCTAAACATACAAATCGCATATAAACAGAAACTTCACGTGAAATAACATCACTCTCTACCGCCTTTATTTTTATGACAAGAAGAAACGCAAGCTTTTTTTAGAAAAAAAACTTTAGCTATTCCAGACACAGATAAAAAAGTTACGTTTCGAATAAAATATGGATGTATGAGACTTGTGCCCTCATTTTATTATGGCAGTTTTCACTTTTTAAAAAGTTACAAACTAGATAGCAATGAAATTTGTATGCAACATTGCGGGCTTGTGTAGCGAACACGCAATGTTTTTTTTTTAATTTGGGAACTGTCTGTTAACTATGTACTTCGAGTCTCAGTATGGACTTAGTAATGTCAACTTTTTCGGTCATTTTTGAGAAAAGGTTATTTTGTTCTGCAACATCTCCATGTTGCATTTTAACATTCCTACCTCCGAATTTTCATTTTTCCGAAGTGGCTGTTGCTGACCAATTTGCTGTTATTTAGAATGGGCTGTTTAAAATCCTTATGTAAACGTCCATTGCATTTTCCAGGTGCTAAAGAAATATGGCAAAAATAGCGGCATTCACATCAAGGCAGTACGGAGCTACACGCAACAGATCCTGCTTGCACTCAAGTTATTAAAAAAAACTGGCATATTACATGCGGGTAAGCAACCTTATTTATTACTATCGACCCGTTTTCACTAACACCTGTGTGTCGCGTACGTAATATGGCGTCTGGTTGCCGCCATATTTACTTTTTATCACTGGCATATCTTTAGTGACACACAAGATTAAGACAAATCGATTGACATAAGAATCATTTAAATCGGTCCACGCGTTTAGTTTCTAAAGCATATACAGGCTGATAAACACATTATCCTCCTCCCTCGGCAGTCGGGTAATAAAAAAAGCTTGACAATACGATAACACGTCCGGCGTAGGTTTAAATGACCGATAAATGATAATACGATTACATGACAAAAGCAATATTGTTTTACCGAGTACAGTAGAGCTGTGTGCTCATCTGTCTGCTTACAAACGTACATACATACATAACTTCACGTCTCCCAATGGGGTAGGCACTATACTAAAAAACCTAATTAGATTCCAACATACGTCAAAAAAGTGTTGCCATTAAAATGACATATTAGGTGGATCGGTAAATTTTCACTTCTGTAAATGTTATAGGTAGCTGTTTATTTTATTTATAATATTAAAGGCAACATTTAATTATCCTTCTTAAATAAACAATCTTATTTAAATACTCGTCGCAAAAAAAAATATTTAATTAAATTGTTTTATTGGAGAAAAGTTTAAATAACAATGGCAATAACTCAGGGTTTAATAACATTTGGTACCAATTATTATTCTCATTATGTGCGATTACATTTTTAGAAAAAAAAAACAATCATATTTTTACGTACGTCTTCAAAACTTGACCGAAATCTTCAAAAAATCTTCAAGTCTTCAAAAAATTATCAGTTGATCATGTGTGGTAACCTTTATGGTGGACATGGTGGTTCTGTGGCGGCCATAACATCTATTGTCACTTCATTCGACATCTGACGTTTGGATAGCTCGAATGTTTTCTGTACCTATTCGGCCCGTGGTGATTTCCATTGTTAAGTTTTGGTTTTCCGTTAAGTTTTTGTTGTTTCATTTCGTTATTATTTTGACCTTTATCATATTGTGGAAATAACTTATATTGTTTCATTTTAACATAATTATTGTAACAAAAGGTTGGTTTTTCCTGAAACGTCACAATGATGATGACACGTGTAACTGTGACATTTCGCCATCTTTGGTAGTTTTTTTGACGTATATTGGAATCTAATTAGGTTTCCAAGTTTAGGCAGAGACTATGGAACGCCAGGTGCACCGATCTAAACATACAACTTTCGCTTCCTCAGCATTCATCAATCTCTTCATTCACGTCGGTTTCGGGTGCTTTTTATTCGGCCCTTATTCAGTACATCGCGAATCTGATCACCGTACGTCCGTCTAGGACGTCCCCTACCAACATCTCCGCTCACTCTCGCTCGCCATATATCTTTCGTAACCCTTCTTTCATCCATCCTTTCTAAATTACCAAACCATCTTAGCATAGGGGAGACCGGGGACAATTGAAACGATTTGACTTTGACTGCCTGTTGCCGTTTTATTTTTAAAGTTAGAAAGATGTTTGCCATAATTATTTCAAGGTTAGTTATCTGGTTCCTAAATAAAGTATATTTGGTAAGTCTATCATTAATAGTTATTTTACAATAATGTAATAAAGAGAATGGGGGAATGTGGTTCAATTGACCTCACACCGTTGTTAATTGAAACACTATGTAAGGTCAATTGAAACACCGTAATATCTTTGACACAATGAAAGTAATGTTATCAGTCCTACTCGTTTTCATCGCTATATTGGTATATAATACGACCATCAAAAGTTCACAAGCATAACATAAACATATCGTCATTTATAAGCATCAGAAAATCTCGATCATCAAACGCAGATAAAAAAAAATATATGACTTGTAGCTTTCTTTGTTGCTGGCTACCTTATACATAAAGCTTAATAGAAAATAGTTTGAATGTTATAATAAGCTATAATGATATGGAATTGTGTTAAAAATACATAATTATACTACATACAAAAATGCTTGTTTCAATCATAACAGTGTTTCAATCATAACTTAATGAATGGATAAACTTGAAACGTCGGGATTTTAAATAATATACACAATATAATCGGTTAAGATCGTTTTATTATAAAACAAAAACAGTTACAATAAAAATAATACCACGGCTACTTATATGCCGAATTAAAATAAAATCAAAAACGTAATTCCTCTTGCATGTAGTTGTAACACATCAGCTGTATAGACTGTTCGACATTCTATATTTGAAATTTGACATAAATTCCATTCTAGTTTTGTACACAACTTCATGCAAGAGGAGCGTTACTTAAGTTTTTCACCTATTCGTCAGAATGATAGTAAGTAGTAGGTACACATACCGGACTAATACCAAAAGTGGCACCTATATCTATACTTCTATAATATTAATATGAATAAAGTAACTCTGTCTAGTGGTTTATTTATCCAAATCACGGGCAAAAGTTAGTGTAGGTATAATAATTATTGACCATGAAAGAAATCATTATAAAAAAGAAGCCATTTGCGCAAATTCATTTTCACATTTATTAAATAAAAACATGCGTCAAATACAGAACCACCTCATATTTAAAGGCGACTATATTTGGGGACGATTAAAACGCCAGGACGAATGAAACGTTTCAATCGTCCACACGCAAGTTGTTCCTACCATCCCCAAATCACAGTTTTTAATTCAAGGTCAAATATTAAACGCAAAAACAACTCGAACACTGATAATTGGCAATAATAAACATTCGTTAATTTATCACAATCACGCTAAAATAGTTAAATCAGTTAAAATACAAGAACAAACAAAGTTATTAACAAATATACAAGATGAGAAATACTTACTTTTGACCGCGAAAAAATTAAATCGCTCCGTGACACCGCTGCGTTGCTCGGTCGCTCGCGCTCTACTGACCATAGATTAAGATATGGCCGGCGGAGTCCTGAGTGTTGCGTCATACTCGTAGGTATTATAGTTTTTGAGAAATTTGACTTGTTTCAGTCATGACGTGTTTCAATTGTCCCCGGTCTCCCCTACCCTTTTCGATGTTAGTGACTACATCTTCTTTCAATCCACATCGTTCTCGGATCTCGCTATTTCTTACTCTATCTATCTTCCTAACTCCACACATACTTCTTAGAGCTCTCATTTCAACTGCATTAATCCGGCTTGCGTTCTTCTGCCATACCCAAGATTCACCATACATTAATGTTGGGGTCAATACTCCCTGAGAAATAGCAAGGCGAGCTTGCTGGCTGTCTGCTTCTAACCATATTTTTTACTTTCAGATATCAAACCAGACAATATATTAGTGAACGACAGCAAACTCCTCCTGAAACTCTGCGATTTCGGCTCAGCCTCCCTAGTGACAGAGAACGAGTGGACCCCATACCTCGTATCTAGATTCTACAGAGCACCGGAGATCATTCTAGGCGTTCCGTATGACCATGGAGTGGACATGTGGGCTACGGCGTGCACCATATACGAACTGTCCACGAGCAGGATCATGTTCAGTGGGAAATCCAACAACGAAATGCTGAAGTACTTCATGGATCTGAAAGGGAAGATACCTAATAAGATCGTTAAAAAGGGAATGTTCAAGGATCAACATTTTGACCCGCAGTGCAACTTTTTGTACCATGAGCTGGATAGGATCACAGAGAGGGTGAGTTGCATTAATAATAGCATCATTATCATACGCCGTTATCGATGGAGCAAAAATAAAACTATTAAAGAACACATTATATAGTATCCGCTCCGAGGCAATACGCCACTCATGTCTATCGTCCTACACTACAAAACGTAATATCTAGAATATCAGTGACATTAAATTTGAACCTTTATGCTACGACGATACCGTTTGTTTTTCAATATGAATGTTGTAGTGGCACATGCTAACTCGGTAGCTAGCGGCTTTGGGATTATAGAGACAATGGCCTCTGTTTGAAAGATTAGGGCTCGAAGCGAAAAATTCACCTGGGAAGATTCATACTATAATAGAGTGTATGTTTGTTTAGTATAAATGGAATATTCTGCCTAAACACTCTGAACCGCTAAGAAGTTCTTCATATCTAGCACGAAGTTTTCGCTGGAAACGGTCAATCAAACTTGTCTTACACTGAGTAAACGCTGCAATAGTAAATACCACTTTTTCAATTTAAATAAATTTTTAAAGCCCATCACACTAACATCACAAAAAATTCATGTGCCAAGGAAATATATTTTGACCTTGGTTGACCTATTAGCTTATAATATTGAACCTAATGGATATAGTAGTACCCAGCCCCAGCAAGCCAATATTGGCAATAGTGCCTTGCCTCATAATTTAAACTAAATTATAGGACAGCGGAAACACCCTTGAGTATAAATTTAATTCACCAAAATATTCAAGGTTTTTCCAGCAAAGAACTAGAAATAGGGTTGTTCTTAGATAGTGAAAATGTACAAATTATGTGCATTACTGAACATTGGCTTAGACAAGACCAATTAATATTTGATTTTGTAAATTTTAAATTAGTTAGTTGTTTTGCTAGAAAATGTGCCATTCATGGTGGCTCTTTAATAATAGTTAAAAGTACTCTTAAATCCAAGGAAAGAAAGGATATTGTCAAGCTATCAGTAGAAAGGATTGTAGAAATTTCTTGCGCAGAACTAGAAAGTTATATAATAATATGTATTTACAGACCACCATTGGCTGATTTTTGCACATTTGAATCAACTATGGAACATGTGTTAAAATTAGCTTGTAATAGCCAGAAGCATATTATAGTTTGTGGAGATTTTAATATTAACTTACTCGAAATGTCAAATAATACCACTAGGTTACTAAGTTTATTTAAATCTTTTAATTTAGGTAATCTGTTCTTTGAACCCACTCGGATAGGTGTTAGTAGTGCAACCTGCTTAGATAATATTTTTTGTAATTGCGAATGTTTGGATAAAGAAATATTTAATTGTTTTAATTCGGACCATAGTGGTCAGAAGGCATCTTTCGTCAATGATTTTTATCAAAAACCTCAGACAATAACATATCGACCTATAACTAATAATCGTTTGGAATCATTCAAAAATAAAGTCCAGAGTAATCTATCAGTGTTACCTTTCATACATAATGAGTGTAATAGTATTTATAATGACTTGTTTGGCGTAATTCTGCATCAATTTAATAACCATTTTAAAATGAAAACTTTAACTAGGTCGAAAACCAAATTTAGCGAATGGGCTACTGCAGGTATTCATAAAAGTAGAAATAGGCTTTACAACCTATATAGAGAGAGGGAGGACAATAAGAACGCTGACTTCCTAAATTATGTTAAGAGTTATTCAAAGACCTTTAAGCAAGTTTGTTTAACTGCCAAGGCAAATTTTCTTAGTCTTAAACTCAAATCGTCTGACAATAAGGTAAAAACTGTATGGAATATTATAAATAGAGAAACGGGTAAAACTAAAACTCGCGATGATCAGGTCACCCTAAACTCAGGTGACAAACAAATCACGTCAAATAAAGACGTCGCCTTAGCATTCGAAGATTATTTTTCCAACATAGCCATTAATACTACGAAATGTCTCAAATCATCCGCGGTTCAAGCTCAATCATTACTTTGCACTAATGTCAGTAAATGTAATATAAACTTTGAATTCAGCCCTATAAATTCAGTTTCAATAGTCAAAGTATTTAAAACGCTTAGTTTAAAGAAGACTGAGGATTTGTGGGGCACATCAGTTAGTGTACTTTTTCCTATCATAGGTGTAATTGCACCCCATCTAGCATTAATTTACAATAATTGCATTTCAGAAGGGATCTTTCCAGATCTTATGAAATATAGTAAAGTCATACCTCTTTTTAAATCGGGTGAGATGAGTGATATTACGAACTTCCGTCCCATTTCCATACTACCAGTTTTAAGTAAAGTCTTTGAGAAACTAATTCTGAATGATATGTTAGGTCACTTTATTAGAAATAAACTACTTAACAATAACCAGTTTGGCTTTACCAGAGGTCGATCAACAATTGATGCGGCATCTGTTCTCATTAAATATATATATAACAGTTGGGAGCAATCTTGCGATGCAGTAGGAATATTTTGTGACCTTTCTAAAGCTTTTGATTGCGTGGTTCATACGACCCTTATTTTAAAATTAGAACATTATGGATTGTCTAATAAAGCTATAAGTCTTATGTCTTCTTATCTCAGTGATAGAACTCAAACAGTTGTTGTAAATAAAACACAATCTGATGGAGCTACAGTGAAAATAGGTGTGCCTCAAGGCTCTATTTTAGGTCCTTTTCTATTTTTGGTTTACATAAATGACTTGCCACCATCAGTAGATAAACTTTGTGATATTGTACTTTATGCTGATGATACTTCACTAATTTTCAAGGTAGACAGAAAATCCATAGACTTCAGTAGCATAAACTCCACACTAGTTAAAGTACTTACTTGGTTTACTAGCAACAATTTGCTACTAAATGCTAAGAAAACTAAATGTGTTAGATTCGCTTTGCCTAATGTTAAACCGTTAGATTCTAGTATTATTCTAAATGACGAGTGTTTGCAAATCGTAGATAAGGCAGTTTTCCTAGGCATAACAATAGATAAAAATTTGCAATGGAGTCCCCATATAGCTGTACTGGCAGGTAAACTAAGTTCGGCAGCTTACGCAGTTAGGAAAATTAGACAACTAACCAATGTTGAGACAGCTCGCTTAGTTTATTATAGTTATTTCCATAGTGTTATGTCGTACGGTATTCTGGTTTGGGGTAAGGCAGCTGATATACAAACTATATTTGTGTTACAAAAAAGGGCCATTCGTTCTATTTACAACTTAAATTCCCGTGACTCCTTAAGAGATCTTTTTAAGGAAATTAATATCTTAACTGTAGCGTCACAATTTATTTATGAGAATATTATTTATGTTATAAAAAATTTGGATTCTTTCACAAAAAATTCTGATATACATAATTTAAATACTAGAAATAAAAATAAAATAGCTATTCGAAAATTCCGCGTCCGTAAAGTACATAAATCATTTGTTGGTCAATGCATTCATTTCTATAATAAATTACCTGAGGTAGTATTAAAGTTACCCTTTCCAGCACTCAAAAATTACTTGAAAAAGTCGTTAATGTCTAAAGCGTATTATAGGATCGAGGACTATTTAATAGACAAACATGCTTGGCCTAAACCCGAAACTTAATCAATAATATATTTTTTATTTGTTTTTTTTCAAATTCAAAATCTTTATCTTGTCTGGGGGACACCGTTGATGTAGGAAAACATATCAATCTTATGTGGTCATCTTGCACCGTCTTATATACACATACGTAGGAGTTCTTTTTTTCCTTTTCTCTCTTTCTATCTTAAGATTTTGGTGTGTTTTCCTGCGGAAACTACGCAGGATATTTGAAATATTTTTTAATTTGCTATTTATAGATTTATATAATGCTAGACTAAGTAGTACCATTGTAATATTAAATATATTTAAAAAAATGACTGACTGCTGAGTTTCTTGCGGCGCTTCTTCTCAGCAGTGGTCTCCTCTTGTGAAGCGCTGGTAGATTCTTGACGTGTAAAAGTGCCCGTGCGGCCTACTTACTGAATAAATGTCTTTATCTTTATCTTTATCTTTATAAGTCAACGTGTCAAATTTAATATTAATAAAAAATATTATGTCAAATCCAGTATTTTTCTCCAAAAATCGCTTTAACTTTTTATATATATGTTTTCCACTTGTACTCATAATTAATTAAGGCATATTTTTGTATGTTTTTGTACATATTAAATCAATTAAGAATGACAAATGTCTAAAGTAGTAGAAAAAGTGACTGTAGAGGTTGACGTCAGGATTGCGTAGCTAATCTCTTTAAATATACTACTGATCAAGTCAATTACCGAGGTAAGATATTTGGAAAAACATTTATACATTTTGAACTCGTAGGTATAAACGTTTCTTGATTAGACATAATCTTTCACTACTGTCAAATCGTTTTTGCTCCCGCGATAACGATATATGATCATTATCATCTCCTTGCCCTTATCTCAATCATCTGGGAGTCGGCGCTCTATGTTTTTCCCTATCACACATCCCTATTAGCCGTCATCGCGTTCACCTTCTTTCGCATATCACTATTCATATAATCAAGGGGCGGAATTTTCATAGCAAAAATCAAACATCAAGAGGGATTGACCATTGTGTTTTATTGACTATCGATGATTAATTGTCACTTAGCACGACATGTTTTTAGGTAATGGGACATTCTATAGGATACCAAAAAACATGGACGTGTAGTGTGTATGAAGGTTAACAAAATAATAAATTAATAAAACAGAAACATGTTTTATTTTGTTACGATTTACATATACAATCAAAACGAAAATGCTTAACAGTATAACTACAATCGAAATCTATGTATATCTGTACTAATTATATTTTCTTCATCTTGTTACGCATTAATAAAGAATCGTCATTATTTTCTCTACAGTGTCATCATTTAAATTGGTCCTGTTTTCATCGTCGATCGCTCTATACGTTGAGAAAGAGCGTTCTACCTTAGTTGAAGTAACAGGAGCATATTTGTAGTACTCGATAACGGTGTTTTGGCTGTAATCACTTTTCTATATAATCAGCATATCAGGTCAAATGTTACAGAATAATCTTTTAAGTTGATTATGGATACCTAATGCGATATTATTCCGTAACATCGATAAGTCGATAAAACAGTTAGGTCAATCCCTCTGACAGTTTGATTTTTGCTATGAAGAATTCCGCTCTTTGATTATCATATAATAAATTTCAGGAAAAAGTTGTAGTCATGTCCAGTATAAAACCAACGAGGGACCTCCATGCTGAATTGGCGCCACAGCACCATCGCCTCCCAACTGCAGAGGCCAAGAAAATCACACAAATCAAGGACCTGCTTGAACGAATGCTGATGTTGGACCCCTCCAAGCGAGCGTCAGTCAACCACTGCTTAGCACATCCGTTTATACAGGAAAAGATATAACCCTAGCAATAAGGGTGTTCATTTGGCTGAGAACTTATTACGTTTGTGTAGATTTTATACACGCTAGAAAGTTACAAATACACATTGACTGACTGACATTGTTACTTTGGGCTGGTTTTTTTTAACACTACATAATCTTCATTTCTTTCGTTGTATTTATTTCGTTTGATTTCAAAATAGTTCAAAAGTGTTTGTATCGGGTTTTTTTAAAGCAAAGGCGGTAGATGCACGGTGTCTAAAATCGTTGAATGCACCACAATTTCATTGAATTTTTCCAATTAAGTAGTTAGAGGGCTTCCTTAGTGAATTTAGGAACACTATTTAAATAAGTGTTAATTTTAGCCCCCTTCTGTTCTTTATATAAAGAATAATAGGGAGCTACTTTTATCCCTCAGATATTTATCGGTTTGTTAAATAATTTTCGTAAAAAGCAATTTTTCATAGTAGCTAATTTTCACAACGCGTTTTTTATGATCGCAAATTTAAATATTCGTCGTTCTTCATGTAGCGTTGATTGTTCATTTTCTTCGCATGTTTTACCAGTACATTATTTTATTAGTCGCATTTTTTCCTTAGTACTTACATTGTAATACGTAGGTAGGTTAGGATAGGTTAGTTTTAATATTAAAATAACCCAGAAATAGGAGCTCCGCTATGCGGAGCTCCGTCGACTCTGTCAAATTGGATTGGGAAAAAATGCGACTAATAAAATAATCTACTGGTATAATAAGCGAAGAAAATAAACGCGAACATCATAAAACTTAATGAAAAATCGCTACATTTAGACGAAGAATTATAATTATTAGCGATCATGAAAGATCGCGATGTGAAAATTCGCTACAATGATAGAATGCTTTTGTGAAAATAATCTAACAAATCTATTTGTCTAGGGTGTGGAAAATAAGTTAACACGGTTTCTCGATTGATTGATAGAACATCGCAATTGGGCGTTTCTCAGAAAGATTGTAACTAGTTAAGAAAAACAAAAAGCAGAAACATATTCAATAATCATGGAAATCGGACTTGATTTAGGGGGTGAGAAACGCTAACGGCTGGAGCTAAATTGAAATAAGTTAAGCAAAATAGCAATATAATTGTGGTTATTCTTTATTTTAAAAGGATTTTTCAACCTTCACTCTTTTTTTACTCCTAAATTTTGATAATGAAATACAAAATAAGGAAAAAAAATGTGATGATGAGTGAAAGTAAAAAAATCCTTTTAAAATAATGAATTACCAGAATTATGTTGCTATTTTGTTTCATTTGCATACTTACAATAAAATTTTATTTTTACAAACAAAACTTTGGGCGAACACTAATGATCGCTAAACTCAATTATCGATGCTTTTCCCATATACTAATATATGGGAAAAGCATCGATAATTGAGTTTATCGATCAGGCGATCCCAAGCTGTCTTTTAATTTTGCCCCGTTTATTCCTAGGTCGGTCTATATACTATGCCAATTAGCAGTTTCTCAAATTCAATAAATGTAGCAAATTCAATCCTCACCCGTTAGTAATATACTTGCACTTGCTACAGGAGTTAAGTCTGAGATTAGTCTGGAGTTAAGTTCGACGACGCGCTGGCCTAGTTGGTAGTGACCCTGCCTACCGAAGCTAGCGGTCCTGGGTTCAAATCCCGGTAAGGGCAGATATTTGTGTGATGAGCGCGAATATTTGTTCCTGAGTCATGGATGTTTACTATGTATTTAAGTATATATTTCTCTATATAACTATTTATATCGTTGTCTAGTACCCATAGTACAAGCCTAGAGCTTAGTTTGGGACTAGGTCAATTGGTGTGACATTGTCCCATGATATTTAATATTTAAAAAATATACCACAATTTATCTTATAGCAGTATAGCTAAAAGTTAACGATTCTTAATTTTAATCCTTAACCTGGTACAATCTTTCTGAGAAACGCCCTGTAGTCACCTGTCTCAAAATTACCCTGTACTTTCGGTTAAACTTAATAAAAAACTATTAGTTATTACAATAAAACTTGTCGCTCCAACTTTAAATGAAAGTTAGTCATGGCAAAATAGGGTTTGCTATTACCAACTGACATTTGCGGCTGGGTATGTATAGAACATTTTTATCAAACCTTACGTTTCATAGCTATGTTCAGAGGCTTTATTGCTCCAAAAATCTGCCAAGTTCCTTTCAAGGGATAGAGGAATCAATATTTCACTGCAGTTGACAAGTAAATTGGGTAACGATGTAAATAAAAACAAAACCAACCAATATACCATTATTACTCCATCATTATGTACTTTTGATGATCAAGTTTAATATTTAATTACAATTTATACGTTTTTAGGAATAAATCTGCATGTAAATTTGGGTTCTCTATAGTTTGCCCGAATATCAGTTGCCATAATATTCATTTGCCATAAAGGCATTTTTTTCTGAATCCGTAAACTATTCTGAATTGTTACAAAACAAACCCATGTAAAAAATAACCTAAACAGTTTACGATTTCAGAAAATGTATGGCAAATGAATACTATGGCAAGTGATATTATGTCAACCGAAATTCGGGCTACTTCAACTGACACCGACTATACCTACAAATTGACAGGTAATTGCGGCCTCTGGTATATAAAGAAGAAAATAATCCTCGACACAGCTCCCGCTGTGTGTACTGTATCAATGCAAATAATGTTGTGATATCATTGCTATGTGTAATAGAGCCTTAAATAGTGGTATCGATAGACGTACTAGAAAAAAAAACATAATTATTTAAAGCGGGATAAAAATAAGCCAAGGAACACCCTGATTTTGTAGAATTTAAAATGTGTAGTGATTTGTAGTCGAACCGACATCACCTTCGGGTATTCCTGCCCAGCAAAATAATTGTACGGCCGCGTAAGTAGCTGGGTCATCCACAGATCTATCCTGTGGTCATACCCAAAGTTTAAAGTTTGCAAGCCCTCATTTTCTGGCTGAACCCACATCCGCTTAAACCGCAGGAGAGACAACTTTGTTTTTTCTAATGTGTATGACCCGCCTGCACACCTGCTTTGTCACTTTAACCAGGGCTCTGAATTTGTTTAAAAAATAGCGGTTTATTTCGGTTTTGTTCAGAACTTTTCTAGGAAACGTGAACGATTTGAGAACTAGTTTAACTCTAACTAGCCGGGTTGATCCACGAGCTAGTCGAGAAACCAACGCGTTCGTTGCAAGTTGTTTTTTTTGGCTTGTGATGAGAAGACGCGCGCGGTATTCGTCTGGATTAACCGGTTTTACTGATTATAGATTCCACCAAAAACCAGATAAAACCGGTTTATGCGAACGGAACCGAAATGGAATGGTTTTGCGTCAAGTACATAAT
The DNA here is from genome assembly GCA_927399475.2 of Acleris emargana. Taxonomy (NCBI): domain Eukaryota; kingdom Metazoa; phylum Arthropoda; class Insecta; order Lepidoptera; family Tortricidae; genus Acleris; species Acleris emargana. Next base: position 7,569,918 of record OV656835.1, on the reverse strand, counting down.
AATGGTTTGAAAATTTAACCGGTGAACCCTGGCTTTCAAGTCATGTTTGAACTGCTGTACATATCTGTCAATTGGGTTAAAGCGACAAGGTGTTATGTCGGGTTCCTATATTCAATCCGAGGATAGATAAGGCTTACCTCGGGTTCAAATTTGACATTTGCCCATACAAAATGTGTCAAATTTTAATCCGAAGTAAGCCTATCTGTCCGCGGATTGAATATAGGAACCGGACGTTAGTGTGCAGCTACTTAAGACGGACTGTTCTTGCTTTTGATTTTTTTTATGTTTTCTGTTATAGATGTATTATTTAGGATTTCGTAGATGTTTCAATTAGATGTTAATAGCCAAAATGTTTCTTTTAGACGTATTTTTGTAAACTATAGTGGGATCACTGCGTTAGGCACTGGTTACACCGCCGACGATGAGGGAAGCGAGTACAGCCAGCGATCAACTATTAATATTGGTGTCTCTTTTATTGACACGCGATCTATATTTTTTGTTTCGACAAATTAGTGGAAAGTCAGTGTGAACAGCCAACAATCAACTATTAATATACGTGTCTCTTTTATTGACACGGGATCTACACTCGCGAGCAAAAGTATCGAATCACTTTGCATTTTTTCATGTGCATCCAATATCTTTGTAATTTCCCACCCAAATCTGAAAATTATGGTACCAATTAAAAGATAATAATGTAACGCATTGGAAAATGTGCTAATTTAATATTCAAGGCCCGAAGGCTGAAAAAAAAACCCGAATAACGGAAGTAGCCTGAAAATACGCTAAAAATAAACCAGGCAAACTTGGAATTAAAGGCTTATTTAACATACAATACGATTTATTATTATTAAATTAGTATCGGGTATTGCCCCCTAGCCCTGCTGACACAGTTTAAGCGATTTTTCATCGATCTAATTAATTTTCTAACGTAGTCTTGAGGAATAGCGTCCCATTCCTCTAGCAAAGCTATCTTCAACTCGTCAACAGTGGCAGGAGCAGGATCCCGAACCCGAACCTTTCTCTTCAGATAGTCCCACATGTGTTCAATGGGGTTAAGGTCCGGACTCATCGCTGGCCAGTTCATGGTCTCGATGCCCACCTCGCGGAGGTAGGCAGCGGTGACCCTTGCGGTATGACAAGGGGCATTATCCTGCATTAGCATGAACCCCTCATCAAAAATACCAGCATAAGGGACGACATGCTCTTCCAGAATTCCCGTTATGTACCTGGCAGCAGTCAATCCACCGCCACGACCACCGCTAGGCACGAAAACCAGCTCAGTCCGCGCGTCGTACGAGATGCCGCCCCAAAACATAACAGAGCCACCTCCGTCGGCGACTCTTTCGGAGAAGCAGCACTGAGCATATCGTTCTTCTGATCTCCTGTAGACTCTTCCCCTTCTGTCACAGCCATTCAGACATATTTTGCACTCGTCTGAGAAGAGAATTGGGGTCCATTGCTCAAGAGTCCAAGTCTTATGAATTTCTGAAAATTCTCTTCGGGTTGTACGGTGCCGCGCCTGCAACCTGGGCCCCGTCGCAGGCCTCCTGGGTATCAAATGCGCTGCCTTGAGTCTTCTTCTCACTGTCCACTCGCTGGCAGCCACTCCTCGCACCTCACGCAGACGCTGCTGGATGGTAACTCCAGTCTGGTGACGATCTCGGAGAGATATTGAGACAATGAAGCGGTCGTCCCTCTCTGATGTGCACCTTCTGCGGCCGCTTCTTGGTCTTGAAATAAAAGCTCTAGTTTGGTGGAACCTCTGGTAAAGTTTACAAACTGTAGATTGGCTCAGATTCACCTCGGCAGCTACTGAACGTTGACTACGCCCTTGTTGCAGAAGCTGGACGACTACGGCGACTTGAGCTTCAGTGGCTTCCATTTTTTCCAGGTGTTCTTTACAGAATAATATGCGAGAGGTGTACCGGTCGACTTCTGATAAGTGACTGATAAGGAACCCCCCCTCTACCCCCGTTATATAGGGGTCAAGGGTAGTGCAACTCGTGTACGTCGTAACGAGTAAAGGCTCACAAACTGGGAAATTGCCCATAATCTGAAAAAATCTGGGCCAATTTTTATGTTTCATAGCTTTTTATAAAGATAATATTTCAAGAAACGTAATTACATTTAAGTAATTTAGAAAAATAAACCGATTTACAAAGATATTGGGTGCACATGAAAAAATGCAAAGTGATTCGATACTTTTGCTCGCGAGTGTATATCTTTTGTTCTTTTTTTGAGCGAGAAAATAGTCGATAGCTAATCGCTTCCTCGCCCTTGGTGGGACCAGTGCCATATTCAGTCCACGTCTCAATGGTTACTCATTAGAGTAAGTCTCATTAAGGGCCTCCGCACACGGGTGTCGTGTCGTAAGCGTATCGTATCTTTAACTCTACGATAGTCGTAGAGTACTAGCATAAAAATGGAATATGCGCGTTACGGTACGCTTACGACACGATGCCGTGTGCGGCGCTTGTGTTCCGGTGCGGGGATAGACACTACATCATAGTCCTGAGGGCTCGCAACGCGTTTGCAGTCTTAGGATTGCAGTTTAGAGGATGCAAGTATTTGGAGGTCGATTATTTATCTTGTGTGCTTGTTCGCGTCGTATTTGCTATGAAAAACTTAAAATATCACGTGTCTATGTTTAGTTTTTAGCATTATAATAAACCACCTAGTTACTTAACCTCTTTGGAAAAACGGGCCATGTGCGTGACGGACTTCGCACATTTAGGGTTGCCTACCAAATGAACCCGCTACCACATATTGGTATTTGTTAGTTTAATATGCGTAATAAATAATTAACATTCTGTTCTAATTTTAAGTGCATCAGTGGGATGTTAAAAAAATCTTGGTAACAATTTTTTTTGAAACCAACTTTTTGGCTTCTTATTCGTTTTTCCAATCTTTTTTAAAATAAACATTCAGTACTTAACTTAACGATACCCCCTCTATGGGTAGACATTTTTTTTTCGCTCCCTCTTTTGCTTTATGGGAGCCCCCTTTAAAAACAAAAATACTTTTTGACTTTTTAGATGGCTTTGGGTCATCAAGATGCTTATACTGTGTAAATTCGAAGACTGTAGCTTCAACGATTTGGCTGTAAAACCTGTGTGACAGACACCGGACGGACAGACAGACACGTGAGTGACAGCAATTGGGTTCCGTTCGCATTCGGAACCCTAAAAACGGACAACGTCGTCTACTTCTTAGTTTACTTAATTTCTAATGCCAAAAAGCACAAATTATAGGTACAAAGAGCATCCAAATCCAAGGTATCATGAGCAGGACAAGTTCTAACCAGTGAACGGGACAGCGATATGTAACTCCTATAGCTACAGGGTGAAATCTTATTCGTACATCGAAATCAAACGTTATATAACTTAAGACCATGATGTACACCCACTTTTGACAAATAAACTTATTCATTCATTCATCCATTATGTTCCAATAAAGCCGCCTTAGGCTATTACCTCCTCCTTAATTAACTACGATTTAAAAAAAATACTTGTTAATAACACATCATTCACGGTTGCCCTACTCTGCCCACGTTACTCATTTGCTATGACTTTCAAAGCTTGATATTTTGAGAAATGTGAATGTTGACGTAATTGACAGTTCATGCCAAACTAATCAAGCAAGTAAAACTTCGTGACAAGTGCAAAACTTATTGTAGGGCGTACCATGAATTAAAATTAAATTACGATAAACTAAACTAAAACTGCAAATAGAATGTCGATGCAAGTGATTGTTAGTTAATTATGGAATTTGAAAAAAATATAACGATTCACGATTTGGATTTCACCCTGTATATATAAAGTGACTGGTAATTGGCAGGTTTAAAGAAAGAACTGGTATGAATGTGACAAAAGCCATCAAGTAAATCTACAGTTTACTTTTGCGCGATTCGCGGCAATTGTCAGTGTTGATACTGAGTCTTATGTTACCTATTTATTATGTTAAGCCAATCGATAAAATATGTATACAGTGATTATTTGTCGATGGACTAGTGATAAACAAAACATCACAACGATAAAAGCAACAATAATAGGACCGTAAGTCATAGTGCATAGTCAGTAAATTTGTTATTTTTGTCCATGAAACACGGAAAACGCCGATGCCGTAAATCCATACAACTAGCTGCTCTCCTACAGAGAACAGGCGCATGTGCAATTAATTCATAGAAGCATATTAAACTCTCAAGGCTTATAATAAGGTTGGATTTTCAATACAATTCATATAGTAGATACGCCTTTTCTTCTAGAAGTCCTAGTCTGCAACAATAGTTAAGACTGCGCCGAGCGCACGCCGGATGTACGGTGGCGCCCTCATTACTGTTAATGAGTTATCTAATAAACTAATGTATTTTCTTGAAATCGGGCGGTGCATTTTTGTACTACAAATGAAATCACAACTTATAGGATATATCACATAGTTTACTAACAATTGACCTTCGAGTTATCAACTTAACGGAAAAAAGTGGCCACCTTTTCCCGTTAAGCTGACTTCTCTAAGGGTAAGTGTTATCAAAGTTTGTTACGTATCCCATAAATTGTGTTTTTACTTGCGCTACAAAAGAGCATCGTCCAATTCCATGGGAATTCTTAAGTTTATCAGAAAACACCATAATTGTATCGAGGGCGCCACTGGACGCTCGACGTTTGCTCGGTGCAGTCTTAAATTTTCCTCATTACATTATTCTAAAAATCGCACCTTGAGAACAATAGTGACCTAATTGAGAAATTTTAAATTACGAATTTGGACGCTATTATTATAAATGTAAGACTTGAAGTATGAAAGCTGAAATTTTGAATTAGGTCACTATTGTTCTGAAGGTGCGAAATATTCTAGCTATAGCTATAGATAGACTTTAGAGCAAACGATTTTAGCTTTAACAATGTACAGTGGTGGTCACATAGTTTGGGACGCTTGCATTTTTCTCATACAATATATGACAACTTTGACTGCCAATAGAAAAGTTCTTTTAACCCTTAATTTGGAAAAAATACAAAAAGTCGGGAATTCAAACCCTTTTTTGAATCAGCAAAAAAATAAAAAAACATTCCAAACATTAAAAGTGAACATTATAGTATGTTGACTGTGGCATACACTGCCAAATTAAGGGTTAACAATTTTGTTTTAGACCACGAACTGAGGTCCAAACTGCTGTACAATACTGATTTACTGTTAAAAACAGACCTTATATTTATAGTGATTTTAAAACGTGCTGACGCGTCTATACAAACTTTTACAACTTTATGAACGCCAAACATTTCTTTTTTCGAATCCCTATAAAATAAGAGATTCGTTTTCAACAGAGATAAATTATTAATACATTTCAACCTTAGTTTACTAGTAAGCGATAAGTTAACTGAAAATAAAATGGATTTATAACTAACATTGGTATGTCAAAATGGAAAAGTCATATTTGTAGACAATTGCATGGAAAAAACGCGAGCGTGCCACTGTAAAATGGCTTTGTATTATACTTTAGAATAATGCAATAAGAAAAATTAAAATATTGTTGCAGGTTAGGACCATGTGTGTATGGTTTTATTATGGCTATTGTACTATAAGAACAAAGTTTCGTAAAAAAAAAATTACAATGCAAATTCATGCAATTTGTCTGTGTTTACCTCCTGATGACATTTATTAGATGTGCCCTATTTTTATAACGCCTTTGTATTATGGAAAAATATCGGCATTCTAAAAATTACCCTCCACATACAGGGTGCAATCGAAGACGTGATCAAAAGTCATATGACTTAATTGACAACATTTCAAAAAAAAAGCATTATTGTTTTTTCGCGTTTATAATAAATAGCTGGTTAAAAATTAGACTACCCGTATTTCTTGGTTTTTCTTTATTTAACTTAAATTCGTCGTTAATAATTTATTAAAGAAATAGTCATTAAAAAGACCGTATATACAAAGTTAGGAATACTGATGTCGTGATCTTAGCATGATATAAAATAAAAAAAGTAACTTTAAACAGAAACAGAACTGACTGTCATGTCATGACACTCACTTGTCAATCAATCGCTGCCGTTCGTTCACAAATTTGTTATTTTGCGTAATTTAATTAATTACATAATTTGTAGACGCCATTAGAATAAATAAACTATTTTGCGTAGAATCGAAAGCGTGTCGTAAGAATCAAGTAATCCGTCAGACAGATAAAAAATGAACATGACAGTTGTATATTTTTTTCAATTCCTTTGGTAATAAATGGACTAAGGGCACTATAAGTGTATTCCTAACATTCGCAATCCAACTTTTTTACTGTTTTTCCTAAATATAAAAAAAAACTACTGCATAAAAAAATCCAAAGATATTTTTACTGTAATCAGCAGTGTAAAATCTAGAAACGGTATTTTATTTTACTACCTTAGCACATAATGAATTGTTGTCAATTAAGCATTCAAGTGGGATCCTAATAATATAGGTTAGATGTAATATTCAGACAATGATCAAAATTAAATAATTAATTGTAAACAGCCTTCATTACCGTCTCCGAGAAACTTGTTTCTGATTACCCTCGGTGTCATGTCCTGTATAAACTTACAACATCCGCTCTCTCGCTTTATCATATTATTGTATGAATACCTGCGCTTTAGCCTCGTTGTAAAAATGTTACTAGTTGTAACTAGAGAGTTGTGGTGTATTCTATAAACATTGTAATAATTTGTGAAAATTGACACATATCAATGCTTTTATGTAAATTAAATGTAAGTTGCTTTAGTGTTTTTAATTATGTATTTAATAATGATACCCTCGCAAGGCCCAATAGGATGTACATAATCAAAGCAATTTACTTTGAACTCTGTTTGAATAAGGATAAGGTTTATTTTCCTATGTTCATTAACTGAAAATGGCATTTTCGAACAATCGCAATTGAACTTTATTCCCTTGATTGTAGATTCAAAGTCCCAGTTACAAAAAAACTCCCATTTTTAGTATGGTGGGCCTTGCGAGGTTATAGTCGTATGTTGTTATATTTAGGTGATTCTCATTTGCTCTAAACTCGCTTTACATAATGTTACATGCTCTAAAATCACTTTTTATAAATTATGTCGATGGATTTCAAAACAAACAGTTACAGCCACAGTCGTCATTCTTAAAAAAAAAAAAAAAAAACAATGGTGTCGTGTAATTGAAATCAAAAGTAGCTAAATACATTTAGACCTATCAGAAGGCGTATATCCTAACATGGCGGTCAGTTTGCAGGGACGTCAGTGCACTTTGCGCGCTGTATAGGCTTTATAAAGGGCCATCGAACTACTCGTCGTAAAGCCAGGTTCCATTATACAAATAAATAGATTCGTATTTAGGTGCATTACGAGTAAGGATAAGTAGAATATTCTATAATTTCAAAATATCTAACATTCAAAATGTATAAAGTTACGTTTAATATTAATGTAGGTAGTCTTTATGGGTTATTCGAAAATTATTATAAATTTAACCGAATACTGGAGATATACAGCTGTATTAATAATCCAATTATTATTCCTATTAAAGTGTATAAATGTATCGTTATTCATGTTAGTCGGTTTTACCGTTCTCTTTGTAATCTTATATGTATGTCTTCCTCACACATAAAACAAAGAAATACCTCAAATATAGAACAATCGGCGTTATATCACGCCTAAATTTGATAGTTTACAAAGCTCCGCCAGGCGGGGCTCCAATATCTGTGTTGTTTAACACTGTACTTACTGACTTGTACAGAATGTAGAGCATTATCATATTAACGCGGGTTTTGTCATGTAAGCTTCCGATTAGATTATCGACCGATACTAAAACTGACTGAGAAAACAAGATAAATACGAATTTCGTAAGTAAGACAAATAAACGTTTAGTATATATTTTGACTAATACCCCATGTAGAAAATAATTTTCAAGGTTATGATCATGCAATTAAGTGAGCATTATGAATTTGGAGCATTATATAATATGATATGACTTTAGAGCAAGTGAAGGGTTATAGCCAGGGATCGGAAATTCAGATCGATATTTACCTATACTTACGCGCTGGCTTTGTAGTTCAGTTATATGGAGGGGGACTCAATCATATAATGCATTACTAAAATATCTGGGATTTCAAAATAAATAAATTGCACCGGCATTAATTCATAATCAATTATTTATTTTAACTGTTTGAAGTCATTTTTCACGTATAGATTTACCAAATGTTATTTAATTTACTTGTAACTTATTAACCTAACGATTTTTTAGGAGCAAAACGGAATGTTTTATCCTACATGTAAAGTAATTATTATATTAACGTTTTGTAGAATCCCAGAATCCCGGAACTTATATTATTGAAATAATATTTTTAAGAAGCTGACGCCATGTTTGCCTATCTTTTTCCGGGATTTTGCCAACTTTAGGTAAATATCGATGCGAATTTCCGATCCCTGGTTATAGCAAATAACAATTAGTAATTTAATAATGTTGTGATTTTTTAAGGACCCAAATTCAATGTTTAAATACTTGGGCATCCATTCTTCACGATGACGTGTTACCGTACTGCCAAGTAAGATACCGTCGGTGACACTGCAAAACCGAGTAACTAACAAATTTATGATAGAGCAAAATAAACCTTAGTATATTACTAAAAAGGTGCATTTTGGTCCTTATTTAAAATTGTTACTTACGCTGTTTTGGAGTTTCACCGACGATACGATAACAAGTCGGGAGCAATATTGGTTTACCGTCTTGAACAGAGGCCAAGGTTGGTTGAAAACAATATTGAATAGTGAAATCAAATTGGGAGGGACTTGCTTATGCTGATTATATTAGCTGTGTTCGGGAGGTCGAGTAATAACGGTCGTTGTGCGACTTTTCAGTCTGTCCAATTTAAGGAGACCCTTGTATTAGATACTCATTATTTGACTGCAGTTGCGACAGTCTGTTTATCCATTGACATCTATATATTCTACACCGTGTTTTTTTTTATTTACGATAACTTTAAGGGAACGTTCTTTAGGTCAAATAATGTTAATTTCCCGAGGACAGACAAATGATAACTGTAACGGTTTTAAAGATATTTAATTTTTAAATTTAATCAGTTAATCACGTTGTTACTGGTCTAAAAGGCTCTTAACTGTCTGTGTATGTCACGCCAACATTGACGTATTTGACACTGACTATGAGTTAACTCTAAAGGCCCTTTTAGAATGACCGAAGATACAAAATTTATTTACCTACTTTGTTCCAAACAGAAAAAATATTTTTTTTTTTGCAATATTTAAAAATCTAATCTGCCACTCAGTTTCTATAGATGTACCTAGTAATGTACCGAAGTTATCGTAAATCAAGAAAACACGGTGTATATAACTCGTGAATTACTGACTGACAATACTTTCGGCCAAAACCGCTGGCCCTAGAGACTAAATTTGACACATGTGCACGTGTACTAAGTTTTTTCTAAAATTGACCCCCTAAGGGAGGACAAGGGGCGCGAAGCGGAAGCTTGACATTACTACCAATGGCTTGAAGGTATGACTCAAGCAAATTGCTTTCCAATTAATCGACGAACATTTAAAGGGCATACGAAAAGTTAGTAATCCTCTGTTGAGACGGGATTGCCTGTTATTATCTGTGCGAATTTTAAAGTGTAAAGGGCGTATTATACTACGCGGAATTCAGGCAGAGTGGTTGCACTGGGCATGTCGCGCCGCCTTATTAGCCTTCCGGCTCGTACATTCTAAGAATGGATATCAGTCCATGGTCGGCACCGAGCGAGCGAGCACGCGTGCGCCACGATCTGCCGTCTTGATCGCTCATTCTCGGAGCGTGCCGTGATTACGTAGTAAAGTTAGTTCTGTGTATATGTGCATATAACCTTGTACTTTTTATTATTTACTTATTCTGTAGTGTTTATAGTAAAACACACTACGAAAGTATAAGGAAATTATAGTATATTTCAAGGTCATCACAAGCAGCGCCGCGGATAAGTCAGACATAATGTTTTCAATGCGCTTCGTCATAGTCCTTTAACTCGCTTAGTCGAGATATCTTAGGACCAACTGGAAAGTAAAACAAAATTTTTTTTTTCTAATCGGTCCAGTCGTTTTTTTGTAATCGGGGAACATAAGTAAAAATATAATCCGAAAAATAGAGAACCTCCTTTTTTAAAAAAAATTGCACGCTTTGATGTTTTCTAGGCGTGACAACCCTAGCACGACACGTGCCGCGTGCGAATGAATACAAGTTATACCATAGTAAGAGAGGCATAGAGTAGGCACGTTTCTCATGTCCAAATCGCGTTTATACAAGGAAGAGCACCCTCTGTATTTGTACTATTTGGTCCGGTATTTAGGGAGACCTGGCCAGTTACAAGTGCGTTGCCTCCCTTTCTCTTTTTACACTATCCCAATTTAGAAAAGAGATAGTATATGCCCATAAGAGAACCACTGTTACTAGATTTATTTATTTTGTAAGGGCGTGTAACATATATAACCTACGTTCATTGATAGTGGAACGTAATTTGTTTGCAATGTATATAGGGTTGAATGAATATACAATTATGTGTTGAAGTATTTTGACTAATGAGGATATAGTTTTTAGAAAGGACCTTGTATGGAGTCTGGGCCCAGAACCCACGGATCAGTGACATGTCATTAATAGGTCTTTGTATGTACTTAATTTTCCTTTCTTGGCACAAATTGACTGACATATCATTCAGCTATGTAGGTTATGGGCCCATATTGACGTGATCCTTTTCAATGTGCATCAGTTTGTATTTTATCGTGACATTTGTATAAAAATGACAAAATCATAAACACGATGTGTTTTTCACCTGGCGAAACGGTTTATCATACAAATTGGATTATAAAAGCGACGCTTTTAACCTGTTCGTGCCCTAGGCGATGAACATCAGGCGGACGTAAACGCGCACACAAAGATTTACACAACGCTTTTGTGTCGAGTGATACCGAAATATCTTAAAAGCTATCCAATATTGATTAGTATTATTACCATACATCGGGGTTTTCGGTGCGGGAATGTTTGACAGCCAAAGATTAAAAAACAGATTTTTACTCTAGGTTTCTACCTAATGAAAAAATAGTTGAACAAAAAAAAGTATTTTATAAAAGAAATGTCGAAAAACTATGAACGAATTTTTACAAGGAAATAGAAATGCGATCGAAAAAAAATTAATATGCTCATATTACAACTGCCGACTTAGAGAGATCGTTCAGTTCATTGAAATGGATAATATTTACAGCAAGACGTCGCAGATGAACTGTTCCAAATATTGAAAAAACATTAATAGTTTATTTTGAAAATCGTGTCAACTACTAAATTTACCTACTGCAGGTAATTAATTAACGTTAGTTTTATTATTATCTCATATCATTATAGCCTTGGTAGTAAAGCTAAAGTACTACATGAGTTAAAATAAACTTGTATCATAGTGTAAGCAATTCGCAGAGGGGTAGTTAGTCATTAGGCATAATATGATATTTTCTCAGATTACCTATCTGTTGATATCTACTCTTTCTTTAATCATTCCCGCACCGAAAACCCCGATGTATGATTATTACTGAAAATTCGATGTGTACATTAAGCCCAGCTTCTTAAGGAACTGTTACTGTAATAGATATTAACTTTATAGCATTGTAACACTGCCCTAATACGGAGAAAAGGCACAAGTGCAATTGATTCAAAGAAGCATATTGAACTCTCAGTGGTGATAATAAGGTTGGAAGTGCAATACAATTATTATTGTAGATGTGCCTTTTTTGCTTACGAGGGCAGAATATACTTTTTACGTATTCGGTGAACATAATGCATCAGACACATCAAATACTATTGTTAATCGTGCGCACATACACATCAACATGTCAAAGGAGCAATAATATCGCTGAATAATTTATATATATAGATATCTTGCAACATAGCAAAATATCAAAATGATGTAGAGATGTTTTTGATCCTTGGTAATTTTCCTCTTAACTCTTTTTTTTGTAAGTTTTATTATAGAACTTACATCGATCTGTACTTATGATGGAACGGCCTGTTTGTGATGTCCTGAAATCAAACATTCGTGGATAAAAGGTTAAAAATAAATCAGGCAGAGGCTTTATTTATACCTATTGACCACGTAGATTCAGTAACGGGAATACGCATGGATTTTTTAAACCTCATTTCTCAACAAAATATGAAAATACCTACCGTGAAAGAGATCACCAAAAGTGAAATTAAAATTAAAATCGGCATAGAAATACGGATGACACAAGCATTTTAAAGTGCTTATTAGACAGTGATTTGATTAGACAGAGAGATCCGATATGCTCTGTGACGTCATGTGCAAGGTCGACCATATAAACATAAACTCATAAACTCACGCCTTCATTCCCATAGTGGGGTAGGCAGAGGCAAAGAATTACCAACAACTCTAAAAACATGTTGATAACTCTATAACCATATTCTGCACAAGTAGGCTAAGATGTTTCCCAGTGTATTAGTGACAGGTGGCAAGCCCATCGCCTAACAGTACTGCAAGCCTTTATTCCCTTAGTCGCCTCTTACGACATCCACGGGAAGACATGGAGTGGTACTATTCTATTCTAACCCGGCAACCACACGGGTAAACGTTCTCAACTGGTCATATGAATTAGCTTTTATTGAAACTGTGAAAAAAGGTCATGAATATTCCCTTTTCCAACCTTTCAACCTTAGTTTAGCGTTTAAATCTGAATGAATACACGCGAAATGTTACTTGCTCTGAAATTCCCTGCATGTAAATAACATTAATATGTACTGTATTTTTCGTTAAACCTATACTCAAACTGTTTAGGTACTTAAACAAATGTAAACAAATCAAACGGGGTTCTGATCATCAGCCAATCAAAACTGTTCCGTCGAGCTTTGACGTATCAATGTTAGCCTCCTATTGGCTGACCAACTGTCACGTGATTCTTTGTTTACATTTATTTAAGTACCTAAACAGTTTGAGTATAGCGCGGCCTTAAAATGGGGGGGTATAATTGACATCAATATTGTATAGTTTGTCTGAAAATTGTTTTCGTGCCTTTCTTATACAACACTGACCGACTAGCAGTGCGCCGGTTGACCTAACAGTTGATTATTGAAATCGATGTGTATATTACGTTCTCATTCTAACAGATAGCTACGTTCCTCTCGGCCGGTCAGTTCGACTGTCAGTCTAGGGCGCCCATTAGGTATGTTATGTATGACATAGAAATCAAAGTAGTTTTTGACATTGGCTCCGTAGTTAGCCTCTGTAAATGTACAATCCATCATTTATAATGTACGTTAGAATTCACACATTTGAATCATTTAATTTTAAATAACTAGCCTGTGTTTAATAGACAATTCATTTGTAAGAATACTATAAATAAAGGTCACTATGAAATATACACGGTTTTTATTTCCTACCCCGAATTGAAGTTGGCTAAATTGGGTCTTTTTACCCGACTGCGTGACGCAAAGGAGAGTAATGTCACACATTACTAATGTGTTTATCAGCCTATACATGTTGGTATGTTTGTTCCTTGGTGGCGCTCTATAAACTAAACGCATGGTCCGATTTTGATGATTCTTATGTCAATCTACTTATGTTATGTGTTACTAAAGATATGACATTAATCAAAAGTCAATATTGCGGCAACCAGACGCCATAATTTGGATACACAATTTTTTTTTAATGTATGAAAATTTAAAAACCATTTCCCCCTGTTCCACATATCCCTCCTGGTAGGGAAGAAAGGATTTTTTTTCCACATTTAGCTACTAGGGGGGATACAATTATGTTTTATTTCCACACATTTCTACTAAGATAAAGTACAAGTAGATAGAAAAATCATTTATTATAGGTACCTTAAAAAAAACGATTTATTCGCATTATATACACTTTCGCAGAAAGTCGACGGAGCTCTGCTACCGCAGAGCTCCTATTTCTGGGTAGTTTGGCCCTCCGGGCCTGCTGCAAAACTAACATAACCTAAACCTACCTCATATCTATGGGTGCCTTGGGTCTGGAATTGAAATTTTTCATTAGTGTATAAAATGGACCTGTGTGGTCACCGGGTTAGAATAGTGCCACTCCATGTCTTCTCGTGGATGTCGTAAGAGGCGACTAAGGGAATAATAAAGGCTTCTAGTACTTTTAGGCGATGGGCTTGCAACCTGTCACTAATACACTGGTAAACGTCTTAGCCTGATTGTGCAAAACGTGGTTACAGAATTATCAACAACTTATTTAAGAGTGCTTGGTAATTCTGTAGCTCTGCCTACCCCACTCGGGAATGAAGGCGTGAGTTTATGTATGTATGTATGTATGTATAAAATGCGAAAGTGTATAATATGCGAATAAACCAATAAACAAAACACTTAAAGAAGCACTTTTCAATGCGATGATATCAATTTCCTGAATTATTTTAGTAGAGATAAGTGGAAAAGTATTCCCCCCTAGTAGCTAAATGTGGAAAAAAAATCCTTTCTTCCCTACCAGGAGGGATATACCAGTAGGGATATGTGGAACTGCCTACCATTTAGAAGAATAGGCTTCTTTAATCGATCCCTGTAGTTAGATTAAAAAAATGTTGCAATAATTAATTAGAATAAAATTAAGAAATGACCCTCATTTGACCCCTAAATGCCTCTACCTCTACCGCTTTTCAGGTTTTACATAAAACATATAAAACCTCTACAATATTTTGCTATATAAGTACAATTTAGGTATCTAGCTGACACCTACCTTCTACTTCAAAATAATGGCGGTCCACCAAGTGATTTCTCCAGTGACAGTGAGAGAGTCAAAGAACGCTATTGGGTCAAACGCACACAAAAAACAAAAGTTGTCTCTCAGGAAGGCCCTGCCAAGAGGCACTACGCTAAGTAGTGTTTCTATTCGTTTCGTTTTTAAACCAACCGCGTCACTGCTAGATCACGTGACTTTTCGTATCACGTCATCTACCAGTGACGCGATTGGTTTAAAAACGAAACGAATAGAAACGCCAGTTAGCGTAGTGCATCTTGGCAGGGCCCTCTGTGGTCAATAGTTAAAGGCTTGTGTGCATATAAGATATGTTTTTATCTGATCGGGCCAAAGTAGACCTGACGCCGTATATGCGGATATGGGTTCAGCTAGAAAATTAGGCCTTAAAGCGTTAACTTCGGGTATGTCCACAGGAAAGACGCGAACCTAACTCTGCGTATGACCCTATTGTCGATTCAATTATTTGTTAACAAATTGACTGTAATATTTATAACGTATCAGAGGCGTATGTGGTCTGACTTAATTATAAAAACGTTATTTATTAATTTGTACGACATTTTTTTCTTACTATTAAATGAAACTGCCACGGCAAATCTTTACTACTTTATATACTTTTAAAGTTGTCTGGTAACATATATATCTCTTGTTTTCAATCTTTACAATCCGCTTAACCTTTTATGATATCTTCTTCTTTTATATTAATGGCGGTCTACCGCGGTTCAGCTCTCTTTACTTCGCCCCTTTTTCGAATGCCCGCCTTTTTCCTCCTGTCACTTTTACTTTTTTTTAATCTATGGCCACCTTCCCAATCTGCCAGTGGCGGAGGAGGTAGGTACGTAATTTTTTCTTTAACATTACGAATTTATTTATTACAAAAAGTAAATATATCTACAGGCCGCAGTCTCCATAAAGGAGTACATTTTAACAACGTTTAGTTCATTTAATATCAAAGTCATAGTCGTTTTGAGTCTTAGAGGGCAAATACGGTCGACGCGTAAAAAGGAACCGTAGCACTGACCCTGGTACTAAGGCTGCATAAAGCAAAACAGATATCTCGCAATCTCGCTTGATAGAAAACACACACAATCAAACGTTGCGTCGTCCGGGTGGCATGGGCTTTCTCGTACTACCTCGCTCTTCAGGCGCTACAGCATCGAGTAAAAGAGACAACCCTTATTCCCAAAGAGAAAAAGTGCGACAAAACAATAAATAAAATAATACTGGCTTAATCAATCGTTTAAGTGCGAGTCGAGTTTTATTTTCCTTAAATAGTTTTATTTACCCACGTTGCCATCTACGGGCAAAGGGCTCTCGACTCAATTTTATATCGTAATCTGTGAAACGCGGCGGGTGGGTGTTACCAATTGAAACCTTTCCTTTTCAGCGAAGTGGCCAGCGGCGTTTTCCTATCATTCACAATTCCCCAGCAAATCGATATGAGTACAACTGTACACAAAAGGAACGTCTCTGTTTTATGTGACCCTGGTAATCTGTAGTATTTTCTCGACACGTGCTCAAACTTGGAAAACTTTTTTAACCTCCGATGCAAAAAGAGAGATCGGTGTGTCTGGGCCGAGATTCAAGGCTTTAAAAAACATATCGTCTTTGACCTGATAAGTATTGTACTGTTAACGTTTTGATAGCTCTTACAGTAATGGCGACGAGTTAAAAACAATACCAACACGTCAAAGGCGATATCATTTTTTGTCCAGTAGAATAAAAGCCGTATTGAGAGCATTTTGTATCTAAGTGTCGGACGCAGCGAGTTTAGCTCTGAAAATATGAGTGCTATATATTCTCCATTGTCATACCAGCTCTAAGTTACTATAATAATTGTCTAAACCTTAGACTATAAGTAGGAATTGCTTATGAAAGCTATGGATGTAAAATCATAATCCGTCGATTTAGTTTAGGTAGGTACAGTCGCGGAATGAAAAGGTTGACCAGTTTTCAAATAAATTCATTTAAGCGTTGCAAGCACATGTTACCTTTTTAACTATTAGTTTGATCTTGCCATTACGTTGTTTGATAAATCGAATGACAGCCTCTTCGCTTATAATGATTAAAACTACAAAATAATGTGAATAATAGCTCCTGTCAATGTCATCATTGCTATTTCTTGTATTCGTGATAATATTTTACAATGCCGAGAAATTTAAATATTCAAGAAAGAGCAGCTATTATTGCTCAACACGAAGATGGCTACACTATCAGTGAAATATCGCGAAACCTAAATTTAACCAGATATACCGTGAGATTCTGGATTCGAAGATATGCTGAAGAAGGCGAACTGATCGATCATCGTCATAATTCTGGTCGCCGCCCCGCCCTTAGTGCTGCACAAAGAGCCGACATGAGACGACAATATGAAGATAACGGTTTTGTGTCAACTAATTATTACGCTGAAATGTATGAAGTTTGTCCAAGAGTAATAAGAAACACCTTACACTCAATGGGATTGCATTATAGACGACACGCAAACAAAATTGCAATGACTGATGCTCATAAGACAGCACGCTTGGAATTTGCACTCATGCATTTGAACGACGATTGGAGTACGACAATATTTACCGACGAAAAATGCTTCAAATCGAGTCAACATGGGAGACTACATTTATGGAGATATAACGGTACGAGATATACAGAAGACCATGTAGTGCCCTATTTTAGTTCCGGACGAATTTCGGCTAATATATGGGGATGGATGTCAGCAGCTGGAGTAGGCGAGCTCGTTCTATTACCTTCAAGGGCAAACGCAACACACTATATGTCGGTTCTGGAAGAGAGTATGCTGCCAAGTGTCCGAACCGTTTATCCGGCTGACGATTTCCCTGAGATTAGTTTTGTTCAAGACAATGCTCGCTCGCACACCGCTCGTATTGTGAGTGAATGGTTCAACCGGCACCCTGATATAAAAAAAATAAACTGGCCCGCGAAATCTGCAGATATAAATCCGATAGAGAATCTATGGGGTTTGATGGTGCAGCGTTGGGAGAACAGAAACGAAAGGACCAAAGAAGCCATAGAAAACCACTGCCAAATGATCTGGGAAGAAATGAGAGGAACAAACCTATGTTTCAGCCTTGTGAGTTCCATGAGAAAAAGGTTACAAAGTATTATTGATGCTCGTGGTGGTTACATCTCTTATTAAACACTATTATTCCTTATTTTCAGTTAAGATTGTGTGCCAATAATGAATCCCAATCGACATATTTTCACATAAGTAATTGTTTGTTTTGTTGAAATATATATTTTACTAGAATTAAATTCGTTTGATTTCTGTGAGGGTATACACCAGTAATAGACTACTGGCCCATGCTGAAAAAAATATGGGTCATTTGAACCACCAGGTGACCTATCTAGGACGATATAAGAGCTTAAAATAATAAGATTCAGCACTATGCCGTCACTTGTAAGCTGTCCAACTGAGTGCAGGTGAGAATTCGAAAGTACAGTTAGAGTGAGTACATTTTGGTCACATATTTTTGTACGGCATTCTTACCACCGATAGATCCATGAAAAATAATAAGAAAACGCACAGTGCCGTAAAAAAATGGTGCGCCACAAAGTCGGATTTTATTTTTTATTATCCGACAATCACCAGGGTAAATTTGGTCATTTGATTTTGTACGGCATCTGTGTCATACCATTTCAATACTGCTTCTAATCCATTATTCCGCAACGCCGTACAAAAATCATGCGACAACGGGAAAAAATCGAGGGTTGCAATCCCCTCTCTTTCCGTGGTCCAGGGGGTGATTTGAAAAAGTACGGCTTCGGTTCCAAAACATTATCTAGCACTCAAAAGTACTATTAAAAATAATGCCGTCATAAAATGATTGTTCATTTGAATGTATATCAATAATTATCTTCATTTCATCGTATCCTTGATTTTTAGAGCTGTAAAATCATTTGATCCTGTACGGGAACTTTTTTTTTAACATAATATTGTAAAATACTATTATTACATAGTATTGCCGTTCAAAAGAAACCATTCTAAAAAGAATTATAAAGAAATACAAAAACTGAAATTTTGCAAATTATTGTAAAAGTTTAAATATCATAGATTAATGAAATATAGCAGTTTTTTACATTTTATCCCTTGTTTTAAATAGTATTAACATAGATAAATTAGGAAAAAATGATGCCGTACATTTTTATGCAGACCATAATATCTTTTAGGCTGATGAAAGTGACACTACAACAAGGGTACTTTATGGCCATCTGATACAGTACGGTATTAACATATTTTCGAAGAGAACAATTGATAATATGATAAAATCACTATGACGTCTAACTGAAAGATAGATACGTGCTCTTCAGGTTCTTCGTTATTTCCGCTATTCTCGTTGGCGTCGGGATCAACAATTTCTTCTATTTTTCGTTTGCCGGATAAGTTTGTTAATTGTTTATAACACTTTTGATGGTATCCTTTTTCCTCAAGATCTTTGGGCAATTGAATTGAAGCAACATCCATGGATCTTCTGGAGGTGTTAGACTGTTGCTTACTCCTAACCTCAATTGCTTCGATGCAATTTTTTAAAATTGCGCTTGACAGACATTTTATCCGGTTATCAATAGGATCACCTGGCAAATCACAAATAAAACAAACACGTTCTTGCTCATTTTCTTGAACACTTCTTTCACTTTCACTAGATTTTTCATTCTCCACGAGGTCAGACATGATCGGAGTGCTGACAACACGTAAACAACAGCTGTTTTCAATCTCCGCGTCGACTCCGAAGTGAACAGTACACACATACTAATCGAACTATGTGTGAGAGAGCGCAAACACCTTCTTTCTTTTTGATTTTTTCTTTCTCAGTTTTTTTTCCCCTTTGGACTAACGACAATGTACGGCATATGAAAAAATATTATCTATGCATAAAATACTTTTAAAATAAATTTATTTCATGTTGTGTCAAATCACCCCCTGGACCACGGAAAGAGAGGGGATTGCAACCCTCGATTTTTTCCCGTTGTCGCATGATTTTTGTACGGCGTTGCGGAATAATGGATTAGAAGCAGTATTGAAATAGTATGACACAGATGCCGTACAAAATCAAATGACCAAATTTACTCTGGTGATTGTCGGAAAATAAAAAATAAAATCCGACTTTGTGGCGCACCATTTTTTTACGGCACTGTGCGTTTTCTTATTATTTTTCATGGATCTATCGGTGGTAAGAATGCCGTACAAAAATATGTGACCAAAATGTACTCACTCTAACTGTACTTTCGAATTCTCACCTGCACTCAGTTGGACATCTTACAAGTGACGGCATAGTGCTGAATCTTATTATTTTAAGCTCTTATATCGTCCTAGATAGGTCACCTGGTGGTTCAAATGACCCATATTTTTTTCAGCATGCGCCAGTAGTCTATAATATGCAAGTGTTACTCATTCCTATTTAAGTCAAAGTTCGATATTATACTCTCTTTTCTAATTCCTGAAATAAATGAAAACTTAATGAGATAAATAGTTTTTTTTTTTCATTTTATCTAGCTTATCATCTTAATGCCGCCGTTTTTCGTTATTGAAACGTGACCGTAGCAACCATTTTGTAACGACCAATAAAGACTTTGAACGAATAGTGGCTGTTGTTTATACGTGACCATAGTAACCATGTATCTGTGGGCCATGTAGTGAAATGACATTCATTATGACGGAATGTGTCATACTCGGTCGATAAGCAGATAGATACTGATAACCAGGGCCCGTAATTTTCATGCCGATGACATCAATTTGACGTCACGCTCCATATAGGGTGATCCCAAATAGTTTTATTGTAAATTATTAATCATTAGTCGTCAATCATTTTAATCATGTACAAATGACTTCAAAAGTACTCTAATATATAATACCTACTTGATACGTGTAATAATATAAAACTAATTGTTTTTGTTTTTATACATACATTTTATTAAATGGTATTGTTAACAACGCATTACAATAATTACGTAGAAAACAGAATTCCTCTCTAACGTAAAGCACGCCATCCTTCTTGCATTAATTCCCATGCAAAGAAAATCTAAGTCATCTTCGCGTTCATACGTAATGCAATATTCATAAAAATCCTTTTGCTTTGTAATCGTATTTTTGTTTGTTTTGTCACACATTTGGTTAATTATTCCAACTTCTTTGATAAAAAGAAAATGTATCATTGATGGACACATTTTTTCTGATTTTAACAACTTATAGAATTAGGAAATCAGTATTTTTATTTCTCAGTGGCACTTGCACCATTTAATAAAATGTATGTATAACAACAAATAAAATAGTTTTATTTACGTTTCACGTATCAAGTAAGTATTATTTATTCAACGTGTAAATAGAATACTTTTGAAGTCATTTGTACATAATTAAAACGATTGACGACTAATGATTAATAATTTACAATAAAACTATTTGGGATCACCCTATATGGAGCGTGACGTCAAATTGATGTCATCGGCATGAAAATTACGGGCCCTGCTGATAACTTTAACCGAGCAAGCAAAAACAGATCTTAAGATGGTCAACCTTTTCATTCCGCGACTGTACCTTATTTTTCGAAATCAAGGAGGATGGACAGGATGAATGTATGAACTGGCGTAGAAACCAAAACCTATAAGCATTATAGTCATCGGATATCCTTTTTATTTCTACAATGTTTATCTATCGTTTATAAGCTACCTAAGTCGGAAGGTAGCAATTGGCAGCAGAATCTCAGCTGTAGTTAGCGCAGAGTGCAGACCCACCGAGTTTGGATTCATTAGTTTAGTTTCGATAAGTCATTTGACAGAAACTTTTTTCTCCCTTTTCAGCTTATACTTATAGGTGTAAATATGTCTGAATAACGTTGTTGTGATAATTGCGAGAACTTCAAACATTTGGTCAAGCACAGTGATATCCCTACGCGAACACGAAATGCCAACCGGCACAAAAGTTGAAGATCCCTAAGTTTGGGCTTGAGTCACGAGACGCTAACCTCTTCCATACCTCTGCTCCCTGTGTACTGTCACTACAAATACTACGTTGCTGGAACACGTGGCGGTCACGTGGCAGTGGCTGAAAGTAGTACATGCGCCGCCAGATGCGCTGTCGAACAAAATTCGTCGACAGGAGGTATCGATTTAGTTCACGTATAACCTCACCGCCCTTTTTCAAGTCGTTATTTCTGTAACTACGGCTGTTAGAAAACGACTTGTTTTATGCAATTCAAGCAAAGACAGCATAAATCTACAATGTTGTATACTCATTTGTTCATTTGCTTACATTTTTTGAACGTTAAATTTACTCCTGTGGTAGCCTGATTTCCTAGTACTTTTTTCACTGTGTCTTCATTCCCGTCGTTCTCCGGAGTGAATCCGCGCATGCGTTGTCTACAAAAAAGATGCGTTTAGGCTGAACGAACATAGAAATCATGGCTGATTTACATTGGTCCAGCAAAAGCATGCCAGCAAGTACATTGCGTTGTTACAACAGCTCTCGCCTCAAACGTGAAAAACAACTCGTCAATGTACTTCTACTGCCATGATTTTGCTACATCAATGTAAATTCAGCCATTATAATTCAGCACGATCATTATTTCGTGTTCGGCCTCTATTCTTGGCGGTAAAAACCATATCGTCTTTGAACTGTTATTGTTTTGTTTTTAACTCAGCCGACATTACCGTCAAGTAAATAAGAGCTATCAATAAGTTGATCGCTAGAATCACGGGCCAGTTGAAGTTAGAATTGTTCATATTTTTATAATTACTCTAACTTGAAAACCATTTCGAAGAATAGGGTTTTAAAGCCGTTCTGCATTTTTAATTTTTTTTTTGTGATTAATTAGAAAATGCCGACCCAAATTTATAATAATCATGTCATCCATTATTACCCGTGTGGTTGCCGGGTTAGAATAGTACCACTCCATTTCTTCCCGTGGATGTCGTAAGAGGCGACTAAGGGAAAAAAGGCTTGTAGTACCTACTGTTAGGCGATGGGCTTGCAACCTGTCACTAATACACTTGTAAACATCTTAGCCTAATTGTGCAAAGTGTGGTTACAGAATTATCAACAAGTTTTAAAAGTTGTTGGTAATTCTTTAGCTCTGCCTACCCCACTTTGGGAATGACATATTATTTAGCAGACATTTTATGTATGTCATCCATAAAATGTCTGCTAAATAAGTAAAGATATTAAAACAAATCTATTGCGTCAAATACAAAAGTAATGAAACTGGTCCCTTAAAATTACTTATTCTTTCGAATTAGAACTTAAAAACCGTGAGTTATTTGTTTTGGTCTATCCCAATTCTATTACAGCGCACGAAACGAGCGCACCCGTAGCTAAGTATAGCATTATTTTAATGAATATTAAAAAGTATCCCTTGTCTTCTTTTTTAGTTAAGGTGGTTTCGTAGTGATTTCGTCAATATCAAGTAAATGAGAGTATAATTTGTATACTTACAAATCTAAAATAAAAGTCGAACATTTTTCATACAGGTCATCCTCCCTCCCTGAATGTCATAGAATTTGTTTCAGCGGTTTAGCTGTGAATGATAGAGTTACTTTCACATTTATAATATTAGTAGGGGAAGATGGGGTGGCTTCGTACAAAGGGAGCATTCGTACAGTGGTCATATCTCAACTATCCATCATGCTGAAGTGTTCATATTTATATGCGTGACTGCCGCTCATACGAGGGTCATGCCAAAAGAAATTAGATATTCAAAAACTACAAAGTTTATTCTTTATTATTGCTATCTATTTTCTCGAAGTATTCACCGTGAGCACGTATACACTTTTTCATTCGGCTAAACCACTTGGAAAATGTCAATGACCATTCTTCTTTGGGTACCTCAGAAACTTCATAATTATAGGCAGCCAGGGCATCTTCTTTGGTTTCAAATCGCCTTCCTTTTAATTTTTCTTTAATTTTCGGAAACAGGTAAAAGTCACAGGGTGCCAGGTCAGGAGAATATGGTGGGTGAGGGAGTATAGTGATATTTTTCGAACTAAAATAGTCGAGTGTTCGGGCAGAAGTGTGCGGGGCGGCATTGTCGTGGTGCCAGAGCAGGTGCTGGGTTCCTGACTTTGACCGCTTGTCACACCAAGCTGACAACACTTGTGGAGCACAAACTGTCACATACCATTCTGAGTTGACAGTTCTTTGATCCTCTAGCACCACAGTCGCAATATGCACTGTCTTGCAGAAAAATGAGGCAACCATTTGTTTCTGTGTGCTTCGTGCTCGGCGACATTTTGTTGGAGTCGGTTCATCTTCGAAGCACCATACCGTTGACTTCCGCTTTGTTTCAGGATCGTAGTTATACAGCCATGTTTCGTCAGTTTTCTTCTCGCCAGCGTCGAATTTATTTATCATAAATTTACACCAATCCACGCGGCGTTCTTTCTGCAAATCGTTGAGTTTATGCGGCACCCATCTCGAACAACGCTTATGGAGGGACAGTTGTCCATGAATTATGGTTTGCAGTGCTGCTGATCCAATGCCTAGATCTCGTTCAAGCTCTACGTATGTAATTCGTCGGTTCTCACGGATATTTTTTTCCACGGCTTGCACATTTTCTTGAATAACTGCGGTTGGCGGTCGCCCCGACTTCGCCTCATCTTCAAAGCTCTCCCGCCCTCTTTTGAATTCAGCAAACCAGTTAAAAACAGTTGCACGAGAACAAGCAGACTCACCAAAAGTCGTGGTTAAAAGTTCAAAACATTCTTGGGGCTTTAAACCTTTTTTAAAGTCATAGTAAATCATAACACGAAAATCTCGTCGACTAAGTTCCATTGTAACCGCAAATTCCCGTCAGATTCAATCAGAAAAAAAATATTTAAAAAATAATTACGCAGATTTCCAGAGTATTCCATTTTTAAATTTATAGCTATATAATCAGCCTTCACTATGGTGTATAACTGGCCAGTATCAAACAAATGAGCATGGAGTATCTAATTTTTTTGGCATGACCCTCGTATGCATAGGCTACCCTCCAAAAGTGATGGCAGTGCAGCAGCATATTTCGCCAGAAATAATTAATATGTGTTTCCGCGACCCGAAAGTAATTTTTGGTACTCCTTTGAATGCGTCTGTCTCTAATAAGTTTTACTTGAATCAGAAAAAATCTTTGTATACAGTTGGTAATTAGATGTTTGAGATTAATATGTGAACAATGGTTTTGCGATTACTTTAACGGTTATTTTCTATTTCGATTATTTTTCTGATCGTTTTGGTTGGGGTACCTTCGTACAGTCAAAATGTATGTAATTTTATACCGTACGAATGCACCCCATATACGTTAAAAAATTGTATATCAAGAATAATTATAATTACAAAACCAGGTCAGTAAGATATGCCTAAAAGATGACTAAAACAGGTGAAATAGCTGAAAATCCAATGAATCCTGGGAAAAAACGAATAGTGTATGAAAGCACCCCACGTATGGGGTGAAAAATAGATTTTTTTACTTGAATAGATAATTTATATTTTTTTTGGGCCCTAATGAACATATAGACATGCACTCCGTGACTGTTGGAGGGTAGAAACGGGGTCCATACAAAATTGCCCATCACTCTTTGTGTGAGATTGTCCACCGTTTTTTTTTATGGAATAGGACAAACGAGCACACAGGCCACCTGATGGTAAGTGGAAACTGTGACCCATAGACATTCGCATTCACACGACTGCAAATGCACTGCCAACCGTGAGGACTAGGATGGAATGCCTCTATGCTAGTCATTCCACCGGCTGTCTTATCCCCAAACCGGAACACAACAATGCAAACACTGCTGCTTGGCGGAAGGTTAAGATGAGAGGATCTTTTTTTTATCTATTTAAAATAACTTCTTTTTAAAATTAACGGGTGAAACCAATAAGAACTAGCCCTTCAGGCACATCTTAGAGATTTCTCTAGAAGTGGACGTCCGTACTAGAATAAGTTCGTCTCCATTTAAACCAAGAGAACATAACCTATCATTCGCAGAATGCTCGCGCGTTCGCGTGGTCTAAACGCACCTCGACTGGAACGTGTGAGTAGATTCTACTAGCAAGCAAGTCACCAAAGAGTAATGTTATAAATGTATCCAGTCTCTCTGTGATCTTCGTAAGCTAACGTGTCAGCCAGTCGAGATCAGGGGACAAGTTGCGATTCTTTAAAATGAACGATGACCGAATTATGTTAAAAACAGTTTTATTTTAAAGGTAAGGTAAATGGTAAATTGAGATGCCCGAAAAAATATAAACTTATTTACCTCTACTTATTTCATTGATAGAAAGTAAGTTTTATAGTGGTAGGTTCACTAGGTTCCAATATTACAATTACAATATTGAGACGAAGAAAATGTCGAAAGATGTTTTAGTGAATATCCAAATCGATAAGGGAACAGCTAAGTGTGATAGCCAAAGGTTACATTTTTCTAATGCAGAAAAACATCGCTTGGTATAGTTAAATTTTATCAATTTACTCTCAGTCTATTAACACTATTACCACTCTTAAAATAGAAATAAGCTTAATAACCCAAATGCCTGAGCTCAGAACAAGAAAGTAAAAATAAAAGATCCATCGTTTAAATCTCTAAGAAACATAGACACACAAGAAAACTAAACACATTATCTATCTTCTCGAGAAATCGGGAAAAAATAACATTCACGAAATAGTTTGTTTAGCCATTTAAAAGCAGCTTCGTAGCAGTCCCGTAGCGCGTCTACGTCTAGGTCTACGTTCGTAGCATTTCACGTGTTACTTTGGTTCGCATTCAAGGATTTTACTTATTCTACTCTCAAACAATAATAATCAATCAAACACACCTTAATAGTACATTATTGCCTAGGCAGTGAAGCAGGCATTTGCCGTTCCTGCCGAGGCATATATAGTGCTTTTCTCAAAATGCGCAAGAAAAAAATTGCAAACAAACAAAATCTTCACATGAAAAATCTATTACTCTTTACCGCCTTTATGTTTATGACAAGGAGAAACGCAAGCTTTTTAGAGAAAAAAAAATCAAGCTATTCCAGACATAATAAAGTTACGTTTCGAATAAAATATGGATGTATAAGACTTGTGCCCTCATTTTATTATGGCCATTTTCAGTTTTTAAAAAGTTACAAACTTTGCGTGCTCGCTACACAAGCCCGCAATGTATTTATTTATTTATTTGGGAACTGTCTCTAAACTATGTACTTCGGGTCTCAGTAAGGCGTTAGTAATGTCAACTTTTCCGGTCATTTTTGAGAAAACTATATTAATTTACCTCTAACTGAGTAATCGTTAATCACTACGCTTACTACTAATTGTTACGCCACGCTTGAGTAACGATGACAACTATTCGAAGAGTTTTTCAATGATTTATGACTGAAAAGTTCTTCGAAATTAAGTTTTAGTTGGACAAAACACAACGTAGATTAATAAGGAATCCATAGCAGCTTAAAAAACTTCAAAATATTTTGGATTTTTTTGTTCGTAAGCCGCTTTCGTAAGCAATGAGAGGTACTAGGATAACATAACCAACAGGAGGGGTTATTTTCAAGTAACTTTCACCCTTGTCTGTGGTTGCTAACTTGAAATGTCAGTATTAGCAAGCAGATGGCGCCGTCGTCGGATATTTCTCAGGACATGCGCACAAGTGGTAACCTGCTTGGCCGCAAATTGTATCGATCTGTTTAGTACAGTTGGCTCAGCCATGTTGGAATAACCTAAAAGCTCAACGTTATTTGATATTTTCTCTGCCTTAGGAATGAGTTATTTATAAAGTAATGAGTGATTCTAAACCGCCTTGTTATGGACTAGTGAATAAGTGCTAAAGTGGTTTCTTATTGATGTGTTTAGGAAAAGCGATTAATATTCTATTGGGTATGGTCTCCTGGTACAGTTTTCACTGATTACCGATTCGAACCGGTAAAACCGTAAACACGTTGATGTTAGACAAAGAAGGATGAGTTCTCTGTCTGGCTGCAAATATTGATTTTCGGAGACTCATTGTGTAGCGTTACTTGACTGGTGAGGGAGCGCCTGGTGGCCCCGCGAGGTGTTAAATACAAGACAATCGGTTACAGATCCGTGTATAAAGTGCCAGAGTGCAAATACGTCAATATGGACACCAGAATGACTATTTACAAGTGTTTCAAAAGATACCAACGCTCGCAAAATGCGGTTACAACATGCAGAAATCCTGATCTCACAGCGATATCAAGGTAAGTCAACTTTATAATTGATAAGTATTTAATTGTAAAGACAATATCTGAATAATGTAGGGTTTATTTACCAATCTGATCGAGGTCTTACCTAATAGGCATAAAGGGTACCTACCGATCGATAACCAAACCAGACCGAGTATTAGCAGACCTCAGTCACTGTGCAAAGCAAAGATAAAGTTAAAATCTAAACCCGACGACAATTCAATTTGTATACCTCTGTGAGAAAGAATTAAAATCTCATTTATAAATCATTCCTTTTCGAGATATGTACTCGTATCTTGCCACATTCACCTCCATCTTATGCTACGAGTGCTACGTTGTAGCCTGTAATCTTTCCGCTAAAATCTGCTACGAACAGTGGACCATATCGGGTCGTTTGCACTGAATGTGTTAAATTATATGTAGCTCAAGAAAATTAATTAAAATAGGGGAAATAATTCGTGTAGTTTTGAAAATTGGTACATTTATACCTTGCAGTATCCAGATGAACATAATAAAAGTCCTCATGTGTAGGGGGTGTGCTGAGGGTGTAGGGGGGGGTTGAAGGTACCTTTTTTCAGATTTTTGCTCATATCTCTAATACCTGTACGAATAGCATTAATATTACTTCTGACAAAAGTTTCTACATAAAATTTCCTACAAATTTGGTCATATTTATTTTTGCTATACGACCAATACTTTAGGAGCTACAGGGTGTGTAAGTTTTAACAGAGAGATAAAAATAGAGGATTTAATAAAACGGCGTCATTTTTTCGTCATTGTTCATCATCACTTTCATTTTTAGTTTAGAATAAGCCAGCTTAGTCATCTGCCGACCCAATATAAAAAACCCCATGTCGATCTATTGAAAGTTCTAAAAATAAAAAAGGCGATAATGTAAACAAAGGCCGAGCGTGCGAGATACCGTGAGTCCTTACTACTCTTCACTTGAAGAATTCAGTGCAGCTTACTTTTCTCCAGGAGAGCAACATGTAGATCTGCTACCATCTCGTCAACGCAGGGATCAAGAGGACAGAAACAAAAACTATATGTTTGGTTCATAGATCACCATCCTTTTCCAAAGACTGAAAAACTTTTATCCTTATCAACGGGAATTGTTGGAGGCACTCAAATAAATTGTCATCAAGCAGAAGAGGTTGGTAGACAGCTAATGACCAAAACATTGCGAAACAATTTTGCTGACTTGAAACTTCATCGTAAGGACAAAGTTCTACCGTTGGGGGCCGTGAGTAGTGCCATCAAGATCAATGACGAGACTGTAGCCGTCGATCCATTGCTTTTGTTCCAAAGGATTGCCATTGCCAAGAAGGACGATGAATATCTGGTATCGCTTTTGGAGTATGAATTAGCACCCTATCCTTTGTCTCTATTTAATGAAAGCAGCATGAGGAAAACTAAAAAAGCAGCTTTATATGACATTCTCCCCAATACCGACACAACTATTGATTATAAAACTAGTGTCATGATAATCGATGGTGGGTTTCTTCTGCACCGAACCAAATGGCAATGTGGCTCCACTTATTCTGACATTTGTGATCAGTACGTAAAGTACATAAAAAATCAATACGGACCCTATTGTATTGTCGTGTTTGATGGCTACGATGACACAAAAAACAGTACAAAAGCATCAGAACAAAGAAGAAGACAAGCAACGAAAACGTCTGTTGACATAAATTTTAATCTTGGTATGAAAGTCACTGTTCAACAAGAGCATTTCCTATCAAATGCGAAAAACAAGTCCCGACTCATTGAACTTCTCACAGAAAAAATGCAGGCTGAGGGAATCGAAACACGAGTGGCTCCTAGAGATGCTGACTGTATAATTATAAGAACTGCCATTGAGAAAGCAGCAAACCATCCCGTAGTTGCTGTTGTTGGGGAAGATGTGGATTTAGTAGTTCTTCTAATGACTCTATCACCACCAGAGAAACAAATATTTTTTGTCAAGCCAGGAAAAGGAAAAGTGGAACCCAGGATATTTTCGTCACAAAAACTCCAAAAACTCTCCTTTTGTTGTGCTGTTCTTTTCCTACATAGTTTTAGCGGCTGCGATACAACCTCAGCAATTTACAGGATAAGCAAACTGTCAAGTGTAAAGCTGTTTGAGAAAAAACCAATAATCAAGGATATATCAGCCATTTTCTATGACCCAACATCAACATCGGAAGCCATAACAAAATCAGGAGAAACGATGTTTTTGACGATATATCGTGCGCCCACTACTCAGCTTGATCTTAACAGCCACAGATACTCGCTTTTTGTTAAATCCAGCACCAAGTTCAAAGCTGATCTCTCCTCTCTCCCCCCTACTAAAGGGTCAGCAAAATATCACGCATTACGAGTATTCCACCAAGTACAAGAGTGGCTGGGTAACGAAATGCCTCCTGAAATGTGGGGTTGGAAGCGAGGAGCTGATGGAACCCTCGAACCAATTACTACCACTGATCCTCCAGTGACACCGTGCTGACTTAAATTTTTTGTCGCTGCAAAAGTGGTTGCACTGGAAAATGCGGATGTCGAAAAGCCGGTATTTCATGCAGTCGAGTATGCTTCGGCTGCATGGGTTCATGTACAAACGGTGTACCTGTAGATATCATCGATGGAGAAGACGAAGATGTCGATTTAGAAGATTATGAGTGACATAATTAAGAGAAACTGATTTGCTTTTTCTATTTTTAATAAACAATTTAACACTTATTTCGTTTTTACTTCTTAAATCGTCTATATTTTAGCTCCGTGTTAACTTAAACAGCCTGTAGCTCCTAAAATACTGATCGTACAGCAAAAATAAATATAACCAAATTTGTAGGAAATTTTATGTAGAAACTTTTGTCAGAAGTAATCATAATGCTATTCGTACAGGTATTAGAGATATGAGCAAAAATCTGAAAAAAGGTACCTTCAACCCCCCCCCTACACCCTCAGCACACCCCCTACACATGAGGACTTTTATTATGTTCATCTGGATACCGCAAGGTATAAATGTACCAATTTTCAAAACTACACGAATTATTTCCCCTATTTGCCCATATTTGGCTCAATTTGATCAGGCTAATGTATGATGGTTTCATTTGATTGCAAACGCGCGTTTCGCTATGCATCTTATAAATCCTTAATTTTGGATTTTAAATGGCGTCACACAGCTTGTGGCGCGAAACACTCAGACAAAGTAATGGATATCCTAGGAGCTACGATGAACAGTTGAACATACAAACATACAAATTAATATACATGGGCTGCTAAAAGCATAGTGCTTTTATCGCGCTTTGTTTTAAGTGTTCTTTTTATTTATTTTTTATTTTTGTTGTACTAACCGTAAAAACAGTAAAACATATACAAGCGTCAAAATTAATCTGATAATATAATAAAAAAAACCCTGAAGAAAAATAACAAAGCTGATTCGATTCGAAATTGAATTGAAGTGAGCGAGTCTGACTCGCAGTTGGCCGGTTTTTTATGGAACAATGTGTCCACGAGGTGAACCCTATATTGGTGTGCCTTTTATAATTACAAAAAATAATTTAAGTAAGTGTTTTATCTTTCCAGGTTCACCGCAAGCAAGGGACAAAGTTACGTCAACAGAACCGATCTTTATCTTTCAAAGTTGGTCCGATTGAAGCTCAAAGAACAAGCGAAGCCTATGACGCTGATGATGTCATCATGCCGTTCTCGGCATCAGCGACGGTTCACGTACTCCAAAAAGCTGCAGCACCAGATGCAGGCCCCTGGCGCGCCCACCAGCGGCTTGCGTGGCCATATTTCGCAGTGTATAAGCAAGGTACAGCTAACAAGGAGTATCTCTACATGTAATAGTATAAAACAAAGTCGCTTCTCACCATCTGTCCGTCTGTATGTACGCTTAACCCTGTCAAACTACGCAACGAAATTTGATGTGGTTTGAATCAAAGGAAGATTGGAGCAATACATTTCTCCTAAAAGTAATTTTTAAGAGAAATGTATTGCTGAAATTTTTCAAAAAACATTATATCTAACCTTAATACTTGGATATCATTACTATTCGTTAAACTTTTAAAGAAATCAAAACCTTATTAGAATAAATTCAATGAACTAAATTAAGTTTCTATGCTGACGGACATTAGTGCTTGAACTAAACGCAGTCATGTTTCAATTTTCAGCTTGGACACAAAAAAGAACGCGCTCGGAAAATTACCCCACGGAGTTCGACGGAACGACTCTCAATGGTCTCTTTGAAGAGGAAGCCTGTAAATATATTTGGATTAGTTAAAAAAAGTGCTATAAGTGACCTGGTTTTAAAAGAAAGACTTGCTACTGAGGTTCTTGCGGCATTTCTTCTCAGCAGTGAACCCGTTTTAGGAAGCGCAGCTTAATGCGGTTCTCAGTCAACATGTTCTTAGAGTCCACCCGGAACATGTTTTTTTTGCGGAAACTGAAACTTTTATACATGTTTGAAATCACTATCGAATATTATGAATGAGTTGTTTTGAACAATAAGATAACTTCTTACGGACTTACTACTGAGTTTTTTGTGGCAGTTCTCAACAGTTATCTCGTTTTAATATCGTCCATGTAAAAGAAGGCTAAAATAACGGAAAACGAAGAACGGGTTAAAAACAAAGAAGTCGCTTTTTTCGCAATACCAATAAGTAATATGTGTTTTTCCCATTTTAAATTCCCAGTAATGGCCACAACCATACAATTTTTGACGGAAAATTGTGAACGTGAATCGTGAGGTTCTCATATAAGTTGGATGACTGATATACACGTTGTATATATTATTATGTACATGCTTATTATTGTATAGATTCATCATGTATAACAAATAAAATAATTTTTGAGATAAGAGCGTAAATCATTTTCCCCAACTGCCATTTTCGATCTGGGGCTCTATCATCTCGGTAAAATGATCTTGCTTTTGCCATGTTATCGTGTGTTTTTCCAAGTACAATAAAGCCTCTGACATTCTGTAAGCCAGCAATTCTCAAACTTGATTAGCTACGGAATCCTTTGAAACACCTTATTCACAAGCGCACCAAAATGAGGGTGGACTTAAATATAAAATAACGATTCCTAGGTGAAATGACAGAAAGCAGAAGCACTAAGCACAGTTAACATAACAGCATTTAGCACGGTTTGATTTATAAGCGATAGCAAAATAGATGGTTTCGAAAAGATTGGTTGGTTCGAAATTATGAAAATTCGGAATTTTATTCAATTCGGAATTATGTAGTGTACTCCTAAAAAAGAGCCCTGCGGCATGGTCCCGAAGATCCTGGCTGCATTTCTTTTTTCTCCGGTCTCTCATGACGTCGATGAGTCTATTCGAAATTTATTTGAAAAGGCTTAGAGCGCTAGGACACCATGGACCAAGGGTCTCGACGCCGAATGGAACAAACATATATTCTGGGCCAAGCCAAGACCACTATATTTGCTAACGTTCTCCAAAAAAAAGTACGACGTGTTAGGTTCATACATTATTACATTAACGTAACTTCGAACTTCGATTTTTAAAGTGGGGCCTCAGGCCGCTATTCACATATTCGAAATTAAAAATAACACGTTCATCAGTGTTGCCAACTCCGAATTTCATTTAGTGCTAAAACTATGTATGCTGGAAAAAGGTCAAAAATTAAGCTACAACCTGAAAAAAAGCTTCACTGTCTAATTTGTGTTCGATTATTTTAAGTTATTGACCATAATTTCAAAACAATATAAATAAATTTATCAACTTTTGATACTTTATTTTTTATAAAATTGTAAGTGGTAAAAATTGTACTTAGTTATGTAAAATTATAAAGCTAAACTGGTCCTAATTGTGCTTAATTTAACACGAAAAGTGCTAAACTGGCAGCACTGATGTTCATACCAGTCTGGCAAATGAGCACAGACAATTTACACATCTATCCAGCCTTGGAAGCGAGGTAATTCGCCAGAAGTGTTTAACTCGGTAGATAGTTCCTAATTTCGGGTTCACCCTCTAACTTAGGGCTCGGAAACCTGGAATAGAATCGTGTAGCGTGGGTATGAATGATAACTAGTTTTTTAATTAATTAAGTCTATAATTACAAAAGGTACAAACACAGCACGACAACAAGAAAACCAAACAAATAAAACGAGCGGGGCGTGGGAGCGCGGGAGGTTATTACGGAACGCGTGTACGCAGCGCAGCTCGGACCTCGCGCGACTCCCGAACCTTCGGCGGGCGGCGAGGAAGGATTGTGCCTTCTCCCTCTCGCTCACCCACACGCCTCTCTTACAAATCATCAACGCTTGACGCGGAGAGGGAACTTCTCTGAAGGTCACGCACTATATACTCCCCCTCGAGTCCATGGGGACGCAAATCGTCCATGGACTCGCACCTCACTAGAACCTTGCTTCTGAGAACGCCTAGTCATTACAGGAGCAGGAGGCAAATCGGATCTATTATGAAATTTTAAAAGCTGCGTGGTATGGAATTTTCCCAAAACCTCATTAGGCGAATTGACTTTTTTGGGAGGAGGAGGAGGGAAGGGAATTTCGGAGTGGCGCATAGGAATCACCGGGGCCACCTACTAGCCAGTTTTATGGAGAAGGAGGGACTCTATATGATGAACTCCTTCTTCAGATAATGTGATCATAAAAAGTGGACCTGGGTGAGCCCTGATGGTGTAACGAGGAATGAACGAAAAAGCACATATTCAATGATGTCTCCGTCATCAGTGCAGTTAAAACCGGGAGTGATCACCGTATGGTACGAGGCTGATTGAATATCCAGTTCAAGCTTGAAAGGTCTCGACTGATGAAGTCTACGCTCCGCTCGGACCCGCTCAGCTCCAAAACCCCGAGAGCTTTCAGCTCGAACTTCAAAACCTTTTCGAGTGCCTTGGCAGCAACGTGGACGATTACAACGACAACCCGAATACCCGTCAAAAATCTAGCTAAAGACCCGAGGGCTAGATTAACACGATACTATACCGAAGATATCCCCGACGTCAGCCTGTACGAGATTAGTATGGCCCTCAAACAGCTTAAGAATGGCAAAGCCCCAGGTGAGGATGAAATTACAGCCAAACTCCTAAAGGCGGGTGGTAAACCCATCCTTAGGGGCCTTCAGACGCTGTTCAGCTCAGTCCTCCACGAAGAGAGAGGTGTGGTGGTTCTCTTCTTCAAGAAAAGTGATAAAACTTTGCTGAAGAATTATAGACCCATCTCCACACCATCTCACTTCTGAGCCATGTTTACAAGCTGTTTTCGAGGATCATCACAAATCGTCTCACGCGCAGGTTTGACGATTTCCAGCCTGCCGAACAAGCCGGTTTCCGGAAAGGCTATAGTACCATAGACCACATACATGCGTTGCGGCAGGTTATACAGAAGAACGAATGCCTTGCATTTGTGGACTACGAGAAAGCCTTCGATTCGATCGAGACATGGGCTGTGCTGCCGTCTAAGTGCCAAGTTGACTATCGATATATCGAAGTGTGTAGTACACTTCGTCTTTACAAAAACGCCACTATGTCCGTCCGACTACAGGACCGGAGCACGAAGCCTATTCTTCTGCAGCGGGGAGTCAGATAATTAGATGTGATCTCTCCGAAGCTGTTCACCGCGGCATTGGAGGGTGCTTTTAAGGTTCTGGACTGCAAAGGGCGAGGCATCAACATAAATGGTGAGTACACCACTCATCTTCGTTTTGCTGATGATATCCTAGTCATGGCTGAGACCATGGAGGGCCTCAGTGCAATGCTCGCTGACCTCAGTAGAGTTTCCGACTGAGTTGGCTTGAGAATGAACATGGACAAGACGAAAGTCATGTCCAATGTCCATGTCGAGCCAACTCCCGTGATAGTTGGAGGCTCTGCGCTCGAAGTTGTTGACGACTATATTTACACTCGTCGAATCCGACTCGATCGGCTGGGCATCGTTCGGGAAGCTTTGCAGCATCTTTTCGTCCAATTTACCGCAGTGTTTGGAGTCAAAAATCTTTGACCAGTGTGTTGCCAGTGATGACTTACGGATCTGAGACTTGGGCGCTAACAATGGGCCTCATAAGGAAGCTCAAA
Source organism: Acleris emargana (assembly GCA_927399475.2). NCBI lineage: Eukaryota > Metazoa > Arthropoda > Insecta > Lepidoptera > Tortricidae > Acleris > Acleris emargana. The sequence continues at coordinate 7,533,974 of OV656835.1, read as the reverse complement.
GTCACTCGGAGGGCTATGGAGAGGGCTATGCTCGGGATTTATCTACGTGATAGAAACAGAAATGATGATATCCACAGTAGAACTAAGGTTACTGACATAACCCGAAGAATAGCTAAACTTAAGTGGCAGTGGACGGGGCACATCGCTCGCAGGACTGATGGCCGATGGGGTCAGAAGGATCTTGAGTGGCGTCGTCGGCGGACCGGGAGACGACCTGTAGGTAGGCCTCCAACAAGATGAAGTGACGACCTTGTAAAGATCGCGGGAACGCGGTAGATGCGAAAAGCACTAGACCGGTCTGAGTGGAGAGCCTTGAGGGAGGCCTATGTCCAGTAGTGGACGTCTTTCGACTGACATGAACGCCGTCTGAAAGTCAAGGTCATAAAATTTAAAAAGTATTCTAGAAATAGAGGGATTAAATATCTGAAATAATTTAGCAAATCGGCGCAGTACTTTTTGAGATAATCGTGATGATACAAATATACATTCATTTATTCATATAGACGTACGTACAAATATACAAACCAAACAACATACATACAACATACTTACATACATATGGATCAGACGCAGAACCTTATTTTTTTGAAGTCTGTAAAAACTACGAGGTATAAACAGAAAAACATCAATGTGTAACAAAATGAAACATCGATGTATATTTGTGTAAAAAAGCTACCTTATACCGCTTTCTAAAATATGACATTTAAAAATTATAATCGTGTCCTTTTATTTCTATGTACCTACAGGAAACACTAAACTCTACATAATTCGACACAATTTAATAAAGTAAGAATTAATTACAATAATAATAAATAACTAGCCACTTTATTTGCACTATAAGACAGTAAAATATTAAAACTTACATTTTAACTTTCATTGTCACGCGGCGAAAGAAGGTTAAGTACACCTCACTCAACTTGTCCCGATGGTGCGACCGACCAACCGAGGGCTGTAAGCCGTTATCCACACCTAGTTCGCGCGTGTTTAAAATAGCGGTAACTCCAAGCGACCCCTAATAAGTCATCTTTAAAGAAATGAAGTAAAGGCAAATAGTAATTTAATGTATCACTTCATAAATGGTGTAACTTGTAAGTATTCATATTATGGCGACTAATTATAACGTAGTAAGTCACTGTCATCTGAATATATTTTACAAAGAACGTAAGTAGTAAGAGTTGTGCCACATTTTTTCCAATAGGCGTAAACGCTGTGAACGACGGCAGAAATAGTTTTATGCACGCTGTAACCTATATACCGGGCTTCAATCTTTTGTAAAACCTCAATTGTTGTAAGTGAAAATGGAAAATATTGACCTATTTATTGGCTATTTACTGCAATTAGTTTTGCTACGTGTTAAAAAAGTACATACATTTCCAACGCTGTACAAAATTTTCTAATCGTCGTAGCGCCACGGGACCCGGACCATTCGACGCAGAAAAAAATCTGATTCCGAATATGTAAAAAAATATATTTTAGGTACATTGCGGGTTACACCGTTTACGCTTTTTAGCGTCGATATACTGAATAATGATATATAATGAAATGATGGTCCAAAAAACCAGCAATTAATGTATAGTACATACATAAACTCACGCCTTCATTCCCAGAGTGGGGTAGGCAGGGCTAAAGAATTAACATTAATGTATAGTAAGTATACAAAAACAAGCTACCAACGTAACACAAACACACAATTTATTTATAGGCATCATGATAGATTGTGTTAGTCGAAATCTGGTCGAAATAAATAAATAATATTGCGTCACGCACACCCGCGCCTGGCTCGTCTGAATACAACTGTTAGATTTTTTTCATTTTCATGTATCTCTAGGTTTATGGCCTAGATGCCAAACCAAGCTCAAATTAAAAATACTTGTGAATTTTGACAGATTTTTTTCACTGTCACTCGCAAGGTTCGCTCTTCGCTTTACATATTTTTGAACTGCAAATTTATATACCTAGCATGCCCTATATTATATAGCTAAAATTGAATTTTAAATTAAAATAATGTTCTGACTTTTACTCGAAAGAAATTGGGATCGCATAAGGTAATCTATTTGTAAAAAAACATATTTTATGTTTTCAAATTAGCTTTGTTTCATAACATTAACAATATAAATATTAGACAGAAAATTTTGCTGTACTTACTTTCATTACTTCGCTCCTTAAATTACTATACTTTGCACATCATTATAGATAAACTAATTTTATTCAGTTTAATTACTTATTTTTACCTGCCGGCTGGCTGCCGATTTTACCTGCCTTTTTTTTAGGTATCAAGTCCAATAAACGGATGTCAACATTTAATATACAGTTTGCTTCGGCATTCGCCGTCCTGGCATCTAGGGCACGTTTAACGTGCACACACACCTGTAGTTAACCTTTTGCTAATACAGTAAAATACATTTACAGAATGTCTTCAGCGGAGAACGTGACACGAGTTCGCCAGCTCTACAAGCTCATATTCAGGGTCCACCGTGCTTTACCGGCCGAGCTCAGAGTATTAGGTGACAATTATGCGAGGGACGAGTTCAAAAGACACAAGCAGTGCAATCCAGAGGAAGCCCGGATATTTCTTAACGAGTGGACGGTAAGAATTAACCTTTATTTGTAATTAGAAGATCAGTTTCTGTCTATGAATATAGGTGTGGTTTTCATAAAAGTCATATAAATAATGAAAATTACTCTTAAATTTATATAGTGTCCTCATGCACCAATAGGCGTATCTTAACCTCTGAAGCATCAGTGATTTTAAACTTTCACACATTTAGTATGTATCCTGCAGCTATGATGCTGTTGCCACTGATGTCTGAGCGGTATTTTTTTTTAAACAAAGCAGATTCAATCCTCACCTGCTAGTAATATGGATGCACTTGCCACAGGAGTTCTGTTTGAGATACCACTATTTACTCACATGAATTACCTTACCGTTTCGTAATTTTTGTCCTAGACTTACTCTGTTTACTGGTTTACTTTACTCACTTGATATTGGCAAAATCGCTGTGTACTACAATTAGTGGACGGACATTAACAGAATAAGAAGAATAATTTTAGTCCTCTCTCTCTCTGATTACTCTATGATAATGCCTATGACAGTTCATATAAACTCATTATACTTATTTCTTTAACTTTACATAAATATTACATTGGTACAAACCTAGCTATGCCGTAATATATCTCTTGTGAGTATAGTAGGTGAATGAAATTACGAAATACGGCTGTCACAGCCATCATTAAGGTAAGAGTCCTTGAAAAGTGTTTCAGGACAAGTACAAAGGTTAGACTCGCATAGGAGCATACAAGAGTGAATGAGAGGGTGTTTTTAAAAGCTTTATATATAACAGTTTTATTTCTAGATGGTAAACCAGTTGCAAAATTGTGAAATAACCATATAAATTGTTTAATGAAGCAACACAATTTTAAAAGTATGAATCTGCTAACATGTTGATCTATTTAACAATGGGAACATAATTAGGATTGTAGGCAATGGTATAGGAAAAACACAAGTGTTTCTAATCACACAGTGGTATGTTGTAACATGAACATTTTATTGGGGCCCTGTTGTGAAAAGATTTAATAACCACATACAGTGCAATAGCTCTTAAGAAATCTTTTGGCTCAGGTTAAACTCGGAAATGTGTGAGTGAGTAATAGAGAAGTACAAACCCAATTCCTTTTAATAGTATATTTTGATACAAGTGCGGAAAGTATGTCATTTTGCACAAGTCCTAATGCAGCTAGGGCAAGACTCGGGACAAGTGAAAATGACAGTTCCGCACGTGTACCAAACAACGTTTTTAATACAATTGCGAAAAAATGTGTATCTGTGTATGTGGGTATATGTGTATCTGTCCTCCTCCCCCCGGACCTCTGAAGTGAGCTTAAGGTGTGCTCACATTCTGTCCGAAATGACTGTAATTTTAATTATTTAATCCAAAATGATACCCTCAAATACTAGGAGGCATAAACATAAGAATTACCTACCTAAAATACAGTCTTCCGCGCTGTCAGGCGCGCTGCGCCGCGGTGCTACCTTCTAATTACCTCTGAGCTCCTGGTACTTTATTTAAACATGCAATTTATTTGGGACTTGGCCTTGCGGCTTAGTATAATTTAAAAAAATGGATTAGTAAAACGCACTGGTGCGAATAAAAAAAGTAAAAAGCAAACTTTCCGTACGATATACAGCCATGAAAAGATGAAACTACCACTTTTTGAGCAACTGTATTAAAAAAAGATGTTAAAGTGTACTATCTTTTTTGTTTTAGGACTATGCCATAAACCTGGCTAAGCAGATGAAGCCTCTACGACAAGCAAAGAAGAAACATGTCGGCCAATACTTGGACCCCAAGCTCTTAGACCATATGACGGATGAACAGTTAGTACAATTATATGAGCTTCACAATGCTGCGAAACCATCCGAAGCATCGGAGGATAAGAAATAGGTATAAAATATTGTATTGCATCATCAAATGTAAATCATTTGATGATGATTGACGAAGGAGATTAAGTCCAGTCCGAAAGCATGGTAGTCACAGTCACTCAATTCACATGTTAATATAGTCTCATCCTGTAGACATTTTTATGGATAATTTCTTATTAAATAACAATATAGATAATATTACTACCTAATATTATAGCCCCCTTACTAATAAACGTTGAGTAACGGTTATATAGCTATACAATGTTTTGTCCTTATCTGTCATTGTGACATTTGAATTTGACAGATAAGGACAAAACATTGTATAGCTATATAACCGTTACTCAACGTTTATTAGTAAGGGGGTTAATGTGTAAATATTTATGTGACTGTTTTTTTCACTTTACATGGACAGAGTCACAGGCAACAGCTATTGTAGAGCCGTTACCATCTGACCATCGGGACAGTAAATCATTATATCGGATTCTCTTGCTCGCACTAATGGGGCTTATGGCGAGCGTAAGGGATACAAGATAACGCTGGTACTACACGCGTCCCTTACGCTCGCCATTAATTCCACGAGTGCGAGAAAGAGAGTCCGATAAAATAATTGATTGCTCTGATGGTCAGATGGTAACAGCTCTACAATAGTATATTAATATTTATGGCATCATCAATTGTTTTTATGAATTAATTGTCAAATTTTATTGTTTCATTAGTTAGTACAATCAAATGTTTTTTTGTTGTTGATAATAGTGACTTACAGTTTTAATTTTATTAGATTTTTTTATTTATTATATCAATATTATTTAGACAATAATAAGTTAATAAGACATATATAGCAATTAAATTATTTTAGAAAGTTATTTTTTACAATAAGTGACTTACAACTTACGTTTTGTGTGGTTATCTAATTGGGGCATTGTGTTAGACTTTAGATTCAACTCACACCCAACGTCTTTATCGCATTATTTTCGTTTTATTGTATGGACAATGGTTCTTCTGACCGGCTTAACCCATTCCGCTTCGATTGATGTGCAATTTTATTGTCTTGTAAGTGCTACCAGTTTCATAATAGTATTCCACAGTCTTCCTATGTAACATGAATGGAAAATATACAGCCAGTTGCGAGTGCAAGTGTGATGGCAATAGCGAATGATAGTCTAACGTTATAGGTCTGCGTCCGTAGACCTTTTTGTCGGGTCATAAATATCAGGCTGAAACTTTCTAGATCGCTTCATTTCAGTGAGTCGGACAAACTTTATATTTGACAAAAATCTCGGTAGTGGGGACTAATTTTGCTAGAGGCCTTGAAACATGTCGATAAGTCCGGGTGCCAAAAATTTACTAATACCAAGCCGATTCTTATTGAAATTTAAAGATTAATTTATGAGAAAGTCAAAAAGTAGATTGTCCGACAAAATTAATGGGGACTATGCGCCAGTCGGACATACTGAAAATGTTGGAAATTCCAACTAAAAAAAGTGATTAATATCAGGCTAATTTTTTTTTATGGGTTAATTAAAATTAATATAATACAACCGTAACGTTGTCCGACAAAATTTATGGGGATATGCGCCAGTCCGACACTCTAAAAATGTCGAAAATACCAGCACAAAAAAGTGATTGATATCAACCTAAGAGAGAGCTGAAAAATGCTATTTCTCCACTCCAAATACATTGGTGCTTCAATCTGGTTGAAACGGCCAACCCAAACTGCATATGTATTATAAGGAATTACCGAAATATAGTATTTTTGAGTACTATATATTTCTTTAACCCTCTGCAACTGTGGTGACTTTTTAGAAACATTCTACTGAGGTGGAGTCAGTCAGACGTCATTTTTGATGAAATATAGAAAAAATACTAATGGTTCAATGATAAGTATTGTTTATTTAGTGCATAGCATGATTATTTAATTTTAATTTGGAATTAATAATAAACATGTATATGAGCTTTTAAATAAAAAAAAAATGTTATTACTTGGGTAAGGTAATACAATCTGGTATTTTTCACAAATATTAACTTACAATGCCGCGAGTCGTTAGAAGAAGGTACTGAGCGATACAGAGCTATATCACGGTATACGGCGATTTTTTTTTAGCGACGTCTGATAGACCTCACGTCAGTCGCAGAGGGTTAACAGTATACGGGGTGTCCCAAAACTCAACGATAACCTGGTACCGGGCGAGAGGCCAAGTTATACCAGTACTGAAAAAAATTATAAGGTGATATCGTTTTTTTTTGTTTTTTTCCACTACTGGTATAACTTGCCCTCTCGCCCTGTACCGGGTTATCGTTGAGTTTTGGGACACCCTGTATAGTACAGAGAGTCAAAATGTAGTACAATTATATTATTGTACGGTTGGCAACCCTGGTACAGAGGCCCCTGGCAAGATGCTTAACGCTATCGTAAAAGATTTTCGAAAACTTTCAAAGTGTATGGAATACATTCATTGCTTGGCACTACCGACAGCTTATCGTCGGTGATACTGCGAAGCCGTGTAATGTAACTAACAAATTGGGATTTTACTTGTGGGAGGACCTTGTGCAGGGCCCGTCCGGGTTGGTACCACCATCTTATCCATTAACCTACCGCCAAGCAGCACTGTTTGCATTGTTGTGTTCCGGTTTGGGGATAAGCCAGCCGGTGAAATGGCTAGCATAGAGGCATTCCATCTTGTGAATGCGAATGTCTACGGGTCACAGTTTCCACTTACCATCGGGTGGCCTGTGTGCTCGTTTGCCTTCCTATGCAATAAAAAAAAATTATAGAGCAAAATATACCTTACCGTCTTATTAAAAAGGTGCATTTTCTTACTTATTTAAAATGTTACTTACGCGGTTTTGCAGTTTCACCGACGTTATGGCAATCGTATAACTTTTCGATAACGATAAAGATCTCGTTACGCATCTTGTCTAGGGTAACTGTTTCGGTATTGAGTCACGCGCGTGTCTCAAGTTTTGCCTTAAGACTGCGCCGAGCGTACGGTGTGGTACGGTACGGTGGCCCTCATTACCATTATTGAGTTTTCTAATAAACCAATGTATTTTCTTGAAATCGGTCGGTGCATTTTTGTACTACAAATGAAATCACAACTTATAGGATATATCACATAGTTAAATAACAATTGAATTTCGAGTTATCAACTTAACGGAAAAAAGTGGCCACCTTTTCCCATTAAGCTGACTTCTCTAAGGGTAAGTGTTATCAAAGTTTGTTACGTATCCCATAAACTGTGTTTTCACTTGCGCTACAAAAAAGCATCGTCCAATTCCATGGAAATTCTTTAGTTTATCAGAAAACACCATAATAGTATTGAGAGCGCCACTGGACGATTGCTCGGTGCTGTCTTAAATAAAAAATAAAATAAAATAAAACAATACTTTTTCTTAGATAAAGTAATCTTACATTACTTCTCGTAACCCTATAGATCTAACGAAGAACAAACTTCTGGAAGGAACCATGTTTTGTTTAAACTCGTGAAATCACCATAGACGATAGGAATATGCATTAATTCGTTATAGATAGGTATATTATATCCATACCTGGGATATACTCGGGGCAAGTTCTAGGGATTTGATATCGATAAAAAAGATGTCGATATAATTAAATTAATACATGTGCACATTGCACATTCTCGATTACTGTAAAGAGGTTCGATGTCATATCTGATATCGAACCTCTTAAGATAATAAAGTTATGCGGATGTCATTTCAATCAAAATTACAATTTACTGTCAGTACCATTCATATTCGTACGATTAGCAGTTTAAAGTAGATATTTTCAACTAGACGGCAATCATTAATACCGACGAATATGGAAAAAATATTGATTGTATATTATGAAAACTGTTGTAAAATAAACAAATAAATATACGTGTTAATTTGTTTATTTTTTATCTAAAAATGAGGAGAAAATAAGTAATATTTATTTGTGTCGAATAACATTTAGATGTTGGCAGTAACATCGATATATTTTATATCGATAAAATATTTTGCTACATCACTTTCGTACAGATGCCCCGAGTTATCCCAGGTATGATTATATCTTATATTATATCACTAATTAAGTAGTAATTATAATAATCGTAAATATAAGAGACAATTATATTTATATATTCTTAAGAAAATCGAGCTTCGAGCTCGACGCGGGACATTACATGTTATTGAATTTTTATATTTAAGGTTAGGGTGGTCATCTACTTTACTATATAACAATTTAATTTTTGGACAACTTTGACTGCCAATTTTCTTTCTTGATGTAATATATAGTATAATAGTTTTTCTTTTGTGAAAAATTAAGCATTTTAAGTTGGACTCCTTTTAAGTAAGAGTAGAAAAGTAGAATACGAGTAGGAGGTTTTTTTAAAATTAGCCGTTTCACAAAATCTTCGATTGTTTAATGATGTTTTGAGTTCTTCGATGAAGGACATCATGTGATATTGGGAAGGGGTCCGCCCTCGTAAAGCTTTTTTTGCTAAAACCCAATATCCTCAACACCAAACATGGTGTCCGGAGAAGCGGGGGTGAGGCGTCATGGAGCCGTTAAAGACCCATGGCGCTGCATTGCCTCCGCAGGCACTGACCCAATCTGCGGAGGGATGTCTTCCCGGGCCTCGACCGGGGGACTTAATGCTAGGGGGGCATAAGGGCGCCAACCTTTATGCTGGTCAGAGAGTGGCACATCATCATTCTGGCGGGAATGAGGATAGCACAGCAATGAGTGCTATTCCTGAAAGTGGAATGACGAATACACCATTGCAATTGACTCGTCTTGAAATCTTCAAAATGTTGGAATCGAGAGCTCGGATGATAGGCGGGAAATTGCGACCAATCAATTTGCCTACCGCTCTTCGAACAGACATTATATTGAAAGCCATGTATCCTGGAGGCATTCCTGATAGTATCAGGAATAGCACAAAACCGTTTCAAATAAAACTGACCAGACTCATAAGCAAATGTGAACAGAGGTACAGGGACTGTTACAGGAAACATACAAGCTTTGTAAGAAATAACCACAATTGGCTTTCGGTTATATTTGATCCCGGAGTGCCAACGGAATCTGTGGCCAGCGCTGACGATAATATAACTCCAAATGAAGAACAACAAGCACTTGTTGAATCCGCTGAAATCATCGCAGAAGTGGAAGACGCTAATATTGAACAAGTGAACGCTCCAAGAACCAGAGCGCGTTCCATCAGAGAACCAGCACCCGATCCTTCCGAGCGACATGAAAGTATAAGCAGGCGTCAGGGGCGCCGTATTAGGAAACGCCTTGTCAAGGAATTCAAAGATCAACCTGCAGCGAGAATATTAAAAGCTTTCTCGAGAATTGTAACACACGAAGAAAGTGAACGATGTGGTGGAAAATCTGCCGCTGATTTGGAATTCGTCATCAGAGAGTGCCTAAAGACCCCTACTGGAGCTACAACGATCGCAAACATGATAAGATGTAAACAGGTGCGCGCGAAAAAACGTAAACGCAAGTAAAACATGGTGCCTTCCCAGAAGTTTTAGTGCTTCTTTGGGTATATAGGATGAAGGGAGGAAATATGGTTTATCCTTGAAATTTCGAAATGATTCATAGAACGGTTCACTTCGCCGAATTTTCATTTCATCAACAGGTATTTCCACGTGCAGGAGCTTAATTAGCTTTATGAAATGAGATTCGGTGAAATGACACGTTCGATGAAATTTTTGTCGATATTTCAAGGGGATCCGATAAAATATAGATGACCGCAACCGGATTTTTTTGAAAAGGAGTTCTGGTAAAAATCGTGCAATATTTTTAGGGTTCGTGCAATATCCTTTTGCGGTTACCAAGCATATTATCTTAAATAACGAACCCGCGGTGGACGAGCCCGACTCGAACTTGACCTATTGTTTTATTGTATATTTACTGGAAAAATAATATTATCAGTTTTTGCTAATTTCACCTTTACGGTATTTTCATATTTTGTTGAGAAATACTATAACTGCGTATCTAACAAATTCATGATAGAGCAAAATAAACCTTACCATCTTATAAAAAAGGTGCATTTCACTCCTTATTAAAAAAATTACTTACGCGGTTTTGCAGTTTCACCGACGATATGGAACATTCATACACATACATTAACTCACTCCTTCGTTCCCAGTGGGCTAGGGCTACAGAATTACCTACAACTATAAAAACATGTTGATAATTCTGTAACCACAGCTTGCACAATTAGGCTAAGGCGTGATGATGATGGTGATGGTGATGGTGATGGTGATGGACTCCTTTTTCCGCACTTAGCCCGTGTATGTCGGGCCATTGTGCGTATAGGCTAAGGCGTTTACCAGCGTATAAATGACAAGTGCAAGGCTGCAAGCCCATCACCTAACAGTACTGCAAGCCTTTATTCCCTTAGTCGCCTCTTACGACATCCACGGGAGTAGCACTATTCTAACCCAGCAACCACATGGGTTCCAAAAATTGGGAATATGTTTTTTAATCATACATCATTATTTCTAATAATTATGTGACAGACGTCACATTTTTAACTTTAAGGATCGTCATATTTTTGAGGAAATTGGAAATCTAAAGATTATTGTGTAGGTACATTTTGATTTTTTATTTCAATTTGATACCGGCTGGTAATTTTAATAGGTAGGTATTTAAAAAGTGAAATTGTGTATCATATAGTATTATGACGATTGTGATTGTTAAGTAATGCATTTTTTTTTTTTTTTTTTTAATGATTAAGTACAACTTAAGTGAGATGATTTTTTAATTTTCTTATACCAAGTCATAATTTTCGCACGAAAATAATTCTGTAAACGAAGAGTTTTTGACACTTTATGGGTTTAGTATGGTCAAGCCAAATGTAAAATATTTAATGAAATGAAATAACTTTATTGTATGAAATAAAATGACCCCGCCCCACTCTGGGATTACAGGCGTGAAGGGTATTGAATGACGTAACACACTTGTCATCTCTTTGGAGAATGGTAACAAAAGCTGTGCTGCCTGTAATGTAATATTATATCATGAAAAAAAATCTTATGACAATGCGTCAATAATCTTTTGACAATGCGTCAATAATTTTATGTTAGAGTATTATAATTTGTTATTCTTGAATAAATTAATGGATTGAGTCTTTTGTATTAATTACCCTTCTCTTACAGTCCCGTAGTTTTAGATAAAGTGCGACCAACGTTTTAAGAAATTAGGTCTATTATTTAAACCTACAAAATACCGTGGGTGATTGCAATTTATTTATTTTGAAATCCCAGCAATTTTAGTAATGAATTCTATGATTGAGTCCGCCTCCATACAACTGATCAACAAAGCCGGTGCGAAAGTATAGGTAAATATCGATCCGAATTTCCGATCCCTGGTGATAAGGGTTGTTCACCCTTAAAAAAAATTACGAGGCATAACAACGTTTGCCGGGTCAGCTAGTAATATTATAAACGCGAAAGTTTGTATGTATGGATGTTTGTTACTGTTTCAGGCTGCAATGGCAGGACGGAATTGGATGAAATTTGGAATGGAGATAGCTTATACACTGGATTAACACATAGGCTACTATTTATCCCGGAAAAGAATAAAGTTCCCGAGGGAATAACGATTATTGAATCCACACGTAAGTCGTATGCAGAAGCTTTGATTAAGACGGCACCGAGCAAACGTCGAGCGTCCAGTGGCGCCCTCAACACTATTATTGTGTTTTCTGATAAACTAAAGAATTTCCATGTAATTGGACGATGCAAAATTCAAAATTCAAAATTCAAAATATTTATTCAGTAAATTATGTAAGCAAAGACCTTTGAGCGAGCATGACATGCTCATGCTGCCGGACAACAAAAGTAATATTATGTGAAACAGCTGTCCGGCGAGAAACATCACAGTGTGTTCTCATTTAAAATCTTCTTGTACACACAGGAGTAGAAAAGATAAAATACAATTAGTAAATCACAGTCGACTGACTGAGTCAGTGCTTGAATACAGATAAATATAGCCCACTCTGGGATTACAGGCGTGAAGGTATGTATGTATGTATGTATTCAGTAAATTGGCCACATGCGGGCTCTTTTACACGTCGGAAAGGTACAGTGAATCTACCAGCGCTTCGGACAAGACCATCATTGCGGAGAAGAAGCGCCGCAAGAAACTCCAGCAGAAGGTCATTTTTTCAATCATAAAAACATAATTATACTTAAAAGTAAGTTACATTAAGTAATATTAAGGTAATAAAGTAATAAACAATAAATTCTTAAAACAAGCAAAAATAAAATTATTGCAAATGCAAGGTCAATAAACCTTAAAATAAAATAATGACTATGAGAACAACACAACGAGGTCTCTACGTCAAACAAAAGCCATATGACTTGGATAATAAATTGAACAACAAGTCCTTGCAAACGTGAACAGACCGGACCCCACAAACAGCACCCGTTCAAGAGTATGACGCGAATCTCAGCCATCGCCTCCCTCAACCATGTGATCGGGAAAGTGGCGACCCGATCAACGACGCCGCCGTAAGCAAAGACCTTTGAGCGAGCATGACATGCTCATGCTGCCGGACAACAAAAGTAATATTATGTGAAACAGCTGTCCGGCGAGAAACATCACAGTGTGTTCTCATTTAAAATCTTCTTGTACACACAAGAGTAGAAAAGATAAAATACAATTAGTAAATCACAGTCGACTGACTGAGTCAGTGCTTGAATACATAATTCGCTTAGAGGCTATTTTATATTGTAAATATCCTAGACACTACTAAAATACATCTTGGTCACCAATGAAGTCATTTACAGTGTAATAAGCCCTACCCAATAAGCAGCGCTTGATGTGAGACTTAAATTTATTGAACGGCATATTGACGATGCTTTTTTGTAGAGCAAGTAAAAACACAATTTATGGGATACGTATATAACTTTGATAACAGTTATCGTTTGAGAAGTCAGCTTAACGGGAAAAGGTGGCCACTTTTTTCCGTTAAGTTGATAACTCGAAGGTCAATTGTTTGTAAACTATGTCATAAATCCTATAAGTTGTGATTTCATTTGTAGTACAAAAATGCACCGTCCGATTTCAAGAAAATACATTAGTTTATTAGAAAACTCAATAATAGTAATGAGGACGCCACTGTACATTCGGCGTAGGCGCAGTCTTAAACAGTGAGATATACAAATTATGACTCGACAGTAGATTCATTAGAAGTAATTATAAGACAGCAAAAATTGTAATTCCACATTATAAGTTATTTCCATGTAGGTAAATGCACTCATTATAATAATGTCATACGTTCATTCATTACAAGTAGGTAAGTATCTGCACAAGACCGGTCTGAGTGGAGAGCCTATGTCCAGCAGTGGTCGTCTGTTGGCTGACATAATGAAGTATCTAAATTATGTTCCAGATATAATGGAGACAATTAAAAAAGAGTAGACTAATTTGTAATTGGAATTGTCCTTGGGTAGTGGTAAAATTAATATGTGTGCGATGACGTAGGTAGAAGGTGTCTGTTTCGAAAAGACCTTGTTTTATTAGACCATGAGAAACTGACGCGTCTGATTGGCCATTTCACTTCACTCATGATCAGGCCATTTAAATGGAAAAAAGTCACGAATTCAAATCTTTTTAATTTTCAAAATAGCATAAAAAGTAACCGTTCGTTTTCTTTACAGTTTAAGTTAGTCAATAGGTACCATAATTAAAAGCAAGGGCCGTATTTTACCCTATTGCTATCGTATTTTCAACGGTATAAGTCGACGCGCTGGCTTGGTTGGTTGTGGCCCTGCCTATGAAGCTAGCGGTCCTAGATTCAAATCCTGGTAAGGGCAGATATTTGTGTGATAAACACGATTTTTTTTCCTGAGTCATACCTAGAAGATTTCTTTGCATTTAATTATTTATTTCTCTACACCTTCTGTTTTATTTACGATAACTTCGTCATATTACTAAGTACATCCATAGAAATTAAGTGGTAAATTAGATTTTTAAATATTGCATTTCTTTTATCTGTTTAGAACAAAGTAGGTAGGTAATTAAATGTTGTATCTTTGGTTATTCGTCCAAGTCATGCCGCCATCTCCGCTTGGGTCTGCCTCGCCGTCTGTAGCCGTCCTGGGGACCCACCAAGTTGCTGCATTGGCCCACCTTTGTGGGTGCATGCGACAAACATGCCCTTAAGAGGCTTAATAGAGGATATTCGACAGACATCGAGCCTCTTTATAGTGGTAGAGGGTGCAGACTCGTGGTCACACCAGGTTGTCACACCACTACTATTCGACGGAGCCCTGCCTGAGGCAGGGATCCTATTTCTGAGCGATTTGCCCTTCGGGCATCTAAAGATACCTAACGAACCTAACCTACCTACTTTTGGGGAATAAAAATGATTTCTGTCGAATTTCCGACCAAAGCGAGTAGCAGTGGTGTGACAACCTGGTGTGACCACGAGTCTGCCCCTGTGTGGTAGAGCATTAATTGAGCACATGTATTAATATATATATATATCGACATCTTGTTCATCGATATCAAATCCCTAGAACGTGCCCCGAGTCACACATCACTTATAACGTTGTATGAAGCTGTGCTCCCCTCCTAAGCCTAAACTGAAGTAGAAATATCAACCTTATTACTAGCAAGATAAAATTAAAGTTGCTTTGGTTATTTCATTTGAGATACTATTTATTGGCTTAGGAGGGCCGGGTGGGGTTGGTTTTAAAATTAAAAAACAATGCCGGTATCTTATTTCGTTTATTCATAGACAGTGAAGTTGTACAATCAAGTACCTACCTTAATTCTAAGTATATAAGACAGAGATTATATAAAAAGAATACAATGTATAATTTTAGAATGGGTTAGGTCCGATAAGGGTTAGTATTCATTGATTTGGAATAGTCCTAAAATCGCTCGAGTAAGCTCTTAATTTGTTATAATGTTATATTATAAGATTAAAAAGTTTTGTAAAGTGGTTAAATAGACATTAAATGCTACTTACATAATAATAGTGTATACATAGGGTGTATAGGGGTCATAATGTTATACAAATACGGGTATTCTAGAGTAGGATACGTTTACGTACAATAAAAAGCATATTTGTATACTTTAAATAAGATTTAAATACAATGATTGATGTAATTATTACAATAGCTTAAAATATCCGACTCGGTGGAATATTATCTAAGACGTAAGTAATTCTACCACAGTCGAAGTGGTTTTCGACATATTTGACGAACAGAGGCGATCACAAGCGCCGTAAATATACGCTATAGTTCATTTATTTTAGGATGAGAAACCACAATAACATTATATTGCGTTTGGTCAACTATTTATTACCTAGCAAATAGTACAGTACAATAGTCTGGGAGCCGCAAAATAAAATTGTTTTAATGTCACTTTATTTGCGTGTCGTCAATTGTTACTCTAGTACGAATTGTAAAGAGATTACAGTTCACGAGCCGCAATATAATGTTGTTGTGGTTTCTCATTCTAAATTAAATGAAGTATAGAGCGATACAAGTTTTAAAATGTGTAAGACTGCACAGGTTATTTTGAGTTTATTCTTTTCTGTTTTGAAATTTATGATCTATGGTCTGGATACCAAGTTTTTAAGCCATTTAATGGCTAAAAGGACTGGTATCCAGGCCAAAAACAAGAGAGGAAGAGTGGTGATCGTTATGACTTATGATTTAGGTATCCGTATGATTGTATACATTAGAGCTGGGTCGTCGCGCGTTTTGACGACAACGAAACGAAACGGTTTTTAGTTCGCCAGAAACAGTTTCAAAAAACAGTTTTTTAAAAAACGCTTTTTTTGTTACACGTGTCTTTCAGTTTGCTCTATATAGCTCATTGAGGGGCCGATACTTAGTGCGCGCTGCAGCGCTGTGCGCACACTTAGGCTGTTTTTACACCGACACGCTGCGAATCGCGAATACGCGATATTTAACGAACTTTAACTCTTTGCGTTAGCAGTTTTTCTTTGCTACTGCCTTGTTGCCACGATACGCGGCGTATCGGTGTGTAAACGGGTTAATGTGAGGAGAAGGAGACTTAATGTAAACAAAGTATTCCGTGCTCAATCTGCTTAGAACTTCAAAATAATAATACTTAGATAACTAATTTTGATGTGGTTTTTTGAGTAAACATTTCCTTGAGTTAATTAAACATTCAAGCTACAGTAGTACCTAGAAGTGTTGTATAAGTTATGTAGGTACCTATGGTAAATAATTTCAAAAACAACTTCCCTTCGTACCTACTTGACCAACAACCCTTGACCTTGTAAGAAAGTTAACAAATCCGGAGAAATTTGAAAACAAAACACCCTAGAGCCAAAACGCATTTTTCACATTCAAAGCAAGAAGTAACAACCTTATACGTAATCACACAGGGAAGAAGATAAATTATAATCAAAATTTCGAATATTCGAGTATTATTAAGAAATGATTGAAATAAAAACTAAACCGTATCGTAAAGTCATACAGTGTTATTTCAAATAAAGCGCCATTTTCAAATGAAAAAATCATGCCAAAATACTCTTTATTATCTGCATAGCAACAGGTGCAGGTGGCCCGGCCAAGGCCGGCCACCCGCGTAAAATGGCGCGGATTTGATTTCCTTTCCCGATCGCCGACGCGATCCCGCGGACTGGTTATAAACCGGTTTCTCTCACCTGATATTTAAAACGCCATAATATGTCTTAAACCTTAATGTTAAGGCATATTTCAAAATAAAACAAGGCGTCGCATCTTAAAAAAACTAGTTATTGGCTGACTTGGCAAAGCCACCAATAGGTTTTAAGTTTAATATTCTTTGAGGTAAGATTCATTTTACAAAAAGACAATATTTTAAAAACTGTTTTTTAGAACTGCTTCCATTCCGTTGCCGCCAACGTCGATGCCTCTTTCACTACAGTTTTTGTTAGAATTTCAATTTTAAGTCCTTTCTGTTAGAGTACATAACAATTCAGCATATTTAATAAAAGCGTTATTTGTAACGCAACGAGCGAGAACGAACATGTCCATTAATCTATCCTGCTCTTTCATCATGTTAGTACCTATATTGGTCGCACTTTGAATGTTGTTTTGAATAGTGAGTGATGTGAGTAGAGCTATTTGAAACAGTTTTTATCCAAACAGTTTTTTCTCTTGGCAAGAAAGCGTTCGTTCGTTTTTTAGTAGAAAACTGTCTCTGAAAACTGTTATTGAAAAAAACGCCCAGCTCTAGTATACATAACTCTAGCGTATAGTTTAAATGCGCTCGTGTTCATCCAAATTCGCCTAACTAATGCGATAGCGCCATAATGCTCTGTTTAAGACTCCAGAAAAAGCAAGTTTATTCCTTACGTACGAAACTACGAAGTAGTATTTATTTTAATTCCTTTAAACGAGATCGATGCCATAAGTAAAACACATTGTTCCTAATTTGATGTGTTGCTAAATGCTTTGAGTATTCTTAGACAATATTAAGTTAAGATTAACTATTTTATAGCAAAGCGAACTAAGGTCGCACTAAATCACGACATCACAATGTGATGGTTCAACAATATGAAACAATATGTCATATTGTTGAACCTAATAAAACCTCGTCTTACTTCGTGTATTACCCGACTAAGTATGCGATACCAAAATCGTTTTATTTTTACAGTATTTGTATCGTAAACTCGGGTTAAAATAATCATAAAAGAATTCGGTACAAAGATCTGATTAAAACATTTAAAAAGGACCAAATATAAAGATATGAATGGTTTTTGGGGGGCAATGTTACCCCCCAGGACTAAAGTAATCCGAGTTTACTGTGAAAAAATAGAATCCACTTTGTCTAATATTGATTCAGTTAAAAAAAAGTGCCAGTATCTAAATTTGAATCTTAGTCGGGTTTTATTTGTTTTTGTTTTTTCAATTTTTTTGATAAAAAACCTACATGTACTTAAGCAGTTTGTTAAGCAGAAATATTTAAAGCGTTTACTTAACTTACTTACGTACTAGTTATACCACTTATGCATACTATAAGATCGATAATCGTAATCTTTGAATCACCGCACTAAGTGTGGACCGCTTACATTTAACGAACTACTATCGGCGCAGGACATTGAAGGGATTCGCACCGTATGAGTCTAACTGCCGCACTCAGAGACGTCAATTAACTTTGCTATAGCAATAGAATAAGACAACACGTCACTCAACAAGCATTAAATTTAATTGACGTTGAGTGCGGCAGTAAGCCAAGAGTGGTTAACTCGTCGAACCGATAATCGTTGATTAACGAAGTAATCATTCCTAGTAACGGATTACTGAAACAAGTGCGGCGCGTGCCTAAATAATAATAATTAACTAAGAACAGGTTTTAAAACTCCACCCTTTTTTTAATGTCTTGCCCAAATTTCGTTAGCCTTACCTTCGTGTAGTCATACTCTTTTCCGTTAAGTTACTCGCTTATAGTTCAATTGTTATTAAGTTATGTGATATATCTATAATGATAATAATATAAACCTAAAAATAAAACCTAAGCACAACACGTTTCTACAATTTTTAGAGTTGGTTTGTACCCTATAAATTGTGTATTCTTCGATTTCAAGATAATACTTTAGTTCATTAGAAGAGACAAGGAAGTAATGAGGGCGCCACTGGACGCTCGGCGTAGTCTTAATGTAGCGCCTTATTTATTAAAAATAGCAAGTATTGTATATTATAGCGTTGTATTGTTATTATATGTTTCAAATAATCCCGAAATGCGCCGATGGGAATTCATTAAACAATTGTATCGACCTTATACACAGTGATGTTTGAACAGGAAAATACGTTAAAAGCCTGTTTTTCTACTACAATACAGTATTGGATTGTTAACTTATGTTGTATTTCATTTTAAAACTAATACAGTAGTCTTAGTCTCTAGTCACATAAAGTATTTGTATGATAAAACATGTTTTCTAAACGTTTTAAAGCACCTACAGCAAAATAAGTGAACACTGCAAAGTATAAAAATCGTTTCACGTCCAAAAACGCATACGATAAGAGGTACATATTGAAAGATCAAATTAAAAAATAATTTCATATGATAGTAAGTTGTGTTAAAATACGATGAGCGGATATGTTGGAAAACGGCACAATGTTATTTAAAAACAGTAAATAATTAATAACGTATCGTTCTTTACAAATAAAAAAACTTAACAAACAGAATCTCCGTGCGCTGACCGGACATTACGCGTTTAACGTATTTCAAGTATTAACACGTTAGAGCGCACTTCAGCCACTGTAAAAAAAAAGAAATAATATAAAAAAACAGTAAAAAATAAACATAACATAGCTTGGAAAAAACTAGTTTAAAACATTATTCAAAATTAAACGAAATTAAGCTTGTTTTTTTCCATTCCAAAATATTATAGTTGGTCACCATCTCTAACTTTTATTTCGAGCTATGGGAACAAACAAGTCACCAAATCAATGTAGATTTAAGAGGATTGTAAAGCTAATAATAACTGCCCATACAAATCCATACAAAAAGATACGATACGATAACGTTTCTCCCCCTAAACCTAGTTCCATTTTTACGATTTTTAAATACGTTGTAGATGTCATGAAAAAATAGGTCTGTATACGTTTTCCTTTCCAAGAAAATATTTTTGGAAAGAAACAAACAAAAAACGGAAACGTCCAGACCTAGTCTTTCATGATAACTACAAAATCCTCCAAAATTCTAAAAAATGAAGAGAAGAGGTTTTGCAAACAAAGAGTTGTAAAAAGTCACAAAAAAGCTAGCACAGGGCCAGTTCACAGGTGTTATAGCACGTATTTATGTTCATCATCAGCCCGTTGCAGAGCACTGCTGGACAAAGGCGTCTCCCAAAGAACGCCACAGAACTGTCATGGTCGTTGGGAGGTAATGCCCTTATTGCCACGCCAGGCAGGCGGGTCGGCGATCGCAGTGAACAAAAAAGAAAACATTCCGGATAACGCTGCTGCCCATTATCCGGTGTATTGAAGCTTAGGTTGTTCTACTTCAGACATTAGTCGCCTTGTACGACACCCAAAGTGTAATGGGTTGGTGCTACTCTACTCTGCCGGACACCACGCGGCAAGTGCGTATTTATCTTGTTTTTTTTTAATTAGTTCAATAGCCAACAAATACCAACTGAGAAAGCAAGATAAAAATAAAGTTATCGGATAAAAAACAATGAGAAAAGATGATTCACTACATCTGTGCGTTATTCTTTCCAAGGCAATATTTCCTGAAAAGAAACAAACAACAAACGGAAACGTAAATACCTAGTTTTTCATGATAAGTATATACAAAATAGTCAACAATCGTAATAAATTCGTATTTATCTTGCTTTTTCAATTAGCTCAATAGCCAACAAATACCAACTGAGAAAGCAAGATAACTATGAAGTTATCGGATAAACAACGGTGGGAAAAGACGATTCACTACATCTGTACGTTTTCCTTTCCAAGAAAGTATTTCGTGGGAAGAGGCAAACAAAACACGGAAACGTACCGACCTAGTTTATCATATAATAACTGCAAAATAGTCAACAATATTAAAAAAATCGTATTTATCTTGCATTTTTCAATAAGCTAAAAACCAACAAATACCAACTGAGAAAACAAGATAAATATGAAGTTATCGGATAAAAAACGGTGGGAAAAGATGATTCACTACATCTGTACGTTTTCCTTTCCAAGAAAGTGTTTCGTGGAAAGAAGCAAACAAAACACGGAAACGTACAGACCTAGGTTTTCCTAATAACTACAAAATAGTCAGCAATCTTAAGAAGTACTATAGTGGGACTCAACAGGGGAAGGGTCTTTCTTACTAAAACAACATTATGTTTCAGAAGTAAAGAAGAAAATGTGATAAAATAAATGGAAAAGTATCCTAAAAAAAAGAAAAGAAGAGGTTTTAAAACAAAGAGTTGTAAAAAGTCACAAAAAGGCCGGCAGTGAACAAACAAGAAAACATACTAGATAACGCTGCTGCCCATTATCTGGTATATTAAAGCTTAGGTTGTTCTACTTCAGACATTAGTCGCCTTGTACGACACCCAAAGTGTAATGGGTTGGTGCTACTCTACTCTGCCGGACACCACGCGGCAAGTACGTATTTATCTTGTTTTTTTGAATTAGTTCAATAGCCAACAAATACCAACTGAGAAAGCAAGATAAAAATAAAGTTATCGGATAAAAAACAACGAAAAAAGATGATTCACTACATCTGTGCGTTTTTCTTTCCAAAACAATATTTCTTGAAAAGAAACAAACAACAAACGGAAACGTAAAGACCTAGTTTTTCATAACAAATACCAAATAGTCAACAATCGTAATAAATTCGTATTTATCTTGCATTTTTCAATTAGCTCAATAGCCAACAATAGACCAACTGAGAAAGCAAGATAAATATGAAGTTATCGAAATAAAAACGCTGGGAATAGATTATTCATTACATATGTACGTTTTTCTTTCTAAGACAGTATTTCTTGGAAAGAAACAAACAACAAACGGAAACGTACAGACCTAGTTTTTCTTTTTCTTTTTTATAGCATGGGAAGGTAAACGAGGCCACCTGATGGTAAGTGGAAACTGTGACTCATTGACATTCGCATTCACAAGACTGCGAATGCATTGCCAACCCTGAGGACTAAGATGGAATGCCTCTATGCTAGTCATTTCACCGGCTGTCTTATCCCCAAACCGGAACACAACGATGCGAACACTGCTGCTTGGCGGTAGGTTAATAGATAAGATGGTGGTACCAACCCGGACGGACCCTGCACAACGTCCTCCCACAAGTAAGTAAGTTTTTCATAATAACTACAAAATAGTCAACAATCGTAATAAATTCGTATTTATCTTGCTTTTTCAATCAGCTCAATAACCAACAAATACCAACTGAGAAAGCAAGATAACTATCAAGTTATAGTATAAAAAACGATTATTCCCTACATCTGTATCTTTTCCTTTCCAAGAATGTATTTCGTGAAAGAAGCAAACAAAACATGGAAACGTACAGACCAAGTTTTTCCTAATAAGTACAAAATAGTCAACAATCTTAAAAGGTCATATTTATATTGCTTTTTCAATTAGCTCCATAACAAACAATACACCAACTGAGAAAGCAAGATAAAAATAAAGTAATCGGATAGAAAACAATGAAAAAAGATGATTCACTACATCTGTGCGTTTTTATTTACAAGGCAATATTTCTTGAAAAGAAAGAAACAACAAACGGAAACGTACAGACCTAGTTTTTCATAATAAATAAAAAATAATCAACAATGGTAATAAATTCGTATTTATCTTGCTTTTTCAATCAGCTCAATAGCCAATAAATACCAACTGAGAAAGCAAGATTAATATGAAGTTATCGGATAAACCGCACCCTCAGAACAATAATGACATTACTCAGAAATATAAAATTTCGAGTAAGGACCCTTTAATAATACATTTATAACATGAAGTTTGAAAGCTGAAATTTTTAATTAGGTATCTATTGTTCAAAAGGTGCGAAACAAACGGTGGGAAAAGACAATTCACTTCATCTGTACGATTTCTTTCCAAGAAAATATATTTTGGGAAGAAACAAACAAAAAAAATATTTTGGAAAGAAACAAACAAAACACGGAAACGCACAGACCTAGTTTTTCATAATAACTAGGTACAAAATAGTCAACAATCGTAATAAATTCGTATTTATTTTGCTTTTTCAATCAGCTCAAAAACCAACAAATTCCAACTGAGAAAGCAAGATAACTATTAAGTTATCGTATAAAAAACGATTATTCCCTACATCTGTATGTTGTCCTTTCCAAGAAAGTATTTCGTGGAAAGAAGCAAACAAAACATGGAAACGTACAGATCTAGTTTACATACATACATACATACTTTCACGCCTTCATTCCCAGAGTGGGGTAGGCAGAGCTACAGAATTAAAAACAACTCTAAAAACTTGTTGATAACTCTGTAACCACAATTTTTGCACAAGTAGGCTAAGTCTAGTCTAGTTTTTCCTAATAAGTACAAAATAGTCAACAATCTTAAAAGGTCATATTTATCTTGCTTTTTCAATTAGATCAATAACAAACAATACACCAACTGAGAAAGCAAGATAAAAATAAAGTTATCGGATAAAAAACAATGAGAAAAGATGATTCATTACATCTGTGCGTTTTTCTTTCCAAGGCAATATTTCTTGAAAAGAAACAAACAACAAACGGAAACGTACAGACCTACTTTTTCAATATAAGTATATACAAAATAGTCAACAACCGTAATAAATTCGTATGTATCTTGCTTTTTCAATCAGTTCAATAGCCAACAAATACCAACTGAGAAAGCAAGATAAATATGAAGTTATCGGATAAACAACGGTGGGAAAAGACGATTCACTACACCTGTACGTTTTTCTTTCCAAGGAAATATATTTTGGGAAGAAACAAACAAAAAACGGAAACGTACAGACTTAGTTTTTTCATAATTACTACAAAATAGTCAACAATCTTAATAAATTCGTATTTATCTTGCATTTTTCAATTAGCTCAATAGGCAACAAATACCAACTGAGAAAGTAAGATAACTATGAAGTTATTGGATTAACAACGGGGGCAAAAGACGATTCACTACACCTGTACGTTTTCCTTTCCAAGAAAGTATTTCGTGGAAAGAAGCAAACAAAACACGGAAACGTACAGACCTAGGTTTTCCCGATAACAACAAAATAGTCAACAATCTTAACAATAACAATAGTGGGACTCCACAGGGGTAGGGTCTTTCATACTGAAACAACTTTGTGGTTCAGAAGTCAAGAAGAAAATGTCTTAAAATAAAAGAACCAATATTCAAAAAAACGAAAAGAAGAGGTTTTCAAACAAAGAGTTGTAAAAGTCACAAAAAGGCCGGCCGGCCGGCAGTGAACAAAAAAGAAAACATACCAGATAACGCTGCTGCCCATTCTCGGGTGTATTGAAGCTTGGGTTGTTCTGCTTCAGGCATTAGTCGCCTTGTACGACACCCAAAGTGTATTGGGTTGGTGCTACTCTACTCTGACGGACACCACGCGGCAAGTACGTATTTATCTTGTTTTTTGAATTAGTTCAATAGCCAACAAATAACAACTGAGAACGCAAGATAAATATGAAGTTATCGGATAAACAACGGGGGGAAAAGACGATTCACTACATCTTTACGTTTTTCTTTCCAAGAAAATATATTTTGGGAAGAAACAAACAAAACACGGAAACGCACAGACCAAAATTTTCATAATAACTTCAAAATAGTCAACAATCGTAAAAATTCGTATTATTCTTGCATTTTTCAACTAGCTCAATAACCAACAATACACCAACTGAAAAAGCAAGATAAATATAAAGTTATCGGATAAACAACGGGGGGAAAAGACGATTCACTTCATCTGTACGTTTTTCTTTCCAAGGAAATATATTTTGGGAAGAAACAAACAAAAAACGGAAACGTACAGACTTAGTTTTTTCATAATTACTACAAAATAGTCAACAATCTTAATAAATTCGTATTTATCTTGCATTTTTCAATTACCTCAATAGGCAACAAATACCAACTGAGAAAGTAAGATAACTATGAAGTTATTGGATTAACAACGGGGGCAAAAGACGATTCACTACACCTGTACGTTTTCCTTTCCAAGAAAGTATTTCGTGGAAAGAAGCAAACAAAACACGGAAACGTACAGACCTAGGTTTCCCCGATAACAACAAAATAGTCAACAATCTTAACAATAACAATAGTGGGACTCCACAGGGGTAGGGTCTTTCATACTGAAACAACTTTGTGGTTCAGAAGTCAAGAAGAAAATGTCTTAAAATAAAAGAACCAATATTCAAAAAAACGAAAAGAAGAGGTTTTCAAACAAAGAGTTGTAAAAGTCACAAAAAGGCCGGCCGGCCGGCAGTGAACAAAAAAGAAAACATACCAGATAACGCTGCTGCCCATTCTCGGGTGTATTGAAGCTTGGGTTGTTCTGCTTCAGGCATTAGTCGCCTTGTACGACACCCAAAGTGTATTGGGTTGGTGCTACTCTACTCTGACGGACACCACGCGGCAAGTACGTATTTATCTTGTTTTTTGAATTAGTTCAATAGCCAACAAATAACAACTGAGAACGCAAGATAAATATGAAGTTATCGGATAAACAACGGGGGGAAAAGACGATTCACTACATCTTTACGTTTTTCTTTCCAAGAAAATATATTTTGGGAAGAAACAAACAAAACACGGAAACGCACAGACCAAAATTTTCATAATAACTTCAAAATAGTCAACAATCGTAAAAATTCGTATTATTCTTGCATTTTTCA
The DNA here is from genome assembly GCA_927399475.2 of Acleris emargana. NCBI lineage: Eukaryota > Metazoa > Arthropoda > Insecta > Lepidoptera > Tortricidae > Acleris > Acleris emargana. The sequence continues at coordinate 7,508,255 of OV656835.1, read as the reverse complement.
ACTAGCTCAATAACCAACAATACACCAACTGAAAAAGCAAGATAAATATAAAGTTATCGGATAAACAACGGGGGGAAAAGACGATTCACTTCATCTGTACGTTTTTCTTTCCAAGGAAATATATTTTGGGAAGAAACAAACAAAAAACGGAAACGTACAGACTTAGTTTTTTCATAATTACTACAAAATAGTCAACAATCTTAATAAATTCGTATTTATCTTGCATTTTTCAATTACCTCAATAGGCAACAAATACCAACTGAGAAAGTAAGATAACTATGAAGTTATTGGATTAACAACGGGGGCAAAAGACGATTCACTACACCTGTACGTTTTCCTTTCCAAGAAAGTATTTCGTGGAAAGAAGCAAACAAAACACGGAAACGTACAGACCTAGGTTTCCCCGATAACAACAAAATAGTCAACAATCTTAACAATAACAATAGTGGGACTCCACAGGGGTAGGGTCTTTCATACTGAAACAACTTTGTGGTTCAGAAGTCAAGAAGAAAATGTCTTAAAATAAAAGAACCAATATTCAAAAAAACGAAAAGAAGAGGTTTTCAAACAAAGAGTTGTAAAAGTCACAAAAAGGCCGGCCGGCCGGCAAAGAACAAAAAAGAAAACATACCAGATAACGCTGCTGCCCATTCTCGGGTGTATTGAAGCTTGGGTTGTTCTGCTTCAGGCATTAGTCGCCTTGTACGACACCCAAAGTGTATTGGGTTGGTGCTACTCTACTCTGACGGACACCACGCGGCAAGTACGTATTTATCTTGTTTTTTGAATTAGTTCAATAGCCAACAAATAACAACTGAGAACGCAAGATAAATATAAAGTTATCTGATTTAAAATGATGGAAAAAGATGATCCACAACATCTGTACGTTTTTCTTTCCAAGGCAATATTTCTTGAAAAAAAAAAACAAACGGAAACGTACAGAGTACAGACCTAGTTTTTCATAATAAATACAAAATAGTCAACAATTGTAATAAATTCGTATTTATTTTGTTTGTTTTCTTTGCCTTGTGTGGTTGCCGGGTTAGAATAGTGCCAGTCCATTTCTTCCCGTGGATGTCGTAAGAGGCGACTAAGGGAATAAAGGCTTGTAGTACTGTTAGGCGATGGGCTTGCAACCTGTCACTAATGCGCTAGTAAACATCTTAGCCTTATTGTGCAAAATGTGGTTATAGTATTATCAACAAGTTTTAAAAGTTGTTGGTAATTCTTTAGCTCTGCCTACCCCACTACGAATGAAGGCGTGAGTTTATGTATGTATGTATGTATGTATCTTGCTTTTTTCTATTGGATAAATAGCCAAAAAATACCAACTGAGAAAGCAAGATAAATATGAAGTTACCGGATTAACAACGGTGGGATGAGACGATTCACTTCATCTGTACGTTTTTCTTTCCAAGAAAATGTATTTTGGGAAGAAACAAACAAAATACGGAGACGCACAGACCTAGTTTTACATTATAACTGCAAAATAGTCAACAATCTTAATAAAATCGTATTATCTTGCATTTTTCAATTAGCTCAATAGCCAACAAATACCAACTGAGAAAGCAAGATAACTATGAAGTTATCGGATAAACAACGGTGGGAAAAGACGATTCACTTCATCTGTACGATATCTTTCCAAGAAAATATATTTTGGGAAAAACAAATAAAACACGGAATTGCACAGACCTAGTTTTGCATAATAACTGCAAAATAGTCAACAATCTTTATGAATTTGTATTTATCTTGCATTTTTCAATTAGCTCAATAGCCAACCAATACCAACTGAGAAAGCAACATTACTATGAAGTTATCGGATTAACAACGGGGGGAAAGACGATTCACTTCATCTGTACCACAGATAACAGAATACAAGTACAGATACCCAATCTCATACAGCAAAAGCGTGCCGTCCTAAGGTAGACAATTCGGTAGGCAATTTTAGTCCCGTAGTTACACCAGTAGATGCCGTATCTGAGCCACCACTGGATGCTGGCAGCCTACCTAATAGTTTTAGTAACGTATCACCAGATGGCATTGACTTCAAGAATGAGACGTCAAGAAAATTGTTGACTTAAAATTAATATGTAATGGCTATGATCCTACCGGTGACATTGTGTTAGTTTTTATTAATTCATAGGAACATCTGCCCTGATTAATGATGTCCAGGACAAATAGGAATGTTTTAATGACATGTTTGGGAAGTTTTTTGCTGACAATAAATAAAAGCAATAGGTCAAAATAACTGGTTTATTAGGTTTAAAGAATTAATTTTCTCATAAGAATTTTACAATTCACTTACAATGAGAATTAAGAATAAGTTAAAAATAGTTTGGTGAGCGTATTTAAGCGTGCGTATTTACATAAAAAGGAAATATCGCCTTCAACTTCAACTTTATCCGAATCCAACGAAACAAAGTTATATACTCGGCCTCAAAAAAATCGCACCTTTTGGTATGTTGACTTCAAGCAGCTATAAACCCTATTAAATCTAAGATAAGGTATGAGTGTGGGGCCTCATTTTAAAGGTTATTGAATCCTTTAATTAATAAAAATGTGATAATGATTACTAAGCTTTAAAAAAAATCGTTTTTCATGAAAAGAGGAAAAACATTTATTCACGCCAAAATTACACAATCTAAAAACATAACAAAATTAAAAAATACAGTAAAACAAATTCTTAAAACTAAACTTAAAACCTAGGGTTACCTCCCCTAGCCCTAATTACAGCCTCCATGCGATCCTTCGTTGACCTCACCAACGTCACGATGCGTTCTTGACAAATGTCACTCCACTCCTCGACGACGGCGGCGTCCCGAAGCTGTTCAAGGGTGGCAGGGGCAGTATCACGAGACCGCACCCGGCGTTTCAGATCATCCCAAATGTGCTCTATGGGGTTCAGGTCAGGACTTCTCGCTGGCCACTGCATCACGGGGATCCCAACCTGATCCAGATAGTCCCGAACAATCAACGCCGTATGAGAGCGGGCGTTGTCGTGCATGAATGTGAATTCAGGCCCGACAAAACCAGCATACGGGACCGCGTGGTCCTCCAGGATCTCTGTGATGTACCTATGAGCAGTCAGGGACCCCTGGGCACGTCCACCTCCAGTGCGGGAGACGCACACAAGGTCGGTTTTGCCCGATTTTAAAGCTTATTAACTGTGCTTTCAAATGATACTAATATTGGTAGGGTACAATAAATAAGTTAAGAGCTTTATTCGCTTGAAGTCAAAATTTCAAAAGGTGCGATTTTTTTGACGCCGAGTGTAGTTTAAATGTTTGTACACAAACTGTCAGCGCGTTTTGATACTTCAATGGTTAAAGATAGCACGTTGTTCGTTCCGTGTTTGTACTAACATTTTAATACACCGAAACCGCCAAAACAGTATTTTGTAATATTCATTTATATTCGCCAAGACATTATTTTCTCTATTGTTTTTTTGTTTTTAATATAAAAGAAGTATTTTGAGTATTGATTTTACGCATCAAACAAGAATTTGTAAAAACGAAACGCGTGGAGTCTGTGAGTGCATAGTAGCACAGTATATAAATAAACCAGTAAAGAAGCTACGAAAAAATGCTCGAAACGACGCACTCACACAGACGCACGCCTCTACGAGACCGCTAAGAGGATTTGGCGGTGCTGCCAGCCGCGTGTGTCGCGTCGAGACGAATGGGCTCCTTCGCATTTTACGTTCGTTCTTGAGAAAGATGCCACAAAAGTATTGCGTGGTATATACGGTTGTTTGAATTCGGCTTCTTCAAACCCGGAACTTTCATTTTTTAAACTCTCTGCTGGTGTTGAAAGGTAAGAATAAATAAAATATTTTTAAATAAAATGCTTTTTATAATACTATGACGTGTTGCAAAAGTAAAAATATAAAAATCGTTTAATTTCCCAGCGAAAATTCGAGAGAACTCGGGAGATTTTAGTCGAAATAAAACAACTCTATTTTACACTAATTACTTTAATTTACAAACTATTAAATTATTAAACGATATAAAATAATAAACATCTCTGCAATATTTGAACATTGAGTGTTTTTTTTTAAATATTTTTCTCGACCGTGGATAGGTCCTTCTTTGAGTGTCTACCTTTGGTGTTGTCGTCTTAAAAATACTGTTTTAATTTGTTACTTTGGTTCGAAATGTAGAAATTCGGGAAACGGGGTCGCTAAATCGTGATATCGGGAGGGAAGAGCCGAAATCGGTAGATCTCCCGACGAATCGGGAACTTTTGCAACACGTCTGACATTTTGTTTATTAGGTTATGAAATATGTCAAATAAGCATACTTCCTCTCGAATTTAGAAAAAGAAGAAACCGCCGCCATGTTACACTTTGTGTTGTTCTACCTATTCCTTCCAAAATCGAAATCTGGGGATCTGTGTGGTCTCTGACAGTGATTTCGTTGGCAGCATGAGAAAAAGTAGCCGCCATCTTGAACTCTTTAGTTAATCAACCGATTGCTTCCAAAATTGATATCTGGGGATGTGTATGGTCTCCGACAACTAATCTGTTGGCGGAATGAGAAAAAGTAGCCGCAATCTTGATTTTTTTTATTATTCGACAGGCTGCTTCCAAAATCGATATCTGGAGATCTGTGTGGTTCTAACTCTCGAAATCGATACTTGAATTAGCCTGTCGAATAATAAAAAAGTTCAAGATGGCGGCTACTTTTTCTCATTTTGCCAACAAATTCGTGGTCGGAGACCACGCACATCCCCAAATATCGATTTTGTAAGCAATCGGTTGAATAAATAAATAAATAAATATGGCCTCTACTTTTTCTCATTCTGTCAACAGATAAGTTGTCGGAGACCATACACATCCCCATATATCGATTTTGGAAGCAATCGGTTGAATAACTAAAAAGTTCAAGATGGCGGCTACTTTTTCTCAATCTGCAACGGATTTGTTGTCGCAGATCACACGTATCGATTTTGCACTAACTAGCTGAGATACAATAAACAAGTTTTTTTTTCAATTTTACAAAATGTCAGTGGACAACCCTTACGCTCAATTGGAGCGTAGGTATTTATCTTGAAAAGTAGGCCTAGTTTCTTTACTGGTTTATTTATATACTGTGATAGTAGTTTCGCGATCCGTGATGGCACCATCTAGTGACAGTACCTAATAAGGCGTAGCAAGCTTGAAAACTTATAAGATTTTTATGAGTTAGATGGAGTTAATATAAAATTTATTGCATTTATTAAACTTGTAAAATATACCCTACTTTATGTAGAGAAGGATGTTTTTGATGTAATTAAGGTACGTTGAATTTATTAAGATGCAAAAATCATTCAATCTTCACGATTACTGATTCAAATGTTTCGCTCGATACCTGTGACGCCATCTATACGTTGACGACATCTATGAGTAATTATACGTTCTTCGAGTTGGGAGGCCATGTCTGTACGTTTTCCTTTCCAAGAAAATATTTCGTGGGAAGAGGCAAACAAAACACGGAAACGTACAGACCTAGGTTTTCCTGATAACTACAAAATAGTCAACAATCTTAACAATAACAATAGTGGGACTCCACAGGGGTAGGGTCTTTCATACTGAAACAACTTTGTGATTCAGAAGTCAAGAAGAAAATGTATTAAAATGAAAGGATCCTAAAAAAAATAACGAAGAGGTTTTCAAACAAAGAGTTGTAAATTTCACAAAAAGGCCGGCCGGCCGGCAGTGAACAAAAAAGAAACCATACCAGATATCGCTGCTGCCAATTCTCTGGTGTATTGAAGCTTGGGTTGTTCTGCTTCAGACATTAGTCGCCTTGTACGACACCCAAAGTGTAATGGGTTGGTGCTACTCTACTCTGCCGGACATCACGCGGCAAGTACGTATATATCTTGTTTTTTTAATTAGTTCAATAGCCAACAAATACCTACTGAGAACGCAAGATAAATATGAAGTTATCGGATAAACAAACGGGGGGAAAAGACGATTCACTACATCTTTATGTTTTTCTTTCCAAGGAAATATATTTTGGGAAGAAACAAACAAAAAACGGAAACGTACCGACTTAGTTTTTTCATAATTACTACAAAATAGTCAACAATCTTAATAAATTCGTATTTATCTTGCATTTTTCAATTACCTCAATAGGCAACAAATACCAACTGAGAAAGTAAGATAACTATGAAGTTATCGGATTAACAACGGGGGCAAAAGACGATTCACTACACCTGTACGTTTTCCTTTCCAAGAAAGTATTTCGTGGAAAGAAGCAAACAAAACACGGAAACGTACAGACCTAGGTTTTCCTGATAACAACAAAATAGTCAACAATCTTAAAAAGCACTATAGTGGGACTCCACAGGGGTAGGGACTTTCTTACTAAAACAACGTTGTGGTCCAGAGGTCAAGAAGAAAATGTCTTAAAATAAAAGAACCAATATTCAAAAAAACGAAAAGAAGAGGTTTTCAAACAAAGAGTTGTAAAAGTCACAAAAAGGCCGGCCGGCCGGCAGTGAACAAAAAAGAAAACATACCAGATAACGCTGCTGCCCATTCTCGGGTGTATTGAAGCTTGGGTTGTTCTGCTTCAGGCATTAGTCGCCTTGTACGATACCCAAAGTGTATTGGGTTGGTGCTACTCTACTCTGACGGACACCACGCGGCAAGTACGTATTTATCTTGTTTTTTTTAATTAGTTCAATAGCCAACAAATACCAACTGAGAACGCAAGATAAATATAAAGTTATCGGATAAACAACGAGGGGAAAAGACGATTTACTTCATCTGTACGTTTTTCTTTCCAAGAAAATATATTTTGGGAAGAAACAAACAAAACACGGAAACGCACAGACCTAGTTTTTCATAATAACTGCAAAATAGTCAACAATCTTAATAAATTCGTATTTATCTTGCATTTTTCAATTAGCTCAATAGCCAACAAATACCAACTGAGAAAGCAAGATAACTATGAAATTGTAACGAGGTTGTTACAACCTCTTTTGTTTGAGTTCCTGGCCACTATTACATTTCGATCTAAATCTTCCAAATTCAAATTCATTAGATTCTATTCCGCTATCGATCCTTGGATCATTCTCCATATTTTTACTAAAAGAACTAGACACGCGTACGCGTGTCTCACCATTATTGTACTTTCATTAATTTACTATATTATTTGGTATTCAGTTATTATAAATTATAAAATATATTCAAGAAGGGTTTCTTTTATCTTCGACACAAAACGTCTCAGCGATACTTACCCTGTACCGTCAGAAATGGCTCTCCGGCGGGGAATCGAACCCCGGTCTCCCGCGTGACAGGCGGGGATACTTACCACTATACTCTATTGGATATTGGATTAACAACGGGGGGAAAAGACGATTCACTACATCTGTACGTTTTCCTTTCTAAGAAAAAAATTCGTGGAAAAAAGCAAATAAAACACGGAAACGTACAGACCTAGGTTTTCATATTAACTACAAAATATTCAACAATCTTGATAAGTTTGTATTTATCTTGCGTTTTTCAATTAGCTCAATAGCCAACAATGGACCAACTGAGAAAGCAAGATAAATATGAAGTTATCGGATTAAAAACGATGGGAATAGATTATTCATTACATCTGTGCGTTTTTCTTTCCAAGGCAATATTTCTTGACAAGAAACAAACAACAAACGAAAACGTACAGACCTAGTTTTTCATTATAAATACAAAATAGTTAACAATCGTAATAAATTCGTATTTATCTAGCGTTTCAATCAGCTCAATAGTCAACAAATACCAACTGAGAAAAAAAGATAAATACGAAGTTATCGGATATACAACGGTGGGAAAAGACGATTCACTTCATCTGTACGTTTTTCTTTCCAAGAAAATATATTTTGGGAAGAAACAAACAAAACACGGAAACGCACAGACCCAGTGTTTCATAATAACTGCAAAATAGTCAACAATCTAAGGGTAAGGGTAGGGATGTAAGGGAGCAAAATGCTATCTTCTCGCTCCCAGCCAACCTCACCTGCCCGCGGTGCATCCTGCCGACCAACAAACGAGGCTCTGGCGACCGACTTATGGCGGTATAACCATCGAAATAGGGTAGCTAAATACCACAGACTGGGGACGGGCAGCAGCGTCACCGGTGCGAAGAGCTATACCCTGCGATCGCCAACCCGCCTGCCCAGCGTGGCGATTAGGGCATACCCTCCAATGGCTGCACACCACGAACCACGGCCCCCAGTTTCCGGCCGCCCTGCTATTCCTGATCACGGCGGCGGTCACGGTAACGGCAGGGTAGGGGGTACGAAGAATCCCCGGGTTACGGATGGCCGCCAAAAACAATTGACCTTGGCGACGTATAACGGACGGACGTTACGGCTCGACGAACACCTGGCACAACTCGAGGAAGAACTCGGAAGGATAAGGTGGCACATTTTTGGGCTATCCGAAGTCCGAAGAGAGGGAGAGGACACCATAACCCTTGAATCAGGCCACCTTATGTACTTTCGAGAGGGAAACCAGCTATCCTCGGGTGGCGTAGGGTTCTTGGTCAATAAAACCCTTTCTGACAACGTTGTGGAAATTTCGAGTGTGTCGAGCAGGGTTGCATACCTCATAATAAAGCTCAACAAGAGGTATAGCCTCAAGGTGGTACAGGTTTATGCACCGACCTCGGCACACTCGGACGAGGTGGTGGAGGATATGTTTGAGGACATATCAAAGGCCTTACACTCCACCACCAAAGCCCATTACAACGTTGTCACGGGGGACTTCAACGCTAAAGTGCGAATCGCAGTGAATCGATAGTAGGATCCCACGGTTTTGGTAGCAGAAACCATAGGGGGCAAATGCTTGTCAACTTCCTGAAAAAAGAGGGGCTTTTCCTAATGAACTCTTTCTTTAAGAAGAAGCCCCAGAGGAGGTGGACATGGCAGAGCCCGGATACTACAACGAAAAATGAGATTGACTTCATCATAGCGGACAAGAGGCATATATTCAGAGACGTCTCAGTGATCAACAGGTTTAATACCGGAAGTGATCACCGACTTGTCCGAGGCTCTCTGAATATCAACTTTAAGCTTGAACGTGTCCGTTTGATGAAGTCTAGGCTCCGACCAAACATGCTCCAAACTATAATGGGATCTGAAACATTCCAGTCAAATCTGGAGAATCGATTTACTGCCGTGGAAACCATAAATGTCGTTGACGTTGATCAGGCCCTCGAAAATGTGGTGGGAGTCCTCAGGGAGGAAGGTGTTAAATTTTGCACGATGCAGCGTAAGGGCAGGAAGTCCAAATTTTCGACTGAAACTCTCGAACTTATGAGGGAACGACGAGAAAACCCACCCGTCACTCAAAACGTCGTCAAAACGTCGAGCTCTCAACAAGAAGATTGGCAAACTGGTGCGACACGACCTCCGATCCATCAATACACGTTCTATTGAACGAGCGATTGAGCAGAATCGGGGGTTGAAAGTTTTTGTCCAGTCTCTTGGGAGGAGCCATCTGATGAAGTTGACCACAGCCAGTGGAGTAATCGTTACTTCTAAGCCGGGGGTTCTTTCGGAAGTTGAGGACTTCTACAGCCGTTTATACGCCTCGCACGCATCCCCACCTGATCCCGAAAATGAGTACACCAGAGCCCTATTAACCCGTCACTATACTGAGGACTTGCCAGAGATAAGCCTACACGAAATCGAGATGGCTCTTAAACAGCTTAAAAATGGGAAAGCTCCCGGGGAGGACGGTGTTACAACTGAGCTCCTTAAAGCAGGAGGCACACCTGTATTTAGGGAGCTCCAGAAAATCTTTAACACCGTTCTCTTCGATGGAAGAACTCCAGAGGCGTGGAGTAGGAGCATTGTCGTGTTGTTCTTTAAGAAGGGTAATAAAACCCTTATAAAGAACTACCGACCCATTTCACTCCTAAGCCACGTCTACAAGCTGTTTTCAAGAGTCATCACGAACCGCCTTGCACGAAGACTTAACGAATTTCAACCCCCGGAGCAGGCCGGGTTTCGAGGAGGATATGGCACCATAGACCACATTCATACAGTGCGGCAAATTATACAAAAGACCGAGGAGTATAATCAGCCCCTGTGCATAGCATTTGTGGACTATGAGAAGGCCTTTGACTCTATCGAAACCTGGTCAGTTCTGAAGTCCATGCAACGATGCTAAGTAGACTGGCGATATATCCAAGTGTTGAGATGTCTGTATAACGCCGCAACTATGGCCGTCCAAGTACAGAACCAGTGGACTAGACCTATCCGCCTGCATCGAGGTGTGAAACAAGGGGATGTAATCTCCCCGAAATTGTTCACAAATGCACTGGAGGATATACGCTGGTCTGGAAAGGACGTGGCATTAACATAAACGGCGAGTACATCTCACACTTGCGATTTGCAGACGACATCGTCATTATGGCCCGAACGTTGCAGGATTTACAAAATATGTTGAATGACCTAGCTGATTCTTCTCAACGCATCGGTCTCCGCATGAACTTGGACAAAACCAAGATTATGCTCAATGAGCATGTCATGCGGGGACCGATTGTAGTACAGGGCGATGCTCTTGAGGTTGTTCAAGAATATGTTTACCTAGGGCAAACTCTGCAGTTGGGTAAAAACAACTTCGAGAAGGAGGCCAACAGAAGAATACAGCTGGGCTGGGCAGCATATGGGAAATTGCGTCAAGTTTTCACGTCGACTATTCCACAGAGCTTGAAGACTAAAGTCTTCAATCAGTGCGTCCTACCTGCCATGACATACGGAGCCGAAACGTGGACACTTATGAAAGGGCTGGTTCACAAATTTAAAGTCGCTCAGCGAGCTATGGAGAGGGCTATGTTGGGAGTTTCTCTGAAGGATCGGATCCGTAATGAGGTGATCCGACAGAGAACTAAGGTTATCGACGTAGTCCATCGAATTAGCAGCTTGAAATGGCAGTGGGCCGGCCATTTGTGCCGCAGAACCGATAATCGCTGGAGTTATCGTATTCTTGAGTGGAGACCGCGAATCGGCAAACGTAGTGTAGGACGCCCTCAGACTAGGTGGAGTGACGATCTTCGCAAGGTGGCTGGCAAGAGCTGGATGAGAGTGGCCACGAATCGTGCTCGTTGGCGTGCAATGGGAGAAGCCTATGTCCAGCAGTGGACTAATATAGGCTGATGATGATGATGATGATGAGTCAACAATCTTAATAAATTCGTATTTATCTTGCATTTTTCAATTAGCTCAATAGCCAACAAATACCAACTGAGAAAGCAAGATAACTATTAAGTTATCGTATTTACAACGGGGGGAAAAGACGATTCACTACATTTGTACGTTTTTCTTTCCATGGAAATATGTTTTGGGCTGAAATAAACAAAAAACGGAAACGCACAGGCCTAGTTTTTCATTATAACTGCAAAATAGTAAACAATTTTAATATATTCGTATTTATCTTGCATTTTTCAATTAGCTCAATAGGTAACAAATACACCAACTGAGAAAGCAAGATATATATAAAGTTATCGTATAAAAAACGATGAGAAAAGATGATTCCCTACGTCTGTACGTTTTCCTTTCCAAGAAAGTATTTCGTGGAAAGAAGCAAACAACAAACGGAAACGTACAAAACTAGTTTTTCATAATAACTACAATATAGTAGGTGTTGTAATGTCGCGCTTGTACAGTCAGCGTCAAAAGAAACTGATCACTTAAATACCTTGTCGCTTTACAATCACATAAGCAATGTCAAACAAGATTGTCTAATTGTTAATGCGATAAAGTACAAAAGTAGCTTGAAGTGACCAGTTACTCTTGACGCTGACTGTATCACTGTAAGAGTTCTACATACATCATGACACGAAGCGACTTTATAACCACCCGCTTGTGCGCGCGTAGCGTGCGTTGTGAAATTCCGGCTTTATGAGTAGGCAATACCTAATTATTCCCTTAGTCGCCTCTTACGACATCCATGGGAAGATATGGAGTGGCTTTATTCTAACCCGGCAACCGCACGGGGGAAGTTGTATGAATGAGTCAGTAATGAGTTATCAAAGCTGAAAAGGGTTCGACTGAACGATTTGTTTCGCAATTCCTCGTTGATTTGGTGACTGTCACTGCATACAAAACACACAAAGAACCAAAATATTAAATTATTAACAAAACCAACAAAAATAAAGGCTTCACCAAAATCGAGGACCGTTTAGCTTATTAGCTAATTTGGCTTTTTCTTTGTCTTTCATAGTTTGGCACAAGGGTGTGCGAAAAATTGCGAATGTTTGGGGTGAAATTGGCAACATTATTGGGGAACTTGCTGGGGAGATGGGCCGGTATACTAGGCGGTAAAAACCGTATTATCTTTGACCTGTTATCGTTTTGTCAACGTTTTGACAGCTCTTATTTTCTTGACAGTAATGGCGGCTGAGTTAAGAACAAAATCCCGTAACTGGTCAAATACGATATCGTTTGTACCGCCTAGAATTGGGGCCCAGATCTCTTCACGAAACAACTTATCAAAGAGTAAAGTCATCCACATATATCCATCATTGTTCAATAACTTCCATACCTCCCCTGGTATTCCATTAGGTTCCACTGCTTTACCATTTATATACTTTGCATTTCCATTCAATATACTCCTCTATAGTCACTTTACTACGTTAACCCTAGTAGTAATGACATTTATTACAAGTTAAATTAAAAATAAATATTATAAATTCTGTAAAAAATGTCCATGAAATTTTAGTTTTTGAGTTTTGTTTCTTGCACAATATCGTAAAATGTCTACGCAAATATTAAAATGGAAATGTTTTACGTGATTCGAGGTTATGTATCGTCGGTGAAACTGCAAAACCTGGTAAGTAAAATTTTAAATTAGGAGCAAAGTGCACCTTTTTAATAAGACAGTAAGTTTTATTTTGCTCTATCAATAATTTATTACTTATGTGGGTCACCCTTTATTCATATCAGAATCGATGCTAAACAGAACCAATGCTAAAATGGCGAGGATACCTATATATTGGGGAAAGTTGCCTTAGAACTGGATTGTTTATAGAAGCCTCATGTTCATTTCTAAATATGTTATGGTACATGAGAGAGTAAGTAGCTATCGCCCTTGAAGAACTTGCCTCAGCTAAATTCAGGTTGATGTACGTCGACTGAGGAGTGTTCAGACTGCTTTGTGTAAAATACACATCTGGAAAAAATTCATCAAGGTCAGTAAAAGAACAAGCGGTATCCATCCATTTGAGAGTGGAATATAATATTGTAGTTTATTTATTCAACGCTCAAGCAAGTAATATACAGCGGGCCCAGTATGGTTGCGTTTATCGCGTGACAAATGTGGACTATCCCAATGGGACAGTGTCACAGTGACGTCATGATTCAAGTCGTTAGAAGTGTCAAACAAATTGTTTTATAATGTAACGGAGACACAGTTCTAACGTGGGTCAGGGTTCCAATGGGCTGATAGTACAGTCAGCGTCATATATAAGGTCCTACCATTCAAAGTGTTCAAATAGTTCGGTACACCATATTAATATATGACGTTGGCTGTACATATATACGTCTGAAAAAGTGATGGATGTTTTATCAACATTTTGTCACGCGATAAACGCAGCCGTATACGGTCCCCTATTTAAAAAAAAGAGACATAAACATGGCTTGAAAATGGCTTCACTCGGCATTGTGCGGTGGCCATTTTTTAGAGCGATCCTTATTCAAATACTAACCTAAACGCTAGACAATAAAAATGAAAAAGTATAACGGACAGGACAGGACAAGAGAAAGAAAACTTTTATCTGCAAACCTGGGCAATGTTTTATGTAGGTCAAGTCTAGAACAACGCTACTGTTTCCTGATGGATCATTCATTACCCATAACATCAATAACGTCAGTTGACTTCCTAGGAAAAGCGTATCTAACTACATTTTTACTTATTTAAGACTCATCTAAATTACTTCATTTATTTTCTGTTAGAATGAAACTGATACCATAATTTTGTTATCAATTACTTTTAGAAGATACGATTAGTACTCATTATGCAATTTCTAGTTCTAACGCAAATTCAAAAATCGAACTTATACGCAGTATGTCAGATAAAATTCCTGTAGCAATATCAACCTTATTACTAAGAGAAGAGAACTAAAACTGCTTTGGTTATTGATATGGGATGCTGCTTATTTGCTTAGCAGGGCAGTATAGGGTTGCCACATTCCACTTTTTTGGTTTATCGGTGACCAAAAAAACGGGTTTTGGTGTTTTTGCCGGGAAAGTCCTAGTGTACTTACTGAAAGCTCGGTGCAGGTGCATCACAGTAGACACGAAGTCACCAAAGCGCAGCATGCCGTCCTTCCTCATGTAGCGGAGCAGCAGCAGAGTCATCGCGCGATCAGGGATGATGAAGCCGATCTAAGGACAACGAGGACATATCGTCGGCTTAGAGTGCAAACCTGCTTAATCCGTTTTTTGGATTTAGCAAGTTTGCACTCTAAACAGATGAAATAAAGTGCAAATCAGCTAATTCTTAAAAAAAGATTTAGCAGGTTTGCACTCTAAGCCGACGATATTAGATAAACTAACCTCGCCCTTGACTAAGCTCTAGTCTTGTACTATGTGTACTAGATAACGATAAACATACCTAGGGTGGTGAGTTCAGATGGGTCAGCTATTAACCCTTGCTTATTTAAGTTATATCAATCGAGAGTTAAACATTTGTAGAAAAACTTGTCAGGGTAGATTAAGTCTATGATGTCAATCGATTCTATTTACTATCAAAGATAAAAAGACTGACACAAATCAGAGTCAGAAAACCAGCAAAGTAAACAAAACGCACTTGTAATCGCAATTAGAGAATGCAATTTAGCCGGTTATTAACCATTTTTGTATCAAAATAACCGGTTAAAACGGGTAATAATCGGTTATTTGCATTCCCTAATTGCAATCGACTTCAAAGCGTAACGATTGTTTTCATTTTGTATGCAGACAAGCCTTCGTTTTTCAAAATGAAAACCATTGCGATTGCTAGTGCGTTATGCAATAGCTCCTCAGATACCTAAAAATGAAATGTCAAACCCAAATGCGTGTATTTAAACTTCCTACGCAGTTTAACGTGTGTATTGGACCCGATTCTAAACTTCCTAATTTTATTTAGGTGTCGCTAAAACACTTCGCTATTCTATGAGCAGCTGTCATAATCAAATGACAGCGCCATGACAGCGCTAATTTGAATCTGACGCTTCTTATTTTAGGCGGTCTCATACATTGTCAGCTTGACATTCTGGAATAGCACTGATTAAAATCTGCCGTCTAAACTATGTCTTAAAATTAGACAATTTAGTTTTAGTTAGTTTTAGGCTATTTAAGCGATGTGCACGTAGAATCGGGTCCATTGTCTAGCTTCTAAAGTGGAAAGCTAGATTAATCAGGGTAGTTCTTAGATGTTTTGTAAGTCGTTTTATAACTACATAGATATAATAGTTATACTGCCCCAGTTGTATTAGCACATACCTCTTTCAGGGCGTCGCGCAGCCTCTCAGCGATTAGGACTCCCATCTTCTCTCTAGCGTGGGTCTTAAATACCATCTGCCAGTGCTTCAGAGAGCACATCAGGTCCTTGAAGTTGCTCAGGGTGATGCGGCCTGTGCCACTTCTCTGCGCCGCAGTTAAGGATCTTAGGATTAGCAGTGTGAACCTCTCCAGTAGGTTTATCTACGATGGAACATCTACATGGTCACGTCATAGTGGTGACCTTTAGGGGCTAATGACTAGGGATAGAGGCATTATTTAGCGAGTGTGAAATGCAATAAAATCAATATAACAAAAACTAACTGCATGGTCACTCTACATAAATAGCTAACTGTGACTTTAGCTGTCACACAGCTGAATAACAATATGAAATAGGGCCCGTATTGTTTGTACACCTATTGTAATCGTATTGTTTTTATATGTTAATGCTATTATAAATTATAAATAAGCTACACGTAAGGTAACAATACTAATAAATAAAAGTTAGATTCTAATTACTAAAAAGCAGAACGTAGTAAAAAAAAAACTAACTATTAAAAAGCAGTAGGTAGGTAGTAACAATGCACTGGTTTAAGGTCCACCACAGCGATCCACATTCACCGTGATCCTGCACCCACATTTCTGTGTGCTCTAGTTAAAGAAATATATATTCCAAGGTTCTAGCAAAATACTACTTTTTTATTGGAGAAGTTGACTTGTGTCGAGTATCACTAGTTCCCGTAGACAATATATCGTTACTAATTTAGAAAAAACTCGTATCAGATAGTTTGAGATGAATCAGTTTGAACTTAATTGTCTTCATGTTTAAGTTTAAAATCGTACGTCTGGAAATATGAGATACGAGGTTTTTTCAAAGTAATGGCGATATGTATCAACGGGCCTGCTGCGCTGCGCAATATATACAACCATACTGCGTTTCATCATGTCAGCCGAAAGACGTCCACTGCTGGACATAGGCCTCCCCCAAGGCTCTCCACTCAGACCGGTCTTGTGCTTTTCGCATCCACCGCGATCCTTACAAGGTCACTCCATCTTGTTGGAGGTCTACAGCTCGTCTCCCGGTTCGCGGACGCCACTCAAGAACCATCTGGCCCCATCGGCCATCAGTCCTGCGAGCGATGTGCCCCTGCGTTTACCTCGTGATAAAATGTGGATAAAACATTCGTCGCTTTATCCACATTTTGTCACACGATAAACACAACCTTACCAGGCTTCCAGGAGAATAAATCTTTGGTGTTAAAACTATAGCTGTTACTTGTGACTCCACGATGTCACAGTGACGTGCTCAGTGTCGCGCAGAGAAAGAACCCGCAATGTCAATGAGTTAAATTGTAAAATGTTGATTTGTGTCGTTTTCAAGGTTACTCAAATGGGGGTTTTCGCGCGTCAGTTTTTTCACTAGATGGCGCCTCTGGGAAGTAAGGTATTTGAGTTGATGATACGTAAAAAATATAAATTGAAATAATTTAGTACCTAAATATTTGAAATGTGTATATATCAAGTGAAAAAGTAAATTGTCAATAGTTTGGTCTTCTTCTAGGCATATATTTTATCATCAACTGTCAAAAAGACCTGACTTCACAGGCGCCATCTAGTGAAAAAACTGATGCGCGGAAACCCTCATTGAATATGCCATTTAGTGCGACGTAGTTTGTAACAAATCTCAGAGATGGCGTATTGGCTCCTGGGACATTTTCCCTGCACGACCCTTTATTATACTCATGAAAAACATACCTACATTATTTTCATATTTTCGAAGCCTTACGTTACAATGCAAAATGTTAAAATAACCAGCGACCCTTTATGTGAGTTATCTTTAATGCAGTGCATAATCGAAAATTTACTATAGGTACGTACATAAAAGCACTCACAGAACAGCATTAGAATCAGTTGCGTAATTTAAAAGATGTAAGCGTACGTTACACGCCGAGATGCGTCTTTTTTTATACACTCGCGGTCAAATAATACGGGTCAGAATGCGTTTTTCATACTAAAGAGGCTATTTGGAAGCCTTGGTTCCTCGCCAGGAGATGCTTTTAGTGAAATCTGATGATGGACACCCCGAGCATCGATACAGGACTTCCAGATTGCCTAAGATACCCAACGGATTGAATCTACGGTTAACGCCGGAATTGTGCATGTTCAGAAAAACATATAAAATGGCAATAAAATGTAAGGAAATCCAAATGCTGACCCATGCTCTCTCGCTGTGGTGTTAACTGATTGTGCGATCTGTTAGGTATCTTAAGCACTTTTGACCTCCACTGTTTAACCTCGGAGTATCTACCATTAAACCTCACTCAAAACATCCCTGTGTCCAGGAACCAAGGCTTCGAAATAGCCTCGTTTGTATGAAAAACGCACTCTGACCCGTATTATTTGACCGAGTGTATATTATGTGAAGATTTAGTTCCAAAACTCAGTGGCCCATTTACTGAAAGGCATGAATTACAATTTAAGAGGCACAGATTTTTGTTTAATGGTAAAGACGTAATTTTTACAGTAGTCTATTATTTAGGAGTAAAATAGATAAAAGAATAAGTACCTTATTATTACCATACCTGTGCTAACTCGAGGAACGGTTTTGGGATTTGATATCGATAAATGTGACCACTATAACGAAAAGAGTTAAAAGGATACATCAAGAGAAAGCACGATCTGCCGGCAAGTTTCGACAGACGAGCAGCTCTTGATATAATCATTAGGCAGGCATGCCTCCAGCAGTTCCTGTAACTCGAAGGCATCGATAGTACGATGCTCATCAGCCAGCTGCAGAAACACAGCTTCATACTGCAAGAAGCTGCTGGTGTCCAAGCCAGCTGGAGCCCTCAGGAGTGCAGCTTTGGTCATCAGCGGCGGCGAGTCCAGGGTCTTCATGCGGGTAGTCTTCGAGGAGAAGACGCGGAGGGAGAAGCAGGCTTCCTCACGGGGCTCGAAGGTAGTTGGCATGATCAGGTATGCTCCAGGTTGCAGATCGCACCTGGGACCAATCATTGTAATATATTGTATTGTGCACCGGATCGCTATAACCATCTTAACTTTCATTCTACCGCCAAGCACCAGTATTATCATTGTGTTGTTCCCGCATTACTATTAATGAACCATTCTATTTTGGTCAGCAGATAATAATATGCGGAGAAAAAGTTGCTAAAGTGACTTTGGGAGGGAAAATCAAAATTGCTTATGCAGAAGATTCACGACATCGGGCCTTTGGCTATTGGTAAATGAAATACCGATAATCAGGGCCAAAAAACGCCCTCTGGGATGTAATAGTAATAGTCGATATGCCCTTACCTGTGGCTGACCTGCCGGCTGTTGCTATACTGAGAATTGATGGTGCTCTTCAGTTTTTTGAACTGTTCTGGTGATGCCGTTTCGTTCAGAGGGCGGGGCAGCTTGTAGATACTGAACCCAATCACTTTGGGCTCCATGACGCTGTGCTGGTTGAGGGAGACCACGACGCGGTCGGTCTCGGTTACAATCAGCTGGACTTGAGGGTTCATGTGGAAGAAATCTGGAACCAAAACAAATAAATGAACATCTACATTGTCAGAAGTAGAAAAATAACATTGAGTGCTTGATTATTATTTGTGTCATTAAATTAAAAAGGTTACAACTCAGCACTCGGCTGGTTTGCGATTGGCATCGTATGAAATAGCAGTATTTACTCTTTTGGCATTCATTTTAAAATCACACACACAGATTTAATTTATTTTTTATTTTTTCGCCAACTTTGTATGTTGTATTAATAAGATGGCCAATTGAAAAATGCTCGGTTTTTTATTTTGATTTATTATCTCACTCACTTGATGGCCTTTTTGCTGTGGATGGATAGGCATGAATAAAAAAAAGAAGAATTGTAAGTATTGTTATAATGTATACAGGGTGTTTGGTAGAGCGTTGTCTAAAAGAAACAGACGAATAGGAGCGGACATTAGCTATCCATTTCAGGTACTTTAACCCTTAACTTGTCTAGGGGCTATTTAATACTGATTTATTTTCTATTTTATTAAAAGTTACCAAAATTCGACCTTGAAACCCCGTAAAAAAAGGAACTATTTGGTGTATCCACAATACTCATAAAATTCTAATGAATTAATTCTCATCTTAGATATGTTTATTACAACGAGAAAACATCTAACTCCGTAAAACGTGGAACCTGAATAGAGAAGTTAATTCTCCCAAAAATCGCCATCTTCACGGCCGGGTGGAAGTATTAGCGAATAACTCAAATTATGAAGAGTTTTGTAATGTATGTGATGTGGTACACCATTAGAATCGGCATAAACTGGAGATGTTTTTAGGAAATTGGAAGAGCTGTAAACACATTCGTTTTTTTTAAATTTCATTGTGATGTTAAGCTTGAAAAATATCTTTACTGATTTCTGAAACTTCGAGAGCTCCTATTTTTTTAATGTTGCTATACGCTTCCAATAACGCTTTTATTCGAACACCACAACATTTAACTTTCTAACAAAATTATAGTTTTGTGGATACACTAAATAGTTCCTTTTTTTTCGGGGTTTCAAGGTCAACTTTAACTTTTAATAAAATAGAAAATAAATCGGTATTAAATAGCCCCCAGACAAATAAAGGGTTGAAGTCCCTGAAATGGATAGCTAATGGCCGCTTCTATTAACCTGTTTCTTTTAGACAACGCTCTACCAAACCCCCTGTATTTAAAACCAAGTCACAAATAAATGAACATCAACCTTGTCAGAAGTAGAAAAATAACAATACAGTCAGTGCCCGATTGTTATTTGTGACGTCAAAAAGGTTCCAACTCAGCACTCAGCTGGTTTGCGGTTGGCATCGTATAAAATATTTTTTGCATTCATTATAAATCACACACAGATTTATTCGGCAACTTTGTAAGATGTTGTATTAATAAGATGGCCGATTGAAAAATGCTCGGTTTTTTACATTTTGATTTGTTATCTCACTCACCTGATGGGGCTTTTGCTGTAGATGGAGAGGCATGAATAAAAAAAAGAAGAATTGTAAGTATTGTTATACTTAATGTATATTAAAAACAAAGTCACAAATAAATGAACATCTACATTGTCAGAAGTAGAAAAATAACAATACAATCAGTGCCCGATTTTTATTTGTGACATTAAAAAGGTTACAACTCAGCACTCAGCTGGTTTGCGGTTGGCATCGTATAAAACAGCAGTATTTACCTACTATTTTTGCATTCATTATAAATCACACACAGATTTAAATTTTTATTTTTTATTTTTTTGGCAACTTTGTAAGATGTTGTATTAATAAGATGGCCTATTGAAAAATGCTCGGTTTTTTACATTTTGATTTGTTATAGATAACAAAGAATGAAAGTGAGATCTCACTCACCTGATGGAACTTTCGCAGTGGATGGATAGGCTAGGCATGAATAAAAAAAAGAAGAATTGTAAGTATTATTATGTATATTTAAAACCAAGTCACAAATAAACGAAAATCTACTTTGTCAGAAGTAGAAAAATAACAAAACAGTCAGTGCCTGATTATTATTTGTGACATTAAAAAGGTTACAACTCAGCACTCAACTGGTTTGCGATTGGCATCGTATGAAAAAGCAGTCTTTACTCTTTTGGCATTCATTTTAAAATCACACACAGATTTGATTATTTATTTTTTATTTTTTCGGCAACCTTGTAATGTTGTATTAATAAGATGGCCGATTGAAAAATGCTCGGTTTTTTACATTTTGATTTGTTATCTCACTCACCTGATGGAACTTTCGCAGTGGATGGATAGGCTAGGCATGAATAAAAAAAAGAAGAATTGTAAGTATTGTTATAATGTATATTAAAAACCAAGTCACAAATAAATGAACATCTACATTGTCAGAAGTAGAAAAATAACAATACAGTCAGTGCCTGATTATTATTTGTGACATTAAAAAGGTTACAACTCAGCACTCAGCTGGTTTGCGGTTGGCATCGTATAAAACAGCAGTATTTACCTACTATTTTTGCATTCATTATTAAATCACACACAGATTTATATATTTATTTTTTATTTTTTCGGCAACTTTGTAAGATGTTGTATTAATAAGATGGCCGATTTAAAAATGCTCGGTTTTTTACATTTTGATTTGTTATCTCACTCACCTGATGGGGCTTTTGCTGTTGATGGATAGGCATCAATAAAAAATAAAAGAATTGTGAGTATTGTTATAAAACCAACATCATATTATTGGTATATTTAAAACCAAGTCACAAATAAATGAACATCTACATTGTCAGAAGTAGAAAAATAACAATACAGTCAGTGCCTGATTATTATTTGTGACATTAAAAAGGTTACAACTCAGCACTCAGCTGGTTTGCGATTGACATCGTATGAAAAAGCAGTCTTTAATCTTTTGGCATTCATTTTAAAATCACACACAGATTTAATTATTTATTTTTTATTTTTTCGGCAACCTTGTATGTTGTATTAGTAAGACGGCCGATTGAAAAATGCTCGGTTTTTTACATTTGATTTATTATCTCACTCACCTGATGGCACTTTCGCTTTCGCTGTGGATAGGCATTAGGCAAGAATAAAAAAAAGAAGAATTGTAAGTATTGTTATAAATATAATGTTTATTTTTAAAACCAAGTCACAAGAGAAGAAACAGCCGATCAAGATTTAGGTGTCAGAACTGGAACCGTTCAGGAAAAACTGGGATCAGGAGCCACTAGATATGGAATGTTTTTTTTTTATGGCATAGGAAGGCAAACTAGCACACAGGCCACCTGGTGGTAAGTGGAAACTGTACCCATATACATTCGCATTCACAAGACTGCAAATGCACTGCCAACCCTGAGGACTAAGATGGAATACCTCTAGTCATTTTACCGGCTGTCTCATCCCCAAACCGGAACACAACAATGCGAACACAGCTTGGCTTGCTTGTTTTGGATTGGAATTGAAGCCCGAGGGAGGGTTTTGCCCAAAAGAAGGGCAGAAACTTGGCACACAAATATTTGCCCATACCGGAAATTGAACTCGGTATCGGTAGCTTCGAAGGCAGAGTCACTACCAACTGAGACCATCAAGTCTCGTCGAAGATAAGATAAGAAGAGTATTGTCGATTTTAACTCACGTGCGTAATTCCGGCATCCGCCAGCGGTGACTCCACGACGCCATGCTCCCTGATGCAGCTTAACCTGCCACTTCTGCTTGTCTTGGAGCGAGGGCTCCGGCCAGCTGGTCTCCGCGTCCAGGTGCACCAGCTCCACGCGATGGAACAGACGCTGGAAATCCTCGAAAGTGACGCTGAACTCGACTGTAGCCGAGTTCGCTCGGTCGCGCTCGGCTTGGCTTTTACTGCTGGAGAAGTTTGGAGATAGGTTAAAATTAAGTCCTTCTAAGACCCACCATATAACGTTTGTCAATGGAATATGAATCTATTGTGAATTAAATACAATCCATTTTTTAATTGGTTCATTTGTTCATAAAAACAAAAGAAAAACTACTTTACTCCCTCCTTTGCACTAGATCTTTATTTCAATGTATTTTTTTTAGTGCAGTCGACTGCAACGAGATATATCCACTTTTTCACCTTATTGCATTGTAATAAGGTCCAAAAACGGATACATTTCTCTGTAGTCCACTGTATAAGGGAAATGTCTCTTGGGCTCGCTTGCACGTAAATTTAACCGTAGGTCAGCCGTAGGTCTGTCACATTTAACCCTTTACTTGGTAATATGTATTATACAGGGACCCGACCGCCCATTCCCCGGTAAAAGCCTTTAAGACTTACCTTTCGAAGTATAACCCACTAAGAGAATAACCCCTTTGGAAGAAATATATGACTTAGTTATTTGTTAAACTAACTATTCACATAAGGGAATCCTAAAGAGCTAAAGCTCAGATCGTCAGCAGTAAATTGATATCCCTCTCTTATTGCATACCCAAATATAACGGCAAATAAATCGAACGGCTTTTTAAAGTTACATACATACATACCTTCACGCCTGTTATCCCAGAGTGGGGTAGGCAGAGCTACAGAATTACCTACAACTTTAAAAACTTGTTGATAATTCTGTAACCATATTTTGCACAAATAGGCTAAGATGTTTACCAGCGAATTAGTGACAGGTTGCAAGCCCATCGCCTAACAGTTACAAGCCTATATTCCCTTAGTCGCCTCTAACGACATCCACGGGATGACATGGAGTGGCACTATTCTAACCCGGCAACCACACGAGAGACAGAGATTATAATCAGGGATCGGAAATTCGGATCGATATTTACCTAAAGTTGGCAAAATCCCGGAAAAAGATAGGCAAACATGGCGTCGGCTTCTTAAAAATATTATTTTAATAATATAAGTTCCAGGATTCTGGGATTTTACAAAATGTTAATATAATAATTACTTTACATGTAGGATAAAACATTCATTTTTGCTCCTATAAATTCGTTAGGTTAATGAGTTACAGGTAAATTAAATAACATTTTATAAATCTATACATGAAAAATAACTTCAAACAGTTAATATAAATAATTGATTATGAATTAATGCCGGAGCAATTTATTTATTTTGAAAACCCAGAATTTTTTGTAATGAATTCTATGATTGAGTCCGCCCCCATACAACTGAACAACAAAGCCGGTGCGAAAGTATAGGTAAATATCGATCCGAATTTCCGATCCCTGATTATAATACATGACATGACACTTTGATTTTGACCTTCAGTATGGTCATATTTCAAAATGAATTAATTAAATTTTTATGTCGGTTTTTCGTTCCCTACTAATATTTGCTTGTTTGTAACGCTTTCAAAGTAGAGATATCCTCCATACCAAAATTGATTTAAATAAGTTTAGCGGTTTAATGAATAAATTAATTTTAAAATATTAAAATACTGAAGGTCAAAATCAAAGTGGTATGTATCACAATAAATAGAAAATAGCGACTCCATGGATTCTAGAACCACTATTTGCCACCAAAAGTCCTAACTCTAGCTATCACGATCTGAATCATTTAAATTAATTATAAAACTTTCGCTAATCACATCAATTTAATTACATTAATTGGTTTTCGATAAGTAGTTTTTTTACTTTCATTTTATTCATTTCGACAATTTAGAGGCGACGACATTATCCTTAAACATTACTGTGCTCATAGATATTGGTATAGGTTTTGTTCCTCATATCCTTCTGTTATATTGTATTTAATAAGATAACGGGTAATTTAAAGGTCATATCTGTAATTTGATATACTCTATGTGAAAAACGAGGGATACCGACAATAACCGATGATGGTCGAATGGTGAACTTATTTTAATCGTATAGTTCCTTTATTGTACGTATGTAATATTTTCATGCACCCCTTTGATTTCGTGACAAAAAACAAACGAAGGTACATTAATTTAAGAACATCGACCGATGATGTCACGTTGCGATATAGAGATCGAATGTATCTATGTGTTATTACTAGTGACTGTACTTTTTCCAGCATTCTTGGTGCGATGACGTCAAATGACACACGACAGCGCTGCGACCTAGGGTTTTTTTTTTTTTGCCCCCGCGGCGTCTTGAACAGCTACTACCGCAGGGATATGGCGTTTCCACGTGAAGTGATTTCGCCAGTGTCAAGGTATATATGAGTATAAATCAATAAAGCAATAAAACACAATCCAATCTTCTCTAGGAAGATTGGGGGCAACGTTGTACGGTGATTTGTAGGTCAGAGGTCAAGATAGTTTTAAACTCTGCACCACTGCGAGTCCACTTGAAACGAGAAGAAAGAACTGATGCCAGATACACGAAATAAGTCCAAGTCTTCAATCACTGTGCGACACAAAGGCATAAAAAGTACAAATCACTATCAGAAAAGAACTTTGAACACCTAATTACCCAAAAATTAAAGTCTAAAACAAATTACACGTCCGCCATCTTTTAACGTTGCAAATGGCCTCCGACCTAGGGTTGACGTTTGAAATTATGTAATATTATGTTGTCATTGAAAATGAATCACTATTTTCTTTATTACTGTGTAACCGAAAAATTCCTCAATTTTTTCGGACGGTTTTTATAGTTAGTATATCAATTCCTAATCATAAATATGAACTATGATAGGCGATGGGCTTGCAACCTGTCACTAATATGCTGGTAAACATCTTAGGCTATTTGTGAAAATTGTGGTTATTGAATTATCAACAACTTTTTAAGTTCTCTGGGATTACAGGCGTGAAGGTATGTATGTATGTAACTTTAAAAAGCCGTTCGATTTGTTTGCCGTTATATTTGGGTATGCAATAAGAGAGGGATATCAATTTACTGCTGACGATCTGAGCTTTAGCTCTTTAGGATTCCCTTATGTGAATGGTTAGTTTAACAAATAACTAAGTCATATATTTCTTCCAAAGGGGTTATTCTTTTAGTGGGTTATACTTCGAGAGATAAGTCTTAAAGGCTTTTACCGGGGAATGGGAGGTCGGGTCCCTGTATAATACATATTACCAAGTACCTAAAGGGTTAAATGTGACAGGCCTTATATGAATCTGACATTCGTGAACTACACGTTCTGCGAATATTTTCTGTTTTCCCGATTTGTTTGATACGCTTTTCTATTTTTATTTTTGATTTTATTTGATTCTTTGTTCAAACAATTTAATATTGGGAACTACTGACAAACACTGCACCAAAAATGCTGGAAAAAGTACGATGACTCGTTATTATTTTATTTAAGTTATATTTACACTAGGGAATGCAAATAACCGGTTATTACCGGTTTTAACCGGTTATTACCGGTTTTAACCGGTTATTTTCATACAATATCTGTTATTAACCGGTTAAATTGCATTCCCTAATTATACATTAAATTGAAGTTATTTCGAAAATGTACACCATTCTCTAAGGGAGGCGCGTTCCACTGGGAAACCCTTGCCTAAGCCGATTAATGTAGATTTCTTTTAAAACCTACGACCATGTCGGTCCATCCGTTTGAGGGCTATGATGACAGATGAGATGACACAGATAGACACTAATACCATAGATACACACATATACGGATGCACACATACACAGAAAGCTCCTTTAATCAAGATGGTCCTTACTTAGGTTTCATGGAAATTGGTTTGGACGTTTGTAAGGTATCAGCGCTGAAAGAAAGGGTAGCCATTGTTTAATGAGTTTTTATTTATCTACATAGGGTAAAGTCACCAGTGGTCAGCTAGAGCCCAGTAGTCGACCTTATATGAGGGCGAAGAGTGGGAGTTATATTTTTCCTACTCTTCCCACTCATACAAAGCATATACAGAGGCCGACTACAGGTCTCTGGCTGACAACTGGTGACTTTACCCTAGATACGTTTAGTTTATGCTGGGAGAAAAGGACAGAGCAATATAACGGTTGAACTTGCGAGAACTGGCGAGAATATTTGCGATTTTGTGAGAAGACGGATGATAGGCAATCGAGTGTCCTGATATAAGTTTATTATTTTCCACTTATTTTTATTATTATTATACTTGTGTGACTGTCAAAGTAAGTAAATGTATCGATCTGGTTTTCTCGGCGCAATGGAATGCTATAGTGCCGTGGAAAGTGTATATATAAATAAATAAATAAAACTTCCTACGTAGTCATGTTATAAAAACCCCTGAGTTCTTAATAAACATTTGCATTACACATAGTCACAGTATATAAATAAACCAGTAAAGAAGCTACGAACAAACGCTCGAAACGACGCACTCACACAGACGCACGCCTCTACGAGACCGCTAAGAGGATTTGGCGGTGCTGTCAGTCGCGTGTGTCGCGTCGAGCTCGAGACGAATGGGCTCCTTTGCATTTTACGCTTGTTCTTGAGAAAGATGCCACAAAAGTATTGCGTGGTATACGGTTGTTTGAATTCGGCTTCTTCAAACCCGGAACTATCATTTTTTAAACTCCCTGCTGGTGTTGAAAGGTAAGAATAAATAAAATATTTTTAAATAAAGAGCTTTTTATAATACGATGACGTGTTGCAAAAGTAAAAATTTAAAAATTGTTTGCAAAATCGATATCTGGGGATGTGTATGGTCTTCGACAACTAATCTGTTGGCAGAATGAGAAAAAGTAGCCGCCATCTTGAACTCTTTAGTTATTCAACCGATTGCTTCCGAAATCGATATCTGGGGATGTGTATGGTCTTCGACAACTAATCTGTTGGCAGAATGAGAAAAAGTAGCCGCCACCTTGAACTCTTTAGTTATTCAACAGATTGCTTCCAAAATCGATATCTGAGGATGCGTATGGTCTTCGACAACTAATCTGTTGGCAGAATGAGAAAAAGTAGCCGCCATCTTGAACTCTTTAGTTATTCAACCGATTGCTTCCAAAATCGATATCTGAGGATGTGTATGGTCTCCGACAACTAATCTGTTGGCAGAATGAGAAAAAGTAGCCGCCATCTTGAACTCTTTAGTTATTTAACCGATTGCTTCCAAAATCGATATCTGGGGATGTGTATGGTCTCCGACAACTAATCTGTTGGCAGAATGAGAAAAAGTAGCCGCCATCTTGAACTCTTTAGTTATTCAACCGATTGCTTCCAAAATCGATATCTGGGGATTTTTTACACCATAAAATTAAACAATAAAGCGTTCCGAACATGTCGTAGCAGACGAAAGTATTTTTCAGTGAGTAATTTGTAATAAAGGTTAAAAGCAGCCAATAAATAAATTAGGTTTGTTTATTCTTCAGTTTAATTTGATATTGTGGTAGTGCAGTCGCTAGTTAATCTGAAATGTATAACTAACGAAGAATAAAGACTTCTTGAAATGCTAAAGTTATGTTTATTACCTACCCAATTTTATCTGCAGGGGCTACTTTTACTGATTATGTTAACGGATTCGTTATCGGACATCACACAGATCTCCAGATATCGATTTTGGAAGCAGCCTGTCGAATAATAAAAAAGTTCAAGATGGCGGCTACTTTTTCTCATTCTGCCAAGAAATTCGCTGTCGGAAACCACGCACATCCCTAGATATCGATTTTGGAAGCAATCGGTTGAATAACTAAAAAATTAAAGATGGCGGCTACTTTTTCTCAATCTGCAACGGATTTGTTGTCGCAGGTCACACGTATCGATTTTGCACTAACTAGCTGAGATACAATAAACAAGTTTTTTTTTCAATTCTACAAAATGTTAGTGGACAACCCTTACGCTCAATTGGAGCGTAGGTATTTATCTTGAAAAGTAGGCCTAGTTTCTTTACTGGTTTATTTATATACTGTGACA
The DNA here is from genome assembly GCA_927399475.2 of Acleris emargana. NCBI lineage: Eukaryota > Metazoa > Arthropoda > Insecta > Lepidoptera > Tortricidae > Acleris > Acleris emargana. Next base: position 7,479,553 of record OV656835.1, on the reverse strand, counting down.
TAGTTGAACATAATTAAATACTGCAATAAAGATCATTATTGTAGTTAAATATTTATGGAACTCGATTTCCTAAATAGACATTTGAATTTTAAAGCAAACTCCTTTGTTAACTAGTGCTTTTATACAGTGTGTTACTGGCAAGAGGGCTTCTGCTTTGACTAACGATATTATGTTGCATAAGTAATTATTTGCAGATATAATTAAGTCGAAGTTAACTAACGTAACGCTGCAATTTATCTTCGTAGATTTTAACTACCATCAACGTATTGAGCTAAGTGTAGGTATCGTAATCAGAATCGTTATTACTTGGTACAAGGCATACATTGGTACAGGGGCAAAACATAGAGAGTTATTAAATACTCCTTGAATTTGTCAGATTTATGAAACTAAAATGACAGAAAGTTGTCAAACTTGAACGAAAGTCATTCCTCGGATTTTGGTGGAGCGCGGGAGGGTAGGACGCTTCTAAACGCTGGTAGGATTAAAATATCTTTTATCTTTTGTACAGTTATATTATAGGTGTACAGTACCTAATAATTGTTTATATTTGATATTTAGTTGTATGATTAAGTGTTATTTTGTATAATTGTAGTTAAATACTCGAGTCAAACTTGTATTTCGATAACGGCAATGTTGGGGCCGTAATGGCGGGTAGTTCCAACCTGCCATGCGGCCAGCTCTCGGGGAATTCAGAATTTTTTGATTCCCCTCAGAGTCCACCTGATATTGACAAAGTGGCTTCCTGTATCGCAATGGATGAGGAATGCACCGTAGATGATTCTGTAAATAGTGTAAAATCGAATGTATCTAAGAAGAGGCCGTCTCATGAGGCAAATTGTAACGATGAACTACCGTCTAAAACTTTAAAAATGAATGCCACGCCTCAGCCTCTCATAACTAGGCAATGCTACATTCAGGTGGATAATGGTCCATTCATTGTTCACATCGTTAAGAAAAACTCGGAGTTGAACGGCGGCACATTAAACCCAGTTAAATTTGGGCAATTTTTAGTTTCACATGGAGTTGCTCAAATTAAACCGGAGGGAATTAAAAAAATAGGTCGGAATAGGCTGTCTGTTGTATTTACCTCGATGATAGCAGCAAACACATTTTTGAATAGACATGCATCAGATAATATGTACTCGGTTTTTATTCCCACATTTAACGTGTGTAAAATGTGTATAATTCGTGGAGTCCCTAAGGACCTATCCAATGAGGAGATTGTTGCCAATATCTCAACGCCTGATGGTTTTGGCAAAGTGATTAAAGTCCGGCGACTTAACGCTAAACGAAAAAACGACACAACGTTGGCAATGGAGTGGGTTCCTACTGAAACTGTAGCTTTGACTGTGGATGGTCAAAAGTTACCTCCCCGAATGTATCTGTTTCACAATGCTTTTACAACCCAAGCGTATAACTACCCGGTAATTCAATGCTTTAAGTGCTGTAGGTTTGGTCACGTACTATCACAGTGTAGGTCACAGCCCCGGTGTTCAAAATGTGCTCAGCCTCATACAGGTAAAGAATGTCCAGTCCCGGAAGAAAGAATTTCGTGTTTGAACTGTTCCGGCCCCCATGCAGCTACTGACAAAAAATGCCTTGAGTTCGATCGACAACTTAAGATCAAAGTGGCGATGTCTGAAAATTCAATATCTTTCATAGAGGCTTCTCAGCTAATTCCTTCTTCCAGACGGTCATTTGCTGAAGTCGCCAAATCTGCTCCTAGTCACGTGTCTTATAAAAAAACAGTTACATTACCACGCAAGGTTCACGTTCCCCTACAGTCAGGGTATGATATGAGAGCTCATCAAGATATAATTAACAGTTATAACTTTCCTTCTTCTCGTAATGGATGTGGTTTGCAAAGCTCCACAGAGGATGGGCATCAGATTCAATCGTATAACGAATCAATATCAGGCCAGTCGCATGGACACAGTGACTATGCAGCTGATGGACAGATTAACGAAAAGGTTCTAGACTCTCTTTTGGATACTGTTATTATGCTCCTTAATCTCGATAGAATACCGCCCAACGTTGCTATAAAAATTGAATCTCTTTGTAATATTCTAAATAAAAAACTTCAAAATGCATACGGCCGTTCAATGGAATGCTCGTAGTTTAATTAATAAAAAAAATGAATTGTCCTTTTTATGTAATAAATATAAACCCATATTTTTTTCTATTTCGGAAACTTGGTTGAAACCACAGCGTTTTTTTAAATTTCCCGGTTATTCAACTCTGCGAGATGACAGAGTGGACGGATGGAATGGCGCTGCTTTGATTGTCAATAATAATATTCCTTTTTCATCAATTCCCCTCCCAGTTCATTCAAATAGTATCTTTATGGTGGCGGTCCGCATTTTTGACGTATCGTATGTGTCAGTCTATATTCCGTACCCCTCTCATATAGTTTTGTCAGAATTTCATTCTATTATAAAAGATATTCCTATGCCTGTTCTAATCATGGGTGACTTGAACAGTCATCATATATCTTGGGGTTCCTCTTTATCGGATAATAATGGCAACAAATTAATATCTATCATGGATGATTTAGGTTTGTGTTGTTTAAACGATGGAAGACCCACTAGACGAACTGCCCCTAATCAAAACGCCTCTGCGGTTGATGTGTCATTATGTTCTTCAGAATTAAATGCGGAATTAGAGTGGAATATTTTAGCTAATTCTCATAACAGTGATCATTTCCCAATCATTATAAATTTTCCGGTTAAAAATAGTTTAGGTCCCTCTCTTTCTCCTTTGCAAAAGTATAGATTATCTAAAGCTGATTGGGATTCTTATAGTTCTTCTTTAGAAGCAAGTATCGATAACGTGTTAGATTTAGAAGTTAGTATAAAGGATACTCAAGACCTTCTTGTGGATTTGATTCATAAATCAGCAGTAGAGGCTATCCCCTTGAAAAAACCTTACACCCATCGCTGCCCTTCTCAGCCATGGTGGGACTCTGAGTGCTCTGATGCAGTTAAGGAACGCAATCAAGCTGAACTTAATTATGTTAGGGACATGAATTTAGAAAACTATATTAACTTTAAAAAAGTTAGGGCTAGATGCCGCAGAACTCTTTCGATTAAGAAAAATTATGGTTGGAAATCTTTTTGTGAATCTGTTTCTCCTAGTACTCCACCTTCAATTGTTTGGAAAAATATTAAAAGATTTCGCAGGGGCTGTGTGGCCTCTAGTCCTACTTCTTCTCTAGCTTGGACTAATGACTTTATTAATAAGTTGGCTCCACCAATGGTCCCATTGTTTAATGAATTACCTTCAACATACCATTTTGAATCATCAGACCATATGCTTGATAAAGATTTTAACTTAAATGAATTAAAAACAGTTTTCTTCTCATTAAAGGATTCTTCTCCTGGCTTTGATGGCATTGTATACTCTTTTCTTGTTAAAGCAGGACCTCATTGCCATAACTTTTTTCTTAACCTTGCCAATAAAATATTTAATTCGGGTGATATCCCTCCATCATGGAAATCACAAATTATAATACCTATTTTAAAGCCAGGAAAGGACCCAGAAGATCACTCTTCTTACCGCCCAATAGCTCTGTCATCCGTTCTATGTAAGATTGTGGAACACCTATTGAAAAATAGATTGGAATGGTTTTTGGAAAATTCAGGTGCCCTTGCAATAAACCAATTTGGTTTCAGAAAAGGTAGAAGTGTAACTGACAGTCATTGTCTTTTATCCACTGATGTAAGGATTGCGTTTTCCCAAAGCTACTCTGTTGTTGCTGCTTTTTTGGATATTTCTGCTGCATACGACAATGTACTGCTCTCAGTACTCAGCAGCAAATTGCGCCAGATGAGTATTCCTGAGAAAGTAGTCTGTTTTATTAAAAATCTTATGTCTGGCAGAGAGATATGCTTACGTATAAATTCAAGTAAGGATTTGAAGGGTTTGGTCTGGAAAGGATTACCTCAAGGGTCAGTCTTGAGTCCTTTATTATATAGCATTTATACATCCGACCTCAACCAGTCTATTAATCAACACTGTACTATACTGCAATATGCGGATGACATAGCTATTTATGCACAGAATCGAAACATTGAAGATGCTGCTAATTTTGTTCAGAATGCACTAGACTCGTTAGGTATGTGGTTAGAGACCCATGGACTAGATTTGTCACCCTCCAAGAGTGCTATTGTAGTTTTTACTAGGAAGCGCAGACTTCCAGCATCATTAAATATAAGTTATAAATCACAGGCTATTCCAATTCAAGTAAAAGCTAAGTTTTTAGGGGTAGTATTTGATTGTAAGTTGTCAGGATCTGACCATATTAATCATGTGGTTGGCAAATGCGAAAAAAACATAAATATTCTTCGATCTCTGTCTGGTGCTTGGTGGGGGGCCCATCCCTACACCCAAAAACTTTTATACAATGCCTTAATTAGATCACATTTAGATTTTGGAGCTATTATATTGGAACCTAGCAAGAAAGCTGATCTTAAAAAATTGGATAAAATTCAATCGAAGGCTCTTCGGTTAGTGACAGGTGCAATGAAATCATCTCCCATTCGAGCCCTTCAGGTTGAATGTTCAGACCCTCCTCTACATCTACGTAGGCAGTACCTCTCCAATAGATTTATTTTCCGATTATCTCAACTAGAAAACCATCCCCTTAGACCTAAATTAGAGCTGTTGAAAAATATGACAGAAGAGACCCCATTTTGGTCTAGAAAATCAAAGCCAAATTTAGTTAATAGTCTTTATTGTTTAGAAAGTATTAAATTCCCTTTAGTTACTTTTAATAACCTCCCTATATATACAGTTCCTTTTCAGGCTCTAGTTTATCAACCAAAAGTGGTTAACTTAGGTATCCAAAAAAACTCATCAACAGTTATTAAAGATGTTTTTGATACAATAAGGGAAAGGTGGCAGAATTGGGATTTATTCTACACAGATGCATCAAAACTCAATAACAATGAATGTGTTGGGTGTGCCTTTTTTCATGAAAATTCTGGAACCATTCAGCGTTTTCAGTTACCATCTATAACATCTATCTACACAGGTGAAGGTTCAGCAATTTTACAGGCTCTTAAGTATATCAAAGAACATAACCTGAGAAAGTCAGTAATTTTTACAGATAGCCTTAGTTTTGTACAGGCTATATCTCTTAATTCTATTAGGAATTCTGCCAAATCTGCTCTAGTATGTTTAATTAAAGAATCTCTCTTTTCTTGTCATTTATCTAACATGGAAGTGATGTTAGCATGGATCCCAAGTCACAGGAACATAAATGGCAATGAAGTAGTTGATAGGGCAGCTAGAGCTGCAGTTCAGGATGGAAGTCGCTCCATTTATCACATTTATCATAACGATCTGGCTATAGTCTCCTCATCAGTCATGTTTGGATCCTGGGCGGATATCTGGGAAAAGAACAATAATTCACAGTACTATAGGATTCAGAGAGATATCCCATTGAAACCATGGTTTTTTAAATTCAAGTTTAAAAAAAAAGTGACAAGTACATTAATTAGACTGCGTTTAGGGCATGTCTGTTCTCCGGAATTTTTATTTAAAATAAAACTAAGAGATAGTCCTATGTGTGACTGTGGTGTCGAGGTGGGTTCAATCAACCATATGTTTTTCAACTGTCAATTGAATCAGTTTTGTTTATATAAACAACTTATTAAACACAAGTTTGAGCTTCCATCCAACGTCAATACTATTTTGGCTAATTTTGATAAATTTTCTATACAAATCTTAGCAAAACATGTAGAAAGAAACAGTATTAAGTTGTAAAAATCTTACCTAACATTATAATTTGTGTTGTACCTTTTAAGTCTAGTTTTAAGAATTGTAGTTTCTCTCTTGGGGTAATGTAAGCGCTCCACAGCAATCAAAAAGTCGTCTCGTCTTATCATTTTAAATAATTTCTCAGACGTATGTCGCAAAATAAAGAGATATAAATACGTTATACGTCATATGATAAGATAAGCCTATGAAATGAACCAAGTAATTAAATAAATGTCAAATGTCAGTCATCCACCAATCACTGCGATATTGCGATATGGCAATGGCTAAACAAGCCGCCTAACTTGACATTGGCTAAGTGCCTTGCAGCAAGAGCCATAACACAAGAAAAAAAAAAAAAAAAAAAAAAGTCATTCCTCCAGTAATACTCGTGGAATAAATCGTGAGTTTAACTAATGGCCTACGATGCTCGTGAGATGTGCGACATGATTTTGTTGTACGGTGAAACACGTGGCAACGCAGCAGAAGCGTTGAGGTTTTATCGTGAAAGATACCCTAACAGGCGACACCCTCACAATCCCAGATTCATATTGGAAGCCGTGCAACGAGTTTGGGAAAATAGGCCTATTGTTCCTAGTAATCCCGAAAGAACTATGAATGGGATCGTGTCTGTGGCTCTGGAAGAAAGGGTGCTGGAACATTTCAGAGAATGCCCCACATCCAGTACTCGTATTGCTGGGCGAACGTTCGGCACTACAAACAAGACCGTTCATGGAGTTTAAAAAGGAACAAAAAGCATCCATTTAAATTTCTAAAGGTACAAAAAATATTACCGAGAGATTTGCCACTACGAGTAGCCTATTGCAATTGGTTTTTAAGCATGTGTAGAGAGGATGATTCCTTTCAACAAAAGGTTAGGTATGTGGACGGATGAAAGTACTTTTTGCCGGAATGGAATGTGGAACCGCAAAAATACTCACCACTGGACCGATAAAGAAAATAATCCTCATGTTTTAAGGGAGACTGCCCATCAATACCGTTGGACCATAAACGAGTGGGCAGCTATCCACAATAATACTATCATCGGACCTGTTTTTATTAATGGGACTTTGAACGCACAGAGGTTTCTAGAACTTCTAAGTGGTCCTCTGGTCCATCATTTGAATACCCTTTCTGAAGAAGATCGCAGTGGAATATGGTTTTAGCTGGATAGTGCTCCTGCTCATTCAGCTTTGGTTGTGAGAGAAAAGCTAAATGAAATGTTTGGACAACGCTGGATAGGGCGTTATGGCCACCAAAATTGGGCACCAAGAAGCCCTGATCTTACGCCTCTTGTTTTTTTTATTTATGGGGAGCTATAAAAAATCAAATTTACGCTACCTACCGACAGCGAAACTCGAGACGAAATGAAGTCTAAAATAGTGGAAGCTTTTCGTCAGCTGGAAACGACGGATTTCCGATCGATTCACGACAACATAAAACGACGTTATGAATTGTGTGTTAATAGTGCTGGTCGCCATATTGAGCATATTATTTAGATTTTTTACTATAATTTTCTTTCTTTTTATATAATTTTTATAATGTCAACTGCTTTTAATTTTTCATACATTATTTTTAGCCTTAGTATCAGCCAACTAAATACATTTTTAATAATAGTTCGTAAACATTATCTTCGCATCGATACAAGCAAAATTAAGCTTTAGTTTCTTTGAAACACTTTCAATTGGGCTTTAACCGTTTTGAATTCGTTTACAATGAACTACGAATGAATAGGTACGATGACCAAGTCAGACGTCAAATGGGGCTGTTATGGTCACTTATAAATAAGCTTAGTTTGGTCACGTGACTTTACTAATTAACTTTAACGCACAGTGTACATTGCTTGCAATTTATTTTTTGTTAGAAAACAAGTGTGTACTATTTTTTCTTGTTTTAATTGAAATAAACATGTAGGTACATTAAGGAGTTGCCCATTGTTACTCTGTATCAAGGAAAGCCCTCATGCCGGTAACACACTGTATATCGATAGAATAACCTATCCCATTCGTGGCAGGTCTTTTGAATTGACTTTAGGTATAGCCGTCTAGCCAGACATAGGAAATGAACATAACACATCGTTTTTGGTCGGAAATGTTCGTATTTACTATGCTGTCTCAGTTAACTTTAGTAACCATCGATAAGCTAATTGAGATAGCAACACGAATAAGAACTTTTCCTGATTATGTCCTTCATCTTTAACCATTTAGACATTAGCAGTAATACTTACATCTTTAAGTTGTTACTGAAGATCCTAAACGTGTTAAGAAACGGGCTGCGTTAAAAAAATACAGTGTTAGTAATACATAATGTAATAAAATAGCAAATGAATGTCAGGAAAATGGAAAGTATATAAGTATTGTTGGATGATCCATAGCAAGTTGAATGGAAGACAAGCACTATGATCAAGTAGAAGATCTGCTTGACTATAGTCTAGACACACACACGCAAACACTAACACACATAAAAAAAAGGTAAAGTAGTTGTAAGAATGGTACCTACTATACTATATAAAATTAATGTAGAAGAACTTGTAGAAGGCACCGCCTTCTGGCACAAGTTGTGTTAAGTTCGCCCGTTCTGTTGTCCTAACAAAGAAGGCATTCTATACTCTATTATATATATACGTTGAATTTAGAATGCTTATATTTTTACCAAGTAGTTAGGTCCCTTGGTAGGACGGCAGCGTTCGAGCGGCAGTCGACAGAGAATAGCACTTCAGTACCTCGAGGGTTCAATTTTTCTTTTCCGGGGATCCCCTTGAAATATCGACAAACATTTCATCGAATGTGTCATTTCACCGAATTTCATTTCATCGAAAACTTCTGCTGAAACCATATAGTTTTCAGGTTATCTAAAGCATTCGTTACGTAGGTTAGGTTAGACTTGTGACCACTATAAAAATAAAGCTCCTGCACGTGGAAATGCCTGTCGATGAAATGAAAATTCGGCGAAGTGAATCGTTCTATGAAATGAGTTTCGATATTTCAATGGTAAACGTGTGTTTCCTAATAAACTTGAGTATTTTCTCGAAATCGGACGCTGCTTTTTTGTACTAAAAATGAAAATAAAACTTATAGAATATTGACTTTCGAATCAACTTAACGGAAAAAAGTGCCCACCATTTCCCGTTAAGCTGACTACTCAAAGGGTAATTGTTATTAGTTTGTTACGTATGAAATAAATTGTGTTTTTGAAATGATTCGAATCCTAACCGGTTCATTAGCCAAACCCGCTTTGCTTTCTGTACCCGTAAATATTTCAGCATTTTATTAAAACTAACTTAACTTAAACTATAGGGGTTCTGAAATAAATCCTGATAAAAATATGTAACATCGGGTCGGCAAATGAAAAAGTTGGGAAACGATACATTTGGCAAGTAAACATATTTTTGCCAAACGGCAGGCTTCCGTGAATAGGACTATTTACAAGAGGCCAATAGTTTTTTACGTTGACTTTCGTATTGATTCGTATGAAGTTTGCGTAAAATAATGTAGGCACCATCAAGGACTTTCAATGTTGATCCACCATAGAACCTTGTCATTATGAGGAATGGGTGCTAAGTGACGAGATAGAAATATAAATTAACCATTGGTTTTATGCGACAAGGTTCCATAGTGATTCGTCAATTAAAGACCGTGACCGTACCTATGGAAAGTTTGTCACAGACTTTCGTGCTCAGCATAGATTCAGTAGCCTTACCATGACTTACAATTAACGTACTCGCTAGCAAGTCGAATGCTCCGTCCCTCGCAGACCTAGCCGTATTCTTATAGAGTGCGAGGGACAGAGCATTCAAATCACTAACGAGTACGGTAATTGTAACTCATGGTAAGGGTACAGAACAGTTTTTCAAATAGGCGATTCGAACAAGTGAAACACGATTGGAGTGTTTGTGCTGGATCTACTGCTGGCCGATTATGGCGTGGATAAAACACCTGTCACTTTCTGACCAGTATGTAAGTGCGAGAGTGACGGAAGCTTTATCCACCGCGTCCATAATACGGGCGCTGATGTATATACTCACTCGTTACGCTCGGTCATCGAATCCGATGGAACGAGAGGGCGACGCAGGCGGATCATCTCGTAGCGTTCGCCATTCGACATGCCCTTTAAAAAGAAAAAAATATGAGATTTGAATTTTGTTCTGATGTGTCTTTTTCTGTTAAATAATGGGTCTGTTAAGGTTGGCTTAGACGTAACCGCTCGACTCCGGACCAGCTAAAAGTGAGACACTGAAAAGTGAGCTTTGATGTGTGTTAGTACGATTCAATATTCAATGGACTACTTCTAGCTTGTGCCGACGCAAGGCGTTGCAGTTCCGATGCGATAGTAGTAGTATATGCAACTGATGCATAATGAGAGATCTTAAAATACGTGTGGTTTTTATAATAGGAGCACACGAGTGTTTTAAGGCCTAATTGCAACAGTTGCATACACTACTTTATCTACACACATATCATAAGTTTAGAATTATGCTATTTTCGTAACAGCAAAAAACCAACAATGAAATGACAACAATAATGGCGGCAATTCGATCCACCGTCAAGACAATTTTTTTTTTTAAACGTAGGTAAACTAATAAAGTTCCTATTCTCAAGTCACTCGAAATCAAATTTCTTGCGGTTCATATTTAAAAAACATACTGAATTGACGTTTCGAGTCGATAACTGTTTTAATGTCTATCAATACTAGAACAGAGACCCTCTTGAGTTTTGACAGCTGTTCCAAATTGAAACTCATAACGTCACAAAAATCTATACTGCAATAACATTACTACAGAACAGATTTTACCTACTACCACAGACAAGAAAGTTCTCATAGTAAAATTGGTTGTAATAATGCTGGTCATTTCCTACGCGTTTGAAACGCATAATAGAGGACTTACGATATGTGTGTAAATTACAGTAGGTATGGAGTTTCATACAAAGAATACTGAAGGGCCGAGTTGAGGTGGTGCCGATCAACGAGCCAACCTTTACCTGTAAATACTACACTTACTTCGTCGATGCCGTGCACCCGGTAATTAATTTCATTTTCCAAGCCCTTGGGGTCCGCCTGTAAGAAACGCTATGTATGAACATCGATGTCACCTTTCTAGTAGTAAATTATATCAGGGGAGAAATTTATGAGTTTTATATTGAGAAAACCAGGCAAGAGCATGTCAGACTACTCAGTGTAGAGTTTCGAAGCGTTACCACAAACCCAAAAAAAAATATTCTCAAAAACAACAAGTCGCACAGCTAGATCAAAACAGTATCAACTCAAAATCCTTGCTAGTTTTGTTTCAAGTTCATTGAGTTTGTATTTAAGTTGATTTTAAAATACAGTTGCATTTTGAGTTACTACTGTTTTAATATAGCAGCGCGAAGTATGAACAAATTTTCAATTTAAATTGATTTGGTGTTTATTGTCTTAGATTATTTATACTAGGTATAAACACTTTAGTCGCCTATATCTCAGGAACCAATCAAATCTACTGAGTCGTGAAAGTTTTCTTGTTAAATTTGTTATTTGTGCTTAAAAGGATAGTTTCATAATAAGATCACATGAGTGTTTTAATTCCTAATTAGTAATTATGTAAGTATGCAGTCGCATACATTATCCTTATCAACATGCATATCAAAAAAACTTTTCTACAATATGTGAGAAACTTGTATTTGTGGTTGGCTTATATATGTAACTGTATCTTAATGTTTACATTAAAGTATTGATCACCAGTACTTTAATGTGAACATTAAAATACAGCTTTCTTAATATGCCATTTGCTTATCATTTCTGAACATATTATGGGGATTTTATGGTTTGGATGCAGATAAATCACTACATAGTATAAAACAAAGTCGCTTGCGCTGTCTGTCCCTATGTATGCTTAAATCTTTAAAACTACGCAACGGATTTTGATGCGGTTTTTTTTAATAGATAGAGTGATTCTTAAGGAAGGTTTATATGTATAATACATTCCACGCGGGCGAAGCCGCGGGCGGGTCGCTAGTACATTATATAACTTACCGACGTAGTTCCATTGGGCAAATAATGCGCCGTGACTATGCTAGACATGCGCAGTAGTACTCTAAGCATTTGCCCGCACGTCAGGTCCTTCATCAGGATGGACTCCGTGATGCCTCCTGTGAGGTCTGCCATCCCGTCCAGCAGCGTACCGTACTTCAGTGCCTCGTATGAACCGTGCAACCTGGACAATAAGGTAAACTAAGCTAAGCCAAATAGCAGCATCTCAAATAAAACTCCTGTAGCAATCACAACCTCATTACTAAGACGACAGGGTTGAATCTACTTTGCAATCAAATCGGAGATAATGCTTATTGGCTTAGTAACGTTACAAACTTAAAACATAAAATGAAACAATATTTACTAAATATCCAATTAGCCAACATTTAGCAGACATCCTGTATTAATTGCATATTTTTTTCTTTGTCATTCAAATTATGTATTTAATATTTAAAAATAATGTAAACATACACACTCACACGCGTGCACGCACACACAAACACACACACACACGCAATAATTAATAAGTCTCATGTTCAGAAAAATTGTCAATATCTAATTTAGTTTAAGCATTAGGTACTCTTAATAAATAGTAGTGAAATGGATTGGGAGCGCTCTCCTCTCTCTTCAATCCGGTGGCCCTGAAAACCAGCGTCAAGGCTAGTAAGCCTGACACCATGCTGAGTGGCAACCTTTTCGGTGTTAAATTTAGATTAAGTAATCTAAGTTCGGATTACTCTACTTTTTAAAATGTTTTTGTTTTTGTTGTTGTTTATGTTAATTTTATTTTAGCACCGAATAAACGATTTCTATGTAATACTATTCTATTACAAGGAATACTAAACTAATCTAAGCCAAATAGCAGCATCTCTAATAAAACTGTAGCAATCACCACCTCATAACTAAGAGGAGAGAGTTGAAACTACTTTGGCAATAGAATCTGTGATAATGCTTAGTACCTTAAAAGACCAGTAGGTACCAAAGTTTTAGGCTATTATAAATATGTGTACGTTGAGAAGTATATACTTAAATATATATAGAAAATATTCAAGAAATATAGTTTTTTACGAGGGTTGTCAACCGACGCTCAAATCGCGTAGCTGTCAAAACATTTTTATACAAATTTAGCTCCGGGCGGTAAAATTTCTCACCCCTTATATTTATACATACATACATACATAAACTCACGCCTCCATTCCTAACTCTAAAAATTTGTTGATAGTTCTGTAGCCACATTTTGCACAATTAGGCTACCATGTTTACCAGCGTACCTTATATTTATCAAGTCCGATTTCCTCGATTTTTGAACATGTTGTAGTTTATATTATTAATTCACAATGAAAAACTAGATTGGTACGTATCCGTTTTCTTTTGTTTTAATTAAGAAAAGTAAGAAAATATGACATGTCGGCCTTACTTCAATCAATATAATATCCTCACAGCTCCTTGCCTATGCATATTCGAGGTATGCACATTTGTACATAAATATGAAAATCCGTTTATCGAGACACAACAGCTGCTGCGTCCTCGTAAAGTTAGGTTACAATATAAATATAAACTGCATGAGCCAGCTGCAAAATTGGCACTGAGTTCCAAAAATACTTACGCGATGTGTGTTACAATATATAATAAAATAAGCTACCTAATATTATTAAAAGTAAGAATTTAATGATATTTAAAAAAAATACGATGGCATGGCTAACAGAGAAATCTTTTATAGCATTAATGAGATCCTAAATGAGTTAATATTGTGTTTCTTGTGAAGTTTATTGTAAAATAGTCCTAGTTAATGTGATTTATATGATTAAAATTTGTACGCCAGTCTATTGGCAAATTGTGGAGAGCCTATGTTATTTTAAGTTATACCATGATGTACTTTGACAAATAAACTTATTCATTCATTCATTCAAGAAAAACAGATGTCAACTGGAGGAGCATTATGCATTGAGATATTTTTTTATAATGGAACGCACACGTGGTCCGCGTCATTTTTACAGCATTACAAAAAGTTTTCATTCCAATTTTTACTTTTCTGTGACAGCGCCCGCTTTGACGCCTGTGCGGTGATGTGCTAGGTTTTGGCGCCATTCATTGAATACGTTTTGTTGTAGTTACTGAATTTCGTTGATAATTTTCATTCTTGCTTAAAAATGTCTGAGATTAGTGAAATTGAAGATAATTTAACTCCGCCCAATATTTTAGATACGGCGACCAAAAATACTCATAATCTTCCAGCAAAGTCGAGGAAATTGTATGATAAATGCTATTATTAACTTTGATCTTTTATTTAGTAGATCGAATCGCAATGTATGAGAGTAGACAAAGTAGTATATGAAACTCCACATAACTAGGTATTAAAACACTCGTGTGATACTATTAAAAACCTCACCTAGCGGCTCGGTTCTTAAACACACACTCGTGTTTTAATACCCCTCATTATGCAACAATTTCATAAGTAGTTTCGGAGCCTATTCAATGCAAACAAACAATCAAACACTGAGTGGGGTAGGTAGAGCTAGAGAATTACCAACAATTCTATAAACTTGTTCATAATTCTGTAACCACATTTTGCACAATTTATGCTAAGATATTTACCAGTGTATTAGTGACAGGTAGCAAGCCCATCGCCTAACAGTACTACAAGCCTTTATTCCCTTAGTCGCCTCTTACGACATCCACGGGAAGACATGGATTGGCAATAGGTATTCTAACCCGGCAACCACATGGGTATCAAACCTTTCCTATTTATAATATTAGTGTAGATTTTAATAAATATAAAAGAGACAAATATATAAGAATTTTCCGAGAGTTTTGAATTCCCATTCAACTACGAATCCGACTAACGGAACGACTAAACGGGGATCCATTTCTGTTACGTCTGAAGGAAAACTTTCGTGTTGTGATCACATTCCACGCGCCAGTCTAATCCGCGCTCCGAACTCTGGAATATCGTTTACACGGAAAGTTGGGGCCGCGGGCCGGCAAAAATAAATAAATAAATAAATATCAGGGAACGATCTCACACCAATTGACCTAGTCCCAAACTAAGCTCTAGGCTTGTACTATGGGTACTAGACAACGATATAAATACTTATATAGAGAAATAAATACTTAAATACATATAAAACATCCATGACTCAGGAACAAAAAATATTCGCGCTCATCACACAAATATCTGCCTTTACCGGGATTTGAACCCAGGACCGCTCGCTTCGTAGGCAGGGTCACTACCAACTAGGCCAGCGCGTCGTCAAGAGTTAACCAGAGGGGGGACACCGGGAAAGTGTCCTATATTGTGTTATGGTTATGTTACATAGATAGTCACGCCATCTATAATTCTGAACTGTAAAAACACTGAGTGTTATCATGAGTTTTGAATAGATGTCACTGCATGCATGTTATCAGTTTTAATTAATATAATTCAATAAAAAAAAACTGTTATTGAAAACGACCACAAAAGTTACTTTTGTTTAGATATAATAATACGAATAATTTTATTATGTTAGATCTGGCTGAGTGAATATGTTTTTTGGCATGGCAACCCTGCCTGCCACCAGTCATTTAACATGGTCACAGTTTTATTTAAGTGTGATTTAAAATATAATATAATAATAAGTGTAACGTTACTTGCAGTGATCTGTGCTGTCAGGAAAGAACCCCCGCGTCATCGGTCCCACCTACTGTTCCAAAGGACTCGAGCCTTTTAGCTCTTTTTTTTAAGCCTGGCTTCGATTTTAACGCCTAGAGGGCTAAAAGCCTATACCTAGAGCTCTTTAGCCCACAAGCCTTGTTATATTCGGCAGCCTTGACTCTCGGAGCTCGTAACCTTAATAAAAGGCTATATATTTTTAGACTTAAAGTCCTTGTCAAAATATTGAAACTATAACATATTTTTCCTCCAAGCTTCTTTAGGCTCCGGAGGCTAAAATATTTTTGAGTATATAAAAATATTTTTTAATGTTTTTTTTGAGTTAAATTATTTGTTGTATAGCGGCAACAGAAATACACAACTGATTTTTACGAATATGATCCGAACTGCGACTGCATTCATAAAAGTTAAACATTTTATAAGGCTCAGCTCGGCTCAAGTTAGCGGCTACAACCTTAAAAAAAGGCTTAAGCCTTTAAAAAAGCTAAAACCCTAAAAAAAAGTCTATAGCCTTTTTTAAGACTACGGCCTTATTAAAATCACTAGCTCTTTGAAACCCATTCCATTAAGCCAGCTCTAAAAAGACCTCCGGAGCTTTAAAATTCGGACTAAAAAGGCTCGAGTCCTATGGAACACTAGTCCCACCTACTACGAGCGTCCACCCGCCGAACTCAAACGCGAACCATCCGACGAAATGTTTAGGTGCCGGCTTAAGAATCTTTTGTTGGATAACTCCGTCTATTCGGTGAATGAGTATATGGAACTTGACTCATAAATAAGATTGACTTTAAAAAAATTAATGTAGGTACTCTGTATTTGTGTTGACTTTTACTATTATCATTTAATTCTATTTCTGAAGCCCTCAATGTAACTGCATATAATTTGAAATTAAATGTAATTTATACTGTGTTATATTGAGTAATAAAATCTGAATCTGTTAAATGTAATAATTTATAGCTGGTGTCGATCGGTAAATCGAATTTTGTTGTAAGTTAATATACAAAAATATTACAACAAACGTAAAAATTATAAAAATATAAAATAAATCTATGAAATAATACTTATCTAAATAATATCATTTCATTTCATAGACCTTCACGTCCAATTAGTTATTTCCCGGTAACAAACCATTTTATTCTCGTCTCGACGTAATTCTAAGATTCAGATTAATATTAATCGGATGGAATTACGACAAGACGAGAGCAAAATAATTTGTTCCTGGGAAGCAGTTATTAAATTTTAAGAATAAATATAGATAGCTGGCTATACGTACATATATGTGTATAACGCATATATTTGAAGACGAACAAGCACACAGACCACCTGATGGTAAGTAGAAACTGTGACCCATAGACATTCGCATTCACAAGACTGCAATCCTAAGACTGCAAATGCACTGCCAACCCTGAGGACTAAGATGGAATGCCTCTGTGCTAGTCATTTCACCGGCTGTCTTATCCCCAAACCGGAAAACAACAATGCGAACACTGCTTGGCGGTAGGTTAATGGATAACCACCCACAAGTAAAAAAAATGTATATCAACGGTACTAGTTCAAAAATCAAGATGGCGCTCCAAGTCAGTCTGCACAAATAACCCGTGAGAGGGCTCTCTTCTCCCAGTTTATTACACTATTCTTTGGATTTAACCGCGGTTCGAACCGTAGTCACATTTGATCGTAATAAAGGGTTGACAGTTTGATGCGCGGTCGAAATCAGCGGACCAGCGGACAAGCGAACGGACCGACGATTTTATCTGCGACTCGCAACGCAACGCATATCCAGATGCGCAAACTGTGCTGTGTAAAGGATGCTATTATGTGCGTCGTGACCAGTAAATCGAGATGGTTGTGCACCTCAAGCCGGACTACATTGACGCGTGACGTGTGGTCACTCTAGCGTAGTGATGCACCACGTTCAACGATAAAAATTTGGTTACTTTTTTATGTTAAAGGATCATGGGCAAATTGGGTGGGCCAACAGAATCGAAAACCTTTATCATTAATATCGCCGCAAATATCTAGGTCAGCGGAGAACAAAAATATAGGCAATTGAAAACAAGATAAATCGTCCGTAGAAACTTCGGCTAATCACTACATAGTATAAAACAAAGTCGCTTGCGCTGTCTGTCCCTATGTATGCTTAAATCTTTAAAACTACGCAACGGATCTTGATGCGGTTTTTTTTAATAGATAGAGTGATTCTTAAGGAAGGTTTATATGTATAATACATTCCACGCGGGCGAAGCCGCGGGCGGGTCGCTAGTTAATGTATAATTGTTACAGTTTATTATAGAACTGCGTGTAGGGTATTCGATGTACAAAAATATGTAAACTGTAGTGTTCGTGCTTCTCCAGAACTTGTCTAAAAAAGTATATTTAAAAATATTCGTAACAACACGTTACTCGCAAGATTACAAAGTATCTCGTAGAACTCCATCATCAACATAACCTTCGTTTAAGTTACTTAACTAAAAAAAATACACGAATTATTTTTTTATGTAGGTCCTTAATGTATCTTATAAATGGTGTATTTATCAGTACGACAAATAAACTCTCGATTTCAAGAAAATACTTCAGTTTGTTAATGTATATTACCTAAACTTTATATGGACTGTCTTGTTTTCCAGTGATCATATTTTTGTCCTCCGGTGAGCTAGGTATTTGCGGCCATAATAAGAAATGATGTTTTAACTAAGTTCATTTTAAATATAAAGGTTTCAATTCTGTTTCCCAATTTCCATACAAAAATGCCCATGATCCTTTAGACCTTTGTTCTGTTTTTTGTGTGTTTCACCGATATTAATTTCGTAAAACGTGTCTCGCAGAATTTTCATTTCTGGTAACCATCAAAAGATAACCTGAAATCAACACGGGATCAGGAGAAAATATAATTTCTATGAAACATAAATTCGGCGAAGTGATACTAGGGTAATCCTCCTGTATATTGCTTTTTTCATTACTTTTAATATTAACAGAAATCATATTCGCGGTACCGCAAAAACATGGACAATCAAATACTTTATGTAAACGTATAGTTTGAGAAATATGACATTATTATTATTATTTAGCATATTCAGCACCCGCTAGGCTATTTATAGTAAGTTTGCACGGTATAAGGGACGGACTTAAAACCAGCGCTGTGAGAGCGCAAACCTGCCGGAGTCTGAATCTTTGCCACAATTATTTCCTTCTTTGTTCTGTGCTTGCTTTATTTTATACTATAGTTTGATTATTGGTCTATTCCGACTAGTTACATTGTTAGTTCCATTGATGGAACTAGATGGACTTTTTTTTCCTAGTAGTTACATTCAACGAACATGGTTTCCGTAATGGAACTACTTGGACTTTTTTTTCAAGTAGTTACATTAATACTACTTATAATAAATATTATTAGATCAAATTATTATATTTTTTTAATATAGGCAAAGATATTGAAAATAAGTACCTTCTATAAGATTGCATTCGTTTTATATAAATTTATTATAAGTATTATTAATGTAACTACTCGGAAAAAAAAGTCCATGTAGTTCCATTACGGAATCAATCTTCGTTGAATGTAACTACTAGGAAAAAAAAGTCCATCTAGTTACATCAATGGAACTAACAATGTAACTAGTCGGAATAGACCTGAATATTACGTCTACTATTTTTTGTGAGGCAATAAATATTGTTCTATTCTATTCTATTCTCTTCATTGTTTAACGTGTGACAAAAGACGTGGATAATATTTTTCCAACAACCTTTTATTTCAACAATAGCTCGGTATGGTCTCATTCGATTCAGCTCGATTTCCCCCCCTGCCTATACCCCCCCTACCCCCGATATACAGGTAGGGTAGGATTTTTTTAATTTTGGTAGGACTCGGCAGTTTCTTATTTCAAGTGCTAAGGCTAAGATAAAATTTACCGCTAAACTGTCATATTACCACCCCACTCTGGGAATAAAGGGGTAATGGTATGTATGTATGTCTTACTTGGCGTAGGCTTTCTCCAGGAGTGCTGGCCAAAGCTGTTCACTGGAGCTGGTCTGAAGAAACGCGAGCTTCCCGTTCACAGTGGGCAACCGGTCGTCAACCAGAACCTCTAACCACTGGCCACACCACCAGATACGAAACCTGCACAAAAAAGGTCATGAAAAAAAAAGATGCATTACGCTAACTAGCGTTTCTATTCGTTTTGTTTTTAAACCAATCGCGTCACTGGTAGATACGTGATACGACGTCACGTGGTCTACCAGTGACGCGATTGGTTTAGAAACGAAACGAATAGAAACGCTAGGTCGAGATTCAAAGAGGTAAAAACCATATCGTCTGACGTGTTATAGTACTGTCAACATTTTGACAGCTGTCATTTCCTTGACAGTAATGGCGGCCGACTTAAAAATGATACCATAACAGGTTAAAGACGATATCACACTGCACACATCACGACGGAATACATCAAACAATACTTACATACATACATACATACCTTCACGCCTGTAATCCCAGAGTGGGGTAGGCAGAGCAACAGAATAACCTACAACTTTAAAAACTTGTTGATAATTCTGTAACCACATTCTGCACAAATAGGCTAAGATGTTTACCAGTGACAGGTTGCAAGTCCATCGCCTAACAGTACTACAAGCTTTTATTCCCTTAGTCGCCTCTTACGACATCCAGGGGATGATTTAGTAAACAATACTTAACACAGAATAAAGATATACTACGAGTAAGAGACACATTGCTGCATATTCATAATATCGTAGTGTTCACTTAACAGTCTAAAACAGCAATATAGACCACCTGCCACTTTGTTTTTTTTACAGTAGACCTATGAATAACACAGATGTGGCTTGATTTAATTATTAAAACCGCATTACTAAAAATACAAATATTGAATTAGTAAATGTAAATTACACATAATTTTATTCCAAGCAAATTCCTTTCATTCTGAAAGCTACCCCGTCAGTCCCGTCACGTACTATGTCATAAAAAGTTGATTATAGTCTATTAATCTATTTGAATATTAAGATGAATAATGAAGTCTCTATTCTCAGATTGAGCTTAATTATACTAAATAGGGTTGAATTATTTATGTACGTAAATTCTAGGATTTTATAAACTCTACGTGAAAACCAGAACCATTTTCGATTAAAACCGATTTATCCCGAGTGTCAAAGTGGAAATAATCGAACTGTAGCAATAGGACATTATTAAAAAATACACAACATGAGAGATGTATAAGGCCACCTGGCCAATTTGCGAAGGTACATACCTGAAGATACCAGCATATTCAGCGTCCAAGCGCTGGTCTGCCGGGACGACCCGGTACAGCAAACCCTTGCTGAGGAAGAGCACACTGAGACAGGACACCAGCCACTTGTCACCTGGGAAAAAGGATGGAGGTTAGACTAGTGCAACACAGTGATGTACTGGATATATTTCGTCTACTTAATATAATTTCCAGAGATCGGAATAGGTAGAGCTAATTTGCCTAAACTTGATGCATGTTCATTCATAAATGTGTTCCTATTTCACTCATGAATGAATGAATATGAGTCAAGTTTAGGCAAATTAGCTCTGCCTATTCCGATCACTGATAATTTCTCAATTAAATTATCTCAATCTTTAGCACATTTGCTAAAGTATCTTTTTGGAAAATTGTTCTTTAGCAAACATTCCACTAAAGCCTTTTATCTATTGCCAAAAAAAACATTGAAATTAATACTTTGTATAGTAATTTATCTCATCCTTTACAAATTCAAGGTTAGGTTAGATCTGTAACCACAACAGAAACTAAGGGCCGTATTGATAAACTCATCTTGGCTGAGACGCGCGTCACAAGATACGTCAAAGTAAACGTCAAGCCATAGAAAACTATCATTTTTGACGAATCTTGAGGCGAGCATAACATTTGAGATAAGTTTATACGACCCTAAGTTGCTTTACACGGAATAGGAGCTCTGCGAAGCGGACCACCATCAAACTCGGCTCAAATTAAAGGTTTCTAATCGGTCTAGAAGTTGTATTTTATTTTCTACTGAATAAGGATAAAAAAACTATATGCCATTGCCATTGATACAATTGATGAACAAATAAAATGGCATATTGGAAAGTATTCAATATTTGTTTGCCAAAACATTCAATCGCGAAAAGTTAAAGTGCAAACATAGCATGAATAGTTTAAATTCAGTAGAAATATAAACCCTAGCTATTCAAGCTATTGCTATTATTTTCTGCTGCGCTTGTTATTAATATACTATGTGTTTTATAACACTATCACATTATATCTTACTACTATTATAATTCTTAGCCTAATTGTGCAAATTGTGGTTACAGAGTTATCAACAAGTTTTTACAGTTGTTGGTAATTCTGTAGCTCTGCCTACCCCACTCTGGGAATGAAGGCGTGAAGGTATGTATGTATGTATGTATTATAAAATGGTAAAGTTCTGATCGATGGATGATATTCAGATTATGTCATTAAATGGGCATTTCAATAAAAGTTTGTACCTAGTTAAGGACTAAAACTAAGAAATGTTAACTTTTCCGCTGAGTTACGAAAATTTGTCGGAGATTTATATACTACCTCTCAACGCCAATTAGCAGTATCTCAAATTCAATAAATGAAGTAGATTCAATCCTCACCCGTTAGTAATATGCTTGCACTTGCTACAGGAGTTTTGGCTGAGATACCACCATTTGTCTGAATAATAGTAGAGCTAATTTTCGTAACTCAGTGGAAAAGTTAACGTTTCTTAATTTAGTCCTTAACTAGGTACAAACTTTTAAAGAAACGCCCAAATTTTGAAAAGCATCCGGACTACAAAACTCAATGGACAAAAACGTATATGGAACGTGGTACCCGCCTTAATCGACATAATGGTTTACTAATGGACAATTGGACACAATATTAAAACATCCGTCCATCCAAACTTAGCATTTATAATAAAAGCAGTAAAATAAAGTACCTACATACATACATACATTAAATCACGCCTGTTTCCCAGAGGGGTAGGCAGAGACCACTTCTTTCCACTTGCTACGATCTTGACAAATTTCTTTCACTTCTTCAACAAAGATAAAGTGTGATAGTGTTAAACGCATTATTAACAACAAACGAAGTAAACAAACTAAAGTTAGATTTTCCATCAAGTCCCCTCGAATCACTGATGATAAAATGCCACCAGACTGTCATCAAATGCACTTGACGAAGGTCCTATTGCAACGTTATAAGGTTTAAAACATAAAGAATGAAGTGCACCATAACTTTGCATCGTTGTTTCACATCCCACGCCCTAGTTCGTCCATGACACTTACCTACATAATACTTATTTGGTTTCACTATTAGAGAACCACTTATTCGTTATTTTTCGAGAAGAATAAATGACCGAATACCTGTGGATGTCGTAAGAGGCGAGTAAGGGAATAATAAAGGCTTGTAGTACTGTTAGGCGATGGGCTTGCAACCTGTCACTAATACACTGGTAAACATCTTAGCCTGGTTGTGCAAAACGTGGTTACAGAATTATCAACTACTTATTTAAGAGTGTTTGGTAATTTTGTAGCTCTGCCTACCCCAGGCGTGAATGTGAATGAAGGCGTGAGTGTATGTATGTATGTGTAATAAATGACCGTTATTTTACAAACGTTTTCAAGTTGGAAAAATCATAATATTGCATGGAGAAATCGATTCAGATATAAAAAGACAATTCTGGGGTCCTAGTGGAAAAGGGTATTTTCTCAAACATGCTAGGTAATGTCGGCGTTATGTTAGTTATTTTAGGCTTCAAAGTGCCACGTTCCCGACGGAACAACTCGAGAGAACTGTAAAGGAATTTCATACAAAATTGAAGGCCTAGGCCGGGAAGTAATTTTTTATATATTTTAATATGGCCATGACAGCTGGTTTTATGAACAGGCTGAATAGCTGAAAATCGTTTTTTTTTTGTATCTGTGTGGTTCGGACCAAAAATATCCGCGTTAATGCCTATTACACAAATGTTTTTTGAGTGATGTTTTTTTTTATTTCATTGCATATGTTTGAGAAAAGCACTATACATACCTCGCCGTGAAAAGGGGTTGCCAGCCTCGTAACTATCCGACCTCGCTTCGCTCGGCCGTCTATATTAACTCGGCCTGCAACCACCTACTTCCCGGTGTCTGTAGTAATGTACTATTAATAAGTCCTCTGAAGATCAAGTGAAAAAGGTTTCAAGTCTAGTATATCGGTTCGTGTATATAACCTTTTTTAATTAAGAGTTAAGTCAACTTGTACCCTTATTTATTACGACCCCAGAATTAACCAAAGAAGAGCAGTTGTGTGAAGATATGTACAGTCAGCGACAAAAAAAACTGATCACTTAAATACCTTGTCGCTTTACTGTCACATAAGCAATGTCAAACAAGATTGTCTAATGTGTTAATGCGATAAAGTACAAAAGTAGCTTGAAGTGACCAGTTACTTTTGACGCTGACTGTGCGTGAAAACCTACGTACCTAAATACATTGCAAGTGAAATAATAGCTTGTAATAAGTCAATACTTCACTCAGACTCAGTCGCCGCCGCCGTCTCAAAAGTTGCAGCCAAATGCAGGCGCGGTAAATACTTAAGTGCACTCAAAGTGGGCCGGTTGAGTAGTGGGACGAATAAAACGGAACCGCGGGAAAACGATAATAACTAGCTACATTAACGAGCAACGTATTTGTCACGTTGCAACAAAATTCATTACAAAGTTATGCGCGCTGCCGGTGTACAAATAAATGCAACGTTTTAATGAGCAGGATCAAATATAAGCTGTCATTGTGTCAATAGACGCTATTTCTAGTAATGAACTAACATTGAGATAGATACAATTGATAAAAGTTTTGATATAACATACATACATACCATCACGCCTTCATCCCAGAGTGGGGTAGGCAGAGCTACAGAATTACCAACAACTCTAACAATTTGTTGTTAATTCTATAACCACATTTTGCAAAAACAGGCTAATAGGTTTACGATGTGTATATTAGTGACAGGTTGCAAGCCCATCGCCTAACAATATCACAGCCTTTAATCCCTTACGGCCGAACCCTATATTCAATCCGAGGATAGATAAGGCTTACCTCGGGTTAAAATTTGACATTTGCCCATACAAAATGTGTCAAATTTTAATCCGAAGTAAGTCTATCTGTCCGCGGATTGAATATAGGGTTTGGCAGTTAGTCGCCTCTTACGACTTCCACAGGAAGATTCCGCACTATTCTAGGCGGCCGGCAACCACACAAAGGTTGATAAAAGTTTTGATAATAAACAGGTTTTTTATGTGAATAATTACAACAAAAAGCAAGCTTTAAAACACTGTTGTTGCTAACCAACTTTAAATCTTTATAAATCCTAAATAATACTTCAAAATGAAAAAAATGATGCAACAAACCTAAAGGTGATTTTTAAATACCTATTCAATGGCCGTGTGGTTGCCGGGTTAGAATAGTGCCACTCCATGTCTTCCCGTGGATGTCGTAAGAGGAGACTAAGGGAATAAAGGCTTGTAGTACTGTTGGGCGATGGGCTTGCCACCTGTCACTAATACACTGGGAAACATCTTAGCCTATTTGTGCAAATTGTGGTTAAACAATTATGAAGAAGTTTTAAGACTTGTTGGTAATTCTGTAGCTCTGCCTACCCCACTCTGGGAATGAAGGCGTGAGTTTATGTATGTATGTATGTATTCAATGACACCCCGTTTGTCATAGTTCGTGAACTTTTAATTGTTACAATCAATAAATACTCGTATTACAAATGTGTAAGTGTGTATGTTTGTCCGTCTTTCACGCTTCAACCACTGAACGGATTGAGATGAAACTTGGCACACATATTGGTTAGATCCTGGAATAGGCAATAGGATAGTTTTATTCCGAAAAATCGGACAGTTTTCGAGGGAGCAGCGATAAACGACGTCTACGCAGATAGTCGATTCATAAATTATCGTTAAAGTAGGAATTCGAAGATTCAACCAAAAACATGCAAAAATGCTGTCATGTTCTTAAAATAAAACTATAGAGTATTTTATTTATTTATTTTGTGCCGTATCGTGCTACATTTAACAATCTCAAGGAAACGTGGCCAAGTTTAATATATTCAAAGATCAGGCAGGCGTTAAGGTTATTGAGAATACGGGGGGTTATTATGACAGCTATGCATTTCATTTCACGGCGAGCGCAAAGGACAGAGCTATAGCAGTTTTTTTTTTTTTTTATATCATGGGAAGGCAAACGAGCACACAGGCCACCTGATGGTAAGTGGAAACCGTGACCCATAGACATTCGCATTCACAAGTCTGCAAATGCGTTGCCAACCCTGAGGACTAAGATGGAATGCCTCTATGCTAGTCATTTCACCGGCTGTCTTATCCCCAAACCGGAACTCAACGATGCGAACACTGCTGCTTGGCGGTAGGTTAATGGATAAGATGGTGGTACCAACCCGGACGGACCCAGCACAAGGTCCTCCCACAAGTAAAGCAGTTATATAGCTCTGTCCTTTTCTCTCAGCGTAAAATGAACTGCATGGCTTCGTCATAATAAACCCTCTGATTGCGGAAGACTATCAAGTTTATCATACTGCCCTCCTACGGAAAAAAAGCACATCTACTATAATAATTGTATTGCACTTCCAACCTTATTTATAAGGTCTGAGAGTTCAATATGCTTCTTTGAATGAATAGCACTCGTGCCTTTTCTCCGTAGTAGGGCCTCTTAAAACATTTTGTTAACTTAATTTTTGACTATTGTTAAATTGACATGTTTAGTAAATTAGTTATTCTGAATTGGGATTGACCAAAAAATATAATTCACGGTTTTTACATTCTACTTTGAAAGAATATGTAATTTTAAGAGACCAATTTCATTAATTTCGTATTAGCCCCAATAGTTTTTTTTATATCTTTATTAATTTAGCAGACATTTTATGGATGACATGATTTTAAATTTGGGATGGCATTTTCTAATAAATTACATCAATTAAATGATATCTAATGACAAAAAGTGATGGAAAGTAATAATGCATTAAAACATACTATTTTCGCCTAACCTGTAAGATATTCCGAGGAGGGCTTCAACCCGAAAACGAAAGTCAAACAAAGGTTAATTATACTTTTGTTGACATGTCCGAAATAGACAAATATTTCAAAAACTTAATAATGCCGAACGGCTTTAAAACCCAATTCCTCGAAATGATTTTCAAATCAGACTAATTTAAAAAATATGAACGATCCCAATTACGAGAGAATTATCCAGAGGATTTCAGGAATTACCTACGAATGGATAGTGACAATTTTGCCTCTTTTTAAAAAATGGTACGTGTGGACTATGGATTCTCACGGAATAAACCAATAAATTCCAATTACGGAATTTATTGGTGTGCATTTAAAAAATATGAACGATCCCAATTACGAAAGAATTATCCAAAGGATTTCAGGAATTACCTACGAATGGATAGTGACAATTTTGCCTCTTTTTAAAAAATGGTACGTGTGGACTATGGATTCTCACGGAATAAATCAATAAATTCCAATTACGGAATTTATTGGTTTGCATTTAAAAAATATGAACGATCCCAATTACGAGAGAATTATCCAAAGGATTTCAGGAATTACCTACGAATGGATAGTGACAATTTTGCCGCTTTTTTAACAATTGGCTAACACAGCTATTTCAGAGTGGGACCAGATTTCATACAAACCAACTAGCATCATCATACAATTTAATTTCCCTGCACAACATTTAAACTTCTCGGAATAATGGCTGTTTTCGTTCCAAAGGGTTATTTGCATCAATTATTACTTGTGCATTTCCATTGTTCTACTACTGGATTCTATTTTAGCGCAGTGTCCAGTTGCCCGCAGCCAACTTAATATTTGATGAATATCAACGTGTGCCCATTTAAAGCCACTCGCGTATTTTGGTCGATTGATTACGTAAAGGCACTTCAACCTCAACTCATTAAATATTTAGACAAACTCAATAACAAATCAATACGCATTTCAGTAAATTAATTTTATTGCGTAAATATTAAGGTTAAATTTCTTTTAATTAACGACTATTCAGTATTCAGTGTGGTGTACTGCCTTTTTGCCGAATTATGTACAATAATACCAATATTTAGTTATTTCAGTTTATCGCAACCCCTAAAATTGTACCAGTGGATGACTGACATTATTTCGAATGTCCCATTATATGACTATGAAAAAAATTGGCGGGGTACCAATATATGACAGGACGTTTTCGGGTTTTTATGATCAATTAATTATAATTTAAGTATTAGTAATTAAATATATATTTAACTGTATATATTTAAATGATGATAAACATGTAAAAAAAAGTAAATTAAATCAAATATTTATCAATTGTTTAACAATGTTCTTTGGTTAACAGTATTTTAAGAATAAAATATGTTTTAATTGCAATAACAATTAATTAAAATATATTTTAGTCCTCAGACGACACGTCACATGTACTTCTTCTCGATTTTATTCTTGCCATTCTTCATATTTGGAATTCGGAGTCACTGCTAGAGGCGAATATATTTTTAAAGATTGTTCTTTATGTCTTATTCCCTTTTTTAATCGTTTTTTTGCTTATTCGGCTGTATATTTATTATGATCTCGGAGGCATGTTTGCATAGCAAAATACCTGTAACCAATGTATGACTATAGTTATGAGCTAAAGAATGACACCTCAATACGCAACTGTCATTCATTGGTACTCCATAGAAAAACAGTCTCTGATACCCCTGTCAGATACTACTCAAACGATAGATAGAGGCTTGCTTTTTACAGGGTATCTCAAATATATGTTCTACATCTTTTTAGTACGATCTAAATGCATTTTTAAAGTATATTTGTTATGTATTTGTATCGAGTGAATGACATGGGTGTCATCCACTACTAAACACAAAGAAATATATACTTACAGTGTATGACATGCCTCAAAAATAATAACTTAATTAATATAATATTTTTTTAACACTTAATATCTATGGTTTGTTTAATGATTTACCTATTTCAATAATCACTTTACCGATAAAACTTGAATTCCGGGGTATAATATCCACTTTCCCGATCTGATGTCTTAGCAGATTACATAAGTAGACAGACGCACGGCAAACTCTAAGCGCCTGCTCGCGAAAACTTATTCTCAAATTAATAGTTATTTGTTCAACAAGCGAGCAAAGTTGGTTTTTGATGCGAGTGATGATTTTACAAAGATACGAGACGTAAAAAACTTTGATCTCGTGTGAGACATACAACTTTTCACCTCAGCAGCGAGAACAACACAGCGTGAAGCTGGTAGGGCCAACGCAGGTCTTCTGTTTTGTGACCATTTGGTGAATACACGACTAAATAACGACACGATCGCATATGCATCAATCACAAGCATTTTTGCAACATACTAATAAAATAAAAAGTGGAAAAAATAAACATGAAACAGATAAAACCTGTCACTCAACTTGATAATGCCGTAGTGCAAACACAACTTTATACAGCTTTATGTAGTCTGTGGCTTTAAAAAAAACCTAACTAGGCCTTGTCTATGTATGTATGTATGTATGTAAACACTTTATTGTACACAAAAAAAAAAACAGAAAATCTAATACAATACAGAGTTAGAATGTACAAAGGCGAACTTATCCCTTTAAGGAATCTCTTCCATGGCTATTGGCTACAATAATCCCGCTATTATTGAAGTGCGTTCTGAAACTGCCCCCGCGGTTTATGTCACGAAATTAAAGATTGTTAAAACGATAACAAAATTATGTAGATACATGATAAACTTCTTATTTTTCATTAATTTTGTCTTCAAAACATTAAATAAAAAAAATGATTGTACCTACTGTATAAAATAGTTATAATAAACACATTTCAAACTTTAACAGATAGTTTTATTTGCAATTTTACGGTTATGTCAGGCATATTTCACTTCTATACAAAGTGACAAAGTAGGTCCGATCAACACGTAAAAAGTATTGAATACATATAAAATATATGTATAGCATGGCAAAGAGAAAAACGTTTCCTTTTTATTATTTTTGGTTCTCTTGTGTAAACACCCACTCACACAGCAATAATGAGTCATTTTTTAAATTATACATTCACCAAAATAATTCAAATAAACAACAACACACATCTAACCGAACTTGACGTAATGACTAGAATGTACCTACTACCACAGATTAAGTAAGAGTGTACTAGCCTACTTGCATCTCGCTTGACGTGTCTCGACCATGTCTCGACACTCAAAAACCGGTCGAGCGAGTTGACATCGCCGCGCGCGGGCATCCTTGATGTATTAGCATCGGCAACTATGTTCCGTCAGGCGGTGATTATCGGACGTACCTCGCTCAGATAAATATCTGTTAAGTAGTAACTCTTACTTAATCTGTGGTTATGTGTGCATCCGAACGTGCGTTTCTTTTTGGGCCTACTATGTGTGGAATTTGAAAATCGAACTTCGAATCAAGTTGTTTCTATCTCTCGCTTTTTTCCTATCGAAGTGAAAGTGACAGAACAAAGTGAAGTTCAATTTTTTCGAATGTTGTGAGTAGCCCCAGCACTGCTCACGGCGTTTAAAAAAAATAATTAAAAAGCTACTTTGCCTCTCGCTCGCAGCAAAATTGAATTTTGCTCACTGTTTTTAAGCAGCAAAACCTGCTTGTTTGAGCTGCTGAGGTGAAAAAGTGTTTTATCGCATCGATGAAAACTTCTGCACAAAAATACTAAATAGAACTAGTAGTCGCTTAGACCCGATTTTCGGGTAAAATTAAAATCCGTAATCTTATTATTTCAAATTAACTGCAAAAGAGTCATACAGTGGGTCAACGTCGTCCACTCGGACATTTACCTTATTTAGATGCGATTTTTAGTTCCGTAGTCAAACTAGGAAACCTTATTACTTATAGTTTCGTCATTCCGTTCCGTCCGCAGCTAAGCTCAGAGACTTAGTTCTAGAAAGCTGTTATTTGGCATGATTATACATATTAGTCACGCCGACAAAGTGATAAAATGAAATTTAAAAAAAAATTGTAAATAGTACTAGTGACCCTCGCTTTTCTGTGTTTTAAGCATAATTAAAATAGCCTATAATCAGACATAATCATATTCATATTAGTAACTTTTATTTAAATACCTAAATGAAATCACATTTCTCAACAACATGAAAATATCGTAAAAGAAATCACCAAAAGTGAAATTAATATTAAAACTACCATGAATAACGGATGATTAACGATACGGATAATTACGGCATTTTAAACGGCTGATTAGACAGCGATTGGAGCAAGACATCCGATATGCACTGTGACGTCTGTGACGTCACGAAACAGGTCGGCCATTTATAAACTCCAAGTTAAATTCTGTTTTGCTAGAAAGAGATAGGAACAAATCTTTGTTTGCTTCTATATTGGTTATTTTTATATTATTAATTAGCCAATATAGTGTCCTGGGCAAAGGCCTCCTCCCTTGATTTCCACACCTCTCTCTCTGTGGCAATCTTCGGCCAATCCTTCAGAAACACGTCCAAGTCATCCCGCCATCTCCGCTTGGGTCTGGCTCGCCGTCTGTAGCCGTCCTGGGGGACCCACCAAGTTGCTGCATTGGCCCACCTTTGTGGGTGCATGCGACAAACATGCCCGGCCCAGGCCCACTTTAGCTGGGCAGTCTTTTTCCCAACATCGGCTATGCCTGTCTTGGAGCGCAGGGTGGTGTTTCGCACTCGGTCCGTTCTTTTTACCCCTAAAATGCCACGCTCTTTGACAAACCCTTAGTTTGGACTTTTGATTTTCGGTTAAAGACCACGACTGAGCACCGTAGGTTAAAACGGGCAAAATACATACGTCAACGAGTTTGCGTTTGAGTGAATTGAGTGCACTTTTATAACAATGCAAAAAATGATTTTTCTCAGCTATTTGTTACATGAATCGGCTGTTAATAACGCTCTCAAAAAAGTCACGAATACCTACTCTATTCTATTTTTGTTTCCCAGTTTGGCTGCAGTCTATTTTTGATCACAGCCCAGTGTAAAAGGAGGTCTCATAAATAAATAATCCGTTTATGGGCGGTTTAAAAAAGTAACATAGTTATGGACTAAAATTAAGAATTCGTAATTTTTGTCAGGTGAGTTACGAAAATTAATCATTGATTTATATTCTGCCCTCATAAGCCAATAGGGGTATCTTATATCTCAAATATAATCAACGAAGCAGATTCAATCCTAACTAACCCGTAAGTTTTGTCGGGGATAAGAATAATAATATATTAATAAATATATTATACCATTTGTTTTATAACGGTATTGTTAATTTTCGTGTCTCAACTGACTAAAGTTACTGTTTCTTAATTTGAGTCCATAACTATGTAATTTTTTTTAAAACCGCCCTTAACCCGAATCCGGCCGACGCATTCGGTTAATTACCTTAACCAGGCTGTCAAAATCTTTAATAAACTGCCTACTCTGCTAAAAATGATTACGAACCTTGCATTATTTAAAAATAAAGTAAAATCCTTCATGTTAAGAGGTTGTTTTTATAGTATTGATGACATTTTTGAACAGTGTCATGAGTAATATAGATTGTAAACCTTTCCAGTTGAGTGTTATCTTTATTATACATATTGTAAATTGTGTTGATACAGATATATTGTAAGTGATTACATATAATATAAGTCATAATATTTATGTCCTCGTAGTATTTTAAGCACCTCATTCAATTGTATTTCAAACCCAATCCTGTATTGTTCATGAATAAATAATAAAATAAAAATAAATAAACAAACTCACCGCGAGTGTTTATCTAGACAGTCAGATAAAAGCGTTAATGTAATAAAAATAAACACCATTTTACTGAAAAATTATTTCCACAAAGCTTTTAAAATCAGAGTCGAGAAAAGACGGTACACTTTTATAAACCACGGTAAATCCATGTTTTCGACGCGTTTCCGTAGTCAACGTTTTAGCTCTTACTTACTTGGCAGTAATGGTCACCGAGTTGACGACAAAACCATAACACATCAAAGATTCAAGCAGTGTTAATGGTTAGTAGTTCTTTTTTAAAATAAATGGCTTTTCCTAATCCCTAGTCCATTACGAAGAGCATCACCTTTTAGCACCCAATGTATATAAAATTCACGCTTAATCTATACCAAACCTCAGAATGTATTATAATAATCAAATAATAACGTCCATAATGCTAGATTCGAATTGACCGACGGTGAAAAATTTAATCCAAGATTAGTCCATACAATTTTTCCATTAGGGTAATCCCTAAAGTCGTTATTGCAAGCCAGTCTGTCGAATCGGGGGCTATTCTTACCATGGTCTCATAAAACAAGGTCTTCTCTTCTTCATCACAAAGTTGTCAGTTGATTAACCACTACCCAAAAATATGGACAAATTAGATTTTAGATTAGTGTACCATTTTATGCCAAAAATCATTTATATAACGAATAATATAATTCATAACATAATTTCAGGTTTTATTTTAATATTGTAACAGTGTTTTTTTTAAACGTATAATGTTATAAAACAATGTGGAATAAAAACCTGATACTACAGGCATCACCGGATTTACCAGTTCAAACTGGCCGGTTACAAATCTGGCAATTTTATGTTTTTCGTCCCACTATTCGAACCTATGGGAATATCATATTCCGCTCTCGCTCGGTATCATATCGGTAATATTTTAAAATTCCCCCCATTTTCTGCTTCGCGGAGGAGAATTCCAGGCGAAGTACATTTATACGATGTTTCTTACCTAGTTTCCCGGGGACCACGTCAAAAGCGTCGCAGTTGTCCCTCACGAAAGCAGGATCAGTGTAGATTTCCTGGAACAAAAACGATCGTCAGCTTTTTTCATTTTATTCACCCAATATAGGCTGAATTGTTTGATTATTTTATTTTATTTTGAATTGTAATGTAGAGAACAATAAAGCAAAAGTCTAATTACAAAATAGGGTGTCAAATAGCACCGCTATCTAATTTAGAGTGCCCTCTTTTTACTTAATACATATTTTCAACATAACAAATTATCTTGTAATTGTCAATGTTTAAAGAACACATGTCATGTTTCAAAAATACATGAAACCCTCTAAAACTAAACTAGAATAAAGAAAATCATGATATTTTCCATGTAATTTTATGTTGTTGTAAAAATAATGATTAGAATTTATCCAGATTTGGAAGAGTAAACAGAAAAACACGCGATTCTCGGTTGATTATTTTACGTCATCATCATCCGCAAGACGTCCACTGCTGGACAAAGGCCTTCCCCAAGGCCTTCCTCTGCTGCTGTCATCCAGCGGTTCCCCGCCACCTTTATCATGTATTATTTTACATAAGCACAATCAACCCAAGCTGCAGTTCTTCCTGCTGTCACTTTTATACTCATTTCGGTCCCTAACAGAGCGACCGCAATAGTTAATTCAAATACCTATTTTTCAAGTCTTAAATGCAACACAACAAAAAGCAAGATACTTTAGAAAATTGAGAAACCTTGCGCTATAGTGTGAAGTCAAATGGGACTCAGCTCAGCCTGTCCTGCAGCCGGAGCCACGACCTATTCGTAGCTGAACGCCAACGCGTGATGAGAGAAAAATATGTACCTACAGATACATATCGTTACTACTTTAGAAAAAACTCGTATCTGATACTTCGAGACGTATGAGCTTGAACTTAATTCTTTTCACGTTTAAGTTTTAAATCGTACGTCAAGTAATATGATATACGAGGTTTTATCAAAGTAATGACGATATAGCGTAACTAAAATAATTGTTATTCTGTGAGTGACAGCGATTTTCGATTCATCGTCATCATCATGTCAGAAAGACGCCCACCGCTGGACATAGGCCTCCCCCAAGGCTCTCCACTCAGACCGGTCTTGTGCTTTTCGCATCCACCGCGATTTTCCATTAGTGGACAAATACCCTTAAAACAAATTTTGACTAAAAATAATTATAGCAGACGATATACTAGTAGACCCAATGTAAACACTTTATTGCACAAAAATATTAATATTACAATATTAATATTAAACTAATGTACAAAGGCGAACTTATCCCTAAATGGGATCTCTTCCAGCTAACCCTGAAGTAGATGAGTAAGGACAATGCATGGGGTTGAACACATACAAGTTCGCACAAAAATAACAAAAACAGATACTTCTAAATAAATAAATATTAAACAAACAAAAAACGAATATTAACTTACATATACAATACACATAATATGTATAATATCTTCAGCAACAACGTTTTTAAATTTGACTTTAGAGAGACTACAGAAGGGGATTGTCTTAAGGACAACGGAAGCTCATTCCAAAGTTGGACACCACGGACTGTGAAGTATTTGGCATAGAAACGTGTTTTATTACACGGATCCGCAAGGGTAAGAATATAAACACAAAAAAAAGGAGCAGGGAATTTAAACACTACTTATTTAGAAAAAAAAAGGTATAATATGATCACTTAGGGTTTGAACTCGAATCAGTTAAGTCAATACCCACTCCCTCTAGACGCGCCCCGAATCAAATATATATTTTCCACATTTTTAATGGAGGATGTACTTATATTGAACTATCCTCACAATCTAGCCGCGTAAATAGAGTTGAGCCAGTCTGGGACATCCTTCCGCTAATACGGGACGTTGGAACGAAAATAGAGCAGAGTTGACCGGAAACGGATAAGTGATTGTCTGCCGTCGAGAGGCACTTCCGCCTCCTATAAGAGGATGCCCCCGACGTCATTCAAGTAGAATTAGTCTTATTAAAACATATTTCATATAGCAACCCTAGGGTATAGTTGACTACGGAGATATATTGGAACTTATTACAAAGCGATGAAATGAAGAATTAAAAAAAATACCCGTTATCTTACTCATACTCATTTATTTAAATATTATAAAATATTACAAGTCAAAATAATTACATTTTTTTTTATGTCATAGTTAGTTGCATTATAGTAGGTACTTCAGATAATATAAAAATAAGTTATAGATTACACAATTTGAAATTAAAATGTAATTTTATAATTCATTAGTCTAAGATGAATTCATTAAAATTGTAGAAAGAATGGCCAATAAGCCATTTCTTTAATTTATTACAGAAGGCTGGCATTGCTTTCTAAGTTTTTAATGTGTGAAGGTAGACTGTTGGAGACATAGTTTTGATGGACTTGGTCAGCCTGGAGCTTGCGATTTGTAAGCGATTTGTGGATCCTAGTCGCGAACGGGTTAGTGTTCTAGTAGGAAAACTATTTATCTTACACCTAACGAATTTAGCTACATCGTACACGTACTGAGGGGAAGGATTAAATACAATACAACAGAAGGATATGAGGAACAATACCTACACCAATATATATGGGCACAGTTAAAAGAATAATGTCGTCGCCTTTAAAAATGTGGAAATAAATAAAATGTCGTTAAGTGTGAAGATGAGTTCTTAATAGAGGAAAATAAATTAGATGTGTTTAGCGATAGTTTTATAATGATTGTAAATGACTCAGATTGTGATAGTTTATGTCTGTGTAGGGAATAAATAAAGAATATCTATGAAAAAGTCCGCGTGCTTCGTCTGTCTTGAAAGGGATTTCAGTATTTACGTGATAAAAAATATTGTGATATCTAAATATAATAATAAAAATGAATCGCTAAATGTGTTGCAAAGCGCAATACTCGAGAATGGCAAAACCGATTTGGCTGATTTCTTTTTTGTTGTGTTTATCAATGTCAGCACAAGGTTTTTATGAAAGAAAATAATTGAAAAATCCAACAGGAAAGTCAGGAATTTGCAGCGGGGCGAAGCCGCTGGCGGGCCGCTAGTAATAAATAAAATAAATAAATATCTGGGGACCATGTCACACCAAAACCTAATCCCAAACTGAGGTCTAGGCTTGCAAAAATAATCTGAGGTTTTTATTACTAGAGGTATGAGATCGAGTCAGATATTTTCGAGTTGAATAATATATTATTGCTTGTGACTGTACTATGGGTGCTAGACAGCGATATAAATGCTTATACGTAGAGAAATATACAAAACCTAAAACCCCTTACTTATAAACATGGAATAAGCTTGGAATAGTTTATGCCATGTTTTGTCTTTATCTGTAATTGTGACATTTGCTCTGACAGAAAGTGACAAAGCATGTCATAAACTATTCCAAGCTCATTCCACGTTTATAAGCATAACTGGGATAACTCGGGGCAAGTTCTAGGGATTTGATATCGATAAAAAAGGCGTCGATATAATTAAATTAATACATGTGCACATTGAACATTCTCGATTACTGTAAAGAGGTTCGATGTCATATCTGATATCGAACCTCTTAAGATAATAAAGTTATGCGGATGTCATTTCAATCAAAATTACAATTTACTGTCAGTACCATTCATATTCGTACGTTTAGCAGTTTAAAGTGGATAATTTCATCTAGACGGCAATCATTAATACCGACGAATATGGAAAAAACATTGATTATATATTATGACAACTGTTCTAAAATAAACATATAAATATACGTGTTAATTTGTTTATTTTTTATCTGAAAATGAGGAGAAAATAATAAATAATTATTTCTCAAACATGCTATGTAATGTCGGCGTTATGTTAGTTATTTTAGGCTTCAAAGTGCCACGTTCCCGACGGAACAACTCGAGAGAACTGTAAAGGAATTTCATACAAAATTGAAGGCCTAGGCCGGGAAGTAATTTTTTTTTAATTTTAATATGGCCATGACAGCTGGTTTTATGAACAGGCTGAATAGCTGAAAATCGTTTTTTTTTGTATCTGTGTGGTTTGGACCAAAAATATCCGCGTTAATGCCTATTACACATATGTTTTTTGAGTGATGTTTTTTTTTTATTTCATTGCATATGTTTGAGAAAAGCACTATACATTACCTCGCCGTAAAAAGGGGTTGCCAGCCTCGTACTATCCGACCTCGCTTCGCTCGGCCGTCTATATGAACTCGGCCTGCAACCACCTACTTCCCGGCGTCTGTAGTAATGTACTATTTATGTCGTATAACATTTAGATGTTAGCAGTAACATCGATATATTTTATGTCGATAAAATATTTTGCTACATCACTTTCATACAGATGCCCCGAGTTATCCCAGGTATGTTTATAAGTAAGGGGGTAAGAGAATTGTGAACTGACGCTTAAATCGCGCCGTCGAAGTTTTCCCATACAAATTTAGCTCCGGGGTTTTGGCTACTCATAAAGCCGGAATTTCATAACGCCCGCTGGGCGCGCACAAGCGGGTGTAAAGTCGCTCCGTATCATGGTGTATGTAGAACTCTTACA
Source organism: Acleris emargana (assembly GCA_927399475.2). Classification (NCBI taxonomy): domain Eukaryota; kingdom Metazoa; phylum Arthropoda; class Insecta; order Lepidoptera; family Tortricidae; genus Acleris; species Acleris emargana. The sequence goes on along the minus strand of OV656835.1, from coordinate 7,441,825 downwards.
GGGGTGCAAGCGAGACATTACAACTCTGACACACGACTACCTATAAAACAATTTTTGCCTTGAAAGGATTCTGAACCGATGTTTAAATCGTATAGCTGCCAATTTAGCTCTGGGTGATAACGCTTTTCATCCCCTAAATCAAGTCTACCTTTTATTATTTTTGAATACCTATGTTATAGTTGTTATGAAAAAACTAGGTCTGTACGTTTCCGACTTTTTTTTTCTTTATTTATTTCTTTCCAATGAATATTTTCTTGGAAATGAAAACGAGAGAGAAACGTTATCGCAGTTTTTATGGAATATATGAAATCCTCGTTTTTTTTGTACAACTATTTATTTTACAATAATAACAAAAATATATTTGAGAACTTCATAACGAACCTTCTTTTATACATATATGACATAGTAAGGTTTACAAAACTTTTTTTTTAAATTTCCTAATCATGTTCCTCTTTGGAGCAAATTGGCTGTGACAAACGGACGGACAGACAGACAGTCGCACGAGTGATCCTACAAAGGTTCCGTTTTTTATTTTTTGTACGGGACCCTTATACGACAACGTCATAAGATATATTGTTTTGCAGGGTAGAATAGAATTCCACGCTATTCCACTTATATACGAGGGGTGATCCATAAGTTTTGATAATCGGTATTAAAAATGGGAGATATGTAAATCATTATATTTTAATTGAAATAAGCACACTTTCTATATTTGAAAACACTTGTTAACGTCATTCAATTGTTTTATTTTACCACTATAAAAATAATTTTACTTTAGGAGGTCAAATTTTGTACGTTCACTAAGTCATCATCAGCTCGTGATTTTTATGTAGTCGATTTTTAACATTAGTGAATGAGAAGTAGTAGTCGAAAGTTAGGGCTTAATAACGGGGAGAGCGGTTCTCAGTTCTGATCTTTGGTCGATGAGCAGCACCCTTGTCAATTAGAAGCCTCTGAAGCACATTTCCTGCCGCAAATTCGTATTTTTTTTTCTTGAGCTTATTTTTAATATTTTCCCATAACTATGATAGAATAATGTTATATAACTCTCCTAGATTATTTAAACACAATTGCTAAAAACGAATGTCAAAGTATTTATTTGTAGGCCTCAATAATCTTGGGCGAGGCCGAAAAAACCACCCTAAATTTTGGTGACAGAGTTGGAGATAAAAAATCCACTGCAATGATAACTTATTTATCGTTTAAATCATAATGATAAATCAAGGTTTCATTTTCAAAAACAATATTTTTTGTTAGTGTACTAGAATTTTCTCCACACCGCTCCAAATTATTACAAAACTAACTCTTATTTTACCGTCTTGTAAAATTATTCATACAGATGTTTTTTGTTTAGCTATCACAGAAAAACAAATGAACAATATAGTTTTTTTTTTTCTCTAATTTAAGTTTGATTAGTGCCATGGTATATTCCACATTAAAAAAATATCATTATGTGCATGGTTCATACTGATTCTCAAAACTTATGGATCACCCCTCGTAGGTAACTAGCGACCCGCCCGCGGCTTCGCCCGCGTGGAATGTATTATACATATAAACCTTCCTTAAGAATCACTCTATCTATTAAAAAAAACCGCATCAAAATCCGTTGCGTAGTTTTAAAGATTTAAGCATACATAGGGACAGACAGCGCAAGCGACTTTGTTTTATACTATGTAGTGATTTGAGATCAATCTCGCGGTTAGCACAGCTGGTAGTGACTACAAAGTTTGCGGAGTGGCAGGCCTAGACAACATGCATAAAGAAAACGTAATACATGACATGTATACCTAATACGAGCTGACATTACACTGCGTTTAGGCATTGTTCACATCAAGCGTATTGTTTGCCACCGACTTGAACGCGCGTTACGCAGTTTATCGCTTTTCCATATTATTAATTTCTCGTTCACACCGAACCGACAAAACGCGTTTGGTGTGAACGATGCCTTAGCATTCTTGCGAACCCATCGTTAGATTTGGCATTAACGGTCTGGAGATTAGCTAACGTTACTATAAACGTTAATATATGTTGTGTAAAACTCAAATAACTAAATAAACTTATTATGGAGTTAACATAAGCGCTCGACGCGACCGTCCGGCAGTTTACGTAAATCATTTTCGATAACGATTTTCGTTGCTGAAACTGCAAATCCGCGTAAATAACATCATAAAAAGGAGAAAAACGCTCCAATTTAATAAGAGGGTAAGGTTTATTTTGCCCTATCATAAATTTGTTAGTTACGCTGTTTTTCAGTATCACCGACGCTTTAGTAGAATGAATCTTGTAAGGGCTCTGGGTCGATTACCAGTATGGGAGAATACCGTACTCTACATACTTAATGATGAGAATAAGTATTTAGGATTACATAAGAAATAAAGAAAAATAACTACATACATACATACCTTCACGCCTGTAATCCCAGAGTAGGGTAGGCAGAGCTACAGAATTACCTACAATTTTAAAAACTTGTTGATAATACATTTCGCACAAATAGGCTAAGATGGTTATCAGTGTATTAGTGACAAGCCTTTATTCCCTTAGTCTCCTCTTACGATATCCACGGGATGACATGGAGTGGCACTATTCTAACCCGGCAACCACACGGGATTAATATTTACGGGAAAAACACGGGAAAAATAACGATTTGATAGACAAACACACCCCATATAATGGTGACCAATTTTCGGGTGCAGACTCGTGGTCACACCAGGTTGTCACACCACTACTATTCGACGGAGCCCTGCCTGAGGCAGGGCTCCTATTTCTGAGCGGTTTGGCCTTCGGGCATCTAAAGATACCTAACGAACCTAACCTACCTACTTTTGCGGAATAAAAATGATTTCTGTCGAATTTCCGACCAAAGCGAATAGCAGTGGTGTGACAATCTGGTGTGACCACGAGTCTGCCCCTCAATTTTCATAAAACCTAGCTAAGACCACCGCTAGAAAACCTGCCTTTATATATAAAAAAACTGCATCCAAATCACACACACACATAGCGGTCACACTTATAACACCCCTCTTTTTGCTTCGGGGGTTAAAAAGAACATGCAAGCACTTAAAAGGAGTTCTATTTTCAGCTGGACCATTGAGTTTACTAAAATACTCGTATCTACAATTATACAGGGCGGAAAATACCAATGCCACGTGGACGGCAACTGCCTTAAATATTGGAAAAAGCAAATTCTAAGCAAAGGAGACTAATTTTTATTTTTAAAATTAATAAATACTGCATTATTGGATATTTGAAGACAATCCTCTTTCTTAATCGGGAATGGTTGAATATCGATAGGGTCATTGATAGTGATCAATGTGATCATTTATATCTAACACATACACCTTTGTATTAAATAAAGACCGTAAAACCCTTCTTTATTATTTTGTCATATTCGACCAGACAAATTTAAAAAAATCCGTAAATGCAAGATTTATTTTTACCAAAAATAAAAGTTAGTCTCATTTGCGTAGAATTTACAATTTCCAATATTTAAGTTAATTGCCGTCCATTAATCTAGCGTTCATTTTTTCCACCCTGCATATTACTTACATACATATTCGTTGAAGTGAAATTCGATAGAATAATGAAAAATGTTGTGAACAGTTGAAGGCGATATGGAAATGTTAGTTTTCGAAAATTGTTAACGTAATCGTTATGCATCCTATCAAGGAGAGGAACATAAACACGTTATAGCATAAATTCAGTAGAATGTGTTACCTGGATATTTTATCCACGATACGTAATTGAAATTAGCAGGCGTTTAACCCCGCGGTACCAAAACGGCATCAGAATTTAATTTCCAGGAACGATCAGGGCCGGGTTATCCATTAGGCAACTGCCTAGGGCCCTTGCATCGGCCCTGCATCACCTAGGGGTGCACCGGAAAATATATAAACACATTCCAACGACACCTCTCGTTTTAAAATTCGTCAGACTGTACCTTACCTGCTGGTTGTTTTTCCTTCACCGTATGAGCATCGGGTAATGCACTTAAGTTAGAAAAACTCATTGGTACATGGTGACCGCTGGGGTTCTAACTCGGTATCTTACGATCACGAGTCGACCCCCTAAGCCACTAGGCCACCGACGCTCTCTAATATGCATTTAAATCTATCTTCTATCTATTCTTTTAATATATAAAATTCTCGTATCACAGTGTTGGTAATTAAACTCCCCAAAATGGCTCGATCGATTTTCGTGAAATTTTGTGTGCATATCGGTTAGGTCTGCGAATCGGACATCTATTTTTATCCCCCTAAATGTTAAGGGTGGTCCACCCCTAAATTTCACATACATGGCAAAACAACGTTTGCCGGGTCAACTAGTAATACATAATAAGAAATACACTAAAAGGCGAGGCGACTAAGGGAATAAAGGCTTGTAGTACTGTTAGGCGATGGGCATGCAACCTGTCACTACTATACACTTAAAAATCTTACCCTAATTGTGCAAATTGTGGTTACAGAGTTATCAACAAGTTTTTGGAGTTGTTGGTAGTTCTGTAACTCTGTCTACCCCACTCTGGCAATGTAGGCGTGAAGGTATGTATGTATGTATGTATGTACACTAAAAACCTTGGGCTAGCCTGGCGCTGCCGTGTCAGGCACTACGACTGAAACACAAAAAGTGGCGTATCGAGAAAACGGATCTTAAAGTTTACTTTTTGAATGAGTTGGGTATTACAACTTGTAGTAGATCAAAGCATGACTATGTCCTGCCTGAGATTAGTTGCCTGAGATAGGCGTTACGAAGGTAGGTAGGGTACCGGTAGACAGCGAGCGCGCGCCAATTAATGCATGTTGAGATATGTATAAGATAGACGCGGGCGCGTCCTTACTTGTTAGTAATACACATCTACTGCATCTCAACTTGTAGGTGTGCCGTGACAGAGTTGTGTTTTTTTTGTTTAGATACATGGGTATGCTTACTCGGTAAATTCGCCTATTAAAAAAGAAAGTGCTTTAGTTGGGCGTATTTCACACCTGTAGATATTATACAGGGTGATTGGTAGCTAGGTGCAAAGCTTTAAGGGGGTGATAGAGCAGCTTATAAGCTATCGATTTAAACCCCATGTATGTTCAGTAATTATTATTAGTTACCGAGATATTGATCATTTTAATCGGAATTTTCGTAATTTTTCCTTATGTCCGTGTTACGAAAAACACCTAAATTCAAGTATTACCTAATTTAAAAAAATATGTGTTTTCTTGGGAAGTTTTTAAAGCTACATGACAAGTTTTTTTATAATAACTTTTTGAGCAAACGCACAGAGTTACTTTCTCCATACTAAGAGAACCCCGCGTTTGTTTTTCACCTAGTATGGAAAAACAAACTTTGTGCGTTACTCAAAAAGTTGTAATGAAATAAAATTTGGCATGTAGCTTTAAAAACTTCCTTCGTTCATAGTGATTCTAATCATGCAAGAGAACACTGTTCTTTTTTAATTAATAAGTACATGAATTTAGGGGTTCTTCGTAACAATACATGAGGGTTAAATCGATAGCTTATGAGCTGTTCTATCACCCCCTTAAAGCTTTGCACCTAGCTACCAATCAACCTGTATTATCTATAGATAACTGACATTCGTATGACACGGCAGCGCAGCGTCAAAAGCCTAGCGACTAGTCGCCTAACGAGGCGCCATGCGTCCACGTTTGACACGCACAACTCTTCTACCTTAAGATTCTTAAGTCTCAGATAGACGGGCGAGCAAGCACGCCGTACTTATGGCTCGGCGGGCTTACTCGCGCTAGTGTAACCCTAAGAACTTCTAAAGTGAAACACATGCGAAAAAGATCTTTGAGCTCTAAGTACGCCTACTTACTCATGCGTATATCTCGGACTTTAAGTTAGACGAGTGAGAGCTAACCTTGTAAACGGACATATTTTAGATGCTATATATGGCGCTCAAACAAGCGCGTAAAAATAGCTTTCGTTTTTAAAACATTTGATGCGGCAAATTCGTTTTTTTTTTATATGTCATGCACATCTCATCTATTTCAAGTTGTAATAGATTTACGCGGCCGCTTGGAATTTCGCGACGCTGCCATTTATCTACGGTTTAACGTGGAGTTTGATATTGGTCGCGAGATCGTGTTTAGGTAACGCTCGAAACTCTTTTTACTTAAGTTTTTACATAACGACGTACCATCTTTATTTAGAACAGCAGTAATAAGTTACATCTATATAATAATAATGAATCGCTAAATGTGCAAAACTCGCGAACGGCTCCACCGATTTGGCTGATTTATTTATTTATTATTATTTATTTATCAGGCGGCAGTTGCGAAAACTGATAGATGCCTGTATCCAGCTGTTCTTTCATCAAGTGTTCTTTGTACTGCTTATGTGTTGGTCTAGTCGGTTTTTAAACTGGTTGACGTTCAGTGCTGAGACTACTTGTTCTGGCAGTTTGTTCCATGCTTTCACTACTCTGTTACATAAGAAGTGTCTGCGAGGATTGTTGTGTGAAAGCTCAGTTAGTAGTTTAAATTGGTGGCCCCGGAGACGAGTGTTGGTATTTAGCTTGAACAGTTTATGAAACTCCTGTAAATCGTAATGTCCTGTGAGTATCTTATATGTTTCTATTAAATCACCACGCTCTCTACGATCCTTTAGAGTAGTGACTTTCAGCACCTGCAGTCTTTCCTCGTAAGATTAATTTCTAAGTTGTCTCGGTATCTTGATGAAACTGCGTTGGACTTTCTCAAGTAGCTCAATGTCTTTGGCAAAATAAGGACTCCATGCTTGAAAAGCGTACTCTAAATTGGGTCTTACATATAATTTGTAAATCTGAAGGATTAGTTCTGGGGTTAAGACTCCAAAGGCTTTCCTGATGAGATAGATCAAGGACTTAGATCTTTTACGTCCGGTTCCTATATTCAATCCGCGGACAGATAGGCTTACTTCGGATTAAAATTTGACACATTTTGTATGGGCAAATGTCAAATTTTAACCCGAGGTAAGCCTTATCTATCCTCGGATTGAATATAGGAACCCGACATTAGTGATTGCCGTTATGTGCTCCTCCCACTTGAGGTCCTCCGTTACCTTGACTCCCAGATCTGTTTGCACTTTGACTGGCTTAAGTTGGGTTTCTCCTAGGTTATATGTAACGTGCGGATTACGGTTTCCTATTTGTAGCACGGTGCATTTAGCAGCATTTAAATTGATGAGCCACTTCTTTGACCAGTTAACTATCGTATTTAAGTCACTTTGGAGTCGGTCGAATTCAAATAGTGGGTTTGCGAATATCTTCGTGTCGTCAGCAAAAACACTGACGCTACAATGCAGGGAACAAGGTAAGTCAAACGTGTAGATTATATATAGCACAGGTCCAAGAACAGAACCCTGCAGCACGCCACTGTAAATCTCTCGCTGCTCTGACAATGTCTCCCCAACTCTTACTCGGAAGGTTCTGTATCGCAGAAATGCCTCGATCCAGTTGAGAAGGTTTCCTCGTATTCCGACAAATTCCAGCTTTTGCAGTAGTCTCGACGAAAGGACCTTATCAAAGGCTTTCTCATAATCAAGGTAAATTACATCGACAGGTTCTCTTTCGTTAAAACTTCTGGTCCAGGACGAAAGACATGAAAGCAAGTTAGACACTGTTGAGCGGCGCGGACAAAAACCATGCTGATGGTCACCTATTACTTTGTGCTGTGTAAAGAAGTTTCTTATATGCTTCACTATGACTTTCTCCATTACCTTGCAAACTACACTTGTAAGGCTGATAGGTCTATAATTAGAAGGTTCTAGCTTATTCCCTTTCTTGAATATTGGCGTCACTGCTGCTGTTTTCCATTGCCTTGGTAAGGTTCCAGTATCATAAGACTTCTGCATTATTGTAGCTAATGATTCTGCCACGTCACACTTTTGTAGTAATATAACAGGAATTCTTCAGGATTTCTTTTTAGTTGTGTTCGTCATTGCCAGGAAAAGGTTTATATGAAAGAAAATAATTGAAAAATTTGCAGCGGGGCGAAGCCGCTGGCGGGCCGCTGCTAGTAAGTAATAATTCTAACATCTTTCATTTTTTTTAAGTTATTTAGGCCTTTTTCTCAAAACTCACTTTTTCAAGATATGAGTTGAGATGAGTGAAGATTCTAATAAGTTTATTTCACTTCCCTAGTCGCAAGTGACATGGCTAAGCGGACGTAGCCTTACCCACGTAGCAAGAATGCTTGACAGTTTCAAAACAATCCAGGGCCTGTATTCGGCGGTTATAACGATATCGTAGCTAATCTGTTATGCTATTGTTATGTTATGACGCCAGACGCCATTTCTGTCAAGTAAATAAGAGCTTTCAAAACAGTGACAATATGATAACAGTACCCTTACTATGAAATTAAATACAATAACCGTACTCGCTAGCGAGTCGGATGCTCTGTCCCTCGCCCTCTCTAAGACTACTGCGAGGTCTGCAAGGGACAGAGCATTCGACACAGTAGCGTACGTTAATTCCGGAGTCCTAGCAAAAATGGGTACAAGTCGACTTAAGAGGCCGTACACGATTTTTTGACCGTTTTGCTTATTTTTGTGATTTAACAGTTAAAATACTGCTTTTCTATAAGTTTTAATGCTCAACATTAAATATCATTTAAGGTATGATCGAATAAATGAGCTACGAATAAATGAGCCACTTTTTTATTTTTGTCGAGTATCAAAATTTTTCATACCGTTTAGACGTCAAAACGGTTCATGAATATGTGACATTCTAAACCTCTTCCAGCAAAATTCACATAACAGTCGCCAGTGTCAGGTCGATTAATCAAAATAAAATAATGAAAACAGAAAAGTAGCTCATACATTCGATAAAATTAGAATTTATCTTTCGTGTTGTGTATTAAAACTTGTAGAAATACAGTATTTCAACTGTAAAATCACATCTGGAAAATCACGTAAATCAGCGATATCGGCAAAATTTCGTGTACGGCCTCTTAACTCGTAATAAAAAAGGGTATATACATAAGCGGAGTATACTAGACTTGTACCCTTTTTCACTTGATCTTCAGAAGACTTATACCCTTTTTTTCTAGGCCCCAGAATTGTAACTCATGGTAAAGGTACTGAGCAAACACGGTACTGTTTTTACCGTGTTGAATAGAGGCCGCCAACGAATCCAGTTTGCTACAGCAAAGTTTGTCGTGTGAATGGTGCTCTAAAAAGATAGCGAAGAGCTTAAATGAAGCTAATAGTTTACTATTCTATATAATACTTTTTACATAACTTTATTATTGTAGTACAATTAAAAGTTAAAACTAAACTTAATTAAATTAAAATTAAACTAATCTACTCAAATTAAAATAAAACTAAGCTACTCAAATATTAAAGATGTAAATAATAATCACCACTATAAAAAACAAACTAAACTTAGAACACATAAATTTGAAATAACGTTACCTAAATAAACAAACACCGAATTGGTGGGGGCAAAAATGTACCTCGATAAAAAGCAATTTTTATCATCATTATCATAAGTAATGGCCAAGTTTGAATACCTTTTAATTATTTGTAAACCTCTTTTATTTCTAATTATCGCAACTATAAACAACCGGTTCACATTGATAGTCTCGAGTCACTTGTGACAACCGTTGAAATTACATAGAATAACAAATTAATTCAGCACTACAATGTTCTTAAGCATTCCAACTAATTGAAAACCTTTTTGTTTTTTAAGTCGGTTAAAAATGAATCGAAAGAAAAAATATCGTTTATCTTCATGGAAAGCTGATCATTCAGATTTAGAAGATAATCCATATGTCACGAAAAACTTGTCGATAAACTTAGTCGATATTTAATGGACCACTAGCACTGGTACCTACATTTTTGCCCCCGTCAATCCGGTGTATGCTAATTAATAATTATTTTCGGACTGTTCGGATAGTGTTATCTATTTTCACACTTTGGCTAGGCTTAAATAGAGCTAACGTTTATTATCGAGTATCTGACAATCTTAATTTAAAATCGTGGAACTCTATTCCTGTTGGCCTGAATTCAAACTTGAGGTTCTAAATTGGCGGTTGGGCGACGAAAATGGCCATTGCTTTAAATGGGCCGTTTATTAATATTCTAATTGGTCAGACAATTGACGCGCGACTAAGAGAGATTACGTGTTGGAATAATGGATATTCTTATCAAAATAGCGCTTATTTATATATTCTAACCATTTAAACGGTACATAATTCAAAATCGTTCCGTCAAATAATTCTCGTTCCGTCAGCGAAATTCTCGATTAGCGCTATTTTGATGTGTATGCGACTCATAAAATGACTGTATTCTACACCGTAAAACTGTATTAACTGTAAGAAGGCAATACTGAAGCATTGCACAACCACCACGTTCCTCCATATTGGTAATGTTGACGGCAGTAAAAAAAAAACCTTCACACGCAACAAATAAGTTAAAAACTGTTAAGTACTATTGACGACGCGCTGGCTTAGTTGGTAGTGACCCTGCCTACGAAGCTAGCGGTCCTTGTGTGATGAGCGCGCATATTTGTTTCTGAGTCATAGATATGCTCCATTTAAAAAAATATTACCCTATATAAGGTGCCCAACAAATTAGATACCGATATTTTTACAGCTGGTATCGGGTCTCGGACTAGATTTAAGTATAAAACATTTAAGGTTTTATGGTCGTTTTTGGAAAAAAATAGGGAAACAACTTTGCTACGTAAAAACACCCTGTTAATTAAATAATTAATAGTCACTGATTTAGACCTCTGAATATCTTGTAGAACCTCTTAACAATCACTTGAATGGCCACTTCACTTTGATAAATGAAATACTTAAATGTCAATGTCATGATATTTGTTAAATAAATAAACTTATCAAAGGCTAGGTATTCAATAACCTCAGTTTTCCCGCCAATCTGGAGACAATCATAATGACTATGACAAACAACTGTTTATATGATAGTGTTAAAGACACATCATCTTGTCAGTCAATTGCACAGGATGATTATGTTTAGTGACATAATTGTATTTTTTTTTTGTTCGGTAAATGAAAACAATAAAACATAATAAAAGTTTTCTTACTTTATATTTAAAGTTACTTGTTACTTAAAATATCGGTATATTATGATTTGTTAGCACCTTAAGTATCTATATCGTTGTCTAGTACCCATAGTACAAACCTAGAGCTTACTTTGGGACTAGGCCAATTGGTGACATTGTCCCATGATATTTATTTATTATTTACTAAGTATCGAGCGACGACGCGCATCGACGTAACCCTACCGGTCGAACCGCAACAGAAATCAGAAATGGCAACTTTTCTATTAACGCTGTCATTTCAACACGACGCTTCCCAGGAACGACACGTTGTCACGAAGCAATTTTCGCCCCAAATTCAGCGCAGGAGTCTCCCATGTGCTGATTTTTCAATTCCTGGAGAAATATTCTGACGGCTATTTCCTCCTCCTTCCTTTTCCTTTTAGACATGAGACAGACATAATTAAACTTAATTGAGACTGTACCATGCAGAAGCGCACTTTTATAATTATCGTGTCGTCCAATAAAGTGCTCTCTAGAGTAAATAGTAAAGTATTCTGTTGAAAAGCGAATTGTTAAATTGTTTTCTTTTAAACGGAAATGGATGAGAAGTGTTACAAAATTAATACACCATTTTAAACGGTATCAAACATTGTCCTTTGTTGAATCAAATACACGAGAAAATAAAGGTTACAAAGCTTTTTCCTTTGTTGAATAAAATACGCTAGAATTGTTGACATCATTTTATTTTTAGTTTGTTAGAAAACAATAAAATTGTAGCATTGAGAGTGCTACTGGTAAATCGCTGGGTATTTGCTGTGTTATTAAAGAATGGTGTAACAATTTATTTGTTCATTGAACAATTTCCGGAACAATATGAACATTCCCTGCCTTGAACCATACTATGTATATATGTCTAAAGATTGAAACGGAAATTGTTACTGACCAAAAAATTTAAAGCTTACGGACAAATTTTACCGTCTTGACAGTAAAGATAAAGACATTTATTCAGTAAGTAGGCCGCACTGGCACTTTTACACGTCAAGAATCTACCAGCGCTTCACAAGAGGAGACCACTGCTGAGAGGAAACGCCGCAAGAAACTCAGCAGACAGTCATTTATAAAACTATAGAATATTTTTTTTTATCAAATAACCTGCGTTGTTTCCACAGAAAAACGTACCAAAGTCTTAAGAGAGAGAGATGTTTTCCTACATCAACGGTGTCCCCTAGACAAGATAGAGATTTTCAATTTGAAAAAAATATATATTGATTAAGTTTTGGGTTTAGTTAGGCCAAGCATTTTTGTCTATTAGATAGTCCTCGGTCCTATAATACGCTTTAGACATTAACGACTTTTTCAAGTAACTTTTAAGTGCTGGAAAGGGTAACTTTAAAAGAGAGAGTAAATCAAAATGTGTACTTATCGCATTGTAAATATTGTATATTAAATAAGTAGCAATGTTCAACAGAGGCAGACCGAGGAGAAATTCCTTTGAGCAAATAATAGAGAAGGTTAAGGTTGGATCGTACCAGAAAGTCAAGCAGTTGACGGAGGACCGGAGCTGTTGGCGCTTACTTCACCGACAAGAGCATGGCTCTTAACCTCTTAAGGCCGACGTCAAATTTCGTTAGTCCGAAAAAGAATCTTGTGTCACTCGACTAAAGTCAAAAGTCACTTCGACAAATGTCTTAGATTTACGGCTTTGGATCTTACGAAGTTAAATAATAAGAGAGACAGTTCAATAAGTACCTAAACATGAATAAGTTGTTCTATCTTTTACTGTCTTTGAACTCCTTGATAATTACTTTTCGTGATCAGTTTCAAGTTATTTACTTCTCCTGTGTGCAGTACTATTTTTTTCAGTGTTTTGCTGATAATTTCACTTCAGAAAGTTTTATATAAAATGTTTATTCAATTCTCAAGCTTACGTTCATATTTTTGCTAGATGCCGGAGACATAAGACGGCTTCTTTTGCTGTAGAGCATAAAGTCCCCAAAGTGTTCCCAACGCCCCCCAGTGGGCGCTGAAAGTATCTAGGGGGGTGTTAAGCCCTCAGAAAAAAAAGAGGTGTCAAAGCTATTCAGGGAAGCGCTGCCCGTATTGATAAAATATATTAAAACTTATAGAAATACAAAATAAAGTCGCAAACGAACAGCGAAGTCTTTATAAAGTTAACCGAAGTTCCATTGGGGTAATTGATTGTGCAATAAATGTATTTCACCGCTTTCACACTACAACACCACAGCAGTCAGTATACATACGGCTGCTTTAATACAAAAGCGCCACAAATCAAAAATTAATTTAGTATGATTTGAAACTTAAAGTAAAGAGCATTCCGAATTTGAATGCAACACAGACACATCAGAAATGATCATATCCGCAGTTGAACTAAGGTTACCGACATAGCCCGAAGAATAGCTAAACTGAATTGGCAGTGGGCGGGGCACATCGCACGCAGGACTGATGGCCGATGGGATCAGAAGGTTCTTGAGTGGCGTCCGCAGACCGTGACACGAGCTGTGGGTGGGTAGGCTTCCAACAAGATGGAGTGACGACCTTGTAAGGATCGCGGGAAAGCGGTGGATGCGAAAAGCACAAGACCGGTCTGAGTGAAGAGCCTTGGGGGAGGCCTATGTCCAGCAGTGGACGTCTTTCGGCTGACATGATGATGATGATGATGACAGACACATTTTGATTTGTGCCGCTTTTGTATTTATTGTATGGTATTATTTGACTCCTAGTCATATCAAGAATTCTAGTATCCCTTATAACAAGATAGTTTTTTTTTCTAAGTTCTAATAATATTAAATATTAATCCTTGTACCATTTTACCATTATTTTATTTTAATTGGGGATTAATGCTCCAGATCATAAAGAGTTTTCTTCTAATAAGATAAAACCCTGAAAAAAAATATTGAAATAACGCATACTTTTATTAAAATAACTTTAAATTATTTGTGTTTTTTGTATACTGCATAACTAAATATAAATTAAATGAATTATAGGTTTAAACTCAAATCATGAATTTAAAAATAAATCCGGGCAAGAGCATGTCGAACTACTTATGCTCGAGGTTTTCGAAAATCGATAGAATAGGATTGACGTAAGCTGATGACAGATGGCGTTTGAGTCAACTGTATATATTTTGAATCTGTAGAAAACAGTGGCACTAGACTAGATGCATTGCGAGATCGTTATCATTGTCGTGTCGTGTGAAGCTGCCGGACGTTAGACTTGATTCGGTCAGGAACTAGGAACTAAAAATAATGAATTCCCGTCACAGACCGACTCGGTCTTCGGTGCTTTAGGTCAGTAGCAATTGGGACTGTTCTTATTTTTAAAATTATACTAATTGAAAAACCATTTCGAGGAATAGGGTTTAAAAGCCGTTCTGCATGGTTAAGTTTTTGAATTATTTATCTTTTTCGGAGATTTCGTCAATAATATATTTGACCTTTGTTTGACTTTCGTTTTCGGCTTGAAGCCCTCCTAGGTGTATCTTACGGGTTAGGCGAAAACTGCTTAAAGTAGTATGTTTTATTACACTATTATAATCGCTTTTTATCATTAGATATCATTTAATTGTTGTAATTTATTAGAAAATGCCAACCCAAATTTAAAATAATCATGTCATCCATAAAATGTCTGCTAAATAAATAAAGATATTAAATCAAAACTATTGGGTCAAATACAAAATTAATGAAATTGGTCTCTTAAAATTACCTATTCTTTCGAATTAGAATGTAAAAACCGTGAGTTTTTTTTTCAACGTAGGTATGAGCGAGACAGAGCGAACGAAGAGCACTCGCCACGGCGCACGATGTAAACGAGACAAATTGTACCTATTTCAAAGCGTGCCTTGCTCGGATCTCCAGATTTGCTCCAAAGCTCAAGGACCTAAAGGAACTAAAAGAGCGAACTAGTTCCTTTGACCGATTGACCGAGATCGGAACGCTGCCGCTGCCTTTAAAGACCGAGCAGGCGTAATTCTACAGACGGTCGTCGAACGCTAATGCCAATACCACTGTGCCAGTTTTAGCAAATCTTTTACGTTAATGCATCTTGCATAGGGCCACAGAAACGGCCAACTGCTATAACCACACCCTATCAAGCAGCTGGTAGGCCGCTTGCGTCGCAAGGCCGCCCGGTGCCCACACAGCGAGACTTAATCAAGATCTACTTATAGACGGAAAAAACGTGTATAGGTACCCGTAGAAACTCTTGTTATTCTAAAACGGCTTGTTGTAACCAATTAAGGTCTGTTTTTAGAACCGTCTCGGGATTTACCTAATTTATATATTCTGGAAGCAAACAAGAGCCTTATATAAGTTCGTTTTTAAACCGGAAGGTAACAAGAAAATATAGTCAAGAGCAATGAAAACGGGTCACTTCGTATTGAATTTCCATAGAAAGTGACCCGTTTGCATTGCTTTTGTGTGTATATACTTCTTACGATAACGACCGTTTCATAAAGTTACGATTACGAATAACACTAGCTCTTATTAGCGGCGGAGTTAAAAACATTATAATTACGAATTTGCGGCGCTTGCAGTGGAGACTCTGGGATCTTGGTCTGCTGACATGAAACTTTTTATACAGAACTTTTTGACGCCTCCCGTGTCCCAGAGCTGGAGATTACTTCTCCAAATGGATAGGTTTAACTATCCAGAGAGGTAACCCAGCCAGCATCATGGGTACAATGCCGCGAAAGGATTTATTAGAGGGGGTATTCTTTTTGTAGTCGTGTACCTACACAAATATTATAATTAATAATTCTAGTTTTAAGTAGATAATAGGTTACATTTAGTTCTTATGATTCAAATTATTACTGTATTTACAGTCTTTTTATTTTTTATCACTGATCTTAATAAAATATAATATACGAAAACACGCCAATAGCAATATTGTTTTAAATATCATGTTGAGTACAGGCCCAGTTATCTTAACTAACTAAAGTACCTAAATCTGTGACTTATTTATGGGAGGAGTTTTTTTTTCAATTGGTCGACGGGGTAGTCTTCATAACCACTCTTTTACAACTTAGTACATTTATTTTTTCAAATCTTTACCTATAAAATGAAAGATTAGTTTTCAACAAACATATGTTGTATTTACATTCAAGTATTAGTTTATTAAATATTACTTAACGATAAGTTTAACCAAAAATAAAATTGTTTAAGAACTTTTTGATTGGTTGTCAAAATTTAAAAATCATATTTGTTTGCAATTAATTGGGAAAGTTTTTGGAGTTGTAGTCTGTTGCTCTGTCTACCACTCAGGGAAGTTTATGTATGTGTATGTATGTATGCGAAAAACGTAAGCGTTTAAAACTTATTCAACATCGAGGACGTCACTTTTAAACACAACTAAAAGTCCAACTTTAGGAATTAAAAAATCTATGCGTCACAACGGTTCGTTGAACTACTCCAAACATAAAACAACATATTTTGCTAGGCCATAAAATGGCTATCCACATTAAATCACAGATTATAATGAGATTCTCGCTATAAGAGGAAATTTTATTAATTTTCTTCTAAATACGCCAGGACATGTTGCCAAATATAAGTTGATAGGGCATTGACATACGTTTAAAATTTTAAATATACGATATTATAGAAAAAACGCTCCTATGTAAATTCACTTAGTTTTATATCTTTAGTTCATATGCTTAGCGACACTGCCCTCCTTATAGAACAAAGGGCGTATATCTCATAGAACCGCGTATTTATTAGTGACCTTATTTCTGAACATGGGGGGTTGAATATGCTTTGAGTAACAAATTGCACATAAGTCCTGCGCGCACCTACTAGCCAAAGGTAATTTTTTTCCTTTATCAGTATTATTCACAACTGAGTAGGGTTGTTCCCGATCTGGAGTTGTTTCTCATTTTATTCTTTTTTTGTTTGAAAAATGTGGTTTGTAACAACAAATAGAAAAAATAAATAAATGTCTCTTTATCTTTGTCTTAAAAAAAAACTAAGTATACAAGAATGGTTACGGAACTCTGCGTGTGCGAGGCAGATTCGCAATTAACCGGTTTTTTTTTCAAATATGTGACATGCTTTTCCCGCAGATCTACGCACGGTAAGCAAGTATTTTATTGAGCGATCCTCCTTACCTAGCTTACTATTGCATGTACATATTGATATCATATTGTTGACGTTAAAACAGCCGTTATTTATTAGACAATAGAAGTTAACACAGACTTCTAATTCCAAATCGTGTTATATAAATATAACCCAGCTCATTTTAAAAACCATTATTTTTTACGATACAATAAATATAATAACAGTAAAAAACCGGCCAAAGGTTCCGTACCATTATCTATAAAAAACACGTTTATTGTATGGGAGCCTAATATATTTTTTTAAAGTTATTATGCAACTAAATATTCTGCGAATATTTCAAGCTTCTACCAGTTTGCCGTTATTAATAGCGAGCAAAAAACGGCAAAAAACGGCAAAAAACGGCAAAAAGTCGTGTTTGTTGTACGGGAGCCCTGCGTCAATATTTTTTTTTGTTTTTAGTATTTGTTATTATAGCGGCAACAGAAATACATCATCTGTGAAAATATCACGGTTCATGACCATGAGATACAAGTTCATGAGATTCCTAAAAACCACAAGGCAATCTCACGCTTATTCCAAAGCACTAGGCTTGAAGTATGAGTACTAGAAGCGATAAACATAGATACGTACATAGAACTACATAGAAAACATCCGAGCGCTTATCATATAAATATTCGCCCACACCAATGGCGTCAAATTTTTAACACAATATAATAGAGGCCCAAACTATTTTTTAAATGAACACATCACTCGTATCTAGCATGAGCAACCCTACTGCATTGAAAACAATAACCCTCCTAAATTAAAACCACCTCGCCACTCTCTAATGTCCGTTAACGTTACACATTTTACAATAGCTTGGGTTATACTGGCTTAACGGTACCACTGGCCAGTTACGTTAGCGAGTTTCTTAATGGAGTCTGTACACAAAGTTGAGATACAAAAAGTAAATATTGCAAGGCTTGGACTCTGACTTATGACATTTCGCGTTTTGTGATGTACTTTAATGGGTACCAAGGCTAAGGTAGAAAAAGTTAGTATAGGAGGAAAGAATATTTACACCTGTGATCTTTATATTTTAAGCGTCTGTTGTCTTTAAGGTTAAGGTTGGTTTAGATGTTGAATTTATTTTTGGATACACAACATTTGTCTACTGATATGGACGGATAGGATTCGAACCCGTTACCAAACAAACAAGTATCTCAACCGGTCGTCAAACCAACATACAATAAGTAGTAAACCACTTCACATTTCGTTTCGCGGAGAAAGCTATTGACCTCAATAGGTATACAACCAATCATCGCCCCTAAAACTTGACTAATAGCCTTTTATTTTGATTGATTGACTACTTAAAATTATAAAAACACATTATTTTTTATAACGCCACCAGTTTTAAATCGACAAAGTTGTAGGAACCTATTTCATAGATTGTGGACGGCCAGAATAATTTTAAACGACGTTCGTAACAGACTATTCAAAAAAAGAACGTTTAAAACAAGTGCTTGATATTTGAGTTCTATTTTCAAATTAGGTTGCGTAAAGCTGTCTTCATTTGATTCTGATCGGTATAATTCTATTGAACATGGGGTTTCTTGTTCTCGCTAAAACCAATAGGGAATACGAATGGATTTTTTAAATCGCATTTTTCTCAACTGTTTGTTACATAAATCCGCTTTTATTGAAGCTGTGAATAAAGCCATGGATATTCTCATTGTTCTTGAAATGTCATAGTATTGTTTTAAACTCGGCCGCCATAACTGTCAAGTAAATAAGTACCAAAGAGTTTTCATTACGTTGATAATACGATAGTTTAATAATATTTAAAAAACTGGCATCCTATTGGTCCTAGTCAAAAACGGTATAACGGTATAAGTCTAAACGGTAAAAGATCAAGTGAAAAAGGGTTTAAAAGTCTAAAACACTCCGTTCATACAGGGCGTCCCACGGCTATGCCACATGGAAGGAAAGTACCTTGAATATTGTAGATAGAAAAATTTACTGAAAGAAGACATTATTTGAATTTAAAAAACAATTTAAACTGCATTCATAGATATTTCAATAATTACATGGTTGAACCCGGAATCGAACCCGTTACACGAGAAAAATAATTACCCTGTAGCTTTATCATACCGATCGAAAGGCTTCACCATAAGGATTATTTTTTGCTAAATAACATAGTGTCAAAAATAAAAGGAAGACCATGAATTTTAACATTTTTAATACAAAATTAATCAATTTATCAAATGCTCAAAACGAGTCCCTTCCTTTTGAATACAAAGTCGCACTCTTTTGATTACTTCGCTCACTAAAAAAAAACACATTAAATAACTACGATTAATTACGAGTTAAGTCGACTTGTACTTGTATTCTTTTTCACTAAGGTCCTTGTATATTGTATTACCGAGTAGAATAACTCCAGTATGATTAAATTGAACATCATCAAACATCTTTTAAAAATCTCAATAGGAACAAAGTGGCTTTGCTATCATACATCCAAATCTATAATGGGGCCAATTGGAATCAGCTGCTTTATTATATGTACAACTCGTCTACCATCAGTGCCAACACTGCCAAGTATATCTATAGTAACGTCGGTTCTCTAATGTTAAACATCTGTAAACCTAAACGTACAAACGTCAAACTCTATTTACTTACTGCAATTATATCATTAACACCGTTGGCATGGCAACGTGCGATACGTAAAACCATAATAATGAGAGTAGTTTTTAAAAGGAAAGGTGACGAAACGAACGACCGTACAGTCAACTGCATAAAGAAGTGATCGTCGCTTTCAGTCGTTTCGCAATTTTGTATGACATTTCAAACACAACGTTAAAGTGACAAGGTACATAAATGATCACTACTTATTTATGCTGTTGACTGTACATGTAATACGTCGGATATGTAACAAGTTTTTTTAGTATTTGATTGTAACTTTCCCTGTTCCAAAACATGTCACTGTTATCTCTCACCGCAATTGGGTAACTTTATTAAATGCTCGAAGTTAACTGCTAAGTGGGTATATCAACAGAAATTTAATTGATGTTTTTTTTACCTGACTGGCGAAGGAGGGAAGTTTTTAAACTATTGGGTGGGACCGAGCGCGACGACAGCGCCACGTGACAGGCGGCCATTATGGACCATATTGTCACCGCTGTCAAACAAGAAGTAAGTAAATATTGTGAAAAATATTATTTAAATCTTGTGTTATTTTACTATATTACACAATTTTGGACAATGGTAGTCAGTAACATTATTGCCAATAATATTAAAATTGTTGTTTTCAGTGAGAAATGAGCCTACTCGTGACTAAAACGGGGTTTCGTGCCATCACCCACGAAATCATTTTCCAACCGGAGACGATGAATAAAGGCAAGAAATTGGTGCTAGCTGGGCATGTCCTTGAGGTTGAAGACATTCGCCAAGGAGACATGACTCGTATTATCAAAGCCCGAGTGGTTCGCCAAACTTCTGTCACGGCAACGGCGTACAAGACAACTTTGTTTGTAAGCCGATTTTTATGTACTGCAATATGGATTTGACAGCTCAAGTCAGCGACAAAAATGACAATTTTAGCCGTAGCGAGCGCTGTGATCGTTTAGGCTACCCCCTCCACCCACTTTGCACTCTGCCAATAGCTTTTGGCATATCATATTGTCAATGTTATTTATAGCTCTTATTTTCATAAAAGGCAATCGAGTTAAAGACAATGCAGTAACAGGTCAAAGTAATATGGTTTTGCCAAGTATAATAGGACCCTTGAATGTACGTATATTTATATAGTATAAAAGGAAGTTGCTGCCGCTGTTTTCGTTTAGATCTTTGAAACTCCTTAACAGATTTTAATGCAGTTTTCAGCAATAGATATAGTGATTCACGAGGGAGGTTTTAATGTATAATACATTCTGGTTTATGTACGGGTTTCATATAAAACTCACATAAACTGAAGCAAAGCGAGGGCGGGTAGCTAGAAGAGAATAAACGGATGGTCCGATTTCTACAACAGAGGTGTCTTTAGATATATCTGAGTAAGTATATTTATTTTCAAACATATATTTCTCGATTCACTTAAAATGAACGAGTTTTTATACATATAAAGATTTTTAAACATTTTAAAGTATACATAACCATCGTAGTAATTATTTTAATTTAAAACGTGCGTATCGTAAAAGCGAATCACGCAACAAATAAACATTACTTTGATAAATAAAATACTTTCTCTGCAAACATGTTGAATTACCATGTTCGACGTAAAGTCCTTTCCATTTCGTTACTTTAAAAATGTGGGGACTTAGTGAAAACGGGTATAAGTTGTCTAAACTCGTAATAAAAAAGGGTATATACATTAACGGAGTATGCTAGACTTAACCCCTTTTTCACTTGAACTTGAGAAGACTTTTCACTTAAGACTCCAGTAACAAAACATGGTTGCTTTAATATAAAAAACAATCCATGATTTAAAATTAAGAACACGATGAAAAAAACAAGGTATTTATTATTTAGATACTCACTTTATGTTATTAAAAGTGTTTTTTTAATAACACAAGTAACATTGAACGAACTTTACGGACACAATATTTTTTATGACACCGCGTTCAATAATGAAATCGAGTCTATAAAGTCACTCAAATAATGAACGTTTTCATTTCAGGAAGTAATTTGTACTCATTACGTGTTGAATGCAAATAATGTTTTTACTCGATTTAATTACAGACACTAGTTGCACGCGAAGTTTATTGCAAGAATGGTATCATAGTACAGTTTGTAGGTATTTATGCTCCGCTATGCTCGAAGGTGGAAAACGAACAGTTTTGATATACATAGGTGGCCACGTAATCAAAAACGCTTGCGTTTTTTCTATATATATTTGTTACTTGCCTTCAAATTATTATGACACACTTATTGTTAACTATTTAACTAAGGTTTAAAAGTCATTTTACAAGGATTTGTTAGTATTGCATTCTGAGGCTCTATTGGGAAAAGGGTATAAGCCTTCTGAGATTCAAGAAAAACGCTATATGTCCAGTATGTCATGTAAGTTTAGCACGTGTATCTGTATGTCTGTGGCGTCAAAAAGCCTAAAGGGATGAACCGATTCAGACGCAGTTTTTATCAAAAGAAGCTAGTTTAATCAAAATCGGTCAAGCCGTTTAACACTTTCATTGGCGCCAACCCGCTAGGCGGGTCGATTTTGTATGAGAATCAGAGACCTTGGCAATTAAAGTGTTAAGAGATCATATAAGCTAAATTGACTTCCATTATTGACCAAAGCCCTAGAATTTTGGCGGTTCATATTAGTAATTTCTATAAGGTTTTAGTTTTTGTTACCTTAGCACGTTTCCATACGAAGTTGAAGGGGGGGGTCTGGTGGTAAAACACTGACGATTGTGTGGCGGGGAAGTCAGGGTCCTCCCAGAGCTCCCCGCGCTCTAGGCAGCCCGCCTTGAGTCTCTCGTAGTCAGTCATGCTAGCGAACAAAAGGAAACAAAAAAAAGGTAACAATAATCAGATAACAAAAGCAGGAAAAAGACAAATAATAAACGCTTGTGTGTGTGGGTGTTGTAAGTGCTTTTTAAATAAGTTTTTATTCAACTTGAAAATAAATTTGTTTGTTTTGTTCAAATCTTTCAAGTTTTTGAACCAGTGCCCGGTATTGGATTGTGTTGCAATATGGAATACATAATGAACCTGTTGACAATGAGTCCGTTAATGCCGACTAAGTCGTTCCTTAGTGATGTTTTTAACACATCAGCTTCAAAAAGGAACGAGTTAGTTGTCTAAAATGTATCTGAGTACGGGTAAAAGCCTTAAACCGAATGAAGTCGGAAAGTGGCCAGGCGGGTCTCCACTCCACTGTACTTAACGTATAGTGACGGTCAGAAAGTGTTTGTCACTTTTGGAGCGTTGAAATAGAGTCGAAAATTGACGAACCTTTTCTTACCGTGATTATATCTACTTATAGACCTATCGCGTTGGACGTCGTGAATTGCTTCTCGATACTGACATAATTGACAGTGTGAAAATAAAATCAGTATTAAAAGCTTGTTATAAATATGACATTTGTGCATGAAATTTGTGTCATTATTGTTTGTCTTTTTCCTGATAAAAAAATCAACACAAAAAACTTAAATAAAGTAATAAATGATTGATATAAAAACAGTGCAAAAACGTCATTTCACGGTCATTCAAAATTAGCGTTTGTTGTATTTTATATATTTAGCCCAACTTTAGGTTTTCAAGGCCAAATCACCTGTCGATCAAACCTTTAATTATGCTCTGCATCGAAATCGCAAAAACACCATTATTTTTGAATTCGTGAGCAATAAGAACGGGTCAATATATCAAAAAAATGCAAGTTTATCCATTTGACGTCTTTACAAAAAAAAGTAAGATTAATATTGAAATAATCATCAATGAGTGGAGGTTTTTTTTGTGAAGTGTTCATTTTACGATGTTACGATGTAAGTAACTCAAAGCAGCGCAGAAAATAATACTAATTGTGTTTAACTAAATACGTAAAAAATAAATAAGAAAAAAAATCAACGCATAACGACATGTACCTAAAGCATAACCTGCATAACATAAGGTATCTAAAAAGCTCTCTTTCTATCTCGTCTCGTCTCTTCTCTTCTCGTTTCTTCTTGCATAGCCTTCTCTCTAATCGGTGAAAAACCATTTTTTAAATTGATTACATAACTTAATTAGCATAAATTTACGAGTCTTATAAGAAATATATTCATAAAGATTTTTTTTTATCTAGCACGTGTGAATTTTTATACTAATTGCAAAAATATACTTTTGCAGGTCGATTTTTGAATCTCCAGATTTTTTCCTTCATGACGAAGAAATGAAACTGCCAGATAATAATTATCTGAAAAATGGAATAATCTCATTTCAAAATCAGTTCCCGCGCTAGGGTTGAAAATGCCGTTTTAATCCCGCTTTTCATATATGGAAATCCTTTCATACCGAACTCGACAGATGAAAAATTATACTACTAGATAGCAGTTTTTAATTAACAGTGCATCTGTGCAGTGATTCAGAGTCGCGTCCGTGCTCGCAATCGGGGGGTTCGTTGCACAATTGCACATGATTATTATCGCCGTATTGCCAGTACTCGTGGAAACCTCACCAGCAACCAATAATACATCATTAAAAGTTTAGTTTGCTCCGGGCGATAACGCTTCTCTTTCTCACCCCTTAAATCAAGTCCGAGTTCCACTAATGTTGAATATGTTGCTTTTATAAAGAACGAAGTCTGTACGGTTTACTTTTTGTTTTTTAAATTTGTTTCATTTGAAGAATTATTTTCATGGAAATGAAAATATTCATAATATTTTAATAAATCGTAATAATCAGACTGTTTTTAGGTTCACAATCCTCTGAAGAGATATCTGCTCTGAAGGAAGGGTCGCTGAAACTTGGGTTATTTAGAGGGTGAATGAATGCCCGATTTTTGAGTAACGAAGTATCATTATAGTTTGTTATAAGCGCCAGTGCTATTTGGACACTGGGCTCGGCTCGGCTCGATTCGGCGTTGCGAACGGCACGACGTCGTTTTCGCTCTTATTGCATGGACATACAACTTTTTCTTACCGGCTCCAGCCGATTCGGCATCGAGAGGTCTGGGGAGACCCTTATTTAAAAAAATATCCATTGCGCGCGACTCCATACGCGTTGCTTAACACGATTCCCTCGGAAAATGTCCGAATTTCCGGGAAATAAACTAGCAAATCGGATATCTACTTGGAATTTGGTATACGAATTTAAAACTTAACTTGCTTGAAAAAAGACGCGAATTCCGTTGTCCTTTTGCATGGACTTATCCGAGTTTGAAGTTAAGCGACTCATATATCGTCGTATTTATAAGGTAAGTAAAATGGTGGATTTAAAAATATAATATTACTTGTGGGAGGACCTTGTGCAGGGTCCGTGCGGGTTGGTACCACTATCTTATCCATTAACCTACCGCCAAGCAGCAGTGTTCGCATTGTTGTGTTCCGGTTTGGGTATAAGACAGCCGGGGAAATGACTAGACTAATGAGGCATTCCGTCTTAGTCCTCAGGGTTGGCAACGCATTTGCAGTCTTGTGAATGCGAATGTCTATGGGTCACAGTTAGGGCTTCCAATCCCGGGATCCCGGGATCCCGGGATACCGGGATCCCGCGATATTTCATGTCTTTTTCAATACCGGTATTCATTAAGCAATACCGGGATCCCGCCCGCGGTATTAAAAATAAAAATGGAGAAATAAACCATTCGTTATATTATGGTTTATTAACTTTCGTGTGTTTCAATTGCTTCGTAACTTTTGTAAGTTACATGTTATGTAAGAGATATCGATACTCAGCCGTTCTGTGGTCATTGTTTTAGCAATACCGAAAAAAAACTGTTGACAATAAGGTTCTAACGGTACTTTCGCTATGACTGCTGTCCTGCTTATACATATGCCTCGCGTTTATCTTTTATCTTACTCTATGCTTTGCATAGCCCTTTCTAAAGGGAATAAGTCAGTTGCCTGCCGGAGTTTGTCGTGTGTGGTCACGTGCCAGTCACATCACGTCACGTGCCAGTAAGTGTTAACCTATCCGACGGCGTCGCGACGACTGATGTCGTCATTGTAAATAAATAATGTAAGTATTTCAATAACCTAGTTGTTTTGTATAATTCTATTGATCGACGTACGTTAATTCAGTATTAAGTAATCGGGAAACAAAGACCTCTTTTGGTATTTGGAGTGCACTAAAAAAAAAAAAAATTAGAAAGACCGATTATTTTACTTTCATATCTACAGAAAAATCACCAACCATGACAATATTAATAGGAAATACTTTAATTTTTACTTGTTTCAATTGATCAAGTGATTCAATTACAAGGATGATACGGATGATTTAGTTTTACGATTATATCACTACATAGTATAAAACAAAGTCGCTTGCGCTGTCTGTCCCTATGTATGGATGATAGAGTGATTTTTAAGGAAGGTTTATATGTATAATACATTTGTAACCTGAAAATTTTAAAACAAACTAGCGGCCCGCCAGCGGCTTCGCCCCGCTGCGCTGCAAATTTCTGACTTTCAATTCATTTGTTACAAAAAATGTGATAAATGAAGAACCGCTCGACCGATTTTGTGCAAACTTCACATAAACCATTCTATTAAACAGTCCGAACAAAGTCTAAACATTTGGTTTGGATAGGTGAGCCCGTTCTTGAGTTATAAAATTACAACGAAAAATGGCATTGTGTTTTATATATATAGATAATTCATATTTTGTCTAAGTTTGTTATTATAAATCAACCAGGTTTTGACGCTTTGTGCCAGAATCGAAAAACGCCAGATTCGCGGAACGCCAGATTCGCAGAACGCCAGATTCGCATAATGCCAGATTTTCAGATTCGCAGTATACCAGACTTGCAGAATGCCAGATTCGCACGATGCCAGATTTCAGATTCGCAGAATGCCAGATTCGCATAGTACCAGATTCGCATAGTACCAGATTCGCAGAACGCCAGATTCGCAGAATGCCAGATTCGCAGATTGCCAGATTTTCACGGTGTAAGAGTGAAATAATCAATTTCCGTTGCCAGCTCTTACGCAATCATTGCTACAAGTACAGTAGTAATAAAATATACTTTTTCTCAATAATGAAATGATTCAACGCTCTAAAACGACTTGTTCCTGATAAAATAATAGGCAGTAATGTTGCTTAGTAATGTTAGTAATGTTGCTTTATAATTAGATTTATATGGATCATTCCCGCCCTAACGCCGGTAAAGTGATCGACAACTGATATGGCAAAATGATCCGATACTCTCTCTATTACTATTATGTGAAAAATAAATCTGGCACTGTGCGAATCTGGCAATCTGAGAATCTGGCATTCTGCGAATCTGGCGTTCTGCGAATCTGGTACTATGCGAATCTGGTACTATGCGAATCTGGCATTCTGCGAATCTGAAATCTGGCATCGTGCGAATCTGGCATTCTGCGAATCTGGTATACTGCGAATCTGAAAATCTGGCGTTCTGCGAATCTGGCGTTTTTCGATTCTGGCACAAAGCGTCAAAACCATAAACCAAATTATAGTTTTATAAAACTAAAAAAATATAAAAGCTAACTTGATTATTAAGTACTATTGAATGAAACATTTTTTTTAATAAAAGGATAATTATATCGAAATTAATCTGCAAGCAAGTTTTATTTTTAATAAAAACTCAATTTTTATTACTTTTTCTTAATACCGGTCCGGGATCCCGGGATCCCGGTATTGGAAAACGAATACCGGCATCAATACCGGTATTATGAAAAGTCCGGTATTTGGAAGCCCTAGTCACAGTTTCCACTTACCATCAGGTGGCCGTGTGCTCGTTTGCCTTCCATTGCCATAAAAAAAAAAAAAACAATATGGGTATTGCGACGCGCTGCCTAGTTGGTAGAAACCCTATCTTCGAAGCTAGCGGTCCTGAGTTCGATGCCCGGTGTGAGGTTCTACCTTAACCATATCAAGATACCTCCAATACGTACTACCAGCCCATTGGGACCCTGATCCACCACTTATTGTGTGAATGTGATGCCCTCGCCGGAGTAAGAATGAAAATCCACGGTTATGGCTACCCAGAACCAAAAGATTCCAAGGCACGGCCATTGCACTCCACTATCCGCTTTTTCGGAAGAGAAATGGCATTGGATTAAGCGCTAAAGAGTGGTAATTGGGTGGATCAACTTTTTTTTGTTGATATTCCGTCCCGTAAGCCAGGAGACAACAGTGATAGAGTTTATTAGAAAAAATGTTATAATATATACTTCCAGCACACTCAGGAGAAAGGCCATAAAAGAATAGAGGTGTGTAATTGCCAATAAAACAGTTTTTTAGTGGACTTATATGCTTTGAAATCATAGTTTTAAAGAGTGACCCAGGAGACGTCACCATGGCAACGAGCTACAAAGAGAGTTGATTGACCCAATTACACAAACTCCCATAGGGTCGAAATGTATCCGTAAGGACCCCACCGATAAAATAAGATAAGATAACCATATCTACACACCTCCAACCCTAACCAATACAACGGTGTCACAGTGACATTATAAAACAATTTGTTTGACACTTCTTACGACTTGAATCATAAGTATCATCATAACACAGTGACACAGTTCTATGGTGGGCCTAGTTTTACACGGTAAAACCATATTGTTTTAACATCGTATCGTTTACCTATAGGTGTTATTTACTTATTAACCTAGTCAAAACCAAATCCGATGCCAAAAACAATACCTACTAAGAGCCAGTTTCACAATCGACGAGTAAAATCCGTTATTTTAAATTGGCTCTCTCTTTGTCTATTTACAAGTGTAAGAAAGAGAAAGGGCTAAATGTATCTGTCAAATATGCTTAATATATAATATAATATGCCGTAATACTAAAACAGAAGAAGGCGGCTAACGTAGTTCGTTCTATACTCTACGTCATTAAGTTTACAGTGGGAATTCTTGTTACTATGCAGTTGGTCGGACTCCCTTTATTTTTAAGTAGTAGAGTTAAAAGACTGCTAACACCGCCCGTTGAAGTCTGTTTTACACTAGTCTATTTTGTGGTAGGTTACAAATAGCAACTATTCTACTTTAACTATAGTAAGTTACGGTAACTATCGACCTAATGCACTGAAGTCTTAAAAACCAATCCTATATTCAAGGCCGCGGTTAAATAAGGGTCACTTCGGGTTAACATTTGACATTTGCCCATACAACATGTGTCAAATTTTAATCGGTATTAGGCAGTTTAGCCGTGACACATAGACAACATTACAACATTTACAACAAACAAACTAACAGATAGACAAGCACAATTACTTTTACATTTATACGGATAAATTTACAAAAAAAATACAACAATAAAGTTTATTTAATGTTGAAATAATAACATTACGTCTTTCTTCGTTTTACTCTGATCTTCGATAAGTTCATTAACCCTAATAAAATCTAAACAAATTTTCATTAACGTCGATTTTAATACCACATGTACATAATGCACTTTATCCCGTTGTGTTAAGGTCCTAAAGCGTACATCATCTTGAACACAACTGTACAACTTGAACCATTAATAATACGAATCACGTTCATTTGAACCAGATATGATAAAGCCTTTAAGCAGTGGTGTTAAGGTTCAGTTTGATTTGAGTCGTTTCCGGTTACGTCATCGTTATGGTATTGAGCAGTAATGGTAATGTTAGAAATTGCCGTCAATCTTTTTATACTTCGACTATATTGATTCCAACTTTAATATGATTTAAAAATGAATACGTTTCTTTTGTGTGTACTATAAAGTATTTATTCAAAGCAAACTGAAGAAAAAACAGTAGCGGTAGAAAAATATAAAGAACGCAGGTATACACCGTGTTTTTTTTGATTTACGATAACTTTAAGGGAACTTTCTTTAGGTCAAATAAAGTAAATTTCCCGAAGACAGACAAATGATAACTCTTACAGTTTTAAAAACATTTAATTTTTAAATTTAATCAGTTAATCACGTTGAACTGGTCTAAAAGGCTCTTAACTGTCTGGGTATGTCACGCCAACATTGACGTATTTGACACTGACTACGAGTTAACTCTAAAGGCCCTTTTAGAATTACCAAAGATACAACATTTAATTACTTTGTTGTAAAAACTGTTTTTTTGTTGTTGCTATATTTAAAAATCTAATCTACCACTTAGTTTCTACGGATATACCTAGTAATATGCCGAAGTTATCGTAAATAAAAAAAACACGGTGTATACAGTCAAGGGCATTAATATACTCAGGGACAAAAAAAACGAGTCAGAGTGCGTTTTTCATACAAACGAGGCTATTTCGAAGCCTTGGTTCCTTGCCAGGGGTTGTTTTGAGTGAGGTTTAATGATAGATACTCCGAGGTTATATAGAGGAGGTCAAGTGTTCTTAAGATACCTAACTTATCGCACAATCAGTTAACACCACAGCAGAGAGCAGAGAGTTTGGGTCAGCATTTGGATTTTATTGCCATTTTAGATGTTATTCTGAATATGATCAATTCCGGCGTTAGCCGCAGATTCAATCAGTTGGGTATCCTAGGCACTCTGGAAGTCCTGTATCGATGCTCGGTGTATCCATCATCAGATTTCACTAACAGCATCCCCTGGCGAGGAACCAAGGCTTCGAAATAGCCTCTTTAGTATGAAAAACGCACTCTGACAGGTTTTTTTGTCCCTGAGTGTATCTATACAGTGGCTTATAATAGGTGTATGGCTGAAATCCAGTGAAAATTTTCCCGGGAAAAGGAAAATTTTCTCGTTTTTTTTCCCCATGTTTTTGTATATAAACCGATCTAGGACAACATATTATGACATACTGAAGCTCATTATGTAAAAAAAACAGTGAAAACTGCATTTTCACGTAAATAAAGAAAATTTTCGTTTTCCCGGGAAAATTTCCACTGGATTTCAGTTCAGTACAATGGTCTGAAGCTATGGTTTCAGTTTTCGGTGAGCCGTCCCTTACACCCTGTATATGCCCTTGACTGTACCTATAGATAAGTATGTATGTTTAGCGTCCAGGTACAATAGACGTCAAAGTAAGTTTTAATTTTTGCACCTTATTTCAATGGACTAAGGTGTAAAATGTAAATTTCTTTGAAGTCGACCGTACAAGACCAGAGCGTAAAGGTTCTTCGATATACCGACAGCCTCTTTCTTTCGGACGGCGGAATGAGTAAACAAATTAATTCTAACATTTCTCAACATACATATATACATACATACATACATACATTAAATCACGCCTGTTTCCCAGAGGGGTAGGCAGAGACCACTACTTTCCACTTGCTACGATCTTGACAAATTTCTTTCGCTTTTTCCTCATTCGTACATCGAATCATGCAGCATGCACGATGCACGTCGGTTTCGGGTACTTAAGATTCGGCCCTTTTCCAGTATTTCTCCGATTTGATTCGAAAAAGTACGCTTAGGGCATTCACTATTTCCATCTATTTTTTTCCAACAATTTTTTATTTTGGTTGTACGAAAAAAAGAACATCAATTACTAAAAAAAACGTGTATCAGTTGGGCTCGCGCTGTGTGTGTTGGAATATAATAATACTTGCTGTTTACGTATGTGTGGTAGTATTATATTGTATATTATATTATTTCTACGTTTAGGTATGTATCTTATTAAGGAAGATATTTTATTGTCTTCCTATTTCTCTGTTGTATGTACTATTTGTTATTTCCTGAAAATTTGTTAATTTGTCTATCCTTCGGCATTGTCCTTGCTCATTCTACTCCAAGGTTAACTGGAAGACATCCCATATGGGATAAGTTCGCCTATGTACATTATTTATATTGATGCAAATATGTCTTGTAATTGTTTATGTGCAATAGAGTACATTGTGTATTAAGGTCGGTAAGTAAGGAATTACGATCGAGGCTCTAGTAGAAGCCCGAAGTCGAAGACTGAGGGCTTTCTGAGTCGAGGTTCGTAATTCCCGTACCGCCCGTGAAACACACAATGTTTTTCATCACATTTGCGAGTAAATAACTATGAATTATAGCTTTAATACACAAGTCAGCACAACTATTATTACGAATTACTTGAACTTTTTTTAAGCGGATGGCGGGCGGACTCCACAGATTATACAAATGTTTCGTTCAGAAACGTTAAGGGCAAATACTTACGTAGGTATAACATACAGCCCTGAAGGAGTGTAAAAAAAAACGACGTTTTGATACAGAAAACTATTAAAATCGATTACTTATTAAGAACATTAATTGAGTATTTAAGTAACATATAGCGAGATTGCAATGAAATTCCTGTTTAAATAACATTTAAAGACAATTTTTAAATTGCGTGTAAACTCTTTGCTTGAACTTGCATGACCTGTGTGCTGTGCTATAAATTAAAAAAAAATTACTTACCGACCTTGGGTTTCATGGTAAAAAGAAAGGTCGAGGGTTTTATATGGGGCATTGCGGCCAAGTTAACCTGTATGTTTAGATACTGTTTACGTGCAAGTGTGATGAAAAAGATTTTACATACATACATACTTGTGTGGCGGTACGGAACTCCCAGTGCGCGAATCCGACTCACACTTGCCCGGTTTATTGCCATAAAGATAAGATAAAGATAAAGATAAAGACATTTATTCAATAAGTAGATCGCACGGGCACTTTTACACGTCAAGAATCTACCAGCTTTTCACAAGAGGAGACCACTGCTGTGAAGAAACGCCGCAAGAATCTCCGCAGACAGTCATTTTTGAAAGTATATTTAATATTATAATGGTACTACTTAATCCAGCATTAGCTAAATCTATAAATATTAAATAAAAAAATCTGCGTTGTTTCCGCAGGAAAACACCAAAATCTTACGAGAGAGATAGAGCTAGAAAAGGAAAAAAAGAACACCTACTTATGTGTATAGAAGACGGTGCAAGACGAACACATAAGATTGATGTTTTCCTACATCAACGGTGTCCCCTAGACAAAATAAAGCTATACGTATTTAAACACCTGTCGGCAAGATAGACTTGACAATCTGTAGTTAATGGAAATAAAAAAAGCTTTGCTATTTATTTATTTTATAATTAATTTATCCTTCTACTCATTACATTATCAGTACCAGTACCAGACTATTTTTCAATAAGAAAATATCATCGTTTTGTTATAGCTTAAGATTACCTGGAAGATACTGCTAAATCCCAATTAAGTTATACTTGGTATTTCTCCTTGAAAGATATTCAAATCCTTTATCTTATTAAAAATATAAAATCGCAAATCGGCTTATTATTGGAGCTTACCTACCTCCGGTCGGAACTAAGAAATTTTGTTAAATTGCTTATTAGAAAATGGAGCATGTAATCCTTTAAGAGCTTAATGCGATATTTGAGTGGGCCCGGACTGGCAAGGATGTCTTGGAAAAGACATGTTAAACTTAAGTCGCTTGATGCGTATAATATCAAACAAGCAATATTTCGTAATTGCTTTGATAAAACCTCGTATCTCATATTTCTTGACGTACGATTTCGAACTTAAGCGTCAAGAGAATTAAGTTCAAATTATACATGTCGAAATATCAGATACGAGTTTTTTCTGTTTGCCGTGTGGTTGCCGGCTTAGAATTGTGCTACTCCATGTCTTCCCGTGGAAGTCGTAAGAGGCGACTAAGGGAATAAAGGCTTGTAGTACTGTTAGGCGATGGGGTTGCTACCTGTCACTAATATACACTGTTAAACATCTTAGCCTAATTGTGCAAATTGTGGTCACAGAGTTATCAACAGGTTTTTGGAGTTATTGGTGGTTCTGTGGCTCTGCCTACCCCACTCTGGGAATTAAGGCGTGAAGGTATTAATGCATGAGTTTTTTCTAAAGTAGTAACGATTTGTATACATACAGTGGCAGTCATATAATTAAGGACGCTTCTGATTTTCCCATACAAGTAACTACAAATATGACTTTAAAATTTGGACCACTAATCAAAAAGTTCTTGACCAATTTTATTGCAAAATACACTCAGGGACAAAAAAAAACGGGTCTGAGTGCGTTTTTCATACTAAAGAGGCTATTTCAAAGCCTTGCTTCCTCGCCAGGGGATGCATTTAGTGAAATCTGATGATGGACACCCCGAGCGTCGTTACTGGACTTCCAGAGTGCCTAGGATACCCAACTGATTGAATCTGCGGCTAACGCCGGAATAGGGAATATGCATGTTTTTTTTTACAGCTTCAATTGAAGCTGATTCATGTAACAAACAGATCACAAAAATCATTTTTTGAATAACTATAAAAATAACGAAGATATAAGCCAACAAAGATTTGTTCCTATCTCTTTCTAGAAAAACGGAATTTTACATGGAGTTTATATGGCCGCAGTGCACAATGACGTCACGGTGCACATCGGATCTCTCTGTCTAATTAGAAGTTTGAAATGCTTATAACTTCCGTATTTCTTGACCGATTTTAATTTTAATTTCCGTTTTGGTGATCTCTTTTACGGTATTTTCATATTTTGATGAGAAATGCGATTTTTAAAATCCATGCATATTCCCTATTGATCATGTTCAGAAAAACATCCAAAATGGTAATAAAATGTAAGGAAATTCAACTGCTGACCCAAACTCTCTCGCTGTGTTGTTAACTGATTGTGCGATAAGTTAGGTATCTTAAGAACATTTGACCTCCTCTATTGAACCTCGGAGTATCCACCATTAAACCTCACTCAAAACAATCCCTGGCAAGGAACCAAGGCTTTGAAATAGCCTCGTTTAAGTATATGAAAAACGCACTCTGACCCGTTTTTTTTGTCCCTGAGTGTACAATTTACATTAGATCATCAAACAAAGTTGTACAACTTTGTATGAACGTCAAATATTATTTTTACAAATCCTTATAAAATTAAAGATTCGATTACAAAATATATGTACATACATTTAAACCTTAGTTTATTAGATTTAACCATTAGTTACGATTTTTAACAATTAGTTAGTGTAACTATTGATTAAAGAACAGGCCCTTAGTGTAACTAAAAATGTAATTGGCTAAGAACTTTTGTATTGTGATTGTCAAAAGTGAAAAGTTATATTTGTAGACAGTTGTATGGGAAAAACGCAAGCGTCCATAATTATATATACGAAGGGTCCACGGAAAGAACATGTCTAGTCATTTTTTTTTGAAAATGAGTTTAGTCTCAATATGTAGAGGACGAAATGAACTAAATATTACCTACCACTCAGATTCAGATATAAATCTTCATATACCTTGTATCTTTTCACTCTTAAAAAACCTCTACACGAAAATTACGTACAACATGACATGGTTCCTAACTTTCAAATCGCGATATCTCAAAAAGTTACTAATGTGACTAGACATGTTCTTTCCGTGGACCCTTCATTTATGTATTTATAGTCACGTTCTCCATACGGCTCGATTTAGATGAATTTTGTAATATAAGGGGTGAAAAATCGACCCGTTGTTGTCATCTTGGGAAAAAAGCGTCTTCTTCCAGGTACTTGTTTAATAAAGGCCGTATTCTTTACCGCGTATTCAAAATGGCTGCTGTCTAATTGACAATAAAATCAGACAATAGCGATATCGAAGCTCAAACAAGAAGAGCGAGAAGGCGCTCTAGATACGTCAACGTGGGACATCCGGATATACGGTCGAAACCAAAAGCGGAGGCGGTAGCGATTCGCTTCCGCTTGTACAGCAAAACCATCTTTCTGGCATAATACATGTACAATCTGTGAGCACTTAGAATATAATTTGGGTTATGTACTTCTCGATTTCTCGCTCTTAAGTATTTATTAAAAGCGAATGAGCGCGAGTGAGACAAGTGCAAACCCAAAGCACCCGCTGGAAGCTATCGCACTGTACTAACGGATGACTATGAGAGAGACAGCGATAGGCAGAAGAGTAGGTAATGTTAATAGGTTTTACTCTACGTAGGTATAATCGTGATTTAACATCGAGCAAAAAAATGGTGTTTAAAATGAGAATAAGGGAAGTAGTAAAGAAAATATTTTCTTTGCGATTAAGGTGCAATTATGTCAAATAAGAAGAGATTACTGCCGTTTAACCAAAAGAAGGCGGCTAACTGCAATGTAGTAATCGAAACATTATATACTCTATTAGTAGCCACATTAAATTTAAAATGCTTTAACTATTACTATGCAGTTAACCCCTTTTTGAATCATTGATGCAATACAATTTTGTACACACTTCCGCATTTGTAATATTACTTTTATCAATAATATAAGTCATCAATATATATTTTTATTAGTAATGTAAGCATCACTTGATACGGCAATGGCAAAAAAACAGGACTAATCTGCCGTGTCAGCCAGTTAGTAATATAAATTAGTATTATTAGAAAAACCAGTAGATTAGTAAGGACTCGTGACTCTTATGACTTACGCCGCGTCCATTGGAGAGCTGCACAAGTATGTCAGATGAGTCACAAGCACAACCGACGCGAGCGCATGTGGCTAAGACATCGTAAACAATGAGACCGGCTGATTTTACGCTCGCTAACCTGCCAGAAGCAGTAATATAGGGGCTTATTGCAAATTGCATCGGAATCATGTGATTACAAAAATATAGGATGTCCCAAAAAATCAATGCCAAAACTGAGAGGGCTGATAATCTGATTTTTTGTAATTTTCCTTAATGTCCATGTCACGAAAAATCGTTAATTTTATATGTAATTTCCTAAGATTTTCAGTGGTATGTTACAATATTAGAATCATTACGAACCAGTGTAGTTTACGAACGATCGTCTTTTATTTTTTGCTCAATACTTTTGGCTAAGGCTGGCTGTACATACATATATAGGCTAATAAATATATTACCTATATCCTAATTGACATTGTCAAGCAACAACAGCCTACGTCAAATAAGAAATTAAATTAGGTTAGGATAACGACCTTTGGGGTCAGAATGTATTTTTACCTATCAGGTCCATAACTATAAATATTGTTCTACAGTCTCAATAAAGGTACATAAACCAATTCACATGACATTTATTGTTAGCTTTGCAAATGGAGGCTATGTTAGCATTTTCAAACTCCGATCGCAGACATGGCTTTTATAATAAAGGCAATCAACAACACTTACTAACTATAGGTGACAAACTTAAGTAAATGATCTCTTGCATGTAGTTGTAACCCTATATAGACCGTTGGACATTCTATATTTGAAATCTGACGTTAACTACATGCTAGATGTCATTTACTTAAGTTTTTCACCTTTAATGAGAACAGGTCACTCTACGAACAAAACTTGCAACTTGACCAGTTCTATTGCTGTTGAGTATAGGAGAATAATTAAGTAGGTATCAAGTTACTTAGCAATGGTTGCTCCTGGTATGAGTATATGTATTTTTTTTATATCAGCAGACAAAAGACGAGGCTTTTACAATGGGTAGTAAACGGTTGCCTATCGGCTTCAATCCGAGTATTCTATTCCCGAGCCTTGCTAGTTCTCTTGGCGTAGGCAGGCACACAGGCCACCTGATGGTAAGTGGAAACTGTGACCCATAGACATTCGCATTCACAAGACCGCAATCCTAAGACTGCTTTTGCGTTGCCAACCCTGAGGACTAAGATGGAATGCTTCTATGCTAGTCATTTCACCGGCTGTCTTATCCCCAAACTGGAACACAACAATGCAAACACTGCTGCTTGGCGGTAGGTTAATGGATAAGATGGTGGTACCAACCCGGACGGACCCTGCACAAGGTCCTCCCACAAGTCTCTGTTTCTACGTATCTAAAGTTTTCCAAGGGAATAACGATAATCTATGCGGACGAAGTCACGGGCTGAAGCTAGTCCTAGATAATATATTCTAACTTTAATTTTGTTTTGCGTAACTAAAAATTAATTTGGAAATTTAAGTTAAGGCAACGGACTCAATCCACGAAACACTCGGAAGTGAAGTTAAGTATGCCACGATGGACCTTAGGGTCAAGACTATCAATCAGCAAAAAGGCTCCGGAAAATGATTGCGGCAAGTATATTTTAAAATCACGTAGGAACCAACCTATATCTATGGCAGGGATATTGTTTTAAACCGGAAAAAAGACCCAATCCACTTGGTTGGATCGTTACAGCAATAAACAAGCTAGAACCAGTGTCATACAAAACCATTATTCGCAAAACGGATCTAAGCCTCTTAAATCCTAATATCTCGAAAAGTAATGAAAAACTGCGAATTATTTTTATAAATACATAAAGAAAAGCATTTTCGGACATTTTCTCCATTGTATAATTTTGTTTAATGTCAATCTATCAATGGACCCGATTCTACGTGCACATAGCTTAAATAGCCTAAAACTAAATTGTCTAATTTTAAGACATAGATTACACGGCAGATTTAACTAATGCTATTCCAGAATGTCAAGCTGACAATGTATAAGACCGCCTAAAATAAGAAGCGTCAGATTCAAATTAGCGCCGTCATGGCGCTGTCATTTGATTATGACAGCTGCTCATAGAATAGCAAAGTGTTTTAGCGACACCTAAATAAAATTAGGAAGTTCAGAGGCCAGAGCTGTAGAATCGGGTCCATTGTTTAAATGTTGTTTAAATGCTCCGTGAGCTTAAAACTGCAAATCGAGCGTAAGTCACGGCGGATTGAAGGCTTCTCCCTTAACTACGTCCTGTTTTCTATAGCATTATTTCGTGATTTGTACGAACGTATCCTAATCCATTCTCCCTCCCCTTTTGCCTAACATAGCTCATTCAAGCAAAGTCAAATCCCTGTGTCCGTTTCACTATGTGTTGGTGCACTAATCATTTCCACATGACTGGTTCCATTCGCCTATTAGCGGATTAATTTGATACCAATTATACTGTTACCCTTTATACGGAGTTTATTACGAAATGGAAGCGCTAGGGCTTCTAATGAGGAGATCATGGTTCGATGATATAATCGGACCTGATCAAAAGCGTTATTGTCATTAAGGCTAAGCCGAGCGTCCAATGGCTCCCTCATTGTAATTTCGTATTTTTGACATGCAATGCAATTTATAACGTTTTTTTTTTTTTTTTTATAGCATGGGAAGGCAATCGAGCACACAGGCCACCTGATGGTAAGTGGAAACTGTGACCCATAGACATTCGCATTCACAAGACTGCAAATGCGTTGCCAACCCTGAGGACTAAGATGGAATGCCTTTATGCTAGTCATTTCACCGGCTGTCTTATCCCCAAACCGGAACACAACGATGCGAACACTGCTGCTTGGCGGTAGGTTAATGGATAAGATGGTGGTACCAACCCGGACGGACCCTGCACAAGGTCCTCCCACAAGTGACTATTACTTTGATGAATAAATAAACTAAAGTAAACATTACTACTATTGTATTTTCTAATAACTAAACTATTGTCTTGAAGGAGATACGACATATATGCCAAAATTGAACGGAAAAAAAGTGGCCTGTTTTTTCCGTGTTACTCACTCATAGTTCAATTGTTTTTAAGTTTTCTGTAAACTCTATAAATTGTATTCCAATTCCAAAAATACCATTATCAATGAAGGTCAGTCATGCGTAAAAGACAGCGGGTTTTTATTCTCTAAGTCTCGAAAGATCGAATAATGCAATCAGTAGGATTACGTACCCTGCGTGCAGAGTATAGCTCTTAAGCAATGATTGTACTTAATTTAATTTTGACTTTAAATTTTTGCCAGCTAATTATAATGTGTAATTCTAGTCTCAATATTCACAATTAAATCTCCAGAATAATGTTTGACGTAGCCATTGTTTTTTTTTTTTTTTGTAAACTTTAAGGGATTAATGCCTTAGTAAATAACTTTTTATTTTATTTTGTTTATATAGTATATAGCACCGGTGGTAGGATAATGTAGGACGTTGTTGCGGGGTCGCTACCACCATTTTACCCTTTAATTTACCGCTAGGCAATGTTCGCATTGTTATATCGTCGGTGATACTGCCAAACCGAGTAACTAACAAATATATGATAGAGCAAAATAAACCTTACTGTCTTATTAAAAAGGTGCATTTTACTCCTTATTAAAATTGATACTTACGCGGCTTTGCACTTTCACCAAATGCAAATGCAAATGTGACAAAGTATACTTTAATTAAATTAGGATTATAGTTATTTTATGATAATGATAAAAGAGGTTAAGTTTTAAATTTCAGTACTAACGCCCAAGTTTAGAGAGGGAGCGTTCTAAAATTCAGTTCAGTTTAAAAAAATCAAGTCTTTGGCCGCCGCGTCGCGGTTTTTTATTATAAATACCAAGTTTGATAAAAACCTGTTGACGTGTCCGGGTTACGTATTATTATATTTATGTTACGTATTTACGCGTATTTATTTTATATACACGTATCATGTATACATTTTATTTAAACAGTTTTTTTTTCAACTCTTTTTTTTTCTTCGCACCGGTCTTTTTTTTCTGTTTCGCCTACTGGTTGACTGGTAGAGAATGCCATTGGGCATTAAGTCCGCCATTTGTACTTTACTGTATTTATTGCAAATAAGTTTAAATAAATAAATAAAGTTGTTAATGCAATTTGGACCAATCCGTTAATTGATTTCTACGTAGCACTTCCATCTAAGCACTTTGACCATTCAAGCCCGCTTCTAAGTAGATGGCATATCTAGCCGAGGCGCCATGCGCACTGACTAATCCGATTGCTGATTCAATATCGCGATTAATTTCCGTCTTTGATTTGGTCTCTCAGTCCATGTAATCTACTTGGACTGAGTGTCCTGGAATGGGAAATCACTACTGTGATTAGTCTGTTGTTGCTGCGATTAGCTGATAGTAGATGGATGGAACTGGTTACTGATAACACACACAAACTCACGCCTTCATTCCCAGAGTGGGGTAGGCAGAGCTAAAGAATTACCAACAAGTCTTAAAACATCTTGATAATTCTGTAACCACATTTTGCACAAGTAGGCTAAGATGTTTAATGTTACTGATAAGTTACCGAGTAATTCAAGAAGATACGAGGTTGGACCGTGCCCTGGTACACAGTAGATTAAAAACACTAACAGTAACTGATCACAAAAGGTGACACAAGTGCTTGAAAAACAGTAAAAGACAACAGTAAAAGGCGATATGCGATCAGATAATTAGATACCTTATAGTTTTTGAGAAAAAGACCCTATCTATCTATCTTTTAATGAGTATTATATAATAGATTTGTTTTTTCTTTCATTAAAAAAAATATTTACTATATTACTTTTATTTCTATTATATTTTACTTTGTTTTATAGTACTACATACTAGCTGACCCCGTGAACTTTGTTGAACAGGCCTTTTTCTCAAAAACTATAAGGTATCTAATTATCTGATCGCATATCTATCGCCCTCACCTTCGGTTCGGGCCACAAACACCTGCGATCTGAGGCATTTACGAATTCACCGCCTAGGTATGTAGATGTCTTTTTGCAAGCCAGTAATATGTATTGTACCGACCGTCGATTAACTGTAAACATCGCTGTGTAAAATAGTCTAAATGGGGTTTGTCTACGTGGCACACCTTCGCACTTACCACGCGTCTCGCTGGAATAGCTTCGAAAATGTTTGCATGGATGTGGCATACATTCGCACTAACGTGGATCGAGGTAAGGATATTCGCGAATATGTGAATCGATGTGGTGTACTTTCACAGTAACAATCATCGCATTTTAGTGCTTTAGGAATACAGTGAATCGTAGTGACAAACATTCGGGAATATGTGAATCGATGTGACGTTTAATCGCAATAACTTGCGTCGCATTTTAGTACTTTAGCAATACAATGAATCGCTATTTTGAACTTCGAAATTCAGTATGACAGTCGCGCACAAGTAGGCTAAGATGTTTCTCAGTGTAATATTAGTGAGAGGTGGCAAGCCCATCGCCTAATAGTACTACAAGCCTTTATTCCCTTAGTCACCTCTTACTTACGACATCCACGGGAAGACATGGAGTGGCACTATTCTAACCCGGCAACCGCACGGCAAAACTATTCAATTGGTTTTTATAAAATACTATTAAACTATACTCGAAACTGTAATTAAATTCCAAAATAATAACCTCAACCGACGCACATTCGCTGTGATTACTGCATTTTGGTTTAAGTGTAGGTATTTTTATCAATTAAACTGACCCTAATATTACTGGTTACACGAGTTCTCATTGATATGTTTATGAAATAATATTTTAATAAAGAAATAATCAAGATGGGAACTGTCAGATTTTGGAATCTAATTAGATTTTCGAGTATAAAAAAAATACGATACAGGTTCCTGAAATAAAAAAAATGTTACAGAAGTCTATATGTAAATATAAATATCTGGGTACAGTCGACTTTACATTGTAACGACACTGTGACAAAGTTGTCCCGTTAGTGAGCAAAAACAACACTTCAGGCGCATTCTCGGCTGTCCTGCTCTACCAATCATGACTTTGCTCACTGAATTTTATTTATTTATTATTAAAAACTAATTGCACAGTATAACAGTTAGAAAACCAAGGCACTGTGAAATTATAGATACTAACAAATATCGAAAATTACAATAAAGATACAATAGAAATTTCACATTAGATAATTGACTGATGACAGAGGGTTGAGGGGTGACGCTTCATTCTCGTCCCTATCATACATAAACATAACTACATTCCATACAAATTTAGCTTCAGGCGCAGGCGGTAATTTGTCATCCCCTAATTAAGATCGATTTCCACGTTTTATTAATATGTTGTAGTTATTGCATAAAACTATTTTTTTACGTTACCACTTTATTTTTACATGTTGTTTTTTTGAGAATATTTATTTTTAATTACCGGCATTGCTCTGTTACAATTTCAACGTGCCTCTAACATATTATTTGGTGTTTTATTTTTAATACTTCCGCAGGCACCCAGAGATGGGCAAATTTAAATCGACTAATGATTAACGATTAAGATTAACCTATTTAATCGCGACTAACGATTAAAAATGACGATTGATCAATCTTAATCGTAAGAGTTTCGACTAATTTAGTCGCGACTAAATTAATCGTCGATTAAATGGCAATGACTAAATTTTTAATCGATTGATTAATTTGATTAATTTTCTTTCGATTGATATCAGTAATAAATAAGTTATTTTTATTTTTTGGACTTCGTAAACCCTTTTCTAGGTAACCTTTAGAGGGTAAAAACAATCTTGTGTCACTGGAACAAGTTTTTAAATATTTATATCACATCACACAGCAAACCAACTAGAATGAGTTCCAAGAAAGTAAAAGACATTGAACAACGAGACATAACTATTTTTTCAAAGTGCTGTGCTGTCTTCTAATTTTTGTTTAAATGTTGTTTAAATGCTCCGTGAGCTTAAAACTGCAAATCGAGCGTAAGTCACGGCGGATTGAAGGCTTCTCCCTTAACTACGTCCTGTTTTCTATAGCATTATTTCGTGATTTGTGCGAACGTATCCTAATCCATTCTCCCTCCCCTTTTGCCTAACATAGCTCATTCAAGCAAAGTCAAATCCCTGTGTCCGTTTCACTAGGTGTTGGTGCACTAATCATTTCCACATGACTGGTTCCATTCGCCTATTAGCGGATTAATTTGATACCAATTATACTGTTACCCTTTATACGGAGTTTATTACGAAATGGAAGCGCTAGGGCTTCTAATGAGGAGATCATGGTTCGATGATATAATCGGACCTGATCAAAAGCGTTATTGTCATTAAGGCTAAGCCGAGCGTCCAATGGCTCCCTCATTGTAATTTCGTATTTTTGACATGCAATGCAATTTATAACGTTTTTTTTTTTTTTTTTTTATAGCATAGGAAGGCAATCGAGCACACAGGCCACCTGATGGTAAGTGGAAACTGTGACCCATAGACATTCGCATTCACAAGACTGCAAATGCGTTGCCAACCCTGAGGACTAAGATGGAATGCCTTTATGCTAGTCATTTCACCGGCTGTCTTATCCCCAAACCGGAACACAACGATGCGAACACTGCTGCTTGGCGGTAGGTTAATGGATAAGATGGTGGTACCAACCCGGACGGACCCTGCACAAGGTCCTCCCACAAGTGACTATTACTTTGATGAATAAATAAACTAAAGTAAACATTACTACTATTGTATTTTCTAATAACTAAACTATTGTCTTGAAGGAGATACGACATATATGCCAAAATTGAACGGAAAAAAAGTGGCCTGTTTTTTCCGTGTTACTCACTCATAGTTCAATTGTTTTTAAGTTTTCTGTAAACTCTATAAATTGTATTCCAATTCCAAAAATACCATTATCAATGAAGGTCAGTCATGCGTAAAAGACAGCGGGTTTTTATTCTCTAAGTCTCGAAAGATCGAATAATGCAATCAGTAGGATTACGTACCCTGCGTGCAGAGTATAGCTCTTAAACAATGATTGTACTTAATTTAATTTTGACTTTAAATTTTTGCCAGCTAATTATAATGTGTAATTCTAGTCTCAATATTCACAATTAAATCTCCAGAATAATGTTTGACGTAGCCATTGTTTTTTTTTTTTTTTGTAAACTTTAAGGGATTAATGCCTTAGTAAATAACTTTTTATTTTATTTTGTTTATAT
Source organism: Acleris emargana (assembly GCA_927399475.2). Lineage (NCBI taxonomy): Eukaryota > Metazoa > Arthropoda > Insecta > Lepidoptera > Tortricidae > Acleris > Acleris emargana. The sequence goes on along the minus strand of OV656835.1, from coordinate 7,397,678 downwards.
AGTATATAGCACCGGTGGTAGGATAATGTAGGACGTTGTTGCGGGGTCGCTACCACCATTTTACCCTTTAATTTACCGCTAGGCAATGTTCGCATTGTTATATCGTCGGTGATACTGCCAAACCGAGTAACTAACAAATATATGATAGAGCAAAATAAACCTTACTGTCTTATTAAAAAGGTGCATTTTACTCCTTATTAAAATTGATACTTACGCGGCTTTGCACTTTCACCAAATGCAAATGCAAATGTGACAAAGTATACTTTAATTAAATTAGGATTATAGTTATTTTATGATAATGATAAAAGAGGTTAAGTTTTAAATTTTAGTACTAACGCCCAAGTTTAGAGAGGGAGCGTTCTAAAATTCAGTTCAGTTTAAAAAAATCAAGTCTTTGGCCGCCGCGTCGCGGTTTTTTATTATAAATACCAAGTTTGATAAAAACCTGTTGACGTGTCCGGGTTACGTATTATTATATTTATGTTATGTATTTACGCGTATTTATTTTATATACACGTATCATGTATACATTTTATTTAAACAGTTTTTTTTTCAACTCTTTTTTTTTCTTCGCACCGGTCTTTTTTTTCTGTTTCGCCTACTGGTTGACTGGTAGAGAATGCCATTGGGCATTAAGTCCGCCATTTGTACTTTACTGTATTTATTGCAAATAAGTTTAAATAAATAAATAAAGTTGTTAATGCAATTTGGACCAATCCGTTAATTGATTTCTACGTAGCACTTCCATCTAAGCACTTTGACCATTCAAGCCCTCTTCCAAGTAGATGGCATATCTAGCCGAGGCGCCATGCGCACTGACTAATCCGATTGCTGATTCAATATCGCGATTAATTTCCGTCTTTGATTTGGTCTCTCAGTCCATGTAATCTACTTGGACTGAGTGTCCTGGAATGGGAAATCACTACTGTGATTAGTCTGTTGTTGCTGCGATTAGCTGATAGTAGATGGATGGAACTGGTTACTGATAACACACACAAACTCACGCCTTCATTCCCAGAGTGGGGTAGGCAGAGCTAAAGAATTACCAACAAGTCTTAAAACATCTTGATAATTCTGTAACCACATTTTGCACAAGTAGGCTAAGATGTTTAATGTTACTGATAAGTTACCGAGTAATTCAAGAAGATACGAGGTTGGACCGTGCCCTGGTACACAGTAGATTAAAAACACTAACAGTAACTGATCACAAAAGGTGACACAAGTGCTTGAAAAACAGTAAAAGACAACAGTAAAAGGCGATATGCGATCAGATAATTAGATACCTTATAGTTTTTGAGAAAAAGGCCCTATCTATCTATCTTTTAATGAGTATTATATAATAGATTTGTTTTTTCTTTCATTAAAAAAAATATTTACTATATTACTTTTATTTCTATTATATTTTACTTTGTTTTATAGTACTACATACTAGCTGACCCCGTGAACTTTGTTGAACAGGCCTTTTTCTCAAAAACTATAAGGTATCTAATTATCTGATCGCATATCTATCGCCCTCACCTTCGGTTCGGGCCACAAACACCTGCGATCTGAGGCATTTACGAATTCACCGCCTAGGTATGTAGATGTCTTTTTGCAAGCCAGTAATATGTATTGTACCGACCGTCGATTAACTGTAAACATCGCTGTGTAAAATAGTCTAAATGGGGTTTGTCTACGTGGCACACCTTCGCACTTACCACGCGTCTCGCTGGAATAGCTTCGAGAATGTTTGCATGGATGTGGCATACATTCGCACTAACGTGGATCGAGGTAAGGATATTCGCGAATATGTGAATCGATGTGGTGTACTTTCACAGTAACAATCATCGCATTTTAGTGCTTTAGGAATACAGTGAATCGTAGTGACAAACATTCGGGAATATGTGAATCGATGTGACGTTTAATCGCAATAACTTGCGTCGCATTTTAGTACTTTAGCAATACAATGAATCGCTATTTTGAACTTCGAAATTCAGTATGACAGTCGCGCACAAGTAGGCTAAGATGTTTCTCAGTGTAATATTAGTGAGAGGTGGCAAGCCCATCGCCTAATAGTACTACAAGCCTTTATTCCCTTAGTCACCTCTTACTTACGACATCCACGGGAAGACATGGAGTGGCACTATTCTAACCCGGCAACCGCACGGCAAAACTATTCAATTGGTTTTTATAAAATACTATTAAACTATACTCGAAACTGTAATTAAATTCCAAAATCCTAACCTCAACCGACGCACATTCGCTGTGATTACTGCATTTTGGTTTAAGTGTAGGTATTTTTATCAATTAAACTGACCCTAATATTACTGGTTACACGAGTTCTCATTGACATGTTTATGAAATAATATTTTAATAAAGAAATAATCAAGATGGGAACTGTCAGATTTTGGAATCTAATTAGATTTTCGAGTATAAAAAAAATACGATACAGGTTCCTGAAATAAAAAAAATGTTACAGAAGTCTATATGTAAATATAAATATCTGGGTACAGTCGACTTTACATTGTAACGACACTGTGACAAAGTTGTCCCGTTAGTGAGCAAAAACAACACTTCAGGCGCATTCTCGGCTGTCCTGCTCTACCAATCATGACTTTGCTCACTGAATTTTATTTATTTATTATTAAAAACTAATTGCACAGTATAACAGTTAGAAAACCAAGGCACTGTGAAATTATAGATACTAAAAAATATCGAAAATTACAATAAAGATACAATAGAAATTTCACATTAGATAATTGACTGATGACAGAGGGTTGAGGGGTGACGCTTCATTCTCGTCCCTATCATACATAAACATAACTACATTCCATACAAATTTAGCTTCAGGCGCAGGCGGTAATTTGTCATCCCCTAATTAAGATCGATTTCCACGTTTTATTAATATGTTGTAGTTATTGCATAAAACTATTTTTTTACGTTACCACTTTATTTTTACATGTTGTTTTTTTGAGAATATTTATTTTTAATTACCGGCATTGCTCTGTTACAATTTCAACGTGCCTCTAACATATTATTTGGTGTTTTATTTTTAATACTTCCGCAGGCACCCAGAGATGGGCAAATTTAAATCGACTAATGATTAACGATTAAGATTAACCTATTTAATCGCGACTAACGATTAAAAATGACGATTGATCAATCTTAATCGTAAGAGTTTCGACTAATTTAGTCGCGACTAAATTAATCGTCGATTAAATGGCAATGACTAAATTTTTAATCGATTGATTAATTTGATTAATTTTCTTTCGATTGATATCAGTAATAAATAAGTTATTTTTATTTTTTGGACTTCGTAAACCCTTTTCTAGGTAACCTTTAGAGGGTAAAAACAATCTTGTGTCACTGGAACAAGTTTTTAAATATTTATATCACATCACACAGCAAACCAACTAGAATGAGTTCCAAGAAAGTAAAAGACATTGAACAACGAGACATAACTATTTTTTCAAAGTGCTGTGCTGTCTTCTAATTTTTAGTCGAAAATTAATCGTGACATTTAGTCGATTAACATGACGATTGATCAATCGTCAATCGTATCATGCGACGATTAATTTAATCTTGATTAAATTAATCGCGATTAATTTTGTGACGATTGATTATTTAATCGATTGATTAGTTGACTAAAAAGTTAATCGATTAATGCCCATCTCTGAGGCACACGGATCAATTTTAGGGCTGACTAAATTATCACGGCCTCTATTCACGGCATTTGACATGTTGGAATTGTTTTTAACTCGACCAACATTACTATTGTAAATAGGAGCTATAAAAACTTTGACAATACGGTCAGAAACGATATGGTTTATACCGTGTGGAAAAGGAACCCTGGTCAAAGAATATATGTATGGACATTACCGCCTAGAATACCGGCCTTGGCTCATTGATTTTTTAAACTTCTTAGATATTCAATTTATATATGTTTCAGATCGAAAGTGAGTCGAAGGGTCGGAAGGGGCCGCCCTAGGCGTACTTTTTTGAATCAAATCGGAGAAATACTGGAAAAGGGCCGAATCTTAAGTACCCGAAAACGACGTGCGTGCATGACTCGATGTATGAATGTTGAAGAAGCTAAAGAAATTTGTCAAGATCGTAGCTAGTGGAAAGACTCTGCCTTACCCCTCTGGAAAACAGGCGTGATTTAATGTATGTATGTATGTATATGTTTCAAACTCCTTAAGCTCATCTTTTACAAAATAATACCCATCAGCCATCAGCCGTTTGTATTTTAAGTATCGTACAAGAAGTTTCCACGGTGCCTCAAACACCAACTGAAAAATGCTAAGAGCCCTTTCATCTTAGCGTTTTGGTCGGCGGTTTCTCGGCGGAGCGGGTACGCGGCGAGCACGCTGCAATATCTTCGCGATTATTAGCCGGCAGCGTGCCGCCGCGGTGACGCCGCGTGGGCGCGGCGATCAAGCCGCGTACGCTCACTAATGTTGATATTAATTACAAAATGGACTCCGACGAGCAGATACTTCTAGCTGTTTTACTGACATGGAGTTCCCGCTCATTTGAAAGTGACTGTTACGTGCTTTATCGTAAACATATTACATGTGCCTCGAAAAAGTTTGTCAAAAACCTGAGAATGAACAAAAATACTTTCAATGAGCTATTAAAATTAAATGTTAATTTTATTAAATCTACGGGCTCAGCTATACCGCGGCGGCATGCTCGCGGCAAAATAATCGCGAAGATATCGCAGCGTGCTCGCCGCGTACACGCCGCGTTCCCGCTCCACCGAGAAAAGCTAGTGTGAAAGGGCTCTTAGGAGCTGTCCAACTATAAGGGGAGAGAAACATTACCGCATTTTGTATGAAAATAGGGAATATCCATGACTTTTTTGACAGCTTTAATAAAAGCAGTTGAGAAAAATCATTTTTTGAATAGCCATAAAGACAACAAAGATAAAAGCCAACCAGGATCTGTTCCTATCTCTTTCTAGCCAATTAGACCGACATGTGCATACCGGATTTCTTTCTCTAATTGGCAGCTTAAAATGCTTCTATCACCCGTATCTCATGGTAGCTTTAATTTTTATTTCGCTTCTGGTGATAATTTTTACGGTATATTTGTTTTGTTTAAAAATTCACAATACTGTTAAAAGACAGACTCTCTGCCCGGAAGACATCCCTAAAGCGGCAGAGAGACAATGGATGCAATTAGCACAGGGCCTAGAGGCGCATATGGCTTTTATTGTATGGTTTGTAACTCGGCCACCGTTATAGTCCAGTAAATAAGAGCTACCAAAACGGGTAGGTTCCGTAGTTAAAAGTCTCAGTCCAAACCAATATTTATTTATCAAATGTTAAATTATTCTAGTTCAGCCAAGCATAAGAGCGGTAACCTATCACAAACGCGAATTTTTTTTGACCGAATTTCATTTGACCGAAAACGTTTCGTTTTTTATTCGTTTCTCCGATGATTTCGTCAATTTTTTATTTCACCATTTGACTTTAAGTAAATGGTTCGTTAGTCCTAGCAACTTTTCTCCTTGTAGTCACGTGCCCTATGTATTGTTACGTATTTTATTTCAAAGCCCATTTTTCATTACACCAATGCTACAACTAGCCTGTGGATCGTTTTGTTTTTTTTTTTTTTAATTTGAAAAAGGGGCAGACGAGCAAGCGAGCCACCTGATGGTAAGTGATCATCGCGACCCATAAACACCAGAAGAATCGCAGGTGCGCTGCCGGCCTTTGAGAAAAGAGTAGGCTCGTTTTTTAAAGGCTCCCAAGTCGTATTGAGTCGGAAATACAGACGCCGAAAGCTGATTCCACATAGATAAGGTGCGTGGCAGGAAGGCCCTTGAAAAACGCGCGGTAGTGGATTTCCAACTATCAAGATGGTGTTGATGAAATGATAGTTTGGTACGAGTTGTACGATGGTGGAATCCAGCGGCTGGTATCAATTCGAACAATTCCTCAGAGCACTCTCCGTGATAGATGCGGTAAAAGACACAGAGGGAAGCAACATCCCTCCGCAGGGCCAGTGGATCCAGATTTTTGAGAAGCCATTTTTGGTCAAGAGGAAGAAGTTGATATTGGGGTGCTCCGGCCCAAATATGGGAGCAATATTCCATGTGAGGCCGTATTTGTGCCTTGTAAAGTTGAAGGCGATGAGCCGGCGTGAAATACTATATATATATATATATATATATGTATATATGTGTATATGTGTATTTTGTTTCTTAACCCATTTTTCACTTCATTAATGTTACATATAGATTTCGCTACGTTACGTCAAATATTCATTTCGGCCAAAAAATCTTGCTTGTAATTAGTTTCAACTATCTACAAAATGCAACGAGTAAGACGAGTCAGGGCAGAACCGACTCAGATAGGTTAGGTTAGAAGGCCAAGGCGGGAGCTTTGCTCCCGCCTTGGCTTTCGAGGTTATTTTTTTTCTTCCCCGAAAAACGAATAAACCGAGCCGTAATATTGGGCAAAGGATACTAAGGTAAAATCAAAAATAGGAAAAAGACAAATAGACAAAGCATTACATTGGACAACTGTTGATACGCCGAAACCAGTAATGAGGTATAGATAATTTGTCAAATCGTTAAAAAACCAAAACATAATGAATAAATAAAACTATTCGAAGTGATCATTCGGCCAAACGTAAAAAAACCCAAACCATAATTGACGAAAAGTATTTGTCGAACCAAAATTCGGTCAACATTTTTCGAAGTTGTGATAGGTAACCCATAAGAGCATATGGAATTGAACGAAAATTAAATACTTGTCTTGTATTTTACTCGGTAAAAGAATAAAGCTTTTGACATGTTAGCGTGTTGTCAACGTAACGATATCGAGTAAGAATAAATCATGACTCGTTAGGTCACAGTCAGTTCGTTTATATTATTCAAGAATAAATATTTAAAATTATGTAACCTCATTTCTGAAAATAATAAGAAATTAATCCGAGGAAAATCTCTTACAAAATTGACCTAATCTGAAACTAAGCTATTATTTATGTTGTGGCTATAGGAATGCTTTAATAAACGTACATAGAGAAATAAAGACTTACCGTATTAAAATGTGCCTACTTAGCTCCCCCGCGGGTTATTACTCTCCATAGCTATATTAAGGTAATTTTTATTGTAAATCATTCTATTGCTTCCATTCATTGCGCGGCTGGATGTATACATTATTTTTAGAAAATGTGTCATCGACCTTGATTTATAAGTAAAAAACGAAATAGGCACAAGTAATTAAGTACATAGAAAGGGTGGCGGTCTGGTCGCATAACAACTATTGTCATAATATCGATTGTCATAACACTTTACGCATAAAGTTGATGCTCATAATTTTTTTTTGGCATAAATTATACTAGGCATAATTTGTTCCTTGTCATAATTGTACGGAGTCATAATTGGTTTAATCATAATGTAGAAAGGCATACATTTATTACGTCAAAATATTAATATAATATAAAGTTAGTGCCAAAACCGACTCGGATCGCGGATAGGTTAGGGTTATTTTTTTATAAAAGAGCGGAAAAAGTTTATTTATAAAGCCATACCATTATAAAGTATGGTTAAATCATTTTATGCGCATCAAATTTATGCACGTTACACAATATGTTCTTAAACATTATGATTAAAAACTTTATGCGCATAAATGTATGACAATTTACAGTTATGCGCAATGATGAGTATGACGAATCCTTGTATGCCCATCAAAAATATGACTTTAAACTTTATGCAACCCGACCCCTACCCACATAGAAAAGCTTTATTAAGGCTCTGTCATCCCGGCTCATAGACACCTCCGGAGATCCTAGAGCTGGCAGAGATGTACAAAATACTTTTCAAAAAGTATTTAAATACAAAATGCAAATACTTTTTTAATATAGTATTTCAAATGCAAGATACCAAATACTTTTGCCTTTTGTATTTAAATACTAAATACAAAATATGTATTTTCAAAATACTTTATTGAAATAAAATACTTTATGGTAAAATTACTGGTTTTCTTTATTTATTAAAGATTTTAAAATCACAAGCTCTTCAAAAAGAGCATCTGACATGTTGCGTCACACACGTTGTTTTTACTGAATCGCGGAATGCTTTAGAAAAATGAAGCTAAGAATAAAAAGTATTTTGTATTTTACAAACCATTTTACAAATACAAAATACGTCTCGAATAGTATTTCAAATAAAATACAAAATACTTTTAAAAAAAAGTACTTAAGTACAAAATCCAAAATACGTATTTTGTATTTTGTATTTGTATTTTAAATACAAGTATTTCAAATATGTCACAACTCTGAGAGCTGGTGCTTACCTCTCCCAAAGGATTGGGCTAGCTATCCAGAGAGGTAATGCAGCCGGTGTCATAGGGACCAAGCCGCGAGCGGACCTGCTAGAGGGGGTGTTCTTTTTACAGTGGTGATTATTATTTACATCTTTAATATTTGTGTGGCTTAGTTTTAATTTTAATTTTAATAAGTTTAGTTCTAACTTTTAATTGTAGTACCTATATTACTGCCCTGCAGAGCCTAAACCGCAGTAACTGCAAATTTTTTTTTCGTTACTTTTAATCACGAGATCAATACGCATATGTATATCTAATCGGTGTGTGATTCAGACAACGGGAAATATATTTAAAAAAAACGTAGTTATGCAGTACGTACAAGTGCTCAATGAATAATCCACATTGAAACCACCTAAAACGCCGCAATTGGCATTTCAACTTCAGTTTTCCAAAGGTTTACTAGTTAAAACGCAGTAAGTGTGTTATTTTACGTGCAATTTAGCTTTACGGCAACCATCAATTCTTTCATGAGATAACTTATTAAAATGCAGCAACAGATTTTTGTATTAAAAATCATGAACTGCGTTCCTCATTTTGTTCATTTTATCAATTATTTCCTTATTAAACTGCAGTAAGATGTACGGAAAGTGAGTTTTAAGAAGTATTCTTAACAAATCTTGACATTGTGTTTACTAACTAAAGCGCAGTTTAGGAGTTAATACTTAATTTTAGTCGGCTCATCTCTATCTAAGTCCCTTAGTAATTACTATTTAAACCGCAGTAGCAAGACTTTTTACTAACGTTTAACCGGTAACATTAGTTAATAAGAAACCAAATTACTGTCTAAAGTGCAGTGTCAGTCTGTATTTACTGCCCTTTAGATGGCAATTCAATAAATTTCTTAAAGTTGTACCATGGTTGTGTTGTCCTTTACTGCGCCTTAGTCTGTATTTGTTGCTCAATCAGTCGTGTCCTAGACGCCGTGCGAGGAGGGCAGGTGGGCGTCGCTTGGTTTTTCAAGTAAGTAGGTACATCAAAATTATACCGCGGCGTTGGATAGGCTCGTCGTAATTAACGTACATTGATTTACATATTTTAGTTTTTTGAAAAGGCTAGTGTTCATATTAGGTATTACTTATTTAGTGAGCGGACTAGGTTATGGTCGATGATAAAATAGTATACCTAATGCCTACGTTTCTTTAACTTTCAACCAATGAATCCAAAGCTTTTCATGCAATCCAATTTTGATTATCTGCTAGTTATCCGATTGACTTAGTTAATGTTATGATACCTATGTAGTTCCGATTTTAACTTCATAATGTTCTAAGTAACAGATCGTTACTTTAGGTATTTAGTGTTAGTTTTGTTCTTATTGTTTTCGTTTACGTCAAATTTCAAATATAGCAGCAGGAGATCATTTTCTTAAGTTTAAGTATTTATTTATCTATATAAGCATGTTTATCAGTGCTTCCTATCGATAGTACTTACAGTCCACTTCATAAATATATGTACACTTTAATACCTTGGCACTTTAATAGACAAGGTACTAAAGTGAACACTTATGAACTCGATTGTACAGGCCTAGAGATTCCTTTGTTACTAGGTATATTTATGTGAGATTGTCTCCCAGATATTATAAAGTAAAATTATATAATATCATTGGATAGAATTAGGTACTTTCAAGACTCTGAAATCAACTAAATTATTATTGCTTTATTTTCATCTTCTTGAATCTCAAATGTATGTATTATTTTTTAGAAGAACATTTAATTTTTTGATATATATTTTAAAGCAACCCAAAAACAATTTTAAACAAAACTTTCGTAAGATACATTAAGGAAATCACACCTGGTTACTTACGTATATACTGTAGAAAAACGCTCGACATGTTTCAGGCTCATCTGGAGTCCTTAGTCATGAGCCCGAAACATTTCAAGCGTTATTCGACAAAATTTACGTGAGTGACCCGGACGGTGTCATCTCCTTAATAACTCGAAAACAATTACTAGAATAGCGTGCCTTTAACCCTTAATAAGGCAGAGGCAATATATTTACCACATATCAATAAACTGAAATTTGACTTTACTACCTACATTTTATGATACAATTTTAATAGTATTATCCCGAAAAATAACTTCATGTATTTTTACTCTTTAGAGACTTGCGATTCTATTACTGTATTTGATGTTGGTCTAGTATTTTTAGTTAACGAGGCCTTATTAAGGGTTACTCTCTATAAGTCTGATTAACGAGTATTTTAGTGGTTAATAATTAACATAGAATTAGTTTTTATAATGAAGCAAAGATGCGTGTTTAAGCCAGTTTAAAAATTAACCAATGATTGAGGCGGTTTTATTTTAATTTTAACATATAACTATTAGCAGCTTTGCTGCTTCAATTTAGGTTTTTATAACATAATTTTGATCTCAGTTGAGTTATTTTGTGGCAAAGCCACAGTACTTAGCGATGATATTTCTATCAATAACAATGTTAAGCAATTAATGCGATGCAAATAATTAAGAGACTATAATAACTGTGTGATAAATGTCATTATAAATGTCTGATTAATAAGTATCTTATTTCAATAAGTACTGTTTTTTTTGTATTTTAGAAGGTTTTTTAAGCATTTTAGTACGTAGTAACTAAGTTTTATTTCTAGCAGTTTTAAGTTGGGTTGTTATAACAAATGTTGATCTCAATCGTGTTAGTTTAATTATGCAGCAAAGTCATTAGCGGTTATATTTGTACCAATGAAAAGGTCAAGCTGCAATACAAAGAATAATTATAAGAATATGCTCAAAATTAGTGTGATAATCGGTCGTCCTTTATTTTTTATAAAACTATAAGGTTTACTTAAATAAAAGTTATATTTCTCGAAAATATGCATTTCATTTATGTGAAAACGCAGTACCTGGAGTTCGTAGCACATACACTTTAATCACGATACTGACTTAAATGCAGTGTAAATGACTCTGATACTGCATCTTAGCTTGCAATTGACAAAAAATAACACACGTTTTTGCAGTACTTGGTTTTTTTACGGCATTTTAGTCAGTATAACTCATCTTTTTAGGGAAAACTCAGAGTGCCGTAACGGCTCTGAATTTAGAAAAATCCTTTTTTTTTAGCTAATGACACACTCAAAGCATTTTTTTTGTATAATCATATTTTTCGTGCTTATTACTCTTTATTGAAAGTCAATCATTAACACAAAAAACATTAGAAAGGTAGAAAAATTACACTTCAAAGACATTTTTTACGTTTTCTCGAAATGAACTTTTTGCACTTACTGCGGTTTAGGCTCTGCAGGGCAGATTATATCAAATAAATAGAAAAGATCCAAGATCCAGGATCAAATACTCGCATTAATAACACATGTTGCAATGGGCATCATCCGAAAAACACTCTTGTCTATTTTTACAAACAATCCTACAGTGCAACAGTGACTACGGCGCCCTTTGTGACATAATAAATGATGGAATCACAACAGTAACGAGCTCAAATACTCTAACTAGGTCTCCATTGGAATAGTAGCTGTTCAAGTTTTACTACAGGTTAGAGAGGTACCGGCGAATTTCCAACTGCCGCGGTATTCCGTATAGAAATAACGCGCCGTCTTGAGTCTGTGTTGTTAGCTTGGTAAAAACACTGAAAAAAATGGTCGCTTCTAACAACATTGTGATTGTTTTGCAAAAGCGTTTTGATTCCATTAGAGCCTGATAAGACGTTAGATACATTAATTAAAATGTTAGTTGAATCACTAAGGAACTTGCAGATGTTACGAGTTATACGTTATGGTTGACATAATTATTGTTCTCAGTTTTTGTTAACTAAGAGAAAATCTCTCTTGGCTGGCTCACATTTTTTTGAGTGGTTTACTTGGTACATGTGGAATCACAAGGCTCAATTAGCATAAAAACGTTTAGCATGATTTAATTTACCTAACTTTAAAATAGCATAATAAAATCGTAACAATCATTTTCTTGTTGTTATGCATTTTAAATTAATTTCTTCTCTAGGTTAGGTTAGAGCTTTGACAAAATTAATAGTGGATAAAGTCGTTAGATTTGTCTACTTTTTAACTTATAGGTATGTAGGCGTTTTGTTATACATTTTAATTGTTACATTTTTGGTTTGGTTTATCATACATCGAATTAAAAAAAAAACGAAAATGAGAGTTTGGTATACTTTTTCGAAAACCAATAACAGTTTTTTGGTAAAGTTTGGGTTGTGTTGCAAAATTGGCGAATAGTGCCTTCATTCTTTCAAGATTTTTTTGTAAATAAGTTGGTAAACTACACAATTGAATGACAACAAGGTAACAGATTGACTGATTTGTTTAAGTAATTAGGTACGCAGTTGCCTTAGTAACTAGGCCCTACTTGGTAATGATATGGGAAAAAAACGTGTGATGAGCTGTCTTGGATGATTTACCCTGGAAATATCGAAACTCATTTCATAGAACGATTCACTTCGCCGATTTTTCATATCATCGACAGGCATTTCCACGCGCAAGGGCTTTAATTTTATTGTGGTCACAAGTTTTACCTAACCTAACCGACGTAACGAATGCTTAAGATAACCTGAAAACTATAAGGTTTGGAAATTAAATTCGGTGAAATGATACATTCGATGAAATGTTTGTCCATATTTCAAGGGGATCCCGTCTTGGATGTTTTCTATGTATTTATCTAAATAAAAATGTTTATCTTTAGCCATAGAACAAGCATAGAGCTTACGAGTAATCTGAGACAGCAATTTGTGTGAGGCTGTCGTACGTAAAATAGAACTAAATAAATTCAGTTTCACTGCTCCTTTTCGACAAATAATAGCCCCGTTTTAATTGGCAGCGGTTCGCAATATTTCATATGGGTCTGTGAGCTTCAAATTTCAAAGAGATGCGCTTCCGTTGGGAAACATATCAGTGTAGTAGTTGCAGCGTTTGTCCTTGTTTATTTTATCGCGGGAGCAAGCAGAATTCCGGGGGGAAAAGAGGACTTTCTGTTTATCAGTTACGTGGTGGAAAATTTATTAAATCTGTTATTGTTTCTCTCGGAAACTATTACCGGGCATTATCCTTTAAATTAACTATGTGGCTAGACAAGTTGCTTAGCGTTATCGTAAACAATTTTCGGAAACTGACAATAATTATGGGATTGATGTAGTTTACTTGTGGGAGGACCTTGTGCAGGGTCCGTCCGGGTTGGTGCCACCATCTTATCCATTAACCTACCGCCAAGCAGCAGTATTCGCATCGTAGTGTTCCGGTTTGGGGATAAGACAGACGGTGAAATGACTAGCATAGAGGCATTCCATCTTAGTCCTCAGGGTTGGCAACGCATTTGCAGTCTTGTGAATGCAAATGTCTATGGGTCAGAGTTTCCACTTACCATCAGGTGGCCTGTGTGCACGTTTGCCTTCCCATGCTATAAAAAAAAAGTGCCTGACGCGACCGTCTGACAGTTTACGTCAATCCTGTTCATTTTGAACAATTATTAACATCATCTCGTCCAATGCCTCTATACTTTTAACATCGAGCGTTGGACTGTAACGTTACACTCTTTCACACTTTTCACACTTCGCTCATCCGAAATCCCTACGCGGTAAATTAGTGACCCGCTGCTCTCAATATTTTAATACTTAGGGGATGCATTTCTAAAAATCCTTTTTCAGTGCACCTCTACAGGCTATTCAAGTAATATTCTTTTCAAATTTATAATCCCTAGGTCCAGCGATTTCTTTTAAGCTTTGACCGATCAGCCAGTCAGTTTCTTCTTTTATAATTCCTACTAGCTTTCGCCCGCGGTTCCGTCCGCGTAGAATTCGTTTATCGCTGCTCCCTAGGGAACTGTCCAAATTTCCGGGATAAAAACTTATGTCCTATTCCAGGACCAAAACAATGAGTGTGCTAAGTTTCATCTCGATCCGTTTAGTGATTGAAGCGTGAAAGACGGACAAACATAAACACTTTCACATGTATAATTGTATTAGTGTATATAGTACTAGTTTCTGCTGGTGAGCTCGTCCTCGTCGAATTCGTATTTTTGTCACGCCACGGGAACCGTTCATTTTCCGTGATAAAAAGAAGCCCATGTTACTAAGGAATAATAAGTCGATCACATTACAGCGTGTCGGTTGTAACGAGTGATATATCAGGTGACTATGTCGGTATCTTACGTTAATTCCATATTTTTTTCAAAAACAACGCATTTCGACAGTGATGACCAAACACCAGAATTTATTATGAATGGAAACATTTATTTTGAATCACTCTATCTATTATCGAAAACCACATTAAAATCTATTGCGAAGTTTGAAAGACCTAAGCTTTTCAACAGAGGGAGAGACGACGGTGGGAGCGGTTTTCGTTTTACGAGGAAAATATTATAGACAGGATTAGCGGAATATAACGTTGAAACTACAAATAAATGGACCTCTAAACTTTGTTACTGAACAACTACCATACATGATCTCTATTTCAATTCGGAAATTCAAATGGCGGGCTGTTGTTTTTATAATGAGCTAGTTTAACCATGAGTTTGCAGACAATTTAGAGTTGATCCTTCAGCCTGACAACATTAAGGCTGTGACAGCTGCCTTGCTTAAAATAGCTGCTTTTCTATTAAATTCAGTACTACAGTCGCCATTTGAGAATTCAGTGTGTTTTAGAATATCAACAGGGTTTAACGATTTCAACAAGAGTTAATCTTAGACTTTAAATACATCTTATGTACTGTTTATTTAGGATAAATAAAATATATATACTTAATTACATAATATGTTTATTAAAAGTTAAAACTAAGCTACTCAAATATTAAAGATGTAAATAATAATCAGATCACCACTATAAAAAGAACACCCCCTCTACCAGGTCCGCTCGCGGCATGGTCCCTATAACACTGGCTGCATTACCTCTGGATAGCTAGCCCAATCCTTTGGGAGAGGTAAGCACCTGCTCTTGATGTTTTTATGTTAATCTTAGACGTTTTTTTTACTGTATTTTGAGTCGTCCCGGTATGAGGAGGTTCACAATTAGGAGGCGTTATGTTATGTGCGTAATGCTTACTATATAAGTCGTTTTTACTTTGATGAATCTGTGAACAGTCTGTACGGATAGACTTTGAGCTCTATATAAAGTAATGAATTTCCCTGCAAAAAGGGCCACTTTCCTATTCCCCATCAAACATTAATGATTTTTTATAATTAATTAGTTTCTTGCGCAACTGAACTACGCATTAAATTAGTATTTAAATTATTTAAATACTAATTTAATGCGTAGTATTTTATTATTAAATTATTTCACCGTTTGTTGGATTTTGTGGTTTCATTATTTTATAGTATTTACAGGAATCAGTAATTTAAATTTAATTCACTGCTGTAATGTTATAATTTGATAAATATCTTTGTTAAATAACTAATAGCTGTACTATTTCAACGGTTCATTGCACCCTTTTATTTAAGTAATGTAACATTATGATAGATAAGGAGTAAGAAAACTATTTCGTAAATTATTATAAAACTTATTATGTTCTTTTCTATCAACGGTAAAAACAAGATAGTTAATTTGTTTTGGAGAAGTAAAAAGAGAAGAAAGAAATATTTTTATTGACAACATCCACACTCTCACTGTGAGAAACGATGGTAAATTGTGTTGACTGTAAAGCTAACGTTTTTTTTCCATAGAGAGAGAGGTCGTATACGTATAGCACGGGCTAGACAAGTTGCCATCAATACAAACGCTAGCCTTTGGTGATCACTGTCGCTATGCGCTGTCTTAGAAAAATGTATGGAATTAACGTAAGATACCGACATAGTCACCTGATATATCACTCGTTACAACCGACTCGCTGTAATGTGATCACTATCACTCGCGCTAATCGAATACCTAATGATGGTTTTGATTACTACCATCGTTATACGGCGCTATTTCCATACAAATGCCGGCCAAATGGCACTTTTGACGGTTGACAATCGACAGGGTTGACAGTTTATATCGTCTAAAGGATGACCGAGTTTAATTCAATCAGGGTTTCGTCTCACTTTTACGATCCTAAAGCTGGTTCAGGCTCCGAAACCTGCCGATGGAAAAAGGCAATTCTGACAATAACTGTCAATGTCTTTTACGACAAGCGTATTGTTGTATTTATTAAAAACCAAAATATAGCTAGGCCTTCCATTATTAATATTATACATATATAAGTTTCAAGACAAGCAGATCCATACTCAAGTGGAAGACATCGATCGCGCGTGTTTATCATCATCATCATCATGTCAGCCGAAAGACGTCCACTGCTCGCATCCAAAGTTCCCGAGTTCATCGTTGAAATTCAACTTGGCTAGCTTTTTCATTTTCGACATCGCAAAGCGACAGTGATCACTAGACCTAGAGATTTTCCTAGCACGAACGACGTGTTGTACAATGTCCTAAAACTCATTGACGTACTTACCCAACCGGAAAAAAAATACAATCATATGTCTTATGATTCATTGTGGTGCGTTTTAAAAATTAAAATAAGATTGATAAGTTAATATCAAAACTATAAATTTATTAATAATTCATATTTTACATAAATCAGTGAAATTCGCTCTATGATATTGAAGTTGTAATTATCGATAACAGGATTGTCGATGTTTTTATTGTGTCAAGCACTAACAACACGTCGTTCGTGCTAGGAAAATATCTAGGTCTAGTGATCACCAAACGCTAGCGTTTGTATTCGATGGCAACTTGTCTAGCCCCACTGATTATCTTTAGTCCTAGGCTTCCCGTCAGTAATATTCGTAAGGCTGGGCTTAAAACAGACGCTGTCGTCGTGTTCTTTAAACGACAACCCGAAGCCACCCGAGCCAGGTGCCAACGATGGTTAGGGGTGTGATGCTCTTAGGCCCGTATTAATAAACTGATCTCGACTTTAATGCCAGTCTCAAGATGCGTCAAAAATGACAGTGTTCTATGGGATGACGTTTACTTTGACGTATCTTGTGACGAGCATCTCAGCCGAGATGAGTTTATTAATACGGCCCTTAGAAACGACACGTCGACGTCAACGCCGTCGGTTGAATAAGTGAACAAATGAACCCGGCGAATCAGCGAGTTTACGTAAAACACATTTTAGCGCGTGCATTTTGCGAGTACGCTGCCGTAATACCAAAGAAGGCGGCTAACTGAAATATAGTAGTCGAACCATTTTAAACTCTATTGGTAACCCCATTAAATTTAAAATGCTAATACCACTACTGTGCACTTAGCCGCCTTCTTTGGCAGGACGGCAGTACGGCAATTGTAACTCACGGTAAGGGTACTGATTTGGCCGCGACGCGTCAGACTGTTCTGCCTAATTTGCAGTCCTATTCGTGAATATTAAAATTGTACCTAGTCTGCGTTCTAATACGATAGACTGACAGGCCATATCGACCAGCGGACGAATCGACAGTTTAGTTTCGCTTCCAATGAACATATCCCAACTCTGACTACGAATAGATTTAATTTCAAATAACGTAATTTTAAGATCTTAGATCTCTACTGGAATTTTCTAGAATCACTATCGTAGTACCGTTTTATTATTTAAAATGTTTAAGATCGAGGTCTATCTAATAGATAAAAATGCTTGGCCTAAATCCGAACTTAATCATTTTTTTTATTTCTTTTAATTCAAAGTTTTATCTTGTCTAGGGGACACCGTTGATGTAGGAAAACATATCAATCTTATGTGGTCGTCTTGCACCGTCTTATATACACATTAAGTAGGTGTTCATTTTTCCTTTTCTCCCTCAATCTCTCTCGTAAGATTTTGGTGTATTTTCCTGCGGAAATTACGCAGGTTATTTGTTTTTTTATTTTTATTTAATATTAATAGATTTCTATAATGCTAGTCTGTCGTACCATTGTAATATTAAATATATTTAAAAAATGACCGACTGCTGAGTTTCTTGCGGCGTTTCTTCTCAGCAGTGGTCTTGTGAAACGCTGGTAGATTCTTGACGTGTAAAAGTGCCCGTGCGGCCTACTTACTGAATAAACCTCTTATATCTTTTTATCTTTTTTACTATTATGCAAAGCTGCACGGTTTTTACAGATATCGTAATATTTTTCAATTTTTGAAAAAAATGCTTTGTTTGTCAAGCATTAGCAGGGGTCAATTTATTTTGTAGAACCAAAGTATTGCAAAGATAAATCACTAAAAATGTATTCAATACTGGCGTACAGGGTGTGTAATAATGGTTTTCCTGGTGAACATAGCGTCTATTCAAGAATTAAAAAAAATACAATATCTCAAAAACTAGTACTAACTCTACTCGTACTCGTAAACGTGGTTAAAAGTGTCATCAAAAATATAATCTCTTAAAACCCCTTCACCCGACTACCAAACACACTGTATAATATCGCTAAGATGTTAACCTTCAAACATCTTAAAAGCTGAATAGTGCGCTACTGCCTCAAACTTAGGTTTCATTATCAAGCGGTCTATTGACGACGCGCTGGCCTAGTTGGTAGTGACCCTGCCTACGAAGCTAGCGGTCCTGGGTTCAAATCCCGGTAAGGGCAGATATTTGTGTGATGAGCGCGAATATTTGTTAATGAGTCATGGATGTTTTCTATGTATTTAAGTATATATTTCTCTATATAAGTATTTATATCGTTGTCTAGTACCCATAGCACAAGCCTAGAGCTTAGTTTGGGACTAGGTCAATTGGTGTGACATTGTCCCTGATATTTAAATTTATTTATTTATCACCGACACAGAAAACTTCCAAGAAAAGATCCAAATAGGTGTTCAAGTGGAAACCTAACGCGGCGCAGGTTTGCTAGCTTTGTAGACTCAGTCACTTAATAATACTAATAGCGTTATTAAGTTAAGTGTTACACATACTTAGTCTAAAGATTACCTCTACTTAAATATGGCTAATCGGCAATTAGGTATGCATTATTAAAATCATCATTGCATCAGCCTTAGGACGCCCACAGCTGATTATTATATTCTAATACATTTGCTAAAGAATTTGCTATCAAATTGATATCCCATCAAAAAATAAATCAACTTTTGTACCAGTAGTACTTTAATTTATGGGTTGACTTTGATAGCAACCATTCTACATAAACATGTATTTTTTGAGGAGTTGGAATACGCCTCCATAATATTTTATTCGCCACTGGTAGCGGCGATAGTTACTCCATCCTAAAGTTATAGTAGTGCGCATGTTACTGTCTATTTTTCTTTTTGTCTTGATTTTTGAGGTAAAAAAACTTCCAAATGTAACTACGAGTATGTAATGCAAAAACGCATGTTATTTGAATGGTGTCATATGTTAAGCAAATCTAATTAGTGATATCGGAATAGAACAACGTCTATTCTATATTTCTTTCGATTTTACGTGATTTTCAGCGGGTTTACTTGAGATATTCACTCAAATATTTAGTGTTTTCAAAGTAGTTTTTTATGCGTACTTTAACTTTGATCATAGTGTTTTTATTTTGTTAACGGGAAACTAAAGGTCTCAATTTTTTCTAATTAGTCAAATCAACAAAACAAGAAAAATCGATTCTTGAATATTTTCATTTTATTATTTTGTCTTTTAGTTTCTTTAAAAACTAGTGTTAAACTTTGAATTTGATCAAAGTAACCCCAATACACGGTACTCAGTTATTTGTGACTTGGATCATTGTACCTAGGTTTTAACATAGGTAGTTTTGCGCCGTCCGTATCGTACTTTTTGTTTTAGTTAAAATGCTTAAGTCAAACCGCTGTTAAAAATATAAAACAATATTAATGTTAGGCCGAATGGTTTTATTCTATTAGGAATATAACTTGTTAAAAATGCATGTACAGGATGTTGTCCATCGCAGTGCTGACTTGCTCGAGTTAAATATATATTCGCTTAAACTGCAGGAAGCTTTGCAAGTGTGACCACCCCAATACAAACATTTATAGGACCGTATCCTGGGCCGTATCTTATAAACGTTCCAATTGGTCAAATTTGTGATAAAAATTGCAGAATTAACATTAAATTACCAAATCTTGTAATAAATTGTAACTTTTATCAGATAGGGCCCCGGTCGGTTCTTTAAAACGTTAAATTATATCTTAATTCTAATCGCATATATTAACAGTGTTAAATAACAATACCTAGATTATACATTAATGATTAGTTAATTAATTCACATCCCCTGGAGTTAATTTGAGCACATGTAGTATTTTATTTTAAATTTCGTAGTCTAATCATTAAATCTTTGGAACCTTGAATAATGATAACCAATAATAGCGACCCACGATTTTTTAACTATGTATGTGTACAATGCAAACCCACAGAGAATTTAAAGGTCGAGATTGTATTGTTCAAACTTAGAGTTCTTTCTTCGCGCCATTACCGCTTTGATTTATTTTGTTACTGTAAATTCAAGAACTTCACTTTCCCTATTCATTCGGACTAGAGCTCCTTATTGCGACGAGGTCTTAACAAAGGACCGTGCCATGTTAACGAAATAATTATGAACTTCAAGAAACAACGTCCATTACAATGCTTGTAATTTTTCTGCGCCAACTTTTTTAGAAACGAACTTAGTTTAATGTAGTCTTAAACATTACATAATTTTAAGTCACTAAAAAAATCCAACAATCACTTTAATTAATATAAGTTGAATACCAATGTGAATTTAGTGTGTGTTTTAGTGTCTAATTTAGGACAAGCCATTTTTTCGAAATCATTCAGGCGCTGCGCGTTTTTAACTACGTATAAGCTAAAAATTTAATTTTAATGAGCAATTTCAATAGTGCCTGTATATTTTTGATGACTTGACATTTAATTTTCTACTCCGAAAAAACCGCATCCTTAATAAGACTTAAAAACGAGCGATACAAACTTAAAAAACGTATTTACGGATGTAAAAATGTTCAAGGAGAAAACGTTTCTATTTAAATATTAACAAAGAAACCAAATAATGCATTTTAAATTAGACTGAATTTCCGCTGTCGGTCAGAGTTTACCTATACAGGCCTAAATCACTTTGCAAAACTACTTTTAAAAAGTATTATGACCTAGACTTAACAGTCTTATTCCGCAAGCCCAAGTAAGAAAAGCAAAATTCCAGAACACCGCCGTTATTTCTACAATGACATCACAACCAAATTAAATATCAGCGCATTGCTTATCTTAACTTGAAACAAACTTATTGGAAACTTAAAACTTACCCAGAGTGTGCATCGCCCGTGCTTGAAAGTTGTCGCTTGACCGGTTTGGAAAACTTGCTCTACATTCGGTTAAAATAAATTCACACCCTGTATTTATTGTCCTCGTTATTATAAGAACTTGGGGAAGAAGTTTGATTGTATTGATTTAACTTCAGGGTGTTCTTAAATTATCAGGGAACCGAAGACGCGGCCGGAGTGCGTAGCGTGCTCGCTCTCATACGGTCGCAGTCGACTGGCCGTCCGCTCGGCGAGTGAAGTATCCCCACTACCTTTCCTGGTAAAAGGTGATCCACAGAACGGTTGGAACAGCGCAGTAGCAGTAACATAGTAAATATATGCATAAACAGTAAGCACAAAATGTTATTTTATTGTTTAGAAATACAAGCCTACAAATCTTTAGAAATCCAACTGCTGGTTCAAATCCCGGTAAGGGCAGATATTTGTGTGATGAGCGCGAATATTTGTTGCTGAGTCGTGGATGTTTACCTACTATGTATTTAAGTAAGTATATATTTCTCTATATAAGTATTAATATCGTTGTCTAGTACCCATAATACAAGCCCAGAGCTTAAATTGGGACTAGGTCAATTTGTGTGACATTGTCCACAGTTTTTTTTTTTATGTATTTAAACAGGAGCGTAGCGAGGGCGGGATGCTAGTATCCTCATAAATCTGAATATTTGACAGTCGTGACGCTAAAATCAATCTAATAACATCTCATGTTTACAATCCAGTAATCCATTCAGCCACAAAGGAACAAAGATTCATACATACAAATAAATATACATACTCGTAGATAGTAATCCGTCCGTCCCTCAGTTTTGGTGCAACAAATGATACTACCTATAGTACATAGTTCATGCCACTGATGCATAATGAGAAGTGTTAAAAAAGGAGTGTGGTTTTATGGAACGAGCTTCAGCTAGTTTCATAATAGAGTATTTTAAAGTATTTTAAATACACGAGTATTTTAAAGCCTAGTAATTAGGTGCAGTTACATAAACTACTTTATCTGCGCACATATCATAAGTACTCTCAGATGGATTCAGAAGCCAACGACTTGACCACAAAAATGGCGGCAAAACAAACTCGTGCTACGTGTCACGAATATTAATGGTTTATATTAAAAAACATACTGAGTTGACGTTTCGTATCGATAATTGTTTTAATATTTATGGATACTAGAATAGAGACCCTCTTTAGTTTTGACAGCTGTTCCAAATTTAAACTTATATTATAACCCTACAGAAATCGATACTGTAATAAAATTACAGTACAGATTTTATCTACTACCACAGACATTAAAGTTCTCATAGTAAAATAGCTTGTAATAGGTTACTTGTGGGAGGAACTTGTGCCCGTCCGGGTTGGTACCACCATCTTATCTATTAACCTACCGCCAAGCAGCAGTGTTTGTATTGTTGTGTTCCGGTTTGGGGATAAGACAGCCGGTGAAATGACTAGCATAGAGGCATTCCATCTTGGTCCTCAGGGTTGGCAGTGCATTTGCAGTCTTGTGAATGCGAATGTCTATGGGTCACAGTTTCCACTTAACATCAGGTGGCCTGTGTGCTCGTTTACCTTCCCATGCCATAAAAAAAATGCTGGTCGTTGGGCTGGTCTGAACGCATTTTAGAGCACTAATGATAATTATGTGCGTAGATCATTTAGGGATAAGTTCGCCTTTGGGCGTAAGTTTTATAACAATATTGCGATATTTAAATTTTGGTGCAAGATTTTACAGTTTACCCATAAGTTTTATAACAATATTGTGATATTTAATTTTTTGTGCATTAAAGAGTTTACTGTTTGCCGTCCAAGCGTTTCGTTCGTTTTTACACCCTGTATAATTGTTAGAGATAGCTGCGTCACTCCAGTCTGTCAGTGGGAATGCTAGACTGTAGAAACCATTATCAGCGTAATTTCGCCCCTCCACGGCTTCCGCAGCCTACGGGTAAGACTTTAAAAGCCACTCTATGTACCGATCCGTTTATTTTCATTTTATTATTCTTTTCTTTTCTTTTTTGTATATTAATAAAAATCCAAGGCACCGTTTAGTATCATAAATATGAGGTAGGTTAAGGTTATGTTAGTTCTATATTTTTTAATAACTAAACCGATTATTCGGCATTGTAACCGCCGTCATTGTCTTAGCATATTATTCAAGATAAACTGTATAAATATCTTATCTTTTTAAAATGGACCCCTCCATATACTACCGAAGGGGTCCGTTGATTTTGACATCAAGAGCGGCTGGTAGTTATCATTATTTTCGTTGAAACGGCCGAATATCCACCCCTTTTGATTTTAGTCACTAAAATATTATTTAGAGCAGTTTAAATATAACACAATGAAAAGCAATTTAAAGTATTTAATTTATTACATACATACATACCTTCACGCCTTCATTCCCAGAGTGGGGTAGGCAGAGCTACAGAATTACCAACAACTCCAAAAACTTGTTGATAACTCTGTAACCACAATTTGCACAATTAGGCTAAGATGTTTAACAGTATATATTAGTGACAGGTAGCAAGCCCATCGCCTAACAGTACTACTGGCCTTTATTCCCTAAGTCGCCTCTTACGACTTCCACAATAATATAATAATATCGAATCTGTCATATACTTAGGTACCTGGATTTTCAGCTGGGGCACAAACAACACGCTCGGAAAATGATACAGCGATGCACTCAGAGGCAATAACACAGTGCACTGGATTCCAATGACTGTCAATACTTTGATGTAACCATAGCAAGCAAGCTAGGTTAAGGTTAGTTCTAAATGATTAATAACAAATGTATAAATTCCTATCTACTACGAATGTACTTTAAAATGACGTGTAAATTTATATTTAACAATAAAAAACAAACAATCAATCCCTGCGGCTCTATTTTACAGGGTCAGAAATATGGCTTTTGACGTGTTATAGTTTTGTTTTTGGTCGACTAATGTTTTACCGAAAATTGTTTCACATACGCTACGCGGGGCCCCTATATCTGGGCTGTTTGCCCTTCGGGCGTATACAAAAACAATTTGGAAAAATATAAAGTTGTTTGAAATTTCAAAATTTTTAATTCATATCTTTTATTAGTAAAAAGTATTTGAGAATTGAAACGTTCTAAAATAAAAATAATTATGTTAAATAAATCATTTAAATTATATATAATATATCACACTTTTGCCGAACGTCGTCGGTTGTGAAATGAAACTCTGCCAATTACATACATACATACATAAAATCACGCCTTCATTCCCAGACTGGGGTAGGCAGAGCTAAAGAATTACCAACAAGTCTTAAAACTTCTTGATAATTCTGTAACCACATTTTGCACAAAGTAGGCTAAGATGTTTCCCAGTGTATTAGTGACAAGGTGGCAAGCCCATCGCCTAACAGTACTGCAAGCCTTTATTCCCTTAGTCGCCTCTTAAGACATCCACGGGAAGACATGGAGTGGTACTATTCTAACCCGGTAACCACACGGCCACTCTGCCAATTGATTGTCGATAAAATGATAAGCAGAGCTCGGCAGGAGTGAGCCATTTTTACGTCATTAATGTCAAGTGTAGATATTAATATAGATACGCCTTAAACTAAATATAAAAAGAAAAAAAAAGCTTTATTAATATAATTAATGTACAAATCGAGTGGGTTATTTTATTTGTTATTGTAATAAATAACATTATAATTTTTTCTATATTTTCAATTTTCAACGCATTTCTCCTTGAGTTTAATATCCACTTATCGGTAGAAAAAAATCTTCCTATATCCACTGAAGTGAGTGGAGTAAAATTGTACAGTCACCAGCAATAATATATTATCGAACATTGGCCGCAAAAATATCAGACACGTCTTTATTACTACAGGTATAAGAACGTGTCAGATATTTTTCCGCCCAATATTACATAATATATTAAAAAGGCGACTGTACATTAAAAGAGTGTCCACATCTGTTCCTAAAACTAGGTTTGCTAAAAAAGCTTGCTATAATATTCATTTGTTTTGATGGCGACGTAAAGATCGTAGCAGAATGGCAGTCTAAATAAAATATTTTTTTTAGTTATTAAATTACACCACATCTACCATTGAATGACAAGGTATGTCCATGTTATGCAAACTCTGAAAACAGGTCACCCCAGCCGAGCTCTGATGATAGGATACCATTGTTTTTAACACGGTCGCCATTACAGTCATATAAATAAGAGCTATCGTAACGTTGACTATACGCAGGTCAAAGGCCATATTACAATACAATACATTACACTTAATTGTGCACCAAACAAAAACATTACAGATAAACAGTACAATAAAAAATAACACAGGTAAACTACAGGCGGTCTTATCGCTGATCAGCGATATCTTCCAGGCAACTAGGGATAAGGTAATATTGTTTGCCCAGCACACACAAGGCCCATCCATACATGTACATACAAAATCACGCCTGTGGGAAAAAGGGGAAGAGGGGTAACCAAAGACCACTTCTTTCCACCTGCTAACATCTTTCCATCCACTTTCGTGAGTTAAAACTCCCCATACTTAAAACTGAAACTCACAAAAAAAATCAAGCCCATACGTGTGGGGTATCCATGGATAGTTCTTCAAAAACTATATTGAGGTTTCTAAAAAAAAAAAACTAAACTGAATAGTTTGCGCCAGAGACACTTCCAAAGTGGTAAAATGTGTGTACCCCCCGATAGAAAATATGATGTACATTACCAAGGCTAGTTGACTCTTTTTTAAAGTAGGTCTCAAATTATTAATTATTGTCAGATTAGCTTAAAAAAAATATTACCATATTATATATAAGTATAAATCAATATAGCAATAAAACACAATCCAATCTTCTCTAGGAAGATTGGGGGCAACGTTGTACGGTGATTTGTAGGTCAGAGGTCAAGATAGTTTTAACCTCTGCACCACTGCGAGTCCACTTGAAACGAGAAGAAAGATGCCAGATATACGAAATAAGTCCAAGTCTTCAATCATTGTGCGACACAAAGGCATAAAAAGTACAAATCACTATCAGAAAAGAACTTTGAACACCTAATTACACAAAAATTAAAGTCTAAAACAAATTACACGTCCGCCATCTTTTAACGTTGCAAATGGCCACCACAACCTCAAAAGTCCACGGGTCATAAATGTCAATGTCATGTCACAGCACAGAATACTTGCAGATTACATAGGTAGCGAATTTCACTCGTATAAGGTCCGACATGAAGTTTGCTTAGATTCCTATGACGTCACACCATGTCCGACAGCTTTTTCGGAGATCAAAATAAAAAATAAAAAATTAACAATTTTAAATAGAAAATATGTAGCCATCTTACACTTTTAATATCTAAAATCGATAAATATTGGTTTCTTTAGTCTAATACTGCAGAAAATATTAATTTATTAAGCCAAATTTAATATGAGGCAAGTACCCTATTACCATACCATGCAAACTTCCACCGATAACTTCCAGAGCTGGCGATTACCTCTCCCAAAGGATAGGTTTGACTATCCAGAGAGGTAATGCAGCCAGCATCATGGGTACAATGCCGCGTACCGATTTGCTAGAGGGAGTATTCTTTTTGTAGTTGTGCTAGTTTTAAGTAGATAATAGTTTACTTTCTTAATTATTATAATTAATATTGTATAGTGTATATTATGTATAGTGTTATTTTTTGTATTTACTTTATTTGTTTAATTCTTAAAGAAAATTCTGGGAAACAATATCCATAATACAAGATAATACAAAATTTGTTCTCAGTAAATTTATGACCTTTATCTAAACTGATGTAGTCCCAGTTCGACGTTTAACGTAACGTAGGAAATTTTAAATTGAAAGTGTCATAAATTATTAATTTTACCGATAATTGGTTTGAACGAGATCTAAAACACTATTATTAGAACATCGATCAAAGTTACAACGAACTACAACAACTTTTATATTATGTTACTTGCTGCTACGGAACCCTTCACGGGGGAGTCCGTCTCGCACTTGGCCGCTTTTTTACTGTTGCAGTCAACGATGAACGCTTATTTGGAATTATTAAATAGTACATTATTGCCTAGGCAGTGAAGCAGGCAATTGCGGGCCGAGTATTGGTTACGAGGCCCGCAATAGCCGTTCCTGCCGAGGCATGTAGGTATAGTGCTTTTTTCAAAAATCGCAAGATACAAATCGCATATAAACAGAAACTTCACGTGAAATAACATCACTCTTTACCGCCTTTATGTTTATGACAAGGAGAAACGCAAGCTTTTTTAGAAAAAAAAAACTCAAGCTATTCCAGACACAGATAAAAAAGTTACATTTTGAATAAAATATGGATGTATAAGACTTGTGCCCTCATTTTATTATGGCCGTTTTCACTTTTAAAAAAGTTAAAACTAGATAACAATGAAATTTGTATGCAACATTGCGGGCTTGTGTAGCGAGCAGTTTTAATTTGGGAACTGTCTGTAAACTATGTACTTCGCATCTCAGTATGGAGTTAGTAATGTCAACTTTTCCGGTCAATTTTGAGAAAAATATATTTAGCTTCCGTTACTTTTCTGCGATAAACTAGCCTATGATGCTATGGCATAAAGGATCAGTTAAATAATAACAGAATAAAATCATATAAGAATTTCCAGAGCGGCGACACGGAATGTAGGATGCTCATCACACCAATTATTTTCACGCACCGGCGGTAATCCACCCGACTCACTTGCTTCGTAAACAGTAACTACCAAACCAACTACTTGTGGGAGGACCTTGTGCAGGGGCAAGCCTTTATTACGATCAAATTTGAGTACGGCTTGAACCGCGGTTAAATCCAAAGAATAGTGTAATATACTGGGAGAAGAGAGCCCTCTCACGGGTTATTTACGCAGACTGACTTGATGCGCCATCTTGATTTTTGAACTAGTACCATTAATATACATTGTTTTTACTTGTGGGAGGACCTTGTGCAGGGTCCGTCCGGGTTGGTACTAGTGATAGGCGATTTCTGAAACATTACATAACTTTCCTTGACTGCGAAATTTACAGCTTCTGAAAGTTACATAATTAGATGGAAATGATTCTGTCTGACACAAGTAAATTTCATTTAAATTTCATGAAAAGTTTCCGTTATTTACGTTACATTACAAAATTTTAGTAAATTTCGGAAATTAAACGATTTCACTTAAGTAACTTTCAGAATATAGCATGAAATTTTAGGTGAAAGTTTCACTTTTTAAAGTTACAGAATATTGCAGAAATTAAAGTGAAAGTTTCGCTTTTGAAACTTACAAGCCGCCCATCACTAGTTGGTACCACCATCTTATCCATTAACCTACCGCCAAGCAGCAGTGTTCGCATTGTTGTGTTCCGGTTTGGGGATAAGACAGCCGGTGAAATGACTAGCATAGAGGATTGCGGTCTTGTGAATGCGAATGTCTATGGGTCACAGTTTCTCAGTTACTATCAGGCGGCCTGTGTGCTCGTTTGCCTTCTCTATGACATAAAAAAAAAAAAAACTAATATAAATACTATTTTCACCTCAACACCTAAAAAAGGTTTATCTGTTTAAAGCCGTAGACAATTCGATTTTGCTGCGAGCAAATGACAGTGAGCAAAATTCGATTTGAGAGCGTGAGAAACTAACCTAAACGAGTCTAGCAAAAAGCTAGTTTAAAAAACCCTGCTATTGCTAACTAACTTTAAATCATTATAAATCCTAAATGATCATACAAAATGAAAAATATCGAAAGAAACCTAAAGATGATTTTTAAATACCTATTCGACGATACCCCTCTTATCTTAGTTTGCCGACTTTTTTGTACAGTACGTCGTCTGGTTGCCGCCATTTTGATTATTTATTACCTTCTTCATATTACCTTTAGCACAGATTAAGTAAGAGTTACTACGTAACAGATATTTATCTGAGCGAGGTACGTCCGATAATCACCGCCTGACGGAACATAGTTGCCGATGCTAATACATCAAGGATGCCCGCGCGCGGCGATGTCAACTCGCTCGACCGCTCGAGCGAGATGCAAGTAGGCGAGTAGTACACTCTTACTTAATCTGTGGTAGTAGGTACATTCTAGTCATTACGTCAAGTTCGGTTAGATGTGTGTGGTGTGTTGTGGTTTCTTTGAATTATTTTGGTGAATGTAATGTAATTAAAACTATTCATTAGATTTCGAATTTTTACCGTTTTGAAATTTAACAACCGATTATTCCGGTCCAACAAAAACTTGCGACTGCATTTTTTAAAGTTGAATCATATGTAAAACCTGTGTAAAACAATAAAAAATAACAAATAAATATTATATTTTGATTATTCAAGTAACTGTTTTTCTCATAATGTGTACCTGTTAATTTATATTAATATTTTCGATGAGTTGACAACCCTACCGTTCGAGCGAGCAAACGTAGGTATAACTATACGTTCGCAGTAAACTACGAAAAATGAACTTTCAATAGGAGTTAATATGGTTTATTTAGGCGCGTTCGGCCAGCATTATACATATATTTTATATGTATTCAATACTTTTACGTGTTGACCGGACCTACTTTATCGCTTTGTATAGAAGTGAAATATGCCTGCCTTTAGTGACACTCAAAAGATTAAGACTGATAAACTCATTACTCTCCTTTGCGTCACGCAGTCGGGTAAAAATGCCGAGAACAGTGTTGTGTCAATATAAACGGGTGGATGGTTGGATGGGTAAATTATAGGTATTATATTATCGCTGCTAAGGTGCAACTATGTGTGTGCAACACGAAAAAAAAGTTGTCTACTATAACCTAGAATCCTTCCCTTAATCGCGATCCTTTGCTCTGTTATTGCACAAATAACTATTGTTAAAATGCGACGCATTGATGATCTTATACTATGTATAGGGTAAAGTCACCAGTGGTCAGCCAGAAATCAGTAGTCAGCCTCTGCCTATACTTCGTATGAGTGGGAAGAGTACGAAATATATATTTCCCACTCTTCGCACACATTATAAGGTCGACTACTGGTCTCTGGCTGACCACTGGTGACTTTACCCTAACTACTAAAATACTAAAGTAGGTACTAAAGGGTAACCAAACAACAATGACAGCCAATGAAATGACAGTGTCCCAACCTTTTTTGCATCGAGCCCGCCCGTATATTAAATAAAATTTTCATACCTCCGTTTTGTTTTTTTTTCGTGAGAAAAAACTAAATTATTAAACAATTTGTTTCACGATTCTAACGAGTTGAATTGTAACGTCACTGCGACACAGTTCTATGTTAGGTCAGGGCTCTATTAAGAGGCCGTACACGATTTTTTTACCGTTTTGCTTATTTTTGTGATTTAACAGTTAAAATACTGCTTTTCTATAAGTTTTAATGCTCAACATTAAATATCATTTAAGTTATGGTCGAATAAATGAGCTACGAATAAATGAGCCACTTTTTTATTTTTGTCGAGTATCAAAATGCGAGATTTAGGTTGTTTTAAAACATTATTTATTGCCAATTCTTTTGAACTTTTTGGATATTTTTTTTATGTAATGGATTGATTATGAACTAAAGTTTATTTCTATTGTTTTAATTTTATAAACGAGTTCTGAGTAGCCGAAATAAAAAATATTTTTTGCACGTTTTCTATAAAAAAATACCAAGTTTATTTATTTTTTTACTCGAAAAATTTATTTGAAAGTGGTAAAAAGTAATTCAAACATTCTTTAGACGACTTTTACAGCAATACATTGTAAATTTTTCATACCGTTTAGACGTCAAAACGGTTCATGAATATGTGACATTCTAAACCTCTTCCAGCAAAATTCACATAACAGTCGCCAGTGTCAGGTCGATTAATCAAAATAAAATAATAAAAACAGAAAAGTAGCTTATACATTCGATAAAATTAGAATTTATCTTTCGTGTTGTGTATTAAAACTTGTAGAAATACAGTATTTCAACTGTAAAATCACGTCTGGAAAATCACGTAAATCAGCGATATCGGTAAAATTTCGTGTACATACGGCCTCTTAAGCTGCATAAAGTGCATTAAAATAACCACATCGACCGACAACGAGGACGCGCCGCGTTGTGATACTTGTGATAGGTACCTACTAGAGTGCTAATGTATCACTATCAATGTGTTATTATATTATTTATGTTATACCTAGCGACGCGCCCTCGCTTCGCTTCAGTTTATGTGAGTATAGAGTTAATCCATCCTCTTGAATCACTCTATCTATTGTTGAAAACCGCGTTAAAATCCACTGTGTGCTTTGAAAGATCTACACTCTTCATTTGACCTCCTCTATTGAACTTTGGAGAATCCACCATTAAACTTCTCTCAAAACAACCCCTGGCAGGGAACCAAGGCTTCAAAATAGCCTCGATTGTATGAAAAACGCACTCTGACCCGTATTATTTGACCGAGAGTGTAAGTGTATATACCTACAGAAACACGGAAGTGACTTTGTTTTATACTATAGTGCCTAGCCGTTTAGAAGTCAATTCTGACATCTGTCATTTCAGTACAAATTATAACCTCAAAACCCAAGAATAGGTTATAAATGTTACTGCGATGACAGCTGTCAGAATTGACTTCTTAACGGCCGGGCACTATAGAGATTTACACATTTGATTGTCTATTTTAAATCGAAAGCATTTGCCATCTACGCCCTCTTTGAAAGGCGCGTCCCACTGGTTGAGAAACCCTGATCTAAGTCATCTTAAGATGACAGTCTTGCGATTTCTTAAATGTCATTGGACTCGAGGGTCCACTCACCATCAGTGGGCCTATTAAGGTCGTGTTTATCGATGTGGATAAACATGTATAAAGCATCTGTCACTTTCTGACTACTAATTTATTAAAGAAAATCAAACGATTTTTGTACAAATTATCAAAAACTGCTCCGTTAAACCACAGTTTGGTTTGTCTCGATGCACCGTTCCACGACAGCAACAAACAAATAAAAAGGTACATAATAAAATAAATAAATATCAGGGGACAACGTCACACAAATTGACCTAATCCCAATTTAAGTTCTAGGCTTGTATTATGGGTACTAGACAACGATATAAATACTTATATAGAGAAATTTATACTTAAATACATAGTAAACATCCATGA
This sequence comes from Acleris emargana, assembly GCA_927399475.2. Taxonomy (NCBI): domain Eukaryota; kingdom Metazoa; phylum Arthropoda; class Insecta; order Lepidoptera; family Tortricidae; genus Acleris; species Acleris emargana. The sequence continues at coordinate 7,365,151 of OV656835.1, read as the reverse complement.
CTCAGGAACAAATATTCGCGCTCATCACACAAATATCTGCCCTTACCGGGATTTGAACCCAGGACCGCTAGCTTCGTAGGCAGGGTCACCACCAACTAGGCCAGCGCGTCGTCACAACAACATAAGCGTGTTTAAACTAAGTTACTTATATCTATTATGCGTAATGTAAGTACCTAATACAAATCATCACAACCAAAACTACAGACTACGTAGGTAAGACGAAAGATTGCACGGAGTCTTATCGTTATCTCTGGCCGGCCAGTAAGTGCGAGAGAGACAGATGCTTTATCTACCGAAATAAAAGCGACCATAATTTACTATGGCCTAGCGGCCCTAGTACGGTTGCGTTTATCGCGTGATATAAGTTAGATGAAGCCTCCGTCACTCTCGTAGTTATAAACTTATCAGATAAAAAGATAAAAGATGTTTATTCAGTAAGTAGGCCGCACGGGCACTTTTACACGTCAAAAATCTACCAGCGCTTCGCAAGAGCGTGCTGAGAAGAAACGCCGCAAGAAACTCAACAGTAAGTGGTTTTTTGAATATTGCTAATGATATTATACAATAAAACAATGAATCTCACATAAAACCAAAAAATAATATATTCATGCGTAGTTGAGCAAGAAAATGTGTCAAAACTCAGAATTGTCACAAGACTAATAACGCTAATAAGCAGGGATCGGAAATTCGGATCGATATTTACCTATACTTATTCGCACCGGCTTTGTTGTTCAGTTGTATGGAGGCGGACTCAATCATAGAATACATTGCTAAAATTTCTAGGATTTCAAAATAAATAATTTGCACCGGCATTAATTTATAATCAATTATTTATATTAACTGTTTGAAGTTATTTTACATGTAAGTATAGATTTACCAAATGTTATTTAATTTACCTGTAACTCATTAACCTAACGAATTTATAGGAGCAAAAATGAATGTTTTATCCTACATGTAAAGTAATTATTATAATAACATTTTGTAGAATCCCCGAATCCCGGAACTTATATTATTAAAATAATATTTTTAAGAAGCCGACGCCTTGTTCGCCTATCTTTTTCCGGGATTTTGCCAACTTTAGTTAAATATCGATCCGATTTTCCGATCCCTGCTAATAAGTAACAGTAATAAAAAATAAAAAATTATACAAGTTATACTTACCTGTGACGGTGCAAGACAACCTGCATAAAAGTTTCGATACATTCTCCTACAGAAACCGTGTCCCCTAGACAATATACAATGTTTACAAATTTTTATGACTTAGTTATTATTACGTTATTTAGGAGTTTAGTTTAGGCCAAGCATTTTTATCTGTTAGATAGTCCTCGACCCTTCAGACATCAACGACTTTTTCAAGTAAGTTTTAAGTACTGGAAATGGTAACTTTAAAACAACGTCAGGTAATTTATCATAGAAAAGGATGCATTGACCTACAAATGATTTATACATTCATACATACCTTCACGCCTGTAATCCCAGAGTGGGGTAGGCAGAGCTACAGAATTATCAATGATTAGGGGAGAGTGGGTAACAGTGGATCACGGGTCACAGTGGATTATTCGCTATAATTCTTACGTGTGATGCTTCACGCACACAAGCAAAAGCGTGGCTACTGCTCGTCGATACCTCCCTCTCACGCGCCAGTCGCCCCCGCGCTCGCCGAGCGGAATCACGTGCTGTCACACGCAGGCCAGTAGGTAAGTACGAAAGTATTTTTTTACGTTATTTAGAAATTTGACGTATTCCCAGCCCTTTAATAAATATAAATGGTAGTTGTAAGTTTTGAACTTGTTATTTGTTAAATCCGTTGTGGGTAATGTAATTTTGGCTTGGGTATAAGTAGTTATTTTTTGAATATTTTTTTTCTGTCGTGACGGCCTATGGGTCACAGTGAATAATTTTCATTTGGGTCACAGTGGACTGAGGAGTAAATATATTTGTGTTTAATAAGTAGTTGAGTTAGCATCAACAATGTTCTTATTAAAATGTTTGTTAATGATTACTGAAGAAGTAAATATGTTTATTTGAATAGAGAAGAGAGCTTTATGGAAATTAAAAGAGAAAAACGGTTGTTTATTTATACAAAATGTTGATTAGTTTAGGTCTCTTTTTACCAGCATAATTTGTAAGACTTTTGTTAATTTTTTATAAGACTGTGATAGAAGGCTGTGTTAGAATAAATAAATAAATAATTATGTAGAAAAGTAGTATTTTATTGAACTTTTTTTTAATAGATCCAGTGTGACCCATCCACGGGTCACAGTGAATCATTTCCCATTTTTTTTTAAACTTGTTATAACTTGTAAGTTTGTGCCGTTTTTGCCAATAATTGCACTTGTTTTTGTAGATTAAGGACGTATCTTGTGGTTAATTATCATAGATTAATTATTTAGGCATAAACTTGGGATTTGTGGAGCTTAAAAAAAAAGTGATCCACTGTTACCCACTCTCCCCTAATGATTTATAAACCGGATATATTTGAAGGACGCTTTATCCGCATGTTGTCACGCGATAAACGCAGGCATGTTACGCCCCCAGGAGGCTCGAAAGCCTATTAAATAAATGAAAAGCGCAAAATCAACGCGCAAGGCACACTGTTTGTGCGAGATTGTATTGTTTGGCAGTTGCGGTCGCCAATCGCCAAACACCTAAATACTTACAGGGTGCAGCGCGGGGGAGATTAAAACTATCGACACCGCGACAAAGGGTAAATTTTATTTTCATTAATACAGAGGCGAATGTCAATAGTGTCGTCTATGAAAAAACGGTATCTTATATTATGAAATAAATAAATCTAAATCTAAATCTATGGATCCACCTATGGATGCACATTACTGGTCTAAAAGGGTTCGCGTAAAATAAGAGCTGCAGTGTGTTGCATCTATAACTTTACACGACTATACTGTGAAAGTTCGCTTTTAGCGTTCTGGCTACATCTAAGCTATACTGGCTGGCTATTACGTCGGTAATATTTAAATTGAAAGACTAATAACTTTAGCAAAAAGCAAGCCTTAAAAACCTCATTCAAAATTAAAAACGATAAAATAAACCTGTTTTTTTTTATATACCTATTCAACCTCATGTCATAATTTTGTCGACTTTATTTTTTTCTTTTGTTCAATATGGCGTCTGGTTGCCGCCATATTGAATGTTAATTACTGTCATATCTGTAGACTATACTCACAAGATTAAGACAAATTTCTTAAATTGTTTAGTTTCTAAAGCGCCACAAAGGAACAAACATACATATATAGGCTGATAAACACATTACCCTGCTCCTTCGGCAGTCGGGTAAAGATGTGTAATTGGTTTTTTTCTTTTTTTGTCTTTACTTTTTTTGGATCGAGGAAGCCCTTGATGAATGTTATAAAAGAGGTGTGATAGTATTTGGTTATTATTTATTAATATAAGGGAATAAAGGCTTGTAGTATTGTTAGGCGATGGGCTTGCAACCTGTCACTAATATACACATGGTAATCATCTCAGCCTGATTGTGCAAAATGTGGTTACAGAATTAACAACAAGTTTATAGGGTTGTTGGTAATTCTGTAGCTCTGCCTACCCCACTCTGGGAATGAAGGCGTGAGTGTATGTATGTATGTATTTATTAATATGGAAACAAGAAGAGAGGAAGCCGGCGCTGCAGGTTTCCCGTAATACTATTGTAACTATTGAACTTGAATTGTGATTAAAATTAGAAGGCTAGTATCAAAACTCTCGTATATACCTAAAGGGTGTTTGGTAGTCGGGTGTAGGGGTTTTAAGGGATGATAGCTAGGGTCGTTCTGAACACTTTTAACCATGTTTACCTACTGTAGGAGAATGTATCAAAACTTTTTTATGTGGGTTGTCTTGCACCGTCATAGGAAAGTATAATTTCTAAATATATTTTTTCTTTCTTTAGTAAAACAAACAGCATACAATAAGTACATAAAGTATTATGACAACAATGGGTAGCTCACAAGCCAACAAAGTTTTCACTAATGTACACATACACATTTGGAATCAGATTCACAAAGTCAGCCACGCCTGAGCTTTGTGTCCAACACAAGGTTCAAAGGGATCTATTTATACTTAATTAGAAAAACATGAAAATATATACTTAAGCCTACCACACGGTTTTTCTTATAGCGTTAACATAGTTGTAATAAGTATCATGGAATATGTCGGTATGGTTGTACTTACAACCCGAGCACGCCCTGATAACAAATCGATTTTTTGAATAATTATTCTTACAGAATTTTGTAGCAAATAGGTTTTTGGAGCGAGTTCTCAAACATGAGCATTTTAGAAATATAATTGGCCAAGGAGGTGTGGAGAATCAACAATATTACTAATAATTTTATACAAAAATATTTGATCACTATGTTCCATGCGTTTTTGTAAGGGGACTATGTCATGGAAATTGCCATTTTTTAATTTTATACATCAATTTTAGAATAGTGCCACTCCATGTCTTCCCGTGGATGTCGTACGAGGCGACTAAGGGAATAAAGGCTTGTAGTACTGTTAGGCGATGGGCTTGCAACCTGTCACTAATGCGCTGTTAAACATCTTAGCCTAATTGTGCAAATTGTGGTTACAGAGTTATCAACAAGTTTTTGGAGTTGTTGGTAATTCTGTAGCTCTGCCTACCCCACTCTGGGAATGAAGGCGTGAAGGTATGTATTTATGTATGTACATCAAGCGTTTCACGAATTTATGTTGTATGTTTTCAATAGCATCAATGTAACACTTATATTGTGGACTCAACGTAGTGGATGCGTGTTCTAATTGAGAAAGAATAAGTGCATTATATAAAAGTTTGAAAGTACTAACATTTTTAAAATCCTTAGCCACCCTAAAAATAAATCCCAACATCCTATATGCTTTCGCTGTCATCTTGCTAAAATGAGGTGAGAGCAACAACTCTTGGTTGAGTTGTATTCCCAGATCTATTCCCAGAAATCGTCCTTTTTATATCTGGCTTGGAATTATACAATAATACGTTTAGGTTTTTTTTTATCAGTGTCGTTTTTGACAGCGATACGAGTAATAAAGTCGATATCCGTGTCCATGTTGATGGGAAACCCGGTTTTACTGGCAAGGTTCCGCATTATTTGGAATAAGTTTTCACTTTCGGTTTGAGGAACCCCATTTATTTGCAGGTTAGACCGGCGGACCCACTGCTCATTACGCATATTGTCGATTTTAAGCGACTGAGAAGTACATCTCAAATCGCTCATCTCACAAAGTAAGGATTCCCGCTCGGATTCCAGCTTGGCAACTTGGTTCGTTGCTGTATTTAAGGATGATTCGAGGTCGTTGATCTTTACCTCCCGGGCGCTCACTGTCCCTGCTAATTTATTGAGCTGCTCGGTGACATCCGATTTAGATGACTTAATGGTGCTCTGCAGTATGTTGAACCTGGAGTCGATATGAGCCATTATTGACCTAGCATCAATATTTATAATCGAGTGGGACAGATTACTCTCGCCGATAGGTATATGGTCCTTGGGAGCAGGGACCGGAACCGCTTAGCGCGAAAGGGGTTTTTGATATGCTTTTTGATAGACTTGTTGTTACAAACCCCAAGGATGCGCTTAGCTTATCGTCGACTTAGCTCAAAGAAAGGGCAACCCAACGATACGGTTAATTCGACTAAGCGCTAAGCCTATTCCAATACCCTATTGTATGTCACCTTATTCAAGCTTATTCGAACGGTTTCAAGCTGGTTTAACCTCTATGCGCAAGAGTTTAGACGTATTATTGAATTACCTAACAATTGATAGGGTGGCGGCAGACGGCTAGAGTTCGCCAGAATGCGCAAAAAAGAGAGAGGCGATCGATGGGGTAATACCCAGTCAATGCAAAGCGCTTAAATATTAAACTACCGAAACCCTAATGAACCGGGTAAGCTCTTTGGATGCGGTTAATTACTTCAAAGGGGTTCGCCCTAACGTTAAGGTGACTCAATTATAGCTAAGCACATCGATTGGCTAACCGAATGATAGGCTAAGCCTATTGATAGGGTTAATCAAAACAAGGGGTTTTCCGGTCCCTGCTTGGGAGCGATCGGGCTGGAGTGGTGACTGTTGCCCTTTTTAGTATGTTTACTAGATGGACATTTCCATTTCAATTTGTTCATTGGGAGTACCTTTTTAAAATCAGTCTCTGTCAAGCCGACGCAAGCATAGTGGTATAGCCTCGAGCAAGCGGTACATATCATCTGTTCCTCTACTGTGGTAATAACGTGGCATTTTGCACATTCCATAATATACAAATATTATTTGTCACAAACTATGAAGGTGATCTGAGAACAGAGTTTAGTTTAACTCACAAAGTACCGCGCTAACTGAGCGTTTGGCCGCGGTCAAAAGGGCGTAAGCGCCATTCAGATCGTGGCGCTTATGGGTTTGAGTCGAACACTCGTTAACTTCGCAGTCATTATCTCGCCGTGTCGGAGCAAATATAAGCACTTTATACTAGGTTTTAGCACTGGTTATCAAATGCCTATCAGGCATAAACACTGTCCGTTATGAATCAAGGTATAAACTCTAACTTTGCTTATAGTTTCCGAGAGTGACTACAACGGAATAACTTGTGATAATAATATAGATAACACGGACTTGCATTGCGCGTCGCGGTCGGTCTATTATGTGTGTATGTATGTTCTTGTGAGTTTTGACACATTTTCCTGCTCAACTACGCATGAATATATTTGTTTTTTTGTTTTATGTGCGATTAATTGTTTTATTGTTTTGTTTTTACCTAGCAAGGTTACGTTTATTATTATATTATACAAGTATAAGCAATATTTAAAAAACGACTGACTGTTGAGTCTCTTGCGGCGTTTCTTCTCAGCAGTGGTCTCTTGCGAAGCGCTGGTAGATTCTTGACGTGTAAAAGTGCCCGTGCGGCCTACTTACTGAATAAACCTCTTATATCTTTTTATCTTTTTTACTATTATGCAAAGCTGCACGGTTTTTACAGATGTTTGTCAAGCATTAGCAGGGGTCAATTTATTTTGTAGAACCAAAGTATTGCAAAGATAAAACACTAAAAATGTATTCAATACTGGCGTACAGGGTGTGTAATAATGGTTTTCCTGGTGAACATAGCGTCTATTCAAGAATTAAAAAAAATACAATATCTCAAAAACTAGTACTAACTCTACTCGTACTCGTAAACGTGGTTAAAAGTGTCATCAAAAATATAATCTCTTAAAACCCCTTCACCCGACTACCAAACACACTGTATAATATCGCTAAGATGTTAACCTTCAAACATCTTAAAAGCTGAATAGTGCGCTACTGCCTCAAACTTAGGTTTCATTATCAAGCGGTCTATTGACGACGCGCTGGCCTAGTTGGTAGTGACCCTGCCTACGAAGCGAGCGGTCCTGGGTTCAAATCCCGGTAGGGGCAGATATTTGTGTGATGAGCGCGAATATTTGTTCCTGAGTCATGGATGTTTTCTATGTATTTAAGTATTTATTTCTCTATATAAGTATTTATATCGTTGTCTAGTACCCATAGTACAAGCCTAGAGCTTAGTTTGGGGCTAGGTCAATTGGTGTGAGATTGTCCCCTGATATTTATTTTATTTATATTTATTTATTTAGAACTTGAAACATATTAGGTTTTTCTATTAAATTGCAAAACACCGCTCAAAGTTTGGAAATCTGAAGACCGATCGGAAATTTAAGATTGTTGATGACTGATGACGTTATCTTTCGATAAAATTGGGATTGATCATATTTAATTTTTATAATTAGGTACTCTAATTCGAAAACCATTTCGAGGAATAGGGTTTTAAAGCCGTTCTGCATTATTAAGTTTTTGATATACCTATTACTCTTTTTCGGATATTTCGACAAAAGTATAGTTATCAACAAGTTTTTTAGAGTTGTTGGTAATTCTGTAGCTCTGCCTACCCCACTCTGGGAATGAAGGCGTGAAGGTATGTATGTATGTATGTATATTTAACCTTTGTTTGACTTCCGTTTTAGTAGGTACGTTTTAATACGCTACTACAATCACTTTTTGTTCATTCATCATGTAATTGTTGTTATTTATTAGAAAATGCCAACCCAAATTCAAAAATAACCATATCATCCATAAAATGTCTGCTAAATAAATAAAGATATTAAAACAAAACTATTTGGTCAAATACAAAATTAATGAAATTGGTCTCTTTAAATTACCTATTCTTTGAAATGCGAATGTAAAAATCGTTAGTTTTTTTTTGTTCTATCCCAATTAGCAAATTTTTTTTTTAATGACTGTTGCTGTTGGTGCGATGCACCGTCTCAGCTTCAACGGGCGATATGCAATTAGCAATATTCTTAGTTATAAGACGAGTTACCGAGAATATTGCGATATAAGGAATAAATATCAGGCGACAATCTCACACCACCTATTACAGCAGCAGCATTTCATAGTATCAGTCACTAATTAATTAATTATGAGATTAATTAATTTGAATTCCTGAACGGCGTCGCTAGGTTTGTACCGATCTAGTGTTTATAAAGTTGAAGAAATATGTGTAATTAGTGTTTATAGGAGCTGTCACAGGAATCATTTGACGACGCGCTGGCCTAGTTGGTAGGGTTGGGTCCTGGGTTCAAATTCCGGTAAGGGCAGATATTTTGGATGAGCGTGAATATTTGTGTTTGTATCTTCTCTATGTATTGAAGTACTTATTTCTCTATATACGTATTTATATCGTTGTCTAGTTCCGTTATCGTTGGCTTAGTTTGGGACTAGGTCAATTGGTGTGACATTGTCCCCTGATATGAACTGATATTATCTTAGAATAATCAAAGTACGGTCTACGACGACTATACTTAATTACTTACTTACTTACTTAACTACTTACAAATAAATAAATATCAGGGGACAATGTCACACCAATTGACCTAGTCCCAAACTAAGCTCTAGGCTTGTACTATGGGTACTAGGCAACGATATTAAATACTTATATAGAGAAATATATACTTAAATATATTGAAAACATCCATGACTCAGGAACAAATATTTGCACTCATCACACAAATATCTGCCCTTACAGGGATTTGAACCAAGGACCGCTAGCTTCGTAGGCAGGGTCACTGCCAACTAGGCCAGCGCGTCGTCGCTAATAGAGAAAACAAAACAAAGAAAACATCTGAGACTCACGGACAAACACTCGCGCTTATTAATATTTGCGAAAATCGGTAAACGAACCCGGGTCTGCCAGCTTCGAAGGCAGGGTCACTATCAACTAGGCTTTAACGCTTTAGTTTTTCTTCAGTATAATCCCAGGCTTTACTGTTAGTAAACCACGACAAGCATCCCAAACATACAGACAAATAAATAAATAAATAAATATCAGGGGACAATGTCACACCAATTGACCTAGTCCCAATTTAAGCTCTAGGCTTGTATTATGGGTACTAGATATTCTTATATATTACCAAAGACAAAGACGAGATATTCTAACATTGTTATATTTTTAGGGTTCCGTACCCGAAAAGAACCCAACGGGACCCTAGTACCTAATATGTAGACCCCGTTATCTTGTCGCACTGACGTCGCTTTTTTGTAGGGATTGAATGTTTATTTTATCGACTATATAAATGTCGATAGTTTTGTACTTAGATTTATATGTCACGTCACTGGCAATGAGTCAAAGACAATCATTACTAAAAATGTGATTTTATTTTATTATCAACAATCATAGATTAGATAGGCGCTGCCATAGATAGGATAGGTAATGTCGGTTTTCTTTGCTTGCTCCATGTCATTTAAGTAAGGCTAAGGGACTGTTGCTCTTGCAGCCATCTAAGGGCGGGTATGTTTTTGCGAAACTCAGAGCTTTGTTTTTATTTATTTTTTTATTTTTGCTTATCGTTTTGTGTTCAATTAATTATGTGTGTGTAACCTTCCGTGGTTTCACCTGATGGTTCCAGCGGAAGACCAGCGCTGACTTTAATGTCAGCATTACGCTGAGTTGGGACCATTTCGTGGCTACTTTCTTCTTGTATTTGTTAATCTGTTCTTTGTTATGCATGTCACGAATAAATGATTTTCTTTCTTTCTTTTTTTATAAAAACGAACGGGATTAAAAGTTGCGGGTGTTCGTTAGTTAAAACCGTCAATCATAGTTTTTCCACTATAATTACATCAGGTTATCGCATCTCATAATACTAATGAGGTTATCTACTTATTTTTAATATGCTATACTGAAAAAGAGCAGAGATTTAAAAGGAAAAAATCAATCGCTTTGTGTCATTAATAAACTACAAATATCGATATAGAGACGGTCGATAAAATATACATTCAATCCCTACAAAAAAGCGATGTCACTGCGACCAGATAACGGGGTCTACTAATATGCCTACACTTTGCGTCCGTCGTAACTATACAGAGCTGTATCTTTTAACCTTTTGAACGCCACAGTCGGCTCTGGCCGACAACTGAAAGTCGTGCCACTGACGCCACCGTCGGCCACAGCCGACACAAGTTAAAGGTTAAAAGAGACTTTGTTTCGTATGGATTATGTTGTAATTTGCTTAGCATAGGAAACATGTTTGGCGTGTGAGTGACGCATTTTGTATTTGACGTACGGCGTTCAAAAGGTTAAACCTTAATAGACAGCGCGTTGTCTGATAAAAGTAATTGAAGAATGTGAAATACCTAGATAAAGATAAAAAAGATAAAGATAAAAGATGTTTATTCAGTAAGTAGGCCGCATGGGCACTTTTACACGTCAAAAATCTACCAGCGCTTCGGAAGAAACCACTGCTGAGAAGAAACGCCGCAAGAAACTCAACAGTAAGTCGTTTTTTAAATATTGCTAATGATATTATACAATAATAAACTTAACCTAGCATTATATAAAACAATGAATCTCACATAACACCAAAAATGTATTCATGCGTAGTTGAGCAGGAAAACGTGTCAAAACTCAGAATTGTCACAAAACTAATAAGCAACAGTAATATAAAAAAATATATATATATAGAAAGTATACAAGTTTCGATACATTCTCCTACAGAAACCGTGTCCCCTAGACAATAATACAATATTTACATATTTTTTAAGACTAATTTAAATTATTAAATTATTTAGGTGTTGGCCAAGCATTTTTATCTGTTAGATAGTAAGCTTTAGACATCAACGACTTTTTCAAGTAAGTTTTAAGTATTGGAAATGGTAACTTTAAAACAACGTCAGGTAATTTATTAAAGAAAAGGATGCATTGACCTACAAATGATTTATAAACATTACGGACACGAAATTTTTTAATAGCAATTTTATTTTTATTTCTCGTATTCAAATTATGTACATCACAATTCTTAACAAAAGAGTCTTGATTTTTAATGACATAAATAATATTCTCATAAATAAATTGTGATGCTACTGTCAAAATATTAATTTCTTTAAATAGTACTCTTAAGGAATCACGGGAGTTTAGATTATATATAGAACGAATGGCTCTTTTTTGCAACACGAATATAGTCTGTATGTCAGCAGCTTTTCCCCAAACCAGAATACCGTACGACATAACACTATGAAAATAACTATAATAAACTAAGGGCCTGTTGTTTGATCAGTAGTTATAGTAACTAATTGTTAAAAATCGTAACCAATGGTTAAATCTCAAGGAAATGTGTCAAATTTTCCATTCCTTTTTCGAATTTTAACAATTAGTTGAGTTAACTACTGATCAAACAACAGGCCCTAAGCGAGCTGTCTCAACATTAGTAAGTTGCCTGATTTTCCTAACAGCATAAGCTGCCGAACTTAATTTACCTGCTAGTACTGCTATATGGGGACTCCATTGCAAGTTTTTATCTATAGTTATCCCTAAGAAAAGCGCCTTATCTACCATTTCCAATCTCTCATTATTAAGAAATATACTAGATTCTACCGGTCTAACATTAAGCAAAGCGAAAAAGCTAAATGGGTGGATCAACTTTTTGTTGTTGTTATTCTGTCCCGTAAGCCAGGAGACAACAGTGATAGAGTTTCTTAGCAAATATGTTATAATATACAGTGTGTGACATCCATAAGAACATATATTTTACGTAAAGATAGCTTTAAGTGTTGTTAGCCGTTTAAAGAAGGAGTTAAGTTATTAGCTAAATTATATTTAGTGTAATTCATTTTTAAAGGGTACAACGAGCAGCAATGTATAACATTAAGTCTAAGTTAATTGCAAGTTAATTGAGGGATAATTGAGCTATGTCTGATACATTGCGTGGCAAATTAGTTAGTATGAAAAAAAAAAGTACAACTTATGTTAACAAAACACTTGTTTTTATGATAATTAGGATGCATATTAACTGTTGTCAAAATATATGTTCGTATGGATGTCACACACTGTATACTTCCAGCTCACTCAGGAGAAAGGCCATAAAAGAATGGGTGTGTAATTGCCAATATAACAGTTTTTTAGTGCACTTATATCCTTTGAAATCATAGTTTTAAAGAGTGACCCAGGGGACGTCACCATGGCAACGAGCTACAAAGAAAAGTTAATTGACCCAAATAACATACAAAAAAGCAAGCTTTAAGAAACCCGATTTATTGCTGACCAACTTTAAACCGTTATAAATCCTAAATACTATCAAAATGAAAAATGATGAAAGAACCCTGAAAATAATGTTTTGAATGCCTATTGACTGATACCCCATTTGTCACAGTTCGTCGACTTTTTTTTCTTATTTACAATATTGCGTCTATACTTCATTTAATTTAGAATGAGAAACCACAACAACATTATATTGCGGCTCGTGAACTGTAATCTCTTTACAATTCGTACTAGAGTAACAATTGACGACACGCAAATAAAGTGACATTAAAACAATTTTATTTTGCGGCTCCCAGACTATTGTACTGTACTATTTGCTAGGTAATAAATAGTTGACCAAACGCAATATAATGTTATTGTGGTTTCTCATCCTAAAATAAATGAACTATAGTTGCCGCCATATTGCATTTAGGGGGCTTCTGAACGAGCAACATTTTCACGGCAATGTGTGGCCGGTAACTATACGCGTCTTGCTCTAACATACGAAGTAAGAGTAAGACAGCACTAGTTACCGGCCACAAATTGCAGCAAAACATGGCCCGTTTAGAAGCCTCATTAAATTAGTGACACTCGCAAATAGATTAACAAAAAAAGACACCAAAATCGGCGCACGCGTTTAGTTTCTAAAACGCCACAAAGGAACAAAAATACATATGTATATATATACACATGCATGCACAGACATACACAAATGCACAGATTGATTGACACATGGGTACTTCTCTTTTTTTTCTTTTTTTTTCTTTTGCTTCTTTTGTTCCTTTCATAATTTATTTGTGTACCCACGTGTTATTTGACTTTTAACTTGTGGTAACTTTAGTGGTTGATGTTGTAATATATAAGTTATATTGTACCGTTTGTTACCGTAATAAACATAACATTAAAACATAAGAATACACACACATGCATAGATATACCGTTCCGTACATGCCTACAGATACCCACGTTTAACCTTTAACATCCCTTTAGTCGGAGTTTATAAATAAATGCTATAATCATCATCATCATGTCAGCCGAAAGACGTCCACTGCTGGACATAGGCCTCCCCCAAGGCTCTCCACTCAGCTCGGTCTTGTGCTTTTCGCATCCACCGCTTTCCCGCGATCCTTACAAGGTCGTCACTCCATCTATGCTATAATAAACTAAAGGAACTCGATCCCCGGCATTTTATTTAAAAACCACTGTCTTGTGTCAGTAATTAGCAAGAAAATCCAGTGTTATTTCCGTTTATAGACGTTAATGAAAGGATAAATCTCTCCAGCTGCCTGCGCCTCGGGTACCGTATGAAATAGGGAATGTTTATATATATGTTTATGAAATAGCTTTAATAAAAGCGGATTCATGTAACAGACTGGCGAGGAAAATCAATTTCGAATAGCTATAAAAATATAATAAAAAAGCAAAGACCAAACATTTTTGTTCCTCTTTCTTTCCAGCAAATAGAATAAAACAGATTTTATATGAGCGCCGTGTTTACATGACGTCTCAGTGCATATCAGATCTCTCTGTCCAATCATCGCTGTCTAATTAGCAGTTTAAAATGCTTGTGTCATCCTTATTTCTTTTGCGATTTTAATTTCGCTTTTGGTGATCTCTTTGACGGTATCTTCATTTTCATCACTAGCTCGGAAAGCCCTTTTTGTATGTTTGATATCTATTGAGAAAATCGCCTTTTATCCACATGTGAAGAAAAAGGGTTTTAACAAAACGTAAAACGTTAAAAGTGCTGAATTTTCAACATCACAATTAATGAATTGCATCGAGTAAAAAACACTAAATACAGTCTTACAACTTTATTTTAATTCTAAATATCAGCATTCAACAGTAACCTTCATTCTTGTTGTAAAAACGGATAAATTGTTCTGACAGTCCAAATAAGTCAATGTGCGAACAAAACGCACCCGAAATAATAAAAAAAAAACTTAAGTCAAAACTTTTCAATTAAGCCGTCGAGGTTAAATATTCGCATGTTTTTCTAGTTTTTTTTTTTTTAAATGAGTGATTCAAGTGATGAAGACGTATTTATTTACGTAAACACCTATGTATTTACGGAGAAGCGTACAAACCCTTTTTCTTATTTTCCTCGCTGTAGTGAGGTGAAAAGTTTTGTGTTATACACGGGTGAAAAGTTATTTTACGTCTCGTCAGTTGAAACACTCGCTACGCTCAGGAATGTATTTTCGAACCACTAACTTCGCTCGAGGTCAATCATAGAATCCTTTCCCTACATCGTGTTTCAAATGATCACTCGCAGGTAAAATACAACTTTCCCCCCTTGTATAACAAATAACTATTGTTGGGCACCAAAACTATTCGTACGTAACCCCTGCACAAGTCCCACTCGCGCCTAACACCTTTTTTTAGATAAAACGTAGCCCTAGGTAAAACATCTGCAGAGTTCACACTATCATAGGTCCAAAAATAGAAAATACAAAAGGCTCCTCTCCAGATATACGACACTGAGCGAACTATTTCTGGACGTGCGTCATAGCCACTATTCAGGTTTTGTTACCTTTATAGTTCAGAAATACATTTAAATACGTCATTAAATATCTAAAAAAGGAACTACTAACGCTTTCAGAATAACTGCCTACAACTTGATTCATATCCTCCTAACCAGGGACCCTACAACAACGGCGAAGACTTCTCAGACAAAAGTTTTTCAATGGCTTATGTATGTATGTAAACTATTTATTGTACAAACAGAAAATAACAAATAAAAAATAAACAGAATCAAAAAAGGTATGTACAAAGGCGAACTTATCCCTATAAGGGATCTCTTCCAGTTAACCTTTGTCACTAGGGTTAGGACTTTTGGTGGCATATCGTGGTTCTAGAATCCATGGAGTCGTTATTTCCTAATTATTATAACACGTGACTGTACTGTTGATTTTGATCTTCAGCATGGTCATATTTCAAAATGAACTACTTAAATATATTTTTAGTTCAGTTTATCCATACCTACTAATGTTTGTAAGGCTTTCACAGAGCAAAGATATCCTCCGTACCAAAATTAATTTAAATTGGCTTAGCGGTTCAATAAAAAATGAATTTTGAAATATTAAAAACCGAAGGTCAAAATCAAAGTGGTATGTATTTTAATAATTAGGAAATAGCGACTCCATGGGTTCTAGAACCACGATATGCCACCAAAAGTCCTAACTCTACTTATCACTTCATTTAAAAACCTAAATAACTTGCTTTTAGGCTTACCTACTGCTACTGGTAACCCTATTTAAAAGTCGATATCCCTAGCAGGGTTAGCATTTTCAATTTAAACGTTACATTTCGCATCTTCAGAACAATAGTGACCTAATACAGAATTTTAAATTTAGAGTTAGGTCTCTGTAATACTAAATTTATGACTTGAAGTATGAAAGCTGACATTTTGAAATAGGTCACTATTGTTCCGAAGGGCACTAGGCTTAGTACTTGTCATTAGTGTAGGTGGTTAGGGACTTATATGCACAGTGACAAGTGGCAAGTAACCGTCTACACAGTGGTGTTAGAGAATGGTATTAGTTTACAAGATCTCGCAATGGATTATCGCCGCCGACTAGTTTTGCGGAATGTTTTTAGGCATTACTCTAATATTATTTTAATGGCTATGATACAAGATCTGCAAGCAGATTTCTGCTTCCATAAACACTCAAACGATCTAAAAACTTGTATAAACTTAATTGTAGTTTCCGAATTCCATCTTTCCGACGTCATAATTATGTTTTTTGCGGGATATTAGACTGAGAAAACAAAGTAAACAAAACACTTCGGCAGCTTTGAGTAGGTAATCTACTAATCATTAATCAAATTGCACTTGTCATTAAAATGTTTAAACCACTCGAAAAGTGACAAGTATTAGTAGATTTTTAGCTGCGGGTAGGTGCTTGTCGCTTAGTAAATAGGAACGGCTTCTAATTACTTGCACTTGCAGTTGCACTAATACTAAGCACTTATACAACTTGTTTACACACGTCATGTGACCAGTGTAAATGACAAGTACTAAGCATTAGCTACTAAGCCCGTGTAAACCCAGCATTATGCACATCGGACATAATCGTGTGACATCGTCACTGATAACGAATGATGAAATTGATGACAATGTCTATATTCGTGTAACAGAAAGAATATTACTTATTTTTTTTTTGTTTTTGTTTATTTTTTAATATAAAAGAAGAAACTTAATCTAATACATCACATTAAATGCTTACAGAAGCCTGTGTGGCTTAATCGTAAGCAGTGAGTCGTCTGACACTTATTTGTAACAATCAATACTTATAGAATAAATAATCAATCAGTTCTGTTTTAAGTAACTAGATATATAGTGACTTTTTAGTACATTTTTACCCTGTCTACTATTCTTCACATTTAACAATTTGTTTAAAATATTCTTTGGTAACTGATTTAGAACATTTGGCAACATGTAATCTGTGGTAAACTTCCCATAATTATTCTTAAAATTAGGTAATAAATAAGGAGGTAAGTTAGCCATTTGCCTTAAACTATTTGGTCTTGTTCTGTTTTTCAAGTCCTTTATGCTGCTGAACCCCTCGCTTATGATCTGTATATTTATTTTGTCGTATACTTTTAAGACTTTACAGTAGTTAAATAATTGATCATGGCAATTTGTAAATTGGCGTTTTATTTTGGCTGGCACTATGGTTTTTAACAGTGATAGTTGCAGTCTATATACTTTGTCTATATAAGTTTTATATGTACGTCCGTATGTTCCTATACTATAGCCAATTACTGAATCTGCAAGAGCTAAGTACATCAGTCTTAGGGTGTTATATGGTACTTTAAATTTCAAAATGGAAAACTTAGCTAACAGGGCTCTTAGTTTCGTACATACACTTTCTACATGATATTTCCAGTTGAACCTATTGTCAATGACCAGCCCTAGATAGGTATGTTCAGTTACCAATTCGAGGCTTGGACACCTGCAGTTGCTCGCGCCTCGTCCTCCGTGCAGGCATGCGTGGTCGTGAGCCAATATGGTAGGTATTGTGTCAAATCTTTTATGTGCTGACGCTATATACATCATCTTGGTCTTTTTCGCATTTAAAACTAGCCCAACGTCATGTGCCCATTTATTTATTAGATCAAAGTTGCGTTGCAGAGCGCTTTGAGCAGTTCTAATGTCCGTATCGGCTACCAACAAGCAAGTGTCATCCGCAAATTGGTAAACTGAACATCCTGAGAATATATTACACATATCGTTTACATAAATCAGGTACTCGGTTGGTCCGACGATAGATCCTTGTGCTGTGCCTTCTTCTGTTAATATCTTATCACTGTGAACCTGGTTTATATTGACCGATGTATATCGGTTTTCATGATAATTTTGAAACCATTTAAGTAGCGGTCCCTGCACTCCGTTTTGTTCTAATTTGGAACAAGGTATCGAACGCCTTACTGAAGTCGATTAATACAGCCAACACCTGCCTACCGGCGTCCAAGTTACAGTTCACCTCATCAGCAAAGTTCAGTAATAGTTGAGAAGTTTTATCTATACATGGTAATATAGTAATGGGTCTGTAGTTGTTGAAGTCTGTATGTGAGCCATTTTTATAAATAGGTCTTATGACACCAATCTTGAGCTGATCTGGATACGATGAGGTTGAGATACAGCAGTTGATTAAATGTGTTATTACTGGAGTTATACTTGGGTTTATGTACTTAAGATCCGACGCGCGTATTTTATCAATACCGGGACTTTTGCGGTCGTTTAATTGTTTGATGATAGTGAATATATCCTCGTTCCTAGCTTTACGCAACCTCATTGTAACACTTGGTTGATTACAATAATCCATACTTTCCAATAGAGGCAAATTACATTTAGAGATTATTTTTTTGACATTTTTCTTAAAATCATTAGCAAAAGTGTTAGACAAAACTTGAGGATTTAAATTAAAAAATTTAGTAATTATAGTATCAATGTCATTATATCTTTGTCATTCGGTGTTTCCATCAAATCAGCTGTCAACAATAATCAGACACAACATCGGTAATAGGCTATTTGACAAGGTGAAAAAAAACGTAATTATTATGTATATTCATATAAATTATGAGTTTTAAAATCGATTTAAGGTATTCTTACTTTAAAAAAATGGATCTTTTATCCAAAAAACCACGATAAAACTTGATAATTTTTTATCTGTAGCCATTTTACCGAAAACGGCGCCGAATCCATGATGACGTCAAGGGTCGGTAAATATCACAGGTTATAGGATGTCTGTATATCCTGTAATCTGTGATGTCTGTAAATATTGCATCTGTCGTTCATGTCGTTGTCGTTCTGTTCTTACGTTCATTGGTTCTTGCAGTTACCACAAACAGTTGACGTTTGTTGGTTTTTCTGGCTTTGCTATGATTAGCCAATGTCAGTTTGTTTATGTATTGACCACTGACGTCACTGATTCTTGTGCGACGCCATCTTGCCCAAGAAAGCGTTTTGGCGGCATATCTTAAAAGTGAATTTTTATTTCCTTTTTTTAGACGAAATACATAAAAGAATTTAAAATTACCACTTTTGGAGTACTCAATAAACACCAACAAATAATCTGAGATGGTTTTCAAAAACCTGTCAAATAGCCTATTATTGAATTGTTTGACTCGTATACAACGTTCGGATAAAGTCGTGGATTCGAAGTTTTCCCGATGTCGATTTTTCCGTTGATATCGTTACGTTATAACAATTTGTGGCTAGGTTACTGTTTTTAGACCTGTAATTTGTTGGTTTTCGGTGTAATCGCTCTAGTGTCAGGTTGGCAGGCTTAGTCGGGTCAGGTTAGCCAACAGTTAAATTGCATAAGTCATAAGAAGTGTCAAACAAATTGTTTTATAATATCTCTGTGACACAGTTGTATGTTGGATCAGGGTTCCAATGGGCTGGAATATTCAAGATTTGTAACTAAGAATAAAATATATATTATAATCAATAAAGGATGTTATTAATTAATTGTGGTTACACAGTTATCAACAAGTTTTTAGAGTAGTTGGTAATTCTGTAGCTCTGCCTACCCCACTCTGGGAATGAAGGCGTGAAGGTATGTATGTATGTATTAATTAATAACCTTTCCTTACATTATCACATTAATATACATACAATTTAAGTAATTTGCATTTCTCAAGTTATAAAATTTCAATAAATAGTTCAACTTAGATTAGTTTAAATTAACACTTCTGTCTAGCGTCCCGAGATGCCCATTTTTTTTTAAATTATTTTATGTTGTGTACTTTATTTTTGATCCTCTTTAGGTACCTAATTAATACTTCATTCTGTTAATAAAAAGGTGGCAACCCTACCTAAATGCATTTTTAATAACTTGACGCTTGAACACCCGCTGGCCTAGTTGTTAGTGACCCTGCCTACGAAGCTAGCAGTCCTGGGTTCAAATCCCGGTAAGGGCAGATACTTGTGTGATGAACGCGAATATTTGTTCCTATGATTCATCATGGATGTTTTCTATGTATTTAAGTATGTATTTCTCTATATAAGTATTTATATCGTTGTCTAGTACCCATAGTACAAGCCTAGAGCTTAGTTTGGGACTAGGTCTGTTGGTGTGACATTGTCCCCTGATATTTATTTATTTATTTCATCTGGCTACCAATAGATTAATAATACTTCGCCTACATTGCAGTTAGCCACCTTCTCTGGTATAACGGCAAACATAATGGCGTTTCCTTTCATGCAACTTTCTGCACTTAGGATGATGCGCTGAGGAAAAGCTGATTGAATATTAACAATGTCTCGACAAAACCGTGTAAATACACCGCCCGGAAAATTATGTCCCGCTGCATAAAACACGCATGCATGAATGCATTGATTTTTAGGGCTCCAATTACTGAGACTCCACTGTGCGTCTGTCTGTCTCTGGCTGTATCTCATGAACCGTGATAGCTAGACAGTTGAAATTTTCACAGCTGATGATGTATTTCTGTTGTCGCTAAAACAAATACTATATCTGATGATTTGATTCTTTTGCCGTTTTTTGCTCGACGTAACTTTTTTTGATTTTGTTGTATCGTGAAAGAGTAAAACATACAAGCGTCAAATTTGGTATGGTTAGATTGATTATAGGTAAAGTACAACCATTAAAAATAAAACCAATTCTGAAAAAATATTCAAAGGTAGGAATCCTCGGTGCGCGAGTCCTACGCGCGCTAGACTGGTTTACTCTATATGTATGTTAATTTTATTGGTTGTCAATTTGTCTGTGATTGTCGGATAGAATATTAAAGTATCACGGGCACGGGTACTTTTACACTAATTGGAAAATCGCTATGTCGTTTTTTTGGGATAATGTATTAAGATAAATGTCAAATAAAATGCTCTTCGTGTCAAATAATAGCCATATTTTTAGGCGTGTAAGTAAGTAAGTAAGTAAAACATTTATTCACAACAGTAACACACGACAAAAAAAAAGTAGCAATAAAAATTAAGAAAACAAGAGAACAGATGTGCTAATGTTGCGAAACGGTCCCAACTCAGCATGTGCTGGTTGTGAAGCCAACGCTGGTCTTCCGTTGGGGCCGCTCGGGGTCTGATGACCAAAAATAAGGCGGCTCTATTTAATTATAATTATTTGAACTCCATACTTTGATAAGTATGATATGAAAGTAGCAGTGTGATACAATGTAACAAGATTACTCTATTGAACTTAAGAAATTGAATCCACAATCCAGTATAATAAAGTAGTATTTCAATTAATGTGTTAGTCATTTTATTAGCACTTCTATTCAAACTTTGTCCCAAAACTACAGAAACAGTCCCCTGTCGCGTGTCGCCTGATTGTGATTAATAAAAAACATTGATGAGACGACTTTTGTAAATCATTGATCTTGGTGCCGTAAAATGCTGCAATTTTGCCGTTTAAGCTCAATTTTGCCTATTTCGTTTATATTACGATATCTCGCATTTGCTCAGTTTTTTCTTGTTTTTTACCATTTGGTAGTAATTTTCAATTCTGGCAAAACATTTTTAATTTTTTTACGTTGGTAGCTCCATTATTGCGACGCCAGTTGTGCATCATAAGTTGGAGGGAGTGGCTCTATTTTTTTAGTGACTCGCAACTTTTAAAATTTTAAGTACAAGGAACGTGATTTTCTAGAAGTAGGTGCGTCCCAGGGTAAGTAAATATTGTCTATTTTCCGTAAGTTTAATATTTTCAAGAATAGGACACGATTTCATTATAATAACGTAGTAGGCAATATTGGGCAGTGTTCTGGAAACTTGAGTGACACAATTTTGCCTGGGTCTAGGGCTGTCACTAGCTGGGTTTTATAAATGAACAGATAAGAGTAAGAGTGCCTAAATTGCTTAAGTGAGTTAATTTATTACTGATTAAGGTTTTTCAAGACTGATGTTTCTTTAATACCAAAGCTTTCAGTTGTGTTCCTACGTTGTGATGATTATTTTTTAACTAAAAAAAATCATTTTTTTTAAATAACAATATTTTTTTGGCACAACCCTACAGTTGCCGATATTTTTGTATGGAAAGTTCGTGGAACCTGGTACAACATTGCCTATTGCCTGTGAAAAAAAAACCATAAAGCTTATAGCAATAATTTGACTGCCAGGGACAAGCACAATGTCTCATGTACACAATTAAATATTATTACAAATAGCAAAACGTTATTTATCGAGATAACCATCTAGGCAAAGTTACGTCTTAGGCCTAAAACTTTGCCTGCCACTTTAAATGCTTATAACTAGGAAATATTGTATGATTACCTACTGATATTTGAGTCTAATTTGGCGAGGCATAGGGTCTGTTTTCCGACTAATACTCATTAAACCACATAAGACAAATAGTTTCACAGATATAAGGAAAAAACGTCAAAATCCGTGCAAAGTTGCAGCATTTTACGGTATAAACAACACTAGAGTTATGATGCAAAACCATTTTTACTGTTTTTCCCTACTACTTATTCGAAGAGGAAGTTGACAGGGCTGTTCAAATTTCCCAATTAAATACTATTGCTTAATACCCTTATACAAATTAAATTTGGACATTTAACTATCATTTAAAGCTCAGGCAGAGATTAGAGATATTGAACAAAATGTATCGCAGATGCCCAGCGTGTACGACCGTGGTGAAAAGCATTATCGGTCAACGTATGTTTATTTAAAATGAACTTTGTTGACTTAGCAATAGAATCCTTACTCGAATGAAATATTTTGTATGGTTCTTACTTTTATTTTAAACTTGGGATTTTCTGCTCGAGGGCGTAATACTCGTAGAGTACATTGCAGTTAGGATAATTGAGCGCTGCATTTGGATTGATATCCTGAGGCTGGTAGGCATCAATCGCATCAATCATTTTTCATTTTTACCCCCTCCTTGCAAACTGTGTTGTTGATTTTACACGTGGACAGAGTTCTACCTACGCGGGACAATAAATACCCGGGGGACAATATCACACCAATTGACCCAGTTCTCAAAATAAGCTCTAGGCTTGTACTATGAGGACTAGACTATATGGAGTAATATATACTTAAATATACAGAACACATCAATGACTAAGGAACAAATATTCGCGCTAAAGATAAAGATAAAGACATTCAGTAAGTAGGTCGCACGGGCACTTTTACACGTCAAGAATCTACCAGCGTTCACAAGAGAAGACCACTGCTGAGAAGAAAAGCCGCAAGAAACTCAGCAGTCAGTCATTTTTTTAATATATTACAATAATACTACTTAGTCTAGCATTATATAAATCTATAAATAGCAAATTAAAAAACATATCAAATAACCTGCATAGTTTCTGCAGGATAACACACCAAAATCTTAAGAGAGAGATAGAGAGAGAAAAGGAAAAAAGAACACCTACTTATGTGTATATAAGACGGTGCAAGACGACCACATAAGATTGATATGTTTTCCTACATCAACGGTGTCCCCTAGACAAGATAAAGGTTTTTAATTTGAAAAAATATATATTATTGATTAAGCTAATCACACCAGTATCTGCCCTTACTGGGATTTGAGCCCGGGACCGCTAGCTTCGTAGGCAGGGTAACTACCAACCAGGCCAGCGCGTCGACTAAATAAAGATGGCTATTTAATCTCTCTATCTCTCTCCGCGTATTGTCAAAGCCCATACCATGAGTTAAAATTACGTACGCTAGCGAGTCGAAAGATCTGTCCCTTACAGTTTTCTTAATATTCATATAGAGTACGAGAGACACAGCATTCGACTCGCTAGCGAGTACGGTAATTATAACTCATAGTAAGCGTATCTACATAGCGTGTAGGGCTAGACACGTTATAATCATGCAGGTACAAACGAAATCGTTCACAGACCCATTATAGCTTTGCGTTACCGAAAATGTAAGACTATACTATCCACAAAATTAAGTGAGTGAGCAATAAACGTCAGTTACCTTCCTTTTTGTGCCTGCACTATTGTTGCACGGCCTGCTCCATAAGGCCGTGCAGGTGCGAAAAAGATAGCATGATTCCGATGATTTATGACCTGACTCGCCACTTAATTTTACGAATAGTATAGCCAGCGCAAACGCGTTGAGTCTTTCTATTTCTAAACGCGTTCCCAAATGGATATAAAAGTCAATTTGACGCTGTCGTCAGTATTAAACAGAATGCAGGTAAAAAATATACTCTCTTATTTTTAATAAAAAATAAAATCCTTATTAATGAAGTGCAACGTTGCTTTAACAAAACGAAAGAGCAAACAACACTGAGTCTGATTACATTCTTGCCTAATATCGCTAGAGGGACAAAGAAGAAATTTTAAAAGGTAATTAAAACAGGTTTCATTTAAGTAGGTGTTGTAAATAGAGGTGTTACTAAAGGGTGGCAGAGCAGGCGAAATGCGACGGGCCCCCTGCCTGTGATGGCCCCCGGTCCGGCCGTGAGCACAGGAGAAATCTACTATTTTTTTTCATTTTTAATAAAAGTGATCAGATGAAATTGCCCCGGGCCAGCTGAATTTTGGGTTCATAATAAGATGATATCTACATACACATACATACATGAACTCACGCCTTCATTCCCAGAGTGAGGTAGGCATAGCTACAGAATTACCAATAGGTCTAAAAAGTTGTTGATAATTCTGTAACCACATTTTGCATAATTAGGCTAACATGTTTACCAGTTTATTAGTGACAGGTTGCAAACCCATCGCCTAACGGTACTACAAGCCTTATTCCCGTAGTCGCCTCTTACGACATCCACGGGAAGACATGGAGTGGCACTATTTTAACCCGGCAACCACACGGGAATCAAAATATCTATTATAGCTTAATACGGTCCCTAACCTACCTAACTACAACTGTTTAGAAGGTTGTCTGCCATCGACAAGCCGGTGCCTTGATTTTAATTACCATCTTCGTGAATCAGTCTTCTTCTTCTTTAAATTAATGGCGGTCCACCAAGTGATTTCGCCAGTGTCAGTGAGAGAGTATAATCAATCAGTACAGTCTGTGACCAGTTATAGTTCATTTATTTTAGGATGAGAAACCACAATAACATTATATTGCGTTTGGTCAACTATTTATTACCTAGCAAATAGTACAGTACAATAGTCTGGGAGCCGCAAAATAAAATTGTTAAAATGTCACTTTATTTGCGTGTCGTCAATAGGGAAAATGCATGGATTTTAAAAATCGCATTTCTCATCAAAATATGAAAAACCGTAAAAGAGATCACCAAAACGGAAATTAAAATTAAAATCGGTCAAGAAATACGGAAATTATAAGCATTTCAAACTTCTAATTAGACAGAGAGATCCGATGTGCACCGTGACGTCATTGTGCACTGCGGCCATATAAACTCCATGTAAAATTCCGTTTTTCTAGAAAGAGATAGGAACAAATCTTTGTTGGCTTATATCTTGGTTATTTTTATAGTTATTCAAAAAATGATTTTCGTGATCTGTTTGTTACATGAATCAGCTTCAATTGCAGCTGTAAAAAAAAACCATGCATATTCCCTATAGTTACTCTAGTACAAATTGTAAAGAGATTACAGTTCACGAGCCGCAATATAATGTTTTTGTGGTTTCTCATTCTAAATTAAATGAAGTATAGAAGAGGCTTCGGTTTAGTACTTCTCTCTCACTCGCTCTTAATAAGATCGTATGAGAGCGAGTGAGAGAGAAGTACCTAAACCGAAGCCTCTTGTAAGTGCTCACAGACCTATATTGTTACAGCATCCGGCGCCTCGCCCTTAAGGGGTTAAGGGCGAGGCGCGAACGTTTATTAGTAAGGGGGCTTACTAATAAACGTTGAGTAACGGTTATATAGCTATACAATGTTTTGTCCTTATCTGTCATTGTGACATTTGAATTTGACAGATAAGGACAAAACATTGTATAGCTATATAACCGTTACTCAACGTTTATTAGTAAGGGGGTAAGAATCCCTACTTCCGTCACTATACTTTACCTTTTAAAATATTATAATTACGCCTTGCCCCTGAGAATTCTTAATCACTTAACTTTTAAATATTACGATTAGAATTATTAAATTGTCAATCTGTTTTAAAACCACTAAAGTAATTGTTAATTAATGTAAGTATTTAAATGTTTCAATTATTTGAACAAGTGGCGCCACTGCGCCACTTTTTGGAACTAACAATAAAAGCGCGGGAGAACTTCTTTTTTTTTTTTTTTTTTTCCCCCGCGACGACTTGAACAGCTACTACCGCAGGGATATTATGGCGTTTCCACGTGAAGTGATTTCGCCAGTGTCAAGGTTTATATGAGTATTAATCAATATAGCAATAAAACACAATCCAATCTTCTCTAGGAAGATTGGGGGCAACGTTGTACGGTGATTTGTAGGTCAGAGGTCATGATAGTTTTAACCTCTGCACCACTGCGAGTCCACTTGAAACGAGAAGAAAGATGCCAGATACACGAAATAAGTCCAAGTCTTCAATCACTGTGCGACACAAAGGCATAAAAAGTACAAATCACTATCAGAAAAGAACTTTGAACACCTAATTACCCAAAAATTAAAGTCTAAAACAAATTACACGTCCGCCATCTTTTAACGTTGCAAATGGCCGGAGAACTTCTTGTGACGGCGAAGCGGGACGTTTCACTTTGATTACACGTATTACAAACACTCATTGCTGACGTTAGGGTTTTTATTTCCAACATAAAATTAAGTAACGGGTTGGCTCAAAGTAATGAGAATGTATTCAATTAACAATAGCAGGCAATAAAAAAATACAAAAAGGATTTTGACAGATATAATTAATAGAAAATATGTAAATTTTGTTAATAAGGCAAAAAAAGATTAACTGGTTTAATAAAAAATGTCCGCGAGGAAGTTATGACGTGAACGTGTCTATCGCCTACTTGGACGGCGTGAAAAATCTGAAGTGGTCTCTCATCACTAATTTGAAAATGTACCTCCTTCTACAATTTAATGTTTGATCCAGCGATGGGAACTTGGTATTAGGACTAAAGATTTACCAAAAACGGGAAGACCTCCCATTCTTAATGATCGAGATCGCAAGTAGGTGGCAACGTTTGTACAAAACAAAGTGGGTCAGTCCCAGATAAGTTAGTAGTAAAATATGATGTTTTTCGTGGGCGAATAAGGAATATTTTAGAGAAATACAATGTTGAACAGTTAAAGTGTCAAAAAATACCCAAATATTCCAACAAACAGCTTGAAGATATTCCAAAGAAGTGCAGGAAGTTGCGGAGAAAGTATCACTATGCAGGGAGCAGCCAGAATTGACTAAAAGAGCGTGACGTTCACTTCGTACCGAACGATTCAAACCATCCGAACGTCCCTATAGCTCGTCCAATAGAGGATTATTTGGTAATTCTCAGTAGACTAGTTTACAGTGATGGGCGGGAAGCAAAATTACAGACTCAGTTGAAGCGCAAGGTACAAAAACAACTAATTAACTAAAAAATGAAAAAATAGAGGTTGTCCAACGTATGATGAAAACGGTAAGAAGAAAGCTACGAAAAATTTAAGATGCGGGACTTTTTGCTGTATAGGAATGATTGATTATCATATTGGTTTTAGTTCGTTTTTATGTAATAAAAAGCTATATAACCCTAAAAAGTGAAAAAATAAAAATAAAAACAGTTTTTGTAATTCTCATTACTTTAAGCCAACCCGTTACTACAATATAGAACAGTAAATCCAAATTTACAAAAGTAAAAGACGGGCATTTTTCAATCGGCCATCTTTCCTCCCCGAATGTTACCCGAATCGTGAAACTATCTTGGTTGTGCGTATGAGGAAGATTTGTAATTGTAAACAAGTTTTTTTTCGGTTTTGAGGTTTATGGAAGCCAGTACTTCAAGCATTAATGCCCGGTTCCTATATTCAAGAAATGAATCGTTTCCCTTACGGGCAGTAGCGTTATGACATTTGCCACGTACAAAATGTGTCAAATTTTAACGAGACGTCACAACTCTACCAACGGTTTTGAATATAGGAACGCACCTTAAGACTTCTAGTTTGGCATTGCAAACCTTTTTGAACGAAAAACGGTACAATTATTATTAAAGTAGGTACAAATAACTCTACCCTTCTGTTAAAATTGTCAATGCTAATTAAGATTGAATGATAAAAGCTTCTAGGGTTGACATTAAATTTGGCTTTGGTAAAATATTTTGCCTATTTGTGAAAAATGTGGTTACATAATTATCAACAACTTTTTGGTAATTGGTGTTTGGTAATTCTGTAGTTCAGCATACCCGCGTGCAGAGTGGCACTGGTAGCACAAGTTGTATTTTCTCTCTTCGCTCAGTGCGTCTTTATCGTTACTGAAAAGATAGAAAGGAAGATCCGAGTTACAAATAAGTCGCGGGTGAACTTGTGCTAGCCGTACTGGGAATGAAGGCGTGAGTTTATGCATGTAGGTTTTTTTTTGGTTATTTTGTAACAGGTTGTATACAGGGTCATTGGTAAGTCGACCTATTCCCCTCTAGGGTTATGGGAGAGGTCATTTGCAAACATTTTGGTCCCATAATACCCTTTGCAAAAGTGAACCATTTCTGATAATTTAAATTTGAGTTTTTTTGCTATAAAACTCAGTAACGGACCATAAAAAAATTCCAAAAAAAACTAAGCACTAAAGCACTTTAAATCAACTTTTTTTATAGCTTTTGTACACGGTAAAATTGCCGATCTTAAGCAATATTAAAAGTATAATTATCTGTACATGTTTAAGAATGCGAGACCTAAAAGTAAAAAAAATATTTTTTTTATCAGTTTATCCAACATAAAAACAGAAAAATTTACTAACTTTTGCGTAGGGTATGGGACCAAAATGATTGCAAATGATCTCGCCCATAAGCCCTAGAGGGGTATAGGTCAACTTACCAATAACCCTGTATATTTCCATATCTTTATCAATACACTACGATTTCCATACAATATTGAATATTCAGCTAAGAAAAGCTGTTTGATGCACTCTTGTTCAAAGCTAGTGGTGACAAGACCTTGTGCAGGGTCCATTCGGGTTGCTACCACCGTCTTAAGTATCCTTTAACCAGCCACCGATGCAGCATTCGTTGTTGTGGTCCAATGTGAGGATATGACAACCGGTGAAATAACTAGATAATTCTATCTTATTCTTCAGGGTTGTGAACGCAATTGCGGTCTTAGGGCCGTATTAATAAACTCATCTTGACTGAGATACTCGTCACAAGATATGTCAAAGTAAACGTCAATCCATAGATAACTGTCATTTTTGACACATCTTGAGACGAGCACTACAGTCGAGATCAGTTTATTAATACGCCCCTTAGGATTGCAGTCTTGAGAAATCAAATGTCTCGTGGCCTTTACACTCGATTGCCTTCTCCATTATAGAAAACTTTGCAACTGTTCCTCAAGGATGAATTAAGACTCTTGATGCCTACGCGTATCGCTAACTAGGTTATCCACAGAATCCTGATCGATGTTAATATTCTCAATCTGGTAGCGAAGCTCAGAGTCCGGGCATAAACTGATTTATGAGAACCCCCTTTGAGCGTACCCCGGATACGTGCCACTTAGGACAAAGCCCTGCCAACCGAGCGGATAGCAACCCTAAATAATACCACTCTATATCTATATGGTAAAACATAATACGTATTGTGCTCGGTACACCCCTGCTGCAACGGTTCGAATTTCGAAAACAGGACCGGTAGCCAGACAAGATCGAGATCGTTATTGTTATTTGAAATGTATAGGCTTGACGTAAGCTTCCAGCCGGACGAACGCGTCGAACGTCTCTGTCAATTGCATACATTTTGACCATATTGGAAAATCGTTTGCGTTAGCGTTATGTATGTGCTAGGTTTCCGGTAATCTTCGGGGAGGGAAGATGGCCGATTGAAAGATGTCCGGCTTTTACTATTTATTTATTCTGTTTTGTAAAGTAAATCACTTACTTGACAATTGGCCAAATCAATGCGAAATACTGTGGTGAACTGCCATTGATAAAAAACTAAACTAGGTTTTTAAATGGAGCGGTTATACATTGAACTTTAACTTATCTATCACACTCAGTTACAGATATAAATCTGATTAATTTCTTGTTTCCTTACCTTCAAATCGCGATGGCAGAAAAAGTATTACAAAGTATGTCTTTTCCCCTTATAAATACTGTTACGCGAGCGGAGTATAGATGAAAAACATAAGTAAAATGACTTCTTGCATGTACTTGTAACCTAAACATCTGTACAGACCGTTCGACATTCTATATTTGAAATTTGACGTAAATTGCTTGTGGGACCTTGTGCAGGGTCCGTCCGGGTTGGTACCACCATCTTACCCATTAACCTACCGCCAAGCAGCAGTGTTCGCATTGTTGTGTTCCGGTTTGGGGAGAAGACAGCCGGTGAAATTACTAGCATAGAGGCATTCCATCTTACTCCTCAGGGTTGGCAGTGCATTTGCAGTCTTGGGAATGCGAATGTCTATGGGTCACAGTTTCCACTTACCATAAGGTGGCGTGTGTGCTCGTTTGCCTATCTATGCCATAAAAAAAATATGTATCGCTGTTGATGTCCCAAATAAAAGAAATAAATAAATCATTTAGGATAAGGTACCAACTATAGAAATTACAAATTCTACTCTATTTTAAGCACAGGAAAGCCTACGTACGTAGCTTTATTTACCAGTATCATCACGCCTTCATCCCAGAGTGGGGTAGGCAGAGCTACAGAATTACCAACAACTCTAACAATTTATTGTTAATTAAATACCAGTACTATCATTAAATCTGAATAATGTATTGGAAAGTTTAAAACTATACTCTGAATTGCTATCAAAGGAGCATTGCACAGGTGCAAAGGGGGCCTGTGTGCTAGTTTGCCTTCCTATGGCATATTTTTTTTTTAGTTTTGTACATAAATACGTACAAGATTCATACACTAACTTTTTCTGAAGATGTTGTTTACCGTCGCACGCAAACTAGGGATCCACTGAAAATCAGCGTTGCAGCACCTGTGTCGCAACAAATACTGTGCGGGCCTCTTATAGGCATCAGGGTGCACCGCTTTTGTTATGTTAGGTTTCTTATGTTGGACCCTTGGAACGCCAAGAACACCTAAAGGAGCCCGTGACCGTGTATCGATCCTGTCAACGCTTATACCACAGATACAGTGCAAAAATGACCAGAGTATTTGTGACGTAAGATTGAAATTAGCTGTGGTTTTCAGCTGTCATTGGCGCGTGAGGACGACTTTTGTATTAAGTCAATGGCGGCGAAAAGGTTAAGTTAATTTAGTTGGTGGATGTGCTCTTTTAACCCGTTAGCGGTTAACTGGCATATATTTGGCCACCATAATAAAATTAACATGAGTCTTATGAATAATGCTTGTAGTTCTATTTTCGAGAAGTGTGAAAGGTGTCAACGACCGTTAAAGGGTTAAATAATTTTCATTCTTTCAATTGATCATACCTTCAGACGTACATAAACTGACGCCTTCGTTCCCAGAGAGGGGTAGGCAGAGCTATCGTTAAGTTTGCTTAAATCACACCTAATCTAAAATTAAATTATGAACATAAATAAAATAACATAATAAAGGATTGGGCTTCTCCCAAAGGATTGGGCTAGCTATCCAGAGGGGTATGCAGCCAGTGTCATAGGGATCATGCCGCGAGCGGACCTGCTAGAGGGGGTATTTTTATAGTGGTGATTATTATTTACATCTTTAATATTTGAGTCATCATCATCATCATGTCAGCCGAAAGACGTCCACTGCTGGACATAGGCCTCCCCCAAGGCTTTCCACACAGACCGGTCTTGTGCTTTTCGCATCCACCGCGTTCCCGCGATTCTTACAAGGTCGTCACTCCATCTTGTTGGAGGCCTACCTACAACTCGTCTCCCGGTCCGCGGACGCCACTCAAGAACCTTCTGGCCCCATCGGCCATCAGTCCTGCGAGCGATGTGCCCCGCCCACTGCCACTTCAGTTTAGCTGTTCTTCGGGCTATGTCGGTAACCTTAGTTCTACTGCGGATATCATCATTTCTGAGTCTATCACGCAGAGAAACCCCGCGCGTAGCCCTCTCCATAGCCCTCTGAGTGACTTTGAGCTTCCTTATGAGGCCCATTGTTAGCGCCCACGTCTCAGATCCGTAACATTTGAGTAGCTTAGTTTTATTTTAATTTAAATAACTTTAGTTTTAACTTTTAATTGTTAATGTAATGTAATTATACATAATAATAAATAACATAATAAATCCGGTGTGGTTTCCGGGTTAGAAGCGACGAGAAGAGAATAAAGGCTTGTAGTAGGTACCGTTAGGCGATGGGCTTGCAACCTGTCACTAATACGCTGGTAAACATCTTAGCCTAATTGCGCAGTGTGGTTACAGAATTATCAAGAAGTTTTAAAAGTTGTTGGTAATTCTTTAGCTCTGCCTATCCCACTTTGGGAATGAAGGCGTGAGTTTATGTATGTATATAATAAATAACATAATAAAATTCCCAGGAAAAAATGGTAATATCAAGGTGTTCCCACACAAATGACTAATTGGAAAAAATCAAAGAAAAGCCTTTTTTGAGCTACCTAACTCGCTTTCATTCAAGAAATGTTCACAGCAGCGCAACAGATTATTAAGTAGGTATCAAGTGCTCGAAT
This sequence comes from Acleris emargana, assembly GCA_927399475.2. NCBI lineage: Eukaryota > Metazoa > Arthropoda > Insecta > Lepidoptera > Tortricidae > Acleris > Acleris emargana. Next base: position 7,332,513 of record OV656835.1, on the reverse strand, counting down.
CGACTGTTACAGACGACCGGTGGAAAACGGAACTCAAATGAAAAAAAAGGGAAAATATTGAGTCCTTTGGAGCTACTAGTGATGGGTCGTTACCGGGAATATTCCCATGGCGGGAATATTCCCAGTAATGTTACCAGTAATATTTCCAAGTATTGGAAATTTAGGGAAATATAGAAAAACTGAATTATAAAGTAATATTTTTTTTGTGTTTTATGCTTATTTGGTGAACATTGGAACAATTTAGAATTAAAAAAAATACGGAGCTCCCCCCCAGAAAGTAAATTCCCAATGTTACCGGGAATATTCCCAAAATTACCAGGTATTTTTCCAATGTTACTGGGAATATTCCCATCGTGTAATTATGGCCAAGTACACTTTAAATCACGGTAAAAACATCTTAGTTTCGATCGAAATAAAAGAAAAAGTCGGAAAATCAGTTTAATTATACAAATACACACGGCGTCAAAAAAATCGCACCTTTTGAAATTTTGATTTCAAGCGAATAAAGCTCTTAACTTATTTATTGTACCCTACCAATATTAGTATCATTTGAAAGCACAGTTAATCAACTTTAAAAACGCGAATCGTTCTTTTTCGTAAAAACAATGATCACGACACGTTAGGGTCTTTAAAAAAAAGTGATGGAAAACTCATTAGAGGACTCACTACTTGTGCCACCCTGAACACGAATAAAAGGGGGGGTAAAAATGAATTATGGGTAATTTGCTATCCAGACATCACAGAAGTCACACCTGAACAGCTCCAGTAAGAGAAAACTCTGAAAAATGGATATCACGGCAGAAGAAGCAGCTCAAGTGGTAGCACTACTGCAATCAGGACTACGGCAGGTTACTGTTGCTCGACAACTCAACATAAGCCGTTTCCGGGTGAAACGAGTATCCCAGCGGTTCCAGGAGACTGGAGGCGACATCAGAAAGCATGGATCTGGGAGACGACATTTCACTTCCGACAGAGACGACCGCTATATTGTGTCAACGTGTTTGCGTAACCGATTCTCCAACGCTGTTGAGGTGCAACAGCAGCTCCAAACAGCTCGGAGGACGTCGGTGAGCGTCTCCACAGTAAGAAGAAGGCTGCGAAAGAAGAAAATCCTGCCTCGTAGGGCTACTACGGGCCCCAAATTGACAGCAGAGCATAGGCGAGTCAGACTTCAGTCTGTCCTCTTCTCCGACGAGACGAGGGTATGCCTTTTCTGCAACGATAGGCGTAGAAGAGTGTACAGGAGGCAGGGCGAACGGTACTCACAAGCCTGCTTTGAAGAAACCGTCAGCTACGGAGGAGGATCCTGCATGTTCTGGGGCGGAATTTCAATCCAGGGCAAAACCGACCTTGTGTGTGGCTCCCGCACTGGAGGTGGACGTGGCCAGGGGTCCCTGACTGCTCATAGGTACATCACAGAGATCCTGGAGGACCACGTGGTCCCGTATGCTGGTTTTGTCGGGCCTGAATTCACATTCATGCACGACAACGGCCGCTCTCATACGGCGTTGATTGTTCGGGACTACCTGGATCAGGTTGGGATCCCCGTGATGCAGTGGCCAGCGAGAAGTCCTGACCTGAACCCCATAGAGCACCTTTGGGATGATCTGAAACGCCGGGTGCGGTCTCGTGATACTGCCCCTGCTACCCTTGAACAGCTTCGGGACGCCGTCGTCGAGGAGTGGAGTGACATTCCTCAAGAACGAATCGTGACGTTGGTGAGGTCAATGAAGGATCGCATGGAGGCTGTAATTAGGGCTAGGGGAGGTAACACTAGGTTTTAAGTTTAGTTTTAAGAATTTGTTTTACTGTATTTTTTTAATTTTGTTATGTTTTTAGATTGTGTAATTTTGGCGTGAATAAATGTTTTTCCTCTTTTCATGAAAAACGATTTTTTTTAAGCTTAGTAATCATTATCACATTTTTCACTATCATCACAAAAAGCACGTGCACTGAGTCGAGTCAAGGGCAAAACTAAGTCCTTTGTGTTTGTGCCATTTCAGATAAGAAGTTTGTGTGAAAGAGAAAAAAGGTGATATGTGTAAAAGAGAAAGGAATATATCTATGCATATTGCTTATTTAACTAACTATATAATCATTAAATCTCATATAAATCACAAGTATAGTATATTCCCACCTTTTGGGAATATTACTGGTAACATTAGAAACTTACTGGGAATATTCCCAAACGGAAACTTACTGGTAACGGGAATATTACCGCGGCCCATCACTAGGAGCTACCGAACTTAATTGCATCTATTTTGCAACGGACAGATTTTTTAATACCGAGTGGTCGGAATGTTACCGGCGACCGATGTAAAATAAATCGAACGTCACGACCAACTCCTATTTCAAATACGTACCCTTTCATTTCCTTTTTATTCATTCGAATGAAACTTACGCGCGCTCGGTTTTCATTCGACACGCTATTCACAATATTTTTACCAAAGCCGACTCAAATAATTGGACTGGCCTTTAACTACCATTTTAAAGATAGTTATTTCGTTGCTTTTTCTGTTTTCCCTTTGATATTTATAACTTCTTTTTTTCCTACTGTTCCTTTCATCTAGCAGTGAAACAGCCTGTTGTTTTGTTCCGCAGAAAATACATACATCCGAATTCATTAAAAAAGGGTTCTCGGAAACTTAATTTTTAATCTACACTCTCGGTCAAATAATACGGGTCAGAGTGCGTTTTTCATACAAACGAGGCTATTTCGAAGCCTTGGTTCCTGGACACAGTCATGTTTTGAGTGAGGTTTAATGGTGGATACTCCGAGGTTAAACAGTGGAGGTCAAAAGTGCGTAAGATACCTAACAGATCGCACAATCAGTTAACACCACAGCGAGAGAGCAAGGGTCAGCATTTGGATTTCCTTACATTTTATTGCCATTTTATATGTTTTTCTGAACATGCACAATTCCGGCGTTAACCGCAGATTCAATCCGTTGGGTATCTTAGGCAATCTGAAAGTCCATCATCAGATTTCACTAAAAGCATCTCCTGGCGAGGAACCAAGGCTTCCAAATAGCCTCTTTAGTATGAAAAACGCATTCTGACCCGTATTATTTGACCGCGAGTGTACTACCATCTCTTTTTCATTTTGGTAAGTTTAATCAAATATAATGTTCTAAAAGAAAATGGAGTCTCCATCTTTAACACTTATGTATTTTTTGTATTTTTTCGTTCTTGGTAGACTTCTGTCACACATATATCAGTTTAAAGGATAACAAATAAAAACCCCCGACTCTAAATAGTCTGTAAAAAACCTCTAAAAAGTAAACATGGTAAGTATTGGCCCTATAACTTTACGTCGTCACGTAGGAGTAGGGGCTGATTGTTTGATAAGTAGGCAGTTAACTGAACTAATGGTTAAAAATATTTTTCTACACGTGTCGTCACGACAGGGACCGCTAAGTAGCTGGGTAGGTATTTTATACTATTTCATTTACTTAGTGGTCCCCCGACGTGACACACTTGTATCAATTTTTTTTTAAATGTTAACCTACTTATAATTAAACTTATACGGCCAATACTTATATTTTTTTACTTTTTCGAGATTTTTTACAGACTGTTTCGAGTCAGGGGTTTTTTAAATTTTATTTATATTTTTTATTTCACGCTTTTTAACTTCTCTAAATTAACAATACAAGTGAAAAGTTTACAAAGTGTTGCTATTTGCGAATTGGATCAAAGAAAACTATTCATTAAAAAAGATTTTGTTTGACCACTTTGTCGGAGTTCATGCCAAATAACAGCTTTCTAGAACTAAGAGATTCCGAGTTAAGCTCAAACAAGAACGTTTTAATGATTTTTCGTAATCACTTCGATTACCCTAATTTATGCCATATTGTAAACCTTTCAGGTAATTTTTACACGCCATCGTATAGAGCCCAATAAGATAGGTAAGGTTACTTGTTAAAAATGCCTTTATGGCAAATGAATATTATGGCAAGTGATACAATTAGGGCAATTGAAATTAGGTCAAACGATAGAGAACCGACTTTTTCCTAATTCAAAAACAAGCATCCGAAGGCCATACGTTTCCAAATTTTAGTAAAAAGTACAGGATTACCTCTTTTAATTCCTTATGAGAGTTATTTTTAGGTAATCTAGGACTACATTGGACGTTATTTTCGAAATAAGTACCGTAAAATGGGGTGACTTAACAATCGCGAGGCGACTTTGATAACTTTTTGAATCATCGATTTTGTGCAATGTCAGAGTTATTATTTAGGTCTTTCGCGACATTACTTTCATATGTTTCATATACGAGCGCAAAATATTAATAGTTGAAGTATTTTCAGACAAATTGGATTTGAAAACTACGAAACAAAAAACCTCTAATTTTTGACATGCTTCAGGGATGACTTTGATATCTATATATATAAAAGGCAATGTCCCGGGTGACTCATCATCGCCCAGCCAAAACTACTAATGCTATAAATATGAAACTTGGACAGTACTTTTTTTTTATAATGTAGAGATCCACTAAGAAGGGATTTTTCGGAATTCAACCCCCAAAGGGATGAAAGGGGGTTGCAAAGTTTGTATGGGAAAAAATATTTTTATTGTTCAATTTACTTGAAACTTGGTACAAATACTCTTCATTGCAAATAATGAGATATATATTTCAGTGATTACTAAAATTCAACCCCTAAAGGGATGAAAGAAGGTTGCAAAATTTGTATGGGAAAAAATATATTTATTGTCCAATTTACTTGAAACTTGGTAGAAATGCTCTTCATTGCAAATAATGAGACACGTATTTCAGCGATTACTAAAATTCAACCCCTAAAGGGATGAAAGGGGGTTGCAAAGTTTGTATGGGAAAAAAATATTTTATGGTCAAATTTACTTGAAACTTGGTAAAAATGCTCTTCAATGCAAATAATGAGGCTGTTATTTCAGCGATTATTAAAATTCAACCCCTAGAGGGATGAAAGGGAGTTGCAAAGTTTGTCTAGATAAAATATTTCTATGATCAAATTTACTTGAAACTTGGTAGAAATGCTCTTCAATGCAAATAATGAGACTTATTTCAGTGATTACTAAAAGTCAACCCCTAGAGGGATGAAAGGGGGCTGCAAAGAATGTATGGGAAAAAAACTTTTATGGTCAAATTTACTTGAAACTTGGTAGAAATGCGCTTTAATGCAAATAATACTTAACAAATATTTATAGCGACCATAGTAATACACACTCAATAAAAATTGTAAGTGCCTACCCATTACCGTTATTAAAACAGCAAAAAACGCCGACATAAACACGTTTGTTTTATGGGAACCCCCTGGCGTCTGGCATCGCTGCTACCCTACTGGAAGGTGGTAGATAAAACAGCTCACGCTGCTTTTAAACTCCCGCTCAATCTCACCCGAGTTGAAACCCCTCTATGCAATATCTCTAAACAGAGTGAAATGGCCCAAGTTCTTCGGGAGTGTACACTTATTGTATGGGATGAGAGCAGTATGGCACATAAGAGCGGAGTTGAAGCACTAAGTAGGACCCTTAAAGATATCAGAGGTAATGATGGAGTGATGGGTGGAGTTACTGTGTTGTTGGCTGGGGATTTTCGTCAGACTCTTCCTGTAGTCGCTAGAGGAACTCGGGCTAACGAGGTTAAAGCATGTTTAAAATCCTCACATCTGTGGCCCAATATCAAAAAACTCTCCCTTAGGAGAAATATGAGAGTTCATTTATGGGGCGACGTCTTTGCTGGAGAGTTTTCTGAACTCCTACTCAAAATAGGAAACGGAGATTATCCCGAATCGAATGGAAAAATATGTATCCCTACTCAGCTGGCCACAGTGGTTTCAACAATAACAGAATTAATATCTAAAATGTATCCTGATATTTCTAATTTACAAATGAAGTCGATGGATTGGCTGTGTGAACGCGCTATACTGACTCCCAAGAACAATGTTGCTGCCACCATTAATGATATCCTCCTCAAGTCCTTTGAAGGGTCAGAAATGGAATACAAGTCGGTAGATTCAGTCTTACAAACCGATGAGGCTGTTCACTATCCTGTTGAGTTCCTGTCAACCCACCTGGTCTCCCTTCTAACAAACTCCTCCTTAAAGTTGGTACCCCTGTCATGCTATTGCGTAACCTTAACCCCCCTAAGCTTTGCAACGGAACAAGACTGTGAGTAAATGCACTTCACAAAAATGTTATTGAGGCTACTGTATTTACCGGATGTGCTCGGGGTGAATCGGTATTCATACCACGAATACCACTTATACCCTCTGATTACGCATTTGAATTTAAGTGACTGCAATTCCCCCTTAAAGTCTGCTGTGCTATAACCATAAACAAATCTCAGAGTCAGTCATTAAAGGTGGCGGGCATCGACTTAAGGGAGGATTGCTTCTCACACGGGCAGTTTTACGTGGCCTGTTCCAGAGTTAGTTCATGCAGCAGCCTGGTTATTTTAGCGCCCGACAGTACTACCACCAGCGTGGTATACAAAGAAGTGCTCAATCAATAGTCGATAGTAGATATCGTTAGATGGTAGTGATCTTCAATAGCCGTGCGAAAAAATATTTGAAACTTGAAAAGAACTGTCCTTTTTTACGTATACCTAACCAAAATAATGATTCTCCGCGGACGAAGTCGCGGGCGGAAAGCTAGTTGTGATATAAACACAGAGATAATCAAAGTAACGAGAGATTTAAGAAACGAGATTTTAAACCACGTATTTTTTTTTCTACAATACCGTCTATCGTGGTCTGCCTCTAGTTGCTTTACGGCCGAACCCTATATTCAATCCGAGGCTATAAGGCTTACCTCGGGTTAAAATTTGACATTTGCCCATACAAAATGTGTCAAATTTTAATCCGAAGTAAGCCTATCTGTCCGCGGATTGAATATAGGGTTTGGCCGTTAATTTACTCCAAATGAGTAGTCGCCAATAATTTTAATAATTTGTTTTACAATTAAATGCGGGACTTACAGAAGATTTATTTTTAAATTTAATCAAACTAACCCCATTTTACGGTAGCTAACCATCCCGGATGCGGTCCCTGGTAAGGGCAAATATCTGTGTAATGAACACGAATATATTAATTCCTGAGTCTTATTAAGTTATTACATAGGGCTCAAATTAAAGCTAATAAATAGTCCATTCTAAATATATATAAATTATAACATTTTGATGCTACCATTTTGAGTGGAAAATCAAAAGTTATATAAGTACCTACATTGCTATTACGATTTTTTATAGATATTAGGGCTTGTTTTTCCCTTTTTAGTTTTATTTTTATTTTATATTACAATACTTGTTAATAATTGTTTACTTAACTGCGAGAAAACAAAGAACGTCCTGGGCAGAAACTTAACCCTGTTCAACAAATAATCTTCCAACCATCAAAACTTAAAACGGCTTGAACTAGCGTTCTAACTTGTCAGGCTGCTATTCATACGTCGTGAACACGGAGTAATAGTTAGGAAGCAATGAAGCCGAAATACGGAAAACATTGTAGCTCAAAAAGTACTTTTCTGACGGTTATTTAATGAAATATAACAAGTTTTGCCAGTCTGTCTAACTTTTACAAAAGCGAGTTAATCAGCTTAAGTCCTTAATACATACTCGGTTAATTATGCTTTAGAGGAATTGGGATAGACCAAAAAAAACTCACGGTTTTTACATTCTAATGCATAATAATATTAATAATAGGTAATTTTAAGAGACCGCAATTTCATTAATTTTGTATTTGATCCAATCATTTTGGTTTAATATCTTTATTTATTTAGCAGACATTTTATGGAGGACATGATTATCTTAAATTAGGGATGGCATTTTCTAATAAATAATAAATTATAACAATTTAATGATATTTAAATTGTTGTAATTTGGTTCCCGGGTTAGAATAGTGTCACTCTAAGTCTTCCGTCGTCACTGTTAGGCGCTGGGCTTGCAACCTGTCACTAATACGCTGGTAAACATCTTAGCATATTTGTGCAAATTGCGGTTACTGAATTATCAACATTTTTTTTAAGTTGTAGGTAATTCTGTAGCTCTGCCTAGCCCACTCTGGGATTCCAGGCGTGAAGGTATGTATACTTACTTTTGCAACGAGAAAATTGCAGTCTGGTGCTTAATAATAGTACATTATTGCCTAGGCAGTGAAGCAGGCAATTGCGGGCCGAGTATTGGTTTTAAAAATACGAGACACGCAATTGCCGTTCCTGCCGAGGCATATATAGTACTTTTCTCAAAAATCGCAAGATACAAATCGCATATTTAAACAGAAACTTCACGTGAAATAACATCACTCTTTACCGCCTTTATGTTTATGACAAGGAGAAACACAAGCATTTTTTAGAAAAAAAAACTCAATCTATTCCAGACACAGATAAAAAAGTTACGATTCGATTAAAATATGGATGTATAAGACTTGTGCCCTCATTTTATTATGGCAGTTTTCACTTTTTAAAAAGTTACAAACTAGATAACTATGAAATTTGTATGCAACATTGCGGGCTTGTGTAGCGCGCACGCAATGTAATTTTTTTTTAATTTGGGAACTGTCTGTAAACTATGTACTTCGCGTCTCAGTATGGAGTTAGTAATGTCAACTTTTCCGGTCATTTTTGAGAAAATGAACTTTTTAACGTTAGTGGCCGAAAAATGTTTGGAAGTTTTGGATTTGGACTGACATTCTCTTCAAAAATACAATAAGTTTGGGTAGGTTCCAATCTGCACGTCATCTTTTGTGTTTATTGTGATTTTCAACATTGAGTAAATACTCCGTATTGTAGATGGTTGCTTCGTTTGCGTGATAATTGTGTGAAGTACGCTAACAGTGTTTGCACCCTTCGCACGTCTCCGTTGCTTTAAAATATAATAAGCTTTTAGATATTTTTCGCGAGACTTTCCAGACAGTAAATTTAATTCTGCATGTTTTATCGCTGCTTCTATGCTTCCGAAGTTAAATAGCAGACCTAGTCACTGGCCTCACTCATATTTATTTATTATAAGATACTTTTATAACATCCAACGTGAATCGAAAGTAGATAGCGAAACGGAAGAATAAACAAAAACAATAAAAATAATCCCGCTATTTTTTACAATTGCGTTCTGAAACTGCACCCGCGGTTTTTATACATAAAAATAGAATATGATTATACCGGGTGGAACAAAACGAAGGGACTTTTAAGAAAACGGGGAATTTTGTAGGTCTTATACTTTATTTTTCACCTATTAACTATATTAATATTTCTAACTGTTTTAGCGATACAGTTTGTTAAATCAGTGCAAAATCTGCACATTAGCAGCCCTAGCAAGTAGATCCGATGACGTTATTAAAGGGACACCGTCATACAGGAGCACGAGCGGCAGCGTGCATAATACGAATACGACACGGTGGAACTTTTGAGCATCGCATGTGAAGTGAAGTTGATGACATGTGCCAATTTAAAATGTAAATAACTTTGAACTAGTAGTAGTGGGGTTGTCACTGATATTAAATTTATTAATTTTAATCGGCTTTACAATTATAATAAGTCGATTGTAGATCACTTACACAACACTATCCTTTCAACTCGTTTTGTTCCATCCTGTATAAAAAAATATAATAATAACATTTAAAACCTCAACAGATAATTTGCAATTTTACGGTTATATGTGTATCCGAACGTTTTATTATTTGTTTCTTTTTCGGGCCCACTAGGTATGGAATTTGAAAATCGAACTTCGAAACTTTGTTTCTGTCTCTCGCTTTTTGTATCGAAGTGAAAGTGACAGAACAAAGTGAAGTTTAATTATTTCGAATGTTGTGAGTAGCTCCAGCACAGCTCTCGGCATTAAAAAAATAATAATTAAAAAGTTACTTGGTCTCACGCTCGGCTCGCAGCAAACCCGAATTTTCCTCATTATTATTTTTATACAGCAAAACCTGCTTGTTAGAGCTGCTGAGGTGCAAAATATATCGCACATTCAAAACAATAGTGACCTAATTAAAAATGACAGATTTCAAACTTCAAGTCATTTTAATATTATAGACATACCTGGGATAACTCGGAGCAAGTTCTAGGGATTTGATATCGATAAAAAAGATGTCGATATAATTAAATTAATGCATGTGCACATTGATCATTCTCAATTACTGTGATGTGTGATGTCATATCTGATATCGAGCCTCTTAAGATAATAAAAGTATGCGGATGTCATTTCAATCAAAATGACAATTTACCGTCAGTACCATTCATATTCGTACATTTAGCAGTTTAAAGTGGATATTTTCATCTAGACGGCAATCATTAATACCGACGAATATGGAAAAAATATTGATTGTATTGAAAACTGTTGTAAAATAAGCATATAAATATACGTGTTAATTTGTTTGTTTTTTTAAATCTAAAAACGGAGAAAATAAGTAATATTTATTTATGTTAAATAACATTTAGATGTTGGCAGTAACATCGATATATTTTATGTCGATAAAATATTTTGCTACATCACTTTCGTACCGATGCCCCCAGTTATCCCAGGTATGATTATAGAGATCAAACTCGAAATTAAAAATTTCTGAATTAAGTCACAATAATTGTTCTGAAGATGCGATATGTTCTCAGCTGTTTGTCACATCAGTAATTAAAGCTGTGAAAAAGAGTCATGAATATATCCCTATTGCAATAGGATGTGACAGATAAAACTCCTGTAGCAATATCAACCTTGTTACTAAGAGGAGAGAACTAAAACTGCTTTGGTTTTGGAATACTGCTTATTTACTTAGTAGGGCAGAGTGGCTATTTCACCGGGGGTGGGGTGCGCGGGGTCGGGTCGCATTTTTGGGGGGTAGTGGGGGGAGACTTTGTGCTGGGATTAGTTGCAGCACAAAGCTACCGTCTATTGTCTTCGGGAAGTGTGATTTGGCTTTGTGCATTCTGATAACGTTGGTAGCCATACTGCGCTACGCTTAGACTAATCACTTAAGGCTAGTAATTAATTAAGTTTAATACAAATGATTGAACTCCCCATCAGCAAGGTCATAGACCTTTCCTAGTTTTCGCACAGGTGTGTTTTACTTATGCAACTATGTGTTATTTAATGCCCGGTTCCTATTTTCAAGAAACGAATCGTTTCCCTTACGGGCAGTAGCGTTATGATGACATTTGCTACAAAATGTGTCAAATTTTAACGAGACGTCATAACTCTACCAACGGCTTTGAATATAGGAACGCACCATTAGCCAATAAGTTAAAAGAACATTGCATGAAAATTTGTGTTTATTTTTCTTGTGTTGTTGGAAAGTGATAAAGAGAAAATTATCTGCATATATTTTAATGATTTAAAAAATTGGTCAGATCAGTCAGGGTTGGTGCTCGGTTTTTATTAGTTTTAGAACTCCTCAACCGAGTAGTAACCCTTCTTAGGCAGAAGATTATAGCTTTAAGGAGTAACCCAACTGGGACCAACAGTTTTGACCATGGTAGGAATCTTGTTATATATTCTTGACCCCACTACATCTTTTTTGTGGTTCGGAAAAGGCACAAGATGAATCAGGAATCAGGTAAGTGAGATATGGATATTTGAATTCTCAAGACTGCGATTCTAAAGGCCGTATTAATAGATAAATAGATCTTTGTTTTGTGGCATATGTCATTTGTGTTGCCGCTATGATTTCGCCAATGTCAGGTTTAAGGAAGGCACACGTTTTAACGGAAAGATGAAACCATTTTGAAAAGGGTAATAAAATACAAATAATGTTTCGGTTTCATATACTTAACAAACAAAACAAATATTTACATGTTTACAACTTAATTCTATGTTTATGAATGAAACTAACTAAACGTTTAATGAGAGGACTATTTACAAGAGTTAAAAAGTGATTCATATTTACAGGACGAGGAAATTCCAAAGGGATTAAGTCGTAAAGTGAGCATGATAACTTAGGGCACGAAAAGAAAATATGATCAGGAGAGCCTTCGTCCAAACCGCACTCACAAAGAGAGCTATCCTTGATCCTGATCTTAGCTAAGGGGACTGGGGTACAAGCATGACCAAAGCGAAGGCGACAAAGGTGGTCAGAAATCTATCAGCATGACGGTAACGGAAAAACCAAGGCTTAATTGGGATATTTGGTTGGATACACGCATAATGACGACCTTTCTGAATACTGGAAGAGGACCAGATGTCATTCCAAGACTTTGCCAGCGAGGGCTTAGCCATGGAAACGTCAAAAGTCAAAAGAATAATTGTTTCACCTCAGCAGCTCAAACAAGCAGGTTTTGCTGCTTAAAAACAGTGAGCAAAATTCAATTTTGCTGCGAGCGAGAGGCAAAGTAGCTTTTTAATTATTTTTTTTAAATGCCGTGAGCAGTGCTGGGGCTACTCACAACATTCGAAAAAATTGAATTTCACTTTGATCTGTCACTTTCACTTCGATAGGAAAAAAGCGAGAGATAGAAACAGCTTGATTCGAAGTTCGATTTTCAAATTCCACACATAGTAGGCCCAAAAAGAAACGCACGTTCGGATGCACACATAACCGTAAAATTGCAAATAAAACTATCTGTTAAAGTTTGAAATGTGTTTATTATAACTATTTTATACAGTAGGTACAATCATTTTTTTTATTTAATGTTTTGAAGACAAATTTAATGAAAAATAAGAAGTTTATCATGTATCTAGGTACATAATTTTGTTATCGTTTTAACAATCTTTAATTTCGTGACATAAACCGCGGGGGCAGTTTCAGAACGCATTCCAAAAATAGCGGGATTATTGTAGCCAATAGCCATAGACAAGGCCTAGTTAGGTTTTTTTTAAAGCCACAGACTACATAAAGCTGTATAAAGTTGTGTTTGCACTACGGCATTATCAAGTTGAGTGACAGGTCTTATCTGTTTCATGTTTATTTTTTCCACTTTTTATTTTATTAGTAATTTGCATAAATGCTTGTGATTGATGCATATGCGATCGTGTCGTTATTTAGTCGTGTATTCACCAAATGGTCACAACGGAAGACCTGCGTTGGCCCTACCAGCTTCACGCTGTGTTGTTCTCGCTGCTGAGGTGAAAAGTTGTATGTCTCACACGAGACCAAAGTTTTTTACGTCTCGTATCTTCTCGCTACGCTCGTGATTCAAAATCATCACTCGCAGCAAAAACAAACTTTGCTCTCTTGTTGAACAAATAACTATTGCGATGTAGGAGAGTACCAGACTGAGTAGCCTCCTTCGCACACGAGTCAGCCATTTCGTTACCAGCAATACCGGAATGGCTTGGAATCCATGCCAAAACTACATTTATATTTTTAATAAAACACGCATAACGAGCTTCCTTGATTTTATAAATAACAGGGTATGTTGATGACTGCCTAAACACATTTGAAGAGATAGCTTGCAGGCAGCTGAGATGATGAGAATAAACTCATCTTGGCTGAGATGAGCGTCACAAGATACGTCAATGTAAAAGTCAAGCCATAGAAAACTGTCATCTTTGATGCATCTTGAGATGGATATTATAGTCGAGATCAGTTTATTAATACAGCCCTAAAGGCCCGGCTTGGCTTGGCTGAGATACCCGTCACAAGATACGTCAAAGTAAACGTCAATCCACAGAAAATTGACATTTTTGACGCATCTCGGGACGAGCAGTAGCATTTAGATCAATTTATTAATACGGCCCTAAAAGAGGTATTAACAAGCCCAGCTTGGCTGAGATGCTAGCACACTATGTATCATATATCAGAATACTGTCATTACGCTTCTTGAGCGTTCAGTCGTAATCCGTTTATTAATAGATTTGGATAAAACCCCAAAGGCGTTGCCAATGTTGAGAACTAAGATAGAAAGCTAGTAATAGTAATTTGACACCGGAACACAATAATGAACTCAGCAGAAGCTTGGCGGTAGGTTAAAGTTTATCTAGTACGTACATCGAAATATAATAAGTATGGAAGCCTAACTGACGCTAAAAATCGGCCCCGCTGACTTAGTTCCGGCGGGGGTGGAGCTAATACTAAGGCCCGTATAAATAAACTAATCTTGACTTTAATACCAGTCTCAAGATGCGTCAAAAATGACAGTTCTCTAAGGCTTGACGTTTACTTTGACGTATCTTGTGACGTATATCTCAGTCAAGATGAGTTTATTAATACGAACAGTCTATCAGTTGACTTCCTGATGTAGTGTCAAACAGTAGTTTATAATTACTTGCAACCAAAATTATTCTGTTATAATGATTACCGGATTTAAATAATGCTGCGAAATTGCCAAGTTGCATTGTGAATTGGTGCAGATGCATCCAGCAAAACAAGGCGATATTTGCTTTTATTAGTAAGTTATTGAAATCTAAATATTCTCATACTAAAATATCATTGGCGATGTTATGTATATGAATTACAAGCAACTAATTCGAATGAATAGGAAATTACATTTTATGTCATCTTTTCTATCGTTAGTTTATACGTATATCAAAACAAATAGATAGGTAATATTATTATGATATTTCTCCGAAAAATGAAGAACGCCGTCTGAATTGCGTAACGAAAATTGGATGCCTAGCAAACATTTGTAGCATCCATTTTGATGAATCGGATTATGCCATCTCAAGACTGGAAGACATTTTTTTAAAGTCACAGTAGGCCCAAATTGTATTGTATTGTTGTAATTGTTGTGTGTCTATATTTATTTACAATAATATTAATAATATTTTAATGAACATCAGTCGTCGAGTGGTTTATCATATCACTCATCTATTAGGTACCTGAGCCTGCTTAATTTATGAATATCGGACAAATGGGCGTCATTACTCGCAATAATGTGGACATGACTCCAAAGATTTTATTTAAACAAATTAAATTACATTAATTGATTTGTTACCTGAACCTTAATCTTGATCCTTTACAGGTCAATAATAAATAAATAATACAAAGACGTGAGGAGTGGCCATTATTATTAATCTACTTAAGTTTGCTCCATTAACATCCGTGGATTGCAAAATAAGCTTTTCACCTCGTAAGTTTATTTTAACGTTGAAAAGGAATTAACTAACCACGGAATAAATAATATTAAATAGAATTAAATATTCTATGCATTATTTTAGGGTATGTAATCAATGAAAGTAATAATCAGCTGATCAGGCCCAAACCATCAAGCGCCGCAAATATTCATCATTATTAAATAATTACGAATTTGTGGCACTTGCAGTGGAGACCATGGGTCCTTGGTCAGCTGATATGAAAAGCTTTATGAAGGCTCGGTCATCCCGGCTCATAGACATCTCCGGAGATCCTAGAGCTGGTGCTAACCTCTCCCAAAGGATTGGGCTAGCTATCCAGAGAGGTAATGCAGCCAGTGTCATAGGGACCATGCCGCGAGCGGACCTGTTAGAGGGGGTGTTCTTTTTATAGTGGTGATGATTATTTACATCTTTAATATTTGAGTAGCTTAGTTTTATTTTAATTTGAGTAGCTTAGTTCAATAATAATATAAATAAATTTAGTTTTAACTAAAGTAAGGGAATAAAGGCTGTTAGGCGATGGGCTTGCCACCTGTCACTAATACACTGGTAAACATCTTAGCCTACTTGTGCAAAATGTGGTTACAGAATTATCAAGAAATTTTAAGACTTGTTGGTAATTCTTTAGCTCTGCCTACCCCACTCTGGGAATGAAGGCGTAAATTCATGTATGTATGTATGTAGTTTTAACTTTTAATTTAGTACCTATGTTATTAAAGTAATAAATTATTTATGAATGTAATTTAATTTGTTTAATTAAAATCTTTGGAGTCATGTCCACATTATTGAGGGTAATGACACGCATATTCCGATCTCTGTATGATCGATATGCTTTAGAGTAATTCAATTTTGGCACATTTCAATTTGATAATTGAAATGTGCCAATAATGAATTTGATCGAACTCATTGATATGAGTTCAATCAAATTCTTGGTCCTACTCGTAATTACGTGAAATACCAGTATTCAAAATTATAATACAATTCGTTGGTATTAAGGGGTTGCAGACTTTGGCTAAACATATATATTTGACTTCGACTAAATTTACCTGGGACAAATCGTCCAGTTAGGTAGGTCCAACTTTGAGAAAGAGGTCACTCGTCGAATCCGACTCGGCTGGGCAACGTTCGGGAAGCTTCGCAGCATCTTTTCGTCTAAATTACCATAGTGTTTGAAGTCAAAAATCTTTGACCAGTGTGTGTTGCCAGGCCAGTGATGACTTACGAATCTGAGACGTGGGCGCTAACAATGGGCCTCATAAGGAAGCTCAAAGTCACTCAGAGGGCTATGGAGAGGGCTATGCTCGGGGTTTGTCTGCGTGATAGAATCAGAAGTGATGATATCCGCAGTAAAACTAAGGTTACCGACATAGCCCGAAGAATAGCTAAACTGAATTGGCAGTGGGCGGGGCACATTGCTCGCAGGACTGATGGCCGATGGGGACAGAAGGTCCTTGAGTGGCGTCCGCGGACCGGGAGACGAGCTGTAGGTAGGCCTCCAACAAGATGGAGTAACGACCGCGGTAGGTAAGGATCGCGGGAACGCGGTGGATGCGAAAAGCACAAGACCGGTCTGATCACCATCATGTCAGCCGAAAGACGTCCACTGCTGGACATAGGCCTCCCCCAAGGCTCTCCACTCAGACCGGTCTTGTGCTTTTCGCATCCAAAATCGACTTAACACTTCGATTACTAAGGGCCGTATTGATAAACTCCTCTTGGCTGAGACGCCCGTCACAAGATACGTCAAAGTAAACGTCAAGCCATAGAAAACTGTCATTATTAACGCATCTTGAGACGAGGATTACAGTCGAGATGAGTTTATTAATACGGCCCTTACTTAACTAATCAATTTTAAACCCGAATCCCTGTACAGGCCGTAACTTATCTCTAGGTCTAAGAATCGGCCGGGGAGGGCTTGTCGGGGAGTTGCGGGATTCGCATGCCTTTAGGCATTAAGTCCGCAATTTGTACTTTTTACATTTGTATTATGCAATAAATTTTAAATAAATAAATATATTTTTTACACAAGAATCTCACGTGCACGACCGAGACAGTTTCGCTCTGTTTATCTTCATTGGTCACTGAGCTGTGTGGGCGATTGTACAGAAACAGAAGCTTGTCTCAAAAGTATTTTGTACACAAACTTACAATTGAAACGCCAGTTTACGTATAAAAAGTTTATTTACAGTGTAATATATCCTAGTTTGACTAGATCCTCAGTACAGATGAGGCTTGCAGGCCTTGGCTTATTCCAAATTATCGTAAATTCAAAACAATAAACATGCTATAGGGGAATAAATAGTCGGTGTAGGACACGGGCCCTATGGGGCTCGGCTCTAAGCTACGCGGTATAACCATATTTCTTTTGAGATGTTATCGTATTATTAACGTTACAAAACCTTTTAATAATTTGACATTCATGGCAGCTGAGTTGAAATTACACATCTTTTTTGAAACAATACACTTAAAGTAGATCCCTTAGAGCAGAAAATAGCAGCACCGCCAGCGGGGCTTTGTCGTCTCTGAAACGAGTTCAAGGGGTTACTATGTCATAGCAATATTATGCAGCTCTGTTAACGCTAAGAGAAAAGGACAGAGCTATATAAATGCTATAGCTTTGTCCTTTACGCTCAACGTAAAATGGACTGCATAGCTATGTCATAATAACCCCTCAGAACACTAATTTGAGTTAGGTTAGGTAGTTGGAAGAGTAGAAGTTAATCTATTGAAAAAAAAGACTGCATTTATAGGTTTAGATATTGAGACATTTAAAATAATATATGTTTAACAATAGTTGAAACTAATACTATAACATGTCAAAAGCAATATGGTTTTACCAAGTGAAATGAAGCCCCGTAATTTTATCTAAAGTCGCAGTCAATAGAACTTGTGAACGCTGTAAACAAATTAGTACTGATTGATACATAACCTCAAATATTCACCAAGCTTGTTTTTATTAAAAATAACGTATAATGAATGAAAAGTTGTTTCATCTTAAACTTAATATGAAAATAATTATCTAGTGTATAAATCATTGCAAAGGCCTCACTTGATCTTTAAAAGTAGGTATAGTCTTTACTATTTGAACTGAGCTGATCTTCTACACAAAGGCCATTGTTTGTAAACAATACCATTGTCTTTCTTTGTGTCCGTAACACCAAGCCGATTACATACAAAAAAGTTAGAACTACATTGAATGTACATTGAATTATCAACCCTACCCTCTTAGTCAGTAGGTTTAAATGTAAAGTGTCAGGATACAGATATAAGTTTTGTGTAGATGATAGTATTGTGTAAAGAATAAGCACAGATCAAATAATAAAGACTTATATCTGTATCCTGACACTTTACATTTTAAACCTACTGACTAAGAGAGTAGGGTTGATAATTCAATGTACATTCAATGTAGTTCTAAGTTTTTTTTATGTAATCGGCTTGGTGTTACGGTCACAAAGAAAGACAATGGTATTGTTTACAAACAATGGCCTTTGTGTAGAAGATCGGCTCAGTAGAAATAATAAAGACTATACCTACGTGATTATCGAGTAATCATGGTGAATTGGTTCGTTTGGTTTTGTTTACATCTTGTGCAAGTTCTATTGACGGCGACCTTATAAGGTGCTTAGGTATTATGTCTTACATATCTATAACTTCTTTGCCAGTTTTAGATTATAGCGGTGCTATTTTCTATCTGTTTAAGACTGTGCAAAGCATTCTAGTTTACAGTGGCGCCCTCTTTACTATTATTCTCTAAAGGAAACTAAAGCATTTTCGGGAGACCGAAGAGTCGTATAAGTAGTCTAGTTTAGTTTATGCCAAAAGGATGTCACTTCCATACAAAAAGACATCTGGTAAACGTAGCAAGGATTAAAAACAGGAGTAGAATATTCTTTGCCTACTGCTGCAACACAGAATACAGTGTCATGATCTGTCCTAAGTCTGTCTCATTTGATATCTATATTAGATGTGTGAAGCTCTATACATTTTTGTATGAAACAATCATAACAGTATGGGCGACCTGTATCTAAAGTTTATTCAATTGCAATAAAACTTGGTATAGCCTATTTTCACGTCCTTTGAAATAAAAATAAAACTTGTGGAGAAACAATATTAAACACTTTGTTTTTTGGAACACCCTAATATCCCTACATTATTTCGATATTGTGCATATTCGCGGCCTGTACACGTAAAGTTCGGACCGCGGGAAACGCCACGCGCCGTTCCAATCTTCGTTCCGAACCGTCCGTGTAAATGCAATTGTAATAGTAAAATAGTAAAAAATGTACGGATCGGAACGAAGATTGGAAAGCCGCGTGGCGTTTCCCGCGCTCCGAACTTTCGCACAATACATTACATTGCATAATATCACAGTAATGTACGAATATTGTTGATCCTTGGACACGTTGATGTGTATAGTACTCGACTGTCTATTGCTGTCACTCACTCTCCAGCATAACAAATACACTGAGAGATATAGACAGCCGTACTTTTATTACTCTGGTTATAGTGCAGTTACAGTTAGGCCTATCGGTAATCATACAGTTTCATTTCAGTCTTGTCTCTGGTATTGCGTTAGACGAAGTATGAATGGGTAGAGGGGCAGGGGTCCGGGGCGGGGTGGGGGCAGCCCACCAGCACTCGGCACGATGGGACGGGGGACGAGGCGTATTGCTGAAAAAAAGTATCAAATGACAATCTTGTCTAACCATCATCATCATCATCATGTCAGCCGAAAGACGTCCACTGCTGGACAAAGGCCTCCCCCAAGGCTCTCCACTCAGACCGGTCTTGTGCTTTTCGCATCCACCGCTTTCCCGCGATCCTTACAAGGTCGTCACTCCATCTTGTTGGAGGCCTACCCACAGCTCGTGTCCCGGTCCGCAGACGCCACTCAAGAACCTTCTGACCCCATCGACCATCAGTCCTGCGTGCGATGTGCCCCGCCCACAGCCACTTCAACCTTAGTTCTCCTGCGGATATCATCTTGTCTAACACACATTTGAACTTTTTTTATGCCATGGGGAAGGCGAAGCAGACAGTGATGAGCAGGCAGAATTCGATGTGATTAAGGTTGACGCACACATAACCGCTCGGCACCGGATCGGGTCCACCTCAACTCGAGCCGCAGTATTCTTTGTTTGTAACTCCATACTGTATGGACACTTATCGGCAGGTGTCGAACTTTTCATGCCGATGACGTCAAAATGTCGAAATTTTACACACAGGCTCTGCTTTAATTTGGCAGGTGTTTAGGTATGTATTAATATATATGGATACAAAAAAGTAAAATAATTAGAAGCGGTAAAATTATTAGAATTAAATACAGCTTTTTCGCAATCACAATACTCATTACCAAAATTGACAAATGTAGACAGTTTTCTTTTATGAATGTCAATGCCATAATTGTATTTATGACAATTTAATCATATACTGTCCTTCTCAATGACCATAACTATCGTTAAACTCAGAAAGTTAAATAAGGGTTTGGGAGGCTGCGTCATGTGCGCATGAGTCGTTGTCTAGGAATCAAGTAGTTAAGTCGTTGTACTTAAAACAAAATAATAACAAATAAATGTAGTGATCTAATTGGCATTAGATTCAGTATTGGTCGCCTACATATTACATAAACTACCTATAGGTTTATGCAGAAATTGTTCGGCGATACTCGAACCAAATTTCAACCTTTCAATATGAGTCTTTAATTTTGAATCAGCCTGTATACTACTTGACGTCATTGGCATGAAAAGTTCGACCCCTCCTGCTTATCGGTATCGGAACGGCAACGCCTTGAGACGGTATAAGCTAGCAGCCGTCCATTAAAAAATGTATCGTGCTAACACAGATCAAATCTCACTTTTCACTGTCTCACTTAGAGCTGATCCGGTATCGAGCGGTTATTACGCTAATCTTTATAAGTAGGCATCGGAGTTTTTGTCGCACGGTAAGACTAATAGCAAGCTATGGAGTCGTCATTTGCCATAAATGTAAACTCTTATTCATATTCATACTCATTTTTTTAATTTATCTTAAAATGCCTCTATAGCGGTCGGTCGTGTATAATTTTATCTTAGTCAAGTTATATAAAAAAAAAACTATTAGATTATAAATACATAACTTGAACTATATTAACATACAATTCGCCACTAGTGTGGACTAAAACATTCCCTCCTGCCGTGTTTTAATGTATATTTTGTTAGTTTATTAATTTTCGTAATTAAATTAGTATAAAATGGTGATTATTTTTTATTGTAATATTTATTTTCCAAATATAACATTGAATAATTGTTTCTGAACTCGTCAACGTTGTTGTCCTTGAATATAAAAAAAACCTAAATAATTAAATAAATAAATGAGGATGAATATGAATAAGAGTTTCGATTTATGGCAAATGACGACTCCATAGCGTGCTATTAGGGTGCGGCTCCACAGAGGCGGAGACGAGCGGAGCGGAGCGGAGCTGTGCCTATATCAACCAATAGAATCCCAATTATCGTGCGCAAGGCGCGCTCGATGTGACCGCATGCGCCTTCTATTGGTTATTATTGGCACAGCTCCGCTCCGCTCCGCTCGTCTCCGCCTCAGTGGAGCCGCACCCTGGGTCTTTTATTTTTCTTTTTTTTTTTATATTATGGGAAGGCAATCGAGCACACAGGCCACCTGATGGTAAGTGGAAACTGTGACCCATAGACATTCGCATTCACAAGACCGCAATCCTAAGACTGCAAATGCGTTGCCAACCCTGAGGACTAAGATGGAATGCCTCTATGCTAGTCATTTCACCGGCTGTCCTATCCCCTAACCGGAACACAACAATGCGAACACTGCTGCTTGGCGGTAGGTTAATGGATAAGATGGTGGTACCAACCCGGACGGACCCTGCACAAGGTCCCCCCACAAGTACTCTTACCGTGCGACAAAAACTCCGATGCCTATTTATAAGTTATAACAAACCCTCAAGCTAAACAACAAATAATAAGAATTGGCTAAGTGTAAGTTGTGATTGTTGTAGTTGTTGTTGTTGTTGTGTTGTTGTTGTTATCCCTCCGTGCACCATTCCAACTCGTACTTGACCGATTCCTATAAAACTTTAATTTAATTTGCGCTATTCGTATGAATGTATAGTAAGTTGACGTCAAATTATGCAATTTTCAACCAGTTCCCCTTAATAGAAGGGGCTGTAATTTGGACCTCATGTGTCAACCGGATGACAATGCAATATTATGGTATCAGAGAACTGAACTTAAGTGACAGTGGGCGGGGCACATCGCTCGCAGGATTGATGGGCAATGGGGTCAGAAGGTTGTTGAGTGGCGTCCGCGGACCGGGAGACGAGCTGTAGTTAGGCCTCCAACAAGATGGAGTAAAGACCTTGTAAGGATCGCGGGAATGCGGTGAATGCGAAAAGCACAAGACCGGTCTGAGTGGAGAGCCTTGGGGGAGGCCTATGTCCAGCAGTGGACGTCTTTCGGCTGACATGATGAAAGAGCTGATCTGATGATGAAGTCGGTAGGAGGGTAACGTAGACTCTCCGTGTTGGGGCTCACTAGTTAAGTCTTGATGAGCAGATAATGACTGCTAAAAATACAGCTGGCAACAAAAGCTTATCTCAAAAATGAAATTATTGACAGAAACTTTTTTTATGCCCGTGTAGTTGTTGCCGGGTTAGAATAGTGCCACTCCATGTCTTCCCGTGGATGTCGTAAGAGGCGACTAAGGGAATAAAGGCTTGTAGTACTGTTAGGCGATGGGCTTGCAACCTGTCTCTAATATACTGGTAAACCTCTTAGCCTATTTGTGCAAAATGTCGTTACAGAATCATCAACAAGTTTTTAAAGTTGTAGGTAATTCTGTAGCTCTGCCTACCCCACACTGGGATTACAGGCGTGTAGGTATGTTTTTTTATTGTCATGTTCCTTACATTTTGGCAGGATGCGAGCTGGTTGACGGTGATGTTCGTCGTGCCGAGGACTCTCTCTCCGCCCACGAAATCGGGCTCTCTGTGGAACGTGCCTAAAAATAAAAGCAGTTTGAGTAATTAAAGGTTTCCTGACGTTAGATACTATATATATATAGATACTATATATCATTATGACAAATGGTTTTTTTTCAAAAATAAAATTAAGTCTTTTTGTGGTATTGGCCGTCCAGGTGGCGTTCGTTTTTTCCACCCTGTATATGTAGACCACTATTGTCAGCTAAAACTTGCTTTTGATAAGGGCGAATTAGACTGACAATGAAAATTTTTAAAGTTGACTGCTGTGTTACTTTTAACTTCAGTTCTAGAGCAAGAAGCTGTCTTTTTCTAAGTTAAAAGTTTGAGCAAAAAATTCAGTCAACTTCTTCAATTGTTTAATATTGTTGTTCCTCGCTTTACACTTGTTACGATTTGCTTATTGCGTCTCTTTAAAATAGTTCTCTAAGCCTAAAATATACCTGGTCGGCCATAATAGCGACGCAGCGGATGAAGCATACAAAGAAATATTACAATAAATTTGACAACTCGCTGGTCTAGTTGGTGTGACCCTGCCTACGAAGCTAGCAGTCCTGGGTTCAAATCCCGGTAAGGGCAGATATTTATGTGATTTGCGTGAATATTTGTTCCTAAGTCACAGATGCTTTCTATGTCTAAGTATATATTTATATTTAAGTATTAATATCGTTGTCTAGTACCTAAAGCACAGCCTAGAGCTTAGTTTGGCACTAGGTCTATTAGTGTGACATTATCCGCTGACATATTTATTTATGTATATTTACCCTTACCGTCCGACCGTGGCACTAAATCCGGGTTCATTTCAAGCTCGCGCCGCGCTCGCAACGCGCGCACGCACAGAGCCGTTGCAGCAACCGCTGCTGCAACCGCTACTGCGCCGGCCGCGACCTCTAGCCACCGCGTCCACGAGCGAGCCGTAGGTTCTGCTACTAAACACGTCAGATAACGGATTAAGAACTCGCACAATAAACGCACGTACACGTACTAAAATAAGTGAAACATCAACATTCATTTCGGTAGCTTGACCCCTGCGCCGCTGCCGGCGGCAATCGTAGGTTAGGTTTTTTATGTTTTTTTTTTGTAGTAGTATTGTTATTTTACTTTTATATTTGAATACTTATTGTAAAAAACCTAATTTACAGAAAATTTAATAAATATAAAATACAAATGAGAACTAAAAACGAGGAAGTTATTACATTTACTCAAACGAGTGTGAGTGGTGAATGTGTGTGTGTGTGTTTGTGTGTGTGTAGGTGTGATGCGGCTTAAGTTTAACAACATTGTAGCAATGTAGCATTATGCCACAATCCCAAAACATCAACGCGGAAATAAATCCAATCTATCTAAGCCACTTGCAGTACCTACTCGTTTTCCCTTCAACAACGACTCTTTGTACTGAAAAAATATCTAGACCAAGGTGGCATCTAGCCTCAAAAGTTGGCGTAGTTAATTAAGATAGTAAGAAGTAAGTCGTTCGGACAAAGTTAAAGCTACTTTTCTTCTAAGCGACCTAATTTCGATAAAATTTCTCAGCCGTCCCAATATGGTTTAAGTTGGAATAAGACCGTTCCGGTGTTAATACATAGATGATATTTGTTGCAATTTGACCAATACACGTGAAACATTGTAAGAAATGGCCTAAGCCAAGACTTTCTGAGTGCCCGGGATATCTAAGCATTAATTACTTATTAAAAATTACTAACAAATCATTTTTTTGTCTAGAACGCCCTTCCTCAAGGTTACACGGCTACATTACATTAGTTTAACAAACAGTCGAATAGAATAGCTTCCAACTTTAGAGGGTTTCGTAGAAAATTTATATTTAGTAATAAATATACATACAACCTTCACGCCTTCATTCCCAGAGTGGGGTAGGCAGAGCTACAGAATTAATTAGTAATAAATATTTTAGTATATAATTTACAACAACAAGACAACAAGTAGTAGTAGTTTGACTATTACAAGAAGTAAATAATTTGATAAAACATTAATTATATTTGAATCAATTGGCAGTACTTAGACTGAAAAGAAAGCGCGGCGGCCGGCTACATAGTGATGTTGTCTGGAAGTGACGCCAGATGGCGTCCATAACCCGTGCAATCCACGTTTAATCGTAGCTTTGGCCTACAATATTGTGATATCCTAGTCAGACGGTCCATAGTCCGTTAGTTTTTACCTACCTATTATACTTTAGTTTATATTGACGACGTTATTCCGCAATAGATAAATCGGTCAGTCAAATAATCTACCAGAAAAAATCCAGCGAAACAGGGAGTTATGTTTGAGGTTAAATACCTATAGCCTTTTGCTGCCCAATGTTCTTTAATAAAACCAAATAGATTTACTCGTAGTACGTTCCGTCCGGTAACTCAAATTATCCATACAAAAATGTCCTTCATAGAAGACATTGGGTAGGAATTGGAAATTGTTTAAAAATGTTTGTGAAGGAAGAGGATAAATATAATTATTAATAAATAACAACACTGAAACAAGTTTTAAATTTCTTTGCAAGTATTTTTGCGAGTACAAATTACATTCGTAAATATTAGTGTGGTGTAATACTGACAAATATATCTTAAAATTAAGTCTATGTCGTGTTGTTTTACAGCTTTTTAATGTAAAGAAAAAAACATTAAGGTTATCTTGCTACTGAAAGCCAAAGAACTAAAGTACAGTAGAAACTAAAAATGTTAATAACTCAAAACATACCTCGGCCAAGACAGTAGTACTTACGTGTATGGGTTTCTAGTTTCATTTAACGACGACGCGGTAGCCTGGTCGGTAGTGACCCTGCCTACGAAGCTAGAAGTCCCAAACATTTGTGTGATGAGCACGATTATTTGTTCCTGAGTCTTGGGTGTTTTCTAATACGTAAGTCTATCGTTGCTTAGTACCCATAGTACAAGCCTAGAGCTTAGTTTGGGGCTAGTTCAATTTGTGTGAGATTGTGCCCTGATATTTATTTATTTTTATTTATTTAAAGCAAGTTCGTGTTTGACACCTAACAAAATCGATTTGTTTACATTCCTATTACATTAGGATCACACGCAATATTCTTATATCAGTAGTTTGACTTTGTTGGTCCGCAAGGCTGAATAAATATGGTATTTTATAGCTGAGTCGACCCGTGTTGCCCGACCGCTCGATAGATGGCGCTGGGTGTAGATTAGAAGTCGCAATCGAAGAGTCCCCCAAAAGTGTATAAAGCATGATCCTTACTTATAGGAATTACAGCTTAGAGGTTATAGGTAGTTATTACTACTCACCCATAACTTCTATGCTGAACCTAAATACTTGAATTCAACTCATTCATTCATCCCGTCCTTTGGTATTAAGGATGGGTATGATTCGGAGTTGTCGACCGACGTTAGAGGCGGTTATGGTTATTGTACTGTACGTGTCGTCAATGACCAACTGCCCTTATCGTCCGCAACCAAAGTATCCTGTATACAGGATACCTCTAAATATTTAGAGGTTCAAAATCTACCTGTATTAAGGCGAGTTTTTGTTCCATCTAAACAACTTAGACATGGGTCTAGTTTAGGGATGATCGATATTAGAAAAACATCGATGTTGACATCGATGTTAACATTGAATCAAAAGTATCGATGTACGATAAATATCGATAGAAAAACATCGATATGTCTAAAACATCGATGTTTTTGGAAACAAATAAAACTGTCTATTATATTTATAAAATGTTTTAATTATTAGAAAATTACATTAAATTTAAAAAGCCCACTCTTCCTGAGACGCCTAGAAATCATAAAAATAATAAGAAAAATTAACATTCCCAGTATTTTTTAGGGACATTGTAACATTTAGTTGAAGCTAGTACACCTAATGCACGCTAGACGGCGCCCAAAAGAATAATTGACGTTTCGATACTTTTATTCTAGTAACATCGATGTTTCGATGATATCGAAGTCAACCCATCGATGTTAAAACATCGATGTTTATACAACATCGATGAATATCGATCATCCCTAGTCTAGTTAGTTTGACTGTTCTTTAGGTAATCGAGCCTTGCAAAAAAAATTATAATGCGATATTTCGTCGATAGTTCATTCATTTGTTTCGATTTTTTACCAAATACTGAAAACTTAAGATTACTTTGTTGTCCGTCTGTCGGTCAGTCTGTCAAGACCCCTTTTCTCAGGAATGGCTGAAGCAATGAGGCCGAAGCTAACAATAAATACGGTATTTAATGACCGCCACAAGGCCTCTTTGTTATAATTTTGAACTTTGAAACTATTTGTTTAAGGAGCAAAAATAATGAGTCCCCGAAAATAATAAAATCGCAATAACTTATCATGAGAGGTATCATTTAATAGTTATCAAATTACACGGCATAGTCATAACTTTTTAGTTTTTTTAAGTCAGTTACCATCGAGATATTTGGGTAATTAGACAAAAACACCCTGTCCCCCTTGGAATCAATAATAATAAGTGTTCAGTAAGTAAATATTTAAATTCTATAACAGTATAGATATATTATTTGAATTTGGAACTATCTGTACAGACCTTTGACAGATTTAACATCATATTATTTGAATCTGGAAGTATCTCTAGACATCTGTTTTGACGACGCGCTGGCCTAGTTGGTAGTGACCCTGCCTACGAAGCAAGCGGTCCTGGGTTCGAATCCCGGTAGGATATTTGTGTGTGAGTGCGAATATTTTGTTCCCGAGTCGGTGGATGTTTTCTATGTATTTAAGTATCTATTTCCATATATAATAAGTATTTATATCGTTGTCTAGTACCCATAGCCTAGAGCTTAGTTTGGGACTAGGTCAATTGGTGTGACATTGTCCCCTGATATTTACTTATTATTATTTATTTATTTATTATCTGTGACCGCCTTAAACAGGCTAAACAAGTAAGCACGATGACACATGAAAAAAAAGGAATACAGGTAAACACTATTTTTAACAATCAGCATTTTTGAAAATGTTTTAAAAAACGAATAACCCCTCTTTAAAAACGCACGCTTTTGGTTGAAAATACACTCTCGGTCAAATAATACGGGTCAGAGTGCGTTTTTCATACAAACGAGGCTATTTCGAAGCCTTGGTTCCTGGACACAGGCATGTTTTGAGTGAGGTTTAATGGTGGATACTCCGAGATTAAACAGTGGAGGTCAAAAGTGCTTAAGATACCTAACAGATCGCACAATCAGTTAACACCACAGCGAGAGAGCATGGGTCAGCATTTGGATTCTGGAGTTCTGGGTGTTTTTATAGTATTTAAGTATGTATTTACCTATATAAGTAAGTTTATCGTTGCCTAGTACCCATAGTACAAGCCTTGAGCTTAGTTTGAGGCTAGGTCAATTTGTGTGAGATTGTCCCCTGATATTAATTTTAATATTGTGTACCTAATGTATCCATCTTGATGTTATATGGTTATACAGTAAATTTATTCTAATTCTTATTCTTATCTAAATTAAAGATTATACTCTTAATATATTATTTTATTACTCTAAAAAGTACATGTTAGTGTCTATAAATAACTTGACATGGTGGAAACACACCTAAACAGGAGTGAAGCCATCAAATAATAATTATAATTAGAACTGGATTCGCGCGACCTTTACTCGCTATTAGGTCGCTTGGATGAAAATCTTTGACTTTATTTTTGCGTATATTTAAGAGGAGTGTGAAGCGATGCTTAAGTCGCGTGCCTTTCAAATATTTTCCACCCAAATTTAGCGGCGGGCGATAATGTGTCTCACACTGTAAATCAGATCCGTTTTCAAGATTTTTGAATATGTTCTAGTGATTATGAAACACTAGGTCTGTAGGTAAGTTTCTGTTTTTTGTTTTCTGAATTTGTTTCGTACTAAGAAATATATTTTTGCAAAGGAAACTGTACAGACATAGTTTCTCGTAATATCTACGACATATTCAAAAATCGTAAAAATCTGACTAAGTTTAGGGGGAGAAATGTCATCGCATTTTGTATGGAAGTTTTCAGCCTCAGTTTTCAGTCCTCCTAAGAAGTTATTGCTGCACGATTCCGAAATCTTGTTTAGCTGCAGCGATTACTAGACAGGACCTTTATCTTGAGCAATTTTTTCGGTAGGACGTAGACTCGAAGTTGTATGAAAAACGAGTATGAATGAATGAATCAATGGTTTATTCTGCTACAGATGAGAAAAATGCTTTAGTGGTTTAGAAAGTATAGATTTATTTCAAATGTGTTGATATTGACATTGCTTCGTTATTGACAGCAAGATACGTCCTGTGGTGTTATTATGACGTGGCCATTGCCATGTTACATGTTAATCTTAAGTTTATGTACGAATTTACTTGTAATTGTTTTTTTATTTTTTGTGCAATAAAGAGTTTACATACATACATACATACATACATACATACATACATACATACATACATACATACATACATACATACATACATACATACATACATACATACATACATACATACATACATACATACATACATACATACATACGTGGTAATGCAGTTCGTTTTACGGCGATTGTAAAGGACAGAGCTATAGATGCTACATAACTCTGTCTCTTTCTCTCAGCGTAAACTGAACTGCAACTCGTAATAGGGAATATGCATTGATTTTAAAAATCGCATTTCTCATCAAAATATGAAAATACCGTAAAAGAGATCACCAACACGGAAATTAAAATTAAAATCGGTCAAGAAATACGGAAGTTATAAGCATTTCAAACTTCTAATTAGACAGAGAGATCCGATGTGCACCGTGACGTCATTGTGCACTGCGGCCATATAAACTCCATGTAAAATTCCGTTTTTCTAGAAAGAGATAGGAACAAATCTTTGTTGGCTTATATCTTGGTTATTTTTATAGTTATTCAAAAAATGATTTTTGTGATCTGTTTGTTACATGAATCAGCTTCAACTGAAGCTGTAAAAAAAAAACATGCATATTCCCTATAGCCGCCCTGGAATTACAAATTATAGCTATTTTTAGCAAAGGGAGGCAAAGGTGTACTTCAAGGTAGTGTTCCTTACCATGATCATTAAAATCTTAATAACTCCTAATTAACATATTGGAAAGTTGAAGCTTTATCCTTGTTGTAATATTTACGTCAAGTTCTATGACAACTGTATAAGCGTATAATAAATAAATAATGCACTTACATTCTCTTGAAGCACTCAAAGGCGTCGCTGCCTCCATACGCAGTAAGGTCTCCCCACTTCTCCCTCGAATGTTGCTGGCGTACACCACTGCACTCAGGTTGTGTTCGCCGACTCCTTGGAGATGGAAGTGGCCAGCAGCGTCAGTCACGTTGTGGAGGACTGTCCCGTCAGTGCCACGGACGGTTAGATGTATGGTTTGTGAACGACCGCCGTCCCAGCCTAGAATTTTGATATAGTATTCATAATGTACTGTGCGTAGCTCTGACTAGAAACTTCTATTTTTTTAATGTCAAGTACCTACCCAACCACACAGGCCCCCTGCCAGGTTATGAGACCCACATACATTTTTATCTCAGAACTATTATCACAAGACTGCAATCCTAAGACTGCAAATGCGTTGTTACCTAAGAACTTAGGTGGAATATTTCTATCTATGCCAGTCATTTTCATTTTGATTTTTGATGTTATCGTATTATCAACAGGACAGTAATGACAGAATTATGTCAAAAGCAATATGGATTTACTGAGTAGAATGAGCTTCAGAAGCGATAAATTTAAACTTCAGGTGACACTTTAATAGTAGACTTATATAGGAGCTCTATTTCATTATCTTCATATTATTAACCACACAATGTACCTGTTCTGAATTTTCACCTATAACCAAACGTCATGCTCGTATCTCGAGCACGTGCTCAGATATGACAGATATCAACTTTTGTAACTAATTATGATGGTTAGGTTAGTTAGGCGAAGAAAGAAGTCGTGGCTTCGGAACATCCGTCAGTGGACTGGAATTATGTGCGCGCTGAGCTATTCCGCCTTGCAAGAGATAGGGATTCCAACAGCTGATAGCCGACCTTCACTAAGTTGGAGAGGCAAGGCGAGACAGGTAAGTAGTTTCCGCAGGAAAACACATCAAAATCTTACGAGATAGATAGAGGTAGATAAGGAAATAATGAACACCTACTTATGTGTATATAAGACGGTGCAAGACGACCTCATAATATTGATATGTTTTCCTACATCAACGATGTCAGCGATCATTGTGAGGATACTGTTGGAGCTGGTTTGCACTCTGCACACCAGAAGTGCATCGCTTGCAGAGTGTTGCGTAACAGTTAACCCTTGCCTCTGCAAATATTACCGACGCACTGCAGAATCTAGGCAGACCCAACAGCACCTTGACCGCTAAAAAATTAACACATAAAAGCCTACCTTTTTTACATTGCACCCTCAACGCATCCGGGTACGCCCTGAGTAGAACGCACTGGGGCGTGTTTGGCGCGCCGCCGGCGGCCACGATGAACGCGCATGGGCGTTTCTGTTCGCCGAAAGAGTTGGTGGCACGACAGAGCAGCGGACCCAGGTCTGATTCTCGGGGCAGCCAGGTTAACGTGGAACTGTACCGGTGATGGTGGCCTGGCACTTTCTGTGGCAGGAAATAATTAACATTATACGCCAACAGTGACATTATAATCCAACAGTGACACTATGCAAATAATAACAAAAAGCATGCTTTAAAAAATCCGACTGTTGTAAATCGTTATACATTCTAAGATCATTCAAAAGGAAAAATGATCAAAGACCTCAAGATGATTTTTAAATACCTATTCAATGATGCCCCACTTGTCAAACATAGTCATCAATAGTGCGGTCAGCATAATAAATATATACACACTTTAGTACTTTGTCATTTTAACGTCATGTTAAACTGCTGCATTAACTGGGCATAGGCGTTAGAAAGGCAACGTACAAAAGTACCCAAGGCCAAGGTAATAAGGCCTGCTATAATTTCTAGAATATTGGTAACTAAAACTAGGCATTTGGGTCCATCAAATAATATTTTAAAAAAAACATATTTACTTACTATTTAGTTAAAATTATTTCAAATCTCTGCAGTTTTTGGTTGCAGTATTATTTACCTTGACGCTGGTATACAGGGTGCGCGAATCCGCGAAGGTCCAACTGAACTGCAGGGGCTCCGGCGAGGCATCCACAGAGCAGGTCACGGTCTCGGCTTCACGCTGCACCGCTCCCACCGTCTCCTCGGCCGATGACAGGCACACCGGCCGATCTTCCAGGGAGAGAGGGAGAGTGAGACTTATTTTCAGGTTTATACCGTATACTATCAAATGGAACCCTGACCGACCATAGAACGTTCTGTGATAGAACAGTTTTTTTTATGGCATAAGGAAGGTAACGAGCACACAGGCCACCTGATGGTAAGTGGAAACTGTGGCCCATAGACATTCGCATTCACAAGACTGCAAATGCACTGCCAGCCCTGAGGACTAAGATGCTAGTCATTTTGCGGGCTGTCTTATCCCCAAACCGGAACACAACAATATGAACACTGCTGCTTGGCGGTAGGTTAATGGATAAGATGGTAGTACCAACCCTTTTTTTATTTACGATAACTTTAAGGGAACGTTCTTTAGGTCAAATAAAGTTAATTTCCCGAAGGCAGACAAATGATAACTGTAACGGTTTTAAAGATATTTAATTGTTAAATTTAATCAGTTAATCACGTTGAACTGGTCTACAAGGCTCTTAACTGTCTGTGTATGTCACGCCAACATGGACGAATTTGACACTGACTATGAGTTAACTCTAGAGGCCCTTTTAGAAAAACCAAAGATACAATATTTAATTACTTTGTTATAAACAACAAAAAAATTTTTTTTTGCAATATTTCAAAATCTAATCTACCACTTAGTTTCTATGGATGTACCTAATAATATGCCGAAGTTATCGTAAATCAAAAAAAACACGGTGTATATCATGCAAACCTCACCTAAAGTAAGTCATTATGGCCATCGGCTAACCAGCGGGTTATATATCATTATAATCAGCTGGTTAATGAGCTTTGAATTCCTATGAAAAAATACATTTTGACCGTTTTGACAAGTTGTGCGCGCGACACGCGAGCTCGCGCCCGCTGTCTCCCACAGATGGCGCTGATGTCAACGAGGGTACTGTTTAGTTTAAAACAGTGAGGTTGTCTAGAGCTACTCACATCCCACGTTCAGAGTGACTTTGTCCTGGAACACCAAGGTGGGTAGGTGCGAGTTGTGCGCGTGACACGCGAGCTCGCGCCCGCTGTCTCCCACAGATGGCGCTGATGTCAACGAGGGTACTGTTTAGTTTAAAGCAGTGAGGTTGTCTAGAGCTACTCACATCCCACGTTCAGAGTGACTTTGTCCTGGAACACCAAGGTGGGTAGGTGCGAGTTGTGCGCGTGACACGCGAGCTCGCACCCGCTGTCTCCCACAGATGGCGCTGATGTCAACGAGGGTACTGATTAGTTTAAAGCAGTGAGGTTGTCTAGAGCTACTCACATCCCACGTTCAGTGACTTTGTCCTGGAACACCGATGTGGGTAGGTGCGAGTTGTGCGCGCGGCACGCGAGCTCGCACCCGCTGTCTCGCACAGATGGCGCTGATGTCAACAAGGGTACCGTTTAGTTTAAAGCAGTGAGGTTGTCTAGAGCTACTCACATCCCACGTTCAGAGTGACTTTGTCCTGGAACACCGAGGTGGGTAGGTGCGAGATGTGCGCGTGACACGCGAGCTCGCGCTCGCTGTCTCCCACAGATGGCGCTGATGTCAACGAGGGTACTGTTTAGTTTAAAGCAGTGAGGTTGTCTAGAGCTACTCACATCCCACGTTCAGAGTGACTTTGTCCTGGAACACCGAGGTGGGTAGGTGCGAGTTGTGCGCGCGGCACGCGAGCTCGCGCCCGCTGACTCGCACAGATGGCGCTGATGTCAACAAGGGTTCTGTTTAGTTATAAGCAGTGAGGATGTCTAGAGCTACTCACATCCCACGTTCAGAGTGACTTTGTCCTGGAACACCGAGGTGGGTAGGTGCGAGTTGTGCGCGTGACACGCGAGCTCGCACCCGCTGTCTCGCACAGATGGCGCTGATGTCAACGAGGGTACTGTTTAGTTTAAAGCAGTGAGGTTGTCTAGAGCTACTCACATCCCACGTTCAGAGTGACTTTGTCCTGGAACACCGAGGTGGGTAGGTGCGAGTTGTGCGCGCGGCACGCGAGCTCGGGCCCGCTGTCTCGCACAGATGGCGCTGATGTCAACAAGGGTTCTGTTTAGTTATAAGCAGTGAGGATGTCTAGAGCTACTCACATCCCACGTTCAGAGTGACTTTGTCCTGGAACACCGAGGTGGGTAGGTGCGAGTTGTGCGCGTGACACGCGAGCTCGCACCCGCTGTCTCGCACAGATGGCGCTGATGTCAACGAGGGTACTGTTTAGTTTAAAGCAGTGAGGTTGTCTAGAGCTACTCACATCCCACGTTCAGAATGACTTTGTCCTGGAACACCGAGGTGGGTAGGTGCGAGTTGTGCGCGCGGCACGCGAGCTCGCGCCCGCTGTCTCGCACAGATGGCGCTGATGTCAACAAGGGTTCTGTTTAGTTATAAGCAGTGAGGATGTCTAGAGCTACTCACATCCCACGTTCAGAGTGACTTTGTCCTGGAACACCGAGGTGGGTAGGTGCGAGTTGTGCGCGTGACACGCGAGCTCGCGCCCGCTGTCTCGCACAGATGGCGCTGATGTCAACAAGGGTTCTGTTTAGTTATAAGCAGTGAGGATGTCTAGAGCTACTCACATCCCACGTTCAGAGTGACTTTGTCCTGGAACACCGAGGTGGGTAGGTGCGAGTTGTGCGCGTGACACGCGAGCTCGCGCCCGCTGTCTCGCACAGATGGCGCTGATGTCAACAAGGGTTCTGTTTAGTTATAAGCAGTGAGGATGTCTAGAGCTACTCACATCCCACGTTCAGAGTGACTTTGTCCTGGAACACCGAGGTGGGTAGGTGCGAGTTGTGCGCGTGACACGCGAGCTCGCGCCCGCTGTCTCGCACAGATGGCGCTGATGTCAACAAGGGTTCTGTTTAGTTATAAGCAGTGAGGATGTCTAGAGCTACTCACATCCCACGTTCAGAGTGACTTTGTCCTGGAACACCGAGGTGGGTAGGTGCGAGTTGTGCGCGTGACACGCGAGCTCGCGCCCGCTGTCTCGCACAGATGGCGCTGATGTCAACGAGGGTACTGTTTAGTTTAAAGCAGTGAGGTTGTCTAGAGCTACTCACATCCCACGTTCAGAGTGACTTTGTCCTGGAACACCAAGGTGGGTAGGTGCGAGTTGTGCGCGTGACACGCGAGCTCGCACCCGCTGTCTCCCACAGATGGCGCTGATGTCAACGAGGGTACTGATTAGTTTAAAGCAGTGAGGTTGTCTAGAGCTACTCACATCCCACGTTCAGAGTGACTTTGTCCTGGAACACCGATGTGGGTAGGTGCGAGTTGTGCGCGCGGCACGCGAGCTCGCACCCGCTGTCTCGCACAGATGGCGCTGATGTCAACAAGGGTACCGTTTAGTTTAAAGCAGTGAGGTTGTCTAGAGCTACTCACATCCCACGTTCAGAGTGACTTTGTCCTGGAACACCGAGGTGGGTAGGTGCGAGATGTGCGCGTGACACGCGAGCTCGCGCCCGCTGTCTCCCACAGATGGCGCTGATGTCAACGAGGGTACTGTTTAGTTTAAAGCAGTGAGGTTGTCTAGAGCTACTCACATCCCACGTTCAGAGTGACTTTGTCCTGGAACACCGAGGTGGGTAGGTGCGAGTTGTGCGCGCGGCACGCGAGCTCGCGCCCGCTGTCTCGCACAGATGGCGCTGATGTCAACAAGGGTTCTGTTTAGTTATAAGCAGTGAGGATGTCTAGAGCTACTCACATCCCACGTTCAGAGTGACTTTGTCCTGGAACACCGAGGTGGGTAGGTGCGAGTTGTGCGCGTGACACGCGAGCTCGCGCCCGCTGTCTCGCACAGATGGCGCTGATGTCAACAAGGGTTCTGTTTAGTTATAAGCAGTGAGGATGTCTAGAGCTACTCACATCCCACGTTCAGAGTGACTTTGTCCTGGAACACCGAGGTGGGTAGGTGCGAGTTGTGCGCGTGACACGCGAGCTCGCGCCCGCTGTCTCGCACAGATGGCGCTGATGTCAACAAGGGTTCTGTTTAGTTATGAGCAGTGAGGATGTCTAGAGCTACT
Source organism: Acleris emargana (assembly GCA_927399475.2). Lineage (NCBI taxonomy): Eukaryota > Metazoa > Arthropoda > Insecta > Lepidoptera > Tortricidae > Acleris > Acleris emargana. The sequence goes on along the minus strand of OV656835.1, from coordinate 7,296,337 downwards.
CACATCCCACGTTCAGAGTGACTTTGTCCTGGAACACCGAGGTGGGTAGGTGCGAGTTGTGCGCGTGACACGCGAGCTCGCGCCCGCTGTCTCGCACAGATGGCGCTGATGTCAACAAGGGTTCTGTTTAGTTATAAGCAGGGACCGGAAAACCCCTTTATTCGACTAAGTCTATCGATCGGGTAACTACATCATATGCTCTCCCAAACGTTAGCGTATCCCTATCGTTAGGCTTACCCTAATGAATGATTAACCATTGAGGTTACCAGTTTCGTAAGGGCTTCGGATTTAAGCACTTAGCATTACGTTAGTGTTACCCTATTAATTCTCCCTCTCCGTTGACTCTGTTTCGCAGATTCGTGTGATTGGTTGGTTCAAGCCTGTGTGTGGATAGCCAATCAATTGCTAAGTAGTGCAAAAATAATTTGTATGGACTGCGCGTAGAGATTAAAATAGCTTGAAGCCGTTCAATAAACACTTCATAGGGAAAGCCTAACGAGGGTTTTAAGGAATTGGTAAGCGCTTAGTCGAATTAATTGTATCGTATGGGATAGCTCTTCATTGGGGTAAGTCGAAGATATGCTTATCGCATCGTTAGGGTTTGTAAAAACCAGTCAATTATATACCCTAACGAAAACCTTTTAAAGGGTAAGCGGTTCCGGTCCCTGGTTATAAGCAGTGAGGATGTCTAGAGCTACTCACATCCCACGTTCAGAGTGACTTTGTCCTGGAACACCGAGGTGGGTAGGTGCGAGTTGTGCGCGTGACACGCGAGCTCGCGCCCGCGGTCTCGCACAGATGGCGCTGATGTCAACAAGGGTTCTGTTTAGTTATAAGCAGTGAGGATGTCTAGAGCTACTCACATCCCACGTTCAGAGTGACTTTGTCCTGGAACACCAAGGTGGGTAGGTGCGAGTTGTGCGCGTGACACGCGAGCTCGCGCCCGCTGTCTCCCACAGATGGCGCTGATGTCAACGAGGGTACTGTTTAGTTTAAAGCAGTGAGGTTGTCTAGAGCTACTCACATCCCACGTTCAGAGTGACTTTGTCCTGGAACACCGATGTGGGTAGGTGCGAGTTGTGCGCGCGGCACGCGAGCTCGCGCCCGCTGTCGCGCAGAGAGGGCGCTAGTGTCAACGAGGATACTGTGTAGTTGCCGTCGTGGAGCTCCTGTAACATACATAATAATAAGTATTCAAAAGCTTGTAAATGTTTATTTACTTTTTAGAACAAATTTTAAATAGTTTTTCACTCAATTTTTAAAACAACAACATAGCGCTTATGGTACAATGAAATCGTTTTTAGAAGTGACAACCCTAATGTCGTTAGAGGCAACTAAGGAAATAAAGGCTTGCAGTACTGTTAGGCGATAGGCTTGCCACCTGTCACTAATATACTGGGAAACATCTTAGCCTACTTGTGCAAAATGTGGTTACAGAATTATCTAGAAGTTTTAAGACTTGTTGGTAATCCTTTAGCTCTGCCTACCCCACTCTGGGAATGAAGGCGTGAGTTTATGTATGTATGTATGTATGTAACCCTAATAAAGAGTTCGTCCACAATAGTCCTGATTTTTACCACCCATAGACATGTATATATATATACACCGTGGGCCCGAATAACCCGAGGGATTTTAACCATCGATTTTAGAGCCCAATTGGAGTATATAAAGTAGTATAACATGTAGTCCAATAACGCACGATTCCCGAGATATTTATTATTTAAAAATCAATTCCATAGTTAATTTAATTTGAACTCTGTCACCTTAACCTAAAGCATTATTTACTAAGAAATCGATTAATTAATTTATGTTGTATGTTGATGATAGTGCTACTTACAACATGAATCTTTCTTAGTAAATAATGCTTTAAGCTAAGGTGACAAGAGTTCAAATTAAATTAACTATGGAATTGATTTTTAAATAATAAAAATCTCGGGAATCGTGCGTTATTGGACTACATGTTATACTACTTTATATACTCCAATTGGGCTCTAAAATCGATGGTTAAAATCCCTCGGGTTATTCGGGCCCACGGTGTATATATACTAGCTTAACAGAAACAGTGAGTGCGAAAGAGAAAGCGAAAGAAAAATCCGTTGAAACCATTTCTAAAGCTTAATTCAGTATTTACTCGAATGTCATTCTTCGAAGACTCATTTTAAATTGAATAATATGACTGATATTACGACATTAAAGACAATAAGACGTGTCTATTTTGGTGACGCGGGAAATAGTATATTAATGGCTATGTTACCACCATCTTATTATTTAACCTATAGCCAAGCATTCGTTTTTTTTATGATATCGAGAACGCGAAGAAGCACATAGGCCACTTGATGGTAAGTGGGTTCTGTAATCCGTACACGTTAGCATTCTCAAGAATGCAATACTAAAACCGCAAATCGCCGTTGATACTACAAAACTGCGTAACTAACAAATTTATGACATAGCAAAATAAACCTTACTGTCTTATTTAAAAGGTGCATTTTGCTCCTTATTTAAAATGTTACTTACGCGATTATGCAGTTTCACCGACTAAATACGTTGCCAACCCTGAGGACTGAGATGGAATGCCTCTAAGCTATTAAACTTCACCGGCTGTATGATTCCCACACCGGAACGCAACAATGCAAACACTGCTTGGCGGTAGGTTAAGGAGAAGACCGTGGTAGCGCTCCGGGCCGACCTGGCACCAGGTCCTAGCGTTCGCATTGTTATGTTCTTGGCCGATTTCTTTTATTCAGTTCGAAATCAATAGGCCGGTTGACGCTGTACCTAAGACTACACAGGACTTTCCAGTTTTCGCTTGCAAAATTTCACTCCTCAGAATTTAGGAGTGACCCTGTATATTTTTGAGAATCCGTAATAGAACTCACACAAAATATTAACAACATTTGAACTCAAAAATTAAGAACTAATCTTAAAAATTGCGATAAAACGAACCAAAATTTTGCGACAAAACTGGCAATCAATTCGACTTAACAAAACATAATAAAAAAATGACTGACTGCTGTGTTTCTTGCGGCGTTTCTTCTCAGCAGTGGTCTCCTCTTATGAAACTCTGGTAGTTTCTTGACGTGTAAAAGTGCCCGTGCGGCCTACTTACTTAATAAATGTCTTTATCTTTATCTTTTTATCTTAAAAAAAAGGGTAGGTATACATATACATTAACGGTGTGTACTAGACTTAACCCCTTTTTCACTTGGTCTTCAGAAGACTCAGGTTTATACCCTTCTTCTTCACTAGGACCCCAGAATTGTGAACCGAAATTATGATTTCTAAAGGAGCATTTCAAGGCCAATTCATCGCATTTACTCCAAAAGTCAAACAACGCACAAAGGTTCTTGAGTGGCGTCCGCGGACCGGGAGACGAGCTGTACGTAGGCCTCCAACAAGATGGAGTGACGACCTTGTGAAGATCGCGGGAACGCGGTGGATGCGAAAAGCACAAGACCGGTCTGAGTGGAGAGCCTTGGGGGAGGCCTATTTCCAGCAGTGCACGTCTTTCGGCTGACATGATGATGATGATGATACCTTGTGAACGCTGGGTCTCAGCAGAGTGTCCCCAAGATGCCAGGTGATGGCTGGGGGCGGCACACACCCTACGACCACGCAGTCGACCACCCGAGGCTGTCCTGCTTCGAAGTCAAGGTTGTTGTTCAGCCGAATCTCCACGCTGAGCGGTGGTACTAAGGGGAAAATAATAAATGCTAAAGTTTGAGTGTGTGTGTTAGTTTGTTACTCCTTCACGCTGAAACGGCTGGAAGGAATTGATTGAAATATGAAATTGAGATAGCTTATACCCTGAATTAACACATAAATTACTTTTAAACAGGAAAATTTAAAAGGTCATTCGGGCAGAAGCTAGTAAATACGATTCTAAATCGTGAAGTGATCTAGACTTACAGTACATAGTGATAAGCACGCTAGCGCTCAGTGGTTCGGTGACGTCGGCGTTCTGCGCAAGGCACTCGTAGTGTGCGTCGAGTTCCGCGCGCGTCGCGTTGCGCACGCGCACAGTCGCGCGCAACGAGCCGTGCGACGCGTGCGCTCGCTCCACTACCGCTCCGTTGTGACGCCAGAACACTAGAGTGTCGGGTTGCTCTGGAAGAGTTAAGGGCTACATATGATTCCACGCTCACACAAGAATAAAAAGGGACTGCTTTATGTGCTCACGCACAAAGAACTTGAGATGGAGATAGTTTGCGAGCACCTTGCTGTCTTACTCTAAAACTACAACATATATCCAAAAAATGGTTTACCAGGATTAAGAAGTTATAAGAACTCAACTATTGAATCAAAAATCATCGTAGGGTCTCGAAGATTCAAACAAAAACATGCGGAAAAGACTTGAAATTCGTGACCCACCTTATGTCTAAAGTCCATCTGACATTCTACTGCAATAAGGTTGAGTTTCCTACAAATTACAAATGACTTGGCATCCCTAATGAGTAATAACATTGAGGACTTCAAGCACATTTTGAATTGGGTCTATATTTACGTTCGTGACCGAACACTTACCATCGTCCACCTCGCAAGTAAGCGTGAGGTTGGCCCCAAGACTGAGATGCTGAATGTGGCCTCTCTTCAGCGCTTCTCCAGCGTCATTATAGATCCTCGGCATGCCAGGGGAATCTGGAAGTATAGTCGTGTTATACTGACACTCGACGACTCTCTCGCTCGTACTCGTGGGGCTTATGGCGAGCGTAAGGGATACAAGATAACGCTGATACTACACGCATCCCTTACGCTCGCCTACGCGCTCTCGCGCTACTTGCTCCACGAGTACGAGCGAGAGACTGCGATAAAATGATTTATTGCCCTGATGCTCAGTTGGTAATGGCCCTACAATAGTAAGTACCGGTTATGAGGACAGTATTTGTCATGTTGAAACGTACTGTCGCGATGTGACGTAACTCATCTCAAGCTCATGATTTACACTGTCCCATTCAACGTAAGAAGTCCTGTAGATTTGCCACGCAGTCCGATCCGATGGAGCTCTATAGTGTGACCCACCTTTAAAAGCCGCCACTGATATGAACTAAGAGGGTCGAACATTACTATATTTTGTACATACATACACATACACTAAATCACGCCTGTTTCCGAGAGGTTTAGGGAGAGACCACTTCTTTCCACTTGCTGCGATCTTTACAAATTTCTCTCGCTTCTTCCACATTCATACATCGAGCCATGCACGCACGTCGGTTTTGGTTAGTTAAGAATCTTAACTCGGCCCTTTTCCAGTATTTCTCCGATTTGATTCGAAAAAGTAAGCCTAGGGCGGCCCCTTCCGACCCTTCCACTCATTTTGTGTTTTATTTTATTCTCGTGAGCTCCACTATACTACAAACAGGGAGATTTTTGTAAGTTGGAATTTGAATCTATTGGTATGGAAATAAAGTTCAATGGGTTTTGCCCTTAAATGCCGTTTTCAATTTTGAAATTAAAAAAAATACTTTATAGTCTTACTTTAGTGTGTTTAAACACGACGAATTGAGAATCTCCTCCTTTTTATGATGGCACTGTACTATCTCTACTTGACTTACCAACCAATCGGATTTCGATGACGTAATCTACAGACGGCGATGCTTGGTAGTGCACCCGGCAGCGATATATGCCCCCGTCTCTGTCGCTCACTCGCTTTAGAAGGAGAGACGTGTCATCATGGCAGGCGCCTGCGTCGCAAGTTGTTCCGAAAACTTGGTCGTAGGTCAATGACCTGTAGATGTAAATTGGTTGATTGTTAATTATTCGTTAATTAGGTGTGGGGGGGAGGTTAAACAACCATTTTAGAACCTTACTATCTAGGAAAGACAAAGTAAGTTTTTAGGATCCCTGGTGTGTATGTCTGTCGGTCCGTCTATCTGTCACAACCAATTTGCTCCGAAATTACTGGACCGATTCAGTGGCCCACTGTCTCATTTGTAGGGGTAAAAAAATTTATTCAAAATAAAATAAAATAATAATAAAAGGGCTTAAATAAATACAAAAAGTGTACCTTAAGACATGTATGGTATACTATACAAAATAACTTTTAGTGTAGCTGTGAAAATGTCATGAATATTCCCTATTAATTGTTGAGCAGAACGCTGTCGCAGAAAGACAACTGTCAATATTGACGTCATTTATTTCTTTAGACTTGACGCTGTCATTATGACAGTATACCGCTGTCGCTTTATTATGTACCTACAGTACCCCAACGAAAATGACACTTTAGAGAGAGAGAACATCAAATGACACACAAAACAATGACAATGACCAGGTTCTAAGTATGCTCAACATTTTTATTGAGTGACTGTACATCATAATAACATAGAGATATAACAGTGACTTTTAAATCTACGTCACCTTCGCTCAGTCTCCTCATTGGGGAACCGGTAGAGGAACTCCCGGTCACTCTTCAACCAGAGCACATACGAGTCAGGCCCGTCCAGGAACACCTTGCCCTGGCCACACGGCAGCCTGGCATCCTGGCCACGCACTGCTCGAAGGACCACCACTTCTGTCCACAAATATACAGAGAAAAGTTATCGAGCTGCGTACAGGCCTGGTAGTCTTGACGATATTGTAGTTAACCTGTTATGGTATTGTTATGACGTCAGCCGCCATTATTGTCAAGTAAATAAGAGCTATCAACACGGTGACAATACGAGCTATCAAACACAGAATAAACAACATTTCAAAAAAAAAAGCATTATTGTTTTTTCGCGTTTATATATATAGCTGGTTAAAAATTAGACTACCCGTATTTCTTGGTTTTTCTTTATTTAACTTAAATTCGTCGTTAATAATTTATTAAAGTAATAGTCATTAAAAAGACCGTATATACAAAGTTAGGAATACTGATGTCGTGATACTCGTGATCTTAGCCTGATTAAAATTAAAATAAAGTAACTTTAAACAGAAACAGAACTGACTGACTGTAAAGTCATGTCACTTGTCAATCATTCGCTGCCGTTCGTTCACAAATTTGTTATTTGGCGTAATTTAATCAATTACATAATTTGTAGACGCCATAAAAATAAATAAACTATTTTGCGTAGAATCGAAAGCGTGTCGTTAGAATCAAGTAATCCGTCAGACAGATAAAAAATTAACATGACAGTTGTATATTTTTTTGAATTCCTTTGGCAATAAATGGACTAAGGGCACTACAAGTGTATTCCTAACATTCACAATCCAACTTTTTTTACTGTTTTTCCTAAATATAAAAAAAAACTACTGCATAAAAAAATCCAAAGATATTTTTACTGTGATCAGCAGTGTAAAATCTAGAAACGGTATTTTATTTTACTACCTTAGCACAAAATGAATTGTTGTCAATTCTTTGGTCTGCCGGTAACCTCCGGGGAGGGAAGATGGCCGATTGAAAGATGTCCGGCTTTTACTTTTGATTTATTCCGTTTACTGATTTACTCTACTCACTTGACACTGGCGAAATCACTGCGGAATACCGCGGTGTCGATAAACTAAGTCGACATTGAATGAATCACTAGCACAGGTACATTTATGCCCCCGTCAATCCGGTGTTTGAACATGACACACTTTACGCTCGTACATCAAAATATACTAAATTAAAACAAGCAGATATACGTACCAGTCTCCAAGCAACGAACTATTTGAAGACATACGAGTCCAAATGTGAAGAGGAGAAGCATTGTGTATTCTGAAACACGATGAGGATTAAAATTAGTCAATGTAATGTAATCGTTGAGACACATACATGCATACACGGGCCAAACAGAGAATCTCCTTTCTTTAGAATAGAATAGAATAGAATAGAAATCGTTTATTCGGTGCTAAAATAAAATTAACATAACCAACAACAAAAACAAAAACATTTTAAAAAGTAGAGTAATCCAAACTTAGAGTACTTAATCTAAAATTAACACCGAAAAGGTTGCCACTCAGCATGTGTCAGGCTTAATAGCCATGACGCTGGTTTTCAAGGCACCGGATTGAAGAGAGAGGAGAGCGCTCCCAATCCATCTCACTACTATTTATTAAGAGTACTTACCTAATGCTGAAACTAAATTCGGTATTGACAATTTTTCTGAACATGAGACTTCTGAATTATTGCGTATGTGTGTGTGTGTGTACGTGCATGCGTGCGAGTGTGTATGTTTACATTATTTTTAAATAGTAAATACATATTTTGTATGAAAAAGAAAAAAAAATGCAATGAATACAGGACTGCTAAGTGTTGGCCAATTGGATACTTAGTAAATATTGTTTCATTTTATATTTTAAGGTTGTAACGTTTTTTAGAAGTCGCTTTAAAAAAAAACCTGCTAACTAGGAGTCAGACTCGCAGATGAAGAAATCCGTACCATGATTATTCTTCATACAGCTCTATGCATTCGTTTGCTGCATTTGTTCGTGGATATAAGAAGCATTCTCTTAAACAGAGACTCTTCTCTTTTACTTGTGGGAGGACCTTGTGCAGGGTCCGTCCGGGTTGGTACCACCATCTTATCCATTAACCTACCGCCGAGCAGCTGTGTTCGCATCGTTGTGTTCCGGTTTGGGGATAAAACAGCCGGTGAAATGACTAGCATATAGGCATTCCATCTTAGTCCTCAGGGTTGGCAACGCATTTGCAGTCCTGTGAATGCGTATGTCTATGGGTCACAGTTTCCACTTACCATCAGGTGGCCTGTGTGCTCGTTTGCCTTCCCATGGTATAAAAAAAATAAAAAAAATACATCTCGTTCTTGAAATCGACGCACCAAATATTAACTTGTAAGTTGAAGTGCTCCCGTCAGAACGTAAGACCACATTTAATGGGCGTGCATTCAGAGATGGGCAAAATTTAATCAAATGACGTATAACGAATAAGAATAACCAAATTATTCGCGATTAAATTATTCGACGAATAAATTATTGGCGAATAAAAATATAAATAATAATTTACATACATACATACATTAAATCACGCCTGTTTCCCAGAGGGGTAGGCAGAGACCACTTCTTTCCACTTGCTACGATCTTGACAAATTTCTTTCGCTTCTTCAACATTCATACATACAAAAAGATTGACGAAAGAGATATACAGATCGAAAGTGAGTGGAAGGGTCGGAAAGGGCCGCCCTAAGCGTACTTTTTCGAATCAAATCGGAGAAATACTGGAAAAGGGCCGAATTTTAAGTACGAATATTTTTTTATTTGAATAATTATCGAATAATGCCCATCTCATCCATCACCCATCATCCCATCATTCTCAGCTTACCCGCTTTACCCGTCGAATGAGCGAGCTTGTATGACTTCACTCACTCAATTGACAGTTAGACGGTGTATTAAAAAAAAACATCGTCGTCATATTACAAACTAGGGGTAATACATTTACTCACCTCGACTGTACATACAAAGAAAATAGTCGGCAAATACAACCCCTCACACATTTCTATGATTCATACAAAACAAAAACGGGTCCAACTCAACTTGACCCCCTACAGCTTTATTCTTCGACGAATTCTAATCAAATTAGCAAAGGCGTGAGGGGGCGGACGGCTCAAGTTACACTGGTGTTTTGGAAGTGCATTGAACACGCAACGCTTTGCCAACTTAAAACATTACAAGCCAAAGGAAAATGGAGTTTAACGCGTTGAGTTACAGTTTTTTTGGACGAATATTGAGTTATCCAGTGAGTCATACGCTGCATTGTAAAAAAAGAGGCGTATAAATTATGAGACTTTTATAAAAACTGCCTTATTTTAACTGTAAAAAGTACATTTTGCTTTTCTTTAACGTTGGAAATGCGACCTTTTCATTTATAATTGTACAATTGAGCCATAATAGTAATTGGGATTCGTTTTTAGAGTATTTTAATGCAATGCATTGTTGTTATCAAACTTTGGGTTCTTTTTGGGGTTATAAGTGATAGGGTAGGAACGATCGATGTCCCTTCATTAAAAGGAAAAAAAACGGGTGTTTTGGTAAAATATTTTAATTATATTTTATGGTTATTTATGATTGATGATGTTGAGCCGGTGAAATGACTAGCATAGAGGCATTCCATCTTAGTCCTCAGGGTTGGCAGTGCATTTGCAGTCTTGTGAATGCGAATGTCTATGGGTCACAGTTTCCACTTACCATCAGGTGGCCTGTGTGCTCGACTGCCTTCCTATGCAATAAAAAAAAAAAAAAGTTTATTAACCCCTGAGGGTTGTTATCAGTTTAACGTATATGTATGTGTGTCTTCTTGGCATCGTAGCTCACAAACGAATCTATCGATTCTGTTTTTTTTTTACTCAGGTGCCGAAGGAGGAGCGTAATGTGTTTATCAGCTTTCATATGTATGTTTGTTCCTTTGTGGCGCTCTAGAAACTAAACGTTTAAAATAAAAGTCGACGAATAGGTATTTAAAATTCATCATAAGCATACCTGGGATAACTCGGGGCAAGTTCTAGGGATTTGATATCGATAAAAAAGATGTCGATATAATTAAATTAAACATGTGAGCATTGAACATTCTCGATTACTGTAAAGAGGTTCGATGTCATATCTGAATGCCCCGTTGACCACCTGTGGACGTTGAAAGAACGTTTAGCAGTTTAAAGTGGATATTTTCATCTAGACGGCAATCATTAATACCGACTAATATGGAAAAAGTATAAAAATATATTATGAAAACTGTTATAAAATAAACATAATATAAATATACGTGTTTATTTTTTTAACTAAAAATAACGAGAAAATAAGTATTATTTATTTATGTCGAATAACAATTAGATGTTGGCAGTAACATCGATATATTTTATGTCGATAAAATATTTTGCTACATCACTTTCGTACAGATGCCCCGAGTTATCCCAGGTATGATCATAAGGTTTCTTTCATCATTTTTCATTTTGAATGATCATTTAGGATTTATAACGATTTCAAGTTGGCTGACAACAATCGGGTTTTATAAAGCTTGCTATTATTATTATTTTACAAGCTCTTGGTTGCAATTGTACTGTCTGACAATAGACGACGTGATTTAGAGTCGTATTCCAAATAAAATGATGCTATTTTATACACCTTTGTTACCTGTTACCTGTTACCTTTCAAAGCCACCATGATATGTCGTCATAGCCGTGATTCATAGTCAGGGATCGTAATTACGTGTATTAGGGACATACACACAGAAAATGAAAGAGGCGTTTAAAAGGAAAGACATGAAAGTGAATGTTACAAAGACGAAAGTGATGGTTGTGGAGAGTTACAGAATGTCAAATAATGATTGGTGATGAAAAAGTGGAGCTAGTAGATGAGTTTGTGTATTTAGGTTCTATGTTTACGAGAGATGGGAAATGTAACGGGGATATTGAAAGAATAGTAAAAGCGGGAAGTATAATCAAAGGGGCGTTACACTCAATCTTGACAAACAAGGTCACTAATGTATAGTAGTGAATCTTGGGTATGGCACATGAAGAACGCAAGCCGGATTAATGCATTTGAAATGAGAGCTCTAAGAAGTATGTGTGGAGTTAGGATGATAGATAGAGTAAGAAATAGCGAGAACAATGTGGATTGAAAGAAGATGTAGTGACATTTAGAAAGGATGGATGAAAGAAGGGTAACGAAAGATATATGGCGAGCGAGCGTGAGCGGAGATGTTGGTAGGGCACCTGGCGTTCCAGTCTCTGCCTACCCCATTGGGAGACAGGCGTGAAGTTATGTATGTATGTACACACAGAAACTTTATGGTTTTATGAAATAAGAAATGCCTGATCATCACAGGCTCTTTCTCTATTTTTTAACTTCACTTGTATTTCCTGGAATTTCGCAAGTCAATTTTGAACCAGGTTCTGTCAATGGAATAGGCTAAATTAGGAATACATGTGTAAACCCGATGACAATGGAATATTATGGTGCCATCGAGCTGATCTGAGGAAGGTGGTGACGGACTCTGCTGTACTTAAGACTGCACCGAGCAAACGTCCAGCGTCCAGTAGCGCCCTCGAAACTATTATTGTCTTTTCTGATAAACTAAAGAATTTCCATGGACGATGCTTTTTTGTAGCCCAAGTAATAACACAATCTATGGGATACTTAACAAACTTTTTTTACAGTTACCCTGTGAGAAGTCAGCTTAGGGGGAAAAGGTGGCCACTTTTTTCCGTTAAGTTGATAACTCGAAGGTCAATTGTTAGTGAACTATGTGATGTGTTGTGTTTTTATTTGAAGTACAACAAAGCACATTCCGATTTCAAGAAAATACATTACTTTATTAGAAAACTCAATAACAGTAATAAGGGCGTACGCTCAGCGCAGTCTTAATTTGTGCCCGCTGAGTTGGGGTAAGGTTCGTCTTGATAAGCAAATGATGTCTGAGCAGAAAAAAGTAGAGTCGGCAAAAATCTAACTCCCAAGAATGATTTTTTTGACAGAAACTTTATTTCGATTGGAAGTTTGTTAAATCGGGGATGTTTATCTAAATTTGATGATAATCGGTCAGGTATTATATCAAATTCATACACTCAGTATCAATGACTCAATGACGACGCGTTTAGCCTTGTTGGTATGCTGTCTGCCTACCCTAAACTAGCGGACCTGGGTTCGATTTCGTATGGGCAAATATTTGTGTGTTGAGCGCGACTTTTTGTTTCTGTCTTGAATGTTTTCTATTAATTTAATTATTTCTTTATATAAGTAGGTTTTATGTTGCCTAGTACCCATAGTTCGGTTTCAATCGTTTCATAATTTTGTATAACATTTCAAACTCAACGTTAAAGTGACAAGGTTCATAAATGATCACTTATTTATGCTGTTGACTGTACAAGCCTTAAGCTTGGGGCTAGCCCAATTTGTGTTAGATTGTCCTTTGATATTTATTTATTATTATCAGGAATAATGTAACATAATTAATGGTAAAGAATTTTTTAAATTGGATTTGTAATTTTTGAGTATATTCGTTACAAAAATACAAATCTTTTCTCTTTATAATATTAGTTTTTATCAAAATTATATCAAATTATATGTACCAAAGTTGTAAGTTAGGTTAAGAAGAAACCCAATAAATGGCTGTGGGAAATGAAATGATACATGAACAAAATAAAATACACCAAACTTTACTTATTTAATAAATCCGTTCCATAAGGTCAAATGTATTATATCCTTCTCTTACTAATTAAATCGCGATGGGTAAAATAAGGATAGAGCGCAATGTAACATTTTTGCTACCTATTTGACCTTTGTATTAAACAGTATTTTAAGGTTAAATAGGGGTATAAAGGAAAACGCTGAATTAGTTGTATCACGAGGGAGCAAAATGATACCTTTACGGCGGGGGCGGTTAATTGAACTTGAAGCAGAGCACAAAAGATACCCAAGCGAGCGGAGTGATAGAAATTCAAAAGTATCACTCGATACGATAATGTTTATTTAAATTACTGACTACTCAATTTTTTTATTACACTTATAAAGTGAACTGGTGAATTTCACTAAAAAAACTATATAAATTATCATAACTGTAGTCAAAACACACGTTTAGGAAAGCAAATAATGTAAAAAATATTTAAAATGATTACCGCCTGTTTCATAATTTGACAAGTAAAGCATATTACACGCTTTAAATTTTGCGCTTTCCCTTTCTTACACTTGTAAATAGACAAGGATAGAGCCAACTTTAAATGGCAGATAGAACTCGTCGATTGTAAAACAGGCCGTTAGATTCATTATATGCGAAATGATCGTAAAAAATAATGGTAAACTTCGCTTAGGAATAGAAAAGCAGACAGTGCATTTAAAAAATAAATTATTTGATCATTGACAAAACGCTTATAATTTTATTTAACGGCATAAAAAATAAGCCATTCAAATTACGGTTTTGTCATACTTACTCAAGAATATATTCACATAGGAATAATAAAAACGCTACCTAATGAACCAATAGATCTTAAGCAACAGAAAACTAATCTATACATTGTTTATTTTATATAGTTACGAGTATCTTACTAATTTTCACACATTTCATTAGTTTGTTAATTTAAAAAAATATTTGTTTAATTTTATTTTTTTATTATAGTAGGTACAAGAAGCTGACTTAATATCACAATAATTACGCCAAACCAACAATTTAAGGATTTATAAAAACAATGAAAATGAATAGAATATAAATAAATAAAATACGATTTGGATGTTGAAAACGACAAAATAAATACAAAAAATATTAATTAAAACAAATTCAACAAAGTTTAAACTATTTAAAAACACCACCTAAAAAACTTTTTAACCTCCCAAAAGTATGAGTATACTTTATTAAACTAAGTCAAACAACGCAATTAAAAACAATAATCGCCGTATAATATCATCGCCTTGCAATTAAAAAAATAACTTACCCACAGACCGTTCCAGTACGAAGGCGAGTGCACTGTAGAACGGACCACCAAGGAATAAGTTTATTTCACGTGCAACGTCACCCAGGTACGGACATGAACGAATAACGTGGATAAGCCTTTGAGACCGCACTTTGAAAATCGAAGTTAGAAGTTACGTTAGCGCTATCTCTTTCTGTTGATTTAGGGTCGAGTGACGTGTGACAGGGACCCAGCACTCAAAGTGTTCAATTCCTTCGTGGTAATTATCCTGATAGGTTATTTTTAAACACGCTCATGAACTCCGCGGGCCGATTGATAACCGATGAGTAAAGTATATTAATTTATTGATACTCCAACAGTAAACAACGTTCCACAGATAAATTTAAAATAATGCAATCGTGCTTATTTTGCTGGTAACCACTTACAGAGATTGTGGGAGAAAATGTAATTCTTATACACATTATCTGATCAAAAAGTGTAGGTATGCGGTGGATATCCTAACAAATTGTATAGTAAAATAATGAGAGGGCACAGAAGTTATACTAGAAACGTTTTATACGTTTTTTGAAGCGTCAAAAAAGCATTAAAAACTTGGGCTAAACTGGACAGGTTGTTTTAAGGGTCCGATCCGAACTTATAAAGATACGCCCCAAGGCAATGGCACGGCAACGAATACGTTAAGTTATAAACACGGATTGGCAAATACAAGCTGCTACCGAGTTCTTATGTTCCTCGTCAGTCTTCATCATCTGTTATTGTAGTCTAAGTATCTAAGTTTTAAATCGATACGACAAATAGTACAGGGTTTAAATCGACTTCGTAGATTTGTTTACATTAATTTCCATCTGCGAAGTCCCGCCCCATTACTACATTTTAAACAAATAAACAGCGCGCTACCGTTAATTAAAAAATCTAGTTAGGACGTTACAATTTTATTACAAATTAAGTTTATAAAAGCGTGTTAAAAGAGTGAGATTATCTACTACAATCGCCAAAAAATATTACATTTCGTGCTATGGACGTGCTACGGCTTATTTTACTCCGCGCTACACGTCTCCTACTTCGTATTTCCTAGATACGCCCTAGACATCACTTTCTTAGAGTATCTTAATATTAATCCACATTATGCCTATCCACGCATAAACTTAAGGGTGTCTGCTTACAAAACATACCCTAAAAAGGTAACCGGTCACTACATCCAAAACCAACCGAACTGTTAAAAAAATAAAGCCCATTTCACTCTATCAAAGGCAAAACTTACATCGATATTATGCGACCAGTATTAATGGACTTTAACTTCATGTTAAATATAGGTGCGGTGGGTCTTTCGATTTTGGTCCTGTTGTCTAGTACTCAACCCTCTAGCATATCAGGAGTTCATTAAAAGTCTTTTCATTATAATTTGCACCTTTATTCAGAAAGTATTATGACCACTAGATTACTGTTCCAATTTGATTCTTACTGTTATCGCGTTAGCTTTAAAATTGTTTAGTTTACTTTGTGTGTTAGTGTGCTTTCGTTTTTGAGGTAAAAATGCATTCGCAATTACCATTAGGAAGGTCTTGTCGGATATTCGGAGTGTTCTCGCTTTGTGAGTTAAAGCGATCCAAAGGGTTTTTTATTAAAAAACAACGTCGGCATGTTTGAAACGAACGATTTTTTCTGACGGTACCGTCGACAACGAAGTAAAGTCACAGAAAAAGTATTTTATAACGGGTTCAAGAATATTAAATGTTGAAGGAGTTAGGACGTTTTTACTTTCAATATTTTTGACGAGATTGACGTAAGCTGTTATGTCTCTATTCAACTGAGTTCCATATCGCCTTTGACGTGTTATCATTGTTTTTAAGCTGGCCGCCATTACTGCCATGTAAATAAGAACTATCGTAAGTTTGACAATACGATATCATGTCAAAAGCAATATCGTTTTACATAGCAGTAGAGGTTCGATCGAGTCGAGCGATATAGAAGGCTTCCTATAGTCCCCCTCCGATATGAAGTCAATCCTGACCCATGGCACAACCATGAAGTTTTTGAATATTAAAAATGTTGACACCTCCTGAGGTTCGTTGTACCAAAAATGGTACATAATACGGCCATTGAAATCAAGATCTAGTGCAAAGGAAGTAAAGTGGAATTTCTTGTTTTTGTTACTACTAAACAAATTAGAAAATTGACTTTTTTTTTTTTTTTTGCCCCCGCGGCGACTTGAACAGCTACTACCGCAGGGATATGGCTTCCACGTGAAGTGATTTCGCCAGTGTCAAGGTTTATATGAGTATAAAACACAATCCAATCTTCTCTAGGAAGATTGGGGGCAACGTTGTACGGTGATTTGTAGGTCAGAGGTCAAGATAGTTTTAACCTCTGCACCACTGCGAGTCCACTTGAAACGAGAAGAAAGATGCCAGATACACGAAATAAGTCCAAGTCTTCAATCACTGTGCGACACTAAGGCATAAAAAGTACAAATCACTATCAGAAAAGAACTTTGAACACCTAATTACCAAAAAATTAAAGTCTAAAACAAATTACACGTCCGCCATCTTTTAACGTTGCAAATGGCCTCCGACTTTATTTTATTCGCAATAGCTTCATATTCCATTGACAATGATGTTTGGTGGGCCTTGGGAGGAACAATGTTGCTGTCATGGTTTGCTATGACTTCTCCGTCACACGCAACAAATAACGAAATAACTTTAGCACTGTTTGATTGCTGCCAACATTATAATATTCAGAAACTCTATGGTTGTGCAATGTGTCACTGTATAATTTTACACTCTCGTCAAATCTAAGCGAGGCTTGCAGTTAGTGTTCCCGAGGACTATAGGCTTTTAGCCCTAAATTTAAGCCTATTGGTTCTCTTTTAGGGCTAACCTAATAAAGCAGGGCTTTAAAAGACTTGTCATTTTAAAAAGCCTATGGGCTTATAAAAGCCTTTAGGCCTTTTTTGTGATGGAGTTTTTTTCCAAGTAATAGGCTTATGTAAGGGCTAAAGCTTTTTTGGAGACTTAGCTTAATTAAAAAATAAACAACATCAAACATGTATTTTACATTGCATTTATTTAAATAATAAAATAATGTTTATACCATTCCCCCTAAAAACAATCATATTTTTAGGGTTCCGTATTTATTTATTTGAGTACCTATTATAAGTATATTTTATACTAGCGACCCGCCCGCGGCTTCGCCCGCGTGGAATGTATTATACATATAAACCTTCCTTAAGAATCACTCTATCTATTAAAAAAAACCGCATCAAAATCCGTTGCGTAGTTTTAAAGATTTAAGCATACATAGGGACAGACAGCGCCAGCGACTTTGTTTTATACTATGTAGTGATGATGAACACTAGCTGACCCGGCAAACGTTGTTTTGCCTTATAAATTAGAAATGAAAAATAGATAGTAGCCGATTCTCAGATCTACTGAATATGCATATAAAATTTCATAAGAATCGGTCAAGCCGTTTCGGAGGAGTACGGTAACTAACATTGTGACATGGAAATTTTATATATTAGATATTATTATGTATTCTATACATTTATAGTGTCAAGTAGGTTCTTAATTAAGTTTTCAACACTGTTTAGATCTCCACTTGCACCATGTATTCTCTGTTTACCGTGAGGTTGACTGGTAGAGAATGGCTGTAGGCCATTTGTACTTTTACATTTGTAAAATGCAATAAAGTTTAAATAAATAAATAAATATAATAAGTTAGAAAAGGATGGCATGTCCGTCTCACCCAGCTTCGGTAAGATTGTGATTTGGGATTTAGGATTGAATTGATATCGGCCAGCAATGGCCGGGCACTATAAAAAAAAATGGTTTTTGTGGTCATTGGATTGGATTCACCCGATGAGCATAATGTCTTTTTAGCCAAGCTCCCTCTTTGTTAGACTTTTTTACAGGATACGCCAGAGTCAAGGTAAAACATAATCAAAAGAAAAACGAGTCATAACTAGTGATGGGCGGCTTGTAAGTTTCAAAAGTGAAACTTTCACATAAATTTCTGCAATATTCTGAAAGTTTCATAAGTGAAACTTTCACCTAAAATTTCATGTATTATTCTGAAAGTTACCAAAGTGAAAGCGTTTAATTTCTGAAAATTACCAAAGTTTTGTAATGCAAAGTAAGTAACGGAAACTTTTCATGAAATTTAAATAAAATTTACTTGTGTCAGAATCACTTCCATCTAATTATGTAACTTTCAGATGTTGTCATTTTCGCAGTTAAGGAAAGTTTTGTAATGTTTCAGAAATCGCCCATCACTAGTCATAACCGCCAACCTAACAGGGAATATGCATGGATTTTTGATATCGCATTTCTCAACAAAATATGTAAATAGCTTAATATACACCGTGTTTTTATTGATTTACGATAACTTCGGCATATTACTAGGTACATCCATAGAAACTAAGTGGTAGATTCTTTTTTTTTTATATTGCAAAAAAAAAAATTTTTTTTCTATGGAGCTAAGTTCATTTAGTTACTTTGCTCCATAGTTTTTTTTTTTTTTTTGCAATATAAAAAAAAAGAATCTACCACTTAGTTTCTATGGATGTACCTAGTAATATGCCGAAGTTATCGTAAATCAATAAAAACACGGTGTAGATCACCGAAAGCGAAATTAAAATCGCCCAAGATATACGGATGATAAAAGCATTTTAAACTTGTAATTAGACAGCGATTAGACAGAGAGATCCGATATGCACTGTGACTGTGACGTCATGTAACAGGTCGGCCATATGAACTCCACGTAAAATTCTGTTTTGCTAGAAAGATAGGAACAAATCTTTGGTGGCTTATACATTGGTTATTTTGTAGCCATTTAAAAAATGTTTTTCTCACCTGTTTATTACACGAATCACCTTTTATTGAAGTCATGAACATACCTGTGCTAACTCGGGGCACGTTTGAGGGATTTGATATCGATAAAAAGATGTCTATATATATGTGCCCATTAAAAAATCTCGATTACTATAAAAAGATTCGATATCATATCTGATATCAAGCCTCTTAAGATATTAAAAGTATGCGGATGTCATTTCAATCAATATGGAATTTTCAATAACCTAAATGTCATTATAAATATATTAAGAATGCCCCGTTCACGTAGACGGCAATCCTTAATACCGACGAATATGGAAACTATATTAATTGTATATTATGAAACCTATTTTAAAATAAACAAATTAATTCATAATTTGTTTATTGTTATTATTTCAAAGCGAAAATAAAAATGTTGAATAACATTTAGATGTTGACAGTAACATCGATACATTTTTTTGGTTGATAAAATATTTTGCTACATCACTTTCGTATAGGTGCCCCGAGTTAGCACAGGTATGGTCATGAACATTCCCTATTTAAAAATAAAAACATCTGCAAGCCTATTTACGGTCATGTTTATCGATATGGATAAACGCGACTAAAGCATTTCGTCGGTGATACAGCAAAAACACGTAACTAACAAATTTATGATAGAGCGAAATAAACCTTACTATCTCATTAAAAAGGTGCATTTTGCTCCTTATTCAAAATGTTACTTACGCGGTTTTGCAGTTTCACCGACGATTTGTCGCTCTCTAACCAGTATGTAAGTGCGAGAGCCACCGATGCTTTATCCACCGCGTTAAAGGCATCCATAATACGGGCCCTGGGGCCCTAGACAAGATGCATTACGCCGAGTCGCTTTTCTGTTCGTTTCGTTTTTAAACCAATCGCGTCACTGCTAGATCACGTAATACGAAAAGTCACGTGATCTAGCAGTGACGCGATTGGTTTAAAAACGAAACGAACAGAAAAGCGACTCGGCGTAATGCATCTTGTCTAGGGCCCCTGGGGTGTGAGTGAGTCTCTTAAACAAATCACTTTTTACGCAGTTCATATAAACCGGCAAGTTTAAGTAGTCCCATCAAAGCGTACAAAACACATTTTAGCGTCCATTCTTAACTAGGCAGCTGCTGTCGCTAGATACTAACAACTTGATTTAAATACGTTATTTCTGCCGACTTTACTACAGTCCTGAAACCTTACACCCTTTTAGCGATAAAGTGCAAGCACCAAGCAATGTTTTCACCGCGTATTTGCATGTTGATTAACCACAATTTATTACTTAAGTTACTTAACTAACTGTACTATTTCAAGTCTAGATTTCCACCCTCTCTGTTAGTCTCTATATATATTTATGGAAGTTGCTATATTACGTAGAACAAAGACGTGGTAAGAAATGAAACGATACGAGTAAACTCAACAAGGCCGAGACTCGACACAGTAAAAATCATATCGTCTTTGACCTGTTATTGTATTTTGATAGCTCTTATTTACTTATAAAACATTAAAGACAATGTGGCTTTAACTGCCAGGATCAAAGGCCAGTTATACGAGTACACTTACGTATTTTGCTAGCTTTTGCCGTTACTTCGTTGTAGTTATTCCCTGGGAAAATATCAAAAGCTGTTTAGTATTAGGGTAAAAAATAGTAAACCCACCAACTATTAGTATCAAATACCAAATATTAGCACGTATAATACTGTAACGTTACATATACTTCGTTGCTAAATTCAGTACCTAGTTCTGAGTTTTAGCAAAGTTCAGGATGTTGGTCCAACAAAACGGGTGAATATTTGGCCGTTTAAACGTCTGTTCCTGTTGTCTTTGATATTTGACTGATAACTAGGGGCATTTTTTGATGAATATAGAAGGGAAGGGAGTAGGTACCTAAGGTTATAGAACTCTGGCGTACGGTAGATCAAGTGAGTGAAGCCATACGAGCTCGATCATTCGACGAGAAGCGGGTAAGCTAAGAATGCATGTGGTTTTTACGCTCACGGAACGACTTGATCTCGCCGGTTAATATTTGGTGCGTCGAGTTTAAGAACGAGATGTTTAAGGGAACCAATAATTGACAAGGAGCAATGATAGACGCTTTGGATGGGTTCTTATTTTACTGAAAATAAGTGTCATTCATTTGTTTTGTAACAGTTAGTTTATGAGTTTATGATCGTAATGATATTTGAATTAAGTTGTGTCCGTTGTTGGCCATTATACTCACCGTAGTTTCAAGTTATATCTATTTCGGAGACGGAAGTTAGTAAAAGGATTTCCACTCTGGATAATGGTAGAACCGTTTAGTTTGGATTCGTTTGACCTTTCAAAAGAGATTTAGCATCTCTGTTAGAAGTACAGATAGCAACAAAAGTGTGTTCAAAGTGATGATTGATTAAGTCGGTCATGATATTTAAGCATTTTTAACGTTTGTTATTTATAACAGATTGCCTGGTCACTCGGTAATTTTATTACTTTTGAATACGTACAGTACAGTCAAGAACTTGTAATGGGACCCACTTTAGGTCCACAGTGTTATCTTATTGTAAGGTCTTATCGGATACACTTCGACCCTATGGGATCTTTTGTGTAATTAGGTACCTACCCCTTTTTTAGCGCTTAATCCAATGCAGCCTCCACCCCTTCCAAAAAGCGGATGAAACGCAATGGCAGTACCTTGAAATCGTTTGGTTCTGGCTAGCCACAACCGAGTATATTCATTCTTACTCCAGGTCCACAGTCAATTTGACATTCTACAACAAGAAAGTTGAATTTGACAACTCTAATGATATTGTGCCGAAGCCAACCTGCGTGCATGACTCGATGTATGAATGTTGAAGAAGGGAAATAAATTTGTCAAGATCGTAGCAAGTGGAAAGAAGTGGTCTCTGCCTACCCCTCTGGAAAACAAGCGAGATTTAATGTTGTATTAAATTTAATTGACGTCTCTGAGTGCGGCATTTAGTCGTACAACCATATCGCTAATTTTTGTCACACAAAAAAAAGAAACAGTCAAGTGCGAGTCGGACTAATTTTAATTTATGTATGTATGTAATGATATTGTCTTTTTTTTTAATAAGCCACTAATTAACGTAACGTACATACAGAGGGAAGGGACTTTGTTTTATACTATGAAAGCCCTAAACTATGTCGAATCACTTGGGTTTATGCTAGGTTTACACGGGCTTAGTACTTGTCATTAGTGTAGGTGGTTAGGGACTTATATGCACAGTGACAAGTGGCAAGTAACCGTCTACACAGTGGTGTTAGAGAATGGTATTAGTTTACAAGATCTCGCAATGGATTATCGCCGCCGACTAGTTTTGCGGAATGTTTTTAGGCGTTACTCTAATATTATTTTAATGGCTATGATACAAGATCTGCATGCAGTTTTCTGGTTCCATAAACACTCAAACGATCTAAAAACTTGTATAAACTTAATTATAGTTTCCGAATTCCATCTTTCCGACGTCATAATTATGTTTTTTGCGGGATATTAGACTGAGAAAACAAAGTAAACAAAACACTTCGGTAGCTTTGAGTAGGTAATCTACTAATCATTAATCAAATTGCACTTGTCATTAAATGTTTACACCACTCGACAAGTGACAAGTATTAGTAGATTTTTAGCTGCGGGTAGGTGCTTGTCGCTTAGTAAATAGGAACGGCTTCTAATTACTTGCACTTGCAGTTGCACTAATACTAAGCACTTATACAACATGTTTACACACATGTGACCAGTGTAAATGACAAGTACTAAGCTTTAGCTGCTAAGCCCGTGTAAACCCAGCATTACTCATTTATTCGTCGAATACGAACTCCTAATGAATCATACAGTGACTCACTACGTGTGCACCCTTACAAAACGCTCCCCAGTTACTAACCAACAACCTAATTTGAACCGTACCGACTTATAGATTAGGTCTATTATCGTAAGGAATGGATAACGCGACCTATATTTCATGTTTTCAACCAATTAGCTAAGGGTGTTAGTTTTTCCTAGTTTGATTATCGGGAGTTCAATGAAGAGGTGAAGTTTCTGATACACTTCTACAATTACGTAGGACGTATATTATAATCGGTAAAACCATATGGCTTTTGACATGTTTCCATATTGTCAACGTTGCGATAGCTCTTTTACACTGGGAAAATTGGTACAGTTATCAAGGGCAGTTAACATGTCTCTTATATGTGGGTGAATTGCAAAAATATTGTACATAGTTAAGGAGTTAATTGAGATAACGTTAACTTTCTTCCATTGTTTTTCCTTTGTGTAACGAAAATTATCCATATGATTATATGACTAATCTTTGTTACGCAAAGGAAAAAGTTGAGGATTATTAAAGATTTTTTAATTGAGCCCTTAACTATGTACAGTTGCAATAAATCCATAGACGATTTAAGAAGTAAAAACGAAATAGGTTTTATTTTTTTAATAAAAAGTTAGTCTTTATTATGTCACTCATCGTCTTCTACATCGACATCGTCTTCTCCATCATTCGTTGCTTTTATGCAAGAGTGTAGCATCTCAAAATAAGTTGCTATTGCATTTAAATTCAAAACACTTTCTACTTAAAGCTTTCTTTAAAAAATCATCATTTTTTGAGTTGTAGCAGTATTGTATAAAAGCAGCGCATTGTGTATCTCCTTGTTAACTTAATAAATACCCTGTAGCTCCTAAAGTATTGATCGTAGAGTAAAAATACATACATAGGTACATAAACTCACGCAGTCATTCCCAGAGTGGGGCAGGCAGAGCTAAAGGATTACCAACAAGTCTTAAAACTTCTTGATAATTCTGTAACCACATTTTGCACAAGTAGGCTAAGATGTTTCCCAGTGTATTAGTGACAGGTTGCAAGCCCATCGCCTAACAGTACTACAAGCCTTTATTCCCCTAGTCGCCTCTTACGACATCCACGGGAAGACATGGAGTGGCACTATTCGCCGGGTGCGGCGCCATTACGCCACCTAGCGTGCGCAACTTTTACGGACAGTGTCAAAAGTGTCAAATAATGGACACAGCAAAATAAAGGTAATTCATTTAAAATATTGGTTTTAGAGCAGTTAATTAATCAAAGTCTATTTGATTTCAGTGTTAAACACATCTAGTTATTAGATTTATTAACAAAAGTCACTATTGTGTCTGTATTTACTATTGTTATGTCAATTTACTTCGTTGTTGTTTTCTTGCAAATTCAAGGTAAAAATGAATGTTTTATTATGTTTCCTTCCAGGTTATTGCAAAATGACAACAATTATAAGAACCGGCTTTCAAACTGTGTTTCCAAACATACAATTTCAGCCACAAACAGTGTCTAAAGGAAAGCTCTTAGTTCTGGCACATCATGTCCGAAACATTGAGGAACTACGGTGCAACAAACTGAGCTATTGTATACGTGCAGACGTAGTACGACAAACTTCTGTCACATTACCTCCATACAAGACATCTTTAAATGTAAGTAAGTCCACTATATTTTCTTTATCATTACACTACCTTATTATTACATTCATCATCAATATGTTGGGCAAACCCGGACCCGTGGACCCGGGTATGTCCTAAAACTACGACCAAGGCCACCGGGGAATGGGCAGCAGCATCCCTGAAGTGCAGTGGAGATGCTGCGATCGCCAACCCGCATGCCAAGCGTGGCGATTATGGCTTTTACCCCCCATGAAGAACACCCAAAAACCACGGCCCGAGTACTGTAGGCCCTGATGGGGGAGGCCTGTGTCTAGCAGTGGACGTCTTATGGCTGAAATAATTATGTTGGGCTAAAAGTCATGGTCACCATGCTTGGCAGGCGGGTTAGTGACCGCAGTAGCTGTTAGTACATTCTCGATGGATTCTACTTACTTACCTTATTACATTATTTACCTAGTTTTGCAGATTATAATTCTAACTATTCTGCTATTGTTACTAAATTATGTGTTGAGAATTCTTTAATTATTTTATAAATAATACATTTGTGTATTACAAGACTTTGTTGCATATTACAGATAAATAATGCACGAGAAGTCACCGCTGTGAAATGTACATGTGTCTACAATCAAAGTGGCAAATGTAAACATGTGGCAGCCTTAATATATTTTATCAACAATGATGAGAGTCAGACTCAAACAAGCCAGGAGCAGCAGTGGGGAAAGCCAAGCACACGACAATTTGTGAAACAAAAGTATGCCAAGGGTAAATTTTTCCATGAAATGTTTCCTCCTACAAAGAAAGTACGCCGTGATCCTGAACAAGTTCATCTCTCAGAGTTAGTGCACGTATCTTCCTTGAGAACAGTTTTGGAAGCAGCAGCGGTGTCTAAGGATATGGTTGCAGTGAAAGATACATTAAAGATGTTGTTAAACAAAGTGGAAACAAATTTGGAACAAGAAGAATGTGAGGCATGTATAAATAGCTTTTTCATATTTAGAGATGAATTTGAAGTATACCAAAGTAATTATGAACTCGAGGATCATCTGAGAGAATTTTATAATAAAAACATTGTGATGTCAAATGAAACGATTCGCAATGTCTGTCAAGAAACAATTAAACAATCAATGTGTTCAATGTGGTATGCTATAAGAAGATTTAGAATTTCGGCCAGTACAAATGTACACAGCATCAAAAGCCGCACCAGAAAATCTATAGATAGTTTGGTTAACAGTATTTTATTTCCAAAAAAAGTTGATTGTGAAGCAACAAGATATGGTTTAAATAATGAAGAGTGTGCATTGGCAGAATACGAAAAAATTAACAATTGTCAAGTGAAAAGAGTCGGTGTAATTATTAGTAAACACCAACCATGGCTTTGTACAAGTGTCGATGGAGTTGTAGTTGAGGACTGCTGTATTACAAAGCTTGTGGAAATTAAATGCCCCATTTCTTGCAAAACAAAATCAGTAATAAATGAAAACACTAATTCATGCAATGTAGCATATTTAGAACTGCACAATGGTGAATTAACCATTAAGAAGAGTACAATGTACTACACACAAATTCAGGTGCAAATGTACATTACAGGAATGACAGTATGCGATCTTTTCGTCTATTCACCAGTGGAGAACGGCAGTGTAACTGTCCGAATGTATCGCGATGAACCTTTTATCAAAGAAGTTATAATAGCAAGTGAACTCTTTTACTTTAAACATTATTTACCTGCAGTGTACATTGCAGCGACTAAAGACCAAACAAATGATGAGAAACGCTCTTTCACAGGACAAAATATTCTTAACTTGATGTAAGTTTAGTTTTAATTAATAATAACTAATAATTAAGTTTTAAGTATGGTTTTAAAGTTGTTAAAATTGGGATTGTTTATTCTGTACTTATTTCCAATTTCAGTAAAGAGGCTTCTAGACGGGCCGGGCCATATTTTCACTGCAATTTGTGGCCGGCAACTATTGGTGTCCCTGTCTTACTCACATATTAGAAAAAGACACCGATAGTTGCCAGCCACATATTGCAATGAAAATATGGCCTGTTTACAGGTTTCATAACAAACCAAATGTGATATTTTCAGTTAATAATTTTTAGGAGAAAGTAATATGATTTGTTATAACTTTGATTATATTTAAAATGTTTATTTCTACATATCATTAAGAAAATGTTTTAATTTAAAGTTTAGTTAGGTATTACAATGTTAGCCAAGGGACTGATAGCTATTTAAAATATAAACAAACGATTACCAAAGTGATTGCAAATTATCTATTTTATTGTTGTTGTAATTAATAAAAAACAAATTATAAGAAAGTTTTGTGACGTTTTATTTAATTACATCATTTACATCCTTTGGAAAATATAGATGCTTGTAAATTTACTAAAACGCAACACATGTGAACAATATCGTCAATGCAATGAAGAAGCTCTGTAGGAATCTTTTGTAATATCTGGTATAATCTCAATCGTTGCATAATTCTCTCTACATGTATTCTTACTCTTGCAATATTATAAGTAGCTTCAGTTTCTTGTTTGGAAAATTCAGTGCTACTTTGTAAAAAAGGCGGCATTACAACATTTACTTCTATCCCACTGTCATCTATAATTTTCTTAATTTGTGGAAAACCTTTGTCTGCTAAGACTACATCTCCGGGCTCTAAACAATCGATTATTCCCGATTCAACTGTTATTTGGGAGTCACTTTTTCTTCCACCAGCTACCGAGGATTTGAAAGAAATGAATCCTCCTGGAGTAATGCCTATTAGCACTTTGGCGGTGAATCCTTTTTTATAATGTGAGTAACAAAGAACACGATTATCCACAGCTGCTGGAACACTTATCCTGAACTCTGTGCAATCTATTATTACTCGGGTATCGGCATAATCTGGGCGGAAACACTCCGGCATTGTAGCTTGTACAACATCTTTGCTTGGCCAAAACACAAAATTGGCAGTAGCAGCAGCTAGATCTTCCAATGTTGTATAAAATATCCTAGATATAGTTGTTCTGTGAACACCAAACAAAACGCTTAGTGCTGAAAATGTCATTCCAGTTTTGATTTTCATTAAAAATATTAAAAGCTTATTTCTCTTTTTAACATCACAGCATTTTTGTTCCTCGGACATTTTCTTCAATAAACATTCAAAGTTACCAAATGTTATTCCAGCTAGGTCCGTTAGTTGTTCATCACTTTGTATAGATGATATACCAACAAAGTCGTTATGTTTTGCTGTAGTGGACTGATCTTTATATGTTTTATGATTAGTACCACAACCTTTATCCTTTGTTTTGTAAATAGAAGTTGCCACAACCCTTGAGTGCCTTGGTATCTCTGTTTGAATTTCAGCATGGCAAAATTCACTATAAATATATCTATTACAAGTAAAAGTCATTTCCTTATTTTCATACTCAGAAAACATATCAATTTGGCAGCCTTGATCTACTTTTGATTGATGAGCAACATTTTCTTCAAAAGCAATAAGCATTTCCTTTGGCTGTGAATTTTCAAAACTTTTATTTGAAAAATTATCCTGTGCGTGTGAATTTGAATTTAAAAGGTCATCTTTCATATTTCGGTTCAATCTTGCCTTAAAACGTTCATGTCTTTTTAACATAGCAGTTTCATTTATTATCTTCTTTGATCCGTACACTGCAGGGAATATTTGAGGTATGTAACTAGGACTGGCTGTCTCATCTGACTTTTTTCCGCCGACGAAATGTGCACTACATATGGTATCTCTAGCTCGAGGGGTCCATGAAGATCCATCAGTACTAAAACAACAAACATTTGCAATTAGGTAAAGTAGTTATGTATCATATTTTTAAATTATTAATCATTCTATTGTATTATGTTATGTAGTATTATTAGGCACCTAATATGCATATAAAAGACATACATATAATACAGATACAGAGAAAAACAAGGGTTAAATTTACACTCACTTTATTCTTCTTACAGCAGCTATCCATTTCATTTTCTGGTCTTGTTTCCAACTTGACGTAGGAAATATATAAAATTTGCTATCACTATTTCGCCCAGTGTTTTTGCAGTTCACCACACAACAGGTTTCGTGACTCATTTTAGCTCTTTCATTATTTTCAATCAGAAATATCAGTCTAGAGCATAAGCAACACAACTAAAATTATTAAAACGTTTGACGTTTGACAGATATACCGCTGTAGCGATTTCCACTTTTGGCCGCTAAAAGCGCTGCGATCGTTTTCGCTTTGACAACTTGATCTTTGCACCCGGCGAATTCTAACCCGGCAACCACACAGCGAAGTAGAGTAAAAATATTTTCGGCAAATAGGTAAGGAGCAAAAAGTAAACCACGGTAAAATTAAATTGTCTATGATTTTTTTCCGTTTTGACACGAAAATTAGCCATACAACTGTAGGGATACTTTTCGTCGCACAACGGAACGTATTTCGACTTCGTTGTCTGTGCTGACTGCGCTTATAATAATAATAATAATAATTAAACTTGTCTAAAGGGCCTCTGCGTGTTGGCTTCGGCTCCATGTACGCCTTCCAAAGGTCCGGGACTCCCATAGTCCCGTGAATGGTAAAGACATAATAATAATTTTATTTCAGACAAGGTCCATACAAATTTGTTAGTATTCCTTATAATTAGATGTTAGTGTAATTAAAATAAAACTAAATAACTAGGTACAAAAACTATGTTTGTGTATGAGCGTCCATACGCTCCCAACGAGCCCACATAGGGCTATCCCAGCGGTCAGATAACGCGGCCAGGATGCGGTTGGGGCTGGCGCGGAGGCGGGCTTGCAGCGAGGCGCAGCGCTTCCTCATGACGGCCGCGAACCCGTCCGCGCGCGCCTCGCAGAACATACCGGACGCGCTGCACCACCGCCCCAGCCCCTGCAGCACCCGGAACGCGTTGTTGTACTGAACACGCAACTCATTGTACGCCTTCTGCGTAAAACTGACCCACAGGCTGCAGGTGTAAAATGTCTGACAGTATGCTTTGAAAAGCGTCACTTTGACCTCTTTGGTACACCTAACGAACCTGCGGGCCAGCATATTGCATCGGACGGACAACGATCTCCGCTCTCGCTCAATATCGGCATTGTCACTTAAATTATCAGTGACCCAGTGGCCCAAATATTTAAACTGAGATACTCTATTCAGAGGAGTACCATCGAGAGTGACAGGCGGCACATTCAAGGGCGATTTGGTGCCCGCTTTAAACACCATAAGCTCACTCTTGTTGACATTATATTTGAGCCCGTGGGCCACCGCATAGCCTTCGCAAATCCGCACCAGCCTTCTTAATGCTCCGATTGAGGGGCTCAGCAGCACCATGTCATCAGCGTAGCTAATATTGTTCATACAAACGCCACCTACATGGCATCCGACGTTGGTGCTGCTAAGCTCCTCAATGAGTCCATTTATGTACAGATTAAAAAGGCGAGGTGAGGTGAGCCCCCCCTGTCTCACCCCACATTCCAGTCTATACTCCTCCGAGAGCGACCCTGCCCATCTGACACTGTTATTTTGGTGATTATACCAATATTTTAATAAATAAATAATTTCAGTGGGCACTGTCGTCTCCGTATGCATCTTACCCCACAGCACTTCATACGATACAAGGTCAAATGCCTTTGACAGATCCAGATAACAAGCATAAACTGGCGTCCTTCTAGCTGTATAGTACTGGACGGTCTGTTTGAGGCATAGGATAGCACTCTCGGTTGAGAGCCCCGACCTGAACCCAAACTATGCATCATTTAGAGCGATATGCTTTTGCAAATGCTTGTCAATCAGACCATCCAGTACCTTGGCTATAATAGTTGCTAAAGATATAGGCCTATAGTTAGATTTATCTGAGGAATCGCCAGTCTTATTCTTAACAATAGGCACAACAATAGTGCGCATTAGGTCTGCCGGTAGATATGAATGCCTAAGACATAGACTAAAAAACATAGCGAGTACCCTCGGCAAATGATCGCCGGCGTGCTGTAAGTGTTCAATGCTAAGGCAGTCAAAACCGGGGGACTTGCCTCTAACCATATTTCTTATTAGTGAAGCCACTTAACTATGGTCCAACTTTTTGGTCCTTACCCTTTTGTAGAAACTTTTGTCAGAATTAATCATAATGATATTCGTACAGATATTCGAGATATGAGCAAAATCAAAAAAAGGTATCTTTAATCCCCCCTTACACTTTCAGCACACCACCCTTGAGGACTTAAAGATTTTAAAGTGTGCTCATCTGGATACCGCAATAACTGTACCAATTTACAAAACGAGACTAATTATTTCCCCTGATTTTATTAAGTTTCTTGAATTATAATGGCGGTAGTTTAAAACACGCTAACATGTTAAAGGCTTAGGTTTTCCTGAGTTGAATAGAGGTCTAGTACAAGCATTACCAGTTTCTTTATAGCGATCGGCAATATTCGTTTTTCTATGAAACACGAGTGACAAATATACCGTCAGTTGCGAGTGCAAGTGTGATAGTCAGCCGAACGATGATACGGGGTGACTACCCATGTAATGTAATTTTCCCAACTCAGTAAATGATTGGGACTGTTAATCACTTATATTTGGTTTATGAAGCAAGTTAGCCATTTTATTAAAAATAATATTATTTATTATTATGACGAAAGAGATAAACAGATCGAAAGTGAGTGGAAGGGTCGGAAGGAGCCGCCCTAGGCGTAATTTTTCGAATCAAATCGGAGAAATACTGGAAAAGGGCCGAATTTTAAGTATCCGAAACCGACGTGCGTGCATGACTCGATGTATAATTGTTGAATAAGCGAAATAAATTTGTCTAGATCGTATCAAGTGGAAAGAAGTGGTCTCTGCCTACCCCTCTGGGAAACAGACAGGCGTGATTTAATGTATGTATGTTTGTAATATTATGTGTCCCTAATTAATACCTAAGTTATGGTCACCTAACATTTTCATGTAAGAACCTATTTGAAAATCAACCGATTAAACGAGTAAGTCCCAGATTCTTAATAGATCTCGGTTGATTATCACTATCACACTTGCACTCGCATCAGACAGTATGTTTGTCACTTGTTTCATAGAAAAACGAAGATCACCGATCGCTATTAAGAAACTAGTCGTACTGTAAGAAATTGAGTAAAGATAAAGATAAAGACATTTATTCAGTAAGTAGGCCGCACGGGCACTTTTACACGTCAAGAATCTACTAGCGCTTCACAAGAGGAGACCACTGCTGAGAAGAAGCGCCGCAAGAAACTCAGCAGTCAGTCATTTTTTTAAATATATTTAATATTACAATGGTACTACTTAGTCTAGCATTATATAAATCTATAAATAGCAAATTAAAAAAATATTTCAAATATCCTGCGTAGTTTCCGCAGGAAAACACACCAAAATCTTAAGATAGAAAGAGAGAAAAAAGAACTCCTACGTATGTGTATATAAGACGGTGCAAGATGACCACATACGATTGATATGTTTTCCTACATCAACGGTGTCCCCCAGACAAGATAAAGCTTTTGAATTTGAAACAAAAAAAGTTATTGATTAAGTTTCGGGTTTAGGCCAAGCATTTTTGTCTATTATATAGTCCTCGATCCTATAATACGCTTTAGACATTAACGACTTTTTCAAGTAATTTTTGAGTGCTGGAAAGGGTAACTTTAATACTACCTCAGGTAATTTATTATATAAATGACTGCATTGACCAACAAATGATTTATGTACCGTATATATAGTATATATAGGGTGGCCAAGATCCTGAAAAAAGATTTCATTTATTTTAACCATCTGCGACTGACGTGACGTCTATCAGACGCCGCCAAAAAAATCGCCATATAGCGTGATATAGCTCTGAATCGCTAAGTATCTTCTAACGACTCGTGACATTATAAGTTTACCTACATACATACATAAACTCACGCCTTCATTCCCAGAGTGGGGTAGGCAGAGCTAAAGAATTACCAACCAGTCTTAAAACTTCTTGATAATTCTGTAACCACATTTTGCACAAGTAGGCTAAGATGTTTCCCAGTGTATTAGTTACAGGTGGCAAGCCCATCGCCTACTACAAGCCTTTATTCCCATAGTCGACATCCACCCAAAGATTAATATTCAAGTTAATTACATTATTTTTTATTTAAAAGCCCATATACATGTTTATTATTAATTCCGCATTAAATTTAAATAATCATGCTATGCACTAAACAAACAATACTAATCATTAATCCCATAATATTTTTACTATTTTTTAACAAAAATGACTCCACATCAGTAGATTGTTCTAAAAAAGTCACCACAGTTGCAGAAGGGTAAGTAGTAAAATTAGAATTTATCTTAATTGTTTTTAATCTACGTTGTGTTCCTAATCATGTAGTGAATTTTAGTATCTCGGAAAATTGTATTTCCCGAGGGAATAGCGATAACTACTTTTACGCGGACAAAGTCAAAGGAATCAGCTGGTAGACTATAAATAGTTTGCGATAACAGCTGAAAGGATTATTAGTATTTTAAAATTTCAGTATTCATTTATTTATTCATCTGCACAATGACAAAAATGTTCTTTAAATTGGTGTCAGGATTGACTTCGCATATGTGACTTCTTTATCACTTTTATCACATTCACCGCCAGCCACTGCTACGAGTGCTACGCCGTAGCCAGTAGCAGAATTGTTCCGCTATGAAGCGAAAATCTGCTACGAACTCGCAATCGCAATTGTCTTCAAAGTAGAACAAATTATTGTTTTCATTTTGTATGCAGACTCGCCTTCGAACTGTCATAAATGTCATAATAAACGATTTCGATTGCGAATGCGTTAGGCAATAAGCTCTCTGGACCCGACATCGGGTCATAGGCACTGAATGTGTTAACACTTTCATTGCCGCCAACCCGCTAGGCGGGTCAATTTTGTATGAGAATCAGAGACCTTGGCAATGAAAGTGTTAATTATGTAAGCTGCGTTCAAAACAAAAGATGCGGCAAGTGTCGACAGTGAATGCGTTAAGACTGCACCGAGCAAACGTCGAGCGTCCAGTGGCGCCCTCAATTCTCAATTGTGTTTTCTGATAAACTAAAGAAATTCCATGGAATTGGACGATGCTTTGTAGAGCAAGTAAAACACAATTTATGGGATACGTAACACACTTTGATAACAGTTACCCTTTGAGAAGTCGGCTTAACGGGAAAAGGTGGCCACTTTTTTCCGTTAAGTTGATAAAGCGAAGGTCAATTGTTATTAAACTATGTGACATATCCTATAAGTTGTGATTTCATTTGTAGTACAAAAAAGCACCGTCCGATTTCAAGAAAATACTTAAGTTTATTAGAAAACTCAATAATAGTAAACGCCACCGTACATCAGGCGTACGCTCGGCAGTCTTAACTTCTCTAAT
Source organism: Acleris emargana (assembly GCA_927399475.2). Classification (NCBI taxonomy): domain Eukaryota; kingdom Metazoa; phylum Arthropoda; class Insecta; order Lepidoptera; family Tortricidae; genus Acleris; species Acleris emargana. The sequence continues at coordinate 7,262,402 of OV656835.1, read as the reverse complement.
TCAGAAATTTTAAATTACGATATTGGTCTCTATAATAATCAATTTATAACTTGAAATCTGAAAGCTGAAATTTTGAATGGTGTCACTATTGTTCTGAAGGTGCGAAATGAGAAAAAAAAAAAAAGTTGAAAAAAAAAAAGAAAAGGTTGAAGGTTAAAAAAAGGTTGAAATAAAATGCAAATATACCATAGAAACTTTTATTTCCTCAAGAATGAAAACAATCTGTCCATGCAACAAAAGTAACCTAGGAAAATGCAGTCCTAACTGCGCCTGCACGCCCAAACGGACGCTAACCTCTAGTGGATAGGGTTCATTTTCCTAAATCAAACTCCACTATATAATCCACTAATTACTTACGTTTAACTAATACAAAACACATCCCAACGACTAAAGCAAGGATTACATGATTCTTTTGAAAAATTCAAATTACTTGTACTGACTTCATTAAAAATCACATCACAATCTTACCATATTAATATATGTTCTTTTATATTTAAATATATATTCCCTATCAACTTTTAAAGTAGTTCTAGTTCAGCGCACGCCGACGCTTTTACATTAGTTTTTTTTAATATGATTATCAAAGAAAACAGAAAAATCTATGCATTCTTAAACAAATGCAACCTTTCACTTGCCATATTGAGGACGCGCCTCAATATAATTCTATAAAAATAAAACTGAAAGAGTCAACCCGACGCCGTTTTAAAACCAAACAATACAAACAGAGGCCTTATATGTTAAAACCTGCCAATTTCGAGTCAGCACAACAGACTATATGCTATATGACTGCAATAATTTTACTTCGGAAGGCTTTTACAGCTCACAATAAGGCCTAAGTTCCTAAATCCACATCACTTATGAGAAATATTAAGCTTGGGTCGCGCACAAGAATTTTAACTAATGGATACATTTCCAAATAAACTTTTTAGATAGTGCTAAGCCCAATTTGACAGACCAAGACTTTACGAACTAGGTATACACAGCAACACATCTAGCTATACATTTCAGAAATCTGAAATATTGCATGAAAGAGAGTCGCACTAGAATGCATAGAAGTTGACATAATACACAAATATACATCTCTTTCTTTTTCTCTCTGCTCTGTCTTTAGTGGTTAGTTAGGTGTGATGTTGTGTGTACTCGATTTTTGTCACCTGAGTTACTGAATGATGCGAAAATTGTAATAAATGGTACAAATATGACCATTTAATTTTGATATATTTTTGCAATTTGATATTTTCAATTCTAAAAATTATTATTATCAAATAAATTATCAAAGTTTGTCTCCTGCGTTACGCGATATTGTGTTGGTAAAAAGTTGATTGAACCGTTAGATAATGTTTGACATTATTTTTATTAAAAACAACAAACGTTCATTTAAATGACGTTATGCGAAAACTTATACATATTCAGTGCCTTTCTCGAAAATGTATATTATATATATAAATATATATCGCACCTTTAGAATTATAGTGACCTAATTCAACATTTTAGCTTTCGACTTTGAGACATATATTTATTACCATAGAGACCTAACTCGAAATCCAAGATTTTTGAATTAGGTCTCTATAATTCTAAAGGTGCGATATATAGAAATAATAGAGCAACTTTTTTTTTAAGTGACATGTGACACTGCCGTACTCTTAAGAGTCCTTGCATATAACATCTAAATAAGTCCCAAATATATTTCTCCCTTTACTGAATGTGATTGAAAGGAGACAGAATCTTCAGTAAAGTAATGGTAACAAGCCATTTAAAGCACATTATACAACTAAATATACATTTAATTCTTATTGCACGACCCTAACAAAACAGAAATTATCTAACGAAGAGAAAACTCAGATTTTAAATAAGTCTTAAGTAACTATGTTTTTACACAAGTAAATGCAAAAAGTAACGAGTGTGACGGACGTTTTTTTTTTATTTTCTGTAATAAAGAGCGTAAGGCGGCTAGTGGCACTTTTAGCACTAAGAGTTTCTGTTAAACTAAGGCAATTTTTCGGGTCAATCAACCTTTTGTTGTAGCTTGTTACTGTGACGGTTCTTGGGTCAACGTCATAAACTGTTTTTTACAAGCTCTCTGAACCATGTTATTAGTTAAACTCTATCAGGACAGAATAACCACAACAGCAAAAAGCTGATTTACCTTTCTAATATATGCAATTAACAAATTGTGGTTCAACTGAACACAACAACCAAATACACAAGGTTTTAATGTGAACAATTTATTGAACAAAAGCGACCCTCATTATAGCTAGTCAGCACAGCCTAGAAATAGCCTAAAAATCTCTTATACATACTCACTCACCTTAGTTTAATAGAAAACCTTTTACACAAACTGATTAGGGCGTCACTGAGCCCTATTAATAACGTAAAAACTGATTTCACAGAAACAACAAATAATAAACAATTATATTGTTTGTAATCTTCGACATTTCTTTACAAAAAAAACCAGCTCGTCCAACGACGTTTCACCATTTTAACGTTTACAGATGAAAGACCGCTGTAAACTATTGCACATTTCAATCTAATGTGTATAGACATAAGATTTATTTTGTCTTTTGCAGTCGACTAGGGAACCCAAATACCGAAGTCCACCGTTAAGTTAACCCTGCCTTCCTCCCAGTTCTATATCACGAATCAGTGAAGACCAGGAGGAATTTCGGAGTCAGTGGCGTTAAGATTAACTGGCCGTTTATTAATGTGGAACATTGATGCATAAATATATTTTTTTACTTATTTAAGTTTTCTATAACTGATTCAGCGTCAAAATTTACTTTTATTCTTAACACTACCGAATGACGTCTTACGATGAAAGCCAAGCCAGTATGACTAAAATAAATAAATAATAGTGATAGTTATTTCGCTACTTAAATTGTAGTTCAATTTAAAGTCTTATATTAGACTGAGCAGATGCAACATGAGACGCATCGAAGCTTCATTGCACGAGAAAAATCGCTAAAATAATTAATTTATCCGGTCCTTAAACAGACCTGGACATATAAATATGACTTTTCCTAGGAAAAACGTTGTACCAAATATAATTTGGCGCCCTTGGTTAAGGGTCAACCCACTTTTAAGGTACTCCTATAAGTATCTTTAACTCGTTTTATTGTTAGTAAAAACAGAAGTTGGAGGTTCAAGACCTTAGTATAAAATAAATAAAAACTATTAATGTAACAATCAAGATGTGTTTAAAAACTATATTTCTAAATATCTATATCTTAAAAAACGCAGTGGAAATCGAGATCTTGTGATAATGCACGAGAAGTGTTTAGTGTTCCACTGCGTTATTATTATTTTTCAATATAATTCAATAAAATTAATAGGAGTGCCTTAAGGTTGAATGGCCCCTTTAAGGTCTTAAGTCTCATTAAAAAGTGCGCGCGAAAATAAATTTTATGTATTTATGCAATACGATCAGTTCTAAAAAGGCATTTGTTCAATGTTCATCTGCAGATTTTAACTGCATTTGGAGTTTACGTTGGCTTTGATTCTATTGTTTGCAACTTAGAAAATTAATGTGACAATCCCAAGGATTATCCATTTTGTTAGACTCTGTGATATTTTACGAAATACAAGAACAAAATAATCTGCACTGGATTAAAACTTAAATAAAAGAGGCTTAATTATTAAATATCAGAATAAAATATTTTTTTGATGTCAATTCAGTCGTTCGATATAACAAAACTAAAAACCATCATGATTCCATCGTTTTCACACCGCAAATTAATTTTCATGTTCGCTTGCGCACATTAAGTTTTATATTTAAGACAGTCGCTGACACTGAATTATAAATCATGTGCCAACGATTCAAAATGTTAAACACTTTATTCGATCGTCGACGTCCCTAGTGACGGCGTTGTTACAAAAATACGACGCCCCACCCGGCCGAGCTCTAAATACTCACTTATCACAAAATAAATCTATTTACAAATAGGGCGTAGAGTTGTATCTCTCAGCTATATCTATTTTACAGCCTTACGTTATATTTTCATATAATCTGTACTCCATTCGTCGTGAGACTAAGCGAAAACTCGGAAGTTATTAAACAGCCATACGTTTACCTTTTACGGGCTTTAACACGGTCGTCACGCCCTCGTGCGTCTCGGGCGGTAAACGCGTTACAAACGAATGGAGTACAGATAGAAATTTGACAATATCCAAATTTACTACAGTAATTTACTTATGTCAATTCAGAATCGTTTATAACTTAAGCGCTCAACATATTTTTTTTTTTTGCTCAAAAATCTGAATTGACGCATTAAATAAATTACCATTCCAAATTTGAATTTTGCCATTAAATATGATGTATCACCAGCCTTAGATATCGCTCCCGACATACCAAAAATATTACTATATAATAATCTAGCATTACCGTTACAAAGGAAGCTACATGCTACTAGATGTTTCATCTTGGGAGCGTTTCATATGCGGGCATATACCTTATTATGACGTACATAAGGTATAAAATGTGATGCAAAGCAAAGCCGAAAGGCATTAAACGTCGGCGCTTAAAACTCAGCGGCTCAATATGTAACTAAAAATGATTAAGTTCTAGGCCTAATTTTCTGAGTATAGAGATCAAACAAAACTGCACGGGCTACAGGTCTTTGGATGTTAGGTCATTTATAAAGAGCGGCTGACGGATGCAATTCGGTGACGATGGCTTAGGGTGGATAAGACTTCGATTAAAATGTATGTAAGTTTTGTTATTTGTATGATATATTTGCACTTATTGTAACAAGAAAAACCTTCTTACTTGATGATGTGAGATTGTGCATAATGTTAACGTCTTCAAATTCTGACTAAAACAAAATTAAGTTAGTTAAAGATTGGGTGACACTGATAAATCTCCTAATAATAGTGAACTATCACAGTACAAATACGCACCTCGCACGTCTGTAGATGTAGAGAGGTTATCTTTATACAAAAAGATAGTGAATTATAAAAGGGACGGACTGAAACTATACAATTTAGAAAAAAATAACTTTGTGAAATGTTTCCATTTTTTAATTATCCTGAAGTGGATCCGCGTTATGGATATTGTTTGACATTGCTTTTAAGTAATTTGCACCAGTCAATAAATCTCCTAATAATAGTGAACTATCACAGTACAAATACGCACCTCGCACGTCTGTAGATGTAGAGAGGTTATCTTTATACAAAATGATAGTGAATTATAAAAGGGACGGAGTGAAACTATACAATTTAGAAAAAATAACTTTGTGAAATGTTTCCATTTTTTAATTATCCTGAAGTGGATCCGCGTTATGGATATTGTTTGACATTACTTTTAAGTAATTTGCACCAGTCAGCCGTTCATTAGTAGTAAGACAATCAATTTAATAGAGTACACCCGTCAAGTCCCATAAGCCGTGCATTGAGATTAAGTCAAACCAGTCTCCTATATTTAGAATACCGGTTGCTTATAGAGCTAACAAAGATATGAAACGTCCCCAACTACCAATCAAGGTAAAATGACAATACCCTAGTTCACTCACGACCACGTGAGCGAGTTCATATCGTCCGATATTCGTTACTACAAAAAAACTCGTATCTGATATTTCGAGATGTATGAGTTTCTACTTAATTGTCTTTACGCTTAAGTTGAAAATTGTACGTCAATAAATATGAGATACGAGGTTTTTTCAAAGCAATGACGATTTGTATAATCCACACCACGTGACATTATCCAATATGGCGGGTGGCGTCGCTATAACGCGCAACTTACCACCTACCGTTGCCACCTAAAAATCGTCTTTCGCGCATGCTAATGTTACGTGGTGCGCATTATAATCGTTTGGACGACATAAGCATGTCGCTACTACACAAGCTCCGTCATTCTCGTTAAAGGACGAGCTCCCACGTCAGAGACGTGGATATAGATGCATATACGCTTTCACTGCTGTGTGAGAGAATGGCGGAAAATTTGGTTTACACGTAAAGCCAGCGACGCACGGCAGCGAACTGTCTTCAGTGTTTATAAGTTACACTCGAAATAGTAACTAGTGGAGGGTACACGGAGAAATATTGCGTGATTGATACAAAAACTAATTATATAAGAATAATGTGTTCTATACAATACATGTTGTATACCCTGGCGGGTAATAATGTACACACAATAAAACAAGTCGTTAGACGTTGTTTTCTGCCCGTACGCTTTCATTACAAGCAAATATTATAAATATGATACTTTATTTAAAAGCTTAAAGTAAATTGTTTAGAGTGTAACTAGCGGAAAGTTTTAAGCGAACACCCGGTTCAACTTTCATCTACTAGTCTAAATGAGTCCACGATTTCTGCACTCGCAGCCGATTAAGTAATTGATAAATAGTGAAAATCACGAGGTCAAATATCGATTAGTGATCGATCAAACCCGACTGGCAAAAATACATGACACGATAGTCTGTATTACCTTTAATGTTCTTATTTCGAGAAATCGGAAAATGAGAGAGAAAAAACCAAAAATACACTCATGGACAAATTTAGAGGAACGCAAAAATACAAGTAAACTAATAAAACGTATTTTATACGTTGTAAGTCATATAATGATAGAAGCTTGGGTCATTTAAATAAACGGGTTATTATTATTACTTTAAAATTGATGTTTTTAATTGTTTTCTAATACTTCATTTGTTTTTCTTTTGCTTTAACTTTGTGATTTTTTGGAAAAATTGAGTTTGTGCAACTATAAATTGTATTTTTTTAAATAAACGAGTATTTTTTGTTATAATTGTTAAAAATGCACATTTTAAAGAAAATAAAACAAAAAATATTGTCGCAGAAAACGACAACAATAATCCAAAAAAATTACAGCATACTTAAAGGGATAGTCATTTGTTTTTTTTTTCATTTTATGTTTAATGTAACGATACAAAATAATCTTCCGAATTAATTAAAAAATAAAATAAAATAAAAATCATGCTTTTTTGTTATAAAATTATTACTTCATTCAATTCCTCTAATTTTGTCCGTGAGTGTATATGTAATAAGTAAGTACGTAAATATAGAAGTCATTTAGCGGACAGCTACTGCTAAATAAAATCAAATTGATAATAAATGAGGAAGGATAATAAATTTAGGAATTTAACAATTATATCTTTAAACAATGTGGTTGAGATTTGAGCGAGAAACAAACACAAGCTCAATCATAACGTCGTAAAACTTAACAAGCAACAATCAATAAATATAAAAAGTATATGCAATTAATTTCGTAAAACGATGGAAATTAATCAGTTTTCACAAGGCGAAGATATGCGGACGATATTTTTTTATACTCAAGATTTAAAAAAAATACTAACTGACATTTGACCTCGCAAATAAACCTATCTCTACAAGCTCGAGCCACTCATTAAGTTTATATCGGCTGCCTTATTAACTTTGTCCGTACCGACCGTACATAGATTCATAAATTATGGTTTCCACGATCTACACCCTATAAGAACTTTGGCAGACATCAACATACTGGCATGTTTCTACTAATAATGTAAACCCTTTCAATACGCGCACACTCAAAAACAAACTGTCCCAGAACTCGATTTTTTCTGTAGGAACCTAGGATCGCATTATGCCAGCCATGTCTAATTGTATATCTTTCGATGACTTAAATAACGTCCATTTCAGTCGGCAATTTCTTAGCGACACCTATTTCTATCATTCATCACTGGCATGAAATATCAATAATAAGTATAATAACCATGAGTGTTTGTATACCGAAACGTACGTATCACTAAATCAGAGTTGCAAAACGCACTGCAGTATACCGCAACGAAACACACCGTTAAAAAAACCTATTTACTGCTACATTAATTTACATTTGTAAGCATTACTTAGAAGCCCAAATATTGACGTTACGAAAAAGGGCAGTTATCGTGAGGGCAATTCATGCAGCAGTCTATTGAATATAACTCTAATCACACATAAGATTGACGCCTTTACTTTAATCTAGAGATAGATAGGTAGATGTCGGGTCTAACAACCGTCACTTGTCGATATTTAAATCGCATCGCAATTTGTTTAGTTTCCAATTTTCAGGGCACTGTTTGTATTTCCAGAAGATAAACCATGGTGAGCTATTTGATTTTCTTTTTGTCTCCTGCGTTATGAAACCAAATTCTGTGAGTAAATAAAGTAAAAGCGAGATGGCGATATTTTGCTCTTGAAAAAAAATCATAAACGAATATGATTTAGACAAGGACAAGCTTCAGTTGATTTACCAAACAGCCACCGTAAGAAAACCCTACCCAACCAACTATCTTCAATATACTCAATAGCCAAGTCGTTTCCGTAATATGCATAATTTTATTGGACAGTTGCACCGTGCTAACGACTAGGTGCTTATAATAGAAAATCACTTAGGACCCTTAGAAACTTTGTTAATTGAACTTTACGACGCCTCCAATGACAATTCAAATTAAGTAAGTTGCATCGCAACTAAGGTTTTCAGACTACAGTTGTACTCGTCAAATGCAAAATTGATGTTCACACTTCGTTCACTTGAAAATAAAACCAGTACCAAGCTAATTGTTTGACAAAACTGTAGAAACGTGGACGAAGTGCTAACGTAACTTTGCCAGATGACATTAAGCCTATACGCGATAAAGTAACGGTTAGACTAAAGACAGTGAGTTATAGTTGCCCACATAAGCCCGGCATCGTCTCCACGTAAGAAAGCTTTTAAGTGTGATATAGACAATGCAATAACCGGCACCCTTCAATACAAGATTATTCCGTGGTATTGTAAATTTTAAGTTGCATAAAAATAACTTTGTGATGTGAATGTTGCGCTTTCGAAAACCTTTATGCCAAAATTGAACGTTAGAAGTAATTTAAGTCAGAATTTAAGGAATGTTGACGTCTCTCTGTCTGTCAAAAATTCAACCTATCATCCACTCTACACACGTCAGTATTTTAGGTTCATACCAGCCCTTCGAGTGGAAAGCGGCCGTAAAACGGCTGCTGTGAAAAAAAAATGACAATGGAACCGATTCTACGTGCACATGGCTTAAATAGCCTAAAACTAAATTGTCTAATTTTAAGACATAGCTTAGACGGCAGATTTAACCAGTGCTATTCCAGAATGGCAATGTATGAGACCGCCTAAAATAAGAAGCGTCAGATTCAAATCAGCGCTGTCATGGCGCTGTCATTTGATTGTGACAGCTGCTCATAGAATAGCAAAGTGTTTTAGCGACACCTAAATAAAATTAGGAAGATTAGAGGCCACTGTAGAATCCAAAATTTAAATTTAAACTAACCATAGTTTTTTTGCCATGTTAGTGCTAGATGCCTTGTACCGAGCTGATGCAGGGCTAAAGTGAACGACGATTATAACTCAATGTACTTCTAGTTTAAATTCGTAACTTTATCAAACCAAGACTAATAAACATAATTAGTCGATAAATATTCGTCATTATTTCAATTATAGTCAAATTCACAAAGGCGAATTACGATTTTTGTCTTGTATATATTAATCCTTAGAAACCGACTAAACGAGCCCTATCTATAGCTCAACACATTCAGCGCACAAGTACCTTATGAGCGGGGAACGTTACATGCTTGTGGGGTCACTTAAATATTGAGAAGATATTACCACGAAAATATTCATGCTAATGTCAACTTAATATTCAATGCTAAGGCACCGAAGCGACTTAAGAGTGGTTTGTAAGTAGAACGCTTTTACTGTTCGATCGACATCAATAATAATCAATAACATTAAGACAATATATGTGACTTAATGAGGCTACCGTTACAGCTAATGTATCATCTAAGTATGATCATACAAGTTATCAGTAAAACGTATAATTACGAGTTATCGTAAATAATCTTACCACCACGAATATTACTACAACTTGAATATGCATTGAATGTATCGTTTTTTGCAAAACCTAAGATGCAAACAAGATTTCTATTTTTGTTAACTAGTAGAGGTATAAATATCATTGGCCTTTGCGAAGGGGCATACATGGCACAGTACATACGAATATTTAAATGTATCGTTGTATACCTATATATCCTACTCACACACATATCATGTAAGTAAAACAGAAGACAGCTTATGTAATATAGAGAAGTTGAACTTTTTTTTTCGTTAATTTTGTAAGGAAAATACTGGGGTCCTAGTGAAAAATGGTACAAGTCGACTTAACTCGTAGTAAAAAGGGTATATACATGAACGGAGTACACTAGACTTACACCCTTTTTCACTTGATCTTCAGAAGACTTATATAATTACACCCTTTTCCAGCAGGACCCTTAACTTTACCGTTGCAAACGTTAAGCCAACTGAGCGATAGTTGATAAACTAATCTAAGCCACTAATAATATAAAAAACTATATTCCAATAACGGCAAAGGCACTGTGTGAAACACAAAATGAAATTTTATCAAAATAATGCCATATTAAGAAGTTTGTATATTTTTTCATCACATCACACAGAGCTTTTATTATAATATTTTGTTGTATAAAATTAGTTGTAAAAATATCTATTCGAGGGAAGCAAGATTTTCGGTGAAAACTGTATCGAATGTTACATTATGGAAGAATATGAGTATGATTTGCCACCATTTGGTAGAAAAATAGTGACGAAGTCATCCTAAATATTACGGCACAAACTAGTAAGTACTCATTTAATAAGTGTCATTCAACTCATTAAATTAGATATTATTTATGTTTGACGTGTACATGTAACCTATTTTAACTGTAATTATGTTTATAATAAATAAATATCGACACACTACACACATTCCCAGTCGCAAACTTAGCTCTTCGGAATAAATAGTCAAAACATACATACCCACGCTCATTGCACATAATTTTTGCCCTGATCGGGAGTCGAACCATGTAGGCGTAGGCAGGGTCACCAAACTACGCGCATTTAAACGCGTCGTCTTATGTCGTAGTAAAAATGTTATTTAAATGTTAATAATTACTTAAGTCAAAGGCATTGGAATACATACATACAGACCGTTATAAAGGGGGTTATCTTCAGTATTCATATATGTTTAAATACTAAATACTTACTGAAAGAACATTACATGCTATAGTTAAAATATCATTGACGTTAAGTCTAGCACAACACTACCAATTGTCTATGGCAATTATTTACCACATGGATTATTATTACACTATCATAATAAAAAACCTAGTATATGCCACTGTTGTTAAAACGTAGTAAGGGAAACTGGATGACATACCGTTTTCGCTCTTGTCACAATGTGAATAAGACATAAAGGTACGACTTAAAAAAAAAAAAAAAAAATTATAGAAATTTTAGAAAAATTCCGACATGACATTTTAGACAAATTGCTTCGAATTTGCTTCGAAGCTTTATTTTATTATTTTATTTTTAAATATTTTACATACCTGCTTTAATGTCCCAGAAGCACTCAGGAGCATGATTTTAGTCTAGCTGTTTTTTACTGTGCACTTTCATTCCCATTTGGTGTTGTAGTCAATTCTGTAGTTTTAATTTGGTTTTCATGGTCCTTCACCTATTTTTGCGCATATTTGCTGCGATTTATGTATTGGATGTGGTTAGCGTTACGTAATAATTGTTGATTTGTATGCCATACCATAGATAAAGCCTAGTTTAGTTTTCTTTTTTTTCTTTTTTCTTTGTGGTTTGTTTTTTGATTCGTGTACGATCGTGGCGTCATTGCGCCGTGACTTCACCAAATGGTCGCAACGGAAGACCAGCGCTGGCTCTGCCAGCAACACGCTGAGTTGTGACCATTTCGTGACAAACTGTGCTTGTTTCCAATTTGTTTTTATTATTTTTATGTGTTCATTAATTTGTCACGAATAAATAATTTCTTTCTTTCTTTAAATTTGCCTTACACATCCAATCCTTATGCCATCGACGTATCCCATTCACTCGTCATTCAATACCTAATGTAGCGGAAAGCATGAAGCGATTTAGCGCGTATACTTCTACTTTTGAAATCAGCGCTGATTTTAGCTGTACTTAGTGACGTCATTTTTATTTATCGAGGCGTTGTATTCGGTAACGTTATACCGATAAGAAAAGTTGTAATCAAAAGCTGTAAGTTACAGCGTGTGAAGGGATAGAGCTATGCGAGCCATGTCGTTGTCCCTTTCACAGGGCGAAACTTGTTCGGTTAGCCTTTTATAAGACTTAAGTTTCAACCTGTCTGGGGTCCTTATAAGTTATTTAAAAATGGTTTTATATATAAATATTACATTGACAAGTAAAATTGTTCATTTACATCCTACGTCACATCCTACTTATTTTAAAATGATAATGACGTAATGTATTACAATCTCAATCGTGTCATAGCGGACACGCATTCTATACTATATTTAATACTCACTCATTTTGAAAATCAATTGTGTGTAAGAATATTTTCTCAAACATGCAATGAAATGTTGGCGTTATGTTAGTTATTTTAGGCTTCAAAGTATCACGTTCCGGACGGAGCAACTCGAGAGAGCTGTTAAGGAATATCATACAAAAGTTCATAGGGAAGTAATTTTTTTTTAAATTTAATTTTGAAATGGCGGCTGAGTTTATAAACCGCCTAAGAGCTAAAAATTTTTTTTTTAATTTTTTTCAGTGGTTTTATGGTTATCGGACCAAAAACATCGGCGCTAATGCCTATTACACGCTTGTTTTTTTTATTTCGTTGCATATGTTTGAGAAAAGCACCATACATCGCCGTGAAAAGGGATTGCTAGCCTCGTAACTATCCTGTCTATATAACTCGGCCGGCAACCCCCTACTTCCTGGCCTCTGTAGTAATGTACTATATATCGAACCGGACGGCGACCCCTACAGTGACTTTTTATTGTGCTCAGTAAAATTAAGTTTCATTTGTAAGAAATTAAAACGAAATCTAACACATAATATAGTATCAAAATTTTGACCGAATGGCCTTTATTAACCGGCGCCTTTAACTAATCCGTTCACTCTCGACCAGATTACACCATAACCTAAATTATTAGGTAGATATTTAGCCAAGAAAATTACCCTTTAAAGAAAATACTGTTGATTGCCTACATGGGAGAAAAATTAACATGAAGCTTGGTGAAATTTGTCTGGAAAATTGAAGGGGCGTTTTTTACACTAATTCGTCTATGCAAGCCAAATATTCCAAGTATTTATAAAACATATACCCACGCGGTTGCGGTTTTTTAAATCCAAAAATATGTATTTTTGACGATAGACATTTCCTCTTGGTCCTGTAGATTGAATATGCATTTTTTTAAGTTTATCATAGCAAAGATTGTGAATCTACAGTATTCTCCACGAAAAGGAGCAGTTTTTGGAAATTGGATCATGTTACCATTTAGACTGTTCTTGAATTAAATCATTCACTATGTAAACGGAGTACGCCATTATTAGTTTCAATATGGCATCATTATTGCACGGTGTGATAATAGTGATTACCTTCTACTGCGCACAATTAAAAGTCAGCCCTACTTAAACAGAATATAAAGGATAGGTTCTATTTACAATCAGATTCTAGAGTAAATTTTCTTATAAAAAGAATTACAACCTAGCCTGAATATATGTCAAAATTTATATAATATTTAAAAAAGTACCGTGCCATATACACCCTAAGTTAAAATAAGTAACTGCATATTGCAAACGCAAAACACCTATAAGTACGCTTAGTTAAATATAGCCCAGAGACTTTTAGAATTCATTCCAATCGATCTTGCTTACATCGTAATCATATTGCCAACGTTAATTGAATAAGATATACCATGAGGTCAACAATATGGTTACGATATTGGAAGGATGAGTTGAAACAAAATACAATAAAGACCCCGAGCAGGATAAGTTGTTTTTAATCAAATAAACGACCGCAGAAATACGTTAAAATGTATGGAATTGATTAGAACGCGTCGACTCCAAAAATATTACTTATACTTAGAAAACCTGTTGTTTAGTGTAACGGAAAAATATAAAACGAAAAAACGTACAAAATATACTTAAAGGTTAGCATACGCAACGTGGTTTTTCGCGTAGGTTTATCCAGCACTGGAGTATTATCAAATATTTTTCATTATTAAATCAATGATTTTTCAGCAAATATTAAAATGAAATTAAAACAAACAATTTTCTGTGGTCATGTTTTAAAACGTTACGTAAATTGAATATATTTTTCAGGATAAAATTATTAACAATAAAAAATATTAATTTTTAAATTATTATTTTTTAGATTAAAAAGACCAATTAATGTTTTTTAAGATAAATATTTGATTTAATAACGAGAAATAAATGATAAAATTACTAAAGTCGCTACAAAAATCCTAACCATCAGACGAGACGGGGACGGGTTTTTTTTATTCACTAACAAGCATTTAAAACGCTATTTTTTATTAATGTTGATAGTTTTTTTGGTTGGCAGCTGTATAAAAATCATATTCGCAACATAAATATAAAATTTAATTAACATCTCCATGATCATGAAAATATAATAGACGCTGCTAGATGATTAAATCATCTACGCATTTTGTTAAGTCATACGGTTTTTATAACATTCACAACCAATGGTAACTTCCATATTCTTTAATGAAACAAATGGAACGGGACAAAAAGAGCCCAAATTCACGCGCAAAACAAGGACAAAGTTGTGCTCCAGGTCGGGAGACTATGCATACATATCAACATCGACGTACAGAGAAACAAATGAATTTGCTAGGTCATTATAGAACTACGTTAAAATCGCAGCAAGTCAAATGCTTAAGTGTCTTAAGATTTGATTCATTACGTCACGTTGACATAGTCTTAATGGCCCAGATCAATTTAGACTATACATATGTATTACATGTATAAATAAAGAATTTATAAGTAACGTTTTTAATCGTCCCCATCTCGTCGGTTACGTGAAAATTACGTCACGAATGCTACGCTACGTACAAGACATCGCAAAACAAGGACAAAGTTGTGCTCCAGGTCGGGAGACTATGCATACATATCAACATCGACGTACAGAGAAACAAATGAATTTGCTAGGTCATTATAGAACTACGTTAAAATCGCAGCAAGTCAATTGCTTAAGTGTCTTAAGATTTGATTCATTACGTCACGTTGACATAGTCTTAATGGCCCAGATCAATTTAGACTATACATATGTATTACATGTATAAATAAAGAATTTATAAGTAACGTTTTTAATCGTCCCCATCTCGTCGGTTACGTGAAAATTACGTCACGAATGCTACGCTACGTACAAGACCTCTATTCCAAAATATATTAACCCTTCTTGCTAGGATATTTTAATTATATTGTTGACTTGAGCTTTTTTAGAACAATGATATCACGAAATTAAAGTAAAATAATGAATAAAGAAAGGGAAAATAATAGCCCTGATATGACTACCCGAATGTACTACGCACGGATATGCTTCGAACGTGGAAATACTATCATAATATGCCACATGCGTAGTTTATTTATTTCTTTTTTTATAAACGTTTTGGAATAAAGGGCATGCGTAGCCAACTCTTCTTTAATTACATACAACATTGTATGTTACACACAACATTCGTTGGCAACTCGGGAAGTTTTAACAACATTTACAATCAACGTAATTTTTCGCACGTTTTATAAATTTCATGTTGATTCTGATAACACCCATATCTTACAAACTAAAACGACAATACAATGATAAGATAACGATTATGTATCGTTGTTATCAAACGCAGCCTTATGAAGGCTATTTGTTTAAAACTAAAAACTGTTTTAGATATTTAAAAAAACGGTAATACTTCCAGAGTTACCATCGAAACCAAGCCCGTGCAGAAACAGCCCGGGCAAGGGTTCGTTAAAAAAAATTAACACAAGTCGTTGACAACTTCGAAACTCAACGAGTCCGTTACAGTCTGTGAGCACTTTGAAGACTCTCTCACTCGCTCTTAATAAGATCGTATGAGAGCGAGTGAGAGAGACGTACTAAACCGAAGCCTCTTCTTTGTGCTCACAGACTGTACTATAAATGAAACTTGAACACTTAAACCTATTAAATAATTTAAACTATGCATAATTTATCGATGTTTGGAGACTTAAATAGCACGGAGATGGAAAGTGATTTTTTTTTATCACATTATTTTTGAATAAAAATAAAAATAAACCAGTTAGTCTGCGTTCTTGAACTCTGTGTCTATACGACGCGCCAGCGCTTCGAGCTCTTCTTCCAATTCCTTCTGAAAATGAAATATGAAATGAATTAGTATCGCTGCATCACACAGCTGTCCATACTTACGAGGGGTGATCCAAAAGTTTTGAGAATAGGTATGAACCATCCTCATAATGATATTCTTTTAATGTGGAATGTACTACTGAACTAATCAATATTAAATTATATAAATAATATATATACATTGTTCATTTGTTTTTCTGTGATAGCTAAACAAAATACATGTGTATAAACAATTTCACAAGGCGGCAAAAATATGAGTTAGTTTTGTAATAATTTGGAGCGGTGTGGAGAAAGTTCTGGTACACTAATAAAAAATATAGTTATTGAAAATGAAACCTTGATTTATCATTATGATTTAGATGGTAAATAAGTTATCTTTGCATTGGATTTTTTAGCTCAAGGTCTGTCACAAAAATTTAGGGTGGTTTTTTCGGCCTTTTCCGGGATTATTGAATCCTACAAATATATACTGTGACATTAGCTTTTAGAAATTGAGTTCAAATAATCTAAGAGAGTTATATAACATTATTCTATCACAGTTATGGGAAAATATTAAAAATAAGCAATAAATAAAAAAAAACTAATTTGCGGCAGGAATTATGCTTCAGAGCCTTCGAATTGACAAGGATGCTGCTCTTCGAACAACGATGAGAACTGATAACCGCTCACCCCGTTATTTAGACCTAACTTTCGACTACTACTTCTCATTCAATAATGTTCAAAAGCAACTATAAAAAAATCACGAGGTGGTGATGACTTAGTGAAGGTATAAAATTTAGCCTCCAAAAGTAAAATTATTTTTATAGTGGTAAAATAAAACAATTGAATGACGTTAATAAGTGATTGCAAATATAGAAAGTGTGCATATTTCAATTAAAATATAACGATTTACATAACTCCCATTTTTAATACCAATTATCAAAACTTTTGGATCACCCCTCGTAAGCACCTATTTCACCAAACGATGTTATATGTTAATCAATGTTAATCGACTGTTGGTCCATACATTTTGACAGCTGTTAAGGTTAACATCGTTTGGTGAAATTGGTACTTAACCTGCGAACATTCACTATTAATAGTCGCGTAGCCAGAGAAAAGAAACGAATGAGAATACTAAAAGTTTTCATTTTTGCCGTGTGGATAAAAAAGTGCATGATGAGCATACCTCGAACAAATCATGCGGATGACGTAAAAATGACCTAATTTTGCACACAGGATGATGTCTGTATTGCAACACTCGTAAGTCATATTGCACGAAGTAACAGCTGAACCGCGTATAATTTCAAGAAATCTATACAGAATTATCTGAATGATAGAATGATGTACTTAGTGAATAAAATAAATGTTACGAGAATTGTTTACGTAAGTACGATAATTGATAAGAAAAGTTAATTAATAAGTTAAAACTCACTGTTTTTGCATATTCACCATCAATGCATTTTTAATGAAACTGCGGAATTTTTTATTTTGTAGTTGCACCCAGGGTATGTTTGCGGCAATCATAAAATTTGTGAGGTCCATGTTAAATTAACTTTTTTTTTGTTCTATGTTTTTGATGTGTTTGATTGTCTCCAAATGCACTTTAATGTTGCTTATTTTCGGTGCTATGTTTTGTTCACAGCACGAGCAATACACGTTTTTATCACGTATCTCCAAAAACGGAAAATTACAACAATATTCTTGTATAGTCTTTACTATTTGAACTGAGCTGATCTTCTACACAAAGGCCATTGTTTGTAAACAATACCATTGTCTTTCTTTGTGTCCGTAACACCAAGCCGATTACATACAAAAAAGTTAGAACTACATTGAATGTACATTGAATTATCAACCCTACCCTCTTAGTCAGTAGGTTTAAAATGTAAAGTGTCAGGATACAGATATAAGTTTTGTGTAGATGATAGTATTGTGTAAAGAATAAGCACAGTTCAAATAATAAAGACTTGTATCTGTATCCTGACACTTTACATTTTAAACCTACTGACTAAGAGAGTAGGGTTGATAATTCAATGTACATTCAATGTAGTTCTAACTTTTTTTTATGTAATCGGCTTGGTGTTACGGACACAAAGAAAGACAATGGTATTGTTTACAAACAATGGCCTCTGTGTAGAAGATCGGCTCAGTAGAAATAATAAAGACTAAACGCGACATTCTTTTGCGTCTTTTGAAAAAATTGTAAAGAAAAATCTAAATAATTACGAAGTCACTTTATTGTTCAACTGAATGACAATGTCAGTCAAAGATGTTATGTACCTACTCGGCTCATGTTCAGTGGCGATATCGTTTTATTAAAGAGGTTGATAATTGATAAGTAGTAATTGTTTATGAAAATACTTTT
The DNA here is from genome assembly GCA_927399475.2 of Acleris emargana. Classification (NCBI taxonomy): domain Eukaryota; kingdom Metazoa; phylum Arthropoda; class Insecta; order Lepidoptera; family Tortricidae; genus Acleris; species Acleris emargana. The sequence continues at coordinate 7,243,892 of OV656835.1, read as the reverse complement.
TGAAATCATCCTATGAGTGGTTTGACGTCATCCGCATGATTTGTTCGAGGTATGATGATGAGATATTTAAAAAAAATAGAAGTTTTGCGGCTGTGCTTTAGGTATTTAGTCATTTTGACTGAGTTATAACCACTTAACTTCGTAAGGCCCAGTGTGCAATAGAATGTAAATAATCATAGGAGGCTTCTAAACGAGCAACATTTCCACGGCAATGTGTGGCCGTCAACTATACGCATCTTGCTCTAACATACGAAGCAAGAGTAAGACAGCACTAGTTACCGGCCACAAATTGCAGCAAAACATGGCCCGTTTAGAAGCCCCAATACATCGTTATCGCGGGAGCAAAAACAAATCTATTAAAGAACAGATATAACAGATGGTCGGTTCAGTATAAACGGAATATTCTGCCTATACACTCTAAGCCTCTAAGAAGTTCTTCATATCTTGCACGAAATTTTCGCTGGAAACAGTCAATTACACTTGTCTTACAATTTGTAAACGCTTTTTTAAGTCAACGTGTCAGCTTTAATAAAATAATATAAGTCAAATATTTTTGTCCAGAACTAGTTTAATTTCTTTAAATATATTTCATATTTAATTAAGATATATTTTTGTATCTTTTTGTACATATCAAATCAATCAAGAATGACAAATGTCTAAAGTAGCAGGAAAAGTGACTGAAGAGGTTGAGGTTAGGATTGCGTATCTAATCTCTTTAAATATGTACTACTAGTCAAGTCAAATACGGAGGTAAGACATTTGAAATAATATGATACATTTTGAACTCGTAGGTATAAACGTTTCTCGATACGAGTGTCACTTCTGTTATTGCCTATTTGTCATAATCTTTGACTACTGTCAAATCGTTTTTGCTCCCGCGATAACGATGTATGTACATAATCAAGGCAATTTAATTTGAACTGTGTGGCGATGGGAATAAAGTTTATTTTCCTATCTACACAAACTGAAAATTGCATTATCGAACAAACGTAATTGAACTTAATTGCCTTGATGGTAGATTCAAAGTCCCACTTACAAAAAACTTCCTGTTTGAAGTATGGTTGGCCTAACGAGGTTAAACTTCATCAAAAACGTCTGTTATGGGCATGGTAGCCCCTTAAGTCGACGAGCCCTAGCCCTTTTCCACTAGGACTCCATATTTGACCGTATGAAATTTTAATTAAGAGTGTTGTGAAGCGACGCTATCGTGTACACACAGCAACACATCTAGCTATACACTTCAGAAATCTGAAATATTGCATGAAAGAGAGTCGCACTAGAATGCATAGAAGTTGACATAATACACATATATACATCTCTTTCTTTTTCTCTCTGCTCTGTCTTCAATGGTTAGTTAGGTGTGATGTTGTGTGTACGAGGGCGACACTGAAAGTTTTTAGAACCGGCCACTTGTAAACAATATAATAAAAAAGTGAGAGTCGGAATCGAGCACCGCGGGCGGGTTCCGTACCATTCTATTACTCGTTAAATACTTTCTTCTAAAACCTTTCATTACCTACTGAAATTTAAACGTACTTTATCTACTCTCATATCGTAAAGTTCGAATTATAAACTTCAAAACGAATTTATATTGCCAACTTTATAAACACAATACCGAAATTTAAAAAATAAAACACTTTATAACATTATTTCACTAACAAAATAATGTTATCAAGTAATTTTTAACCATTACGATACAAGTTAATCCAAAAAGGTAATGTAACGAGATTCCATATCAATTATTTTTTTATAATGGAACGCACATGCGGTTGTCGTCATTTTTACAGCATTACAAAAAGTTTTCATTCCAATTTTTACTTGTCTGTGACAGCGCCCGCTTTAACGCATGCGCGGTGATGTGCTAGGTTTTGGCACCATTCATTGAATATGTTTTGCTGCAGTTACTTTATAACCTTTGATCTTTTATTTAGTAGGTTGAATCGCAATATATGAGAGTAGATAAAGTAGTGTATGAAACTGCACATAACTAGGTATTAAAATACTCGTGTGATACTATTAAAAACCTCGCCTAGCGAATCGGTTCTTAAACACACACTCGTGTTTTAATACCCCTCTTTATGCAACAATTTCATAAACTACTATTATCATCGTTTTAGTTTTGCTTCAGATTCAGACCTAACGCCATCTAGAGCAAATACGTGGTATTAGAATGACCGGTTATCCAACTCGTATAACAATGCCATCTATGGGAGAGTTACAAGGACCGGTCCTTGTGGTAAACCTTGGTGGAGGCTATGTCCAGCAGTGTTCGGCTGAAATAATATACTTTGATTATAGTTACATCGTCGGCGCGACTATAATGAACAGGGTGGCGGTCGGAGGACGCTAGCCAATCAGCGCCCACCGCTCTCCTGTCACCGGCCGCGAATATCTAAAAACAACGAAAATCGTATTATAATTTATAATAGAAGAGTCTGTGAGCACTTAAGGTTACGGCACCGAGTGATGGCACTTTTGACTTCTCGCAGTGGCATGGCAGTCATGGAGGTGGGAGGACCTTGTGCAGGGTCCGTCCGGGTTGGTACCACCATCTTATCCATTAACCTACCGCCAAGCAGCAGTGTTCGCATTGTTGTGTTCCGGTTTGGGGATAAGACAGCCGGTGAAATGACTAGCATAGAGGCATTCCATCTTCGGCCTCAGGGTTGGCAACGCATTTGCAGTCTTAGGATTGCGGTCTTATGAATGCGAATGTCTATGGGTCACAGTTTCCACTTACCATCAGGTGGCCTGTGTGCTCGTTTGCCTTCCTATGATATAAAAAAAAAAAAAAAAAAAAAAAGTTCCCTAAATATTGTCAGCAAGTATAAAGGAACAGATGTCCAACTTCATTGTTGCAGGTACCGGAATAGTGATGTACCGCTGGGGCTGTAATTTACCGAAACGCATTTCGTAACCAGCTTAATCTTAAGATAATTAATAAGATTTATATTTGCTCGCACTTTATCTTTCATCGTTTTAATCATAACTTACAAAAAAACATCTCAGAAAACAATTCGCGTGATGATAGGAGTATTAGTGATTTAACTGAATCGGAGAAAATACATTAAAATAAATACTTTATTTAACCATGGAAAATAGCTTTTTATTACTACGCGTTATTTCTTCAACAGACTTTTTTAAAATATACTTCTCGCACTTGACTGATTTTAATAAGTATGTAAAATTGAGTTTTCACAACACTATTTGTCAGCTGTCAAAAGTGCCATCGCTCGGTGCCGCTACTTTACTCTCTCAGTCATTCTTTATAGGAGCGCATGAGAGCGAGTGAGAGATAAGCACAAACCCGAAGCACCTTGCAAGGCTATAGCTATAGCACTGCATAGCAATTGGCCGATATAAGTACTCGACGCACGTATTGCGACGCATTTCGTGTGGCATCTCGTTCCATTTTATATGTTACTCGGATTCATAATTATTAGATTCCATCAAATCTACCTCGGTGTTGCCATTGAAATGAAACATTCCAAAATTAGTCAATTTACTCTTGGCGAAATAATATTTACTATTTTTAAGAATAACATTTAAATGCTCTGTTTAAATAAACATGCTTATATTAAAACCAGTCGTATAAATAAATAATTAATTGAAGCAATTTTTTTTTATGGTATAGGACGGCAAACGAGCACACAGGCCACGTGATGGTAAGTGGAAACTGTGACCCATAGACATTCGCATTCACAAGACTGCAAATGCGTTGCCAACCCTGAGGACTAAGATGGAATGCCTCTATGCTAGTCATGTCACCGGCTGTCTTATCCCCAAACCGGAGCACAACAATGCTAACACTGCAGCTTGGCGGTAGATTAATGGATAAGATGGTGGTACCAACCCGGACGGACGATGCACAAGGTCCTCCCACAAGTAAATTTTATAGTAGAAATATTCATATTTCAAACAAAACTCCACCGGATGTGTTTTTCACTTCTTTTGGTGGGTTTTTAGGGCATTATTGTTCATGCTGCTTTAATGATGCCCAGTGAGCCCTTGGTCCCTTTCCTTGCCAGCTCTTTCGCGGCTTCATTTCGACTCGGTAAAAACCATATCGTGTTTGACTTGTTATCTTATTGCCAACGTTTTAATAGCTCTTATTTACTCGACAGTAAGTGCCGCCGAGAGAAAAACGATTCCGTTACAGGTCAAATACGATATTGTTTTTACTGCTTATAATAGAGGCGCAGGTCTCGACAACATTTTTGATACATTAATATTATCGTTTGGAGATGTGTCCGTCAGTCGGTCAGTCAGTCAGTCAGTCAAGAAAGAGTTATATATGTACAGAATAGGCTCGGGTACACTCACGTCTTCGTTATCGTTTTGGAACGGTTGCCTCACATTGCTTGCGCCTTCAAAGAACGTCTGAAAAAATGGCAATTATATATAAACACCTCGCTAGCTCGAAAACTTAACAAACATACTTGCATCGTTTCCTCAGATTGTTCCGAAAAATCTGGGGTCCTTATTTAAAAATAGTACAAAACGCCTTATCTGGTAAAACCGGGCAAGAGCATGTCTGACCATGCTCAGTGTACTACTACAGTGCAGTTACTTCATAAAAACTAATTAAAAAAAACAAGTATATGACTAAGTCTCCATTAAAAGTTATTTGGTGCTGTCTTAGGTGATTTTAGTAGGTTTAAACACTTTAGTCGTCTGTATATCAAGAATTAATCAAGTTTACTATAATCGTGATAGGGTAAAGTCACCAGTAGTCAGCCAGAGACCAGTAGTCGACCATATATGAGTGTAAAGAGTGGGAAATATATCTTTCGTTCTCTTCCCACTCATTCAAAGTGTAGGCAAAGGCCGACTTCACGTCTCTGGCTGACCACTGGTGACTTTACCCTAGTTTTTCTTTTAAATTCGTTATATGCGCATTTTTAGTATTTGTAGTTTTGTGTGTAGGGGTAATCGAAATGCACAAATCCGCAATAATTTTGAAAGACGACACCCAACACTATGGGGTAGACGAGAAAAAAAAACATCCCCAAGTTACGTGGTGGATAGGTACACTAAAAAAAACATGATTTATTTTACCACTTTGTTGGCGTGTATATTCATGCCAAATTACAGCTTTCTAGTACTAAGAGTGTTTGAGCTAGGCTGCGGACGGACGGACGAACATGGCTGTTTGACTTAAGATCCCTATTAAAAAATGGTATATACATGAACGGAGTATACTAGACTAAGGGTGCGGCTCCACCGAGGCGGAGCGGAGCGGAGCGGAGCTGTGCCTATATCAACCAATAGAATCCAAATTAACGTGCGCAAGGCGCGCTCGACGTGACCGCATGCGCCTTCTATTGGTTAATATTGGCACAGCTCCGCTCCGCTCCGCTCGTCTCCGCCTCGGTGGAGCCGCACCCTTATACCCTTTTTTACTAGGACCCCAGATTATACCTCGGCGGAAACGGGGATTGACTCAATCGCTTATGTTCAAGGACTCTACAAGATAAAACATTGCCTTTGACATGTCATCGTATTGCCAACGTTGATAACTCTTATTTACATGACAGTAATGGCGGCCATGTTAAGTTAGATTCAAAAACTTAACGAACGATTACAAATTAACGGTTGCTGTGGGATGACACAAAATCAAATTCTATTCTCTGTTCTTATAATCTAATCTGTGACCAAAGGTTATTTTATTTTAAGCAAGCCAAAGACAAATCTGTTCTGATTATCTAATCTGTGACCAAAGGTTGTTTTATTTTACGCAAGTCAAAGACAAATCTGTTCTTATTATCTTTTCCGTGACCAGGGTTGTTTTGTTTTTAGTAGGTTATCGTTTTACCTCATTTACTGGCGTCCACGTCGCCTGCTCAAGGTGGCGTTCCCTATTCACCATGGGGTAGTTGGGATCCATACGGAAATCAGGCCTGGGCTCGGCTGGCACTGGAAAAAAAACACAAGTCTTAGGCCGCATCTGATAAGTTATTAGTTTTCTCCGATCTGGATCTCAGTAGTTAACCATAACATCTGTGTCTGTTCTTTGGATGCATTAACCTTGCAAGGCCCACGTCAAATTTCGGTGGTACAAAAAATAATCTTGCGTCGGTCAACTAAAGTCAAAAGTCACTTTGACAAAATGTCCTAAACTTAGGACGTTGGGCGTTACGAGGTTAAGACTGCAGATGCTGCGGATGTACAGTGGAGCCCTACTACTATTATTGTGTTTTCTAATAAACTAAAGTATTTTCCTGTAATCGGACGGTGCTTTTTTTGTACTACTAAAGAAAACTCGACCCAAACTTATTTGAATTAGCAACCAATTTCAAAAGATTGCAGTCACTAGTGTATTATTTTATGTACAGTCACAACACGGGATTGTTGGCCACTTGCCAATGTACGTATTTTCGCGATTATAATGTTATATTTTATGCTATTTAACTGTTAGCTAACCCGAAGGCCAAGCCGGTCTGATTACACCCAAATGATTGACCCAAAGCCAACCAGTTACAGGTCTAGAAACATTAACCGGGAGACAATTGTTATAACTAGGGTTAGGATTTTGGTGGCATTTCGTGGTTTCAGAATCCATGGAGCCGCTTTTTCATACATATTATAATACATGACACTTTGATTTTGACCTTCAGTATGGTCATATTTCAAATTAAATTTTTATGTCGGTTTTTCGTTCCCTACTAATATTTGCTTGTTTATAACGCTTTCAAAGTAGAGGTATCCTCCATACCAAAATTGATTTAAATTGGTTTAGCGGTTTAATGAATAAATTAATTTTAAAATATTAAAATACTGAAGGTCAAAATCAAAGTGGTATGTATCACAATAAATAGAAAATAGCGACTCCATGGATTCTAGAACCACGATTTGCGACCAAAAGTCCTAACTCTAGTTATAACGTAGCGATATCAGCGGAAAAAACATGATTTGATGAAAAAACTTTATCCGAACGTTGTTTACGAGTCTAATAATGTAATAAATTACCGATATTACCGAAAATATCGAATGGCAAAGATAAAATACTCTTTCTGTTACACGAATATAGAAATGTCTTTCACGAAGATGCCACACTAAATTACCGATATTACCGAAAATATCGAATGGCAAAGATAAAATACTCTTTCTGTTACACGAATATAGAAATGTCTTTCACGAAGATGCCACACGAGTATGTCCGATTTGCATTACACGGCTAAATTATGAACCGTGGCAATTGGCTCAACCATCCCGTGGTGATTGTAACTGAAAATCCACTGATCATATCAGGCCAGTATCGTTTGCCGATTCCACGTCAGAATTGCCAATACTTACGCGAATCAATGCCGTTGTACTGCGCGTTGTCAAACATGGCCGGCATGTTCTCCTGATATGCCGACTGGTACACCGGCATATATTCGCGGTACGGCTCCTCCGGCACCGGCAGCATGCTCCGGTAGTACGTCCGCTCCGGCAGCAGCATCCCATTTTGTATCAGTGTTTGATTGTGGAGGTGGGGGAAGTTGCTGGAACAGAACGATGTTCTTAACCTTTTGAACGCCTTACGTCGTATACAAGATGAGTCACTCACACGCCAAATATTTTTGCTATGCCATGCAAATTACACCTTATTGATACGAAATAAAGTCTCTTTCGATCGTAAACTTGTGTTACGTTGACGGCCAGAGCCGTCGGTGGCGTTCAAAAGGTTAATGTACAGTCAGCGTCAAAAGAAACTGATCACTTAAATACCTTGTCGCTTTACTGTCACATGAGCAATGTTAAACAAGATTGTCTAATGTGTTAATGCGGTAAAGTACAAAAGTAGCTTGAAGTGACCAGTTACTTTTGACGCTGACTGTACGTCTGCGTAACACACAAAAAAAGTGGGAGTTTAAACATAACTACACGTGGTTGTGATACATACACATCCATCTCAAGTTCTTTGTGCTTTAGTATAAAAAACCGTGAGGGCGAGGCTATGTTATAATAAATAAATAAATAAATATCCGAGAAAACCTCACACAAATTGACCTAGCCCCAAACTAAGCTCAAGCCTTTTTTTAGTAGTCGCCTGAAGGGCCAAAGACTTAAGTCCTTGCTTTTGTTAGCAGGATATTGAAAAATACATTTGACAGGGGCAGAGATGGAAATCCCTTCCGGAGACCTGACAATGGAGGGCCCAGGTACTGCCAGCTCGCACCGGCTACAAACACCAATGCCCCTTGTATTAAATGAATTTAAAAACTCCCGCGGATACTACTCCAGCCAGTGCTAAAAGGCCGGAGAAGTTCATTTCTCCGTTTATTTATACGCGGGGTTAAAAAAAAGGGGGTGGGAATGGGGAATGAGGAGGGGGCGACTTAACCTAGGTTAAGGCGCGAAGTGGGAATCCTGACGCATGCATTACAGACTACGGGCTTCCTTTTGTTTCGCCCGACAATAGAAGGGTTGGGTCGGGGATATTTTTGGACCGCTTGTGTGGATGTGGACACCATATTTATTACTAGCTTTTACCCGCGACTCCGTCCGCGTTTAATCCCCCCTTTTAACCCCTAACAACCCTTTTTTCGAAAATCAATAGTAGCCTATGTCCTTTCTCAGGCTCTAGACTATCTGTGTACCAAATTTCATTTAACCTTTTGAACGCCGTACGTCAAATACAAAATGCGTCACTCACACGCCAAACATATTTGCTATGCTAAGCAAATTACAACTTAATCCATACGAAACAAAGACTCTTTTAATCTCTAACTTGTGTCGGCTGTGGCCGTCGGTGGCGTCAGTGACACGACTTTCAGTTGTCGGCCAGAGCCGACTGTGGCGTTCAAAAGGTTAAATCGGTTCAGTAGTTTTAGCGTGAAAGCGAGACAGACAGAGTTACTTTCGCATTTATAATATTATAGTTAAGATATTAGTTAGGATGTACCAGAGCACAGAACCGTGCCCCTTCTAATGACGGTATGCTCCAAAATTTCCATACAAATCAAGCGTGCCAGTGGGCGTCACCGTTTACTCACACTAGTGCACGCACTACTACTTAAATGATGCATCCGTATTGTCTTAGATGTCAACCGTCTGTGCGCCACAAGAAAGTCACAAGTGCTTAAGAGTGCTGCGGTGTGAGGTCGATATTTCTATCGATATTTCAATGAGCAGAAATCGAACACATGACTATTTTAAAAACAATATTTCGGCAATATTCAAAATTATTCATAATACCTAGGCATGCATTACAAACTAGGTGCCAAAATAAAATAAATCATTTTATCGTGTTGTTTATTTAAAATCAAGACAAGCTTTATTTGAAGCGTTTGCCTCTTAATGGGTGGCTAGGCTCTCATCACAGATAATTTCAATTTACGTCTTCGAGGACTGTCCTGGATATTTGGTGTATAAGTCAGTTCGGGTTGGGCTTGAGACGAACTTTCAGAACTTACCTAAACTAAAGAGTTTTGACACGATAGTCCTGAAATAAATCCTCAAATATTTACAGTTTCGGAAAAAAAGCGGTTTACTAAATTATATGTTTAAGAAATGAATCAGCTTGTGAAAGTATTACCTCGTTGAAAATAGGATGGAGTTCCAATGGTGGAATAGCATCAGAAGATAAATATGTTCTGGTACTCCTTTTCGTGGTACTCCCAGCCTCGAAATGGTCTGAACAAATCGCATTATGTTTCTGAGGAAACCATTTAACTTTCTCGTTGCTAATAACCATTTATCTTTTATGTAAGCATCATTAGGAAACTTAAAAGGAACAGTTCGGAAAGGAACATTAATATTAAAATTAACAATATTTAAATAGAATTAAAAAATGCCTTGATACTTTATGGACATCGATGCACTCTATCGACATGACGCCATACATCACTACGCTTCACTAATGCATTTACTGGCGTCACTGGCTGGTGAGACTGCTTACGGCTCGGTGGAGGTTTTGTGTTAAGAAGAAGAAGAGGTTTTGTGTTCCAAGATAACCTCAAATCACATTTTTCAAATCTCCAAAAATTGGGTTTAAATACTTACTTGTGATATGATACGCCACAATTTTGTTTATTCATGTTTTTACTTTGATTATTACACCATATCACAGAACAATGAGGCATAATTTCGCTTGTTTTAACATGTGCACTCTACGACGTGTAAATAGACACTGACGGCATTTACCTCCAGCAATTGCGCTCAGCGCAACTGCGAAGCACGAATATTGTCTTCACTGCCGTCTCTAGTAGAGGCGCGCGGTGATGATTCAATGCTCTGTGGGATTTACCCTTTTTTTGAGGCTTACTCTTTTGCAAATATCTCCAGGCCAAAGCTCTAGGCTAGTACTATGGGTGCTACGCAACGATAAACTTACTTATATAGAGAAATACATATTTATTTATTTTTATTTATTTTATGGCATAGGAAGGCAATCGAGCACACAGGCCACCTGATGGTAAGTGGAAACTGTGACCCATAGACATTCGCATTCACAAGACTGCTAATGCACTGCCAACCCTGAGGACTATGATGGAATGCCTCTATGCTAGTCATTTCACCGGCTGTCTTATCCCCAAACCGGAACACAACAATGCTAACACTGCAGTGCTTGGCGGTAGGTTAATGGATAAGATGGTGGTACCAACCCGGACGGACGCTGCACAAGGTCCTCCCACAAGTAAAACACATAGAAAACACCCAAGACTCAGGAACAAATACTCGCACTCTACACAAATATTTGCCCGTACCGGGGATCGAACCCGGGACCGCTAGCTTCGTAGGCAGGGTCACTGCCGTCTAGGCTACCGCGTTGCCGTGTAGCTTCTTAACCCCTCGTATGCGTAGTAGCACCAAAAGTATCTGCGCATCTTTGCGTGCCTTCCCGAATTTAATTTGAACCTTACTGTCAAGCTAAATAGGGTTTAAAGTTTACTGTAGGTTAGCCAATAAAGTAATCAAATTTACCAAAAATCGCTCCTTACATGAAAATATTCAATATAGCCGCTATTCCTGTGGGTTTGATGTCACGTGACTGGTCACGTGACCGCGTCACCGCGCTGAGCCGTCAACAAATTTTTCTCAAAAATTACCGGAAAAGTTGACATTACTAACTCCATACTGAGGCGCGAAGTACATAGTTTACAGTCCCCAAATTAAAAAAAAAATACATTGCGTGCTCGCTACACAAGCCCGCAATGTTGCATAGAAATTTCATGGTTATCTAGTTTGTAACTTTTTAAAAAGTGAAAACGGCCATAATAAAATGAGGGCACAAGTCTTATACATCCATATTTTATTCGAAACGTAACTTTTTTATCTGTGTCTGGAATAGCTTGAGTTTTTATTTTTCTAAAAATGCTTGCGTTTCTCCTTCTCATAAACATAAAGGCGGTAAAGAGTGATGTTATTTCACGTGAAGTTTGTGTTTATATGCGATTTGTATCTTGCGATTTTTGAGAAAAGCACTATATATGCCTCGGCAGGAAACGCTCGTCCGTTTAAACCAATACTCGGCCCGCAATTGCCTGCTTCACTGCCTAGGCAATAATGTATTATTCCTGCCTACCGCACACGAGAGGTTAAACAGAAGCCTCTCTGACTTACGATGGCTGTCCAGGCTCAGCGTGGTTGTCCTGGTTGTATTCCGGATTTTGCAGCAACTCCGACGGGATATTGGGCGGCGGTAGAGACGTCAACGCTGTCGAAAATGACTCCATTATTAAGTTATACTTTTATTTGGTAGTTTTTTATGGGTAGTTACTGAATCAATTTTCGTCAACTTACGTCGACTTAGCCCATTGTTTGATCAGTAATTAACTAATTGCACATGTTAATAGTTAAAAATCGTAAACAATTATCAAATATTCCAAGGCCTTACATTGACAACAGTACCTTTCTTCGATTGTGCAACGAAAATTATTGCCGCACTCAGAGACGTCAATTAAATTGAATGCTTGTTTAGTGGCGTGTTGTCTTATTTTATTGCTATAGCAGAGAAAGTGACAGCAGCCATCAAGCATTAAATTTAAGCGAAAGAGATTTCTCTGGATCGTAGCAGGTGGAAATAAGTGGTCTCTGCCTACCCCTGTGGGAAGCAGGCGTCATTTAATGTATGTATGTATGTATTCAATTGAATTGACGTCTCTGAGTGCGGCATTTAGTCGTAAAACCATATCGCTTATCCATATCGCTTAAATTTTGTCACACAAAAAAAAAGCAGTCAAGTGCGTGTCGGACTAATCTTTTCACAGCTTCGAGGGACTGTAGACGTATGCATCAAAAGGACCAAACGGAACCCTTATATTATTATGATCAAAGAGCGGAATTCTTCATAGCAAAAATCAAACTGTCAGAGGGATTGACCTAACTGTTTTATCGACTTATCGATGTTACGGAATAATATAAGTAGCATTAGGTATCCATAATCAACTTAAAAGATTATTCTGTAACATTTGACCTGATATACTGATTTTATAGAAAAAAGTGATTACAGCCAAAACACCGTTATCGAGTACTACAAATATGCTCCTGTTACTTCAACTGAGGTAGAACGCTCGTTTTCATCTTATAAATGGATCTACAATGAAAAAAGGAGTAATTTGAAAGGTGACAATGTTGAAAAAATAATGACTATTTTCTTTTACTACAGGGAAGATGAAGAAGACACATTAGTACAGATTTAGATTTCGACTTTGTTATTTTGAATGAAGATTAGTTACCTACTCTTTGCAATATTTGTTTTTAATTTTTAATGATAAGTTTCATATAGAAAATTTAAAAAAAAGTATTTTCTGTTTTATTCTTTACTATATATATATACTAAAATACAGTGGCGGTCAGCTAATTAGGGACACCGTTAATTTGTTTGTATGTATATCCAAAAGCCTGATTTCATTACTTTAACTTTGTTTCGTTAAGTGACAAATATTTATCGATAAGTCGACAAAACAGGTAGGTCAATCCCTCTGACAGTTTGATTTTTGCTATGAAGAATTCCGCTCTTTGATTATGATCAAATCACTTTGTTGTCCGTCCGTTCGTCAAGACCCTTTGACTCGGGAACGCGTAGAAGTATCGAGTTGAAATTAAAACAGCATGCACAGGTCTACAGTCCCTCGAAGCTGTGAAAAGATTAGTCCGACTCGCACATGACTGTTTTTTTTTTGTGTGACAAAATTTAAGCGATATGGTCTTTTAGGATTCCTTGAGACTTTAAAGTTACCATTTCCAGTACTTAAAACTTACTTGGAAAAGTCTTTGATGTCTAAAGCTTACTATAGGGTCGAGGACTATCTAACAGATAAAAATGCTTGGCCTAAACTAAACACCTAAATAACGTAAGAATAACTTGGTCACGGACACGGTTTCTGTAGTAGAATGTATCGAAACTTTTATGCAGGTTGTCTTGCACCGTCACAGGTAAGTATAACTTGTATAATTTCTAATTTTTTTATTACAATTACTTTGTGATAATTCTGAGTTTTGACACATTTTCCTGCTCAACTACGCATGAATATATTAATTTTTGGTCTGGCAGTGGTCTCTTGCGAAGCGCTAGTAGATTTTTGACGTGTAAAAGTGCCCGTGCAGGCCGCACACCGCACTTACTGAATAAATAACTTTTTTTTTTATCTTTATCTTTACCTTCACTACGTACAATATTTTTTGAATTTACAATTTCGATCGATTTTCGAAGTTTAACCATCAGTTCAGTTAACTACTGATCAAACAATCAGCTCTGTGTCGTCATTTACATACTCTGAGCCAGATATGGGCATTACATATCATAATAATTATTCGAAACATTTTTATTCACGAATAATTTAATTATACATAAGGGTTGTACTCACGCGGCACATTGTAAGAATTCGGCGGTGGCATAGGGAACCTTTGGTACAGCACCGGCCGTAGCGGCACCGGCCGCACCGGGACCGGCCGGGTGGGCAGCGGCAGCGGCAGCCCCGGCGGGCCCGGCGGCATCGGCCCGAGGTACGAGTAGTTCCCGTTCACAGTCGGATTGACGCTAAGGTAGGCACGGTACCTGAAATGTCGTAAACACACACATACATAATCTCACGTCTTCATTCCTAGAGTGGGGCAGGCAGGGCTACAGAACTTGCAGGACACACAGGGAACAGGGTTACTTGTGGGAGGACCTTGTGCAGGGTCCGTCCGGGTTGGTACCACCATCTTATCCATTAACCTACCGCCAGGCATCAGTGTTTGCATTGTTGTGTTCCGGTTTGGGGATAAGACAGCCGGTGAAATGACTAGCATAGAGGCATTCCATCTTAGTCCTCAGAGTTGGCAGTGCATTTACAGTCTTGTCATTCATTTGCGGATGTCTATGGGTCACAGTTTCCATTTACCATCAGGTGGTCTGTGTGCTCGTCTGCCTTCCTATGCCGTAAAAAAAAACCAACAACTCTAAAAACTTGTTGTTAATTCTTAATTGCACCATCAGCCTATCCGCAGGAGAACTAAGGTTACCGACATAGCCCGAAGAATAGACAAACTGAAGTGGCAGTGGGCGGGGCACATCGCACGCAGGACTGATGGCCGATGGGGTCAGAAGGTTCTTGAGTGGCGTCTGCGGACCGGGACACGAGCTGTGGGTAGGCCTCCAACAAGATGGAGTGGCGACCTTGTAAGGATCGCGGGAAAGCGGTGGATGCGAAAAGCACAAGACCGGTCTGAGTGGAGAGCCATGGGGGAGGCCTATTTCCAGCAGTGGACGTCTTTCGGCTGACATGATGATAGACACTAGTCTTGTCAATATTGAAAGAACAAGGCTGCCTATATGTAACAATAACCATCAGCCTAAGACTAACAGTACTACAAGCATTTATTCCCTTATTCGCCTCTTACGACTTCCACAGGAAGAAATGGAGTGGCACAATTCCAACACGGCGTCAACACGGGAACGGTAAGTGAAAAATATCAGGAGACAATCCCACACAAATTGACCTAAGGTCGGACTTTTAATTCACTGCAGTTGGATGACAGGTTCAGTGTTGTCAGTTTTTGGTGTATAAAAAATAGTGATGTTCCTTACTGAATGAATGAAAAACTGAACGAGTAATGTAGTTCATTTGAGTGATTCACTACTTTAATATTAATTATTAAAAAGTGATATGACGTATTTTGTTTCGTTATATTCCTTTGATTTAAGTATGTCACTATCTTTACGAATTGAGCAGGTTCGTTTTTTTTGTTTTATCAATGCGGTATTTATCTGCTTAGTCTGTGACTTACTCATATTAACATTTGGTTGCAAGCAAAATGATCAGCTAAATATAATAAAATAATACACTTAGCTAAGTACGTAATAATCATAAAATATTTAGTTCGATCTTTGATCAAATCATTCATTAGGTGAACGTGGTAAGCACTATTAAATTAAATGTGGTATCATTATTTCACAGAATGACATTTGGTCATGTCATTTTACTGCAGTGAATTAAAAGTCCGACCTTAGGCCCAAATTAAGGCCTAGGCTTGTTCTATATAGAGAAATACATACTTAAATACATAGAAAACATCTAAGACTCAAGAACTACTCGTGCTCATCACACAAATATCTGCTCTTACACGAATTTGAACCTAGGACCGCTAGCTTTGTAGGCAGGGTAGGGCTAACTAGGCTAACTAAATATATGTTTTTAGAAGCTCGGAAAGGAAGGCTTTTCTTTTGAAAAACCAAGACAGAAAGATAATTTTCTTAATAGGACTAAACTACACTTACGAAAACCCATTCGCATATGAAATCGAAAGGACCATTAACAAGATGAAGATGATGCAGTCTTGTGAATGCGAATGGCTATGGGTCACAGTTTCCACTTACCATCAGGTGGCCTGTGTGCTCGTTTGTCTTCTATATACCATAAAAAAAAAAATAAAAAAAAAATAAAAAAATAAAATAAAAAAAAACCCATACAAACAACTTGTGGCTGGGTAGTAGTCGTAATTCATAGTGGGTTAACTTATCTTAATACATACTTGTAGTTATCAAAAAAAGATCCTCTCTGAATGTGTCGAAAGCTTTTAACAAATAGTCATAATTATATATTGTATGGCTTTTGGGCGGGATATAGTGGTACATAGTATTTAAATGTAGCATCTGTTGAACATACAGTACCGGCAAATAATACATCATCTTTGTACTTACATCTCATATGATAACCTACAAATGTAACGCACCAAAATTAAAAACCAATCAAGAACTATTTGACCAATTTATTTTACTATTATTCATTTCGATGTAATAAATGTTGTACATATCGTAGTTTAAAAAAGTTTAGTATTTAAGGAAACCTTGCTGACGTGTTCACACAAATCTCGTAAATTTAGTATGAACGCGTCGGCAATGGGTTTTTGAATACTAAACGTTTATAAACGTTGTAGCTCTGCCTACCCCACTCTGGGATTACAGGCGTGAAGGTACGTATGTATAAAGTACGTTATTTACAGACATTTGTTATATGCCATTTTGAACCTTATTTAATCTAACGAAGCGCTAACGAAATGAATAATAGCAATACAATTCTGCCCTCATAAGCTAATACGCAGTATGTCAGATAAAACTCCTGTAGCAATATCAACCTTATTACTAAGAGAAGAGAACTGAAACTGCTTTGGTTATTGATTTTGGGATACTGCTTATTTGCTTAGGAGGGCAGCATTGGGCAAGTAGTTCTTGATTCGTTGTTAGTACAAAGATGCTATAATTATTTGCCGGTACTGTAAGATGTTCAACAATAGTACATTACTACAGACGCCGGGAAGTAGGTGGTTGCAGGCCGAGTTCATATAGACGGCCGAGCGAAGCGAGGTCGGATAGTTACGAGGCTGGCAACCCCTTTTCACGGCGAGGTATGTATAGTGCTTTTCTCAAACATATGCAATGAAATTAAAAAAAAATATCACTCAAAAAACATTTGTGTAATAGGCATTAACGCGGATATTTTTGGTCCGAACCACACAGATACAAAAAAAACGATTTTCAGCTATTCAGCCTGTTCATAAAACCAGCTGTCATGGCCATATTAAAATTAAAAAAAAATTACTTCCCGGCCTAGGCCTTCAATTTTGTATGAAATTCCTTTACAGTTCTCTCGAGTTGTTCCGTCGGGAACGTGGCACTTTGAAGCCTAAAATAACTAACATAACGCCGACATTACATGTTTGAGAAAAATTATTAAACAACCAAAAATATGTATTTGTATCGGTTCCCGGTTGAGAAAAGCATTATGCCTTGGCGGAAACGGGAATTGCCTGACTCGGATTTTAGCAGCAACAGCAACCACCCCGTTAGGCAATTCACTACTTCGCTCTCGCTCATTATCGTTACACCGATGACGTCGCAGCTAAAACGCATAACATGATTAGACGCTACCTTTTAAATGCTGACAGCAGAAATGTTAAAGGCGTCATTTTTACACTCGATTAAATTATCCCTATTGTATCTTAGGAATGCTTGCACTATTGGGATAATTCCACAGAACTTCGCTTTGTGTCGTAGTATTACCTAGATAAGCCGCTCGCGTATACCGTTTGAAATAGCAATACAGACAACCCGACCAAATCAAATATCACCTTTAGCAGACAAAGGTTCTGACATTGAGTGCCTAAATTACCCAGATTTCAAAGATTGGCAGCCGGACATGATATAGTTCGTCTCCATTTACGTGATCACTGCTGTTCGGAAGTGAATACCAGCCGAAGTTTTTTTTTTTTTTTGTGGCATAGGAAGGCAAACTAGCGCACAGGCCACCTGATGGTAAGTGGAAACTGTGACCCATAGATATTCGCATTCACAAGACTGCAAATGCACTGCCAACCCTGAGGACTGAGATGGAATGCCTCTATGCTAGTCATTTCACCGGCTGTCTTATCCCCAAACCGGAGCACAACAATGCGAACACTGCTGCTTGGCGGTAGGTTAATGGATAAGACGGTGGTACCAACACGGACGGTCCCTGCACAAGGTCCTCCCACAAGTAGCTTGCGGTTTAGTCGACAAGAGCTCTATTCTACTCAACAAACCCACATATTGCCTTTGACATGTTATCGTATTGTCTACCGTTACGATAGCTCTCACTGGACTCTAACACAAATTTGCAATTTTAATTTTAATATTCCACAAACGAATCCCTTATTCGAAACCGGCGATTTTTTTTTCACTTCTCATGCTCTCAAAATGTTACTTTAGTCATTTCGTATCGGGACTATAGCTCCTTATTCTAAATTATAATAAAGCTCCTTAAATTCTATAGGGATTCAAGGTTTTTTTTTATTTACGCTGGAAACGCTTAAACATCCAATCACGGTGTTTGTGAATGGTGGATTATCGCAATTTTCAGTGATTTAGCATAGACAATTTCTAGGGCGTGGAAATAACCTCAAAATGACAACTGTGACAAAAATAATTAAAAATGATTTAATTTCGTGAAACCCGGTTAATGATTAGGAATATGAGTCTATTTAATTATATTAAGGATTAATTCATTTTATAATGCATGGTCCAATTAGTTCTAAAATAGTTTTCAAGTTTGAACCTGTTGGCTAAACATGGAAGCATTTAAAGCGGCACTTCACAAAAAAAACGCGGTACAAATTTGTAAGAAACTTTCTTATTATAAATATTGTAATTTTGTATGGAACGTCGTCAGTGCCGGATTGAGCAAGCACGGGGTCCGTAGCAAATTCAAGAACTGGGCGACATAGATATGCGCCTATTTTTCGTGGGGGTTTGTTTTAGGTTATTCTGCTGAAGAATATTGACAGGATTATTCATCCTATCGTCTACCCTGACGGATATGAGTACACGCATACTGATGTAAGTACCAAAACAAGAGAATGTCTACCAGACTAACATTTTAGAGGTTAGACGTGGGTGGGGCCACCCAATGCGCGGGGCCCGTAGCATTTGCTACTCTTGCTACGTGGCTAATCCATTTACCCTCGCACTAGCCCTATGATGAATTATCATAATCAGCACAGCTGATCAAGCGGATTCAGAGACATATACATATCCATACATACACATAGTGGAAACACATAGCGCTCCACAGTTTTACAGCACGGATTGTCTAACCATATGACAACTCTCGAATCACTTGACGCTGGCAAAGAGCCATAAAAACCAGAAAAAAAAACACAATATTAAGACGAATGGGGCTAAAATTTCCGGTTTATCCTTGAAATATCGAAACTCATTTCATAGAACGATTCACTTCGCCGAATTTTCATTTCATCGACAGGCAGAGCTTTATTTTTATTGTGGTACTGTGGAATGCTTGTGTAGATAACCTGAAAACTATAAGGTTTCAGCAGAAATTAGTTTTCGATGAAATGAAATTCGGTGAAATGACACATTTGATGAAATGTTTGTCGATATTTCAAGGGGATCCCAAATTTTCCACACATAATGCGGTGTTTCTCCTAAACTAGGTCATGAAACGAAGAGCGAGAAGAAAGAGAAACGTTACCACTAAACCAAATATATAAATATGTATGTTTTTTCTTTACAGCTACGCGATTAAAACATCTCTCATTGTATTTGTTATGCGAGGTCAAAGCAAAGCCAAGTACTTACAAACATAAAAAATACCACTCCATCACTACACATAGCACACATTATAAAACAAAGTCCCCCGCCACGTCTGTCTGTTTGTATGTTCGCGATGATCTCAAAAACGACTAAACAGATTTTGATGCGGAGTTCATCAGGTAAATTCATATAACCCGAAGCGAAGCCAGGGCGGGTCGCTAGTTATTTTGATATTTTGCAATGTTTCGTTATGTAGGCTGAATATAAATAGATATCATGGAGCAATGCAATTTTACACAAACACATACATATATGTACAGATAAATACGTGCGTCATACAATTATTAGCCCTAAACAGTTATCGAACCCGGGATGGTAAATTGACGCTACGCAAGGCTTCTCTTCGCATGGCATGCTCCTTCAATCCCAGATAGTGGGGTAGGCAGAGCTACAGAATTACCAACAACTCCAAAAACTTGTTGATCACTCTGTAACCACATTTAGAACAATCAGTCAGACATTTTGCAAAATGAAATCGCGTAAATCGCTAATAATCGCCCAGCAAAGAACCTCGCAGTGCAACATTGCAATCAAACAATTTGTGAATTGATACAAAATTCTGATAATTCGTCCCGATCTTCCAGAGATGATATCTCATAAACGGCTTTACCAATTTTCCAAGGCTTAACCATCCCGATTACACTAGCTTTAATTTAAAAAAAAACGCGTTCATATCAAACCATCTGTTTGGGAGCTACGATGCGAGACAGACACAGATACCGTATGATAGCTCTTAGATGCTTAGAGTTTGTACTAGTATCGCTCTCATACCCTCTTATTAAGAGCGAGTGAGAGAGAATTACAAACCCGAAGCATAATGAAATCGTTTCACCGACGTTAAAAAGTTATATCAATAATAAACTTCTGTCTAAAATTTCATTTTTAGGACAAGATTTGTAGCCGACTGCACTTTATTTTGAGTCTCAAAACGGTCGGTCTACGTAAAGTATACCGGAGATTCTCGCCGCCTTCTGACTCCATCATCAGATCAGCTCCATGTGATAATAGTATGGCATTGTCATCCAATTTGCACATGTATGCAAATTTTCAGCTTCATCGGAAACCGGGAAGCGGGTCCAATTTAACTTGCAAGATCTTACTGTACATACATACATTGCAAGTTGAATAAAAGCTTGAAAAATATAACGTTATTCTACTTGATGTTATATATGCGAAAAGCCACATGCTATATTGTTACTACTTTTCGCTGCGACGGCTGGATAGATTTGAAGGTTTGAAATAGAGATAGCTTATACCTTGGATTAAAACATGATACATTACATGCCGAAAAATTCAAAAGACCAAGTCGCGAGGACGTGAGATAGCTAGAAAAATAAATAAATCGCTTACCACCTTAGGAATTGTTCGTTTTTCTCTATAATAGCACTATACGTCATAGCAATAGGGTACGCGACACAGTACATAATCTAAAATTAATATAAATATAACAAATTTTATTTAAATAAAATGACTACACGCACGCGTAGCTCAGACAAACATGATGAAATTATAGAAAGACTCGGGTAGTTTAAAATAAAATGAAATCGCAAAGCAAAATAATAGAGGGTAGACACTGCTAACACCTTAAATAACAACATGTGCCAAAGGACTCGATGCGGAGTCTTATTTGTACAGAAATATGCGAGGCTGGTATTGAATGAAACGTTAATGGTTATAGAAGGAGCGATAAGCAAATACCAGTGAGTTATTACATTCGTTAAGCCAATTCTAGGTTAGGTTAGACTATTACAGGACATAAGTTTTTTCTCAAAAATGACCGGAAAAGTTGACATTACTAACTCCATACTGAGACGCGAAGTACATAGTTTCCAGACAGTTCCCAAATTAAAAAAAAATTACATTGCGTGCTCGCTACACAAGCCCGCAATGTTGCATACAAATTTCATTGTTATCTAGTTTGTAACTTTTTAAAAAGTGAAAACGGCCATAATAAAATGAGGGCACAAGTGTTATACATCCATATTTTATTCGAAACGTAACTTTTTTATCTGTGTCTGGAATAGCTTGAGTTCGCAAGCTCGTCCGTTTAAACCAATTCTCGGACCGCAATTGCCTCCTTCACTGCCTAGGCAATAATGTACTATATAATGGGATATTTTCTTATTCATGTAGTTTTGAGATCTGATTAGAACTAAACTTATTTTTTTATTCCCCGACTACGGCGAAGCAATAAGGGTAATGAATTAAACAGTCTACGAGTAGTATGTAAGTTTGTATGTTCACCAATGTCTTTGGAAAGTGAATAAGTGCTATCAAAACGATGACAATAGGATAACAAGTCGAAGACGATATGGCTTTTACTGCCTAGAATAGAGGTCCTGGGAGGTTATTATGACCTAGCCATGCAGTTCATTTTACGGCGAGCGTAAAGGACAGAGCTACAGCAGTTATATAGCTCTGTCCTTTTCTCTCAGCGTAAACTGAAATGTATAACTACGTCATAATAACCCCCCTGTTCTGTTGTACCTCCTATTCTATCCGTCAGATTTTGACAAATGAGTCGTCGGCTTCATCCTGGTCTTCCGCATGTCATAGACTATGTAATAGGGAATGCATATTACCGGTTATAACCGGTTATTTTCATACAAAGTCGGTTAATAACCGGTAAAATTGCATTCTTTACTATGTAATGTATTAAATAGTCGTAAATAAGAGCTATAAAAAAGTTGACAACACGATAGCAGCTCAAAGACGATAGGAACTGCTAGTTCAAAACAGTATCAACTCAAAATATTTGCTAGTTTTGTTTAAAGATGTATTAAAGTTGATTTTAAAATACAATTGTATTTTGAGTTACAGGCAGGGACCGTTTTCGTTACGTTATTACCGGTATCGGTATTCGGATATAAATACCGCTTCGTTATAAAGGTAGAACTAAATCTTATAATTACTTCGTTCCAAACAGCCTTGTGATTCCCAAATGACCCCATTTACGGTATCAGTGAGTAACTTAACGTAAAAAAGTGGCCATCTTGACTATTGTGTATTCAATTGTTAAACAAAAAACCATTCTTCGATTCCAAAACTATACTTTAGTTTAAAAAACAAAAATAGAAAAGAGGGCGCCACTGGACGCTCGGCGTAGTCCGAACTCGTCAGGCCCCGCGTACAAAAAAATTACATAACAGTCATTGGAATAAAGATCCATTGCAAAAGTTGTTAATGTCTAGCGTATTATAGGATCGAGGACTGTGTAATAGGCAAAAATGCTTGGCCAAAACCCAAAACTTAATCAATAATATTTTTTTTCAAATTCAAAAGCATTCTTGCCTGAGGGACACCGTTGATGTAGGAAAACATATCAATCTTATGTGGTCGTCTTGCACCGTCTTATATACACATAAGTAGGTGTTCTTTTTTACTTATCTTTATCGTTATCTTTAAGGAAACAGATAGATCTTCCGTTGTTTTTATGAATAACAATCGACAATTGACACTGATATTCACAATTCGATTGACCAATTTCATTGTATGCTGGGCCTGTAGAGGTTAATCTGAATATCATTGCACAATACCTTTCTAATTCCTCCTCAGAGTGCGCGAAGGTGCACGATGTGCCCCTCGGGCAGAAAGACCTGGCGGCGGCGTCTCTGCACATCGAGACCTTGTATTTGGTGTGGGTGGGGGTCGTCGTGTTTTGCGGGGACGGTTGACCTGAGGACAAACGCTCTTTTTAATTGAATTTATGTTATGTTTCCGTAAGTAATACTAAAATAATGGTCACCTAAAATTTGCATGTACAAATTATGTATGTGGTAGCCATGATGCTGATTAAAAATATTTCATTATATTCAAATAAAAAACGAAGTAATTGTGTTGTTATAATTGTCACATACATACCTTCACGCCTTCATTCCCAGAGTGGGGTAGGCAGAGCTACAGAATTACCAACAACTCTAAAAACTTGTTGATAATTCTGTAACCACAGTTTGCACAAATAGGCTAAGATGTTTACCAGTATATTAGAGACAGGTTGCAATCCCATCGCCTAACAGTACTACAAGCCTTTATTCCCTTAGTCGCCTCTTACGACTTCGAATGAAAGACATGGAGTGGCACAATTCTAAGCCGGCAACCACACGGCCAAGTAACTGTCTTAACGCCTTTAAATGTATTACATTACAATCCATCCATCCGTCAATGCATCCTTTGCCGACTGACGTTGTTTTAAAGTTACCATTTCCAGTACTTAAAACTTACTTGGAAAAGTCTTTGATGTCTAAAGCTTTCTATAGGGTCGAGGACTATCTAACAGATAAAAATGCTTGGCCTAAACTAAACACCTAAATAACGTAATAATAACTTAGTCATAAAAAATATGTAAACATTGTATATTGTCTAGGGGACACGATTTCTGTAGGAAAATGTATCGAAACTTTTATGCAGGTTGTCTTGCACCGTCACAGGTAAGTATAACTTGTATAATTTCTATTTGTTTATTACTATTACTTATTCGTTTTGTGACAATTCTGAGTTTTGACACATTTTCCTGCTCGACTACGCATGAATTATTTTTTGGTTTTATGTGAGATTCATTGTTTTATATAATGGTAGGTTAAGTTTATTATTGTATAATTTCATAAAGCAATATTTAAAAAACGACTGACTGTTGAGTTGCTTGCGGCGTTTCTTCTCAGCAGTGGTCTCCTGCGAAGCGCTGGTAGATTTTTGACGTGTAAAATTGCCCGTGCGGCCTACTTACTGAATAAACATCTTTTATCTTATCATTATCTTCCAAATGGTGTAGCGAGTTAACGTTTATTTTGTTGCTCCACGACCGCCAGTCGCCCTGTATAGCAGCTATAGTTCATTTATTTTAGGAGGAGAAAAAAAAAAAAAAAGAACCAGTAGTCGTCAACTCTAATACTCGC
Organism: Acleris emargana; assembly: GCA_927399475.2. Taxonomy (NCBI): domain Eukaryota; kingdom Metazoa; phylum Arthropoda; class Insecta; order Lepidoptera; family Tortricidae; genus Acleris; species Acleris emargana. Next base: position 7,219,442 of record OV656835.1, on the reverse strand, counting down.
TGGCAGAATCAATAAGAATCTATGCACTCAATATATTGTATCTGTGAATGTGTCATTAATGTTTTTGTGTTGGACAAAACGTTGGGTCTCGATATTATATAAAAAAAATACTATAAAACTATTTGAATATGTATATATTGGTTTCTAACTGCTATACTTAATTGATTTACCTAATTTAAGACTGACTGTTCCGGATGAAGTGTCATCGTTTCTCCGCTAAAGAGTGCGGTAGTAGGGTAGAGATTAAAGATGTAGACTAAACGAGCAGCTGCCAACTTTAACAAGGAAATTAACAACAAACAACTCACAACAAAAACAACTATGGAACAATATCAACGCTCACGCTCTCGAACTCGAGAGAAAATGACATAACATAACATGGGACATATCACATAAGGACGTTGTGACGTTCAATCTGTCAAAAAATGCAAACTGTGGCGTTATTAATAATCAATTTAAAATTCACTAGGTTCGCTATATTTGACAGGTGACAGGATAGTATTTGATTTAGTCGAGTTATATGCTCGGACGTTTCGTTATTTTGTTAACACAGGTTTGTAACCCCTGCTTCTTTAGGTCTTTTAAAGACCACGTTTCTAATTGAAGTAAATTTAATCAACACAAATAAAAAACGCAATGTAAATATTAACGAATATGACTTAAAGTACTACTGCAATAGATTATAACGTTCATTTAATATTTACTGTCAAATAATAGCAGTCAAAATAGTACATTGTGTATTAAGGTCGGTAAGTAAGGAATTACGATCGAGGCTCTAGTAGAAGCCCGAAGTCGAAGACTGAGGGCTTTCTGAGTCGAGGTTCGTAATTCCCGTACCGCCCGTGAAACATACAATGTTTTTCATCACATTTGCGAGTAAATAAGTAAACTTATAGGGCAGAAAAAACTTATAATACTTACACAAGTCAGCACAACTATTATTACGAATTACTTGAACTTTTTTTAAGCGGATGGCGGGCGGGCTCCACAGATTATACAAATGTTTCGTCCAGAAACGTTAAGGGCAAATACTTACGTAGGTATACATACAGCCCAGAAGGAGTGTAAAAAAAACGTCGTTTTGATACAGAAAACTATTAAAATCGATTATTAAGAACATTAATTGAGTATTTAAGTAACGTGTAGCGAGATTGCAATGAAATTCCTGTTTAAATAACATTTTATGACAATTTTTCAATTGCGTGTAAACTCTTTGCTTGAACTCTTTGTGTAAACTGTGTGCTGTCATAAATTTAAAAAAAAATTACTTACCGACCTTGGGTTTCATGGTAAAAAGAAAGGTCGAGGGTTTTATATGGGGCATTGCGGCCAAGTTAACCTGTATGTTTAGATACTGTTTACGTGCAAGTGTGATGAAAAAGACATTTTGGAGCAATATTTTTGTATAATTATTATGTTGCGTGTAACGTGCCCAATAAAATACCTTTATTTCGTTCTGTATCATGCTAAAATAAATGAACTATAGAGAATGCAATTTAACCGGTTATTGGCCGTTTTTGTATGAAAATAACCGGTTGAAACCGGTTATAACCGGTTATTGCATACCCTAATAGCAGCTAATTAAAAAAATACTAACTAGTAGAAGGCTCAACACAGCGGTCAGGCACCACATGTTTCGGATTGTGGTTCGAGTCCCGGATGGTGCTCTGTTGTTGGAGATAGTGTATGAGACCAGTGACAACCTCCTTGAGTGACGTCATCACTTCCGCTAGCTGGGGCCAGCTGGGGCTCTTGGCGTCTGTAATGGTAGAAATTGTCGAATAGTATAAATGGCATGGTAGAAAATGTAGAATGGTAGGAATGGTAGTTTTTTTCACATCACTATTAACCTCGTTAGGCCCAACGGCATATATGTAGGATATAATGACGAAGCGCTGGCCTAGTTGGTAGTGACCCTGCCTACGAAGCTAGCAGTCCTGGGTTCAAATCCCGGTAAGGGCACATATTTGTGTGATGAGCGCGAATATTTGAGTCATGGATGTTTTCTGTGTATGTACATACATACATACATACTTTCACGCCTTCATTCCCAGAGTGGGGTAGGCAGAGCTACAGTTGCTACCAACAACTCTAAAAACTTGTTGTTAATTCTGTAACCACAATTTGTACTAATAGGCTGAGATGATTAACAGTGAATATTAGTGACAGGTTGCAAGCCCATCGCCTAACAGTACTAACAAGCCTTTATTCCCTTAGTCGCTTCTTACGACTTCAACGGGAAGACATGGAGTGGCACAATTCTAAGCTGGCAACCACACGGCCAAGTAACTAAGGGTATTTAAGTATATATTTCGCTATATAAGTAATTATATCGTTGTTTAGTACCTATAGTACGAGCCTAGAGCTTAGTTTGGGACTAGGTCAATTGGTGTGACATTGTCCCTTGATATGTATTTATTTACTATTTATTATTATAATGTAAAAATGACTTCAAACTTTACTTGGCTTACACTAGATCTTTTTGTGAACTATCGAGATTTGACGTGGGCCTTACGAGGATAAGTTTAATGATTCTCACCATCTCCTTTTCATTTATTAACGAAAAGAAAAACGAAAAAAAAACTTTCGATTGGTCATATGGATCATTCGATGTTACCAAAAAAAAAGCCAAAAATCGTGACGTTAACCACTTTCAAATAAAGAATGGCTATTTTAAAACCCACTTTTGGCAAATCGAACCACCACGTTCCCCAGACTTACTTCGTTCATTCATTAATTCACTTACCGGGGCTAGCGTCGATGCCCGCCAGCCGATCCAAGTGCAAACTCATCACGACCAGCTGCGCCGGATCGCCCGTCCGCTGCAACGCGACGAACAACTCTTGGACAGATTGGGCGAACGACTGTTGGAGAGAGAAAAAAAATAAAAAATTGCACGCTTGTTGGCGACTGTACTATCAGTACAAAGAAAAGTTAGACGGTATTATGGGAACAAAATGATTGCAAATGATCTCCCCCATAACCCCTAGAGGGGAATAGGTCGACTTACCAATAACCCTGTATACATTTCAAATTAAATTTTGTTATTTTTCACGTGTAAAATATATGAAATTATAACTTGAAGGAACCTAATCCATGTGCGGCTAGAACACTTAAAACATCAACTAAACATTTTAATAATAATTCGTTTGGTCTTCAACCGGGAAAAGACAAAAATTACCGGGACAAATTAACTATTCCGTACAAGTGGCTCTTCGCCTTGGTGTACATTTTTTCTCTTGGTTTCTTGTGGTAATACCTTTTTATGAGACACCCTTTATAGTCATAAAATAAAACATTACTTTTCCCGGCCTCGGTGTTACGTCTTTAGGTAAGTATCGACTAAACGAATCTGTTCGCCAAACTCGATAATATTGTGTAGTATTTTTTTCAGTGGCATCTTTCCCCATTCGTGATTTTAACAATTTTACAGAGTCGACGTTGCTCCGCTTTCGCGGGGCTCCCGTTTTTGGGTACTTTGGCCCTTCGGGTCTGGTCTAAACTAACATAACCTGTCCATTGTAATAACAACAGGAGAATATGCAATTAAGAGTAAAAATATGCGACTGGGTAAACTCTGGGGGAAAAATGGAACGTAGTAAAATCGAATGGGATAGTATCGATACTCTCGGCTCTACATACCTGTGGCGTCTGTAACTTGTCTATGATGCTCTGCATGTGGCTCTTATGGACCGTGTCGCCGTACAGCAGCGCGCTCCACTGGTCGGGCGCTATCCGGAGCCCGGCCTCGGTCGCTATTTGAACGATTTGCGCGTCGTGTTCCCTACGCAATGATTCGTACGTGCGGAATTCTTCTTTAAGTTGCATTAGGGATGAGTCAGATTCGCGTTTGGAGACCTGTGGGACATACGATTTTTTACTTACCTAAAATATTTTGTCAATGTGAAGACGAACGAGGAGCCTAGTCTTACAATTAGTGACTCTGCCTACGTAGCTAGCGGTCCCGGAAGGATGGGCAAATATGTTCTTGTTATTTGTCTGTCATAGATAAGGCCTAGTTTCGTTTTCTTTTTTTAATATGCCACAGACCGCATAAAGCTGCGTAAAGTGGTGTTTATGTAGTTGCGTGGCATGTTTTTTACCTGTTTCGTCATTTTAATTTTGTTTTTATCAGTGTCTTTGTAATTTATGGTTTGATGCGTGTGCGATCGTGGCGTCATTGCGCCGTGACTTCATCAAATGGTCGCAACGGAAGACCAGCATTACGTGACAAACTGTGCATGTGTTCAAAATTCTTTATGCGTTAATTAATGTTTGTCACGAATAAATAATATCTTTTCTTTTTCTTTTTTTCTTGAGTCTTGGATGTTTTCTACGTATTTAAGTATTAATTTTCTATGTGCTTATCGTTGTTTAGTTCCACATTGTATGTTTGAAATTTGACGTAAATTCCATATTAGTTTTGTACACAACTACATGGAATAGGTCATTTGCTTGAGTTATTCACCTATAAATAACTGCAGTGGTTCCGTTAATTACACTCCACATACGAACAAATATACAACCTCCGGGATAAGGAGATGTTTGAGATAAGTCATAAAAACAAAAGAAATTCCACTATACTGCTAGGTCTTTCTTTCAATGGCCATATTATGTACTATTTCTAGAACAAGGAACCTCAGGATGTTAACGGTTACTAACCTTAAAACACGAGGCCCGGTAGAGTAGTTGCACGACGTGGCCGATGCTTGTCTTCGAGGCCTGCGTGAAGTGCGGCTCTAGGCGTTGCACCACGAACATTACCAAGACCTGGAATCAATAATAACTATTATACAAAGCAAGCTGTAAACAAGACGTACTGAATAAGGGCCAAAATCAACAGTTATTTCGTGATTTTCTCGTGTCTTTATTATAATAGAATATAATAGAATACACATACATACCATCACGCCTTCATCCCAGAGTGGGGTAGGCAGAGCTACAGAATTACCAACAACTCACAATTTATTGTTAATTCTATAACCACATTTTGCAAAATCAGGCTAAGATGTTTACGATGTGTATATCAGTGACAGGTTGCAAGCCCATCGCCTAACAATACTACAAGCCTTTAATCCCTTAGTCGCCTCTTACGACTTCCACAGGAAGACATGGAGTGGCACTATTCTAGGCGGGTTATAGAAAAACATTTATTTCGCTTAATAATAAATTGTTAAGGCAGTGTGAGATAAGTAGTGCTGCTAAAATGGTATCCACTCAGAATATTGGAAGTGCGACGCTGGTTTTCTGCGGACCCACGGACTGGTTTTGCTAGACAGCATACATTGCATTCACTTCTCCCCTCGAGTTACAATAGGGAAAGTATATATAAATGAACACTATACCTACACAATAAGTGCTTATATCGAATGAGTTCTGATTTTAATACAATAATTAACTTAACCTACCAATAGTGCCGTCATACCAAAGAAAGCGGCTAACTGCAAAGTAAAAGCATAAGCATTTTAAATTTAATGTGGTTACCAATAGAGTATAGAATGCTTTGACCACTACATTGCAGTTAGCTATCTTTTTTGGCAGGACGGCAGAATATCTTCATTATTATTATTACTATTATTTTCAGTGTTCTCTTTGTATTTATATTAAGTTAGATTTCACCCTGTATAAGATGATATGATAAACACAATACCCTCCTTCGGCAGTCGGGTGATAAATAGACCGAGGAGCACATAGATAACAAAAAAAACTGGAACCAATTAACTGTTTTTTTTATGGCATGGGAAGGCCAACTGGCACACAGGCCACCTGATGGTAAGTGGAAACCGTAACCCATAGACATTCGCATTCACAAGACTGCAAATGCATTGCCAACCCTGAGGACTAAGATGGAATGCCTCTATGCTAGTCATTTCACCGGCTGTCTTATCCCCAAACCGGAACACAACAATGCGAACACTGCTGCTTGGCGGTAGGTTAATGGATAAGATAGTGATACCAACCCGGACGGACCCTGCACAAGGTCCTCCCACAAGTTTAGTTTGTATCAAGTCAAAATGTAATCAATAATATCGTTCAATTTGAGGTTGGACGAGCCCGGGCACCGTCTAAGCCTTCCGGTAGCTACACCACTGGAAATGGGGAGAAGCGGGAAACAATTGTACGCGTACGCCGTACAGTCAACAGCATGAATAAGTGATCATTTCTGTACCTTGTCGCTTTCAATCGTTTCACAATTGACAACAATTAATTCTGTGCTAAGGTAGTAAAATAAAATACCGTTTCTACATTTTACACTGCTGATTACAGTAAAAATATCGTTGGATTTTTTTATGCAATAGTTTTTTTTTAGATTTAGGAAAAACAGTACCTAAAAAAAGTTGGATTGTGAATGTTAGGAATACACTTATAGTGCCCCTAGTCCATTTATTACCAAAGGAATTGAAAAAAATCTGTCATGTTAATTTTTTATCTGTCTGACGGTTACTTGATTCTAACGACACGCTTTCGATTGTACGCAAAATAGTTTATTATATTTTAATGGCGTCTACAAATTATGTAATTAATTAAATTACGCAAAATAACTAATTTGTGACCGAACGGCAGCGAATGATTGACAAGTGAGTGACATGACATGACAGTCAGTTCTGTTTCTGTTTAAAGTTACTTTTTTATTTTATATCAGGCTAAGATCACGACATCAATATTCCTAACTTTGTATAATACAGTATTTTTAATGACTATTTCTTTAATAAATTATTAACGACGAATTTCAGTTAAATAAAGAAAAACCAAGAAATACGGGTAGTCTAATTTTTAAACCAGCTATTATAAACGCGAAAAAACAATAATGCTTTTTTTTAAATATTGTCAATTTTGTATAACATTACAAACACAACTTTAAAGTGACAAGGTACATAAATGATCACTTATTTATGCTGTTGACTGTACAATGGCACGGGTTTCCTCTTGTAAGTAAATCAGAGGACCATCTCACACAAATTGCCCCAGTCCCAAACCAACCTTAAGAGGACTGTGAATCTATCAATTTCCATAAAAAAATGCAATAATATTAAACCTAATCGGATTTTTACGAGTTTTGAACATGTTGTTGATATTATAAAATAAGTTTCTGTCAAAAAAATCATTTTTGGGACAAACTTTTGATGCCGACTGTACTCTTTTTGCGAAATCTTCAGCTGCTTATCAAAACCAAACTATTGAGTCCTAACACGGTGGGTCTACGGTAAGAATAGCGGAGATCCTGTCGCCACTTTCCAACTCCATCAGATCAGCTCTTCGATACCATAATATTGCATTGTCATCGGATTTACATATGTGGTTCAAATTTCAGTCCATTCCGTTGACGGGAAGTGGGTCAAACATAACTTGCAAGATCACGCAAAAAAGGCACTACATTAAGTCGTCGAGCTGCGGAAAAATAGCCCGTAATTATAACCAGGGATCGGAAATTCGGATCGATATTTACCTAAAGTTGGCAAAATCCCGGAAAAAGATAGGCAAACATGGCGTCGGCTTCTTAAAAATATTATTTTAATAATTTAAGTTCTGGTATTCTGGGATTCTACAAAACGTTAATATAATAATTACTTTACATGTAGGATTCATTTAAGAACATTCTGTTTTGCTCCTATAAATTCGTACATTACAGGTAAATTAAATAACATTTGGTTAAACATATACATGGAAAATAACTTCAAACAGTTAATATAAATAAATAATTATGAATTAATGCCGGTGTAATATATTATTTTGAAATCCCGGAAATTTTATTATGAATTATATGATTGAGTCCACCTCCATACAACTGAACAACAAAGTCGGCGCGAAAGTATAGGTAAATATCGATCCGAATTTCCGATCCCTGATTATAACCGATAACTTGCAAGATTTGACCCTTACATACATACCTACATTGCAAGTTAAATAAAAGCTTGTATTCACTAGGTCTGTACGTTTTTCTTTGCAAAGAAATAATAATAAGCCTTAGAAACAATTCAACACCGGCCCACGCTCTCTGAACCCGCTTTGTTATCTGTAAACGTGAATAATTCAGGGTTTTATAAAAACGAACCTAACCTATACGGTTCTACACGATGGTACTGAAATAAATCCTAACATATCCTAAGAAATTTGTCAAGATTTGCTCTCTGCCTTACCCTCTGGGAAACAGGCGTGATTTAATGTAACGTACTGTAATATTTATGACATTGGGTTGGCAAATTAAAGAGTTTGCAAACGATACATTTGGCAAACATTATTGCCAATCGGCCGGCTCCCCTCGAAACCTTACAAGTACAATATAAAAAGGTTGTAAAGAAATCTTTGTAATAACCAACTTTCAATTCTCTCCAACATTTCAACATCCACCCCTAGCGAGACCTTACAAGTGTAAAAATTAAAAAAGATTTATAACTCCTTTTATTTTGAGACATTTCAACATCAGAAGCTCTATTCTAACTGCTCAAACTATACTGCTACATGCTATCGTACTGTCCACGTTACGATAGCTTTTATTTATTTGATAGTAATGGCGCCTGTCAACATGTCAAAAGTAACATCATCGAAACCTTGAAAGTATACAACTTGACTACGTTTAAATTTTTAGTTAGATATTACGCCGAAAATCAGGCATTAGGCCTCGCATTCATTAAAAACAGTTTTTTTTTTCGTTCAATGTGTATGATGGCCGAACTGAAAGATTCGGGAATTAAAAAAAAAGGAAGCAGTTAAATTGTAGTTTTTCCTTACATACATACATACATACCTTCACGCCTTCATTCCCAGAGTGGGGTAGGCAGAGCTACAGAATTACCAACAACTCCAAAAACTTGTTGATAACTCTGTAACCACAATTTGCACAATTAGGCTAAGATGTTTAACAGTGTATATTAGTGACAGGTAGCAAGCCCATCGCCTAACAGTACTACAAGCCTTTATTCCCTTAGTCGCCTCTTACGACTTCCACGGGAAGACATGGAGTGGGACAATTCTAAGCCGGCAACCACACGGCACAGTTTTTCCTTTATTTGTTAAATTGATTAAAAGTATTGTCTTGTTTTTCTATTTATATTTTATGCACTATTCCATGCGTTGAAACCAGTCGTTAAAGCACTTATTAAACGTTTAAATATGGGTCAATAAGATGGCAATTTTAAAAGCTTTCACTGCTTCCTCCGTGTCTGAAACCGCTGACCACGCAACTTATCCTAATGTGAAGAAGTCATCGGGGCTAAAGTCGGGGCTGTATGGGGGATGGTCCAGCAGTAGGACTTTTTCACCGTCCAGATAATCAGTTGTTTTCAGAACGGCGTGAGGCCTACATTTGCGAATTAAACGTTTGTTTAAAGTACTTTTGGTCAAAAAAACAGACCCCACCACACGAGCAAAAAGTAAGTTAAAAAAGTCATTCATTTCCCAAAGTGGACTTAATGCTTCGTTTTAGACTATAGCAAAAAGTTGATTGCAAACAACACGTGATGAGTGTACTCCTAATTGGCGTCCGGGTGTAGCACCACCAAAAAGATAAAGACATTTATTCAGTAAGTAGGCCGCACGGGCACATTTACACGTCAAGAATCTACCAGCGCTTTACAAGAGACCACTGCTGAGAAGAAGCGCCGCAAGAAACCCGGCCAAAAAAAAAAAAAGTCTATCAAAGTCAGTCAATTAAGTTGGTGGAGCCCAAGTAGCACAAGAGTGCCGTATATCAGCATTTTTACAGTGCACTGTGGAACCATGTGCTGAATAAAGTAGCATTATATCAGAGTAGACAGCGCATCCTCTGCTGATATAACTCTAATTTGGGCACAAATTATTCAGCACATAGCTGTATAAGACATCACATTATCAAAAAATTGAGTTATATCAACATTATATTAGCATTTACGTGGGTAACAGTCATTCTAAGAGCTGAATATTGCCTGGTTAACAGAGCACTTGTTACTTATTATACAGCAGTAAGGAGAACTGTGTACATTTTTTATGCTTTTACACAGTTGAAAGTACACTGGTGATTGAAATTGTGGCGTGCAATAGCTTTATTATTATTTTGTTTATAAACACTCAGGGCGGCGGCGGCATGAGCTAAGTGTCATATATATTGTCATTGAAGTAAATATAATTTAATGGAAGTAAACCTTTGATTTGATTACTTTTCTATCGTGTTTCTTATTGGGGAGGTAACTTTACTGTGAAATATCATGTATATTTAGTTCAAAATTTTCAAGCGCTCTCATATTATCACTAAATACAAGAAATACAAGACATAATAAGGACGGTTAACCAAATAAAATTTATTGTTTTTACATAGAAATGTATAAAGAGCTGTTTACGTGTTAATCATTTGAAATCCAATTAAACTCCGGTCGATATTTTTTTAAATATACCTATAAGAAAAAAGATAAAATTTAACTACTTAAACACAGACGTTACCAAAATGGCGATTAGGCAAGTGAACTGTTTTAATCTTAATTTAATGCTAAAGGCATTACGAGTGTGCACTTGTGGCCTATAATTCAGCATTGAGTAAAATAGTTAAGCACTTGTGAAAAACAAATCAGCCATGGATCGATATTAAGAGTTGTAATGGTTCACATTCATGCCAGTTAACCAGACGAACCACCTTATGAAGCTAAGCTTTAGGGTTCCGAAGTGGTTCCGCTAAAACCATTTCATAGGTAGGTAGATTATAACATGTTTGTCAAGTTCTATTTTGCCTGCTACAGAATAAACGGTTTGGACGATTTTGACAAAAGGAGGTAATATTATAGCCGACCAATATAAATGTTTGACATTCAGAAATGTTATCAATGATATTTTATAATAATATAATGATACGTCATTTTTCCTTCTACAACTGGGTACATAAATGCCATCATCAAGTAATGATTTCATTTCAGTAATAAAATCTTCCAAGTACTCTGTTAAACACTTCGGTTTTCCTTGTCCAAAATAAATGCCAATCACAAAAGGCCTGAAGCACGGATTTTCGAAAATGTTGCACAGTATGGGCCAAAACTCGTTCTTGGAACTTTTAAAAATTGGCAAACCGTCTAAGTTTATGTTCAATGTAATTTTATCTGGAGCTTCATCCCAATTAAGCAATATATTCTTTAATGGAGTCAATATACCATTATGCCAGTATTCACCACCATTATTTTTTTTTAAATTTATGGTTCTGGGTGTGCTTAAAATTGTTCTAGCATCTTTTGGTAATGTATTTGGAACTAATTCATTGACTATTTTTGCAAGGTTGCTTAAGGCTGACTGTGTAATATTGTGCGAAATGGCCCATTTTTTTATTTCTGATCGAAAATTCTCTTGTTTACCATGTATATCACAGTCACTCGTTTCACAGTCACTATCCGAATCGTTGGGATAACCAGTATGAGTACTGTCGTCATCATTAGTATTACATCCATATACGGAACCCGTCTTCTCTAATATTGGATGCGCACTTGCCGACTCTGGGCTATAACTATTATTAGATTTGAATAGGGAACCCGTTCCATTTAAACTAGGTATATTACTATTTATAATTTTCAGGTATTCGGAATTAATTTTTCGGCGTATTCCACCAGTTCTTTTTTTTGCTTTCCACATTTTCTTTCACACCAATTATGTCGTAAACCGGTACGCCTTTCAAATTATGTGATCTACTGTGAACATAATTCATTTCATGATTACATATAACTCAACCAGCAGATCAAAGGCCCACGTAATTTCAATTATTAAGCCCAAGACAGAATAAAGGGGTACAAGTGAACTTATTTAAAGTACCTGGCTGTTACTTAACTGCATAAAAAATCACTTTAAGTTCCGTTGTGGCCTAAATAAATGCCATTATACGAGTGCATACTAAATTCTGACTAAGAGCGTAAAAGTTCATCTGTATGCAGCATAAAGCATTAAGTCTTTGTTAAATAACTTCACAAAAAAGTTGCTCTCGTTATAGTAGTTCACATGTTCCCATTTAAAGTGCAACAGCTTTAAATGTACACACGTGGACTCTTATTCAGAAAACTGCATTATTTGTATTCACAAACATTCACTCTTTCAGCTGATAGAGTACAGCACCACCAAACGCTGAATAACAGGGAATCTGTGGCATGTGCGTGGTGCTTAATAGAATTACAGTACAGCAAAGAGCGTTATATTGGGCCTCGTATTTTTCTATACAGCTTTTACAGCCCGAGTGAACTCTAATAAGTCGTTACAAATGCTTCAATTGGCGATGTGGCCTTATGTGAATATTTATAATGCAGTTCCGTGCTACTTGGGAGGTGCTCTTACTATTCCAATAAAACATAATTATTTCGTTCTTTCATATAGTCCACCAAACGAAGGAAACTCAGTGGAAAAAACTCGTGTATAAGCGAATTTTGCCATAGTTGTAGGCAATGGTGTTTTAAACCACATACTAAAAGGAATTTTATCTTTAGGATTATACGTACCGTACTTAAATAAATGTATTTCTTTCTTTATTGGTCATCTACTTCCCTCCATATCTCATGAAATATTGATCCCAGACAAAAAATGTGTATACCTTTTTTGTAGAGAATTGTACGTACATTATTTGTGTTTCATACCACTTTTTGCTATAGGCCACAGTTTACGAGTTGTAAAAAACTAAAATAAGGGACCTTTACCTTACAACTATGCCAAAATTCGCTTTTACACGAGTTTTTTCCCCCGACAGGCAAATTTTGGTCTTCGTTCGGTGGGCTAATACCTGATTTCGTCTTGTGATCAGTGATGTGCAAGTTGCGGAAAGTTTCCAATAAGTTGGAAAAATTGCACGAAATTTCCGGAATCTTTCCCAAGAAATATAGGAAATTTAAATTTAAGAAACGGAAAGTTTCAATTTCCATACAAAATTGAGATAAGTTTTCCGCAATTTTGGAAAGTTTCCTTTGGCACATCAGTACTTGTGATGTAGTGATACAAACATTCACACATCAATAGGTATTCACAAGCCCGCTCTAGGCGGTAAAAACCATATCGTCTTTGATCTGTTATCATATTGTCAACGTTTTGATAGCTCTTATTTACTTGAAACTAAAGTGGCAGTGGGCGGGGCACTTCGCTCGCAGGACTGGTGGCCGATGTGGCCAGAAGGTTCTTGAGTGGCGTCCGCGGACAGGGTAGGCCTCCAACAAGATGGAGTGACGACCTTGTAAGGATCGCGGGAACGCGGTGGATGCGAAAAGCACAAGACCGGTCTGAGTGGAGAGCCTTGCGGGCCTATGTCCAGCAGTGCACGTCTTTCGGCTGACATGATGATGATGATTTTTTTTGACAGTAATGGCGGCTGACGTCAAAACAATACCATAACAGGTCAAAGACGTCATCGTTATAACCGCCGGGAATAGAGACGCAAATTAGTTGTAAATAATTCGCTGCGCACGGAACAAAAGTTGCCTTACAGTTTACGTAAACATAATTTCATGGAAACCCCTCATTTCTCTCGTTCCTTTCGCTTCCTCGTTTTCTGACGTGTTAACTCGTACGGTCGGCTTAATATGGTTGCGTTTATCGCGTGACAAAATGTGGCTAAAGTATCCGTCACTCTCGTACATACGTGTCAGAAAGTGACGGATGTTCAAAAAATGTTTTTTTTTTCAAGTTTTTGTTTATCCGGTAATCCAATAAAACACTTAAAACGATAGCTTTTTTATTTCAAGTAACAATTAAATAATAGTTGTAGAATGCAATGAATAATTGAGTATGTGTACGCAAGTTTTAATTTTAATGTCTACTCCATCGCTTTAGTCTTACCGTGCTATGAAAACATCGAAGTACTCCGAACCCTTCTTGTGACGTAGTTGCCGGTCTGCCGTCGAAGGATCAACCCGTGTTTGGGACGACGGTCCAAATATAAAAGGCCACATATTATGCTAAAGTTGGTAGTATTCCGCGATCTAGATTTCAATAACCATAAGGCCTAAGTGTCTGTTTTTTGGACATACACTTAAAATTAATCATATTTGAAGTGTGAAAACACGAATAAAATAAAACCTTTGGTTGAATCTTCGAAACTCAACAATGTTAAATAGTGATTTTTAATTTAATGAACCATAATTTCACTAAATGTTGTATGTGGTGAACAGCAATTATTTTCAATTGAAACTGCAATAACGCGCGCGCAAACTATCCCATTATCTCAACTCACGTCCTTCTTGCGGAAGTGCATAAAGAGATGAGGCGACACTACTCGGCGTTAGACCGGATTCTCTTTACTAAGTAGCGGAAACTGCAATAAAAAAGGTGGTTCACTAATTTTGTGTGCGTGTATACGTTGTGAGTGGCCACTTCTTTCCTCAATGCGACAAGTGACCATGGGCGTGGGTGGCCACGTCCACTCTACGCCATCGCGCCAAGTTAGAGTGTGAACGTGCGTGCTTGCGTACCCTAGCAGTATCCACAGCTGCCCTAGCTAGAATGCAAATGAGCCACAATTCAGGTGATATTCGCACCTTCGGTACGACAAGGGCACAATTGCTCTTCTTGTCATATAGAACATTGTGCCCTTGTTCTACCGAAGGTACGATATAGCACTCCCTCGATGTACCAGTTGTACCAGCTGCAAGACGCATAAGGGTGGAAGCAGAGTAAGATTTCCAAATCACTATTGACCGTAGTACGAAGCTATAAGTTTAAATGTATACTAATCAAAACAATATATAATAATTTTTGAATTTAGTACCATTTGGAAGCTGCAATGTTCAACTTACAAGGACGGTTTTTTTTAATTTATGTCAATAGGTTCGTTTTTACCGTGCGTGTGGTTTTTAAAAAGTTGCATTTTTTGCTCATTTCGTATGAAATTTGAAAATGGTTTTAAGAACCACACGCACGTTAAAAACAAAACAAGGGACAAACAACAAAAAATCAGCGGCAGTGAGTTGAACATAGCAGTTTTCGAAAGGTATTAAATTCAAAAATTACAGGTTAAGATTTGTTATGATAATCCTTCTCCGAAAACAGGTATTTTGTACGTAGAACATAGCGTGGCCCCTATTTTGTTTTGATTAGTATAGTTCATCTCCGGCCCTTCAGGAGTTTCTGTTACCTATTGCCGCTCGGGAGCTAGGCTTGCGTCGATGCGCGTCGCTAGGTACTTAATACACACACAAACCAGACTAAACCGGCTCGGCCCGTCCTGTTGAGTATGCTTGTTGTGGCTCGCGGCGCGTACGGTCGACGCACGCACGGCACGCACACATGCAAGCAACGCGATATAGCTTTATCGGGAGATGAACTACTGTTTCTACTGCGGTAGTGCTATAGCGTTGTACTTATATTTCCGAGGTCCGCCAGCAATCGGCAAACTTCGGGCGAGATGCCGCTTCGGCTTCTTAGGCTGCGCAGCCCACGGCCAGTGTTCGCAAGACTCACGCTAGTTCGCTCGTTTAACTAACCTTTACAAATGTCCGTTACCTTTCGTGTGTGCTTACTTCCTATATTCTTAAATTTCAACTGTTCTATTTCGGACGATTGAGTTAAAATAAATAAATTTAGTTGTCGAGTGTCTATTTTATTAACTCTGTATTAATTATTAGTGTCTGTTAGTGACGATTAAGTAGTTCCTTAGTGACGATTTTTCACAAACAAGATCGAAAAAGAACGAGTCAATTGTCTCTAAAGCCGTATCCACAAAAAATCTAAAATTAAATGTACTTTTGACGTGTTTAAGTGTGAAACTTCAGGTGTCTACTTGGAACATTCCAGGGCTTATTCCTGTGCGTGCGTAGCGGGCTGCTCGCGCAGTTACTACGCGGTATTCCTGATGTGAGCGAGTCCCCGGGCCCGTCCGGCGCGGCCGGTGCTGTTGGCGGGCTCGGCGGCGGCGCCGACGGCACCCGAGCCGAGTTACCGGTTTGATTGCTCCCTTTTATTCTCCTGGCTTATTTCACAAACGCTTCCAATGTTCATTCTTCATTCTATTTGTTTAAAAATATGTCGATGTAAGAAATTCTCATCAAATTATTAACACAATCTTATTTACCCCGTGTGGTTGCCGGGTTAGAATAGTGCCACTCCATGTCTTCCCGTGGATGTCGTAAGACGCGACTAAGGGAATATAGGCTTGTAGTACTCTTAGGCGATGGGCTTGCAACCTGTCACTAATACGCTGGTAAACATCTTAGCCTATTTGTGCAAAATGTGGTTACTGAATTATCAACAACTTTTTAAAGATGTAGGTAATTCTGTAGCTCTGCCTACCCCACTCTGGGATTACCGGCGTGATGGTATGTATGTATGTATCTTATTTAATTTTATTCGTATTTAAATTATGATAAATGCATTCCTCTTAGATATTACAAAGTAGTTATCTTTGTAAATACAAGAGAAGTGTCACGTGAGCCTGCAGCGTTTAATATTGTACAGTCTGTGAGCACTTAGAAGAGGCTCCGGTTTAGTACTTCTCTCTCACTCGCTCTTAATAAGATCGTATGAGAGCGAGTGAGAGAGAAGTACTAAACCGAAGCCTCTTCTAAGTGCTCACAGACTGTACATGGTTTGTGTTTAGGTGGTTCAGTTCAGTCGCGATCGTGTTTCCGATGCCGCAGAGACGGAGACTGCCATCAGAAGTTGCCGCGCCCAAGGCTCGGATTGCTCTCGTGGTCACTGCTGCAGCAGGCACTGCGCCGTCTGGATGCGCTGCGGCGTGCCGGTGATGGTGATGCTGCGATCTCGACGCCGGCGCCGGACTCCGTGCGGATCTTGCGGATGCGCGACCCCGCCTTGCCGATTATCGCGCCCGCCAGGTCTTTCGGAATGGTGACTTGTGTAGAAGTTTCCTGTTGGTTGCCGTCGTTGTTGAAGTTCCCACCACCGCCCCCGGCGCGGCCCCCGGCGAAGTTGCTCCCGAAGTTGCTCCCGCCGAAGTTAACCGCGCTGCGCCGAAGCCGCGAGGAGGGCCGTTGAAGTTTCCCCTCGGACCGGGTCCACCAGGGCCGGCGAAGTCGTTAAAGCCGCCTCGCTGCCCCCCGGGCCCGCCGGGTCCCATGGGCGGCATGCCTCTGGGCGGTGGTCCGCCGCGCGGTTTGGCCCTCCACGAGGCCCTCCTCCGCCTCCCTGGCCGTTGCCGAAGCCACCGTATTCGTCAGCATAGAAATCATCATAATTGTGCGGATCGTAATTCTGAAATGCGCCTCTGATCGGAACCTCTCGCACGAGGTCCAGCGCCCCGCGCACGGCCGCGACGACGGCGTCCGGCGCCCCACGAGCTGCACCAAGCGCTCCGTGCTGTGCGGCGCCGGGTTCGAGAATACGAGGGGCGTTCAATAAATTCTCGGTATGAGAAGGAAAACAAAAGCATACGATTAGTGTTTTATTTTTATTTTTCTATATATTCCCCCCCTAACCCCTCATAAAAATATTTTTTGTCTTTGGTGTCAAAATGCTCCAGCACCGCTGCCTTCAACGCTTCATCATTAGAAAATCGATGTCCACGAAGATCCTTTTTAAGGTTGGGAAACAAAAAGTAGTTGCTGGGGGCCAAGTCTGGACTGTACGGCGGGTGAGTAAGTGTTTCGAACCCAGATTCAAGAACAGCAGCCTTGGCAACATGAGCAGTATGCACAGGGGCGTTGTCATGAAGAAGCAGCACTCCTCTGGTCAATTTTCCCCTCCTCTTCTCTTTGATTGCTTCCCGTAATTGGCGTAAAATGTTAGCGTAGTACTCTCCTGTAATATTTAAACCCTTTTCTTTATAATCTATTAATAATATCCCTTCACAATCCCAGAATATTGTCGCCATGATCTTGCCAGCTGAGGGGACGACTTTGAATTTCTTGGGATGAGGTGTTCCTTTAACGTGCCACTGCATCGACTCTTGTTTGCTCTCAGGGTCATAGTGATGAACCCAAATTTCATCTCCGGTAACAATCTTTGAGCAAACCATCAGGGTTTTCACCACACAGCTCAATGAAGTCGGAACAACAAGCAACACGCGTATGCTTCTGAAACGGTGTCAACATTCGTGGTACCCATCTCGCACTAACTTTGGACTTGTTAAGATGATCGTGGATAACATCATGTATTGTACCAATAGAAATATTGGTTTTTTGTGCTATAGACCTAACCTTCACTCGACCATCTTCCAGTATAATTTTCTCCACTTTTTGAATGTTTTCTGGTGAAGTAGCTTCAACAGGCCGACCAGGTCTAGGGTCATCTTCTATGCTCTCCCTCCCACGCTTAAATTCATTTGACCACTTTTGGACAGTAGATAATGAAGGAGCGGACTCACGGTAAACTAAATCCATTTCTTCTTTAATACACTTTTGATTTTTTCCCTGTTTAGCCAAGAATTTTATCACGGCTCGATGCTCCAATTTAATTATAATTGTAAAATCGCTCATGGTGATCACGTTTGTTCAGCAGTAGCAGAAAAACAAAAGAACGTGTAGGCTTCAAATTTACTTTTTTTTACTGTCAATGAATGACTCTTTGCGGCCAGTATTAAGAAGTTTACTAAAAAGGTTTGCAAGATACCAATACCGAGAATTTATTGAACGCCCCTCGTATCTTCAGCCAAGCGCCAGTTTTCAATTAGTCCAGTGAGACAAGGGACGGTGGTTACCGCCGCGGCCCATCGACCCGCGATAATGTCCAAGTCAAGAATGTCAGTTTGACTTTAGACCTAAGGTGGGTCCGAAATTTAAGTTCTTGACTGTTCTCCGCTAGACCTTCTCTCTTCAACATAAAATCTAAAATTAAATGGACTTTTAACGTATTTAACTGTGAAACTTTGCGTGTTAACCTACTTATTTCAATGTCCTTTACTTGGAACATTCCAGGGCTTATCGCTGTGCGCGCGTCGCGAGCTGCTCGCGCTACTACTACGCGGTATTTCTGTTGTGAGCGAGTCCCCGGGCCCGTCCGACGCGGCCGGTGCCGTTGGCGGGCTCGGCGACGGCGCCGACGGCACCCGAGCCGAGTTACCGGTTTGATTGCACCTTTTTATTTCTCCTAGCTTATTTCACAAACGCTTCCAATGTTTCCCTCTCCCTGCGTTAGTGTCCAAGTCTATCGTACAACATCACTGTTAACTGACCACTAGTAAACCTTATTGTAAGGTGACAAGATTGAAAAATCGTCCGTTAACTGTGTTTTGGTACAACGCGATGCTCCAAATATAGTATTTATCGACAGTTCCTAAACTTTTGACTTTATAGCTTTTAGCAGGTGATTCTTGTTATACTGTTGTTTGTGGACTGAGTTCGTTTGTACCTAGAACTTTTTACTCATTGTGGTACGTAGGTACCCCGTCATACTTTATACCTTCTCTCTTCAACATAAAATCTTAAATTAAATGGACTTTTACTTCGGGTAACCAACTTATTTCAAGATCCTTTACTTGGAACATTCCAGGGCTTATTGCTGTGCGCGCGTCGCGTGCTGCTTGCGCGGTTACTACGCGGTATTCCGGTTGTGAGCGACTCCTCGGGCCCGTCCAACGCGGCCGGTGCTGTTGGCGGGCTCGGCGACGGCGCTAAAGGCAGCTGGACCGAGTTATCGGTTTGATTGCACATTTTTATTTTCCTAGCTTATTGTTTGTTGTATATGCCTGTTAAAGAATTGATAAGTACCGGTGATCGTAAGTAAAAGTTTAAATAAGAACGTTTCGTTTCGTTCCCGGTGCTCTATTCTACTCGGCAAAACCATATCGCTTTTCACATGTTATCATGTTTTCAACGATACGTTAGCTCTTATTTACTTGACAGTAGGCGTAGGCGACAGGCATTTAAGATTTTTTTTAAGCGTTTAAGCAATGGTAACGTAATGATCCTATTGCTCCGATTAACAAAGTTCTTTATTATTGATTGCAGTTTTGAGATTGTAGCCATTGGAACGAAAACGTCTATGACAACATTAGGTGGCTTGTGTTCAGAGTGCCTTCACCTCGCCACAAAAAAAAACAAGTGAGCGCCAGTGTCGCAATGACTTATATCACTGTCATACGTAATGAATGAAATGACATTAACGGCTTATGGAGTCTCATTTCCTGAAGTGTTTTATTATTTTCATCACACTTGCACGTAAACAGTGTCTAAACATACAGGTTAACTTGGCCGCAATGCCCCATATAAAACCCTCGACCTTTCTTTTTACCATGAAACCCAAGGTCGGTAAGTATTTTTTATTTATTTATAGCACAGCACACAGGTCATGCAAGTTCAAGAAAAGAGTTTACACGCAATTGAAAAATTGTCTTAAAATGTTATTTAAACAGGAATTTCATTGCAATCTCGCTACATGTTACTTAAATACTCAATTAATGTTCTTGATAATCGATTTTAATAGTTTTCTGTATCAAAACGTCGTTTTTTTTTACACTCCTTCAGGGCTGTATGTATACCTACGTAAGTATTTGCCCTTAACGTTTCTGAACGAAACATTTGTATAATCTGTGGAGTCTGCCCGCCATTCGCTTAAAAATAGTTCAAGTAATTCGTAATAATAGTTGTGCTGACTTGTGTATTTATTTACTCGCAAATGTGATGAAAAACATTGTATGTTTCACGGGCGGTACGGGAATTATGAACCTCGACTCAAAAAGCCCTCAGTCTTCGATTTCGGGCTTCTACTAGAGCCTCGATCGTAATTCCTTACTTACCGACCTTAATACACAATGTACTATTTCATCACACTTGCACGTAAACAGTATCTAAACATACAGGTTAACTTGGCCGCAATGCCCCATATAAAACCCTCGACCTTTCTTTTTACCATGAAACCCAAGGTGGGTAAGTATTTTTTTTTTAATTTATAGCACAGCACACAGGTCATGCAAGTTCAAGCAAAGAGTTTACACGCAATTGAAAAATTGTCTTAAAATGTTATTTAAACAGGAATTTCATTGCAATCTCGCTACATGTTACTTAAATACTCAATTAATGTTCTTAATAATCGATTTTAATAGTTTTCTGTATCAAAACGTCGTTTTTTTTTTACACTCCTTCAGGGCTGTATGTATAACTACGTAAGTATTTGCCCTTAACGTTTCTGAACGAAACATTTGTATAATCTGTGGAGTCCGCCCGCAATTCGCTTAAAAATAGTTCAAGTAATTCGTAATAATAGTTGTGCTGACTTGTGTATTTATTTACTCGCAAATGTGATGAAAAACATTGTATGTTTCACGGGCGGTACGGGAATTATGAACCTCGACTCAGAAAGCCCTCAGTCTTCGATTTCGGGCTTCTACTAGAGCCTCGATCGTAATTCCTTACTTACCGACCTTAATACACAATGTACTATTTCATCACACTTTCACGTAAACAGTATATAAACATACAGGTTAACTTGGCCGCAATGCCCCATATAAAACCCTCGACCTTTCTTTTTACAATGAAACCCAAGGTCGGTAAGTATTTTTTTTTAATTTATAGTACAGCACACAGGTCATGCAAGTTCAAGCAAAGAGTTTACACGCAATTGAAAAATTGTCTTAAAATGTTATTTAAACAGGAATTTCATTGCAATCTCGCTACATGTTACTTAAATACTCAATTAATGTTCTTAATAATCGATTTTAATAGTTTTCTGTATCAAAACGTCGTTTTTATTTTACACTCCTTCAGGGCTATATGTATACCTACGTATTTGCCCTTAACGTTTCTGAACGAAACATTTGTATAATCTGCGGAGTCAGCCCGCCATCCGCTTAAAAAAGTAATTCGTAATAATTTAATAGTATGTATGTATGTATGTATGTAAACACTTTATTGTACAAAAGAAAAAACAGAACAATACAATTAATATAAAAATATGTACAAAGGCGAACTTATCCCTTTAAGGGATCTCTTCCAGCTAACCCTTGAGAGATTAAGAAGAGTGAAAGGTTGTGCAACGAGTAAACAAGTGTACAAGAAGAAGAATATAACACATCAAGTAACCAATAAAACTTATATAAATAAAATTAAAATAAAACTATATTCAAATATTAATTAATTACATAATTTCTACATTCCACCGGATACTGTTTTATTTGTAACTATGTGACTTGTGAAAATAAAAAAATATTCTATTCTATTCTATTCTATTCTATTCTAAATACCTAAGTACATAAATAGATACAGAAATATATATATATATATTTGTGCTGACTTGTGTATTAAAGCTGTATTCATAGTTATTTACTCGCAAATGTGATGAAAAACATTGTATGTTTCACGGGCGGTACGGGAATTACGAACCTCGACTCAGAAAGCCCTCAGTCTTCGACTTCGGGCTTCTACTAGAGCCTCGATCGTAATTCCTTACTTACCGACCTTAATACACAATGTACTATTTCAATGAGGTAGTATAGTCACTTCAGTAAACGTTTTACCTCGTTTGTTACCCGACTACGTCTAAGCCAAAATGAAGGGCTATTATGGTAAATTAAACTTAAGGTTAAAGTTTCACAGTTAAATAGGTACGTTAAAATACCATTTAATTTTAGATTTTATTTTGAAGAGAGAATGTAGAAAGTGTACCGGAGTACGCACCACAATAAGTAAATAGTTCTAGGAATAAACGAACTGACTGATGGCCGATGAGGTCAGGAGGTTCTTGAGTGGCGTCCACGGACCGGGAGATGAGCTGTAGGTAGGCCTCCAACAAGATGGAGTGACGACCTTGTAAGGATCGCGGGAACGCGGTGGATGCGAAAAGCACAAGACCGGTCTGAGTGGAGAGCCTTTGGGGAGGCCTATGTCCAACAGTGGACGTCTGTCGGCTGGCATGATGATGATGATGATAGTTAAGGTTTACATGGAATAACACATAAAACAATCCCGGAACTTATCACTTCATTTGCATATTTTAAATTAACGTCCACGAATGATTGATTATAAAATAATATTAAAACATCGGGCCGACTTTTTATTATTTTAAAAAAATCGACATCGATAAAATAAAGTTTCTAACACTAGCAAGATTACGAGTCCTATGTTTTGTGGTGAAAATTCCGACCTCTTCTGGTAATAAGATATAAGAGTCCTCCGCAAACGCTTGCGTGGAACACATTCGTTAAAAGATATTGTTACGCTGGTGTATTAACCTTTAACTGACGTGGTATACGTCTCACAGACGTCATGATTATTATTTTGAACTTTATATCGCAATGGCCAGGGTTACTTTAAGAGTGCTCTGAAGAGTGAGTTTTGGAAGCAATTCCATCAGGCTGAAATATAATTCCAGGCCGTTTCAGAGGTAACTCTATCACACACCAGATTATCAAAAGCTCGACCAGCTTGCCATTGTTTTCGGACGATACAAACATGTTTTCAATACGTTCCTGGCCACTGTTTATAAGATTACTCCACCTGACCCATTTTCATGTGTTTCCTAGACCTCCTAAAGTACAATACAGTATATGGCGATTACGTGTAGTGAAGACATTCCAGAAGCGCGTGAAAAGGACGCCGCGATTAGAAAGGAGAGAACGATACACGGAACATTCCAGAACTGTGAAGGACGTCGCGGCTGTGAATGCGATAGCAATACGTAAAACCTTTCAGAAAGGAATATTCTAGATCGTCATCGGAGGTTCAAAGTACATCGATCATTCCAGAAAGAATTAATTACTCGAAAACAACAAAAAATCGGCCAACATACATGGGGTATATTCGGATAGCCCCGGATGTGAGGCATCTAAATTTTTTTTTTAGACGTCAGTCTTTGGACCACCCTGTATACAGGGTGTCCCAGAAATAGCACGTCACAGTGACACTGGAGATTCCCCAGCCTCAGACGAACCAAACCAGCCTAACATGACCTCAGTAAAAGTTGCACCGTTTTCGAGTTATACCAATTTAAAGATTTTTCCAATTTTTCACCTCTTTTGACATTGTAAGTGCTCGCATTTACTGGGATAGCTTTAAAATTTAGTTGTTTTTATTTGTTTGCGTTTATGAATAGTTTATTAAGATGATAGAAGCATTATTATGTCAATAACTAATGTAAAAGTTGGAAAAATACTGTAATGAACTTGACTTAAATTATCATCAACATAGTAATTTAAACTTTGAGCACCTGCCATAACTTTTTTTTACTTTAAACAAAATGAGCAAATAACTTTAAAAACATGCGTATTTTATGCCAATTCTAAAATGGTATGACACCTGATATCTTAATGCATAAAAGTAGGAATTCGTATGACATTTGCCAATATGGATCCTTGGAAATCAATGCTAATCATCTAAAAAATTATCTTGTACTCTACGATATCTCATTTGTTTGTGCTCCTTTGAAGAATATGATTGATTTTTGGTTGACCTTGGTTCAAAGATAATAAAAAACGGGTTTAATTTTAATTACTTTTTACAATAAATGTTCGAATTGTTTCCCTCCGACTCTAAGGCACAAATGGCATCTTCGAATAAAATTTCGGTTTAATTTTCGTAAACTGGTTTCCGATATGTCTCGGGCTGCATTGAAGACACGTCGCCGTAGTTCCTCTTCGTTACTTATTGGTTTTGAATAAATATTGTCTTTCAAACATCACCAAAAATAAAAACATTTTACAAAGCGAAATCAACTTCCGTTAAGAGTGCCGAGTAGTCGTTTCAGTTCCACAAACAAAATCAGAGTGACACATGATTATCTTAATGCAAAACAGTAGGAATTCGTATCACATAACTACCTAACTTCGTACCTAACTAAAAAGTTGGCTATTAAAACGAGGTTTAATATTAATCAACGAGTATAGCACGAAACGCATGGTAACGAACTATGAGTAGTTTGGGTCACAGGGCTACAACTGCAATAAATTAATAACTATCCTACAATTCTTTACATGATAAACTTGCAAAGCGGCTAAACGCGTTTCATTTGTTAGTTTGGTTGCCGGGATCCTTATTGGCAAATGTGATACGAATTCTTACTTTTTTGCATTAAGATATCATGTGTCACTCTGATTTTGTTTGTGGAACTGAAACGACTACACGGCACTCTTAACGGAAGTTGATTTCGCTTTGTAATTTTTTTTTTTTTTTTGGTGATGTTTGAAATACAATATTTATTTAAAACCAATAAGTAACGAAGAGGAACTACGACGACGTGTCTTCAATGCAGCCCGAGACATATCGGAAACCAGTTTACGAAAATTAAACCGAAATTTTATTCGAAGATGCCATTTGTGCCTTAGAGTCGGAGGGAAACAATTCGAACATTTACTGAAAAACTAATGAAAATTAAACCCGTTTTTTATTATCTTTGAACCAAGGTCAACCAAAAATCAATCATATTCTTCAAAGGAGCACAAACAAATGAGATATCGTAGAGTACAAGATAATTTTTTAGATGATTAGCATTGATTTCCGAGGATCCATATTGGCAAATGTCATACGAATTCCTACTTTTATGCATTAAGATATCATGTGTCATAGCATTTTAGAATTGGCATAAAATACGCATGTTTTTAAAGTTATTTGCTCATTTTGTTTATAGTAAAAAAAAGTTATGGCAGGTGCTCAAAGTTTAAATTACTATGTTGATGATAATTTAAGTCAAGTTCATTACAGTATTTTTCCAACTTTTACATTAGTTATTGACATAATAATGCTTCTATCATCTTAATAAACTATTCATAAACGCACACAAATAAAAAAAACTAAATTCTAAAGCTATCCCAGTAAATGCGAGCACTTACAATGTCAAAAGAGGTGAAAAATTGGAAAAATCTTTAAATTGGTATAACTCGAAAACGGTGCAACTTTTACTGAGGTCATGATAAGCTGGTTTGGTTCTTCTGAAGCTGGGGAATCTCCAGTGTCACTGTGACGTGCTATTTCTGGGACACCCTGTATATCGCACTGCTAGATCAAGGCAGCATCAACTCAAAATCATTGTTAGTTTTGTTTGAAGCTCATTGACGTTGTATTACAGTTGATTTTAAAATACAGTTGTATTTTGAGTTACTACACTTTTGATCTGGCAGTGCGATATATTAATAGTTGATCGCTCGCTCTACTCTGCTCCCGCTGTTCGTCGGCGGAGGGACAAAACACACAAGGGGCGGACGCGGGTCAGATATTCGGTGGGTGTTAACGTGGAGTTATATAGACGCATTCACACAAGCGGCGTGGCGGTTACAAGCGCGAGTCGGGCGCGGGAAGCGACCCGCGTGGTAGCCGTGCCCGCCACCCGCTCCTACAAACAGTGGCGTCCTTGGTCGTAATACACGCATTCTCCGATAGGCATTCTCACAGAGCGCGTGCGCGGGTGTGTTTCAGCGCCTGTGTGAATACGACCTGCAAGAAAACGACATGCTCGGTGCCCGACCCACACACGCCCGCCGTGTGTTTTTCGCTTTAAACCCTGCTCTTTATAACACTAACTCACCTTTCTTGAAAGCGCGGAGCCATCCTCCAAGGCTAGCAGCACTAGTTTTAGGACTTCCTCCTGCATGGCTGGCCCTAGGAATTGGCATCCTCGCGCACGGACTGCCGCCCAGAGATTGGCACTCAATTGTTGAGGATTCTGTAAAGTATTTTTTTATTATAGCAGAGAAAATGTTAAAAGCGTGCAGGCCATCTACCTATTACACCATGTTTATTGTGACGATTTAGTGTCTATTGAGTAGTTTAGATCGAGCCCAGTTACGAAGGAACTCGGTGGCTTTGCAATGTATAACACTGCGAGCGAATATTAGAGCTTTTTACTTTCCTTTTTTTTTTCAATATACTTTTGTTTCAAGCCGTGTATCCAACCAAAGACATGCATGTTCAACCACTTTTTGATTACTTCATTTAGCATTGAAACTATACACATGGGTTAACTAAAAAACAAACGCATACGCACGCACACACGCACACACGAACATACAAATTAATCAAAACAGTTCTCATATAGATGGGCAAACCTGAATGAGTATTACGAATGATCGTTTAGATCAGTATCAAGCTGGATTCATGTCACACCATGCCGAAGCCGGGTCCGGCATTTATGCATGACCGCTGGCTAAAAGAGAACACCCTGTGGGCAAACTCGTCACTTTGACGTCATCGGCACCAGAAGGAACAGGTGTTTCGGACCGTTGGAATTGACTCACCTGGTGCTGCAGGATGAGCTCAGTGACGGACCGCTCCCCCAGCGACCGCGCCGCCCTGGCGCACCGCCCCCTCCCCTCCGCGTCGGTGACGCAGCACTGCAGCAGCGTCACCAGTTTCCGCTGCATAGGTCGGGAGAGTCGGCTGGCGGTGCTGTTGTTTGCAACTGGAAAAACGAAAGATTCGGTGTTGATGGATATAAATAATAAATAAATAAATAAATATCAGGGGACAATCTCACACCAATTGACCTAGTCCCAAACTAAGCTCTAGGCTTGTACTATGGGTACTAGACAACGATATAAATACTTATATAGAGAAATAAATACTTAAATACATAGAAAACATCCATGACTCAGGAACAAATATTCGCGCTCATCACACAAATATCTGCCCTTACCGGGATTTGAACCCAGGACCGCTAGCTTGATATTCTTAGCCTGTTTGTGCAAAATAACCTACCCTATTCTGGGAAAGAAGGCGTGAATGTTTGTATGTGTATGAGTGTGATGGCCAGACATCGGAATTTTCACTACAAAAACGTAAGTCTCGCAAGAAATTTCTTTTAGAATCGTGAATTAGAGGAAAATAGAACTTATTAAAAATCGAGTGTTTTTTTTCCAATTCCACGTCGATGCATACAGCAGATGTTTTTTAAATATTATATTTATATTATAATATACCAAAACAATTTTTTTTAAATAGTTTCCCCGTGAGAAATGCGACCCTAGTTTATTTCCTTGCCGGTACATTCAAAGTCCCACGGACAAAAACCTCCCTATTTATAGTGGTCCTCTGGAGGATATTGTAGTATTCGAAGATAGAAACGCATGACGTCATTCATATGTTAGCTCTTCATTTAAACCTCATTCTAAGTTATTATAAAGACCATTCATTATTTTTTCATTTGCGGTGTTGCCACCCCCTGTTGAAAATACGATACGATAACCAAATTCGCAGAAATTGTGCCATTTTCGAAGCGCTGTAAAGGCTATAAATAAAGTACTAGTGAGTTATGAAGAAAAACGAACACGTGGATGAAAAGAAGATGTAGTGAGAAAGTTCGAAAAATATATGCTAAGGTGGGTTCACTAATGTTTCACTGAAATACGTTTGGCCGAATGAGTCGTTTGGCAACTGTTTCATTTCCTAACCCGCTTATATTTCTGTAACTGTAAATATTTCAGATTTTTTTTTAAAATAGCTAACCTAACCTAACCTATAGTCTACACAATGGTACAAAAATAAATCCTGAAATATTCACAGTTACAGAAATATATGCGGGTTGGGAAATGAAACAGTTGCCAAACGACTCAATCGGCCAAACGTATTTCGGTCAAATGAACGGACCCCGCTAAGGTGGTATAGTTCAGGTAACATGATTTGCCCGTCTTTTATCTACTTTACGATCTTTTTTCTGCGTTAAGATTTACAGGACCTAACCTTAACCTGAACCTTTCAACCAATGGCGCTGTTTGAAGAACGAGGGCAGTGTTACGATTACCTTTTGTTCAATACACCCATGGTCATAAAAACGGGTCAGAGTGCATACTAAAGAGGCTATTTCGAAGCCTTAGTTCCTCGCCAGGGGATCCTTTTAGTGAAGTCTGATGATGGATACCCTGAGCATCGATACTACCATAGTGCCTAGGATACCCAACTGATTGAATCTGCGGCTAACGCCGGAATTGTGCATGTTCAGAAGAACATCTAAATGTCAATAAAATGTAAGGAAATCCAATGCTGACCCTAACTCTGTCGCCGTGGTGTTAACTGATTGTGCGATAAGTTAGGTATTTTGAGAACTTTTGAGCTCCTCTATTGAACCTCGGAGTATCCGCCATTAAACCTCGCTCAAAGCAACCCCTGGCGAGGAACCAACGCATCGCCTCGTTTGTACGAAAAACGCACTTTGACAGGTATTTTTGCCCCTGAGTGTATTAGCAAAAAGATCTTTGTGAAGATTACAAGCGGCCAATATTTACTGAACTTTGTGGTAATTTACAGACTATAAACTATACACCGTGGGAACGAGTAACCCGACAAATTTTAAACATCGATTCTACAGCCAATTTGTAGTATATAATGTGATATAACATGTAGTCCAATAAAGCATAATTTCCAAGATATTTATTATTAAAAAAAATATTCCATAGTTAATTTAATTTGAACTTTGTCACCTATACCTAAAGCATTATTTACTAAGAAATTGATTAAATTAATTTACGTTGTACGTTGATGACATTGCTATTTACAAGATGAATCTTTCTTAGAAAATATTGCTTTACGTTAAGATGACAGTTTAAATTCAATAAATTATGTTTTTTTTTTTAATAATTAAAAACTCTGAAATTATGCGTTATGGGGCTACATGTTATATCACATTATATACTACAAATTGGCTCTAGAATCGATGTTTGAAATTGGTCGGGTTACTCGTTCCCACGGTGTATAGTCCATAGTCTGTAAATGACCACAAAGTTCAGGAAATATTGGCCGCTTGTAATCTTCACAAAGATCTTTTTGCTAATACACTCAGGGGCAAAAATACCTGTCAAAGTGCGTTTTTCGTAGAAACGAGGCGATTGGCTCTAGAATCGATGGTTAAAATTTGTCGGGTTACTCGTTCCCGCGGTGTATAACGTTTGATATTTGGTCGGGGTATCGCGGACATGGTTCTGCATAACCCTTATAGCCTCCTGAGGTTCCTTGTACTAAAAATAGTACATAATACGGATATTGAAATAAAGATCTAGTGCAAAAGAAGTAACGTGGAATTTCTTTTATTTTTGTTACTACTGATCAAATTAGAAAATTGACTTTATTCCATTCACAATAGATTCATATTCCATTGACAAATTTCGTTGTATGGTGGGCCTTAGGATGTTACTTTTCCAGTTCATCGATACTGACATTCAGATGGACAGTAGAAAAGTTATCAAGATAACATTATCATTTAAAAAATTGTTGTCATGTAGTAAGATCCAGTTGTATGATAAAATACTATTCTGGGCCCGTGTCCCGATCGCCTTTATCGCGGTGGACAAAGCATCTGTCACTCTCGGACTTACACTTGTGAGTGTATGTGTTTTTTTTTTCATGCATCTCTATCCGCCTAATTAGAATTGACATGATTCCTACTCACCATTACCGCAATACTTGAACAGCACCGCTAGGCTCTCCATACAGCGCACGACCGCATCGTACGAGCGGCGGTCGCGTTCGCTGAGGGCCTGTATGCAGGGCGGATGGTAGGGCTGTGAAGGGGGCGGGTAACCAACAAGTTGGAGTAAAGCCGTGTTGATTACTAACTCTTCCGGCTCCACCTCGATTACAGTCTGTGGAAGAAGATGGAGGAGATATATGAACACTTATTTACTAAGCATCTGGACATTCCTGGACGCAACGGGCCTTTGCGGTGAGCTTTAAACAAAGGGCTGCCACAAATGATCAGCAACGGTCGAAGTGGCACAGAAGCAGGGGCGGATCTACTTAAAGGCTTTTTGGGCTGCAGCCCAGGGCCCCGTGTATACAGAGGGCCCCCAATCTGAACTGAAAACAATAGACAATATTGTCAATAATAAAAATTATCTAGAATTAAAAATAAACCGATCATAAGGTTGGCAACACTGCGATCAATAAACCCGTGCGTTCGATCTATCAAACGGAACGGGGAATTCCCCGTCGCTTGTTTTCGGTCGGTGTATTCCGTGTATTTTCTATTACTGGAGACTACCGCTCTTTCTCCAGGATGTAGAAAACAAATACAGGACAACAATGTCGAAGTATCGACTAAATTATTTATCAGTTCTTTCCATAAATTGCGATTTAACAAAGGACAGTGCGAAGACCAAATAAAAGAATTTGCAGCACAAAAATGCAGAAAGGTTGATTTATAATTTATATAACATAACATGACCATTCATAACCTGAAGTTTTACTTTGCAATAAAAAATGTTTTAATAAATAAATAAAATATTTTGTTGTCCTATTTTCTTCCTGTACTTAACATATATATACCTACATACATCACAACAGAAAACAGTTTTTTGACAAAATGGCAATTGGTTGAGTAATTAGGTAGGGCCCCTAAGCAGTATTAGCTAGTGTTCCATAGGACTCGAGCCTTTTTAGCCCGAGTTTTAAAGCTCCGGAGGTCTTTTTAAAGCTGGCTTAATGGAATGGGTTTCAAAGAGCTAGTGATTATAATAAGGCCTTAGTCTTAAAAAACGCTTTAGCCTTTTTTTAAGGTTGTAGCCGCTGACCTGAGCCGAGCTGAGCCTTATAAAATGCTTAACTTTTATGAATGCAGTCGCAGTTCAAACAATTGAGGACCGTATGCAATTTAAATTAAGAGTGAAGTGTCCATTTCTGGTGCCAGTCAGCAAAAAGTGTCCATCATTGGTGCCGTCACCCTAATAAAGTTATCAGAAGTTGTCATCAATAGAATACTAAATAAAAATTTACCAAACAATCATTCATATATAAATTTACCAATTTCCATTCCATCCGTCTAAACAATATTTAACTTAACTAGCCTCTGCCGGCGACTTCATCCGCGTAGATTTCAATTATAGTTATTCCCTCAGGAACTTGAAAAAAATCCGGAATAAAAACTATCCTGTGCCGAGTTTTATCCCGTTCCGTTCAGTGGTTGAAGCATTATTGAGTAACAAACATCCAAACTTTCTCATTTATAATATTACTACTTACCCGCGACTTCGCCCGCGTAAATTATGACTATCGTTATTCCCTCGAGTTAATCCAAGGTATAAGCTATCTCCATTCCAAATTTCATTCAAATCAGTCCAGCCCTTGCAGAGTGAAGAAGTAACAAATTAACACTCATATTCGCATTTATAATATTATAGTAGGATAATAAGAAGTAAGATAAGTTATGCCAAATATGTTTCAGGCAGTAAAAAATATTCCAAATACCCTATTTAAAATTGTAAATGCCGACCTGTTTTAAAATCATTGAGGTTAGACTGAAAATATCTGAGACATGGCGCGTTTGTTGCTTTACCAAACATATACTTGACTTTTGTTCTCACGACCGTAGCTGTGTCAATGGTCGTACCTGATCGAAAGGGCATTGTTTCTTATGCAGATGCTTCAGGCAGTGCCGACACAGCGTATGCCCGCACCCAAGACTGACGGGGCTGCG
Organism: Acleris emargana; assembly: GCA_927399475.2. NCBI lineage: Eukaryota > Metazoa > Arthropoda > Insecta > Lepidoptera > Tortricidae > Acleris > Acleris emargana. The sequence goes on along the minus strand of OV656835.1, from coordinate 7,187,246 downwards.
CGGCGGAGCCCCGAACTCGCGCCGGCAGACCGGACAGTTTTTGTAGTCCGACCATTGCGGTGCCTGGATTGGCATTCTGGAACAAAAGACTGTTTGTTACAGAGCACTAGAGGCGGCAGGCCAAATGTACCGGTACATAAGGAGAACTCTCTAATTTTAGTAAATTGATTTTTTTCAACGTCGGCAATATGAAGTGAATTTATTAGCGCTTCGGAGCGCCGGTGGATAACGGATTCGACTGTAGCTATGTACCACAGCCTAACAGCTCCCAGAAATGTCCCATCTCAGTTACTGGTTGCGAAGCCAGAGCTGGTCTTCCGCTGGGATCATTAAGTGGCCTCAAGTCAGTCACATTCTCGGATTCACATTTTCAACTCGGCGGACGAATTATAAAACGGCGAGTTTAAGTTGCCCAGTCACAGCCTACAAACATCTTTTTCGTGTGTGCATTCTCAATCATGCTTTAAACGCGCTCGTATGACACTTGCTCGATGATGATTGAGCCTTCATTAGGAGACACACGACAAAGAAATAAAATAATATTTTTTTATCAAAGCTACTCTATACCTCATCCACGATAACGAGCTAATATAGCGGCCTCTCTTTCACAATTTTGTATGCAGATGAAAAGGACAGAAAAGGGCAGTGGGCGTAAACAATTGCACCTCGCTGTCCGGCTCGGCTTACATGCCGTCGCTTGGAATATATTCATTAATTATATTTTATATTTATATTCATTATTTTCTTAACGTTTAAAGCAGTGGTTTAGTTTCGACGGTTGTGCTGTTAACATGTTTTGTAAATAAACAACCTTTAATTGACTTAAGATATGCAGTTGGAAATATACCCGGTCAAGCAAGATTTGCTTGGTCGTCTATAGTTAGCCTCGTAAGTCCTGGCGTACTTGTACAAGTGCAGATTGAATTCGAGTTTTATACTAATAAAAATAAAAGAAGTCCAGTAAACAAGCCGAGTCGCAATGTAGGCAGAAGATAATCCAGTAAACGGGCCGAGTAACAGAAAAACAATAGGTACACAAACAAAGGAGAGCAATTAGGAGCGGCCGCACGGTACAATAGACAGAGTAGACTGGTCATGTAAACCCACCCTTTGCACGTGCATCGCCCTTATCGCTGACCAATCACGTGCAACCTGAGTTTTCTAGTATTAGCTCGTTATCGTGGATGAGGTATAGTTAAGTAAGGCAAACGCGTATCGGCAACCTGGGACGCCATCGGACACGTCGCGTGCGTTGGAACTCCATCCACGACCATTTCAACAGTTTCATTACGCCGCCGACAACACGCCGCCGATTGCGGAGACGGCGGAGCCCGAACTGGATCAGGGGGCCGATTTTTGACTTTCGAGCGCTCGAAAGTTTCACTCGGAAGTGACCAAAATCTGTAAAACCGTATTTTTGAAATTACGACCGATAGAAAATTTAAAGACGAGTGGTGTGAATTGAAATCGAATGGTGTGGACCATTTGATTTCAATTCTACCGCTCGTATTTTAAAAAACGGTTTCACAGATTTTGCACACTTCAGAGTGACACTTTCGAGCGCTCGAAAGTCAAAAATCGGCCCCCAGGCTTATCAACTGGCGTGGGCGGAGGATAGACCCGTAAGGCCAAAGAACGGCGGCACGACGAACGAGGCGTTAGGCGGCGCGTTAATGGAGGCGACAAGCGGAATCCCATTAACCTTTTGAACGACACAGACGGCTCTGGCCGTCAACTGGTGCAGGTTTAAACTTTGTTTTGTATCAATAAAGTGTAATTTGCATTGCGTGGCAACCATATCTGGCGTGTGAGCCGTGTTAGTGACACCTTTCGTATCCAACGTAAGGCGATCAAAAGGTTTACGCCGAGACATGAACGAAGAGGGCTATGCTCAAAATCTCTTTGCGCGATCGAATCAGAAAAAAGATCCACAAGAGAACCAAAGTCACCGACATAGCTCTAACAATCTCAGCACAGATCGCTGATGGAGTCGAAGACTTCTCGAGTGGCGTTCGCGTACCGGAAGACGCAGCGTGCGTGGATCTCCAACAAGGTGGCCGAACGACGTGGCTAAGGTTGTAGGAAGCCGATGGATACAAGCGGTGCAGGCCCGGGTCCCTAGCAAATTACGGGGATGGCCTTTGCCAGCAGTGGACGTCTTTCCTCTGAAATGATAAAGAGGACGGTGTCCGCAGCTACTCGTGTGACACTATACGCGGCGACACATGGTCAGACTTAAAAGGCCACATAGGATAAAGTAGGTAGAGTTGCGCGATCTGAATCTCAATAACCATACCGCCTGTGTGTCTGTTCTTTGGATATATTAAACTCCGTCATATTTCCTTGAGGCTGGCAAACGTTGAAAACACGATTAGAAACAAAATCCTCGATAGTTTTACTAACATGACACCTTTTTAGCAAATTCTTGGTTGAATCTTCGAAATCCTAAGATCTAAAGATCCTAAGATCGGAGAAATTAGATCTATAAGATATCATATGTCGCCGATAAAACACGTCGTAATTCTGTTTCAGGCTGTATCAGCTTCGCTATCGCGCCTCAAATTAAATTTATCCCGAAATTATTGATTAGTTATTTATTAAATTAAATTAAATTCATTTATTTCGAGTAACTGGGACTCATGATTATGTACACAATATCATAAACAATCATACAAAGTAAAAATAAAGTAGATTAAAACCAGATAATACAGAGGAGAATACTTACAACAAAATGCCAAAATTATAAACAAAAAATTAAATAGAATAACCGTGTGGAATAATACATTATTAAATTAAACTACAATACAATGTTTTGGTGGGTGATATTTCTGGCACAGCAGTGTCGTATATAGGGGCAATCTAGCCTGTCGGCAATCATCTCCAGGAGACGGTGTTAGCGCTGGCGCATGGTCGCGTGGAAGCAGAGCGCGCGCCGCCCTAAAGGCGTTATTGAACTGTATACGGAGGGCATTGTACGACTTTTGAGTGTAGTTTTCCCACAAACTGCACGTGTACAATGATGTACAGTAAGCTTTAAAAAGCATAACTTTAACTTCGGTAAAACAACGCGCGAACCTTCGGGCGCTCATATAGGCTCTCACGCACAAAGCCCTCCGCTCCCGCTCGATATCGGCATCGTCTTTGAGGTCGAACGTGACAATATGACCCAGGTACTTGAACTGTGTCACCCTTACTAGTGGCGTGCCATTCAAACGGATGGGTGGAACGCTAAACGGTCGTTTGCCGCCGGCCTCAAAAACCATGAGCTGACTTTTGGATTCGTTATATCTTAAACCGTGACCACAGGCGTACTCCTCACAGATCTGTAGCAGCTTTCTTAGGCCACAGACCGACGCACTCAGCAGCACCATGTCGTCTGCGTAACTCAGATTATTGATACAAACTCCGTCTACATGGCAGCCGAGATGCCGGCTACTGAGCGCGACGATCAGTGCGTTGATGTAGAGGTTAAAGAGTGTCGGAGAGTTCAATCCCCCTTGCCTCAATTGCCTTGCCTCAATATTTATACCCCCCCTGACTTGCTAAGATCAGGTCGATCGGATTACAGGTTAATTTTATCGCAATACGAAATACGAAAATTGTTAAAATCGCACGGAATCTCTTTCTTTATAAAGCTTCAATCAAATTGGGCTTATCAGTATATATTTTTTATAATTAAGCTGATATAATTCAGCTTTCGTTACCAATTATATAAAAACACGGGCCAATTGAGACGAATTCGCACACGAAGGATTCTGTGCCGTTTAATATTAAAATGCTTTATTTTAACGACAAACCAACAAACAACAGTAGTCTCCCCATTACGGTTCTTGAGATACAACCCGCTAACAGACAGACGGCCGGACAGCGGAGGGTTAGAACCTAATAGAGTTCCGTACCTCATAAGTAAACATCGGTATCAACGTTCAATTTTCATGGCACCCGGTAAGGGCAGCAAAAAAAGAAATACATTCGAATATTTAATTAATAATAACTTTTTCTTTTCTTTTACTTTAAATTAATTGTGCTGCAGCTAACTGTACCTATATTTATGCTGTATTTATACTTAAAGAGGTTTTTATTCTTAATAATGTCATAGAACCTTAATACTCATTTTTCATTCGAAAAATAATATATGCTAAATAGAAAACAAAAGTCAATTTAACCGTCATACCAAATAAATATTGGTCAGTGAGTGTGGAAAGGCCATTCATTCATATCAAATGGGCAGTTTAGTGGCTAACTAACATTAGTTGATGTGTAGATCCCGGACTTTAGTCGCAATGACGCCACAATAGGGTAGTTTAGTAAATGGAACGGTGTTAATTAACACGACAACCACAGCTACGGAAAAGTGCTGTCAAAAAATTCTCTGACATTTTAATCATTATTTTTTCAAGGAATTAAATATTTAAAAAAATCAGAGTTATACTCCTACCCATCCTTTGTAGCTATGATTTGGTTTGATTGCTCTACCTTATATAGTTCAGGAGAAAAACGACTTTGAAAAATGTGTCCATAAAATGACGTTTTTGACTTTTTGTATCTCGGTGACGGTTCAAGATAGGGGGCTGAAAGTTAGGGTGTTTCTATATTATGAGATAGCCAACAAATGACATTATAAAAATCCGATATTCGTCACAGGGGCCACTTCTCCTTCCTTAGCCTGCTAGACCCTTTTAGTTGTCTATTCTAACCTTTAAAACATTTTTAGATACCTGTTTTATCTAAACATAATAATGGTTAAAAATACTAAGTGTATTTGTTTGTATTTGTTTATTTGCCGACCATACTTTGCCATGAAATTTGAACGTTGATACCGATGTATACTCATAAGCAGACCTAGGAATATACGGGGCAAAATTAAATGACAGCTGGGGATTGCCTTTATCGATAAACTCAATTATCGATGTTTTTCCCATATACTAGTGATCGAAGTTTTGTTTGTAAAAATATATTTTTATTGAAAGTATGAAAATAAAACTAAATAGCAACATAATTCTGCTTATTGTTTATTTTATAAGGATTTTTGAACCTTCACTCATAATCATCATATTTTTTTCCCTAAATGTGTATTTCAGAGTTACTGTCCCATTTACTGTTAAAATTGTAATAATAATAATATACATTTATTGTTAAAGTAAACGATAAGAATTTGTTAAAAAAATTCGGGCGTTAATTTTCTCTGTCTCGACTGATGAATCCATTTTAGATGGCTAAAAGACTTGAATTCCTGTGGTAGGAGCAAAACAAAATAAAAAAATACCTACTTACAAAAAATGCTGGGGGTGATCACTAGTATATGGGAAAAGCATCGATAATTGAGTTTATCGATAAAGGTAATCCCTAGCTGTCATTTAATTTTGCCCCGTATAATCCTAGGTCTGCTCATAAGGCCCACGTCAAATTTCGTTAGTTCGAAAAAGAATCTTGTGTCGGTCAACTAAAGTCAAAAGTCACTTTGACAAATGTCCTAAATTTAGGACGTTGGGTCTTACGAGGTTAATCCTTGGAACGCCAAGAACACCTAAGGTGTCGTGCCTACCACGCCATCGACGCTAATAGTTGTCACAGATACAATGCAAAATAGACCCGAGCATTTGTGACGTAAGGTTGACATTATCTGTGGTTTTCAGCTGTCATTGTCGTGTGAAGACTTGTATCCAGTCAAAGGCGGCTAGGGGCCATTTGCAACGTTAAAAGATGGCGGACGTGTAATTTGTTTTAGACTTTAATTTTTGGGTAATTAGGTGTTCAAAGTTCTTTTCTGATAGTGATTTGTACTTTTTATGCCTTTGTGTCGCACAGCGATTGAAGACTTGGACTTATTTCGTGTATCTGGCATCTTTCTTCTCGTTTCAAGTGGACTCGCAGTGGTGCAGAGGTTAAAACTATCTTGACCTCTGACCTACAAATCACCGTACAACGTTGCCCCCAATCTTCCTAGAGAAGATTGGATTGTGTTTTATTGCTATATTGATTTATACTCATATAAACCTTGACACTGGCGAAATCACTTCACGTGGAAACGCCATAATATCCCTGCGGTAGTAGCTGTTCAAGTCGCCGCGGAAGCAAAAAAAAAAAAAAAAGGCGGCTAAAAGGTTAAAAAAAACTCCAGGCTTTCATTCTATTCAGTAAAAACCATATCGTCATTGACCTGATTTTTAAATCGGCCGCCATTCGTTTTAAGTAAATAGAAGCATAAAAAAGTTTTGTTCAAATGAAATATGTACTTTTTAAGAATCAAAATAACTGAGAACGATGTATTCCAAAGGTAAACTCTCTTTACTTTTAACTAAATCACTGTTTATTAATTACTAGCGGCCCGCCAGCGGCTTCGCCCCGCTGCGAATTTCTGACTTTCCCGGTGGATTTTTCAATTATTTTCTTTCATAAAAACGTGGTCCTGACATTGACAAACACAACAAAAAAGAAATCAGCCAAATCGGTTCAAGAGTTTTCGAGTTTTGCGCTTAGCAACACATTTAGCAATACATTTTTATTATACACTAGCGGCCCGCCAGCGGCTTCGCCCCGCTGCAAATTTCTGACTTTCCCGGTGCATTTTTCAATTATTTTCTTCCATACAAACCTTATCCTGACAATGACGAACACAACAAAAAAGAAATCAGCCAAATCGATTCAGCCGTTCTTGAGTTTTGCGCTTAGCAACACATTTAGCGATTCATTTTTATTATATAGATATAGATTATCCTTTTCCAATACGCGACCCTTTTCAAAGAACTTGTGACCCCTGGGTGCGTAATTAGAATAATGGAAGACCCAAGGGCCGGTTCAGACGGGCAGCATTTGAACTACAAAATTGCTCGCGGACTGCGCAGTTGATTTGCAGTTTTTGATGCATTTACGTCGACTGCATCAGAACTGCTCTCGAACTGCCATTCTGCAGTTCAATTGCTGCCCTTTTGGAACGACCCCAACCTAAAGCCCATGGTTTTTAATTTTACCTACCCAGAATGAATATTACATTATTTTTAACAAAACCAAACATTTAGGAAATAATTAACTTTAAAGCACACCCGCTACAGCCTAATCTAAAAATACTAGTAATCTGGAAAATGTCTTAAACTAAGCACATTATTACGACTTTAACAGGAAACTTCGCAAAAAAGTAGACTTTATCGGTACTGGAGGAGAATAAAATATAAACGATCAGTAAAAATAAATATAAAACAAACTAATACTTATATTTTCTGGTTGGTTTTTTCGGTGGCGGCTCCGGAGCCCTACCAGCACGGCTCCTCTTGCTTCTGACCCTCTTTGATCTGGACATTGTTTTCAAGTCTACGACTTTTCTGAACACCAATACGACAATCACACATAACGCATCCAACAGGAACAAATATTCGTGCTTGAAACGCGAATATTTGCACCTACTGATAATCCGTCAGGCTCCTAGGCCTTATCACTGCAAACTTGAGTTACTAACAAATATATCTGATCTTGTATTCATATCCCAAGATAATTGATTGTATGTTTTCACCCTACTTGACCCGTCATTCGAAGACCGAGAAATTATGGGTATAATATTATCACAAAACCTGCAGTTTCCCAATAGATAGCTATCGGTAACGCGCCAGCCTTGTAACTGCACACTTCTGTGTAAACATGTACTAGATGTCAATCAGATCGCACATTCAATCTCAACTGCGACATGTTTTTATTGAATTCACAATTGGTACCTACTGCCAACGCACGTTCCTACAGTAAGTGAAATTGAAAGACGTACCTTTTATGTCTTATTCCCATTAGGGTAAGAGCGAAGAAGGTGCGTCTTTTAGTTTTTCTTGATGTACACTTAAGAGCGTCAGTAGTGCCACAGTATATAGCGTGAAACGCACAGAGCGCGGGCGCAGGTCGGGCGCCGAGCATGTCGTTTTCGTAGCGGGAGCCGCGCTGGTTGTTGCGTTTACACCCAGGGCCCCGCGCGGCTGAGCTCGAGTTTAACGCAGGTAATCGAGGCGGGCCATCGGGATCGGATAGAAATCGCGAGTATATGTATAGAAGACGGAAGGATTGTTTAGTTGAAACTGCAGGCGTAGGTCAAAGCATCAAGTAGCTTGTAAATGGCGTACCTAGACATTTTGTAAGACACTGCCACCGTTACTTTAAGAGTACTGGCATCAACGAATTCGACAAATATACGATCAAATAGTACATTGTGTATTAAGGTCGGTAAGTAAGGAATTACGATCGAGGCTCTAGTAGAAGCCCGAAGTCTAAGACTGAGGGCTTTCTGAGTCGAGGTTCGTAATTCCCGTACCGCCCGTGAAACACACAATGTTTTTCATCACATTTGCGAGTAAATAAATACACAAGTCAGCACAACTATTATTACGAATAACTTGAACTTTTTTTAAGCGGATGGCTGGCGGACTCCACAGATTATACAAATGTTTCGTTCAGAAACGTTAAGGGCAAATACTTACGTAGGTATACATACAGCCCTGAAGGAGTGTAAAAAAAAAACGACATTTTGTTACAGAAAACTATTAAAATCGATTATTAAGAATATTAATTGAGTATTTAAGTAACATGTAGCGAGATTGCAATAAAATTCCTGTTTAAATAACATTTTAAGACAATTTTACAATTGCGTGTAAACTCTTTGCTTGAACTTGCATGACCTGTGTGCTGTGCTATAAATTAAAAATAAATTACTTACCGACCTTGGGTTTCATGGTAAGAAGAAAGGTCGAGGGTTTTATATGGGGCATTGCGGCCAAGTTAACCTGTATGTTTAGATACTGTTTACATGCAAGTGTGATGAAAAAAATCAAACCTTCCCGTTGAAAAAATCGTGACGTAATTATATAATTGTTTATTTTCTCTGCTTTTGATTTCAATCATCGATCAAAACCCTGTTTTTATGTGTAGGAACAAACAACTATGTTGACGGACACTTTCAACGATTTTTCCGTTAAGATCCATAGCAAAATCAATAAAAAAAGTCATAAATATTCACAACTCCTGCCCGGATGAGTTGCAGTAGTAGGCAAATAATATTCTACTTCTGTTTTTACTTTTTTTTTTAGTGGAAGGGTCGGATGAAGCCGCCCTAAGCGTACTTTTTTTAATCAAATCGGAGAAATACTGGAAAAGGGCCGAATCTTACGAGGGGAGGTCCAAAAGTTCGCGGAATGGAGGGGATGGGGGTGGGGATGACTATATTTTTTAGTATAGTACTAATGGCCAACTCATTAAGAGTATATATACCAACTTTCAGCCTGAAGAGCTCATTACTTTACAAAATATCGTCGAGCAAGCAAGTCAATCTGGAAAAATCCTGGAAGTATGGAGCAAATTGAGTATCGAGCCATCATCAAGTTCCTGACTAAGCAAGGAAAAACTCCTCAGACCATCATGAGTGAGATGTCAGTAGTTTACTGTGATCATTGCCCTGGAAAAACAATGATTTACAAATGGCACGGTCTTTTTAAAATTGGCAGAGAGTCCATTGAAGACGACCCTCGCCCAGGACGGCCTGTCGAGGTCACCACATCAGATACCGACGGAAAAGTTGAAAAATTAGTATTAGAAGATGCTCGCCTGAAGAAGAAACAGATTTCTGCATTAGTTGGAGTATCTGAAACCACTATTTTGCGGATTCTACATGAACACCTCGGCATGATTAAAGTGAGTGCAAGTTGGGTGCCGAGAATGCTTACGCCGCATCAGCGACAGCAGCGAATCGACGCGTGTAGCAGTTTTTTAGAACGGTGTGGAGAAGAAAGTACGTCGATTTTGAAGCGGATTGTTACTGGAGATGAAACTTGGGTTCATCATTTTGAACCTGACTCTAAACAGGAGTCGATGCAATGGCACAAGAAGGGTACCCCCCCACCTAAGAAATTTAAGGTGTCAGAATCGGCCGGAAAGTTGATGGCTACGATTTTCTGGGACTGCCAAGGAATTTTGATGATCGATTACAAAAGCAAAGATGTCACAATTACTGGAGAGTACTACTCTAGGCTACTGGAGCAGTTGCGGGAAGCTATCAAAGAAAAAAGGCGAGGAAAGCTGGCTAAGGGTGTGCTGTTACTTCAGGATAATGCTCCAGTTCACAAGAGTCGTATTGCGATGGCTGCCCTGAACAAATGTGGCTTCGAAGAATTGGTTCATCCCCCCTACAGCCCGAACCTGGCCCCCAGTGATTATTATTTATTCCCAAATTTGAAGAAAGAGTTGCGGGGAAGAAAATTTCACACCGATGATGAAGTAAAGGACGCAATTTTGGCTCATTTTGACAGCAAAGAAGAAAATTATTTTTATGTGGGTTTAGAAAAATTAATATCACGATCTAACAAATGTATTAACCTTAAGGGAGATTATATTGAAAAGGAAAAATAGTAACGTCTTTTTATTTAATTATTTAGCCCTCCATTCCGCGAACTTTTGGACCTCCCCTCGTAAGTACCCGAAACCGACGTGCGTGCATGACTCGATGTTGATGTCGAATGTTGAAGAAGCGAAATAAATTTGTCAAGATCGTAGCAAGTGGAAAGAAGTGGTCTCTGCCTAAATCAAAACTTTGATTTATATAGAATAATAATAAAAATAATGTATTCTAAACTATTGCAATTATTTGATGTACGAGCTTGAAGTATTCCCATTTCGGACGATAAAATCATAGTTAAAATCACGCACGACGATGATACTGATAACGGCCCCAACTTTTGTAAGAGTTCCTGTAGAGAGTTCAAATTTGCGTGACATATTGAACAGACTTCTAGCTTTAAATTCTGATACGAATGTATTCAAAGCAACTAAAGATCCGCTTGGACACCGGTCAATCTTGATGACTCATTAAATCGACTTTAAGATTTCACATGATTTTGCAGAAATACGAAAACACACCAAATCTCTTGCTTCATAAGTTGGAATTAAGTCATGTTGAGAAATATAATTTTGGTCTCTAAACATAAACAGAGATAGGATTTTTTATAATATTATACAAAAAAAGTTCTTTGGTAAACAAAGACTAACTTTCAAGCGATTTCAAAAAATGAAAATTACAGAAAAGTCATGCGTAATTTCATCGATGCCGGCTGTGAATGTTAAAAGATCGTATCGGGAATTGCGGAAACTAAGAAAAATGATTAATTGTTTTTCAAAATGTATATTAATTAAGCTTTTAATTTTTATACATATTGAAATTAAAAAATAAACATAAGTTAGTTTTATTTGCATCAACCTTAGTAACAGAACTTAGTAACCAACTAGGTAGATGTCGTTGTGTACGAGACTGAGATCTTTTTGGCATAAGTAAACGCTTTGGGCGATCAGTAACGACCACATAACAAGTATGACAACATTTGACACATAAGTAAGTAGATAATTTATCGTAAACAAAAATAAGCTATGTGGATGAATGATTGGAGTTGATTGGATATACTTTATTTACCCTAGTGCGTATGAAGTGTCGAGAATGTGGCAAAGCAGACACAATCCAACACGTCCTAGACTAGTACGGCATGCACGCATCACTGCGATTCCGCACATTCGGGGAGGACGAGTTGTCGACGGAAGCACTCAAAAGCATTAAAGGACGCACTTCTGTTTTGTAGGAAAACAAGATGAGATCCATGCTGGATGGGCGCATCGCCGGGAAACCTATGGCTCAACCAAGGGGACCGGGGCGGAGACTGATCGACCGCCCGTCTGTTTCGGACAAGCAATGTACATCGACGCAAGGACGCAACGCCAGCTCCCGAGTGGCAATAGGTAACAGCATACTTTACTAGTAGCTTAGGATGTCCATAGTTGTCGATCCGTGTTCGTAAGGTAGGTACATAGTTGGAACACCAGCGGCGGTCGAGTTTAAGAATGTGCTGGTATGTACGGGACGATACGTGTAGTGCACACTCCAGCCGAGAGAGAAGAGGCGTGGCGCGCTTCACCTCAGACCCAATGCATTCAATTTGCGCGCAGACTGTACACACTCGTACAGTCGGCCTTATTAGTAGCTGCACACTCTGATACCTTGTCTCTTCAACGTCTTGAGAGATTAGTGCAGTAGTTCAAACATGACAAAGTGGCAAAGACCTAAATTCTGGGGTATATAAAAGGAGTACATACGCGAATGAAGTATACTAGACTTAACCCTTTTTCACTTGACTTTTTCAGACTTATAGCTATATATTATATATATATTATAAGGTCGCGCATGATTTTTTTTTACATTGCGGGCTAAGGGAATCATTAGAACTTAGATTACTACATAGATCCTACAGGGCTGAAGTGCATCCGAAAGGGCTTTATGTGCACGAATAAACCGCCGGAAACGTTAATGGTGGCACTATTATCATTAATCGTACATTACTACAGACGCCGGGAAGTAGGTGGTTGCAGGCCGAGTTCATATAGACGGCCGAGCGAAGCGAGGTCGGATAGTTACGAGGCTGGCAACCCCTTTTCACGGCGAGGTATGTATAGTGCTTTTCTCATTTTACTCAAAAAACATTTGTGTAATAGGCATTAACGCGGATATTTTTGGTCCGAACCACACAGATACAAAAAAAAAACGATTTTCAGCTATTCAGCCTGTTCATAAAACCAGCTGTCATGGCCATATTAAAATTTAAAAAAAATACTTCCCGGCCTAGGCCTTCAATTTTGTATGAAATTCCTTTACAGTTCTCTCGAGTTGTTCCGTCGGGAACGTGGCACTTTGAAGCCTAAAATAACTAACATAACGCCGACATTACATAGCATGTTTGAGAAAAAGTATTATAACACGTCTAAGAGTCAAACTCTGAACTTTCCTTCAAGCCTGGGCGAAATGCAATTAATAAAATACTACTCTTCGCTTCGACCCCTATATAAACATAATAGCAATATATTCGTTAAACCCGAAAACTATTTGTTTTAAATGGTTCAAGTTCTGTTCGATGTTGCTTTTCAGAGTTATGTCATCATGCATACCTATCCAGTCGTTATGCACTTCATGTTACCAGCTAGTGATATTTTAAATTTGCCTCCATTTTTGTCAACATATGGAGATATCTCCATCTCATTCCCACTTATGCGCCCTCTCGTCGGTGACTACGAGTAATTCAGTTTACTGAGCTATTGCACTGCACGATCGATAATTAGAACCTACAAGTTTCAAGGACTTTGTTTCCAATCTGATTGATTTAAAATTCACTTTGCGTTTGACGTTAATTCACTTTGCGTTTGAAGCCTAGTTGGTCCTGGGTTCAAATCCCGGTAAGGGTGATTTATGTGATGAGCAGAGCCCGTAATTTTCATGCCGATGACATCATTTTGACGTCACGCTCCATATAGGGTGATCCCAAATAGTTTTATTGTAAATTATTAATCATTAGTCGTCAATAATTTTAATCATGTAAAAATGAATTCAAAAGTACTCTATTTATACGTGGAATAAATAATACCTACTTGATACCTGAAACGTAAATAAAACTATTTGATTTGTTTTTATACACACATTTTATTAAATGGTATTGTTAACAACACATTACAATAATTACGTAGAAAACAGAATTCCTCTCTAACGTAAAGCACGCCATCCTTCTTGCATTAATTTCCATGCAAAGAAAATCTAAGTCATCTTCAAAATCAAATAGTTTTATTTACGTTTCACGTATCAAGAGTTATTATTTACCCGACGTGTAAATAGAGTACTTTTGAAGTCATTTGTACATTATTAAAATGATTGACGACTAATGATTAATAATTTACAATAAAACTATTTGGGATCACCCTATATGGAGCGTGACGTCAAAATGATGTCATCGGCATGAAAATTACGGGCCCTGGTGATGAGTATGCATATTTGTTTATGAGTCTTAGACGGTTTCTATGTATTTCTCTTTACATATAAGTTAAGCGTTGTCAAGTTCAAGAACCTAGAGCTTGGTTTGGGACTAGATTGTATGTCTTTACCAATCACAGCACTGAAGGAGACCCGGGCCTTTGGAAAGCATACATGAAACCGAAGCAACCACGCAGAGCCTATTTAAACATGATTAATTTAGTAAAGTGAACCAACCGATTGTTCTCGAGTTTACACCATAGAAGTATGCTCCCACGATTATTATTATTATTAAATAGATGCATTAGAGATGGACTCCTTTTTTGACGTATTCCTGTTCAGAAGCATTCCTTGTTAGCAGTATTCTCATTTGGACAGATTCTGTTTTAACCATATATGAATGTATTACGTAATCATAAAATAATAATAAAACTTAAGTGGCAGTGGGCGGGGCACATCGCTCGCAGGACTGATGGCCGATGGGGTCAGAAGGTTCTTGAGTGGCGTCCGCGGACCGAGACACGAGATGAAGCTACCTACAACAAGATGGAGTGACGACCTTGTAAGGATCGCGGGAACGCGGTGGATGCAAAAAACACAGCAGTGGACGTCTTTAGGCTGACATGATGATGATGATGATGATGATGATGATGATGATGATGATGATGATGATGATGATGATGATGATGAATCATAAAATAATTGATGAATATTTATTAATTATATTGCACAATCAAAAATAGAATGCCTTGAAAGAGGCATCTGTCGAAAATTAGCCCAAATGGTAAGAATCAATAAAAATGTACGCATAGCAAACATCCAAGGCACTATGGAAATCAGAAATGATTTTTTTCTATGAAACACGAGTCACAAATACACTATCAGTCGAGTGCTGCTGTGATGGTTAGCCAGAAGGTGCTCTACAAAAACTTTTTTTTTAAATTATGGCTTTCACATCTTTTGCGATAGATGTATCTTGCCAACATCTGAGTAGACTTTGATCACGTGGAGAAAGTTGGGTTCGATAACATGGACAATTTGTGGGAGGGTCGGGTGGGAACCTAAAACAAGTAATGATAAAATAACATAAACAACACAGACACAGGACAATAACAAACAAGCATAAACATAAATGGGCAACAAGGAGATGGAACAACAAGATGAGTAGTAAAAGTAGTTATAATTATATATTATGTATGTGAACATATTTTACAAGGAGAGAGAGAAGGAGAACCTACAAAAGAAAAAAGAGACTGAAAATGAAGAGGTCCTGGGATATCTTTTAGGAGTATGTCATACAGGCAGGGACCGGAACCGCTTAGCGCGAAAGGGGTTTTCGATATGCTTTTTGATAGACTTGTTGTTACAAACCCCAAGGATGCGCTAAGCTTATCGTCAACTTAGCTCAACGAAAGGGCAACCAAACGAGACGGTTAATTCGACTAAGCGCTAAGCCTATCCCAATACCCTATTGTCTGTTACCTTATTCAAGCTTATTCGAACGGTTTCAGGCTGGTTTAACCTCTATGCGCAAGAGTTTAGTCTTATTATTGAATTACCTAACAATTGATAGGGTGGCGGCAAGCAGTAGCTGCTTAAGCGAGACGGCGAATTGAGCGAAAAAGAGAGAAGCGATCAAAGGGGTAATACCCAGTCAATGGTAAGCGCTTAAATATTAAACTACCGAAACCCTAATGAACCGGGTAAGCTCTATGGATGCGGTTAACTACATCAAAGAGGTTCGCCCTAACGTTAAGGTGACTCAATCATAGCTAAGCACATCGATTGGCTAACCGAATGATAGGCTAAGCCTATTGATAGGGTTAATGAAAAGAAGGGGTTTTCCGGTCCCTGCATACAGGGACTGGGGATATTTACTAAACTGCCCTCCTAAGCAAATAAGCAGTATCCCAAAATCAATAACCAAAGCAGTTTTAGTTCTCTTCTGTTAGTAATAAGGTTGATATTGCTACAGGAATTTTATCTCACATACTGCATGATGAAAAATGTGTGTCCTGGTGAACGGACATCCAAGCCACATTCACAAAGAGCGTGATTATGGATTTAAATTTTGGCCAAAAAGACAGGGGTGCACACATGACCGAGTCGGAGTCAGCATGTGGTAAATTTTGAGCGCTTGTTAAGCTTTTGGTAGCGGAAGAACTAAGGTTAATGGGGAATTTTTGGCTATATGTCCTCATAGTATCGGCCCTTAATTTAACAAGAACTATCACATATTTTTTACAACGACTTTCTGACATCTGATCGAGCTATCATTAGATCCACTTCCAAGCCTTTAACTTCCCCATTTAAGTAAAATAATCTTTATTTCGAGGAAAAGAGGCAGTTTAATTTTAGTTTTAAATTGATTGGCGGTAACTGCTTGTAAACTTGTTCCTTGTTCCTCTTCCCCCCGGACCACCGCAAGGTGCACACGAACTCCATAATTCCGCGCAGATTTGTTTAAATCAAATAAATAATATTTTACATAAAATTAAATTACTAAAGAAAATAGGAGTGCATAAACTAAGGCTGTAAAGTTCAAGAGAAGAATTGATACATCCTCGAGGCCTGAATCCCTAGTACCGGGCAAGCGTGAGTTCATTCAAGTTTATAGATGTGTGTGTGCCAACCAATCACTTCAACGCCGTTATCTTTACCACGCGTCACCTATGCTACGATTGGCCGAGCGCAGCTTATCTCTGCGTTGACGTCACTCTCTATTCGGCGCGCAAACTGGCTAATTAGCCTCTGAAGCTTATAGCACCCTAGTACAAATGGATCCATTGGGCGACCGGTCGGCTTCGGAGGCCGATTTATACAGACTTGACAACACTACGCCACCGAATACTTATGCATCTAGGCCTAAAAGAAAGAGAGAGGACGAAATTGTATCTGACCTATCGTTATTTAAAGAGGAAATTCGATCCATGATCTCGTCGATGATGGCAACACAACTTGGTGAAATTATGAAAAATTCGGATACATTGAAAGAGATTCAACAAACGAATAGGAGCATTGAGGATTCAGTGTCATTCCTGTCCTCAAAATACGATGAGTTCCAGAATAAAATATGTAACCTAGAAAGCCAAATCACAGAGGACAAGCGGTACATTCAAAACTTAGAGTACAAAATTGAAGATCTACAGCGGGAATCTCGCAAAACGAACCTGGAAATTAAAAATGTCCCTAAACAACCCAAAGAATCCAAGGAAGACCTGGTGAATTTAGTGATCGGTTTGTCTAAAACGATTGCTTGTCCATTAAACAAAACGGACATTAAAGACGTTTACAGGATGCGCCCAAAGCAAAATGGACATAACAACACCCCAGTTATAATTGAACTGACATCCACCATACTAAAAAACGACTTGTTAAAAATGTGTAAGGCGCATAACATTAGACATAAAAGAAATCTACGATCTACTGACCTTGGATTGCATACCGCTGAAAACGCTACAATCTTTGTAGCAGAACAGTTGACTGCAAGGGCGTCAAGGCTGCACTTCCTGGCAAGGGAGCTGAAAAAAAAGGAGCTCTACAAGTATTGTTGGACCAGCTATGGACGTGTTTACCTGCGAAAGAATGACAACTCCCAGATCATAACTGTAAATAGTGAAGATCAAATCGTGCGCCTGGGCAAGGAGGACCCCTGCGCCACCTCAAATACCAACTCGCGAAACACCGCACCGGCCATGGAGCATTCGAGGGTGGCGCCAGGAACCTCTGCTATTGCACCCTTGATCCAAAAAAAGTGACTATGCCCGGAAACACTTATCGGTAACGTTACAAAAACTTTAAACACACTTACCTCTGCATGTTTTCCTAGTAGCGGCAAACTCGAGCCCAATGAGTTACAGGTACAAAAAATAAAATTAAGCTTAATGTGTATGTTCGGTAAACTATCCTGCAATGTATGCATCCCTGGTAATGATATGCAAACCCTTTTATTGGATATACTAGCTGTACTTGTACTCCTAAAGTTACACAATTGCTTTAACTGGCACGAGCTATGCGCTCCTGGTAGTAGGACTCTCTGTAGTCAAATACTTTTAAGTCAAATTTTGATGATTGTTATTACCAATTATTTCTCTAGTACTAGTTATTACGCAATTACATTACTCGTGTTCTTTATTCTTAAGGTAACCACAAACTCACACACTTACACTCATAAACACACACACATGTCCAAATTAAATATACATAAACATATTATGTGCATCCAATACACTCACATGAACTATAATAATACTAACACCAGTACCTACTTAACATTAACCCTCTATCTTATATCAAACCTGTATGAAACCCTTATGTCAGTTTCGCTCCCACTACCTCTAATCAACTACTTTATAAATACATATCTATATCTATATTTACTTTGTACGTACCCTCCCTCTATCACCCTGATTTTATTTTTCACAATTCAAAATGAATAGTGATGTAAATACTTTAAATGAAATCGATGATACTGAACCGGCACTTTCCATAAAATGTGATATTCAGGATCTCAAATATAACATACTTAACATCGAAAAAAAGTTAACCATTATGTCGCAAAACATAAGGAGCATCTATTGTAATTTTGACAACTTTCAAATTACACTGTCACAATTAGATTTCAACATTGATGTCATAATATTGACGGAATGTAGATTAAACAACAATAAACCAATTCCCTGTATTCCTAACTATACGTCAATATCAACTCAACATAACCTAAACCAGAACGATGGGGTTGTGGTCTACGTTAACAACCATTTAAAAGCCAATATTGGAGAGATTAAAATTGACCATGCTTCAGGTATTTGCATTAGGATAGACAATATCATAATTATTGGCATCTACAGGTCCCCGTCAAACTCAAATGCAGTTACATTCATCAATTCCCTTAATAATTACTTAGAAACTGTTAAATCCTATAAAACTATAATAATAACCGGTGATATTAACATTAATCTCATTCCCCGTCAACAAGAACCATCACAAGAATGCTTAAATAGGCACCAATACCTAACTATGCTCTCTACATACGGCCTACTACCTGCTCATTCTTTACCCACAAGGTTTAATAGTTGTTTAGACCACTTTATGATTAAACTTCAAAACAATAAACTATCAGCCTTTGTTGCTGTACTTAACACGTCATTGACGGATCACAGCACCATATTTCTATCCTTAACGGGGTGTAAAGCGGTTGAAACAACTCCCAAAACTTACGTCACATATGACTATAAAAAAGCTTTTACTGTCTTACAAGACAAACATATAGAAACTCTTCTTTTTAGTAATGACCCACAATTTGTCGTTGAACAGCTAATGCGTAAACTTCAAGATTCATTATTTTCAAGTAAGAATACAAAGCATATTCCTAAAAGCCGTAGAAATATAAAGCCATGGATTAGTCCGGGCATCCTAAGATGTATTAAAAACAGGAATAAAATGCAATTAAGCCTTCGCTCTGACCCGGAAAACGCGATCCTGAAAATAACATTTGTTAGATACCGTAACTACTGTAATAAACTTATAAAAAAATTGAAGCGAAACTATGAACGAAATAAACTAGCTAGTTCGATGAAAAACTCTAAAGCCCTTTGGAATGCTATAAAATCAATAACTCACTACAAAAGGAATAAAACTACTAATACTGAATTATTAAACTGTAAACCAACTCCATATGAAGCGGTCAATCATGTAAATGACTTCTTTGCAAGCGTCGGGAAAAATTTAGCGGAAGACATCATAGCCAAAAATTCAATGTCCTCATTAAATGCATCTGCTGATCGAGTACAGTCAAATCCTTCGTCTTTTGTCCTCACCGATACAGACCCTATAGAAGTGGATAAAATACTAATGAGCCTGAAGACTGAGAGTGCCCCAGGATCAGACAACATCCCTACTAAATTTCTCAAACTTGCTAGACCTCTTGTAGTCCCAGTAATTAATCATCTAGCCAATCTATGTTTCACAAATGGGGTATTCCCTTCCGTGCTTAAGCAATCCATAGTCACCCCTGTGTACAAGAGTGGAAGGAAGGACGATGCCAACAACTACCGACCTATATCCGTGCTGCCGGCAATTTCTAAAATTTTGGAAAAAATTATAAATAACAGGTTAATTTCATACTTAAATAAATTTAAAATTCTATCCAACTCACAATTTGGCTTCAGACAGGGAAAGTCTACGGAAGACGCTGTACTCGCACTAACTTCATTAATAACTGATCAAGTCGACAAAGGTGATAAAAGTTTGGCAGTCTTCTTGGACCTCAAGAAAGCTTTTGACACTGTCTCTCCTTCCATTCTTGTACAAAAACTGGAATATATCGGTATAAGGGGGAAGCCGTTATCTTTGCTGTGTGACTACCTGTGCTATCGAGGTCAGCGAGTTAAAATTGATAGTTATGTAAGTCGTGGGTCAGATATCTCATTTGGTGTTCCTCAGGGTAGTGTGCTTGGGCCCACTTTGTTTTTGATTTACATTAACGACTTGACCAATATGAAAGTTGAAGCGGGCAACGTGTTTTCTTATGCAGATGATACGGTTATTGTGTTTAATGGTAAATCTTGGAACTCGGTTTTTAGTTACGCTGAAGCTGGTCTGGGTCATGTGAACAAATGGCTTAAATCTAATTTACTTACTCTAAATACCACAAAAACCAATTATATTTGTTTCACAAAAAATATAAGTACCCAACCATCCTGTAATCTCAACCTAAAAATACACACCTGTAATCAGGATACTTCGTTCCCTTGTATTTGTACCAAAATTGAAAAAGTTACTTCCACTAAGTATCTTGGAGTCATTATTGACCAACGGCTCTCGTGGCATACTCATATAGAGTACGTAAATTCAAGGATCAGGAAACTTACCTGGATATTCAAAAACTTAAGGCATATCGCTTCAAAATTGTTACTAAATAGGTTGTACACAACTCTGGCCCAATCGATCATGTGCTATTGCATAACTGTTTGGGGAGGGGCATCAAAGACGAAATTTCTTGAGGTAGAGAGGGGCCAAAGAAGCCTAATTAAGGTAATGTACTTCAAACCGTATAGATACTCAACGAGTGAACTGTACAACATGTCTGAACTACTTTCAATGAGGAAACTATTTGTCTTGCTGACCACCCTTAAAGTACATAGGTCCTTAACATACAACCCAACTTTATTAAGTGGAAGGCGTAAATACAATGTTGCCCCTGTACATCCCTGCAAATCTCGGTTTGCTAAGTTACAATTCTGTAAACTTTCGGCTCAACTTTATAATAAAATTAATAAAGAAAAAAACATTTTCCCGTTACAATTATTTACCTGTAGAAAGACTTTGATGGATTGGTTAAAAACCTTAAGTTATGATGATGTTGAAGCACTCATCATCTATAACAGAACGTAATTATGAGGAAAATAGATACATGTCATAAGCACCACACACACACACACACACACACACACACACACACACACACACACACACACACACCACACACACACACAAGAATTTGAATTGAAATGGATTCATTTCACGTGTAAGCTTTGGTTTTGTAGAACTTTTAATACTTATGATTGTTTTTGTTATTAAATAACTATTCACTTATTATAGAAGAGCGAGGCCTTCTGTCACAGGTATTACTATACTTACTAGGAGGTCTCAACCCTTTCAAGTTTTGTAACCGTAATTTTTAACAAAAATAAACATTTTTTCATTTTTTTTTTTTTCATTTTTTCAAACAGCTTTTACAGTCGGAAATAACAATGGTCTTGGGAATTTTATGAGATTCAATAAAGGTGATCGCTTCCAGAAGGGCAAGAGACTCACTGGTTAAACCGAGGACAGCGAAGGCACATTGCAGTTCAGTACTATCTTAAATCCAGGGATCCGTACTGCCGAACCTATGTTACCATCAACTCAATCAATAACTTGTTAATCACATCAGTACAAATCAGATTTATGCTCACTGAATGTATACTGAATGTATTCAAAAATATCAGTATTAACAGTGATAAAACAGAGAGCTCTTCCAATTACAATCTTAGATAGCAGTGTATTTGATAAAAATAAACATGATGTTTATGGTATAAGAAGAACAATAAAATTGGCGTCATTCCAGTCACTGGGTATATATGATTTGATGGGGTTGAACCGCGCCTCAATTTTCTTGAACTTTTTTCTTTAAACACATCAAAAGTAATTTTACTCCGCATTTTCTCCGTCATAATACGTGCAACTGTAGCTCAACACACACGGAACATTGGCAAGAATCGGCTAGACGGTATTCCTAGAATATTAAATAACTGAAAGTGTTTGCTTTAATTGGATTTTGCGATGTAACCTCTGACTCTAGATACTACACGGGCAGACGACAATCTAGACGTCTAATCATAAGTACACGATAACAACATACACTAAAAAAAATATTTTACGGTAAATTGTTTTTGCAAATATCGTAATCTCCTACACAAATTTACTAACAACGTAATGATATCACAAAAAACCCAGAATATTCTCAAATTTCTGTCAATGAAAATGCCACCTAGGCAGCAGAGAGTCGCATAGTTTGGACGTCGTCATTGGCCGGTACGGAATGGAATGTTAGCAAATTTATAAAGGTCAGTGTGAGAGATAAGGAAAAACGTATTTACCTTAAAAATAACACGAAGACTCATCACAAATATAACACATTTGGCTCCTACCCACTTCAAAACATGATCCGTCAGCAGCCCTGATACCACAGACTATAGGCTCCTGACAAAACAGATAACCTCTACTTGCCGGCTAAGGTTCGTTTTGAAGTCACTTTCGGAAATCAAAAGTAAGATATAGTTTTGTAAATTTTATTTCACCATTAATATTAATGCTTATTATGTTTCAATGTCTTCTTATTTTTCTAGTAAGTTGGATTTCGCGCAATGAATATTTAAATATTATTTTTAATATTTTCTAGATTCTATTTAATTTTTATTTTAATATATCTTTAGTTTCATTATTTTAAACATTTACGTATAAATGAAAATAAAGTTACTTAAAATTTTAAATTAACATTTTGAACATCTCTTTCTCATGTCAAATTAGTATAGTAGGTACCAGGGTACCTAGGTATTTACAGGTAAAGGAGTAACTATCACCCTGTCTATAAAGGTTAAAGGGTGAGAACGGAGGGAGAAATCTAGGAAGTGGGAAATGCGTGGGCAAAACAAATAAAAGGTCCTGCGTCAGGGCCTGCGTACTCTGCTTTCTGCGCTTCGCGCTGCGCAGTCAGTCCTAATACGGTCTTGTTCTATCACAGTTTACCGGGGACCCGCTTCGAGAGCGTACCGCTGTGAAATTCTGCTCCTTGAATTATTCTCTGAATAGTTTGATTTACTGAACAGCTTCTGAATCGGCAACCTACTGAACAGCTCCTGAAGCAGCAACCTACTCAACAGCTCCTGAAGCAGCGACCAGTGAAGACCAGGAAGGAGCACGATGGCCAAGATGGCGCTGATCAGCATGTTCCTGATCACCGCTGTGACAGTAAGTGAATTAATGTTTTATTTTCCATCCATTTAAGTTTTTAAAATGACCATTTAAGCATTTTTTTAACCTTTTTTATTCATTAAAACTATTTGGCATATGTCCTTCTCCTGCGCAAGCATTATTTTTAATACTTTCGGTTTCTGCCCGATGTCCTCTATAAAGGATAATTTTATTTTACATATATAATTTGATTTCCCGGGCAGAATCTATCAAACGAATGTGTCCTTTATTAAAAACAGGGTGAGGATATATTTAATTAATCTGTGTTGCAATAATGAGTGGACAGGGAAGTATTGATTTTGAGTGGGCAGGCAAGTATTGATTTAGCGTGGGCTGCAAAAGGGGTGGGGTTCTATAAATAGTGTTCCACCTGGAAAAGTTCCGCTCATCTCATATATTGGGGAGGGAGTGAGCGGTGCAGTGGGAGTAAATCCTACTCCCACTGCACTACCCACTCCATCCCTCCCTTACCAGCCTAGCAATTTCCAGATAAAAATGAAAACTGTTGCGCAATATGAATCAAATAGAAGATAATCATTTATTTTGCTCTTTGATACTTATGCCTTCTATTTACTTTACCTTCTAACATACTCGAGTTTATAGGTTTAAAGCAATATTTTCAAGTTGTGGTTGTTCAAAAATATTGTGTATGGTCTTAATTAAGACACTGTTAACTTTCTCCATCCATGCTTCATCTCCTTGTGTATAGGTACCTAACAAAAATAGCATGCAATCATAGTGTTAATAAACACGGTGTCGAGTCTATTTGAGGCTGAAAGCAACCTGGCAATAGGAATAAACATATCATGTTGGATAAAACAGCAATACCAAGAATTCATCATGTCAGCCGAAAGACGTCCACTGCTGGACATAGGCCTCCCCCAAGGCTCTCCACTCAGACCGGTCTTGTGCTTTTCGCATCCACCGCTTTCCAGGGATCCTTACAAGGTCGTCACTCCATCTTGTTAGAGGCCTAACCACAGCTCGTGTCCCGGTCCGCGGACGCCACTCAAGAACCTTCTGACCCCATCGGATATCAGTCCTGCGTGCGATGTGCCCCGCCCACAGCCACTACAGTTTCGCTATTCTTTGGGCTATGTCGGTAACCTTAGTTCTCCTGCGGATATCATCATTTCTGATTCTACCAAGAATTACCTCAAAGAAATAAAGAGCAGAAAATAACCAAATCATGTATTAATTTAATTTTACACCAAAAAATTATTTGTACATTCAGCAGTTAGGACTATTGCTGGAATACAGGACCTACAATAGGAAGTTGGCAATAGCGATAAATATATGTTTATCACTGGCAAAAATACAATACCAAAAATTACTTCAAAGATATAAGGACCAAAAGTTTCTTTCGGCATTTCTTCTCCTCAATCACGTGGCCCAGAGCGCTAGTGGATTCCTCTTTATTACCGACGTGTAAAAGAACCTTCATATGGCCAATTTACAGACTGAATATTTTGAATTTTGTATTTAGAAAAGAAGCAAGTGTTGTTACTTTTTCATTTAACGCAGAACAATATTTTATGTGGTGCACCTTTAGGCAACTACACATTATCTGCCCTGGCATTCTTAAAAATGCAATCATTTTGTTTCCCGCTTCTGTTTCAAAAAGTCATTGTTTTTTTTCTAAATCCATTAACAAGAGATATAGGTACCTATAGAATCTGTAAGCTAGGTTAGTTAGCTATATATTAACATGTATATAAAAACTGAAAAATATGTATATTTAACTTGTGAAAATTCGAATTTGTGAAAGGCAACCAAAATCTAAAGCCTAAAAGAGCTAGTGTAGCACCGCGAAATCCAAGTAGGAAAATAAGGTTCATACAACAATGCAGTTTGCGTTGTTGCAGGATCGATTGGGAAGACAGGTAACGGGGTGTGAGGTGGGGAGGGGGGTCGTACGGACTCATGTCGGGTCGGGTTCGGTTGCGCAACAATTACGAAGTGCTGAAGCATATTGCATTATTGTTTGATCATAAAATGGCCGACCGTGCCATTCGTTTAAATTCGTCGTAGTAGCAGGGCAAATTTAGGGTTAATAAATAATGCGACTTAATTATGTATGACCTAGTTTAGTTAGTGAAGCAATATTATCGAAACTTTTGAGGCGTGTTATTGCAGTATCGATTGGGGAGGCTGGTAACGTGGTGTGGCGTGAGTTGGGTGGTCGTTTGAACACGAGTCGGGCCGAAGTACTTCGTAATAGTTCGGTTCCCGAACAAATACGAGGTGATGACGCATATTGCAATGTTTGATCCTAAAATAGCCGACCGTGCCGTTCGTTTAAATTCGTCGTAGTAGCAGGGCAAATTTAGGGTTAATAAATAATGCGACTTATTTATGATTATGACCTAGTTTAGTTAGGGAAGCAATATTATCGAAACTTTTGAGGCGTCGTTGCAGTATCGATTGAAAAGGCTGGTAACGGGGTGTGGGGTGGGTGGTCGTTCGTACACGGGTCGGGCCCGAAGTACTTCGTAATAGCCGACCGTGCCGTTCGTTTAAATGCGTCGTAGTAGCAGGGCAAATTTAGGGTTAATAAATAATGCGACTTAATTATGATCTAGTTTAGTTAGTGAAGCAATATTTTGAAACTTTTGAGACCTATTACTCGTCATTCGAGACTAAATCGAACAAAAGGGATAAAGATGTCGTAACCTCGTAACTTCAGACTTCGATCTTTAAAGCATGGATGGAAAGCTCTGCTAAATCAATAAGCGGTATCCCAAATTTGATACACAAAGTAGATTCAATCCTCGCCTGTTAGTAATAAGGCTGCGATTGCTACAAAACTTTTATTTGAGATACCGCCATTTGGATTATAAGGTCAGAATAGGTTGATAGAATGGTGATCATCAACGAGTTTCCCTAATTATCGCTTTGACTTTATATGCGAGCTTTATATAATAAAATATTCAACACGTGGAGATAACTTGGCTTCCTAAACAAGATGCCTACGCTATTAACGATTTTTGATAACATGTTTCTCTTTCACGTAAGCTTACCTTTCGCGCCGTGGGCTGTTAGCGCGCAGGGGTGGCTTTGTGCACTGCGTACCTATAATTGTAGCTGCTAATTGGCAAACGGAGTGTGGGCAGACGGTAAGCCTCAAACTGTCTGATTGCCTAATTGGACCGGAAGTTTAGCTGGAATAATTGGATTATTATCGGTAACTCTGTTATTATTAGTCTGCCAGCATTTGTATCTCAGAAACGCGATGAATTCTGATAAATATAGTTAATATTGATTTTATGCCATAGGCCTACTGCAGAATCTTGAAGCGATGCAAACGCGTGTTCGATTGTTAGGCTGTATCTAGCTATGTCTAGATTATATTGATGCACCCGCACTTACTAGAATTCGCGTCGATTAATAGTCTCGACCAATCAATAGCAGCAATGAAATGTAACACAGCAATAAAATAACCTTATCCATTAACCTACCGCCAAGCAGCAGTGTTCGCATTGTTGTGTTCCGGTTTGGGGATAAGACAGCCGGTGAAATGACTAGCATAGAGGCATTCCATCTTCGGCCTCAGGGTTGGCAACGCATTTGCAGTCTTAGGATTGCGGTCTTATGAATGCGAATGTCTATGGGTCACAGTTTCCACTTACCATCAGGTGGCCTGTGTGCTCGTTTGCCTTCCTATGATATAAAAAAAAAAAAAAAAAAAAAAAAAAAAAACCTACCTGGCATTTTGTATCAGGCTACTTTTGTCCCTTTACGCAAAACGCGGACGTGGTTTTGTTTAGAATGCTGGGCTGTTAAACCGGCATGGTTTTTAGATAGGTTTCATGAAGCTTTCGCTTTGCCGCTTAACCGTTTAAGTTGCGTACTTTGAAAGATCTAAGGTGAAATACAGACGACATCGGCGACTTTGTTTTTTACTATTTAAAAACGGACGAGTGCGACATGCCGCAGACTATATTACATTTGCATCGACACTGTGACTGCCTTGCGATTGTGTTACTGCATTTGCCGTGTCCAGACTATCAGCGAGTTTATTGCGACTGCACCGCGATAGCAGCATCTCACTCGTGCGATGTGCGAATTTGTGACTGCATCAGCAACATCTAGTGGCAACTTGTAGTAACCAACTCGACAGAGCAACTAAATCTGACAGTGCCCTACATCGCGCTAACGAAATCTCTCCTGTCGGTTGACTTATCATAATGGACTTCGTCTCCAGGCGTAACACCCAACTAGAGAGAGATCTCTGTATTGTCCTCTCATTCATCAGCTCTTGTTTTTAACACAGGCGCAGTTTTTCGAGGATCACCGCTGCGTGTGCGAGTGCCCGAGCCCGGCCGCAATGATCAACAGCTCCCTGAGCCGCGATCCGACCGTGCTCGTGGCTGACGTGCCGCACCACGAATGGTAAGCCCTAAGATGATGACAGTATGGATTTACGTTCAATCTAGGATGATGCCTGTGACAGCTTATACAAAATTTTATTGTCTATTTTTGAATACCTCGCTTGTGAGTATAGCGATTGAATTTAGGAAATACGGCTGAAACAGGGATCATTCAATTGGATAAAGCGACTGATCCATCTGAAATACATTAAGCTCCTTCCGCTTGAAATACAACGCTTATCCGTCTGTCACATTACAGCAACTGTTTGGGCGTGGTGCTGCCTCACCTCTCCCTACCAGACAAGGACTATGAATACGAATACTGCTTGCTCTGCAACTGCGGTTACCAAGTCCGCAGCACCTCTGTTATCAAGGTAATGCTAGTAAGTTCCTGCTTTATTGGGATCGGTCTGTAATCAACTGATCACGGCTTCAACCCAGCTCAGCAACTTTACGCTGGTAGAATTTGAAGTGTAAAAGTGTATTTGCGGCTTACTCACTGAATAAACATATTTTTTTTGTGGTTAAATATGTATGTACCCTTGACCTTGATGTTGTCCTTGGTGGTGGATTTAATAGTTAAAAATTTACTTGGTGGTGGTTTTAATCGTTAAAAATACTCTAATACCCTTCATGTTTTTTAGGTGGTGGTGATCGCCCTTGTGTGGCTGATGACTTTGCTGCTCACCTATCTGACCTTCCTGCTCTGCCTGAACCCCATCCTGATTGGGCAACGTGAGGCATACTTTAATGCCCAGAACCGCACCCTGGAGGAGGTAATTAATAAAAAAAAACATCACCGTGTGTACCCTGTTATTTTCCAAGTTACCCCCAAAAATCTCCACACCCCAAGTTTAGAGCTAATGTCAACCTTGCCAGAAATACTCAAGTTTATTTGCGCTGGCAACCATGACGAGGTATCGTCGTTGTTGAAGTTGAAAAGGTTAATGAAACATAATTCCAAAGTAATATCTTTATTGTACGTGATACTTACATCAAGTTAAGCAAAATACAATTACAGAAGCAGACATGACATATCAATGTCAATGTACTTAATACATACACTTGCCCCTAAACTATACTCCATCTGTTTAGGTACTTAAATAAAGATAAACAAACCAAACCACGGGTCTCTGTTCAATAGCCAATCAAAACTGTTTGGTCGAGCTTTGACGTATCAGTGTTGTGCTCCTATTGGCTGACCAACTATGTCACGTGGTTTTTTTGTTTACATTTAGTTAAGTACCTAAACAAATGGAGTATAGGCGGAGCCTGTCGCAAATTACGTAAATACTGACAAATTAGCTATAAATAAGCTGGGTATACGGTCGCATATATCCTCGTCCAAAGTTACACCCTGGACGTTAATCTGAATTTCTTTTTAATCTACATAATATCCTTTTTTTCTATTTCAGGGCCGCAACCTCATCGAGACTACCGTAGAGGAGCATGAACGTATCTAGATTTTAATCACTAATTATCAGAGCTCGGCTGGGGCATAGTATAAATATAGAAAAGTAGTTCGACTCCGGCCCTTTAGGAGATTCTGATAACAATTGCCGCTCGGGCGTCAGGGTTGTCCAAACTTGTTTTTCAATTTAAGTCACCTACTTGGCCATACTTTCTATGATTTATAAGAATATTAATTTTCACAAATTACACAAACTTAAAGTAAGTAAGTATAAAATATTGTTAGGTACAGTACCCCAACGAAAATGTTAAGCACTTTAGTGCGTTGTCATAGTAAATTTCAAACAGAACATCAAATGACACACACGACAATGACTATGACATTCACAATGACAAGGTTCTAAGTATGCTCAACATTTTTATTGGGTGACTGTACCTAAGTACCAAATTTAAATTATTTTACTTATATAATTTTATCTGTTGACACTAAATTATACAGGGTGTCTGGAAAACCTTCGGAGAAATTTGGGGGGGTAATAGTTCGCACGATTCTGATCACGGGGGTATGGTTCATTTTTGTTTCTGTTAATGTAAAAAAAAAGAAGGATTAATTATATTCATTTTGTTACTTGATGTATCGCAGCCGATATCTCGACCTTGACATTTTGACGTTGATAGTATACTACTCCAACAGTTCGTAGTATCTTACGTCAAAATTCAATGTCCGAGGTCAATGACCTGAGACCATACGTTGTCACATGGTATGTAAACAAACAGTTCGCTCCATGTAAACAAAAATCAAGGTAGCATTATAATAAAAATAAATGAGTAATTTTAGTGCAACTTACTGTATTTTCGTTTTTGCAATTTGAACACTAATTGGTTTTAAATGTGAAATCACTAGGTCTCTTGTTCATGTTTTGCCGAGACTGATCATATCGTCCGTCTTTTACTGTCGAGATCTAACCATTTACCATTATTTTCTGCTCTAAAGTAGCCCATATAACTGATTTACAGCAAAAATATTGAAGACGTGAATATTGAAAATAACATAATTTAACACTGACATCTAATGACAGCCATAAATTCATAGACTTCTAAAAGTTCAAATAGACGGATTGAACGATCCGATTATTGCTCTCCGTATTGAAGAAAAAAAAGAAGGAGAAAAAGAAAATCGTTTATTGGTGCAAACCACAGAAAAATAATAATCAAATTAAATACAGTGAGAAAATAATTTAAAACAAAACCTTAAAACTATTTTATAAAATAATAATGCACCAAATTGGGTGCTACTCAGCATCATAGTGTCAGACATGCCGTGACGCTGCACGCGCTGATTTTCAGGGCAACCAGACGGGGAGAAAGCGCTGCTGGCTGCTGGTTCTTTCCTTTTGATCCGCATGGTATTTGTGGCAGTAGCCAAAAGTCCAAGTGCAAAACATTTTGTCGATGGATATAAAGGTCGTCGCATAATTGATTATAATAGGCTATTTGACAACATTGAAAATATACTACAAATTGTGGTCATCCTATCTGATACTAGCGTAAAATAACGTATTTCACTTTATTTCACATTAAATTATGTCTATTTTTTTGGAAATTACACGAAATAATAAGGATTTTTTTTGAAATTTAATCTGTGGCAAAAACGCTATGTGATGTTTGAAATACTTTATAACCTGTGAGTGTGATGTGAAGTCACATCACATGCAAGTAAACAAAACAAACCCCAAACCAAACATCGCTTCGCTTGTGACATCGTTTCCTTGACTGATTGTGATTGTAGTCCACGTTTTATATTTTCTGGGTGTTCCTTAAGCCGGCTACTCACACACCTGCTGCAGGGGCAATACCGGTCGCAGGGCGGTTGGACCAATTTTAGGCTGTTCTCTACACACTAGCCTGCCGTTCAGTGTGTAACTGATAGTCCCGCTGAACGCACGTCCACGAGAAAGCCTCCTGTATTGTCGAAACACCAGAGGATTGGTATCGCCTTGGCACTTTCTGTGGTGCTACCAAAAAAAAAAGGAAGAGAAGATATTGGGTGAAGAATTGGTTGCAGAAACGAAGCAAATTGTGCCACATGAATATTATGAAAGAATTGGAAGTAGATGATCTTAGAAACTTTTTGCGAATGGATATTGATTCTTTTGAAGAGCTCCTGGCTATGGTAACACCATTTTTTCCATTTTTGTCCACTCCGCTCGGTTGTCACCAATGAACTGACTGGAATTGCCCCAATCCTACTACACACGCAGCAACCTTGCAGGGCGGTAGACACAATCTAGGGAGCTAGGAAGGTCTTGCGCCCCTGCCGCCCTGCCGCAGGCCCAATCTAAAAATTGCTCCTGCTTGCCTACACACATCACAATTAAGGAGGCAATCAAGGGTCCAATTCCCATATTGCCCCTGCAGCAGGTGTGTGAGTAGCCGGCTTTAGTGGCCTTTTTCTTATAAGGGTTTTTACCACAGAGTGTAATCACGTCGACCTCTTCTTACAAAGCGATCCTATTTTTCTCTTTCTTCTATGATACGAATATCTAGCAACAACATGTATGATGCCAGCTTTAAATGTAATTTTGATAAAACGTAACGTGTAGGTAGGATTTTTTGTTTACAAATGAAACCTAAAACTCTTTTCATAAAGAGTTTTAATGGTACAAGATTTAAAAAGATAATATGTCAAATTGTCAATAATTAATTATTGTGTTTTTTATTCGTCGGAAGCCCTGATAGTGGTACAAATCAATGAAATACAGCCATGATTCATGATCTCGTAAAAGAAGTAATGTGCCTACGAGTGCAAGTGCTATTTTAGCCGTGTGAGTGTGAGAAAAGTGTGAGTAAAAATCATAATCGTAAGTTTCAGTTTTAGATTATTTCACATAATAGCCCTTATCAGACACCGTCTTTTCATTCACATTACAGGATAATGTGTCAGTTTTCTAAACTCCATGGAGCTTTTGACCATGATTGGAAACATTGTTCATAAGATCATAAGGAACAACTTGTTTATTTACATTACGTTGTGACACATATCGTCGGTGAAACTGCAAAACCGCGTAAGTGACATTTTAAATAAGGAGCAAAATGCACCTTTTTAATAAGACCGTAAGGTTTATTTTGCTCTATCATAAATTTGTTACTTACGCGGTTTTGCAGTATCACCGACGATATTATGAATGAATCAGTTAAGATGGGGCACACTGAGAGCATCGTCAGGAAAGTCGATGATAAATCTGTCTGTAACTCAGTCAAATATTAACTTAAACAAAAGTTACCAATATAGGGATGATCCAAATCATCCACCCTATCTACAGTTAAAATTTCTCAGAAGGTTTTCCAGACACCCTGTATATTTATAGGTATGTTGAAAAACGATAGCTCCGGATTATGTATACTATTATTTAGACATCCGTATACAGAACAGTATTTACGTCTTTTCGGCAGCGACATTGTATTGTCGCTCGATAGCGATAGGTAAGTACGCGCACTACCAACAAAACGTAACCGAGCGCAAGGACGCCGCAGCCCCGACTAATGTACACTCGTAGTATCCTGAGATTTAGTCTAAAGTGGGAGTTTAGCCCCGCCCACCGCCACGAGCCGCGCGATGTACCTTTGTTTGAAGACGTTCTACTGTTCTTATACTGTGGCTGGGGTGAGCTGTTTTCAGAGTTTGCATAACATGGACATACCTTGTCATTCAATGGTAGACGTGGCGTAATTTAATAACTATTGAAATTATTTTATTTAGGCTGCCTTTCTCTTTACGTCGCCATCAAAACAAATGAATTTTATAGCAAGTTTTTTTAGGAAATCTCTTTAAATAATATGTATATCCATATGCTACCATAAAAGTTAATCAAGTGATATGATATCAAACCTCTCTACATAGGTAATAACTACATAGTATAAAACAAAGTCGCTTGCGCTGTCTGTCCCTATGTATGCTTAAATCTTTAAAACTACGCAACGGATTTTGATGGGGTTTTTTTTAATAGATAGAGTGATTCGGTATTTTTTTAATAGATGAGGTTTATATGCATAATACATTCCACGCGGGCGAAGCCGCGGGCGGGTCGCTAGTAGGTAATAAAACTGTTTAAGAATGCCTATTCAACTGAGTCAAATATCATGACATATCAATATTCTATTATTCTGTTGTGTTATTTTATAAGCAGCCCCTCAATTTGAAGTAAGCGAATAAATAATAAATAATTAGAAGAAAGATTATTCCGATTTTAAGTATGCCGAATATTTTTAATTTATTTATATTTATTTTTAAGGTGTATCTATATTAATATCTACACTTGACATTAATGACGTATAAATGGCTCACCCTAGCCGAGCTCTGCTAATTATATTGATTGCCCATGTCGGCATTCAATTTCTTATCAAGTCATGAAAAAGTAGGCACCTTGGCCACTTTTGGAATGCATTTCACATATATTACTAAAAATAAGCCTAATCCTAAATTTCTAGATGAAGCCTGGCTCGATTTGTAATCTATTTCAGATATTGATGGTGTGACCCTTATTAAATCGACGTAAATAGAAATTCTATCAACTCAAATTTCTTCTGAATTTGGAACAGCATTATCACACTGTTTCTTTGCGTATTTAAGGGACATCACCGTATCTATTGAGTCATTGAATAGTTGAATAATTTTTAATATTTTGTACTTAGTTGGCACTTAGGTTTGAGTTAATTACTAGACTAAGTTACTAAATATTATTTAAAAAACTATATTTGATAATATATATACATTAATAAAAGTATTGATTATAGAACTAGTAGAGCTGTTTTAACTCTTCAAATGTCTTTAGTAGGAAACACACGAGACTTGACAATAGCCTCATGGATTTTTTGAACTCCCCGCATATTGTATTTGTTTTTAGTCTACAGATTGTGTGTTCTATAGTCAATTTTGAACTAATTCTCTTCCAAATTTAACATTGATTTGGTAATGCGATGTAGTGTCCCACAGAGCGCAGTTTTAATGATGAAATGTTAGCTCCGGAAGCTCTAATGGTTCCGTAGGCAATGCTTGAGGTAGGAAATTTATACGATTTTATAAAAATAACACTGTATTTTTGATAAAGAAGGGATGTATATAGGAGCTTTAATCTTGAAATTTATCCGAACCAAAGTTTGGCGGAATGGTGTTATAAAATCGGTATAAATATCGAAGTGCCAAATAGGCATAGATATGTTTAAAGGAATGTAGCCACTGTGTAGCCAACATTGTGTACAGCGAGCAAGTATTAAAAGTAACATCGAAAATAAATATACAGTTACTTTTACACTGGTAAAAACAATTGGTATTTATTGAAATTGGTTTATTTAAAACGGTTTTGTACGATGATGGTGGCTCTCAGTTGCTACGAGCTGAAACGAGAGCTTAATCTAAGATGCGTTCTATTGACGGCAAAAATTCTAAGAATTTAAATTTGAGAACCTACTGATATTCTCGTAATAGTGTTTTCACTATTTGAGAATGAAATTCCGTAGGAATACTCTAACATATTTTCTAAATTGTAAAATTTAGGACAGATTACATAAAATATTATGATAGGCTCTAAATACTGTATGGATTTTTTTTCTTTTAGAGGATATAAAATATTAACTTAGGTTGTTTAGTATTTTTTAAGTACATAAAGTTTTTTTAATTTACTTAAGGATTTAGTTTATTTAATATAAACTAAATCCTTAAGTAAATTAAAAAAACTTTCCACTTTCTGTGATAGACAAAAAGCGAGGCTCATTGTCATAATAATACTTATTTAAGTATAAGTGATTAATATAATGGATTAAAAAATAAATCTTTGTTTCACTTGTTCACCTTTAATGGGTGGATCAACTTTTTGCTGTTGTTATTCTGTCCCGTAAGCCAGGAGACAACAGTGATAGAGTTTCTTAGAAAAAATGTTATAATATATACTTCCAGCACACTCAGGAGAAAGGCCATAAAAGAATAGGTGTGTAATTGCCAATAAAACAGTTTTTTAGTGGACTTATATCCTTTGAAATCATAGTTTTAAAGAGTGACCCAGGAGACGTCACCATGGCAACGAGCTACAAAGAAAAGTTGATTGACCCTAATAAAAAAAAAAAATTGGCAAAAAGAGGTTAGTGTAGTTACTAAACTTCAGCGATGGTATAACTCCTATTCGCCCAAGTTAACCTTTCAGTTCACGGACCTAAAAAAAAATACGGACGTAACCTCGTCTAATTATGAGTGAAGCGTGCAAAATGGCCGACTGTACGTGCACACGCACTCACGTATACTGTGACTCGTGCTCGTGCTGTAGCTCGGCGCCTTGTTTTACCGCACTTGTATCTGTGTGCGTGCGGTAAGTTGTTCAATAACGAACGGAAGTGCCGAGTTGTTTAGTGTAACGTTACGTCCGTATTTTTTTAGGTCCGTGTTTTCTGCTACACAAACATACGGGAAGGAAAGACAGGTACAATTGTAAAAAAAAACGGGGGTAAGAGCAAGACCATGTGCAGTAGTAGCACAATATAAATAAAGAGTGGTTCGTCTTCAAACAAAGGTATACTGCGTGGTTTGCGAGCCACCACAAGTATAGTCAACAGGTCGGACCGCGTGGGGCACGTATTATAAAGCTACAAAGTAACCATTTTACAGGTCTTAACTGGCAGCACTGCTCAAATGGCTGGTCGTCATTGGTCAAGGTTGTGTCAAATAGAAACTTGTAACCTGTTAATTGACAAGATTTCATATTTTCAAGACTTTAATTTTATTCGTTTTATAGATACTGTTTGGAAGGAGGAAGACACTAATAGTTCTATTTTTTCCCTAGGATGTATAATTATTTTATTATTAATTTATTAAGATGTTCTTATTCTAAAAGGGCGTAACTTCATTTCTACGACACAGTGGACATATTACGTTAGTCCAATCTGTATAAAAAAAAGTTTTTCTTTTTAATAATGGCGGTCAACCGATCTCAAGTATCTATCCATCTGTCAATAGTGTCAATGTCAAACTTGAAGTATGACAGCTTTTTTCTCGTGAAAAAGGCAATGGTATTATATATATTCAGGCATAGTATTGGTAAAACTCGATTTTTTTTTTACTTACTTGTAATTTTGTCAATAAAGAAAAATTTATCTAAATAAATATTTTGGCGTGTTCAGTGGCTCGTTTCACGAAGCTACAAGTTACAATTTTACAAGGGTAAACTGGCAACATTGGTCAAAAAAGGTACTACAAGCGTTTCACGAAGCTACTTTTCTACAATTTGTAAAATTCAAGTTACAAGTGTAAAATTTGAACCATAGACATTTTTTTTATTTTATTGTTAGAAATTGCTTCAATCGAACTAACGTTTCTCGAAAATTTTGTTACATTGTCAACTTGTACTTGTCAATTAGTAAAAAAAACTACCTAGCTTCCGAGCTAAGTAAACTTGTAATTTGTTAGAGTCGCTGTCAAATCATTCATACTATAGTACCTACCTCGTTTGTTTTTAAACGTCACTCTCATGTCGTACCGTCGTTGAGTTTAATTTTCCGTTAAAAAGTTTGTTGTTATTTATTGTTATTGTATATTTTGTTATTGTTAGTTGTTGAGTTTAATTCTCTGCTAAAGTTTGTTGTTATTGTTATTTTGTCTGTAAATGGGTCAATCAACTTTTCCTTGTAGCTCGTTGCCATGGTGACGTCTCCTGGGTCACTCTTTAAAACTGATTTCAAAGGATATAAGTCCACTAAAAAACTGTTTTATTGGCAATTACACACCTATTCTTTTATGGCCTTTCTCCTGAGTGTGCTGGAAGTATATATTATAACATTTTTTCTAAGAAACTCTATCACTGTTGTCTCCTGGCTTACGGGACAGAATAACAACAACAAAAAGTTGATCCACCCAAATATGAGGTGAAGTTTCATAAGCTTGTGGAATGTGGAAGTACATCACGGGTATATAAAAAATCCCTTGAATTTGGCACAAGTCCTAAAGCCTGTGCCTTTTCGTGTATGACTTTCCACGCATCGGTCTTGGTTGCCGAAAATGCTCCAAAAAGTTCTTATTTCTTAAGCAACTCTTCTTTTAGAAGTGTTGCCTTCAAAATTTCCCGGTTGCTTTCCATAATAACTAAAATAACTCCCGTACCTACTTTCAAATTTTAACGATAACGAGAGAACTCCGAAGACTCTGCGAGACTGGAGTGGAGACATCATCGGATTTACAGATTATAAACATAAATATTTCAAGATTTGACATTTAGAAACGTCAAAACATCAACAAACTTTTTTTTAATAGGGACTTGTTAAATCGAGATGTCATTCACTTGTAATCGAGATTACCATACGATCCTATTATTCTACCATGGAAGGCCGCGTTCGAGAAACACTTGTACTTGTAAATTGTAACTTTTTGCTCTTGTTACTTGTGAACTTGTAATTTGTAACTTGTAGCTTCGTGAAACGGGCCACAGGAGGCAAAACCCTTTCGATTCGTATAGTAATTTGCAGGTGTCACCAAAATGAAATGTTGTCAATTGTAATTTGTAGCTTTATAAAACAGGCCCCTGGTATATTCCGCGAGACGCCGCCGCAAAGTCGCGTCGCGTCGCATATCGACGCAACCCTAAGGCCGGGGCCGCACCGGTCAGGCGATGGCGACGCGACCGCTACGGCAGTAAAACAAACACCTTTCAAGCTAATATGGCGGCCGCATTGATTAAGCGACAAGCGACAATATTTTGATCTCATTTTGATTTCGTCACTCATAGTATTCAAATGTTTAGTAATGTAGTAACATGTCCGCATTGCATGTTTAGGAACAGCGACAAGCGGATATATTTTGATTTTCGTAAAGCGAAGGCGATTCAACGGCGATCAAAAAACAAATGTATAACACCACGTGAAAGCGGCCGCTGTGCAACGTCGCTTGAGCGACAGAGAGAGAGCTATTTGGTGTGTCTAGAAGCGAAAGAGACGCTTCGCGAAAAAATCAAATTAGTTTGAATTGGTTGCTCGCTTGGGACGGACGCCATGTCGAAAAATATAAACATTGAAGTATTTATTTCTAGTGTGCAAGCTAGACAACCCATCTGGATGTCAAAGCATCCGAAACATAAAAAAATATAGACTGTAGAAATAATGGAAGGAAATACAATTAATTTACGCGTAGCTGCATAGGTGCGGACATCATTTTATAATCCGCCGCGATGTTAAAATCGTGTCGCCTGGTCAATGCGACCAGCCAATTCGCGATGTATGAGCGCTTCGCTTGTTCATCGCTACTGTTAATGCGGACACCAATCAATTCGCGTCGCTGTCGCGTCGCCGTCGCATCACCGTCGCCTGACCAGTGCGGCCCCGGCTTAACGCCGGAGCGGCCATATGTAACAGAAACTCCTAAAGGGCCAGAGATGATGACATTTTAAATTTATACTCTGTATTTGCGCATATAACAGAAATAAATAATGTTTACAATATTTTATTTACCATTGCAAAGGTTGTACCTAGCTAGAGTTCCATATTTAAGTTGGGTTTGGTTTATGATACGCGACGTGTCAGCAGAAGTAAGAGCACAAGAGATCGAGCGATGGCGGGTGGTCGGCGGCAGCGGCAGGCTTCCCGAAGGCTTCACGATATTGGTCCGCGGCGCGGCTCATGTAATTGGTTAGCGTCGCGCGCGTGCGCGAATCTTGAAATATATATGTGCCAATCGGAGAGCCGTCTTATGGATGCGCCGTCATAATGGTGCGAACACTCTGATAGTGGCAACCTAATGCTGGGGTCCTAGTGAAAAGGGTACAAGTCGACTTAACTCTTAATAAGGTCCGGGCAAGAGCGTGTCCGACCAAGCTCAGTGTAGAAGCCACAAAAACTATCAAAAAAAACGAGTGAACTATATTTGGTGCTGTCTTAGGTGATTTTTGTTGGTATAGACATGTATCCTTTATCTCAAGAATTAATGAAGTGTACCTACTTAGTCATGATACTTAGTTTTTCTTTTAAATTCGTTATAGGCGCTTTCATTAAAGATATTTTTCAGATTTTTAGTATTTGTAGAAGATTTTATTTTGTCACTTTGTTGGAGTAACTAATATGTATATCATGCTAAATTACGGCTTTCTAGAGTAAGTACTAAGAGTCTCTGAGCTAGGCTGCGGACGGACGGGAATAGCGAAAGTTTAAGGGTTCCTAGTTTGACTACGGAATCCTAAAAAGGATATATACATGAGCAGAGTATACTAGACTTAAACCCTTTTTCACCAGGACCCCAGTTATATAGGTTTACAGTGTATCTGCATTGACTCAAAGCAAAGAGTACCCCTTCAAGAACATTTTGAATTTAATTTGGTTACAAATACACTCGCGGTCAAATAATACGGGTCAGAGTTCGTTTTTCATACTACAGAGGCTATTTCGCAGCCTTGGTTCCTCGACAGGGGACGCTTTGAGTGAAATCTGATGATGGACACCCCGAGCATCGGTACAGTACAGGACTTCCAAAATTCCTAGGATACCCAACTGATTGAATCCTCGGTTAACGCCGCAATTGTGCATATTCAGAAAAACATCTAAAATGGCAATAAAATGTAAGCAAATCCAAATGCTGACCCAAACTCTCTCGCTGTGGTGTTAACTGATTGTGCGATTAGTTAGGTATCTTAAGCACTTTTGACCTACTCTATTTAACCTTGAAGTATCCACCATTAAAACTCACTCAAAACTACCCCTGGCCAGGAACCAATGCTTCGAAATAGCCTCGTTTGTATGAAAAACGCTCTCTGACCCGTATTGTGTGACCGAGAGTGTAGAGTATACGAGCCCCAATGCATAATAGATCGTCTAGTTGCACTTCAAAATACAATATTTAATTGTAAGGCAGATATTTAATCTCGGATTGACTTTGATGATTAATGGAATACGCTACACACGAGATCATTACACCTATTTAATCTTGTGTTGTACAAAGTGTGATCATTTTAACGATCTTAATTTAATCCTATCATAAAGTTATCATCTTGTAAGCAAAAAATTACGTCTAGTTCATATTTGACGCAAAACAGGTCGTCTATTTAAAATAAAAACTGCTTTTTAAGTGGTATGATGTAAAATAATAGTTCAAATTGAATAAAGAATATTCTCTGTCATCTAATATGTCAACGGGCTATATAAAAAGCCAAATTACAAGCAAATTATCATTACTTCTTAATCATTATTCTATAAAAATAGCAATAATAATAATTAATAGCAATTATTGAATATAGGTAAGTACTTTTTTGGAAAATCTTTATCTGCTTATCAAGTCAAGACCAAACGAATGGGTCCTAACACGGTGGATCTACGGTAAGTATAGCAGAGATCCTGTCGCCACCTTCCGACTCCATCGTCAGATCAGCTCTTAGATACCATAATATTGCATCTTCATCGGGTTTACACATGTGGTCCAAATTTCAGCCCATTCCGTTGACGGGAAGTGGGTCAAATTTAACTTACAAGATGTGACCCCTACAAACATACATTGCAAGTAAAATAAAAGCATGTAAAAAACACTAACCCTATCAATCGAGTGACGTCACTGGCGTAGGGGAGGAAAGCAGGTGTGCAACGGTATTTATAGTAGAAGTAGTAGATTTTTAATAATAACAATAGCAATACCGTCGCGTCGTGAGAATGGCGGGAACGGCGCCGGCCCCCGCGCGCGGGCGTCCGAGGGGAAATCAAGATTCCTTATTGAATGGATTTTACAATTCCAAAGACATTGTAATGCGTAATAAACCAATTGTGGACAGCCTGATTTATTACGGATAATTGATTGTGACATCGATTTATTTTCGTTATCGGGTAAATTACAAGTTGTTACGATACGATATTTCTTTTCGCATTTTTTCCCTTTCTTAATATTACCCAATTTTGTTTTTCCCCGGTCGATTTTACTACCGTCGCTTTTGTTCACGGTCGACTTATTTCCCAGTCGCATTTTTTCCCGATCGATTTCTATCCCAGTCTCTCTCTTTCCCAAAAGTAATTACATCGTAATGTAGGTAGGTTTAGGTTATGTTAGTCTTGCAGCAGGCCCGGAGGGCCAAATAATCTAGAAATAGGAGCTCCGCGACAGCGGAGCTCCGTCGACTGTATAATTTAATTTTTGGAGTGGGTAACACACTACTGTGAATATATATTGCTAGGAAATGACGCGACTGGATAAAACTCGCAAGGATAAAAACACGAATGTGAAAATAAACCGCCGGAAAAAAAGCGACTGTTAATTATCACTTACGGGAAAAACGCGTTTGGGAAAGTCATCTAACAAATGTTTTATAGAGTGTTAACAAATCTGTGTGGTTTTGTCTGGTGGATAGCGAGGAGACGTTAAATTTCCTGCATGTGCAACTGCATGATAATACCTACAACTAGCCCGAAAAGCGGCCCAACTATCAACAAACCTTTTAAAGAATTGATATTTTATCAGGCCAAATAATAAATAATGATCAAATAGGTACATTATTTATTATTACAATCTGTACAAGAAACGTGTACTAATCCGTTATCGCATTCAGGCAAATATTTCCTTACATGTAAGTACTTAAGAACCTATAAAAAAAACCCATAAAAACTAGTACAAACTAACTGACAATAGGTATAATCAGTAGATAGTGTTAGTAGGGATGTTATTCGTACAAAGCTTCAAATCCGGTTTCGATAAGTGCGAACTTCTGATTGATACTAGACCGCCGGTTCCCACTCCGTTTCTAATATATACTTCTTAATCGGTATTTAGTATTTGGGTCACTGGGTCACAGACACTCTAAAAGATAATATGGACCTGGAAAGGGAACGCAGAGCACTGTCGGTCAGGGGAAATATGCTTTCACGCAGATTTGCTCGTTGTTCTCGAGAGGTGAAGATAACCCTCTTTAAAACCTATTGCCAAACGTTGTACACGTGGTATCTGTGGAGCAATTACACCAAAAAGACCTATAGTGCTCTGCGAGTCCAATACAATAACGCCTTCAGGGGGCTGCTGGGGCTGCCCTGGCGCTGCAGCCCCTCCGGGATGGTCACCGCGAGCAGCAGCAACAGCACTGACGGCTTCCAGGCCGAGCTGCCCCTGTGGGCGTCCCTGTGGGCGCGTGCGGGGCAGCACCAACACTCTCCTGAGGGTGCTCGCTGAAAGGACGGACAGTCCTATCCTCACACATTGGATGTCCATCCACGTAAACCCTAACGAAGTTTTTAAATAATGATGGGCAAATTGGCCCATATAACCAATACAAATCTCATGTATACCACGTGAAAGCTAGTTACATAAGCTTCATTTTCTAATATGGGGACAAACTTCAAAAACCCCGGAGAAGAGAGTTATCAGCCTTCAAATATACACACACACAACGTTTGTTACTGCACTAGCTGTGCCCCGCATGCGTTACAATGCTATTCACCGTATGTCTGACCCACGCTTGACCGATTTTTTTAGACAACTATTTCTCAAGAAACTGGCTGGGTGACGGCACCAATGATGGACACTTTTAGCTGACAGGCACCAGTAATGGACACTTCAGTCTTAAATCAAATTTCATACGGTCCTAAATTGATTGTTGCAAAACAAATGAATAACCCGTATCTTCTGTAAAATAAGAATCAAGTGTCCATTATTGGTGCCTTGTCCATTACTGGTTCCGTCACCCTATCATGTACAAAAAGATTTATTGCAATCCGTCGGGTAGTTCGAAAGATAACCCGTTTAAACAAACACACAAACCAACAAACAAAAACTCTTCTGATTTATTATATTAGTATAGATTTGTTCTTAAAATTAAATACAATAGCACTAATTAAATAGTTGCAAATCAAATCTTCAACATGTGCCATAGCACAGAGTTACGAGCCTTATGGAAAACGAGATCAGGCCATCATAATTGCTGAATGTGAGGGTTTGTTCTTAACACTTCCCCATAGAGTTGAAAGTTACCCACATTTTCATTCCGGGTCTATAGGAACTTACATATTATTTCATCATAAAATATCTCGATTCTCCCAGCCTTCACAGTCTAGTCGTCATAATAACAATTACAGCAAATAGTGGGATCAATAAACCTGCATACGTTATAACTTATAATACTATTGGTGATTGGGCTGGGTTCCATACATTTTTGTCCATCATTATTTTACTAACTTAGTTTATAAGTCTATGTTACTAATAGGTATTATGTGATATGATTAGGCTTGGGACTTTTGGATGCTCGCTATGGTTCTAGAATCCACGGAGTCGCCATTATGTTAAAATATTTTTTTAGGAGTCAAAGTCAAAGTGGATAAGTACATACAACTTGTATGTATATAATTACCAATAATAAAATACTCTATTGCTAGTAAACAAAATAAACTAAAACAAATACAAAAACAAAAATGTCTTTTCAATCTACTAATAGTCGCCACTTCTAATTTTTTTATTGAGGTACAGGCTTTTTGAATCAGTGCATCATAATCATCATCTATTACTATTTCATGTTCATCATTAAAATGGTACTAAGAATGGATCACTATTATTTTTTCTATATAAAAACTACTACTACTACTAATAAATTTATGATAAAATTAATTGCAGTCATAATAACGTGGTTATTACCGATCTATATAACAGCGTAAATCTAACATGTTTTATTTTTACACTTTGACTTTGACTTCGAAAAATAATATGTTAACATAATGGCGACTCCGTGGAATCTAAAACCATAGCGAGCATCCAAAAGTCCCAAGCCTAGATATGATGATTATGGATATTCTTTGTCCGAAATAAATATTTTCATTTTCATAATCGAAAGTCGATGCGCAATGGCAGCGTCGCCGGCCAAACCTATACCTTAATCGAAAAATTGTTTGCACAAACCCGCAATATTTTTGAAAGACCTATCCAACGACACCCCACACTATAGGGTACACGAGAAAAATATGCATCCCCAAGTTACGTGTAGGGGAGGTACTTTGAAGATTTTATTTTACCACTTTGTTGACGTGACTAATATGTATATTTGTGCCAAATTACAGCTTTCTAGTACTAAGAGTGTGAGCTAGGCTGCGGACGGACGGACGGACATGGCGAAACTATAAGGGTTCCTAGTTTGACTACGGAACCCTAAAAATGGCTTGAAGTCTTCAATGTCATTAGTGATGCAAAGTC
This sequence comes from Acleris emargana, assembly GCA_927399475.2. Classification (NCBI taxonomy): domain Eukaryota; kingdom Metazoa; phylum Arthropoda; class Insecta; order Lepidoptera; family Tortricidae; genus Acleris; species Acleris emargana. Next base: position 7,142,977 of record OV656835.1, on the reverse strand, counting down.
ATTTGTAACTATTGGAAACTCAACCTTATGCTGTAGAATGTCAGATCGACTATTGTCCTTAGATGGGTCACCAATTTAAGTCTTTGGCTGTACAAGTGTACAAACAAGTTTATACTTCACGCGCGGCCAAGTCCGCATCTCGCGTGCTTACACATTACACACAACACAACTCATTTTACAAGCTTTTATTTTCTTGCAATGTATGTAGGTACGGGTCAAATCATGCAAGTTCAATTTGACCCACTTCCCGTTAACGGATTGGGCTGAAATTTCGACCACATAGGTATGTAAATCCGATGACAATGCAATATCATGGTATCCAAGAGCTGATCTGATGATGGAGTCGGAAGGTGGCGACAGGATCGCGGCTATTGTTACCGTAGACCCACCGTGTTAGGACTCAATAGGTTGCAGGTCTTTTTTTTTTTTTTGTCCTGCGGCGACTTGAACAGCTACTACCGCAGGGATAATGGCGTTTCCACGTGAAGTGATTTCGCCAGTGTCAAGGTTTATATGAGTATAAAACAATATAGCAATAAAACACAATCCAATCTTCTCTAGGAAGATTGGGGGCAACGTTGTACGGTGATTTGTAGGTCAGAGGTCAAGATAGTTTTAACCTCTGCACCACTGCGAGTCCACTTGAAACGAGAAGAAAGATGCCAGATACACGAAATAAGTCCAAGTCTTCAATCACTGTGCGACACAAAGGCATAAAAAGTACAAATCACTATCAGAAAAGAACTTTGAACACCTAATTACCCAAAAATTAAAGTCTAAAACAAATTACACGTCCGCCATCTCTTAACGTTTCAAATGGCCTTTGCAGGTCTTGATAAGCAGATAATCATTTTGCAAAAAAAAAGTAACAGTCGACAACCAAATCTTGTCATGAAAAATTAAATTTATGACAGAAATTTATTTACCTCTCCCTGCGATTCAGTCTTCCACTCCGACTTCTTTTCCGGTTTCGGTTCTACATAAACCAAATTTTAAAACTTCAACTCCGGCTTCGATACCTATAAAACCACCTCCGTAACATCCCTAGTTAGAACACAGGTGACCTTATTAATAAATGTGGAGTACCTAATAATGGAGCTATGCCATGCTTGTGACATTTAAATTTAACAGATAAGGACAAAGCATGGCTACTCTACTGCACTACTCTTTGGTTACTACGTTTGTTAACCCTTTAAACGCCTTTGACTTAATACAAACGTCGACCTCACACACCAATTACAGCTGTCAACCACAGCTAATGTCGACCTTACGTCAAAAATACTCGGGGCTATTTTGCATTGTATCTGTGACCACTATATGGGTCGATGGCGTCGTAGGCACGACAGTACACGACCACTTTAGTGGTTCTTGGCGTTCAAAGGGTTAATAAGGGCGGAAGTGTCCGCCGGGGATGTCGGATTACATACTCATACGCACTGATTAAAATCAAGTGAGAGAGAAGCACATACCCGAAACACCTTCTGAGTGCTCACAGACTGTACTTCGAACTGTAATTAATGCTGGGGCCACACTAACAGGAAATGCCGTTAATTATCACGATGATAGACCGTATGACTCTAGTAATAACGTCTACCATCGCGATTTAATAACGGCGTTATCCGTTTGTGTGGCCCGGGCTTAGTGCTGGGCGCGGCCAGACAGTTGGACGCCTCACCGCCAAATGCGCTGTAACAGTACCCTTACGATGGGTTACAATTACCGTACTCGCTAGCGAGTCGAATGCTCTGTCCCTCACACTCTATAAGAATACGGCGAGGTCTGTGAGGGACAAAGCATTCGACTCGCTAGCGAGTACGGTAATTGTACCTCATGGTAAGGGTATACAGCATTTCCCAGTGTGGGTTGCAATCGCGACTAGGGTTGCCATACGTCGCGATTTTTCCTGACATATCCGGATTTTAGGACTTTTGTAAGAATTGCGGCTGGACTCGGCAAATGTAAGGATTTTACAAACAAGTATTCTATAAAAAATCACGACAAAAATAACAATGAAAGACATAAACATGTATTTTGGAAAAAAACTGAAATTGCACCTATCGAAAATAAAGTTATTACATTGCCCAAGTTGAGAATTAATCTCTGTTGTTGCGTGAAATGGTCTAAGATCCGAATAGGCCTTCGGCCTTCACCGGGCTGTTTATTCGTTAAAAAGTATTTAAAATATATTAAAAGTATATTAAATTAAATTAAACATTACATTTGATATATCAAATGTAATGTTTAATTTAATTTAATATATGGGGAATAGGAATGCTGCAAAATTTCAGTCCACTACTTATATAATAAATACAAAAAAAAACTTTTTTAAATTACAATTGCTTGTAGACAAATTACATACTAATCGAGAGTATGCAAACGTTCGGTTTGGTGCAAATTATTAGTACCTACCTTACCTGTGTATACCTGTCTACCCAATAGTTATGATGGGAAAAAATTGTCAACCTCGATCCTCTAAAATTCCTCCTTTACTAGGACTTTTCGACTGATGAAGAACTTTTTTCAGGAATTTTCAATTCTATACATATAGCAACTCTAGTCGACTGGTGAGCCGCGAGCAAATGTTCCCTGGCCAACATACATATGTGTACACAGTTCATTCCCAGTAGTACCGTTGAAGAAGTTCCGTGGCGGAACTAGTGAGACTTTTTTTCCCAATAGTTCCGCGGAACTAAGCATCAATTAAATACTAATATTTTATAATCCCATTAGTTCCGTGCATTTCCGCTTTCGTCAGAAATCATTTATATTCCGCAAAAGTAGGTATGTTAGGTTCGTTAGGTATCTATAAATGCCCGAAGGGCAAACAGCCCTGAAATAGGAGCCCTGCCGCGAGGCAGGGCTCCGTCAAAAAGAGCAGTGGGACAAAGTAGTGGGACCACGGGTAAGCGTTCGAAAAAGTGTCACTAATTCTAACACGGAACTATTGGGACGAAAAAGTGTCCCTAGTTCCGCCACGGAACTATTGGGAAAAAAAGTCTCACTAGTTCCGCCGCGGAACTACTTCCGCGGAACTACTGGGAATAAAGGATGTGTACATGGTATCCCGATAATAGCACGTCACAGTGACACCGGAGATTCCCCAGCCAACGACCAGCCCAGACTAACATGGCCTCAGTTAAAGTGGCACCGTTTTTCAATTTATTCCAATTTGAAGTATTTTCTTTTTTTTCACCTCTTTTGATATTTTTACTGCCCGCGTTTATTTGGATAGCTTTCAAATTTATTTTATTTTATTTATACGCTCTCATGAATAGTTCATTCAGATGAAAGAAGCGTATTATGTCAACAACTAAAATCGAAACCAAAAATGTTTTACCGTTTACGTTTTACCAAATTTGCTCTTGTACGAGTATGTATCACACTTTAACGATACAAAAAATACATTGAAATAAAAATTGTTTCTTGTTTATTTCATTATTTATGTTTTTTATTTGTTAGTAAATCTGCCGTAAAAAAACAAAACAAAAAGATACAGCACTTTAAAGATAGGGTGGACGGGTGGACAGCGTATATCGCACTGCCAGATCAAGAGTGTAGTAACTCAAAATACAACTGTATCTTAAAATCAACTTTAATACAACGTCTATAGATGAGCTTGAAACAAAACTAACCATGATTTTGAGTTGATACTGTCTTATGCATCGCACTGCCAGATCAAGAGTGTAGTAACTCAAAATACAACTGTATTTTAAAATCAACTTTGATACAACGTCTATGAGCTTGAAACAAAACTAACCATGATTTTGAGTTGATACTGTCTTAGGCATCGCACTGCCAGATCAAGAGTGTAGTAACTCAAAATACAACTATTTTAAAATCAACTTTAATACAACGTCTATGAGCTTGAAACAAAACTAACCATGATTTTGAGTTGATACTGTCTTATGCATCGCACTGCCAGATCAAGAGTGTAGTAACTCAAAATACAACTGTATTTTAAAATCAACTTTGATACAACGTCTATGAGCTTGAAACAAAACTAACCATGATTTTGAGTTGATACTGTCTTAGGCATCGCACTGCCAGATCAAGAGTGTAGTAACTCAAAATACAACTATTTTAAAATCAACTTTAATACAACGTCTATGAGCTTGAAACAAAACTAACCATGATTTTGAGTTGATACTCTCTTAGGCATCGCACTGCCAGATCAAGAGTGTAGTAACTCAAAATACAACTGTATTTTAAAATCAACTTTAATACAACGTCTATGAGCTTGAAACAAAACTAACCATGATTTTGAGTTGATACTGTCTTAGGCATCGCACTGCCAGATCAAGAGTGTAGTAACTCAAAATACAACTGTATTTTAAAATCAACTTTAATACAACGTCTATGAGCTTGAAACAAAACTAACCATGATTTTGAGTTGATACTGTCTTAGGCATCGCACTGTCAGATCAAGAGTGTAGTAACTCAAAATACAACTGTATTTTAAAATCAACTTTAATACAACGTCTATGAGCTTGAAACAAAACTAACCATGATTTTGAGTTGATACTGTCTTAGGCATCGCACTGCCAGATCAAGAGTGTAGTAACTCAAAATACAACTGTATTTTAAAATCAACTTTAATACAACGTCTATGAGCTTGAAACAAAACTAACCATGATTTTGAGTTGATACTGTCTTAGGCATCGCACTGTCAGATCAAGAGTGTAGTAACTCAAAATACAACTGTATTTTAAAATCAACTTTAATACAACGTCTATGAGCTTGAAACAAAACTAACCATGATTTTGAGTTTATACTGTCTTAGGCATCGCACCGCCAGATCAAGAGTGTAGTAACTCAAAATACAACTGTATTTTAAAATCAACTTTAATACAACGTCTATAGCTTGAAACAAAACTAACCATGATTTTGAGTTGATACTGTCTTAGGCATCGCACTGCCAGATCATGAGTGTAGTAACTCAAAATACAACTGTATTTTAAAATCCACTTTAATACAACGTCTATGAGCTTGAAACAAAACTAACCATGATTTTGAGTTGATACTGTATTAGGCATCGCACTCATCGCACTGCCAGATCAAGAGTGTAGTAACTCAAAATACAACTGTATTTTAAAATCAACTTTAATACAACGTCTTTGAGCTTATAACAAAACTAACCATGATTTTGAGATGATACTGTCTTATGCATCGCACTGCCAGATCAAGAGTGTAGTAACTCAAAATACAACTGTATTTTAAAATCAACTTTAATACAACGTCTATGAGCTTGAAACAAAACTAACCATGATTTTGAGTTGATACTGTCTTGATCTAGCTGTGCGAATATGAATACAGTCCCGTTGGGGTCTCTTTGGGTACGGAAACCTTGACGTATACGGTTTCTTGTTAAGAAAGAGTAAAGTATACTGAGGGACAAAAAAAACAGGTCAAAGTGCGTTATTCATACTAAAGAGGCTATTTCGAAGCCTTGGTTCCTCGCCAGGGAATGCTTTTAGTGAAATCTGATGATGGACACCCCGAGCATCGATACAGGACTTCCAGAGTGCCTGGACACCCAACTGATTAAATCTACGGCTAACGAAGGAATTGATCATGTTCAGAAAAACATCTAAAATGGCAATAAAATGTAAGCAAATCCAAATGCTGACCCAAACTCTCTCGCTGTGGTGTTCACTGATTGTGCGATAAAGTTAGGTATCTTAAGAACATTTGACCTCCTCTATTGAACCTCGGAGTATCCACCATTAAACCTCACTCAAAACAACCCCTGGCAAGGAACCAAGGCTTCGAAATAGCATCTTTTGTATGGAAAACGCACTCTGACTCGTTTTCATGTCCCTGAGTGTAGTATACTGATATCATTTCAGCATTTAAAAAGAAACCATTATTTTACCTTAGATTAGACTACCAAGATAAGACCTTAATACACTTATGTCGGGTTCCTATATTCAATCCGAGGATAGATAAGGCTTACCTCGGGTTAAAATTTGACATTTGCCCATACAAAATGTGTCAAATTTTAATCCGAAGTAAGCCTATCTGTCCGCGGATTAAATATAGGAACGGGACGTTAGGATCCAACCGAATAACCATGAGCAATGTTTATTTATTTTACTAACCCTCTGATTTCACAAAGGAGTATTTATTCGCACACGTGTGATCATCACCCTCTTAGGTACAGTATTTAGGTTTCTGAACATTTAAGTAAGTTTGTAAGAACATCATTGAAAACAGCTTATTATTTAAAAGAGGTTCTGATAAAAATCCTGGTTTGTCTCAAAAGCATACTTTTTTTAAATTATTGTTTATTGAGATTTTTTAAATACTTACTGTGCAGGACGGTGCGACATAGCGTAATAGTTAATAGTCAGTTCATGTATAAACAAATAGTGTAATAGTTAATAGTCAGTTCATGTATAAACAAGAGCCTAATAGTTGTAATAGTGTAACCTAGAAATAAGTCTAATTGTTAATTATTATTGTCGTTCAGGGTAATCCATAGTTAGTAGCTGAAAAATAAAACATATTTCTAGTCGTCTTATTAATTTCCCACTAGTTCCTAACCGCACGCCGACACGTTTACGACTGTGCGCCCGCAGCAGTCGAGTCGTCTCACACACCGCCTCGCGAAGCGAGGTGGGGTGTGGGGAGGCCTTTTCAGGGGTGTTTCCCTTTTAAGGCGGTTTCTATCGCGGTCCGTGACTACGGACCGGTCTTGGGTGTGGTCAGTGCCATCTGGGCTCAAGTGGGCCTATCTGCGGCTTTGTGGGTTTCCTCTTCTTCCTCTGGCGTGGGTTTGGGGTGAAGTCCATTTGGACAGGAGATCTCCATGGAGGTGGTGGCTTCTCTCGGGTCTTTCTCTACGAGCTCTCTTGGTAGAGCCCGTGAGCGTCCATCCGGTGGCCGAGTGTGGAGAGGCGCTATGCCCTGTAGTGCTGGGTGGGGCGAGTGGTCGGCGCGGTCAAACATGACGCGCGCGAGGCGCGCCACAAAGGCGTCCAGTCCCTCATGCTTCAAGTCGCGCCCGATCGTGCTGTTTCGCACATATCTCGGGGCAGCGACGATGGTGCGTAGGGCCTGGTTTTCCTGCGCACGCAGCCTCTTCCTGTTGGTGCCCGATGTGAGGGCGTACCAAGCCGGGGCGGCGTACGTGAGTCGTGAGCGTACGTACGTCTTATAAATCCCCAGCTTGGTGCGCACGGGGAGGCTGCTCGCGAGGACTGGACGCAATAAGGTGCGCGCGCACTTGGCGCGTCTCACCACCTCGTCCACATGGGCCTTCATAGAGAGTCTCCTGTCTATGATGACGCCTAGGTACTTCACCACGTTGGTCCATGGTACTTCCTGGCCGTTAAGACGGAGCGGGTTCGGGAGCTTGGTTTGACCGGTGAGCAGGGCCTGCGTCTTCGCGACATTCACCGACAGTCGCCACTTGGCAAGCCAGTCGGGCAGGACGTCAAGCGTGCGCTGGATCTTTTGCTGGCGCGCCCGCGGGGAGCCGCGCGCTATTTATATCACGACAGGGGGGGACGAGGTGCATAAATACGCGCGGCTCTAAAAACCGCGCGCAGTCGCAAACAGGCGGCGTGCGGATAAAGTATATAAGCAGAATCTCATTGGAATTTACATAAACTATTATAATAAGTAACTAATAAGAATTTTGTATTAGTTTTAAGTGAGATTTTTACCGAAATAAAGATGCGGGGGAGAGGGGATTGAGAGGGAGGGGCGATGCCAGAACGGTATAAAATGGCGGCGCGCGCGCCGTCATTAGCACTTCAATCGACGGAGCTCAACCGAGCACACCTAAAGGAAAACCCCTGCCTCTCAAGCCTGCCCTCAGAAAACCCAAGAAGAAAAACGGCGTTCATTATTTAATCAACCAGTCATAGGTGTCACGCACACTTACCTACTATCAATGTCGGCTACGCCGGAATGTTTGAAGTGATATTGTATGTAACCGTGTTTTGTTTTTTAAGTCTAGCACTAGCTGTGCTGTGACGCAGAAAAAGCCATGTGGATAGCTATTTAGCCATTAACAAAAAATGTATTTTCTCAGTAAATAATTAATAAAAAATAATGGTACATTTTTCAACCAGAGACTAAAAACAAGCCTTTGAAACGAGATGTTTAGCCACGGGACGGGAGCTGAGCGAGAGTGGGCTTCGAGTGTCATTATGGTTGTTTAGTCTAACGTTAAACACTCTACTTTTCCTTCGAATGCGAGTGAAAATAACGACGTTCATGATTACAATATTTATTATAAGCCAAGTTTCGTAGAACTTTTTTCTCCGCGGTTGTTTTTTGCTTGTATATTTTGCCAACAAATTCAAACTTGAAAACCTGTTTTAAAACGAATTGGACTATGCATGATAAAATGAATTCATCCTTAATATAATCAAAGAGATTCATAATCGTAATCATTAATCATGTTTTACGAAATTAAATATTTTTTTATATCTATGCATAGTGGCATTTTGAGGTTATTTCCGCGCCCTAAAAATTGTAAATAAATAAATAAATTGTCTGTACACAATCATTGAAAATGGCGATAATCCTCCATTCACGAACACCGTGATTGGCTGTCAAGGCGCTTCCAAAGTAAATTTAAAAAGATCTTTAGTCCCGATGTCCAGAGACTAAAGTAATATTTGAAGAGCATGAGAAGCAGGGTTGGCTATTATCAAGATAATTATTTTCTCTGATAATTATCCGATAATTATCCGATAATTATCTGATAATTATCCAACTATCAAATCAAGTAACGTATATATAAATCAAAGTTTTTTTCTATATTTACATTAGTTTTACCTGTCACTACTTTTTGGCGTTCGTTTGGATACACGCTTGATATTGTGACGAAAAATCATGCGTTTGGATACACATATATATTATTTCGTTTTGTTTTGTACAATAACAGTTACTCGTTATTATCAATGATAATTATCAACACGTTATTATCATGATAATTATCAACGAAAATTATCTAGATAATTATCACGATAATTATCCAGGCCAACCCTGAAAAGTGAAAAAGTAAAAAAAAAAAAAAAAAAAAAATACCCCCTACTCAAAAGTCTGTAAAAACCTCTGAAAACTAAAACATTATAAGTATTGGCCTTCAAGTTTAATTATAACTAGCTGTATTAATATTTTGAACCAAGCGTCGTCACGTAGGAGTAAGGGCTAATTGTTTGACAAGTAGGCAGTTAACTGAACTAATGGTTAATAGTACATTACTACAGAGGCCGGGAAGTAGGGGGTTACGGATAGTTACGAGGCTGGCAACCCCTTTTCACGGCGAGGGATGTATAGTGCTTTTCTCAAACAACATTGAAATAAAAAAAACATGTGTGTAATAGGCATTAGCGCGGATTAAAAAAAAAAAATAGCTATTAGGCTGTTCATAAACACAGCCGCCATGTCAACATAAAAATAAAAATATAATTACGTCCCGGCCTGGGCCTTCAATTTTGTATGATATTCCTTTACAGCTCTCTCGAGTTGCTCCGTGCGGAACGTGATAGGGTGACGGAACCAGTAATGGACAAGGCACCAATAATGGACACTTGATTCTTATTTTACAGAAGATAAGGGTTATTCATTTGTTTTGCAACAATCAATTTAGGACCGTATGAAATTTGATTTAAGACTGAAGTGTCCATTACTGGTGCCTGTCAGCTAAAAGTGTCCATCATTGGTGCCGTCACCCTAAGTACTTTGAAGCCTAAAATAACTGACATAACGCCAACATTTCATTGCATGTTCGAGAAAAATATTTTAACATACATGTGTCGCCACGACGGGGACCGCTAAGTAGCTGGGGTATTTTATATTATTTCATTTACTTAGCGGTCCCCCGACGAGACACACTTGCTGATGTTTTTTTATTGCCTCAGACGCGGACGACGGCGGGAAGTTGGTACCGACCCTGCCTTTGGAACGAACAGTCCCGGGTCCGACTCTCAGTAAGCGCAATTATTTGTGTATTTCGATATTTCTATGTACAGAAGTATTTATACATACAAGGGTGTTCATCGTTGTCTAGTATCCATAGTACAAGCCTAGTGTTCAGTTTGGGACTAGGTCAATTTAAGTTTGTACTGTGACAAAAATCCTTGTTCGTTGTTGAGGTTAGTAATCTAAGCGGCTGCTACACGGTTAGCAACCGAGCTTCCAACCAAGGTGACCTTGGTTGGAGGCTCGGCTGCTAACGCCGTTGCGTTTCCGTCTACACGGTTGCCAACAGGCAGTCTGTCTACTGCTCGCGGAGAGAAAATTTAGCACTGTAGCACTTCACTACACAAAGCAGAACAGACAGTACTTAAAAACTCAAACTGATCTAACAAACAAAACAGAACTGTTAAAACTTGCAGTCGATTCCATAGATTAGAGTATGATCATTGATCACGCACGGCACGCATTCCATTTTATTCCATCCGCACTATAAAGGCATATTCCCAATGACTAGATACGTTCTTTGTACGAAAAATGCTTGCAATTATATTTTAATAAAATACATTAAAAAATCCATTGATCTTTCTACATAAAACTTGAAGTCTATTCAGATATATACAAAATCCAATAGATTATTTAAATTTATTTTGCAAATTCAGTAAATCAGTAAACATATGCAACGCTGGTTGCGTGAGGCCATGCGCACTCTTTGCCTGCAGAGACACAACTGCCCTTGCGTGGTTGGCAACAAGCGTCTACACGGTTTACAACGGCGGCATCCAACCGCGGTTGTCAGCGCACGCCCGTCAACCAAGGGCAAAGAAAGGTCAAACGAAATTTGGTTGCAAACATCCTTCTACACGGCTGCAAACCAGCAAGGTCACCTTGGTTGGAGGCTCGGTTGCTAACCGTGTAGCAGCCGCTAATACTGCTTTATACGATACTTACAAAGGAAACAAAATAAAAATCTAACATTTGAAAAGGAATTCTGTCAAGCAAGAACGAGCGCGCCCTCAACCGGCAACATTTTTTTTTTAATTGTTAATTTTAGGACGCCACCGTACAGTTTGCGCGCCAAAAGAAGGTAAGTACATAGAAGTTGAAGACGGCACACTCTTATTAAATCTGTGGCCCCACTTTGCAGTGCAAGTTCTTGTTTAATCTGTGGTGCAGGGTAAAATTTGCGTGCACGTTAAATCGAGTTGATTGGCAAGTTCGACAACTTCATCTAGGCAAAAAAAAGTAATAATTAATTTTCATACGATACTACTACCCTGATTCAGGTCAGTTATGAAACTGCAATCAATACCTATCCCTAAACAATTAACCATACAGATTTTTTGCGAAGGTTTAATGAACGGCTTTCACTTGTTTTATTAGGGTAGTAATTAGGTGGATCAACTTTTTGCTGTTGTTATTTTGTCCCGTAAGCCAGGAAAAAATATTATTATATATAAGTATATACTCCTAGGACGCTCAGGAGAAAAGAGCCATAAAATAATGGGTTTCTATAAAACTGATTTTTATTGGACTTATATCCTTTGAAATCATAGTTCTAAAGAGTGACCCAGGAGACGTGACCATGGCAACGAGCTACAACAAAAACTTGAGTGACCCAATTACCTACTAAAAAAGTGTAGTAATCACATGTTAATGTCAACTGTTTTTTTCTCTAATATATCTTTTCGTTTTTGTGTAAAATTAAGACTCGACAGTAATGACAGTAAACAATACCGTGACATGTCAAAAGCAAAATGTTTGTACCGAGTGGAATAGAGCTTTTAAAGCTTGGTTTTCGCCCCTATTAGCACGTATTATCGCTGTTGCGTTACGATTATTCAAATCAAAAGTCGTGGGAATAGAACGGGACTCCTTGCAAATCTTACTCCGCCGCCAAATCAGGAGGGGAAGCAATTCTCACGCGGCCCACCTGCCCTCCGCCCCAAGCGTACGCTGTGCTTAGCGATAGCGCCCCTATGATGCAACCACCTAGATGGCTTCAGTCTCGCGACTACACAATAAAACAACAATGAGTACATTGCGAAGTCTTGGGGTCCTCGGTAATAGTGAAAATCCAGTGAAAAAGGGTTTAAGTCTAGTATATTCCCTTTTTTATTACGACCCTATAGTAAGGACGAATTGAAATAAATATTCTGCTCATAGTTTGAATTTAACTTAACCTTAACCCTGCGACAGACGCGAGACGTCTCCAAAAAAAATCGCCGTATACCGTGATATAGCTCTGTATCGCTCAGTACCTTCTTCTAACGACTACTTACTTACTTGTGGGAGGACCTTGTGCAGGGTCCGTCCGGGTTGGTACCACCATCTTATCCATTAACCAACCGCCAAGCAGTAGTGTTCGCATTGTTGTGTTCCGGTTTGGGGATAAGACAGCCGGTGAAATTACTAGCATAGAGGCATTCCATCTTAGTCCTCAGGATTGGCAACGCATTTGCAGTCTTGTGAATGCGAATGCCTATGGGTCACAGTTTCCACTTACCATCAGGTGGCCTGTGTGCTCGTTTGCCTTCCCATGCTATAAAATAAATAAATAAATAAATACGCGTTGTAAGTTAATCTTTGTGAAAAATACCAGTTTTTTTTACTTTATTCAAGTAAATTACATATTTTTTTATTTAAAAGCTCATCTACATGTTTATTATTAATTAAGCATTAAAATTAAATAATCATGCTATGCACTTGAACAATTAGTATGTTTTCTATATTTTATCAAAAATGACGTCTGACAGATTCCACCACAGTAGAATGTTTCTAAAAAAGTCACCGCAGTTGCAGAGGGTTAAAAAAGGCTAGACAAATTGCTTAACGCTCACGTAAACTATTTCCGAAAACTGTCAAAATGTAGGGAATAGTCTTTTTTTTTTTTTTTTGCCCCCGCGGCGACTTGAACAGCTACTACCGCAGGGATATGGCGTTTCCACGTGAAGTGATTTCGCCAGTGTCAAGTATATATAAGTATAAATCAATATAGCACTAAAACACAATCCAATCTTCTCTAGGAAGATTGGGGGCAACGTTGTACGGTGATTTGTAGGTCAGAGGTCAAGATAGTTTTAACCTCTGCACCACTGCGAGTCCACTTGAAACGAGAAGAAAGATGCCAGATACACGAAATAAGTCCAAGTCTTCAATCACTGTGCGACACAAAGGCATAAAAAGTACAAATCACTATCAGAAAAGAACTTTGAACACCTAATTACCCAAAAATTAAAGTCTAAAACAAATCACACGTCCGCCATCTTTTAACGTTGCAAATGGCCCCCCTAGGGAATTGTCTTAGGCGCTCGACGCGACCGTCTGACAGCTTACGTCAATCCTGTACATTTTGAATAACGATAACGAACGCCGAATGCTTGTCTATGGCCTGTCATAGTAGAGCTGTTAAGCATTTTTGAGTAGGGGTTTTTTATAGGCTCCGTTGAAATTTGTACGGTACCTACTTCTTTAATGATATTGAGCACAAACCACAGAAGTATTTGGAAAATTCGCGGAAGCGCATACCGACAGCTTTAGTGCTATAATTCGCAAGCGTACTGCTTCCCTGATGCGCCGCGTTCGTGACACTCCCAACGGCCTTCTGAGACTGATTTGGGAAAATCCTGCTTGCGCTACATGGGGACATTGGAACTCGTTGCACATGGGTTCTCGAGGCATAGTCTACGGCATTTTTTAGAATCTTATTGTACTGATTTTAATTTTATTGTAGTGTTTAGGGTCTTGACATGTCTAATAATTATATTGTATTTTATTTTCTTTTTATATCAATGCAGTACTAACATAGTCGTAATTTTAAACTATTGTTACTAACACTATGGACTTTGTCTGAATTAAATAATTTTGATATTGATTTTTGATTTTTTTTGATTGGGGCTAACCGAAAAACCGAAAATAAATACTTGAGGCTCGTTGAAAATTTAACAGCGTAATGTTGGTAATTAAAAATAAATATTGATTGTAAAGATAGGTAGGTAGGTACTACAATTAAAAGTTAAAACTAAACTTATTTAAATTAAAATAAAACTAAGCTACTCAAATATAAAGATGTAAATAATCACCACTATAAAAAGAACGACCCCTCTAGCAGCTCGCGGCTTGGTCCCTATGACACTGGCAGCATTACCTCTCTGGATAGCCAGCCCAATCCTTTGGGAGAGGTAAGCACCAGCTCTAGGATCTCCGGAGGTGTCAATCATTGCTCGGCTCGATAAAAATCATACTTTGTATTTAAATATCATTAAAGAAGTACCTACCTAGGTACTGTAAATATTCCAGCGTAACTCAAACACCTCTCCTAGACTTAGTATAGAGCAACGTATCTTCTCACTGGCACAGTCTGTCCCTCTGTATGTACGATTACATCCTGTGTCGTAACTGTACCAACTGAGGCTCGTGGCTCGTGGAATAAGCTTTTAAGTAAGTACATTTACTAGCATGAAAATGGTTAGATCAGGGCCTCACCACATGGCGGTAAAAATATACAATGGAATACCACTGACTGACTATTGGAAGAAGACAAAATATTTAATAAAAAATTAAAGGATTTTCTAATAGCTAATAGCTTTTACACGTTGCATGAATTTTTAGAATTTTTAAATACATAATTCAAAATTCATTATATTTATTCAGTAAATTGGCCACATGAGGGCTCTGTTACACGTCGGTAAAATGGAGTGAGTCTACTAGCACTTCGGACAAGACCATCATTGCGGAGAAGAAGCGCTGCAAGAAACTCCAGCAGAAGATCTTTTTTTTTTCAATTATAGCTTAAGTTTGTGTAAATTAATAAAGTATATTGCTGTGCCCTTACAGGGTTTATGTTGGACAATTCTGAGCACTGTAGCACCATTGTAACACATAAATGCAATAAATGATATGACTATGACTATGACTATCTATAGGGTCCTTTCCTTACACTTTTATTAATAATGAAATAAATTTTTGGTTTCTCTTGTGCTCACGGCCGTTCGGACCGCGGCCCCTCACAGGCCCGCTCTTCCGCCCTATAGTTACGCCTAGCAATGTGCAAGTTGCAGAACATTCCCAAAACGCGATTGAAAACATTCTCGAGAATGTTCTGAGGACATTCTTGCAACATGAAACTTATTGTTTAAATAAGAAAATGTTTTTACAATAAAGTTTAAATGATCATAATTTTAAATTAAAAAATATTATGCACATGTTTTAGTTTGTAACAGTTAATTATTTTGTTGATAAGTGTTACGTTTCCAATAAGTTGCTTAAATTCTCACTAAATCTTCGTGTACATTTCAGAGAAAGTTGCAAACAGATATGTTCTCAGCACCAGTACCAGGACCTATATATATCTATTTTCTATATAATATATTATACTCGTATATACCTATCGTAGTCCACCTGGACATTTTAGCAGCTATTGCGGAGCTCCTGTTTCTGGGTGCTGTGGCCCTTCGTGCCAAATTAATAAATTCTCGTTCTCGAGAACATTCTCAGAAATTACCGAGAAAGTCTCACTTGTAAAGTTTCGCAACTTTGGGAACTTCTCGCCTGCACATTGCTAGTTACGCCATTGCTTACATCTTTCAAACTAAGCAACAGATTTTAATGCGGTTTCCATGAATAGATTAAGTTATTCAAGAGCAAATTGTATAATTATGTAAAACTAGCTGACCCAGGAAACGTTAAAAGATAAAAAGATAAAGACATTTATTCAGTAAGTAGGCCGCACTGGCACTTTTACACGTCAAGAATCTACCAGCGCTTCACAAGAGGAGACCACTGCTGAGAAGAAACGCCGCAAGACACTCAGCAGTCAGCAGTTTAAGAAAGGCAGCTCGTTGTTTTGCCATGTATGTAAAATTTAGGGGCGGAACACCCTTAATATTTAAGGGGATGAAAAATAGACGTCGTCCGATTCGCAGACCTAACCGATATGCACACAAAATTTCACGAAAATCTGTCGAGCCATTTCAGAGGAGTTTAATTACAAACACCTTGACACGAGAATTTTATATATTAGAGATGAATTGACAACATTTAAAAAAAAAGCGTTATTTATGTTTCGCGTTTATAATAGCTGGTTAAAAATTAGACTACCCGTATTTCTCAGTTTTTCTTTATTTAACTTAAATTCGTCGTTAATAATTTATTGAAGAAATAGTCATTAAAAAGACCGTATATGCAAAGTTAAGAATACTGATGTCGTGATCTTAGCATGACATAAAATAAAAAAAACTAACTTTAAACAGATACAGAACTGACTGTCATGTCACTCACTTGTCAATCATTCGCTGCCGTTCGTTCACAAATTTGTTATTTTGCGTAATTTAATTAATTACATAATTTGTAGACGCCATTAAAATAAATAAACTATTTTGCGTTTACTGCTTTGCATCTGCTTTGCGTTTCATTCGTCAGACAGATAAAAAATGAACATGACAGTTGTATTTTTTTTTTTAATAAATGGACTAAGGGCACTATAAGTGTATTCCTAACATTCACAATCCAACTTTTTTTACTGTTTTTCCTAAATATAAAAAAAAATTACTGCATAAAAAAATCCAAAGATATTTTTACTGTAATCAGCAGTGTAAAATCTAGAAACGGTATTTTATTTTACTATCTTAGCACAGAATGAATTGTTGTCAATTCAAGCTTATACGTACGGGTGTTACAGAAAACTCACATAATCCCATGCGAAGCGAGAATCAAGATTAAAATTCAAGGGGCTCCCCATTAAGTAAGTACTTAAAGATAAGATAAAAAGATAAAAGATGTTTATTCAGTAAGTAGGCCACACGGGCACTTTTACACGTCAAAAATCTACCAGCGCTTCGCAAGAGACCACTGCTGAGAAGAAACGCCGCAAGAAACTCAACAGTAAGTCGTTTTTTATATATTGCTAATGATATTATACAATAATAAACTTAACCTAGCATTATATAAAACAATGAATCTCACATAACACCAAAAATTTATATATTCATGCGTAGTTGAGCAGGAAAATGTGTCAAAACTCAGAATTGTCACAAAACTAATAAGCAACAGTAATATAAAAAATATATATAGAAAGTATACAAGTTATACTTAGGTATTCAAAACATACAGACAGACACAGCATGTGAATTAATGCATCTGAAATATTGTCTTCTATACAACTGAACAATCTCTCTAAGGGCCGGCGCTGACTGCCGGCATGGCACGGCGTGTCATGGCAAAGGATTTCGGTACTGATATAACCATTTTTAATCTTATTACCATGAGTATAGAATTCATGTTACTTTATTTTGACACAACGATGCCGAGGGAGGCCGCGGTAGGACAGAACGTGCCTAAGCATTCCACGGGATGCCGCGGCGTACTGCTGCATCTCGCGAGACGCACGCGCATGACACGGGCCGCCGGGCATCCCGTGGAATGCTTAGGCACGTTCTGTCCTACCGCGGCCTCCCTCGGCATCGTTGTGTCAAAATAAAGTAACATGAATTCTATACTCATGGTAATAAGATTAAAAATGGTTATATCAGTACCGAAATCCTTTGCCATGACACGCCGTGCCATGCCGGCAGTCAGCGCCGGCCCTAATTTGCCGTGTCATGCCAGCAGGATGCCACGGCATGCCGCGGAAGGCCGTGTTATCCTTCGGAATGCTGCAGCACAACTTACCGTGCCATCCTGTGCCGTGCCGGCAGTCAGCGCCGGCCCTAAGTCGGCAGTTGTAATAGGAGCATATTTAATTTTTTTCGATCGCATTTCTATTTCCTTGTAAAAATTCGTTCATAGTTTTTCGACATTTCTTTATAAAATACTTTTTTTTGTTCAATTAGTTTTTCATTAGGTTGAAACTCTGTTTTTTAATCTTTGGCTTATGTCAAACATTCCCGCACCGAAAACCCCGATGTATGCTCATTAGTTGCATAAACTACTGTTACTTCGTCGAATTTTCATTTCATCTACACGTGAAGGAGTTATAATTTTTGGTGGTTATATATTTAGTTGGGATCCGAATAGGAGACGCCCTTCAACCAGCTCTTTATTCGATAAAAAGTATTTTATATCAAATTTAATATGATAAGTACTACAGGTATGTAAAATAGGTTTGCTGAAAAAAAAAATAACTTTAAAACAAAAAAAAAGATTATTTAATTGACAAATTACATACCAATCGAAAGTTAGTTAGACTACTTTTTCCCATCATAACTAGATATTGTGTAGATTTAATTTTAATTTGCACAAAACCTAACGTTTGCATACTTATTCTATAGGCTTCATAGTTTCGATTAGTATGTAATTTATCTATATTAAACAAGCAAATAGCAATTAAAAAAAAACGTTTTCTGTAACACTTGCCACAGAGAAATAGTTGCGCGCTTGCTTAAGTTATATCATTGTTATAGGAGATATATCTGCCAAAAAACTCTTTTTCTCAACAGTGGTCTCGTCTTGGGAAGCGCTGTGGTAGCCTCAGAGTTGTAAAAATGGCCACAGGGAAAAGTCACCTTCATTATTCGCTGGCTTTCGTAGAATTTACACTGACTAGACCTTGTGATTTCCTCAAGCTTGCCTAACTCCGACTAGTTAAACCCCTGGTCAAACAAAGGCTCCCCTCCCTATCCACCCCTCAAGACACCCACAGTTTCCCACGAACACACCTGGCATCTACAATCATGTCAATCATACACTAAAGAATCGGTCACGCCGCACTTAAGTTGCTACTAACACTGACCCGATCTCATTGCCCTTGCGTATTTTCTAACAGTACTCAATGTAAGGGGACCGGGGAATTAAATCTTATTATTATAACGCGCGTTACTACAAAGTCAAGTCACAAAGGCGAAATACTGTTAATATCGAAATCACTTTTCCTTTGGACTGTTTATTTAAAAATATTGCAAAAGCGAGTGATTTTATCAGTTTTATCACACAGTTTATGATTAGCTAAATTTAAAAATTAATTCTTCCTTCTGTGCCAACAGGGTCTTATGCTTACTTGCCTGTTTACAACTAAATAGTTTGTATAAGTAACATGTGATTTTATTATGAATATGAAATAAAATAATATGTTGATTAGGTGCTAACAA
This sequence comes from Acleris emargana, assembly GCA_927399475.2. Lineage (NCBI taxonomy): Eukaryota > Metazoa > Arthropoda > Insecta > Lepidoptera > Tortricidae > Acleris > Acleris emargana. The sequence goes on along the minus strand of OV656835.1, from coordinate 7,123,961 downwards.
AAACTAATTTCCCGATTTTTTCTGTTATCTTGCTAAATCTGCGACCAAATTAAAAATACTGCGCCTCTATTCAACACGGTAAAATAGCTCTTATTTACTTGACAGTAATTTTTACCGTCTAGAATGCCGGCGCTGGTTATCTGACTGGATAACTTGGGCTTGCCTGCAATAAGTCGTCGAAGAATTCAGTGAGTGGTTTAATTATATGATAGATAACCTAACCGGCCACGTGTTCCCCTGCGCTGACGACGCCAGCGCAGCGGAAACAAATTTACATATCGCACCTTCGGTACGACAAGGGCACAATTGGTCTTACTGTCATATAGGACATTGTGCCCTTGTTCTATCTAAGCTGATAATACTATAGTCTACAGGACGTGTGTTTATGTCAATCTTTGCTTTTTAGGGCTCCATAGTCAACAAAGAACCATTTCAGTCTCACCAATACGTCTGTCCGTTCGTCCGTCTTCGGTTTAACTCAGGAAATCTTTGTCCTTCATTGAAAAAAAAGCTTCTTATAGGTTTACGTAGAACGGCTTTTACAACGTTTTCAAAATGGAGCACCTATGGGAAGAACATGTGTCGAATCAGGAACTCATTTTATAAATATTAAGCTTTAAAACGGTAATTTTATTTACTAGCTTTAAGCTTTACACGTTAATGAAGTATTTCTTTTCGTTTATTATTTCATTTTATTCGGAAAACCAACATCTTTTATTAACAACTATTTAGCGGCCCACCAGCGGCCTCGCCCCGCTGCAAATTAATGACTTTCCCGGTAGATTTTACAATTATTTTCATACAAACCTTGTTCTGACAATGATAAACACAACAATTGTGGGAGGACCTTGTGCAGGGTCCGTCCGGGTTGGTACCACCATCTTATCCATTAACCTACCGCCAAGCAGCAGTGTTCGCATTGTTGTGTTCCGGTTTGGGGATAAGACAGCCGGTGAAATGACTAGCATAGAGGCATTCCATCTTAGTCCTCAGGGTTGGCAACGCATTTGCAGTCTTGTGAATGCGAATGTCTATGGGTCACAGTTTCCACTTACCATCAGGTGGCCTGTGTGCTCGTTTGCCTTCCCATGCTATAAAATAATAAAAAAAAAAAAAAAAAGAAATCAGCCAAATCAGGTCAGCTGTTCTTGAGTTTTGCGCTTAGCAACACATTTAGCGATCCATTTTTATTATATAGAATATTTAGAGTAACATAGGCCAAATTCTCAACAGCAAAGTTAATTACATACATACATAAACTCACGCCTTCATTCCCAGAGTGGGGTAGGCAGAGCTAAAGAATTACCAACAAGTCTTAAAACTTCTTAATTAATTAATTACTTCTAGTTAATTACAGGTTTTCACAAATAAATTTAAAGTTAAACAGAAAATAGCACATAAAAACAAAGAAGAGGAAAATGAGCAGATCATTAAAAAGCAAATAACGGGTACGAGAATGATTATGTCTGAGTAGGGTTCCTCGTGCTCAGTGTAGGGTTCCGTCCGAAGCCGTAACTATACAAAAACTAAGTAAACTTATTTATTTATACGTACATTATATATCTGCTGCCTTAGATGATTTTGATAGGTCAATCAAATCTACTTAGTTAATTCGTTATAACTACTTATACATGCTTTCATGTAAGACTTTTTTCAGATTCTTCTTCTTCTTCTTTCTTTGCCCCCGCGGCGACTTGAACAGCTACTACCGCGGGGATATGGCGTTTCCACGTGAAGTGATTTCGCCAGTGTCAAGTATATATAAGTATAAATCAATATAGCAATAAAACACAATCCAATCTTCTCTAGGAAGATTGGGGGCAACGTTGTACGGTGATTTGTAGGTCAGAGGTCAAGATAGTTTTAACCTCTGCACCACTGCGAGTCCACTTGAAACGAGAAGAAAGATGCCAAATACACGAAATAAGTCCAAGTCTTCAATCACTGTGCGACACAAAGGCATAAAAAGTACAAATCACTATCAGAAAAGAACTTTGAACACCTAATTACCCAAAAATTAAAGTCTTAAACAAATTACACGTCCGCCATCTTTTAACGTTGCAAGTGGCCCCCCTTTTTTTCAGATTTTTTGTATTTGTCAAGTTTGACATTTGCCACGTAAAAAATGTGTCAAATTTTAACGAGACGTCACAAGTTTAACCGCGGTTTTGAATATAGGAACGTGGAACGGACCATTAATAATAAAAACATCTTATCGACAGAAGCCCTGCTGCCTAATTGAAATCATCATCATGTCAGCCGAAAGACGTCCACTGCTGGACATAGGCCTCTCCCAAGGCCACTCAGACCGGTTTAGTGCTTTGGATTGAAATGCACGCGCTAAAGTTGTGCTTTGTGCGCTCTGACGGGCCTACTTAAACTTACCGGTGCGTGGTGTAGCACGTTCGCTCTCTCGCTCGTTCGACCGACCGAGCGCCGTTTTTAAGAGAATAGTAATTAACCTCCCTGGCTTGTCCGCCCCTAAGGCTGAAGCCAGACGAGCGTATTTTTTGAGTTGTGAGTCGCGTAATTTCTGCTCCTCCATTCAGTTTCATAGTAGTAGTATGATGAATGGAGGAGCAGAAATTACGCGACTCACAACTCAAAAAATACGCTCGTCTGGCTTCAGCCTAAGACAGTAGCACTGCCCTCCTAAGCTTATACGCAGTATGTCAGATAAATTCCTGTAGCAATATCAACCTTATTACTAAGAGCTGAGAATTAAAACTGCTTTGGTTATTGATTTTGGGATACTGCTTATTTACTTTGAGGGCAGCGTAGGACTTTGCAGCCCTCCGGTGGCCCCTTAGGTTCAAAAACCTAGGTCTAAAGATGCGCTTACACGGGCAATATAAGGGGGGTCCCCTATACAAGATACCTTTTTTTAACGTGTTTTTATTTGATGTATCGTACCTACATAGCGTAAAACATACAAGCATCAAAATTGATGAAATGATTATATTTTAAACTCTGAAAAAGAAAGCAAATTCAAAAAATTCAAATTCCAAATGCATTTATAGCAACATAAACACATTAAAGTGTACATTACATTACAGTTTTAAACATTCTCGAAAATAAACTAAATTACACCATACAGACATTTTACATCCATATCTCACAATCATACCATCCACACATTAAAAATAAAAACAAAACAAACAAAACAAAACAATAATACATACAGAGACAGAACATTGAGGTGGCAAAAGGTTCAGGCTCAGGCGGCTCAGCCTATGCTACGATTTTTAAAAAACCGCAGCGCTGATTTTCAGCCTGGACCTTGGCTCGCTGCGCAATTAACATAATAAAGGGGCTAGGGCTAAAATATTAGTTAGATACCTAGGTACAAATCAAGAAAAAAATATCTTAACAATACCCAAGTGTCTCGTAAACCTTATTTTTAAAGCCCAAAAAAAAAATGCTTGCGTGCTTTGTGTAATCTTCAACCTACAGAATCATGTAAACCATATTTCAACAGTTTCAATATTTTTACTTTTCCTTCTCTGTACATTTATGAAGTAGCTATTTTTGTTAAATGTAATCCACAATTATATCAGAATTTCAACAGCGAACGACATCGCAACAAAGTGCGTGCCTTGTCAATGAATACAGCTCTCTTATCCAAAAGTATTATAGGAGCTGGGAGCATCCAAGGATTTACAGGAGCCTGCCAAATGAAATTAGAGAATGTAAACATAATATTATAGAATTCAAAAGATTGCTAAACAGATACTTAATTAAGAAAGGGTTCTATTCAATAGATGAATATTTAGATGACAAAGTCTAATAGCTGATGTGCCATACATACATACATACATACCTTCACGCCTTCATTCCCAGAGTGGGGTAGGCAGAGCTACAGAATTACCAACAACTCTAAAAACTTGTTGATAACTGTGTAACCACAATTTGCAGAATTAGGTAGTATGTATAAATAAATTGAACGTTAAGAATTAAGTGTACCTACCTACGTAGTCATTAATAGGTATCTAGTATTAAGTTTTTTTTTTAATTGCATGCTAGATACTGGCAGATGGTGACAGACCAATACTTTTTATGTAACACCTTTTGTACTCACTTTCCAGCAATAAACGATTTTGATTTTGATTTATGGTTTTGTGAGTTGGGCACGCGATAATTCGATTCGAAATTGAATTCAAATTCGAATATAAATACCGTCTTCCCGTGTCTTCCCGTGGATGTCGTAAGAGGCGACTAAGGGAATAAAGGCTTGTAGTACTGTTAGGCGATGGGCTTGCAACCTGTCACTAATACGCTGGTAAACATCTTAGCCTATTTGTGCAAATTGTGGTTACTGAATTGTCAACAACTTTTTGAAGTTGTAATTCTGTAGCTCTGCCTACCCCACTCTGGGAATGAAGGCGTGAAGGTATGATGATGATGATGATATAAATACCGTGCGGCGGTACGGAGCCCTCAGTTCGCGAGTCTAATGGCCCCTCAACATGTCAGCGGATCATGGGCGTGCGTAAGGGATGGAGCAATACGTAAGAGTGATATGCAAGAGTATGTTGCTTCTAAGGTGTAAATGCGTCCCTTACGCACGCCCATGATCCGCTGACGTGTAGAGGGGCCTTAACGCGCACTTGACCGGTTTTCCGGACTACCGTAAACTTGTATCTAATGAAGCTGAAACAAAATTAATTAATCACTACTTAATAAACGCCTACCTACGAGTTCTATTTGTATTTTAGGATAATTAATTGGGAATTTGCACCATTCTCCTAAAAAATAACTCCTTGTTTTTACATTTTTAATCTAAAGAAGCCTTTTTAAAGGATCTTATTAAAGAATCAAATGATTAAAAGTGTTATCTTATATAATAAAACTCGAGTACGGCTGAAACGATTTGGCTGATTTCGTTTATTTGTTGTATTTGTCAATGTCAGGACAAGGTTTTTCACTTGTGGGAGGACCTTGTGCAGGGTCCGTCCGGGTTGGTACCACCATCTTATCCATTAACCTACCGCCAAATAGCAGTGTTCGCAATGTTGTGTTCCATTCCAGTTCGGGGATAAGACAGCCGGTGAAATGACTAGCATACATAGAGACATTCCATCTTAGTCCTCAGGGTTGGCAGTGCATTTGCAGTCTTGTGAATGCGAATGTCTATGGGTCACAGTTTCCACTTACCATCAGGTGGCCTGTGTGCTCGATTGCCTTCCTATGCCATAAAATAAAATAAAATAAAAAATAACAAATTTACTTCTAAAGAGTCAGAAGGAGCCATAACAACAGTATAAAAGCGTCAAAAAAATCTCAAAAACAAGCAGTTAGGATATCAAAGAATACAATGAAAACAATATATGCGAAAACACTATTACGATGTAACTAGTAGGGTGACGGCACTAATGATGCACACTTTTAGCTGGCAGGCACCAGTAATGGACACCCCAGTCTTAATTCAAATTTCATACGGTCCAAATTGATTGTTGCAAAACAAATGAATAATCAGTGTTCATTATTTGTGCCTTCTCCATTACTGGATCCATCACCTATACCGATATTATTTTAATATAATTTTGACAGAGATCGTGGAGTTAAAATTCAATTCACTGAACATTTTAGTAGTGCGGGGAGAAAAGAAAACACGACCATGGGTCCCGTTTTATGGAACCATTTTGCTGTGTTTTTTACACGTGTGAGAAAGGAGAATGTGAAACAATCCACTTTTTCTAAGTTGAGAGGCGGGTGTACAAAAATCTGACTTGCTTAGGAGCTCAGGGCTGTCCACATGGCCCTGAGCAGTCTTAATCAGCAGATTCGCGTCATTAGCAAGCCGCATTTTAAGAGGATGGTGAAGCGCCTCTAAAGTCGCGTTGCTGTCAGAAAAATACCATACAAATTTAGATCCGGCCGTTAACGTTTCTCACCCCCTAAATTAAGTCCGACTCGCACGATTTTTGAATCATCATCATCAGCCCGTTGCAGTCCACGGCTGGACATAGGCCTCTCCCAAGGAACGCCACAGAGTCCGGTTTAATGCTTTATGCATCCAGTTGCTGCCGGCCCTCTTATGCAAGTCATCCCGCCATCTGGCCAGAGGGCGTCCCACGCTACGTTTGCCAAGACGCGGTCTCCACTCCAGAGCACGCTTACTCCAGCGGTTATCCGTTCTGCGACATACGTGACCAGCCCATTTCCATTTGCCCAGCGTGGCGATTAGGGCATTACCTCCCAACGACAATGACAAATGATTTTTGAATATGTTGTAGCTATTTTATTATAAATACCTACTTTACTAACTGAACTGCAAAGCCCCTTCGCAGTCCTCGGGTTTTACTGGTGAGTCTCTTGCCATTCTGGAATCGACCGCCTTTATTGAATCTCATAACATTACCAAGATCATTATTATTTCCGACTGTTAAAGCTGTCTATAAGTAGTTACCGCCAATCAATTTAAAACTAACATTAAACTGCCACTCATCCTCGAAATAAAGAATACGCTATAGCCCTAACTGATAGCGCCCTTCTCTCCCTCTCCATATCGTCACCGTCTTTGAGGTAGGTACTTAGTAATTACTAATCAGTAAGCCAGTGCACCTGATATATAAACTTGTATACCTTTTTTATGGGAACACTATATCGCTGAGGCAGAGGCACTCTAGTAAAAAAAATTACAGTACTTTATCATAAAATAAAATAATAAACGAAGAGTTTTATGCAAATCCAGCATGAGACGAATCCAATGGGTAATGACAACGACTTATCATTTATCAAAATCGTAAATATGCGAGAATGAGTTTGTACATTTTTTTTTAATATAAAGACTACATTATTATTATTATAAATAAATTGGCATAAAAGAAAAGTAAATTAAAGATTGACACAAATGCGTCCGTCATTCATGTTAACATTGTCATTTTAAATTGGTCGTTTATTTTGTATTTTGTTAATTTTCGTGGTGTTGCTATTACATATATGTAGCCGTGTCAAAACTTATATTATCTCATGCTAAATAATTTACAACAGGTTTGTGTTGAATTCTTGTTTATTTATTTTACATTGTCATCTCAAGTCAAAGCAGGGGTCGGGTGACGTGACGTGACACAGTAGTTTTTTTTAATTATATTTTTAGTACTTGATCATACAAAAAATTTAAAACGAAGAGTTTTATGCAACTCTCCAACATGAGACGAATCGAATGACATATTTAGGCTTAGGATCTAATTATGGCTCGATCGGACGTCAGAGTCGTGGCAAAAAGTATGGGATAGTTCTAGATTAATTAAGAGCCGATACTACGGGGACATACAGCCAAAGATCCCCCATACGCCGTGGCTACCAAAAAGTTAACAAGCGCGCACCATTGCGCCGCAGTAGACATAAAAAAAGCATTCTTGGCGCAAAAGAAATGCATAAGAGCGGTGTGTAATGCTCATTTTCTGGCTTGTTGCATACCTCTGTTTCAAACCAAAAGGGTCTTGCCTCTACCGTGCATGTACATAAAGCAGATTACTTCTTTTGTCCAAGAATATCCACATTTTTTGTTACACATTCTCAAGTTTTTGAAAGATCAACTCGACATAAGAACAAATTGTACATAAGTACCTACCTCTGGCAAAATCAAGTATTACAAAAAAAACATTTCATATGGCAATTACAAATTTATAATAAAATTCCAAATTATATACAGGAATGCCCCCCAAATCAATTTAACAAATTAATAACAAGGTGGCTTCTTGGGAAATGTTTTTTTCGGTTCATGAGTTTTTTCAATCATCGACATAATTAAATAACACCTTAACTACTACTGAACTATTATTGAAGTCTACTTAGTAGTGATAGTTTTTCTATTAAATTAATTATATGGGTTTTCATTTTATATTTTTTGTATTTGAAGTTTTGGCTGTAAGGGGGGGGGGGGGGTGACTCCAACAAAAAAAAATCTTGATTGATATAAACCTGTTTAATATAACGTTCACTGGAAATGATGAAAGAAAGATATAATTTCGAAATAACTATTTTCATATAGTACGAGTATAAGGCAAACTTTGGCTATTCGGTGATATGCAGTTATTCGGTGATAGTTTGTTATCGTCTCATAGCGGAGTTATCTAATCGTTTTATAGATGGTACTATTTTTCAGTAGGTAAATAGTGCGACTTGCATTCATTATGATAACGCAGGGCGAAAATCCGAACGAACACACAAAAATTAAACGGCGAATTTTTTCACCTGACCTACATTGTTACATGAGTTGATGCGAGGTATAATTCAAGTTGTATTACGAAAAACAAATAAAAGTAATGGCGAACACAAAAGTAATGGCGAACACAAAAGTAATGGCGAACACAAAAGTAATGGCGAACACAAAAGTAATGGCGAACACAAAAGTAATGGCGAACACAAAAGTAATGGCGAACACAAAAGTAATGGCGAACACAAAAGTAATGGCGAACACAAAAGTAATGGCGAACACAAAAGTAATGGCGAACACAAAAGTAATGGCGAACACAAAAGAGAGACCCGTTAAGTGAAGAGTTTGTAAACATGTTTATATTTTGAATGCAAAGTACATTTTCGTTCGTTAAATCCTTAGTTTCAGCGGTATATTTCTTAATGTTTTTCGATGTTTTGTATGTATTTATAAAGCTGTAAAAAAGTTTAATATTCTTTGGAGCACTTTGAACGCCTACAGCTGCCGCCATCAGCATGATCCTTCTGCCACCACTCAGTCCAAACGGGGAAAGCCATTATGTACTGCCTGGTTAAAAAGAGGTTGCACTCCTGTGCCATGCCATAATAGAGGATATTATAATTGTTTTTTTTTTATTCTTGTCTTTTATTTATAGTTTTTAAATACAACACAGTTTAACCTGACTGTATTACCAAATAACCAAATTCATGTCACGTAATAAACTGAATATCACCGAATTACCTACTTTTCCACATGCCAAAATAAATTATTAGTAAATTCAAACAGTAGATTTTACATAAAATAAGTTTTTAAACAATGGTAGGTAAATTAATTATCTTTTACTTAATAATAATTCCAAAATAATTTGCTTTACACATAATACCTATTATATTGTCAATATACCTAACTATCACCAATCCCTGTTCTGGTCCTGGGTTCAAATCCCGGTAAGGGCAGATATCTGTGTGATGATCGCAAATATTTGTTCCTGAGTCATGATGGATGTTTACTATGTATTTAAGTATATATTTCTCTATATAAGTATTTATATCGTTGTCTAGTACCCATAGTACAAATAGCCTAAATTGGGACTAGGTCAATTGGTGTGACATTGTCCCCTGATATTTATTTATTTTTATCACCAATTAGTAGTGATCGTTATCATTATCAACGTGCACTTTTCGTATCAAAGGGTATGGTGGGCAGAAAAATCAAATACATTTGAATATTCACTTGTATTCTTAACTATAAATAAAATAAATACTTACCTTCTTAGAATTACACCTCTAGATATAACTCATTACGGTACAAAACCTTTTCTCCCTAATATATTTTTAAAACAATCAAAGTCAAAATGACATTAATTTATGTCATAAAAATACAACGTACTTATTTGAAAATATTTTAAAGACCTAATTTATGTTCCTGTGACTTCTCTTAATGTAGAAAGGTCATTTAGTTATTTAAAATGGATTTTTTCTTATCGACCGTTGAACAGATTTTAGTCGTTTATTCAGTATAATTGGGATAAGTGATTATAAATATGTACATAAATCTCATAATTTGTAAAATATACTTATAATGTTTTTAGATACTTGTGCATTTGATTTTTCAACCATGCTTTGATACCAATACAGCACTTTGATAACGATCACTACCATTTAGCCAAGGTTTGCCCTACCGTTATTAATACATAATACCAATTAATATAACTATTAAAGCGCATAATGTATGTACATGACACCTAAGATATAAAATCAATAAACATAATGAACGTATAATATAAACATTCTACCTACCTCTACCCTGATTCGTCTTGCTCGTTGCTATTTCTGGATGGTTATAACAAATTACAAGCAAAATTTTCTAGGCAGATCAAAAAATAATCTTGGAGGCCAAGGCGGGAGCAAAGCCGCTAATGCGTTGTAAGGTATTGTTCGATCTTAAGATACTTAGCCAATTTTCCCTTTTCTAGTAGCCGATCCTTTCAGTACCTATATATAGATCGACGATTTTAGATCTTATAATCCTTATACTAAAAGATTAATATACACCGTGTTTTTTTTTATTTAAGATCTCTTTAAGGTAACGTTCTTTAGGTCAAATAAAGTAAATTTCCCGAAGACAGACAAATGATAACTCTTACTGTTTTAAAGCTATATAATTTTTAAGTTTAATCAGTTAATCACGTTGAACTAGTGTAAAAGACTCTTATTTGTGTGAGTATGTCACGCCAACATTGACGTATTTGACACTGACTATTAGTTAACTCTAAAGGCCCTTTTAGAATTACCAAAGATACAACATTTAATTACTTTGTTCTAAACAGTGTTTTTTTCAATATTTAAAAACCTAATCTACCGCTTAGTTTCTATGGACGTACCTAGTAATATGCCGAAGTTATCGTAAATCAAAAAAACACGGTGTACATTGTGATCGCTATATGTAATAATTATGTTATACGAACTGAAATTAGACAACGAGAGTGTTATATAAAAAAACACATACATACATACATAAACTCACGCCTTCATTCCCAGAGTGGGGTAGGCAGAGCTACAGAATTACCAAGCACTCTTAAATAAGTTGTTGATAATTCTGTAACCACGTTTTGCACAATCAGGCCAAGATGTTTACCAGTGTATTAGTGACAGGTTGCAAGCCCATCGCCTAAGAGTACTAGAAGCCTTTATTATTCCCTTAGTCGCCTCTTACGACATCCACGAGAAGACATGGAGTGGCACTATTCTTACCCGGTGACCACACAGGCAAAAACATTATATAAAATTAATACTATGTTAATTGACCGTTATTTCTTATAAAACTAAGTTTTGTTATTATAGCTAACGTTTATTATATCTTGTAAACACTATAGTGCCACTCCATATCTTCCCGTGGATGTCGTAAGAGGCGACTAAGGGAATAAAGGCTTGCAGTACTGTTAGGCGATGGGCTTGCCACCTGTCACTAATACACTGGGAATAGTGATGGGCCGTGGTAATATTCCCGTTACCAGTAAGTTTCCGTTTGGGAATATTCCCAGTAAGTTTCTAATGTTACCAGTAATATTCCCAAAAGGTGGGAATATACTATACTGGTGATTTATATGAGATTTAATGATTATATAGTTAGTTAAATAAGCAACATGCATAGATATATTCCTTTCTCTTTTACACATATCACCTTTTTTCTCTTTCACACAAACTTCTTATCTGAAATGGCACAAACACAAAGGACTTAGTTTTGCCCTTGACTCGACTCAGTGCACGTGCTTTTTGTGATGATAGTGAAAAATGTGATAATGATTACTAAGCTTAAAAAAATCGTTTTTCATGAAAAGAGGAAAAACATTTATTCACGCCAAAATTACACAATCTAAAAATATAACAAAATTAAAAAAATACAGTAAAACAAATTCTTAAAACTAAACTTAAAACCTAGTGTTACCTCCCCAAGCTCTAATTACAGCCACCATGCGATCCTTCATTGACCTCACCAACGTCACGATTCGTTCTTGAGGAATGTCACTCCACTCCTTGACGACGGCGTCCCGAAGCTGTTCAAGGGTAGCAGGGGCAGTATCACGAGACTGCACCCGGCGTTTCAGATCATCCCAAAGGTGCTCTATGGGGTTCAGGTCAGGACTTCTCGCTGGCCACTGCATCACGGGGATCCCAACCTGATCCAGGTAGTCCCGAACAATCAACGCCGTATGAGAGCGGCCGTTGTCATGCATGAATGTGAATTCAGGCCCGACAAAACCAGCATACGGGACCACGTGGTACTCCAGGATCTCTGTGATGTACCGATGAGCAGTCAGGGACCCCTGGCCACGTCCACCTCCAGTGCGGGAGACGCACACAAGGTCGGTTTTGCCCTGGATTGAAATTCCGCCCCAGAACATGCAGGATCCTCCTCCGTAGCTGACGGTTTCTTCAAAGCAGGCTTGTGAGTACCGTTCTCCCTGCCTCCTGTACACTCTTCTACGCCTATCGTTGCAGAAAAGGCATACCCTCGTCTCGTCGGAGAAGAGGACAGACTGAAGTCTGACTCGCCTATGCTCTGCTGTCAATTTGGGGCCCGTAGCAGCCCTACGAGGCAGGATTTTCTTCTCTCGCAGCCTTCTTCTTACTGTGGAGACGCTCACCGACGTCCTCCGAGCTGTTCGGAGCTGCTGTTGCACCTCAACAGCGTTAGAGAATCGGTTACGCAAACACGTTGACACAATATAGCGGTCGTCTCTGTCGGAAGTGAAACGTCGTCTCCCAGATCCACGCTTCCTGATGTAGCTTCCAGTCTCCTGGAACCGCTGGGATACTCGTTTCACCCGGAAACGGCTTATGTTGAGTTGTCGAGCAACATCAACCTGCCGTAGTCCTGATAACAGTAGTGCTACCACTACCACTTGAGCTGCTTCTTCTGCCGTGATATCCATTTTTCAGAATTTTCTCTTACTGGAGCTGTTCAGGTGTGACTTCTGTGATGTCTGGATAGCAAATTACCCATAATTCATTTTTACCCACCCTTTTATTCGTGTTCAGGGTGGCACAAGTAGTGAGTCCTCTAATGAGTTTTCCATCACTTTTTTTTAAAGACCCTAACGTGTCGTGATCATTGTTTTTACGAAAAAGAACGATTCGCGTTTTTAAAGTTGATTAACTGTGCTTTCAAATGATACTAATATTGGTAGGGTACAATAAATAAGTTAAGAGCTTTATTCGCTTGAAATCAAAATTTCAAAAGGTGCGATTTTTTTGACGCCGTGTGTATTTGTATAATTAAACTGATTTTCCGACTTTTTCTTTCATTTCGATCGAAACTAAGATGTTTTTACCGTGATTTAAAGTGTACTTGGCCATAATTACACGGTGGGAATATTCCCAGTAACATTGGAAAAATACCTGGTAATTTTGGGAATATTCCCGGTAACATTGGGAATTTACTTTCTGGGGGGGAGCTCCGTATTTTTTTTTATTCTAAATTGTTCCAATGTTCACCAAATAAGCATAAAACACAAAAAAAATATTACTTTATAATTCAGTTTTTCTATATTTCCCTAAATTTCCAATACTTGGAAATATTACTGGTAACATTACTGGGAATATTCCCGCCATGGGAATATTCCCGGTAACGACCCATCACTAACTGGGAAACATCTTAGCCTACTTGTGCAAAATGTGGTTACAGAATTATCAGGAAGTTTTAAGACTTGTTGGTAATTCTTTAGCTCTGCCTACTCCACTCTGGGAATGAAGGCGTGAGTGTATGTATGTATGTAAACATTATTAACATGAAAAATAATATTTTGTATTTATATCTTGTGAGACCCTTGGGAATATTCTAGGTGGTAAAATCTAAATCGTATTTGACCGGTTATGGCTTTTTTTTAACTAGGTCGCCATTACTGTCAATAAAATAAGAGCTATCAAAACGTTGCCAATTCGATAACAGCTCAAACGAGGCCATTTGCAACGTTAAAAGATGGCGGACGTGTAATTTGTTTCAGACTTTAATTTTTGGGTAATTAGGTGTTCAAAGTTCTTTTCTGATAGTGATTTGTACTTTTTATGCCTTTGTGTCGCACAGTGATTGAAGACTTGGACTTATTTCGTGTATCTGGCATCTTTCTTCTCGTTTCAAGTGGACTCGCAGTGGTGCAGAGGTTAAAACTATCTTGACCTCTGACCTACAAATCACCGTACAACGTTGCCCCCAATCTTCCTAGAGAAGATTGGATTGTGTTTTATTGCTATAATGATTTATACTCATATAAACCTTGACACTGGCGAAATCACTTCACGTGGAAACGCCATAATATCCCTGCGGTAGTAGCTGTTCAAGTCGCCGCGGGGGCAAAAAAAAAAAAAAAAAACAACTTAAACACATGGTTTTTACCGTGTTGAACAGAGGCCCGGAGCCTCAGCTCTTATTATCTTGACAGCAATGGCGGCTGACGTCATAACTATGGTTAGGAATTTTGGTGGCATATCGTGGTTCTAAATCCATGGAGACACTATTTCTTACTTTTTATAATCAGAGATCGGACAAATGGATGTCATTGTTGGCAATAATATAGACATTACTCCTTAGATCAATTAATTATTTTTACCTGTAATTTAATTTGTATAGGTACCTACTTTGTAAAATATTAATCAATAAAATTAAACACAGAGTTATTGTGTAGATTAATTAAAGTAAATAAAAAAAAATGGCTTTATTTTATTTGTTAAATGATATCTTTCGTGATACACATATACATTCTTAATGAAAGAATCACAAAGTTAGTTTAATGAATGTCAGCAAATTAATGTCAATATCAAAAAAAATAATGTATTTTTAAGAAGGAAATCAAAAGAGGTATGGTATCTTTCTTTTATTATCGCATTGAAGTCTTAGCAATTATCACTAAGAAATCAATTAATTCATTAATTAATCTTTGGAGTCATGTCCAAGTTATTGCGAGTAATGACACCCATTTGTCCGGTCTCTGTTTATAATAAATACCATTTTGATTTTGACCTTTAATTTTTTAATATTCAAATTTCGTTTATGCATTAAACCACTAAACCAATTTCAATGCAATTTGGTATGTAGGATATCTCTTCTGTGAAAGCGTTACAAACAAGCAAATATTAGTAGGTATGGAATTACCGAACTAAAAATGTATTTGGTTCATTTTAAAATATAAATAAATAAATAAATAAATATCACGGGACAATGTCACACCAATTGACCTAGTCCCAATTTAAGCTCTAGGCTTGTATTATGGGTACTAGACAACGATATAAATACTTATATAGAGAAATATATACTTAAATACATAGAATATCCATGACGCAGGAACAAATATTCGCGCTCATCACACAAATATCTGCCCTTACCGGGATTTGAACCCAGGACCGCTAGCTTCGTAGGCAGGATCACTACCAACTAGGCCAGCGCGTCGTATGACTGAAGGTCAAAATCAAAGTGTCATGTATTATATTATAATAATTAGGAAAAAGCGACTCCATAGATTTTAGAACCACGATATGCCACCAAAATTCCTAACCCTAGTCATAACTAGTGATGGGTCGTTACCGGGAATATTCCCATGGCGGGAATATTCCCAGTAATGTTACCAGTAATATTTCCAAGTATTGGAAATTTAGGGAAATATAGAAAAACTGAATTATAAAGTAATATTTTTTTTGTGTTTTATGCTTATTTGGTGAACATTGGAACAATTTAGAATAAAAAAAAATACGGAGCTCCCCCCCAGAAAGTAAATTCCCAATGTTACCGGGAATATTCCCAAAATTACCAGGTATTTTTCCAATGTTACTGGGAATATTCCCATCGTGTAATTATGGCCAAGTACACTTTAAATCACGGTAAAAACATCTTAGTTTCGATCGAAATGAAAGAAAAAGTCGGAAAATCAGTTTAATTATACAAATACACACGGCGTCAAAAAAATCGCACATTTTGAAATTTTGATTTCAAGCGAATAAAGCTCTTAACTTATTTATTGTACCCTACCAATATTAGTATCATTTGAAAGCACAGTTAATCAACTTTAAAAACGCGAATCGTTCTTTTTCGTAAAAACAATGATCACGACACGTTAGGGTCTTTAAAAAAAAGTGATGGAAAACTCATTAGAGGACTCACTACTTGTGCCACCCTGAACACGAATAAAACGGGGGGGGTAAAAATTAATTATGGGTAATTTGCTATCCAGACATCACAGAAGTCACACCTGAACAGCTCCAGTAAGAGAAAACTCTGAAAAATGGATATCACGGTAGAAGAAGTAGCTAAAGTGGTAACACTACTGCAATCAGGACTACGGCAGGTTGATGTTGCTCGACAACTCAACATAAGCCGTTTCTGGGTGAAACGAGTATCCCAGCGGTTCCAGGAGACTGGAGGCTACATCAGGAAGCATGGATCTGGGAGACGACGTTTCACTTCCGACAGAGACGACCGCTATATTGTGTCAACGTGTTTGCGTAACCGATTCTCCAACGCTGTTGAGGTGCAACAGCAGCTCCGAACAGCTCGGAGGACGTCGGTGAGCGTCTCCACAGTAAGAAGAAGATCCTGCCTGGTAGGGCTGCTACGGGCCCCAAATTGACAGCAGAGCATAGGCGAGTCAGACTTCAGTCTGTCCTCTTCTCCGACGAGACGAGGGTATGCCTTTTCTGCAACGATAGGCGTAGAAGAGTGTACAGGAGGCAGGGAGAACGGTACTCACAAGCCTGCTTTGAAGAAACCGTCAGCTACGGAGGAGGATCCTGCATGTTCTGGGGCGGAATTTCAATCCAGGGCAAAACCGACCTTGTGTGCGTCTCCCGCACTGGAGGTGGACGTGGCCAGGGGTCCCTGACTGCTCATCGGTACATCACAGAGATCCTGGAGGACCACGTGGTCCCGTATGCTGGTTTTGTCGGGCTTGAATTTACATTCATGCACGACAACGGCCGCTCTCATACGGCGTTGATTGTTCGGGACTACCTGGATCAGGTTAGGATCCCCGTGATGCAGTGGCCAGCGAGAAGTCCTGACCTGAACCCCATAGAGCACCTTTGGAATGATCTGAAACGCCGGGTGCGGTCTCGTGATACTGCCCCTGCTACCCTTGAACAGCTTCGGGACGCCGTCGTCGAGGAGTGGAGTGACATTCCTCAAGAACGAATCGCGACGTTGGTGAGGTCAATGAAGGATCGCATGGAGGCTGTAATTAGGGCTTGGGGAGGTAACACTAGCTTTTAAGTTTAGTTTTAAGAATTTGTTTTACTGTATTTTTTTAATTTAGTTATGTTTTTAAATTGTGTAATTTTGGCGTGAATAAATGTTTTTCCTCTTTTCATGAAAAACGATTTTTTTAAGCTTAGTAATCATTATCACATTTTTCACAATCATCACAAAAAGCACGTGCATTGAGTCGAGTCAAGGGCAAAACTAAGTCCTTTGTGTTTGTGCCATTTCAGAGAAGAAGTTTGTGTGAAAGAGAAAAAAGGTGATATGTGTAAAAGAGAAAGGAATATATATATGCATATTGCTTATTTAACTAACTATATAATCATTAAATCTCATATAAATCACCAGTATAGTATATTCCCACCTTTTGGGAATATTACTGGTAACATTAGAAACTTACTGGGAATATTCCCAAACGGAAACTTACTGGTAACGGGAATATTACCGCGGCCCATCACTAGTCATAACAATACCATAACAGATTAAATACGATATCGTTTTTCCCGCCTAGAATACCGGCCCAGGACTTCTTCTTGTCACAGGTAAGTATAACTTGTATAATTTCTATTTTTTTATTACTATTACTTATTCGTTTTGTGACAATTCTGAATTTTGACACATGTTTCTGCTCAACTACGCATGAATATATTAATTTTTGGTTTTATGTGAGATTCATTGTTTTATATAATGCTAGGTTAAGTTTATTTTTGTATAATATCATTAGCAATATTTAAAAAACGACTGACTGTTGAGTTTCTTGCGGCGTTTCTTCTCAGCAGTGGCCTCTTGCGAAGCGCTAGTAGATTTTTGACGTGTAAAAGTGCCCGTGCGGCCTACTTACTGAATAAACATCTTTTATATTTTTATCTTTTTTTTATCTTCGTCCTAAAGCCGCAATCACGCTGGGAGCGGGGAAGGCCAGGATGGCGCGGTGCAGGCGTTCACACTAAAAACGGGGGTACCTACTCATTATACTCAAGGTACTCATTGTCAATCCCTCAAGGGTTAGCTGGAAGAGATCCCTTAAAGCGATCAGTTCGCCTTCGTACATATTTTTATATTAATTGTATTTGCAATTGGTTTTTCTTTTGTACAATAAAGTGTTTACTTACATACATACTTCTCATTGACCTATATATAGTCATGAAGAAACCATTTCTTATAGTACAGTCAACATCATAAATAAGTGATCATTTATGTACCTTGTTACTTCAACGTTGTTTTTGAAACGTTATACAAAATTGTGAAACGATTGAAAGCTACAAGGTACAGAAATGATCACTTATTTATGCTGTTGACTGAACAAGTAAAGGGAAAAATCCAAAATACGTACATTTGTAGATACTTCTTAAACAAAAAATACGATTACAAACATATTGGAGTATTGGTAAATTTAATATAAAGAGAATACAGTTTTCCAACAGCAACGTTAAGATTGTCTCAATCCAGTTAATATTTTCGTTGGAGCAATGTTACTTAATTATTTTGGTGAATGTAGGCGTACTATTACTTAGTTAATTTATATTGTAATTAGGTACCTACTTATTATACTTTTAGAGTCTTAAAATAAGATTTGGATTAAGTTTTAAAATAGCAAGCAATTATTAATAAAATCTTTTTTTGTTTGAATGAAATGAATTTGATGTTAATATTTTTTTTTTCATTATTTCACTTTATACGTAGCGAAGCACGTACCGGGCCGCTAGTTTATTTATATTTATTATTTAAACTCACGCCTTCATTCCCAGAGTGGGGTTAGGCAGAGCTACAGAATTACCAACAACTCTAAAAACTTATTGACAATTCTGTAACCACATTTTGCACAATCGGGCTAAGATGTTTACCAGCGTATTTGTGACAGGTTGCAAGCCCATCGCCTAACAGTACTACACAAGCCTTATTGCTTATTCTCTTACGACATCCACGGGAAGACAAGGAGTGGCACTATTTTAACCCGGCAACCACCTGCGGGAACGCGGTGGATGCGAAAAGCACAAGGCCGGTCTGAGTGGAGAGCCTTGGGGGAGGCCTACGTCCAGCAGTGGACGTCTTTCGGCTGACATGATGATGATGATGATGAACCACCTATTAACATACCTACAAGATTATACGGAACCTTAGGAGCAAAAGTGAGACTCGTACTTGACCGGTTTTTTTAGTTTTAAAAAAATATTGAATAAAATAAAATTAATTCAAGTTCTAATTCAGAACATTTTTTATTATGTTTTAATTCACCATAGTTTTTAGTTTGAATTTTTAACCATGACCAGACCTAGGAATATACGGGGCAAAATTAAATGACAGCTAGGGATTGCCTGTATCGATAAACTCAATGCTCGATGCTTTTCCCATATACAAGTGATCGCTACAAGTTTTGTTTGTAAAAATAATTCTGTTACCTTCACTCATATTTTTTTACTCCTTACAAATTCTGATCATTTATTTTAACAATAGTAAATGCTATGGGACGGTCATTAGGAAATGCACAAGCACAAAAAAATATGATGATGATGAGTGAAGGTTAAAAAATCCTCATTCTGGTTATCCTAAACCAAAACAAATAACCAGAATTATGCTATTTTCTTTCATTTGCATTCTTTCAATAAAAAAATATTTTTACAAACAAAACTTGGAGCGATCACTAGTATATGGGAAAAACATCGATAATTGAGTTAATCGATAAAGGCAATCCCTAGCTGTCATTTAATTTTGCCCCCTATATTCCTAGGTCTGACCATGACCCAAAAGAGTAAGTTGTTTTATAAGTGGTTGTGTGTGTGTTTCTAATTTCTATGTGGCACCCTAGCTCTTAAACAAGAAACGATTTAAATGCGGTGTATTTTAAGTGAAAGCAGCTTTTCTAGCGCTAAAGTAAGTTTTATCAGAATTGGTCGGGCGGTTTAAAATATATCTTCTCTGCTGAAAGAAGGGGTCACCGGCACATCGGGGGGTTTATCTAATCGATTAGTTAATATTTACTTAACTTAAATATACTACTTACATCATGTTTTTGGGTAGAATGTTGTGTTTATAGACACTAAACACGGTCCGACATGCTCTTACCCGGTTTTTTTTCTTCATCGATAGTCTGGTCAACCACATACCTATTCAACTGACGTACATACATTCTAGTAATCGAATTATGATACTTTTACAGAGCTTCGTAGTGGCCCCTTTGTCGATCGTGCGTCCACTCTCCGCGTTGATTAACAAATAATTTTTAAAAGGATATTGTTAGAGGCCGGTCTACCTAGTTTTAAAAGCTAAAAAAGGAAGGGCTATGATTTTGACAACGTATGTATTTCTTTTCAAGTTAGCTTCAATATGAAAGCAAACTGTCACTTTACAACTTTCATAGACAAAATTCTACCGGGCTAAAAAGCGGGGAGAGTTGTGTATGTATTTTTTTTCCTACTTAAAAAATCTGGCTTAGATAACTTTTAATAGTAGCAATCATGGTTTTTCATAAATTTAATATAATGTAGGTACTACAATTAAACGTTAAAACTAAACTTATTTAAATTAAAATAAAACTAAGCCACTCATATTAAAATAAAACTAAGCTACTCAAACAATAAAGATGTAAATAATAATCACCACTATAAAAAGAACACCCCCTCTAGTAGCTCCGCTCGCGGCATGGTCCCTATGACACTGGCTGCATTACCTCTCTGGATAGCTAGCCCAATCCTTTGGGAGAGGTAAGCACCAGCTCTAGGATCTCCGGAGGTGTATATTCTACTTTTAATTGAAAATCAGCTCAGAATTGTAGTGTTGAGAATGCATGATATCTATTGGTCACAACATCCATCTAGCATCAGGCTTCAGGACGCATGTGCATTGTGCGCATGTGTTCATGCCTTAAACCACTATACTGTCAAGTAAATATACATACATACATACATACCTTCACGCCTTCATTCCCAGAGTGGGGTAGGCAGAGCTACAGAATTACCAACAACTCTAAAAACTTGTTGATAACTCTGTAAACACAATTTGCACAAGTAGGCTAAGATGTTTAACAGTGTATATTAGTGACAGGTAGCAAGCCCGTCGCCTAACAGTACTACAAGCCTTTATTCCCTTAGTCGCTTCTTACGACTTCCACGGGAAGACATGGAGTGGCACTATTCTAACCCGGTAACCACACGACAAAGTATTATATAGGACTGGAAAATAACTGTCATAAAACAATATGTGGACGCCATTAAATTATTATTTGAATAACTCTGTTTTTCCACGCGAAACGGTGGTATAAGTAGTAACTATAATCCCAAATAGGTTCCTATTCTTAGAATTATTGTTGGTAAAACGTAAAACTGATTTAGGGCCTGTTGTTTGATCAGTAGTTAAACTAACTAATTATTAAAAATCGTAACTCAAGGTAATGTGTCAAATTTTCGATTCCTTTTTCGAATTTTATCAATTAGTTGAGTTAACTACCTGATCAAACAACGGGCGCTTACTCTAGATTTATTGGCGATGATATATTTATTCTAAGAATAATATTTGTAAAAATAATAATATCTTAAATATATTTATCTAGTTTGGTCGAATCCGCCCCAAGTGATTTAAATATACCTACAATGTTTCCATAGTACCCTGTCATTCATAAAATACCCAGCGTCTAAATTAACCATTGGCTCTATGCAACAGCAGCGATCTAAATTGGCTCAACAATTTAAATAGGTTTTCCCGATTTGAATCCTGCTTTAACAGACATATATTTCACTCATATCGCACAATTATTTAATGCCAGTTAATTGTATAACCACCACTAATTTAAAAAAAGATATTGATTCCGTAAGTACACCGCACGGGCTCTTTTACACGTCAAGAATCTACGAGCTCTTCAAAAGTTGAGACCACTGAGAGAAACGCCGCAAGAAACTCAGCAGTTAGTCATTTTTAAACTTATTTAATATCTACAATGGTACTTCATAGTCTAGTTTTTTTTAATCAGTATTCTCATATTGCAATAGGAATAAAATAAACTTAACAAGAAATAAAACAGCAAAGTAACATCAATAAAATACATTTAGGTACCTAAAAACACATTTGCCAATCACTTTCCACTCCGCCAGTACATCGCAAATTCAAAATAAAGTCCAGAAATTTCACTTGAAAATTTTCAGGTGCGTCATATTAACTCCTTAGTCTGTAGCGTATCAAGTAGGCGTGATACGTCGCAGTGATTACAGGCAAATCTTAGCACCTGGCAAAGTTAAGCCACCCCCCCCCGTTCCCACGCTGGCATCTGCCTCAGCCATAGCACAATAACAATTTGACTTATTATTTATTAAATTTTCACCCCTGTCCGCTGATTATTGTAACGGTACTCATTCCTTCGCTGGACCCCGCGCGGGAAGCACGCTCTCCCATAGCCTATTGGCTAAAAGCAAACTTTTTTTATCGTGTTGTGATTGTGCAATGGCGTTGGCAAACCGTCATCTCATGGATTTATCTGCGGCAGGTAAGCGTTTTTGAAGCGATCTTTATTAATTAAGCTGTGCGTGATAATTTTTAAAATTAGAATTTGACCATAGTTTTATTTTATATTTTGCACCGCGATTAATATTTTTTAATTTTAATTTATTGCGTATTCACGTGCGTCTAGGAATTTAGTTTCTTAAAGCGGTAATTATTGTATAATCTGTTCTTTTTATTAAAATTTACTATTATTTGAAGAACTATAAATTACCTATTCAAAATATTATTTTAATATTTTTCAAAGCATTAATACGGTACTTTGTTCTAAATTCGATAAATAGTGCAAACCTTGAGTTAATTAAACGGGGGATAATGGTATAATCGGGTAATGCGTATTAATGCGTTAAGCGTAATTGACTAAAATCACTGACTGAAAATGTTCGAGTTCTTTTTTTAAATTAAATTCCATCTTTCAGAACGGACTCTAATGACAATGACCAAAGCTTCTTTAGGACAACTTAATAAGTTTTGTGCGTTAATTAGTTAGTTTATCTTAATTATTGAATAAGCTCACGTTTTGCTTAAAATTAATTCTGTAGCTCTGCCTAACCCACTCTGGGATTGCAGGCGTAAGGGTGTGTGTGTACGTTTTGCTTGTTCTTTAGCCGCGGAATTAAATAAGTCATACTTTGTTAATAATTAAACAGTCTTATTTCTTAATTAAACCTTTTCGAGACCCATGCATTGAATCCTTTCATTCAATAGATTTAACAAGGAAGAAAATGTTCGCTTCGCATTTTATGCATGTGAAATCCGGGATGAAAATTTTTTGTTTCCTTTTTTACTTCAATCCCTTTTTTGCTTCGAAGTATTGCTAGCAGAGCATTAATTAAATTTACGTGAAAGGAAGAATAAACATAATCATATTCTGTTTATAAGTTTATAACTACTCGAAATTCAAAATAATTTTCTTAGATCTGACTGGTTTGTTCGCATTATTTCTTCCAGCTTAAGTCGAGTGAAACCACAGGATAAGCATAGCTATAAGTAGTTAATAGGAGTCCATGTTGATTTTGTTAAAAGGTATTTGAATAATATATTCCTTTTGAGCAATAACTCGAGAGAGGTAACTTAGGTATCTAGGTCGTAAACGGGACGTCACATAGAAAAGTGGTTTCAGATTTGCAAACTTTTTAACTTTTGGACTAGGCCTTTGAGCTCTATTATATCGTGTCTCGTCACTATCACATATTATTACTTTTTTTTAATAGTTTCCCGTGCCCAGTGCCCAGGTAATTTCTCTTTCATACAAACCTTGTCTTGACAATTACGAACACAACAAAAAAAATGCCAAAACGATCAAGCCGTTCTCAAATGATGCTACGTCATACGGTAATTGATTATTTATTATATAAAATAAAGTTAATATAAAATCCGGCCAAGTGCGAGTTAGACTCGCACACGAAGGCTTCCGTATAATTATTTATACAACATTAGACACTATATTATAATATAACCTTTTTAAGTCTACCCGTTGCCGTTATTAACATCGAGCAAAAAACGGAAAAAATAAAACTTTTGTTGTATGGGAGCCCCACTTAAATATTTATTTTATTCTATTTTTAGTATTTGTTGTTATAGCGGCAATAGAAATACATTAGGTGTGAAAATTATAGCTGTCTAGCTATCACCGTTCATGTGATACAGCCTGGTGACGGACAGACGGACGGACAGTGGAGTCTTAGTAATAGGGTTCCGGTTTACCTTTGGGTACGAAGCCCTAAGGGATAATTTATTAGGGATCTTGTTATTTTTTTACGTTTATGTTGGGGTTTGTTTTAAATACACTCGCGGTCAAATAATACGGGTCAGAGTGCGTTTTTCATACAAACGAGGCTATTTTGAAGCCTTGGTTCTAGGGCATTGGTTGTTTTGAGTGAAGTTTAATAGTGGATACTCTGAGGTTCAATAGAGGAGGTCAAAAGTGCTTAAGATACCTAACTGATCGCACAATCAGGTAACACCACAGCGAGAGAGTTTGGGTCAGCATTTGGATTCCCTTACATTTTTTGCCATTTTATAGGTTTTTCCTGAACATGCACAATTCCGGCGTTAACCGCAGATCCAATCAGTTGGGTGTCCTAGGCACTCTGGAAGTCCTGGATCGATGCTCGGGGTATCCATCATCAGATTTCACTAAAAGCATCCCCTGGCGAGGAACCAAGGGTTTCAAATAGCCTCTTTAGTATGAAAAACGCACTCTGACCCGTATTATTTGACCGCGAGTGTATAATGTTAGTTGGGATATTTATCGTCTTTTCCAATGTTAAGGCACATTCATCGAGAGATTTCCGCTCATAATGAATAGCGGCCTTTACACGCGCCGTTCCAATCTTCGTTCCAAACCGTACGCGTAAGCAAGAAAGAGCAAGAGAGAGAAGTAAAAGATCATGGGGGTTTGGAGCACTTAAGCAATTAGTAATTTATTCAGAGGCAGACTCGTGGTCACACCAGGTTGTCACACCACTGCTATTCGCTTTGGTCGGAAATTCGACAGAAATCATTTTTATTCCGCAAAAGTAGGTAGGTTAGGTTCGTTAGGTATCTTTAGATGCCCGAAGGGCAAATCGCTCAGAAATAGGAGCCCTGCCTCAGGCAGGGCTCCGTCGAATAGTAGTGGTGTGACAACCTGGTGTGACCACGAGTCTGCACCCTTTTTCGTCTGCTCCGTAAGTATCCATACGTACCATTTCTGGAAATCTTCTGGATAATTCTCCCGTAATTCGCTTCACAATGGTAAATTTATATTATCTGCGTTCATCTTCGTCTCCACTGTTTTACCCACATATTCCGTGGATTCGTTTTAAAACTACGAATCCAGCTAATGCAAAGAAATGGGGATCCATTCTTGTTACGGCTGTAGGTAGGGAAAACTTTTATTTACAAGCCCAGCCTGACTAAACCGCGCTCCGAGTTCCGGAATATCGTATACGTGTGTGGATAGTTCAGAGCGCGCAGAAACACAGATTTAACACAGAGCACAACGATACTGAGGGAATAATGTACCAAAATGTGCACCAACAATAAGTCAATAAGTAATTATATTTAATGAGAATATGCCCGGCGAGAACAACGAATACTTTTTTGATTCGTGATGCCATCAACAATTATTTACATTTACAACGTTTTAATGAACATCATTTAAAGTAAAATAAGTAGGTAATTTACTTATTTTACATAAATATATCGGGTGAGTTTTTTTTTTTTAATAATGTTATTCGGAGTCACGTCATCTTCCAGTGACGCGATTGGTTTAAAGACAAAATGGATAGAAACGCTAGTTAGCGTAATGAATATTGGCAAGGTCCTTTGTCCATCGCAGTCTACATTAATTACTGTAAGCCATAGCGCATTCGACTCGGTACAGAGTACGGTAATGGAGAATGCATGGTTTTTTTTAAATCGCATTTCTCAACAAAATAGAAAGAAGATACAGTAAAAGAGATCACCAAGAGTGAAATTAAAGTTAAAATCGGCTAAGAAACACGAAAGATAATAAGCATTTTAAACTGCTAATTAGACAGAGAGATCCGATATGCACTGACGTCATGTTACAGGTCGGCCATATAAATTCCATGTTAAATTCTATTTTGCTAGAAAGAGATAGGAACTAATCTTTGTTGGGTTTTTTTACTCAAGTGTTTGTTACATTAATCATTTATTAAGTCATGGTACGGATACTGAGCAGATTAGAAGCCTGAAGTCCCAAGTTCAATCCCCGGTAAGGGCCAATACTTCCTCTATGCGCTTGTGATAGATAAGGCTATAAACAACCTCCAATTAGATTTAAGTTTAAAAGGTACAATAGCTTCTTGCCCAGTTGCACAAACGTTCATTAAATTTAATGTCGCTTTAAGTCCCGTGCTGTCGCTTTCTACCTTGGCGAATTGGAAAGTATCATAATATCCTAATAAGACTAGTGCTGATGAGAGTGTATGAGCTTGGTGTTTGGGTATCTTCATTGAAAATAAGTTTCCGACAAATAATTCATCGTCACAAGCTTACGTACTGCACTAATGATTCCCTAGACTGTTGGCGTTAAGTATACCGGAGATCCTGTTGCCGGCCCCACTATCAGATCAGCTCTTAGATTCCATTATATTATATTGCACTCTGTCATCGAGTTAAGGTACTTACTCGTAGGTATGTCGTGCGTACGGTATCCCGTCAGGGCAGATATTAGTGTGATGGACGCGAATATTTTTTCCTGAGTCATGGATGTTTTCTATACATACATACATACCTTCACGCCTGTAATCCCAGCGTGGGGTAGGCAGAACTACAGAATTACAACTTCAAAAAGTTGTTGACAATTCAGCAACCACAATTTGCACAAATAGGCTAAGATGTTTTCTATGTATTCAAATATGTCTCTATATAAGTATTTAGAGAAATACATACTTAAAGAACATTAATAAAGTGTGACATTGTACCCTGATATTTATTAACTTCATTTATACGTTCCAGCCATTTAGTTGATTCAATTATCAGTAGTAGAGTGTATTGCTCGGTTATAATATACTTAACTAAATCCCTATCAAATCGCTCGCTTAATACCCTTGTTGAAAAACAGTTTCGTGAAGTACATACGTTGTACTCGTGCAAACGGTACGATTAAAAAATATCAAATAGGGCAACTCGGATATTTTGTTTCATCCGCGTTACGTGAGCTTTGCAATGGAAACTTATTTAGTCCGTTTGTTCCCTGCAACATGACGAGGTTTATTTGTGTTCGCAGGAGTTAAATATGGACTTTAACCTCGACAAAATTGAATTAAAAGAGATTAAAGTTAAATGCTTAACGCGAAAAACGCGTATTCAAAGCGGTAGTACTTGCATTTTTCCTGTAATATTACGTCGTGTTTGCAAGCAAAGAAAATCACCGCTGTCTATTAAATCTCGTAGCAGATGATATAAAAAGTTTATCTGATACTTCAAGTGGGTGTCTCAAAGGAATTTATACTTTGCAATCTAAAGTGCGTCACGGTGAGTCGATATATTCAAATTTTAACCAATTAAAGTCTCAGCCAGATAACGCCTGGAAGAGCTACTGGTCCATGAAACAACTGATGAAGGGACACCTTCCGCTTTCACTCAAACGCAAACTCGTTGACGTATGTATTTTGCCCGTTTTAACCTACGGTGCTCAGTCGTGGTGTTTAACCGAAAATCAAAAGTCCAAACTAAAGGTTTGTCAAAGAGCGATGGAGCGTAGCATTTTAGGGGTAAAAAGAACGGACCGAGTGCGAAACACCACCCTGCGCTCCAAGACATTCATAGCCGATGTTGGAAAAAAGACTGCCCAGCTAAAGTGGGCCTGGGCCGGGCATGCTTGTCGCATGCACCCACAAAGGTGGGCCAATGCAGCAACTTGGTGGGTCCCCCAGGACGGCTACAGACGGCGAGGCAGACCCAAGCGGAGATGGCGGGATGACTTGGACGTTTTTCTAAAGGATTGGCCGAAGATTGCCACAGAGAGAGAGGTGTGGAAATCAAGGGAGGAGGCCTTTGCCCAGCAGTGGGACACTATATTGGGCTAATTAATAATAATAATAATAATTGACAAAAGTTCTTAACAGTCTTTTGTCGGGTGGCAATAAGGTGCGTGCCTTCAATGGCTGGGTGATGCCGCTGCTCACATACTCCTTTGGCATACTAAGATGGACTCAGACTGAGCTGGACGCCCTGGATAGGAAGGTCCGCCTACTGCTCAAATCACATCGCATGTTGCACCCACGCTCATCTGTCATGAGATTGTACATCCCGAGGAAATGTGGAGGTCGAGGCATTTTAAATGCTAAGAATCTCCATAACCGCGAGGTGTGCAATCTCAGGGATTATTTCCTTGGCAATGAGTGTGGGATGCATCGTGATGTGGTTGCAGTAGACAGGAGCCTCACGCCTCTCTCCTTGGCAAACGAAAACTGGCGTAGACCAACAGTGTTGAGCACTGAAGACCGCAAGAACGTATGGAAGAGCAAGGAGCTACACGGACGCTTCTACCGGGCTCTAACAAGGCCCGACGTAGACTTTTTAGCGTCCGTGAACTGGCTACGGTTTGGTGACCTCTTTGGGGAAACCGAAGGTTTTGCCTGTGCAATTGCTGACGAGGTCATAATGACGAACAATTACCGGAAATATATTCTGAGGGATGGCACGGTCGACATTTGTCGAGCGTGCCGTTGTCCCGGCGAATCCCTCAGACATATAATTTCCGGTTGTTCGCATTTGGCCAACGGCGAGTACTTGCACAGACATAACCTCGTAGCCAGGATCATTCATCAGCAGCTTGCTCTTCAATACGGTCTTGTTGTGTCTGAAGTGCCGTACTATAAATACACACCGGCGCCAGTTCTCGAAAATGGTCGTGCTACGCTCTATTGGGATCGATCTGTTATCACAGACAGGACTATTGTCGCCAATAAACCTGACATCGTGTTGACAGATCGATCTCAACGCCGGGCAGTGCTCGTCGACGTCACCATCCCGCATGATGAGAACCTCGTGAAGGCCGAGAAGGATAAGCTCAGCAAGTACCTTGACTTGGCTCACGAGGTGACCACCATGTGGGATGTTGACTCGACGATCATTGTCCCGATAGTTGTTTCGGCAAACGGTCTTATAGCGAAGAGTCTCGACCAACACCTCAAGAGACTCTCGCTAGATGGCTGGATCAAGGGCCAGATACAGAAGGCAGTACTCCTCGACACGGCACGCATTGTGAGGAGGTTCCTCTCTCTGCAGCCCTAACCACCGGTAGCTTGAGCCCTGCCCCGCTGCTGGCGGCACCCGTAGATTAGGTTTTTTATAATGTTTATTTTTTGTATCGGTATTGTTATTTTACTTTTATATTTGAATATGTAAAAAACCTAATTTATAGAAAATTAAATGAATATCTAAATAATAATAAAGTCTCAGCAGGGTTTCCATGGTTTATTAATATTTACAGCTAGTAAATGTTAACTGGGGAAAAAAGTTAAATAGTTTCGTGTAAATATACACAGTGCAGTATCGCTCGGCTATTTCTTTGAACTTGCCACCGTGTGTCTTATTTGTTCGTAAATAAATATCTGTATACGACGACGGCGATAGCCTAGTCGGTAGTGATTCGACCCTGCCTACGAAGCTATAGCTCACAGGTTCGATTCCCGGTACGTTTAAATATTTTTGTGATGAGCGCGAGTATTTGGTCCTGAGTCTTGAGTGTTTTCTATTTAAGTAGGTATGTATTTACCCGACTGCGTCAGAAGGAGGGTTATGTTTTTCGAGCGTATGTATGTATGTATGTATGTATGTATGTATGTATGTATGTATGTATGTATGTATGTATGTATGTATGTATGTATGTATGTCTATTTCTGGGCACGCTCTGCAGCCTAAACGGCTTGACCGATTTTAACATACTAGGTGTCATTCGATTCGTCTTAATTGCCGAAGTGACATAGGGTATATAATATTTCAAAATGGCGTCTGCCAAAACAAAGAGGGGGTTTTAAAAAAAAAAAATTGTTTATTATAGCAATATGGGTCTCAAATGAAAGCTAGTAAATAGCCCATTCCAAATATATATACATTATAATACTTTGATGCTACCATTTAGACAGGGAAATCAAAAAGGACGTTAATTGTTAAGTAATAAATATTTCTTGTTGAGCTGTAAACGCGTACAATATAAACCATTAAGAAAGTAGTGTAATAATTAATAATTCACGAATACCTACTACATACTTGATTAATGCACATTGATGTTATAGTATAAATTGCTGGCTAATACCTACCTAATGCGCCATCCTGCCTACGCATGGACAGTTTATTTAAGTAAAGATACACGGAATAGGTAACCTCAATGTAGGTGCTTAGTCTAGTACCCAGGTACACGTATGACGTACTGACCGTTGAGGAACTAAATTGTTAGATATTAAGAGAAGTTTAGTTGATTTATACCTACTTACTTCAATTTCTCGGCCTAAGTAGGTATCTACAATCTGTTCGATCGGCCTCCATCTAACCAAATGAACTAATCTTACGTTACTACTGGGGATCGATTTTTGAATGCACGATGCTTCTTTTGCTAAAAGGAGAGTTCCGCTTGTAATTTGTTACTTATAACTTCGTGACATTAAAAAATCGAGCTCCAGAGCTCATTTAACGTTTGGTTATATTAATAAAACCACTATTTTATTAATAAAAACTAAAAAATGTGAAATAAACTAAATTATTTAAATAAAAACAAAAAACCCGACTGCAGTAAAAAAAACAACTGTAAAGCGAGAAACAAGCTAGTTATTTAATCGATAGGTAAATACTTATAATGTACCATGCAATGATTTTTTGTTTGATACCTCGTTAACAAGTAATGCAATTTATACCAATATACATACAACTTGAATAGTGGAAAAGGTATTGCAGGCGGGGACAAGCAATGAATTATAAAATGTACTTAAGTATTTTCTTGAAACAAAAAACATTTGGATTAATAGCTTGTCCCCGCCTGGAAAACCTTTTCCACTATTCAAGTTGTATGTATATTGGTATAAATTGCATTACTTGTTAACGAGGTATCAAACAAAAAATCATTGCATGGTACATTATAAGTATTTACCTATCGATTATATAGCTTGTTTCTCGCTTTACAGTTATTTTTTTTACTGCAGTCGGGTTTTTTGTTTTTATTTAAATAATTTATTACCTATATAAGTTTATCGTTGCCTAGTACCCATAGCACAAGCCTAGAGCTTAGTTTGGGGCTAGGTCAATTTGTGTGAAATTGTCCCGTGACATTTGTTATTTAATTATACTTATGAACTATTCTGAGTAATTATTATCAAAAAAGAGACAAGAAAAATAAGTAAAACCAGGATAGAACTTGAACTTCTAATCTAAAATCCAAAAATGGACCCTGCGTCATTATTACGATAATACTGCCAACATTTACCTCGCTAAATTGACCTCTACTGACGTCAATTAAGCGTGCAATAATTTCGGCGACTCTATGAATATGGAATAGCTCCTATCAAGAGTTTCACGTATCATCTAAAAATAGGCACTAGGTAACGTTGGAAAATCGACAAAACCAATTGAATTTATTATGCTCCCCTTCGGAGCTGCATTATATTATTGAAGCCGCTCCGATTCTTGGTAGCATGTTATTTTATCATTGTAAGTTCCTCTCCGCCCTGTATGAATGTGCCAAAGGAAACTTTCCAAAATTGCGGAACGTTTCATGTAGGAAAATTTCGGAAACTTCTCACAATTTAGTATGGGGATTGAAACTTTCCGTTTCTTAAATTTAAATTTCCTATATTTCTTTTGAAAGTTTCCGGAAATTTCTTGCAACTTTTCCAACTTTTTGGAAACTTTCCGCAACTTGCACATCACTATGTATGACTGGTTACCGCTTGTAAACAGATGATACTAGTGCATCGTCTTGTTAATAAAGCGAATCAATACGACAACACACTAATATACTTGGATAATACTGACTAATAATTGGAATATACCTATTTATTTGTTACCAAGACCGTACATGGTGGAAATAGCGAAACAAAAACGTTTAAAAGTAGTATTTAAACTCGTATAAGTAGAGTCGATTTTGACATTTTATCGTATTGTCAATATATTGATAGGTCCTATTTACTTAACAGTTACGGCGGCTGAGTTAAAAACAATACCATAACACATCAGAAGCAATATAAATAGTTTTTCACACCACATGCTCGAAATTGCCCAATTATGTACCGTGAAAACCTAACCTAAAGTAAGTCATTATAGCCATTGGCTAACCAGCGGGTTATAATGTTATTTGATTTCCTATGAAAAATTACAATTTGTTCGTTTTTTCAAAAAAACCTTGTGTTTTATTGTCTCGCAAAGGGTGAGAAAAGTGGGTGCGCTGCACTGCAATCAGTATAAAAACACTTTGTACAATTTCATTGAACTAATCACGAAAAGCGTAATGAACGTTTAGCATAAAAACCAATTGCATAATTGTATCTGGCGTACGATCGAATAACATAACACTTATTGTATAACTATCATTTTCTTGTTATTATGCATTTTAAGTTAGAAGAATCTAACTAGGTTAGGTTAGGTTAGAACTGTGACCACATTAATAGAATTAACGCCGTTAGAAATATATATTTTTTAATTTATAAATATTGTAGTTTTTGAAATTATGCATTTCGTTTTATGTATCTTTTTTTTTTTTTTTTTTATATCATAGGTATCATGACTATTATATCAATGGTTTATTATACATACTGAAATTATGCATTTCGTGTTATGTAAAATGATCATGAGACCATTGGCTTTTATGCTAAACATTACACACCCGAGAAAAGTAAAGTAAGTAAGTAAGTCCTTTGCGATAAAGCTGTTTACGTCTTGGGCGAGCTTGAATCCCTTGCTCCACTCCGGACTCCGTTTTAATTCCCTCGCAACGTTCGGGAGTTAATCTGGAATCCCTCATTTGCTCAGGATTCAATATCGCGCCCGTGACATAAAACAGTGCTTTATCCCCTCGGTGTTTAATCTACTAAAAAATATTTCCCTCTGTTCGGTGTATTAATAAAACAAATATTTTACGCATGTAAATTCGCGTACTTCTGTTGTGAGCAAATAGTTTAATAATGAAATGGGCTTCCGATTTTCCCGGAGGTAAATGTTACGCTAACAAAACAGCTCGGCCATAAATGATTCTCGCAAATAAAAAATCTACAATTAAAAGTTAAAACTAAACTTTATTAAATTGAAATGAATTTATTTTCGTAGATACGTTTTTTCCTTTCTAAAGTGTCTTTCTAAAGAGAAAAGGCTAATGTCTTCCATTCAATATACTTGTGGTAGGACCTTGTGCAGGGTCCGTCCGGGTTGGTACCACCATCTTAATCCATTAACCTACCGCCAAGCAGCAGTGTTTGCATTGTTGTGTACCGGTTTGGGGATAAGACAGCCGGTGAAATGACTAGCATAGAGGCATTCCATCTTATCAAAAAGCGCAAATATTATCCCGTGCCATGAATCGAACCGGCTAGCCAAGACGCAAACGCTACTAATTTTTATTTTCTACTAGCGACCCGCCCGCGGCTTCGCCCGCGTGGAATGTATTATACATATAAACCTTCCTTAAGAATCACTCTATCTATTTAAAAAAACCGCATCAAAATCCGTTGCGTAGTTTTAAAGATTTAAGCATACATAGGGACAGACAGCGCAAGCGACTTTGTTTTATACTATGTAGTGATCACTCACAATGTATGGGATGACACTTGGCCACGTGATTTATCGCTACTAATGTCATCTCATCCCATACATATTGAGAGAAGAAGATATACAGACGGACAAACACCGAAGTCTCTGTTCTTTTTTACTATTTGCCTGTGCTGTGTGCCTCCAACAAGATGGAGTGACGACCTTGTAAGGATCGCGGGACAGCGGTGGATGCGAAAAGCAAAAGACCGGTCTGAGTGGAGAGCCTTGGGGGAGGCCTATGTCCAGCAGTGGACGTCTTTCGGCTGACATGATGATAACTTATAACGGCGGATATATCAACATATTTTTTTGAAGAGAATGAAATACTTGAGCGCAATTCACACAGCGGGCGGGAGCGGGAGCCGCGCGGGTCGTCGTATTCACACATAGCGCCGAATCGCGCAGGCGCAGGCGGGCGCGCCTGAACCCCGGTTTGCGTCAATGTAAGCTTCTGGCAACACTAGTGAGAATGCCTATCGAAGAATGCGTGTATTTACGACTAAGGACGCTCGCGACGGACCCGCCGCACCCGAGCGCTGTTTGTAGTGGCAGGCGGCGGCTAACGCGCGGAGCCGCGCGTGTCCCGACCCGTCCGATCCGTCCCGCCCCGTGTGTGAATGCTTCCATGTAACTCCATGTTAAACACTCGCCGAACTTCCGACCCGCTCGGCGCACGACTCGCTCCCGCCCGCTGTGTGAATTCCCCATACAAGAAACGTCTTTTTCAACGTATTTTTATTTCGTTGTGTCGTAGAACATACAAGCGTCCAATTTGGTATGATTATATTAACTACAAACCCGTGTGGTTGCCGGGTTAGAATAGTGCCACTCCATGTCTTCCCGTGGATGTCGTAAGAGGTGACTATGGGAATAAAGGCTTGTAGTACTGTTAGGCGATGGGCTTGCAACCTGTCACTAATACGCTGGTAAACATCTTAGCCTAATTGTGCAAAGTGTGGTTATAGAAATATCAACAAGTTTTAAAAGTTGTTGGTAATTCTTTAGCTCTGCCTACCCCACTTTGGGAATGAAGGCGTTTATGTATGTATGTAGGTATATTAACTACAAACCTAAAGAAAAAAAAAACAAGTGTGATGGGCTCGCGCCGATTCGATTCGAAATCGGATTCAAGTCGGAATATAATAATACCTACTGTGCGGAGCTGCGGAACCCTCAATGCGCGAACTCGCACTTAACCGTGTCTTTAAGCTAAAAACTACCGCCCACTTGTTGAGGCAGCCCGCCCAAATCAACAAGTGGGACCGAGGCCAAGTTTATTTTCTTAAGTGTCCTCTGAAGAAATCCGACGCCGCTACAGAGAATCTATTGTAGGTACTATAAGCCCATTGGAACCCTGGCCCATGATAGAACGGTGTCATCATCATCATCATCATGTCAGCCGACAGACGTCCAATGCTGGACATAGGCCTCCCCCAAGGCTCTCCACTCAGACCAGTCTTGTGCTTTTCGCATCCACCGCTTTCCCGCGATCCTTACAAGGTCGTCACTCCATCGTGTTAGAGGCCTAACCACAGCTCGTGTCCCGGTCCGCGGACGCCACTCAAGAACGGTGTCACAACGACGTTATAAAACAATTCGTTAGACACTTCTTGCGACTTGAATCATAATGGTCACAGTGACACAGTTCTATGGTGGATCACGGTTCCATTTGGGCTGATACAATTCTCCGTACTAGCAAGTACCAGGTAAAGCCATATATTGCCATATGTGATCGTATTGTTTATTATAAACCCGGCCACCATTATTGTCAAGTAATTACTTCGGAGCTGCCGTATGGTTGATAGAATCGAATATTTACAGTGAATAAAACATAGCATGGTGCAAATGATATGTGAGGCTAGCGAGGCGGAGTGTTGAATCCAATCGATAAAACAAACTATGAGGTTGGAGTAGGGTTGCCAACCGTACTATAAAATATAGTATTGTACTATATTTTGACTCTGTGTTCTATATACTGCTGAAGAAATATATAGTACGCAAAAATACTATATTTCAGTCATTCCATATAATACATATGCAGTTTGGGTTGGCCGTTTCAACCGGATTTTAAGCACCAATGTATTTGGAGTGGAGAAATAGCATATGTCAGCTCAGATAGTCGCCAATAGCAGGCAGAATGTTAGTAAGTATTAAATATTGTGCAATATATTTAATTAAGAACTAATTTACGTCCTTTGCACCAAATAACGTCAGAATACTATATTTTCTTTCAGTGTACTATATTTTTTATACTTTGGGCTTGAAAGTACTATATTTGCCCAAGAAATAGTTGGCAACCCTAGGTTGGAGTGTGTAGGACTCGAATCGATAAAACTATTATTTTTAATAATTAATACCGTCATTATTCACATTTTTTTTTATTTCTATTATTATTCTAAAATCAGATGACGAATCTAGCTACTCAGTAGATCGATCAGACTAAGACATAAGTCTCAATATTTTTTTTACCCTTTAGGTCAATAAGAAAATTTACAGGATGACTTGCGACTAGCTAGGTACACGTACACGGTATCGATAAACACGTGGTACAGTGGTATCGCATCACTAATATAGTCTCTAATGTTTCGTTACAGGCATATTACGTTTTACGTTTTGTTAATTTTACGTACTTTGTTTTTTTTATTTATAATAAAAAATTAGTAGGGTAAATTTTATTGGAATAACACAGTTTTCCTTAAGTTTAAATATTTCAATCCAGATATATTTGGTCTCCAATTTAAATAAATGTATAGACCGCAGTATGTCATTCGCACCAAGCTAAAGTGCAATCAGTTGTAGTACCATTCGTAATTTCAAATCAATATGATTTTTCCAAATAGAATAGAGCCCCAGGCAGGGTTACCACAAGACCGGACTAGTCAGGACATGTCCGGACTTTTAGACTTCGGATTTTGTCCAGCTCCTTAATTCATTTAGTTATTTTTAAATTAGATGGTATATGCGTAATAAAACTACGTATTAAATACAATAACAATCTTGAGATTTCCAATGTGTTTGGCTTTCAGAGTCCAATTAGTAACGGCGGGCCTGATCTGATAGACTACCTACTCGCTTTTTACAATAGCATAGGAAAATAGAGGATTGACGTAAGCCGTCATACTTCGGGTCATATTTTCCCATAACTCTGGCAGAACGCAACGTCGATAGCTACGGGTCCACCAATTTAACAATCCCTCAACGGTACGCGCGATCAAAAAAAAGATCCAAAATACCGGCGCGTGAGTGCATTCACTCCCACCTATTTCTACTCGCACGCAAGTTCGCGCATGCGTGTGCAGTGCAGGTGTGGTGTGTGGTGTCAGGTCAGTTGGGCCCGCGTCTGGACCGGGAAGGACGTGTAGGGTCGTAAAGTGGAACTCCCGCGGCGCGGGGGCGGCATACCGGTCGTGCGACCTATCAACCTTTGCACACTACAGACTTAAACAAATATATGATTAAAATAAGTGATTTAACCCCACATTTTGGACTGTTGACGGTAAGTTTAAAGTGCTTAGTAAGCTCGGTGGGAGCAGTGTTTTGTCTGCTAGCAACTGTACCCAAAGAATGTCTAGATTGTGTAGTCAACAAATTGAATGTTATCACAACTGGATGTCTTACGTTGGCTTTTATAGGGGATCATCCATCCAGAGTAAGGCTTCAAAAGTTTTCACATAAGATCATTGCAGTTGAACAAGCGTGTAAATATGCGAACACGTTTTTTCGTACTTAATTAAGTTTAGGTACACGAACTTTTTGAAAGTTTGGTGTTCTTAGTATTGTCCGAAGCATTTAATTCAGTGAGCTACAAAATAATTTTACTACTGTAAAGTGAGGTAAGTATAAAATAATAATTTTAGAAAAAAAAATAGGGAACCGTACGAAATCTAAAGGGAAAAAAAGCATTTCAAACCACTTCACGTAAGCAGTAAGCGATAATTCAGCTAAACAAAATCTGCTTAGAACCAAAATCATATTAGAAATTTGTTTTGGTTCCAAATCCAGACGCCGTTGCAGCGTGATGGAGTAACAAACTTAACACACACACACACACACACAAACTTTCGAATTTATTATATTATATTAGTAGAATTATCATCTCCCAATAATTCTACCTTTGCAATCGATTTGTTTAAAAAATACTTACAATCCCACTAGAAATAGAAATAGAAAAATAAATGTTTATTTGCTAGAATACGTTACAATAAGATCATAAAATAAATAACAGAATCAGTATTCAGCCGATTTTAAAATCGACATGCAAAATATTAGATTGGACACAATAATTGACATGTTGGTCACGATAATTTTAAAATAACTCGCAAAAATATAATTAGCTATATAGCATGCATCAGCGTTGTTACGCTCTATTTAAATTATTAGGCTTGAATAAAGCAGAGCAAACTGTCAGCGGTCAATCTCACACAAATTGACCTATAGTCCCAAAATAAGCTGTAAATAATCGGTACTACTGACAAATATGAACTTACATATACCGTAAAATGTTCCTACTTAGCTCCCCCACGGGTAATTGGGATAGACCAAAAAAATAACTCACGGTTTTTACATTCTAATTCGATTTTACGGTACATACATAGAAATACATACATACATAGAAAACATCCAAGACAAAGGAACAGGCTCATCACTTCGAAGGCAGTGCCACTACCAATTGGGATAGTTCATATTTTTTAAATTACTCTAAATAGAAAACCATTTCGAGGAATAGGGTTTTAAAGCCATTCTGCATTATTAAGTTTTTGAAATATTTATTTATTTCGGACATTTCGACAAAAGTATATTCGCCCTTGTTTGACTTTTGGTTTTGGCTTGAAGCTCTCCCAGGTGTGTCTTACGGGTTAGGCGAAAACTGCTTGAAATAGTAAGTTTTATTATACTATTACAATCACTTTTTATCGTTACTTATCATTTAATTGTTGTAATTTATTAGAAAATGCCAACCCAAATTTAAAATAATCATGTCATCCATAAAATGTCTGCTAAATAAATAAAGATATAAAAACAAAACTATTCAGTCAAATACAAAATTAATGAAATTGGTCTCTTAAAATTACCTATTATTTTGAGTTAGATTATAAAAACCGTGAGTTTTTTTTTTAGTCTATCCCAATTAGGCTAAGGGCACCCGGACAGCATTTGATTGAACTGCAAAATGGCAGTTGTGCATGCCATTTGGCAGTCCGTCGGTACTGTCCTTAACGTGCGGTTAAATTGGGAAATGTAACTAGGTTGTTGCCGCGACTCCGTCGTCGCCTAGTCGTTTTTCGATAATACCTCGGGAACTGTCGAATTTCAGGGTATGTAAAGTACCGGTGATGTTGAAATGAGAGCTCTGAGAAGTACTTATGTGTGGAGGATGATGGATAGAGTTAGAAATAGCGAGACCCGAGAAAGATGTGGATTGAAAGAAGACGTAGTGACAAAGATCGAAAATGATGGATGACAAAAGAGTTACGAGGTTACGACAGAGGTACGGCGAGCGAGAATTAGTGGAGATATCGGAAGGGGACGCGCTCGACGCACGTACGGTGATCACTGATCAGATTCGCGATGTACTGAATAAGGGCCAAATCAAAAGCACCCGAAACCGACATACGTGCTTGAAGGGGTTCATGAATGTAGAGGAAGCGAAAGTTTTATGTTTAGACCGGTGCACCTGGCGTTCCATAGTCTCTGCCTACCCCAAAGGGAGACAGACTTGAAGGTTTGAATGAATGATGTAATATCCTTACCTGGGGTATTACCTGTATCTATGCCAAAGATTTAGTTTACCAGCTTAGGTAGTTCTGCAACCGTAACAAACAAACGTACTCTCGCATTCATATTAGTAAAGAGAGTTTTTATACCGACACTCATTTCATAGAACGTATAACTTCGCAGAACTTTCATTTATAGAAAAAAATATTGTCAGCTGAACTCGTGTTTATGTCGGGTTATCGCTTGGATGGATCTAACCTAACCTAACCTACGTGAATCATATATAAGTTAACCTGGAATCAACACGGTTTCAGCAGAAAATAGCTTTAACAAAAAATACGTGAAATGATACGTACGTTCTATGAAATTAGTGTCGGTGAAACCGAGGACACGAAATAATAAATAATGTTGAAGAAGCGAAAGAAAATTGTCAAGATCGTAGCAAGTGGAAAGAAGTGGTCTCTGCCTACCCCTCTGGGAAACAGGCGTGATTTAATGTATGTATGTACAAATTATAACCAGGTAATTTTACGGCTTATTAAAATATAGGGATGCTTGATACTTTCAGATAATTGCAAGCATCATTTCATCTCCCCTTTTTGGGGTGCAAAATAATCGATATTAGGGTTCCGTGGCCGAATTGTGTCAACAGAACCCTGTTACTAATTCTCGGGCGGGCTGCATGTCATGAACAGTGATGACGTTCGATTTACTTACAGAATATATATTTCTATTGCTATTGCATACTGAAATGGTTTGGTCATGTGAAGAGAATGGATGAAGTTACATTGACGAAACAGATATACAGACAAGAGCAAGCAGGCAAGAGTAAATTGGAATGTTGGAAGAGGGCGGCCGAGGCGAACGTTCCACGATCAGATCGGTGACGTATTAAGAAAGGGCCAGGTCAGGAGACTCTAAACCAACCCACGTGTATGAAGAGAGTTATCAGTGTGGAGGAAGCGAGTGAAGTTTCTCTGGATCGTAGCAAGTGGAAGGAAGTGGTAGTGGAGGGTTGGCTACCCCTACGGGAAAGACGCGTGTATTTAGTATAGCTGCAAATAGGGCAAATACAACAAATCTTACTATATTATAAATGCGAAGGTTTGGATGTTTGTTACTCTGTCACGCTAGAACGGCTGAATAGATTTGGAATTCTGGATCTAATTTGGCACTGAGATAGATGTAGTCTGGAATAGCGGATAGGGCGAGGATTGCGTGGTCAAACCCAATAAGTCGATATAACTTGTTGTTTAAATAAAAAAATATTAATGAATACATAAAGACAATTCAAATTTGAATAAAGAATTATACTTAACGATTTATCGGCAAATGTATGATTGCCGAGAAATGAATATAAATGACTTCTACGCGGACAGTCGCGGGAACAGCTAGTAAAAAAATAAGGGCGCCTGCATACAAGAAATGTGGTGCTGTTATAACAACGAATAATAAAAAATGTATATTAAAAGGTCCGACTCGCACTTGACCGGCTTTTTTAATCACCCTACATCCACCCCTCGGATATTTAGTTACCTACCTACCTTAATAAAAAAGAGTTTCGAAGAAATTAGACCCATAAAGGTAGGTACTTACTTATTTGCAAAATGATGATAGTTTTGGCCACACAGCATAAGTAATTATGTAATTGCCAGATGAAACAATTACTTTTATTTAAAATTATTAAAAAAAACCTGTTATTAATTTTAACTACAGGAAAATCGTAAGTCGCCGAACGTGTGTATCAGACTATCAGTGTTTCTGTTTCCAAGGACTAATTTATCGATATCCGGACATTCTATCCTTTTCTTTCTTGTCACAGAGAAAAGGAGAGCGATAACTTTAACTTTTAACTAATAGATACCTATTTTAATCAGGGCCTCTATTCTAGGCGGTCAAAACAATATCGTGTTTGACCTGTTATGTTATTGTTTTTAACTGGGCTCCATTACTGTCTAGTAAATAAATAAATAAATAAATAAATATCAGGGGACAATGTCACACCAATTGACCTAGTCCCATACTAAGCTCTAGGCTTGTATTATGGGTACTAGACAATGATATAAATACTTATATAGAGAAATATATATACTTAAATACACTCAGGGACAATAAAAACGGGTCAGAGTGCGTTTTTCATACAAACGAGGCTATTTCGAAGCCTTGGTTCCTTGCCAGGGGTTGTTTTGAGTGAGGTTTAATGGTCGATACTCCGAGGTTCAATAGAGGAGGTCAAATGTTCTTAAGATACCTAACTTATCGCACAATCAGTTAACACCACAGCGAGAGAGTTTGGGTCAGCATTTGGGTTTCCTTACATTTTATTGCCATTTTAGATGTTTTTCTGAACATGATCGATTCCGGCGTTAACCGCAGATTCAATCTGTTGGGTATCCTAGACACTCTAGAAGTCCTGTATCGATGGTCGGGGTATCCATCATCAGATTTCACTAAAAGCATCCCCTGGCGAGGAACCAAGGCTTTGAAATAGCCTCTTTAGTATGAAAAACGCACTCTGACCCGTTTTTTTTGTACCTGAGTGTACATAATAAACATCCATGACTCACGAACAAATATTCGCGCTCATCACTCAAATATCTGCCCTTACCGGGATTTGAACCCAGGATAAGAGTTATCAAAACGTTGACAATTCAATAGAGGTGTAACCCATATGGTTTTTACCGTGTGGTTAAATCTGGCCTAAATAAGGTTTAAAATCACCCAATTGTCTGACTCTGTTTTTTATTTTTTGTGGACTGACAACGTAGTTGGTGTCCTCACCGTAACTACTTCACCCGGGCATGGGTAGCAGTGCCCCTCGGGGGGGCATGCTGAACCCTAAGTTAGGGGTGCGGTGGTGGTCGCACCTCTGGAGGGATGCCTCCGTCGGGTGCCAGGCCGGTCGAGCGCAGCTCGGCCGGCTGAGTGTCTTGATAATCTTCGTTTTCTTCGGTTTCTTCAAAGTGTTCGGATTCTTCGGTTTCTTGAATATGTTCGGTTTCTTCAGTGTGTTCGGATTCTTCGGTTTCTTCGGTCTTCTCGATCCCTGCAGTGATGCTATGAGGCTCAGGTCCGGATCTGGGAGGGCGGCCACGAACAGTCCGACTCTGTGCGCGTAAAAGTCGTTTATATTATTATAGTCGTTTCGTTTGTCGTCGATAAAAACCGGTCAAGTGCGAGTCGGACTCGCGCATTTAGGGCTCTGTACCGCCGCTCAATAGGTATTATTATATTCCAATTTCGAATCAAATCATCGCGAGCCGAACTCACACTCGACCATTGTTTAATATTTGGTATTTTCTTCTTTGTACTAAAATCATACCAAAGGACAAAGGGCAAAATGTCCCCACCCACCAACAGAAACGAAACATATCTCATTTGATAGATCTTGGCAACCTGATGATTTTTTACTATGACGACGATCGTCCTATGTATGGGGTTTTCTTGGAAAACCATTATCATATCGTATGGAATTGGTTTAAAAATGAACACATTCTTGCATTGCTTGACTCTTGAAAGGTTTTTTTATAGAAAAAATCCCATCGATTTAGCTACTAAAATAGTTATTTTGTCTTGTTTTGGGTCCTAACGAACATATAAACATGCATCCCGTGACTGTTGGAGGGTGGAGACGGGGTCCATACAAAATTGCCCATCACCCTTTTACTCTTGTATATTTTACAGTTTTACAAACACAGAAATAAAAATACGTACAAAAAAAAATTATCTTACGCATTCATTATTTCACTTTCTTTATTTGTTACGTTTGTTTTTAAATCCGCCGTAATAACACTTCTGGCAAAAAACTCGCTATCAATTGCGCTACAAAGATGCAGCTGTTTAAAGTTACGACGGACGGACAGGGGACGCAAATTAGCAGGATCCGCTGGGCTCCCTTCGGGCACGGAACCCTAAAAATAACCCTGTGTACTCGGGGCTTAAACTATCTCCATACTAAATTAGCCGTGAAAGCGTATCAGACAGACAATTAGACAGAGTTACTTCGCATTTATAATATATTAGTATGG
The DNA here is from genome assembly GCA_927399475.2 of Acleris emargana. Lineage (NCBI taxonomy): Eukaryota > Metazoa > Arthropoda > Insecta > Lepidoptera > Tortricidae > Acleris > Acleris emargana. The sequence continues at coordinate 7,080,572 of OV656835.1, read as the reverse complement.
ATTAGAAACTAGTGATTGTAGAATTATAGCATCTATTACCTAAATGAAGTCCATGGTGCTAATAGTTGCTAAGGTGGCAACACTACGGCAGATTCTCCTTACCTTATTCGGGTTACCTTGATTCCTTGATGCTATGCGGAAAAACATAAATAGTGCTAGCGTTCATGTTCATTCATTTTTTAAATAACTGTCTTCCTTTTACAGCCTGTTTATCAACCGTTTGGTTTTGTTTGAATTTGGAACGTGTAACCGTTAGGAATAGGCTGAAATGAATAGGTACGAGAACATTTATTAACAGTGCGCAAAACTTTCCCTAACTGCGAAAATAACTACTTTTGAAAGTTACATAATTAGATGGAAATTATTCCGATACAAGAAAATTTCATTTAAAATTAATGGAAAGATACTTACATATCAGACTAGTACTTATCGGTTCGGAAACTAAACGATTTCACTTTGGTAACTTTCGGAATCTTGCATGAAATTTTAGGTAAAAGATTCGTGTTTGAAACTTTCAGAATAATGCAGAAACTCAAGTGAACGTTTCTCTTTTATACTTAACTAAGCCGCCCATCACTACTACGAACTGATCTCATGATGCAGTCGGAAACGGTAACAAGATCTCCGCGAGTTTGGTGCAGCAGCAGATGATTGTGCAAAAAACATACCTCCACGCCTTCATTCCCACAGTGGGGTAGGCAAAGCTACAGAATTAGCAACAACGCTAAAAAACTTGTTGATAACTCTGTAACCACAATTTGCACAATTAGGCTAAGATGTTTAACAGTGTATATTAGTGACAGGTAGCCAGCCCATCGCCTAACAGTACTACAAGCCTTTATTCATTTACTTAGCCACGTACGTATTCATTCAAGTTTTGTCGAATCTACCCTCAGAAAGAGCATTAAAAATATAGAATAATACACACATACCTTCACGCCTGTAATCCCAGAGCGGGCTAGGCAGAGCCACAGAATTACAACTTTAAAATGTTGTTGATAATTCAGTAACCACAATTTGCACAAATAGGCTAAGATGTTTACCAGCATATTAGTGACAGGTTGCAAGCCCATCACCTAACAGTACTACAAGCCTTTATTCCTTTAGTCGACTCTTACGACATCCACGGGAAGTCATGGAGTGGCACTATTCTAACCCGGCAACCACACGGCATAAATATAGCTGACATTAAAAGCTTGCCAACGTAATTCTTGACAGAAACTTAATGTGTAAGAATGTCAAAGTGTTCCTCTAATATTCTTTAATAATCGGAAAAAAAAAAAAAATTGTCTGTAGGCAGGAACTCCTTAGTTTATTTTATATTGCGTCCCTTTATTTACTCAACTTCGTATCTGATCGAATAGTTAGATAGAAAAAAGATTCATGTTCCAAGGTGCCTCATACATCACAATGAAACACTTGCATTATCCGTAATTCAGTTACGAGTTCTAAGCATGTGGTACTCCCAACAAAACAATGATCCAGAACGAAATTTTAGCGTAGGATGCTACCTTGAGATGGTCAGTTACACTCGTCATCTATCTAGTACATAGTAACACGATATAGACGCTAGGCTAAATTCATTTAGCTACTCAACGCTCCCCTTACCCTCCGTAATTCATTCGAACAACCTCTATCGTTCCCGCCTCTTCTTACCTGAGAGGTCTAAAAAATATCAGATGTTAAACCAAGGGGGACCTCCTGACTTCTGATTGGTCCAAAATATCCTTAAATATACCAATAAGAATCCACAGATAAGAAACGATCATCTTGGACAAAAGTTGCAAAAGGTGCAATGGTATTTGACAGGTAAACAACGCAAAAACTACCACCTGCCTTTTAAAAAAGTTATGACAATAAGTAGCATTGTATATTTTTTTGGCGCGGGCAAGCGTTTTGGCCATGTTTACCGTGTAGGTAATTGTGGGTCAATAGACAATTATTGTCAATATTATGTATTTACGTAAAAGGCTCATATAGACTCTGGGGACAACGAAAGATCGGTAACTCGATTTAGAAGCGTATACGAATGAGCAAGAAAGCAAATATTCAAAGCGCTAGTGTAGCTATTGCAAGTAGGTAGGTAGTTTGTGGGCGTCAAAGGGTCCTTATACCTGAATGTTTCCAGGTAGCATACACATTGAATGACGGATAATAAATGACCGTTTCGTACCACCACGCAGCAAAGCAGTCATTTTTTTTTACGTTTTTTATTTCATATTTATACTACACACCTTTAGTTAGCAAAAAATAACGTAGTACAAAAAATACACTTACATCTTTTTTGCACAAAATAACATACATTTACGTCAGTATATCTCTAAATATTATGATAAAACAAAGACGCAATTGTACAAATGTGTCATTATTTCGCCAATAATATAAAAAGTAACTATTGTATAACTTTGAACCACGCGGGCCGCCCACCTCTCAACTAACTAATCTAACTATACGCCCCGTTGTCGCGGCAAGTTTGCTCGTACGTCAAAGGATATAAATTATTATTATTAATAATCATTCCTTTGCTATAGTAGTTCTGTCTTTCTCTCGGTACCCCTTAAACGACTGTGAAGCTAAAAAATCACTTAAAAATGCGATAGCGTGTTTCTCCCCTTAAATCTAGTCCGAATTTAACGATTTTAGAATACGAGTGGACCCGATTCTACAGTGGCCTCTAAACTTCCTAATTTTATTCTTAATCAAATGACAGCGCTACGGCCATGACAGCGCTAATTTGAATCTGACGCTTCTTATTTTAGGAGGTCTTAACTATGTCTTAAAATTAGAAAAAATACTTTTAGGCTATTTAAGCGATGTGCATGTAGAATCGGGTACAGTATCTACCTAATAAGACAGCCACAAAATCATACTTAAGTATAATAAAAACGTTTATAGGTAGATGGTTCTATATTATAGATATTATGAAAAACCTTCTTAGATGATTTAGTAGGTACAAACATTTAATGGTGCGTTCCTATATTCAAAACTGTTGGTAGAGTTGTGAAGCCTCGTTAAAATTTGACAGATTTTGTATGTAGCAAATGTCATAAGTGTCATAACGGTACTGCCCGTAATGGAAACGATTCGTTTTTTGAATATAGGAACCGGGCATCAGTCCCCTGTATCTCAGGAACCAATTAAGGGGTGTGTCGATTTTTTCCCAAAGCCAATTTGTTAATTTCATCCTCGTCGCATATCTATTTAGCATCCTGGATTTTTCCTGGATTTATAGGTAGGTTACGTTATAGTTTTGCCTTAAAGGTCTTTGCTTACGGCGGCGTCGTTGTTCGGGTCGCCACCTTCCCGAACACATGGTTGAGGGAGGCAATGGCTGAGATACCTACGCGTCATACTCGTGAACGGGCCTGGTCTGTTCACGCTTGCAAGGACCTGTTTTCCAATTTAGTTGTTTTAATTATCGTTCCTGATGTAGATACCCCTTCATGTTGTTCTCCTAGTCATTATTGTATATATTTTTATTGACCTTATATTTGCAATAATTTTATTTGTGTTCGTTTTAAAAAATAATTACCTATAAGTACTGAAATAAATAAAGACTGGTAAATTTTGCGGGCCGGTGCAGCAGCTGATCAGGCCCAAACCATCAAGCGCCGCAAATATTCATCATTATTAAATAATTATGAATTTGAGGCACTTGCAGTGGAGACCATGGGTCCTTGGTCAGCTGACATGAAAAGCTTTATGAAGGCTCTGTCATCCCGGCTAATAGACACCTCCGGAGATCCTAGAGCTGGTGCTTACCTTTCCCAAAGGATTGGGCTAGCTATCCAGAGAGGTAATGCAGCCAGTGTCATAGGGACCATGCCGCGAGCGGACCTGTTAGAGGGGGTGTTCTTTTTATAGTGGTGATTATTATTTACATCTTTAATATTTGAGTAGCTTAGTTTTATTTTAATTTGAGTAGCTTAGTTTTATTTTAATTTGAGTAGCTTAGTTTAATTTTAATTTACGAGTATAGTTAAAAAACACGTATATCTCAGTGAGATATCCTTCAAAGTTTAGTGATAAAGAGACCTTATGGATTGTTGGAAATTAATATCTCAAAAAAGTTTTTTGCAATTGACAACATTTCATTTTGGTGACACCTGCAAATTACTATACGAATCGAAAGGGTTTTGCCTCCTGAACACGGCAAAATATTTATTTAGATTTATTTTTCTTTATTGACAAAATTACAAGTACTTAAGTTAAAAAAAAATGAGTTTTACCAATACTATGCCTGAATAGATATAATACCATTGCCTTTTTCACGAGAAAAAAAGCTGTCATACTTCAAGTTTGACATTGATACTATTGACAGATGGATAGATACTTGAGATCGCTTGACCGCCATTATTAAAAAGAAAAACTTTTTTTTATATACAGATTGGACTAACGTAATATGTCCATTGTGTCGTAGAAATGAAGTTACGCCCTTTTAGAATAAGAACATCTTAATAAATTAATAATAAAATAATTATACATCCTAGGGAAAAAATAAAACTATTAGTGTCTTCCTCCTTCCAAACAGTATCTATAAAACGAATAAAATTAAAGTCTTGAAAATATGAAATCTTGTCAATTGCGTCATTATTCTGTTGGATGAGCGATTTATATTATTATTATTGCTTTTGTATCTGCATATGGATGGAACGGTTCACTAATGTTTTACCAAATCATCATTTTGCTAACTATATAATTTTACCAACTTTCATTTCGCAAACAGGTACTTCCCGCGGGATTATTTTATATATTTTGTGGTCAAAAGTCTAACTTAACCTAACCTATTTAATAAGCCCATGCAACTAATGTAATATGTAACGGTTTGAGCACAAATATATTTTTGCGTAATCAAAGATAGTAAAACGATATAGTGTGTCAAATGATGATTTGGTTAAAAGTCGGGATACCGTATGGAACATTACGCTAGGTGTAACCTTCGTAAATCTGCTGCGTTGTGGGAACAAGAAGCTCAAAGATTATGGATTCTCATCTTACTGAAACTCTAAGACAGCTGATGCGGACGCCAAGTAGGGCCTCTACTATTCTCGGTGACACCATATTAGGGCCGGTACAAACGTACAGCATTTGAACTGCAACCCAGCTGCTAAATATCAGTTACGTCAACTGCATTAGCTCGAACTGCCACTTTGTCATGTTATCGTATCATCAAGGTTACGATACCTCTTTTTTAACTCCTACAGTAATTACAGCCGAGTTAAAAACCATACCGCACCTTCGGTACGGCAAGGGCACAATTGCTGCCTTTTCATATAGGACATTGTGCCCTTGTTCAACCGAAGGTACGACAATGACATGCCAAAAGCTATATGGTTTTACGTTGTAGGTATTGCTCTGGTAGGTATACATACGCTTTTATTGAGAGCCTACCGTTTCGCAGAAATGTTTGCTCAATATATTTCCCAACTTTTACATTTTTCAACCGAATGTTATATTTTTTTTTCAGAATTTATTTCAGTACCATCGGTATGATAGGTTAGATTTTATAAAATCCTGAAATATTCCCTGTAGAAAGCAAAGCGGGTTTGTAAATAAAAAGTTAGGACGAAACGATACACGGCAAATACACTCGCGGTCAAATAATACGGGTCAGAATGCGTTTTTCATACTAAAGAGGCTATTTGGAAGCCTTGGTTCCTCGCCAGGAGATGCTTTTAGTGAAATCTGATGATGGACACCCCGAGCATCGATACAGGACTTCCAGATTGCCTAAGATACCCAACGGATTGAATCTGCGGTTAACGCCGGAATGGTGCATGTTCAGAAAAACATATAAAATGGCAATAAAATGTAAGGAAATCCAAATGCTGACCCATGCTCTCTCGCTGTGGTGTTAACTGATTGTGCGATCTGTTAGGTATCTTAAGCACTTTTGACCTCCACTGTTTAACCTCGGAGTATCCACCATTAAACCTCACTCGAAACATGCCTGTGTCCAGGAACCAAGGCTTCGAAATAGCCTCGTTTGTATGAAAAACGCACTCTGACCCGTATTATTTGACCGCGAGTGTATTTCTCCGAAACATAGGTAACCCCGTTTTATTAAAAAAATAGTTTTCAAAAAAGAATACACTATCTTTTTATTTATTTAAAGTTGTTTTGAAAAATATCGTGCTTATAGAGGTTTTTCTCAAAAGCACGCCATTTATTTGTTCATTATCTACTGAGGAAATAAATAAACTGATTTCTCCTAATGGCTAAAGAACTTAAACGCCACATTTCTACGTCACAGTTAGTGCTAGACGTCGTTCCTAGTTCCTACCACTAGACAAATGCAGTAAACACTAATAAAAAAAAAGATTATTTTTGTTATCAGTTAATAATTAAAGTTAAAGTTAAAAAAAAAATGCTTTTGGCACTATAAGATTTTTTTACCAGGCCACTTTTTCAAAAATCTTCATACACTTTGGCAGTTTTAGTTAATTCTTTCTAATAGCGTTAAGTAACTTGAATAGTAGAGTAGGACAAGTTGTATTTTCTCGCTTGTCGCTCAGTGCGTCTCTATCTATCGTTACTGACTAGATATATATAAATATAAATATATAATAAATATATAAATTTGGTAATTCTGTATCTCTGCCTACCCCACTCTGGGATTGAAGGCGTGAGTTTATGTATGTATGTATGTATAAATATATATCAGAGGACAATGTCAAACAAATTGACCTAGCCCCAAACTAAGCTCTAGGCTTGTACTATGGGTACTAGCCAAAGATAAACTTACTTATATAGATAAATACATACTTAAGTACATAGAAAACACCACTCAGGAACAAATACTCGCGCTCATCATACAAATATTTGCCCGTACCGGGGATCGAATCTGGGACCGCTAGCTTCGTAGGCAGGGTCACTACAATACAATACAATACAAATACTCTTTATTGAACACCAAAAAAAACAAAACACGGAACAGTATATTTTAACTATAGGTATACAACAGGCGGTCTTACCGCTAAATAGCGATCTCTTCCAGACAACCTTGGACAGAGAAATAATAATGACAAAAATACATGGCAGGCGGTGTAAACTAAATTCTTCAGAACTCAAACTAAACTACAAGAAACACTTCTGTTATTGTAAAAACTACTTACACATATACAGGGTGGTCCAAAGACTGACGTCTAAAAAAAAAATTTAGATGCCTCACATCCAGGGCTATCCGAATATACCCCATGTATGATAGGAGGGATGAAGTCTGAGACCCGTCTACAAGTTCAAGGAGGATTAATAACAGAACTGGAAGCTATGCAAGCAAGCTAAGACCAGAAGTAATTTTAAAAACTTTGCCTTTGCCAGACTTCATCCCTCCTATCTGGATCCACTCTGTGAACTCCTTCTTGAGTTGGATGGCCAGGAGCTCGTCCAGCCATCAGTGTCAAATGTGTGTTTATGAATACTCTGTGGTCCGGGTAATGCTGCCGTGGGGCTTCCCGGTGCTCCAATTGTTGCCGGTACAGCCTTTCCGCTAAATGTCCATTACCTTGAGCTGCACCATAATAATAATGCATCTCTGCATAATCACTAAGAGTGTAGTTCATGTTGCTACACGAAAGTAAATTCAATCACTAGGCTAAGTTCAAAAGTCCAAAACACAAGCACAGGTCGGTCGTAAGGCAAATCAATCAGAGTCCAGTTAACAAAGCGAGAAGAATTCAGAAATTAAACGTAACGAGAGCAGAAGTAACTATTAGTTATTTCACAATAAAAGACGTGATTCCTTTCTTAAGACAAAGGAAGAACAAATTTTTTTGTTCATAAAAAATATTACATGGCTTTATTGATGGCCAGTACCAAATTAGGTTCGACCAAATAAAAAACAGTTTTTATGTTACAGACTCTTTATTACACATTCTACCTTAGTACGTTTGAAAGTCGAATCCAGCAAATTATGACCTATTAAGTGTCACTTTTTTTGTATTATTCTAAAAGTTTAGAGACTGGCAAAGTTTTTAAAATTACTTCTGGTCTTTGAATTCTAAGATTTTTAGGTTTTTTTTAATTTACAAAATCATACTTCGATCTGCTCAAAGGTAAAACTCTCACTTTCGGTCAATTTTATTGTAACTTGCGTTAAGGTTGGGAAGCTGATTATTGTATGTGTGAAAGTACAGTTTGTGAGGATAATGTCGCAAAATAAAACATCCAGAAAAAACGTAACCAAAAAAAGTTACATGTTAATAAGCGGCTCGGCCCGAAAATTCTTGAAAAAATCTTTAAAAATTAATTACTCGAAAACAACAAAAAATCGGCCAACATACATGGGGTATATTCGGATTGCCCCGGATGTGAGGCATCTAAATTTTTTTTTAGACGTCAGTCTTTGGACCATCCTGTATAAACTACATATAAATATACACATACACAAAGTAAATGAGTTACCACCAACTAGCCCAGCGCGTCGTCGTTGCATTATTCAAGCCTAATGGAATTGTAAGTATTTTTTAAACAAATCGAGTGCAATTCTACTAATATAATATAAGAAATGCCAAAGTTTGTGTGTGTGTGTGTGTGTGTGTGTGTGTTGATATTTGCCCGTACCTGGGATCGAACCCGGGACCGCTAGCTTCGTAGGCAGGGTCACTACCGACTAGGATGTCGCGACGTCAAATAGATAGAAAGGCAGATCCGAGCGACAACCAAGTCGCGGGCAACTTGTGCTCCCAGTGCGGATCTCTCTTAAACGGCATAACCGATTCCCAACTGAAAACCATCCCGATTATCCTACCTTTCTTTTAAAACAAACCGCATCTAAGTCAGTTCATCCTCTTGAGAGTTACGATGACACAGATAAACAGATATAAGGCCATTTTTTTGAAGTATTTGTGATTTATTTTTAGGATTTGTGATATACACTCTCGGTCAAATAATACGGGTCAGAGTGCGTTTTTCATACAAACGAGGCTATTTTGAAGCCTTGGTTCTAGGGCATTGGTTGTTTTGAGTGAGGTTTAATAGTGGATACTCTGAGGTTCAATAGAGGAGGTCAAAAGTGCTTAAGATACCTAACTGATCGCACAATCAGGTAACACCACAGCGAGAGAGCATGGCTCAGCATTCGGATTTCTTTACATTATATTGCCATTTTAGATGTTTTTCTGAACATACACAATTCCGGCGTTAACCGCAGATTCAATCAGTTGGGTATCCTACCTACTCTGAAAGTCTTGTATCGATGCTCGGGGTGTCCATCATCAGATTTCATTAAAAGCATCCCCTGGCGAGGAACCAACGCTTCGAAATAGCCTTTTTAGTATGAAAAACGCACTCTGACCCGTATTATTTGACCGCGAGTGTACTAAATCATACCAAATACGATGCTTTTATGTTTTGCCGTTTATACGACAGTTCAAAAAGAATTATTTCTTTGTAAATCCGCCATAATAACGCATATTGTGAGAAAAATCAACCCGCTATCGAGTAGGTAGAGTTCAAAAGCTCTTTGAACTTAGGGCGGACGGACGAACGGACAGCGTACCTAGGCATGTGATTAGGGTCCCGGTTGGGCTAACCCGGAAATGGAATCCTAAAAATATGTAAGTGGTGATTAAGAATTGGGGGATATACAGACAGACGTCGACAGAATACTATGTAGAAGTCCCTAGAAATCGTAGGCACTATGCCGTGTTAGGTAGATACTTAGTACCCAGAATCTTGGTTGTGCTGTCTCGAAAAACGAATACAACCGACGTTTTACGTGCACCGGTGCACGACGGTTCTCCGCTTGCCAGTTCTTCAGATTAATACGTATTATTAGTACTGCCTTTGCCCCACCCCGATTGACGGTACTAGTTGAAACTATGTTCCTGAATTCCAAGAAACGCATGCGCGAAATTAATTCTCGCTAATACTTCTGCGAAGCATAGCGTGTGAAGGATTAAAAATATAAATTACATTGTACTGCGCATTAGCGAGTGAAAATCTGTCGGCGTATTAATTACAGTAACAGATTTAGTAATCTTCTATATGTTGTTCGCAGCGTACGAGTTCAGAACAGATGGGCGCAGAGAAAATACCGCCATGTGTACAAGCAACATGGCGGAGGCGCCGGACAACCCACACCACCTCCACAAGCGGCATCGGCTCTCGCGTCTCCTCGACAAACTAACCGTGCAGCTCCAGAACAACAACAACTACCCTCCCCCGCACTGGCTCCTCAACCCAATCAAGCAAGAAATGCCTAACGACGTCCCACTAGACCTCTCTATCAAGTCTACACAGAAACCTCCGACTCAAGCGCAGGCTCCAACTTACTCCTGCGGACATTGCGGGCAGACTTTCAATATTCACGATCGTTTAGCCAAACACGTGGCATCCCGTCACAGGAACAGGATCCCGGACGCGGAAAAGGCTTACGAATGCGATGTGTGCCACAGGAAATTCGCCCGTTCTGACATGTTGACCCGGCATGCTAGGCTGCATAGTGGCGTGAAGCCGTACGCCTGCTCTGCTTGCGGGCAGGTGTTCTCCAGGTCTGATCACTTGGCTACTCATCACCGCACCCACACAGGTGAGAAACCCTACCGCTGCACTGCTTGCCCGTACGCTGCTTGCCGTCGTGACATGATCACTCGCCACATGAGGACCCATATGAGGCACCCACAACCAGCTTAGACACTGAAGAGATCTCTGAAAAGTTGAAGTCACATTCTCTATATTCATTGTTTATAATTTCGGAATTAGAAGTCACATTCCAAAGTTTTGTTTGTCTTAGGGTCGGCAGCGGAGGCGGCCTGTATTCCAAAAAACGAAGTGTGCATCTCAAAATGAAAGGAAAGGCACGATTTTTGAATTCTTTCGTAGTAGACATGTAAGTGAAAAGTATAACATTATTCATTGTAGTTACGTTTTCTTTATGCTCTTGCGAATGCATTCTGTACCTACTGTTTGCTGTGCGCAGAGCGATTCCAGTGATAAATTATTTGTAAATGTTTTTACGTTGGTTATTTGATATAGATCAAACGCTTAAGGCTTTTGCGTTCGCATAGGTGAGTGTAAGCGAAGTTGACCTTTGCGCAGAAACACCGTCTTTATGTCAGTTTATTCCTATTGACGTTGTCTTGCAACCACTTCACCAATAGAACGCATTTGTATTGAGTAACCTTTATCTGATCTGCACTTGTTTTTGTAAACATTGTTATAGTTATAAGCGTTTTGTAAATGCATTTCAAACGTAGTTATAAAAATATATGAGTTAAAAAAACGGTATTAATGATCGCTTTTAAACATTAGTAGTATTATATTTTAATATAATCCTGAGCTGTTGTCTGAAAATAAGTGTGAAGTTTATAATAATTTGAGAGTCATATCATATATTACGTTTAGCGCAGTAGGTAGGTACTCTACACCGTGCCTGGGACTTACCCGAAGGATTTTAACAGCGTGTTCCTGAGTTAATTTGGAGTTTAAAATGTAGTAAAAAAAAGTAGTCTCGATTCGGACTAGTTTTCGAGATATGTCCATTTTTTTTAAATAAAAGCTTCTTACGAAAACTTTGGGGCAATGCAACGGACCCTTATACATGCGACGTTGCCTTCCTTCCTTCGGGTACGTCCGGGGCTCGGTGTATAGTACCTACCTAATTAATTTCTCTTGTTTGTTAAAAGTTTCCTTTGGCATTAAGATTATTAATATTATTAAATGTTTTGTCGAATTATTTTTTAATATAAGGTTGGTGTTAATGTAGGTAATAATTTTATTCAACCTTTGCTATTTAAATCTAGTTGTTGTTCGTAATATACATAAATGTAGCAACGGAAAATTAATTGTAATGGGTCTGTATGCGGCTTCGTCATTTAAATCTTGCGGTTAATGGCTATTGAACTTGAAATATGTATACATATAAATAAATATAAGTAAATGTAACAAACGTAAATTTGTAGGAAGATCAGAAGCCAATTTAGCGAAAATTACCTACTAGGTATCTGATAATTGATATTGTTATAGGTGGGCAAAATTTAAGGTCTAGTTTCTTCGTAAGTCAAAATAAATACTGTATATCTTATAGATGCCTTAAGTATGACTGTCTCCAGAAGCGATTTTAATCGTATAGTCATATTTTTATAAAATATATACCTACTTACGCTTTAATGGTTTAATTCTAAACTATTCTTATAGGTTTTTGAAACATTAACCCCCTTACTTATAAACATGGAATAAGCTTGGAATAGTTTATGCCATGCTTTGTCTTTATCTGTAATTGTGACATTTGCAACTGACAGAAAGTGACAAAGCATGGCATAAACTATTCCGAGCTTATTCCACGTTTATAAGTAAGGGGGTATATCGCTTGGACTTCTATTAAATATCAAAATTTAAATGTCATTTTTGTAATCTGCGTATAATTTAAAAGAAAAGCGCCACAACAACAGAATACATTTTACTATTTTCCACCACAGATTAATAATAACCAGTATACTATTTGCCACAGATCTATATCGATATAGTTCTGTGCATTCCCCACTGTCTTTAAGTAGTGATTTGGCGAAACTAGCGGCATCCTGTGACAACTAAAGGACAATCATCTTCGAACTACTACAGCGCCTCTAGAGGCTTTCAAAATCTGCCAGCGCATATAACAAATTTTATAGGTTTATAGGAGTGTTTCCCGTTCGTCCGATCCGTTGACCGATCAATCGGTCCAAAGAGACTTTTTTTTCCCGATCGACCGACTAATCGGACCTATGGGAAATCGTTGTCCCATTTGACCGATCATAATAAAAACATGTACAGTCATTTTGAAAAGAACTTTATAAATCATAAAACCAAAACAAAATTAACTTTCAACTGCTAAAATAAACGACGATTCCAAGTATTTGATTATCTTGACTGCTACCTATATGACGCTGACTTTACTAGCGTCATGTAATAATTAAGTAATCTTTAGTAATTTTTAATATTAAGTAATTTTTAGTTGTTTATATTTTTATTAGGTAACTACTTAGTATAATATGCTAAAACTACTTTAAAAGTAGAAAATAATATTAATAATAGGCACTACTACTTACTTCCATTCTTACGTATACGTAGGTATTTTTATCTATAGGTAATTTTATTTTTATTTTTAATATGAATTTATTAGTCTTCATATTAAAATTTAAAATTAAATTAAAAATTAATTACTCGACATGACTGTACAATATTTAAAAACAGGGCGTCGGTCAAAAGGGAAAATTAATTCCTGTTAGACCGATTGATCGGTCAACGGATAGGACGAACGGGAAACACTCGTTTATAGTCTATGCCGCCGTTTCAAAAGTTTTTGGGTTAAAGTTAAAATATAACATCAATTCGCCATGTCACAACGTGCCGCGGATTGAATATAGGAAACGAGGATAATACACAGCTTTCAACTTCTTCCTACTGACTAATTATATTTATTTTATCACAACCCGCCGGGATGAAGATCTCTTTACTGTATAAAGTGTTTTTTTCAATGTTTTGATGCTATTCTAGTGCGTAAACAAATTTGTAAGCGATGATTAATCAACAAATACTTAAAATACAGTTCATATAATATAAGTAATTGCCGTTGATTTGTCCACGATATGCCTAGTTAGGATTCCGTACCCAAAGGGTAAAAACAGGGCCCTAATACTAAGACTCCACTGTCCGACTGTCTGTCTGTCATCAGGCTGTCATGAACCGTGATAGCTAGACATTTGAAATTTTCACAGCTGATGTATTTTGGTTGCCGCTATAACAATAAATATTAAAAACAGAATAAAATAAATATGTAAGGGCCCCCATACAAAAAACGTGTTTTTTTTTTGCTGTTTTTTGCTTGATATTAATAAAGGCAACTGGTTAGTGTCTAATGAGTAATGTTGTATAGATTCACGAGTCGCACTTGGCCAGTTTTTTTTTAATTTGCAAGTACGTACTACTACGGCGCAAGCATGTAATATCTCAGTAGAGAGTCTGTGTATAATCTTTAGGAGCCCTATAGCGGTTATATTTAACTTGTGGCATGGTAGTTGGTATATTCATAATAATATAGCAAATTATACGCGTAACAACGCCAAGTAGCGTTAATACGTATGTAATCTGAAATTAATAATAGACTCACTGTTTATGCCGCGTATCGTATTTGACTTAAGGACAAGTTGTTCTCTCAATTGACTGCGGCAAATGCAGATACAAAACTCTAAACCAAATATTTTATACTCTAAAGCACGTATTTAAACCCTCAATAATCGTTGTAATACTCGAATCACCGCAGTTACCGCATACCTATGTGTGCCCTAAATCCGTATAATGATGGCAACATGAGCAAATAATTGGTATTAATAAGTTTGATAACAATAAAAATGCATACGCAAATATACATATATTATATGACACCTATGTCTTATTATAAGAGTTAATATAATTCTGTATTCTAAATGTTTTTACGTTTAATTAGGTAAGTGTATTATAATAGGCTAAGAATACGTAATAAAACGATTGTGTTTAAGTTTTATTGTTTGTTTACAGTGGCACTGTGATAACTATTTTGCGATTGTTAAAATTATGTTTAGAGGCTTTTTAATGCTTGTAAATGTCTACCGCCTATTTGGATGAATAAAGATATTAGAAATGATCTTTTATTTATTTTTTCTATATTATTTAGGTACTAGGAGACCTTTCAAATGTTATGACCCTTTAATTCAAATAAGTACTTAATTAATGTAAATAATTATGTTATATTCCTTCGTGGAAACACTCAGTAAGATATCTAAGTCAATTCCCATGGCCACAAAATGATCATTTAAAAGTAAATCAATGTATGTTTATACGATACTAGCGGCCTGCCAGCGGCTTCACCCCGCTGCAAATTCCTGACTTTCCCGGTGGACTTTTCAATTATTTTCTTTCATAAAAACCTTGTCCTGATATTGACAAACACAACAAAGAAGAAATCAGCCAAATCGGTTCAGCCGTTCTCGAGTTTTGCGCTTAGCAACACATTTAGCGATTCGTTTTTATTATATAGAATAGGTGTTTTAAAAGAGACCCAGATGCTATTTTTTTATCCAAATTAGATTTGCGTTAGACCTTAGTATATAGACATATCCACTCGATAAAAAGGTGTCGCGCATAACTGGCCCGCTGATGTAGTGACGACGAGGTCGAGGGCATGTCGAGGGTAGGTAGTTCGAGAAACTTTTATAAAACTATATTTTTATACACCGCAGCAAAGTCCAGTAAAAGTTCTATAAAGAAAGCTATTTTAGCGCTATTATAGAACCTAATCGAAGGAGTTACTAAAATTTTACAAAAACTTTTAGAACTTTGAAACAGTAGAAAATCACTGAACATACATGGGGGTGAAATCGATAGGGCTATAATTGACGTTCTCGACCTGCTTCGTTTGATTAACTCTTCCTGTTGCGCCCTGACTTAGTAGAAATCGGTTAACAACCGTTAGTTTTGAAATAATTTCAAAACTAACGGTTGTTAACCGATTTCAAAAAAAGGAGGAGGTTATACATACGGTGGAACCACTGTATGTTTTTTTTTATGTAAATATGTTTACCGATTTTAATTATATTTTTTTTGATTTGATAGAGTATGCTTCTGAATCTGATGAGGGGATCCGTGAGGAATTGCGGGAACTCCTCAAATATTATAGGCACTGTTAGATCAAGACTGTATCAACTCAAAATCATTGTTAGTTTTGTTTCAAGCTCATAGGCGTTGTATTAAAGTTCATTTTAAAATACAGTTGTATTTTGAGTTACTACACTTTTGATCTGGCAGTGCAATATAGTAGGTAATTTCAGTATTTTTAGTAACAAATTCAGCATTTGCATTCATAAAGTATCATTTGGTGAAGAGGAACTGATGATAAAGACCTCAGATGGCCAACGGAACTCACGGTCGGTACCTATTTATTTCAACGGTGATAAGATATCTCGATTAAGATAGTTGAGCGACCATGACTTTCCCGCGGAGATGCTTGGGGTGAGCTTGAAATATCTCATAGTTTCATATCGACAAAGAAGTGGGACATAAAAGCTTATCACTCAAACGTATAAAACAAAATGTATTTTTATATAGGTAACAAAAAAGTTCCTTCAAAATCAACTTGTTATTTGTTTCTTAAAACATTTATTTTGTTGTTTAATTATCTCTAACCTTGTAACGGTTCGACATCTTGTCTAGCCAGTCGAGCCATGAAGGCCACTGATGGTCCTAAGTAGGATCTCAGACCAATATTTGAATTCTACAATCCTACCTAAGACTTCAAAAGTGTTGCTGTTGTTTTATATAGATTTAAGTTTAATCTTTTCAGAGGTCCAGCGAAACATAATCATTATTCAATTAACACTTTATTTATTACACAATGAGTTGCATACAGTGATGTTCATGACAAGAGAGATTTGGGGGGAAACGAACTGTCAAAAGTGACATAACGTTCAGAAATTATTATTCGTTTAACACCCCGCCTCGATTGATACTATTTTAATTACAAAACAAAATTTTGACATCAATCGTTAAAAAAAATATAGCAAGTTATTTAACATTACAATTTTAAGCAATATTTAAATTACTTTTCATGTAACAAAGTTTTTCACATGACAAACTTTTAGTTAACAAATCAGATATATTTTCATTAGTAGATATGTATTTCACAATTATTTCTTTATTAATAATCAAATCTTTTAAGAAATGGTTTTTAATGTCAATGTGTTTAGCACGTTTGCTATTCTCAAAAGATTTAGATAATTGTATTGCACCTTTATTGTCCATGTAAAGAATGCACTTTATTTCACTATTGAGTCCACTCAAATCACTCAATAAGCCTTTAACATATAGTAAGTCACAAGCACTGGTAGCCGCTGCAACATATTCTGCTTCCACTGTGGAAAGTGCCACACACTTCTGTTTTCTGGAAAACCATGATACTAAACAACCATTGTAGAGAGTAACAGATCCGGATACACTCTTTCGATCTGTATGATTACCTGCCCAGTCTGCATCAGAATAAGTTTCTAAGGAATTATTTTCAGATTTTTCAAATATCAGTCCCATATTATCTGTCCCTTTTAAATATCTTAGTATTCGTTTTGCTTGTGTCCATAGGCTTTTGGTAGGTTTATCTAAATATTGACTAAGATATGATACTGAGTAGGCAATATCTGGGCGGGAAACTGTAGCCACAAACATAAGTCCACCTATCAGTTGTCTATATGGCACATCTTGAATTATGTCTTCTTTCTCATCATACTGGTAATTTTTTTTTGCATTGGTGTAGTTGTACTTTTGCAGTCTGTGTATGTATTTGCTTCTTTTGCGTAATTTTTAAATGATTTCCTTTTGTTTCTATTTCCATACCTAGGAACATCTTTGGAAAACCAAAATCTTTCACTTTAAATTCTTGCTTCAAACCCTCTATAACTTTAGCCATATTTTCATCATCTCCAGTTAATATAATATCATCAACATAAATTACCATCCATACTTTAATTTCTTCTCCTTTGTATAAACAAAAATCATGCAGTGATCTTTTAAACCCTTTTCTTTCAACATAATCATTGAATCTTTGATTCCAACATTTCGGACTTTCTCTTAAGCCGTATAATCCTCTATTTAGTTTCAACACTTTGTCTTTTGTTTCTTGTATTCCTTGTGGTGGTTTTATGTATACTTCCGATTCAAGTGTCCCATTGAGAAAAGCTGAGGGGACATCCAGCTGTCTTATGTTCCAATTGTTTTGTACTGCGTGTGCTAGTAGTGTTCGTATAGTCGAAATCCTAGCAACAGGAGCATAGTTCTTCCCAAAGTCTTCTTGTTCTCTTATCTGAAACCCTCGTGCTACTAGTCGAGCCTTTTTCACACCATTATCTTTTGTTTTAAAAACCCATTTTGTGTCTATAGCCTTCTTATTGTCTGGTAGGTCTGTCACTGTCCAAGTATTCATTTTCTTTAAAGCTTCTATTTCTGTATTAATTGCATCTCTCCATCCTTCACTAATAGCCTCTTCATAGCTTTGTGGTTCCTCTTCATTATTTAATAAACAGTATGCTTCATTTAGCTCATATTCTTGAAGGTGTTTTGGTTTATGTATTACTCTTCCACTTGCTGTCTTTCTTTCCTTTATTTCAATATATTCGTCATTTTCTTCTTCCTCATTATTTTCAACTGGTTCATCATTTTCTTGTCTTTTATTTAATTCATTGTATTTTCTGTCTCTTGAATGTTCTTTTTCTTTTACTTCTATCTCAACGTCTTGCTCTTCATTTAATCTATGGACATATTTTAAATTTTTCTCATTGAATTTTATATCTCTTGTGATTGAAACTTCATCTGTCTTAGGATCCCATACTTTATATCCAGTTCTTCCGTATCCTATCATTCTTACTTCTTTTGCTCTTGAATCGAACTTGTCGCCTTTAGGTATTATCATCATCCATCCTTGGCATCCAAAAGGTTTCAATTTTTTTAGGTTAAATTCTCTTCCAAATATTATAGCAGGTATCTTGAAATCAATCGCTTTGGATGGACACCGATTTATCAAGTATGTTGCTGCTAGAACAGCATGGCCCCATAAGTATCTTTGTAAGTTTGACTCGTCCAATATAGTTCTTGCCTTATCATATATTGTTCTGTTCATTCTTTCACTTTTACCATTCATTTGTGGGCTGTATGGTAAACTGTACTCTATTTTAATTCCTTTATCATAACAGTAGCTTTTAAATGAGTTTGATGAGTATTCCCCTCCATTATCACAGCAAATTCTCTTGATTCTAATTTCCTTTTCCAACTCAATTTCTTTTATATATTTAATTAGGTTATCAGCAGCTTCTGATTTATTTTTCATCAAATATGTCTGTGTCAAATGCGAGAAATCATCTATTATTGTCTGGAAATATCTGTAGCCTTCCTTAGTTGGTGTTCTGGTAGGTCCTGACACATCTGAATGTATCAGTTCGCCTATTTTAAGAGCTTGTGCATGTTGCACAGTCTGGAATGGTAATCTTGTACTCTTGTTTTTTAAGCATGTATCACAATTGTCATTATTATATGGCAATTTCATTATCGCCAATCCCTTTCTATTCAAATGGCCCAATCTAACATGCCATATATTATTTTCATCACTTGAATACTTACAATGCTCCATTTCTTTTTTCCATAATTTTAATATATGCAGTTTTCCTTGTCTTTCGCCATAATAGGTCTTTGTCTTTGTATGTATCTTCAATTGACCATTCTTAAACACTACTGTATGCCCTCTCTCTTGTAATTTACTCACGGAAAGTAAATTATGTGTAAGTTTTTCAACCACTAATCCTTCAATTTTAACAGAATTATTTTGACACTGCAACTGTAAAATTCCTTCCTTTCTAGCAACAAGTTTTTGCCCATTAGCCACTTTAATGTATATTGGCTCATTTAACTCTTTAACATTATCCATTATCTCTTCATATTCAGATTTTATAAAATTATGTGTTGCTCCAGAGTCGACAACAAATATTATTGAGGTATCTTCTTGCTCTGAATTTTCTTGTGCGGATAAAGTTATAAATGTAGATTCCTGGTTGTTATCTTGTTCTGCATAGCTTACCGTTGTTCCTCTCATACCTCTTGCTCTAAAGTTCCTGCCTCGGGATCTGCCTCTGCCTCGACTTCTGCCCCAGCTTTGTGAAAAATTCTGTCTCTCATTATATTTACATTTATATGAAATATGACCATTTTTACCACATTTGTAACAAGATATAAAACTTGATTCATTCTTGTTCAAAGGCTATAGCCGTGTTTCTATACAAAATTTGCCTTTCTGTCAAATGTTCTAGTAATTTTATTTTTAGATACTCCTTGTAGGCAAAGGTCTGTTCCCCAAAGAAGAGCCATGTACACTTGTCAGTTTTCGTAATATGGCGGTTTGTTTTTTTTCACTTTTTAATTTTTTTCTTGAATTCGGTCTTTGCGATTAATTTGATTTTTTGGTAAACTATACTACATAATAAAACCCATCACTACAAAAAATATTGCTTGAAACTTTAGTACAAATATATGTCAAAATAATGGAAACTATAAATTGTTTTTTTTTTTTTGGTGTTCTGGTGTAGCGGCACCTACAGTTTTTATTTAATAAATTGCCCATCTATAGACCTACTACATATATTAAATTCAAATTATTAGCTTTGGTACTTCATGCCAAAAACTAACTACAAATAAAATTATTCCTTCCTTGTTTCAATGATTTTACAGGATTGCTTTAATTACTTGTATGAATGAAATCGTATACATCCTATTTTTGTATTTTGTCATTTTTGGAAGTTGGTTTCGTTTTTGACATTTATTTAAACATTATCTAAAAAATAAAAAAGTGTTCTAGTAAGGAATAATTTTATTTGTAGTTAGTTTTTGGCATGAAGTACCAAAGCTAATAATTTGAATTTAATATATGTAGTGGGTCTATAGATGGGCAATTTATGAAATAAAAACTGTAGGTGCCGCTACACCAGAACACCAAAAAAAAAAAAACTATTTATAGTTTCCATTATTTTGACATATATTTGTACTAAAGTTTCAAGCAATATTTTTTGTAGTGATGGGTTTTATTATGTAGTATAGTTTACCAAAAAATCAAATTAATCGCAAAGACCGAATTCAAGAAAAAAATTAAAAAGTGAAAAAAAACAAACCGCCATATTACGAAAACTGACAAGTGTACATGGCTCTTCTTTGGGGAACAGACCTTTGCCTACAAGGAGTATCTAAAAATAAAATTACTAGAACATTTGACAGAAAGGCAAATTTTGTATAGAAACACGGCTATAGCCTTTTGTTTATTTTCTTCACCATTTAATTTTAATTCTGCATCTAATAGTCTTGACTTAATAAATTCTATGTCCAATTCCTTGTTGTCACTCATTGTCTCTAATGTTGTTATGACGGTATCATATTCGTTAGGTAAAGTCAGCAACAGGTGACATATTTTGTCACTTTCATCAATCTTTGTACCGGTAACCTCCAGTTCCGTAATCAAGGTGTCAAATTTTAGGAAATGCTCTTGTAGTTTGTCTGTGGGTAAGCATTTTAATGCCAATAATCTTTTTCTTAGGTATAGTTTATTGAATACGCTTTTTCTTTCAAATACCTTATCCAATTGTTTGAACATGTCGGCCGCAGTCGAACATTTCTTTACGTATTCAAGATATCTATCTGACAAACACTGAACAATTATGGAGCGCGCCTTCGCGTCATCTTCCTTTTTGTCCTTCGTCTCGGACTTTAACACCTCGTTTAAACCTTTTTCCTCAAGTAAAATCTTTACTCTGAACTTCCAATTGGAGAAGCTGACGCCATCACACAATTTCGGGTACGTATTCGTATTACTTGCCATCTTTTCGTATTACACTGATCAACCACGCTCTGCTGTTGTTTTATATAGATTTAAGTTTAATCTTTTCAGAGGTCCAGCGAAACATAATCATTATTCAATTAACACTTTATTTATTACACAATGAGTTGCATACAGTGATGTTCATGACAAGAGAGATTTGGGGGGAAACGAACTGTCAAAAGTGACATAACGTTCAGAAATTATTATACGTTTAACAGTTGCCACCCCTTAGGCCTAAGATGAAATGCCTCTTTGCTAGTCATTTCACGGGTAGTATTATCCGGAACGCAACAATGTGGACGGTTTCAACAATACCACCACTAATATGATGATGTCTAACATACCTTAATTTTTCAATTACATGATTATTTAGTCCCCCGTATGGTATGGTGGTTGCCTGGGTAGAATAGTGCCACTCCATGTCTTCCCGTGGATGTCGTAAGAGGCGACTAAGGGAATAAGGGCTCTAGTACTGTTAGGCGATGGGCTTGCAACCTGTCACTAATGCGCTGTTAAACATCTTAGCCTAATTGTGCAAATTGTGGTTACAGAGTTATCAACAAGTTTTTGGAGTTGTTGGTAATTCTGTAGCTCTGCCTACCCTACTCTGGGATTACAGGCGTGAAGGTACTCGTATGAGGTCGTTATTTTAGTGATCATAATTACCTACCTATGTTGTTATGGAGTCCCGCATCTCAATAAGTAACCATGGAACATTTCAAGCTTGCCGCAAGTAACGCCGCGGGAAAGGCATAGTTATATATTTGAACCTAAATGTGCTTCATCATGGTAGCTCAACTATCATAATCAAAATATCTTATCGCTACCCTAGGCCACCTTTGGTCTCCATCATCAGTTCCACTTCACCAAATAGTGCTTTCCAAAAGCAAATGCACGAGTTACAATGAAAAATACCGAAATTGATATCTATATCAATAGATAGGTGTGCCTATAATATACAGGGTGGAAGGGGACGGGGGACCTTCCCGGAACTATAGCATTAATTAAGAGGTACACAGTCGATTTGTGATGGTAATAATGATGAATTAACTAATTAAAGTTAAAAGTTGTAATTCTGTAGCTCTGCCTACCCCACTCTGGGATTACAGGCGTGAAGGTATGTATGTAACTAATTAAAACAAAAACCAAATTGACTAATTTTTCATTGCGGTGACAACCCTGTTACACCTACCCATTACGACTTGACTATGAAAACTCGGAAACTACGCTTATTTCCGAACGTTGACGTTGCCATAGTGATAAGGTGATAGATAACTTATGATCAAAGAGCGGAATTATTCATAGCAAAAATCAAACTGTCAGAGGGATTGACCTAACTGTTTTATCGACTTATCGATAAATATTTGTCACTTAACGAAACAAAGTTAAAGTAATGAAATCAGGCTTTTGGATATACATACAAACAAATTAACGGTGTCCCTAATTAGCTGACCGCCACTGTATTTTAGTATAATAGTAAAGAATAAAA
Source organism: Acleris emargana (assembly GCA_927399475.2). Classification (NCBI taxonomy): domain Eukaryota; kingdom Metazoa; phylum Arthropoda; class Insecta; order Lepidoptera; family Tortricidae; genus Acleris; species Acleris emargana. The sequence goes on along the minus strand of OV656835.1, from coordinate 7,057,728 downwards.
CAGAAAATCCTTTTTTTTTAATTTTCTATATGAAACTTATCATTAAAAATTAAAAACAAATATTGCTAAGAGTAGGTAACTAATCTTCATTCAAAATAACAAAGTCGAAATCTAAATCTGTACTAAATATGGTTTCTTCATCTTCCCTTCAAACTTATCGTTCGTGCTAGAAAAATATCTAGGTTTACTTATCAAAGAGGTCAAATGTTACAGAATAATCTTTTAAGTTGATTATGGATACCTAATGCGATATTATTCCGTAACATCGATAAGTCGATAAAACAGTTAGGTCAATCCCTCTGACAGTTTGATTTTTGCTATGAAGAATTCCGCTCGGCTCTTTGCTTATGATTCATAGACGTCAAATAATCCATAAAAAAAAAGAAATGAAAATGATTTTTATTATTTACAAAATGTATTAACCATTAGTTTACACATTATCATGTTGTTATAAAAATCTAACACTACGTCTACAAAAATCTTCAATTACCCTCACATTCGGTGTTCAAATGTCCCTCCGCGGCTTATTATACTCGCTGCAGCCCGTGCCCGAGTATGTCGGTGCACCCTTGACAAAATATGCTCTTCATCATGTTTTCTCCGCAGATCGTTAAAGGCATCAGTTATTCGTCGTCGCATCTCTTCCGCAGTGTCACATTCCGTTTTGTACACACTATCTTTTACAGAGCCCCACAGGAAGAAATCAAGACACGTGAGATCCGGGCTTCTTGGCGGCCAACGGTGCGGCCCAAACCTGCCTATCCAGCGATCCCCAAACTCATTGTTCAATTTCTTGTTGGAACCAAGTGACTCGTCTTTCAGCCAGTGGTAATTCGTCCAGATAACTGTCTAACTCGGTGTTCAAAAGAGACATGTATCCGTCTCTGTTTAGAGTTGGAGGCAGAAACACAGGTCCTATGATAGTTTCTCCGTGAATCGCCGCCCAGACGTTAATAGACCAACGATACTGGTGACTCGAGAATCGATAAGCGAAAGGATTCTCCTCGGCATACACATGTTCTTTTCGTCTATTCCATATTCCGTTGCGTGTGAACGAGCTTTCATCACTCCAAATAATATGCCTTATGAAATCTCGCTCTTCTACTATCTTTTGTAATAACCATCGGCAGTAGGCATCGCGGATAGGGCAGTGCCGAGGGAGTAGAGCCTGAACCCTCTGTATTTTGTAAGGGTGAAGGCTGTCACGTTTGAGAATAGTAAGTACTGCAGTATGGGTTATTCTGAAATGTCGACCCGCTACTCTAGAACTCGCTCTCGGATGTCTTCTAAAATAACGCAGCACCCTTTCTTCAAGTCGAGCCGCAATTCGAACAACGCCTCCGCCACGTTAGTCGTTCTGGGTTGTTGCTGGTACAACGGGCTGGTTGTTGGCGATACGATCCAAAGCCCTTAAAATTGTCCTATGCCCAGTTGGATGTGGTGGAGGATATGTTTCTCGGTATCGACGCAAAGCTTCAGCCGCGTTATTATTGCACGTCGCGTATAATAAAAGCAAATTCAAATAACCACGAGCATCTAGCAAAGGCATTTTTATTTGAAGAATGACATAGGTAAATTTAAAGACATTTTCATTTTAACATCAAATGCATCGATAGCCCACACAATAACGCAAAGAGGTTCATAAGTTAAGTACATAATCAGTAGTTCTTAATAATGTTTATTTGATAAACGTTTCACATGCACGTTTTGAAGCATGAAAATGAATGAAATATGCCTACTCAGCAGCACAATTTCAATTTATTCGTAAATAATTTTGTTCAACTAGCTAAAACCTATTTATCAATTTAGGGAAACTAAGATACGATTAAAGAAGGTTCTAATTATCATCTTTAATTGTTTATGAAGATTGAGTATACTTCATTGTCTGTCAATGTCGCTATTTCAGAAATGTGTCAAGTTGTGCTTAGTAGGCTGTTATTTAGTAGGTCGTTATTATGTTATTTTATTCATAATTTTAGGAAAAAATAAATAAAGTTGTTCAAGATATACCTACAAAGAGACTCACAAACCCTGCAATATTTCTTACCGCATTGGAAGCAGGTCTAAGTAAGCATCCACGACCAAAAAAAGTAATAATATCCTGTATGAAAATGTTGTTTACAATTAAGTTCACTGACCCAATCATATGTTTAGGGTTTTAAACAAGTAGTTTTTTGTGTGAATGTTTAACTGGCTGTAATTTGAAAACGACTGCTTAAATTCACATAGTTTGTATGGGGGAAATAAAGTGTTAAGGCTAAACTATCTCCCATTATCGGGAAGGTCCACGGTCCTCTTCCACCCTGTATGAGGAATCCATCATCAGATCTTCATTTTGATAAGAATGGGACCAATCTGAAAGTATAAGCATAAGAATGAAAAAAAAAGTTTTCGAATCAATTTATAAACGTCGAAGATCCTCTTTCTTTGAAGTCGGATAAAAATGAATGTCTCCGAAACTAGTAATAATCGTTGAACACACACAGGGGTTCTCGATAGGAGTTTTAGCTGCTCTAAAAGCCCTAAGCGAGCTTATAGAGTTGCTAATCTATGCCTGAGCTAGGTATTTGCGGCAATAGTAAAAAAAGAAAAACTAATACATTTTTTTCATTTGTTGACACACCCACTTTCCTATAAAAGTTCCCAAGATCCTTTAAATTTAATCTATAAAAGTGGCAATAGATAATCCTAGTATTATATGCCACCTCATAATTAAGGGCTTTAAGTATTATTGGGGGGTTGAGATGGGCCTTGTGAGCCACTTCGACCATTGCTGATCTTTTGTGGCAGCGCTTTGTTTAGAGCTCACTACAAAGGCCTGTTGCGTCCAGGAATTTCCAGATGCTTTGGGCAGTGAGTAGTTGTATATCTTGTGGGTCAATGATATGTTGCCGTATGAGGTGGATACTTCTGTTGCGCATTAGTGGTCCCGGGTCCGCAAGAACAGAGGATGTGCATTGCTGTCTCTTCTGTTTCCTGACAGAAAGTGCATGTCGCGTCTTGTTTCATACCCGATTTGTCCGGGCCAAACTCTCGCAACATAGTTGCTAGATTTTGCCACTCGGACTCGAGTCTTTGAGACCCGAGTGGCCCACTGAACTCCCCGTTCGCGAACAGAGAGTGACTGGCCATATATATATTTTTTTGTTTTGCTGTACAGCGACTGTAACACAACATGATTGATTTAATCATTAACAATAAATAAAGAAATCTATAATGCACTTAAAACTCATATTAGTTCACAATGTTAAACTTACACTTTTGTTGTATGGCTCCATATTGATTTCAATCAATTCAATCAATTTTTTGGGATATTATAGCCCCATCGATCGGTGCGATGATTCCGCCAATGTGGAGGTTGGATAACACACTGCCAGTTGACCCTTGGTCTTGTACGGTAGAGTTATTCGAGTTCGGTAGAATACCTGCCACAACCAATCTAAAACAGAAAACATAACTACCACTCCACAACGGCACAAAATCATATCTTCAAGAACAATTTTTGACCGGACAAAACTTTGAACTTTCGTAAGTTAAGGACGAAACTACTAACCAACCATAAACTAATAACCATAGATCATAGATCTATCGAAACAAGTTGTCAAGATAACCCATATGTTTTAAAAAGCATGCCGTCCGCTTCTTTCAATGACTAATTTATAACTTCCCATTTCAGAAGCATTATATAAAGCCCGCCACCCAACATCCAACATGTGCAAAAATGTATTGATTTCGTGACGCTGGCAACTTTTTTGCAAAATTGTAGTAATCTCGCATAATTCTTGCCACACACACTGGGCTATGGGCTATTATCGGCGCAATAACTTTATCGACGTTGTCAACCATATTAGGGATATCGATAAAATAAACGACTTTGTTAAAAATTTCGACATATCCACTCGATAAAAAGGTGTCACGCATAATCGGCCCGCAGGTGTCTTTTCGGTTTGCAATATGTACGCAAATACAACGTTATTTTTGCCGATTTTCGGTCGTTATTAATAACGACCACAAGAATACTGAAAAGGTTGATATAAAGCTTGTCCCAGAAAAAAATGTCGCTCATTATTAGTTGGGTTTGTATATCAGGATGAAATCTAAAGAGGTTTGAAAACTATGTTTCCCGTTAGGATGCTCTATACATACATACATACAAAACTCACGCCTTCATTCCCAGAGTGGGGTAGGCAGAGCTACAGAATTACCAACAACTCTAATAACTTGTTGATAATTCTGTAACCACATTTTGCAAAATCAGGCTAAGATGTTTACCAGTGTATTAGTGACAGGTTGCAAGCCCATCGCCTAACAGTACTACAACTACAAGCCTATATTCCCTTAGTCGCCTCTTACGACATCCACGGGAAGAAATGGAGTGGCACTATTCTATCCCGGTAACCACACGGGCAGGATGCTCTATAATGTATAAATAAAAAATAAAATAGTTATTTGTTCAACAAGAGAGCAAAGTTGGTTTTTGCTGCGAGTGATGATTTTGAATCCCGAGTAAGCGAAGGATTCTATTATTGAATCACGAGGGTACTGATCCATAGTTCCTTATCCTTCCCGTTTTTTAGTAATAAAGTTGTTGGTAATCCTGTAGCTCTGCCTACCCCACTCTGGGATTACAGGCGTGAAGGTATGCGTATGCGTAAATATTCCGCGTTAGTTTCCCTAATTTTTGTAAAAATAAAAAAAGCGCCGGAAAATACTTGACTAATGGCTAAGCATTCCTGCGGGTCCAGGAAAAAAAAAGATGTATGAAATAAGTAAAAGTGTTCCCTGCCGCAATCGAGACATTCTATTTTTATCCAAGTAAAATTATTTTATTTTTGTATTTAGGTAAATTTTAAATAGCTTAGGAAAATTTTGATTCAGTTTTTGTTTCTCGTTTTTGTTTCAATTTGTAAACAATGTTATATTTACCTGATGGCCGATGGGGTCAGAAGGTTCTTGAGTGGCGTCCGCGGACCGGGACATGAGCTGTGGGTAGGCCTCCAACAAGATGGAGTGACGACCTTGTAAGGATCGCGGGAAAGCGGTGGATGCGAAAAGCACAAGACCGGTCTGAGTGGAGAGCCTTGGGGGAGGCCTATGTCCAGCAGTGGACGGTAAACTTCGTAATTTATCGATTCTCACGAGTTAATTCACATGATGCTGTTTTTGAAGATTTTAAATTACACGGACAGCTATGATTTTTTGTGTAAAGATTTACCATATGTTAAGGTATTTTTTAGAAGCATAAGCAAAACTTCGGTAAGGTCGGTAGGGGCTATTTCGACTGAGGGGTAATTAAAACTAAGGGCAATAACTTATATACAATTTGCCTTACTTATTCAATAATGTCATCTATACGCAGAACGGTAAACTACCTGTTTCGTGAAAAAAAAATAGGTGGCGTTGCTCACGCGTAATCTGCCTTAATGACAGGTCTTTTTTTATCAGTCGCCTATTTTCGCAAGTGTTAACGGACTACGCTCTTCAACTTTGTGACAAAAACATATATTTTGATTGCTTGTTTTCACAATATTATACCGTCAGTGGTGAAAATATAAACCGTAAGTTGTATTCTGCTTATTTGTTTGTAACAGATATAAGTTTTAGAAGAGATATTTGGTTAGTTTTAATAACCCCGCAAAAGTATTGAAGTCGGATATTTTCGACTACCCTCAAGTTGCAATTACCCCGCTTTATTTTGTATGGTGTTCTAAAACACTAGTGATGTCCAATTTATCGATACTCTACTTAATAAAAACCTTAGCAATTTAACAACTTTTAGTAGTTTTTATAGTAATCTATACAGGGTGTCTGGAAAACCTTCGGAGAAATTTTAACTGTAGATAGGGTGGATGATTTGGATCATCCCTATATTGGTAACTTTTGTTTAAGTTAATAGTTGACTGAGTTACAGGCAGATTTATCATCGACTTTCCTGACGATGCTCTCAGTGTGCCCCATCTTAACTGATTCATTCATAATATCGTCGGTGATACTGCAAAACCGCGTAAGTAACAAATTTATGATAGAGCAAAATAAACCTTACGGTCTTATTAAAAAGGTGCATTTTGCTCCTTACTTAAAATGTCACTTACGCGGTTTTGCAGTTTCACCGACGATATGTGTCACAACGTAATGTAAATAAACAAGTTGTTCCTTATGAACAATGTTTCCAATCATGGTCAAAAGCTCCATGGAGTTTAGAAAACTGACACATTATCCTGTAATGTGAATGAAAAGACGGTGTCTGATAAGGGCTATTATGTGAAATAATCTAAAACTGAAACTTACGATTATGATTTTTACTCACACTTTTCTCACACTCACACGGCTAAAATAGCACTTGCACTCGTAGGCACATTACTTCTTTTACGAGATCATGAATCATGGCTGTATTTCATTGATTTGTACCACTATCAGGGCTTCCGACGAATAAACAACACAATAATTAATTATTGACAATTTGACATATTATCTTTTTAAATCTTGGACCATTAAAACTCTTTATGAAAAGAGTTTTAGGTTTCATTTGTAAACAAAAAATCCTACCTACACGTTACGTTTTATCAAAATTACATTTAAAGCTGGCATCATACATGTTGTTGCTAGATATTCGTATCATAGAAGAAAGAGAAAAATAGGATCGCTTTGTAAGAAGAGGTCGACGTGATTACACTCTGTGGTAAAAACCCTTAAAAGAAAAAGGCCACTAAAGCCGGCTACTCACACACCTGCTGCAGGGGCAATATGGGAATTGGACCCTTGATTGCCTCCTTAATTGTGATGTGTGTAGGCAAGCAGGAGCAATTTTTAGATTGGGCCTGCGGCAGGGCGGCAGGGGCGCAAGACCTTCCTAGCTCCCTAGATTGTGTCTACCGCCCTGCAAGGTTGCTGCGTGTGTAGTAGGATTGGGGCAATTCCAGTCAGTTCATTGGTGACAACCGAGCGGAGTGGACAAAAATGGAAAAAATGGTGTTACCATAGCCAGGAGCTCTTCAAAAGAATCAATATCCATTCGCAAAAAGTTTCTAAGATCATCTACTTCCAATTCTTTCATAATATTCATGTGGCACAATTTGCTTCGTTTCTGCAACCAATTCTTCACCCAATATCTTCTCTTCCTTTTTTTTTGGTAGCACCACAGAAAGTGCCAAGGCGATACCAATCCTCTGGTGTTTCGACAATACAGGAGGCTTTCTCGTGGACGTGCGTTCAGCGGGACTATCAGTTACACACTGAACGGCAGGCTAGTGTGTAGAGAACAGCCTAAAATTGGTCCAACCGCCGTGCGACCGGTATTGCCCCTGCAGCAGGTGTGTGAGTAGCCGGCTTAAGGAACACCCAGAAAATATAAAACGTGGACTACAATCACAATCAGTCAAGGAAGCGATGTCACAAGCGAAGCGATGTTTGGTTTGGGGTTTGTTTTGTTTACTTGCATGTGATGTGACTTCACATCACACTCACAGGTTATAAAGTATTTCTAACATCACATAGCGTTTTTGCCACAGATTAAATTTCAAAAAAAAACCTTATTATTTCGTGTAATTTCCAAAAAAATAGACATAATTTAATGTGAAATAAAGTGAAATACGTTATTTTACGCTAGTATCAGATAGGATGACCACAATTTGTAGTATATTTTCAATGTTGTCAAATAGCCTATTATAATCAATTATGCGACGACCTTTATATCCATCGACAAAATGTTTTGCACTTGGACTTTTGGCTACTGCCACAAATACCATGCGGATCAAAAGGAAAGAACCAGCAGCCAGCAGCGCTTTCTCCCCGTCTGGTTGCCCTGAAAATCAGCGCGTGCAGCGTCACGGCATGTCTGACACTATGATGCTGAGTAGCACCCAATTTGGTGCATTATTATTTTATAAAATAGTTTTAAGGTTTTGTTTTAAATTATTTTCTCACTGTATTTAATTTGATTATTATTTTTCTGTGGTTTGCACCAATAAACGATTTTCTTTTTCTCCTTTTTTTTCTTCAATACGGAGAGCAATAATCGGATCGTTCAATCCGTCTATTTGAACTTTGAGAAGTCTATGAATTTATGGCTGTCATTAGATGTCAGTGTTAAATTATGTTATTTTCAATATTCACGTCTTCAATATTTTTGCTGTAAATCAGTTATATGGGCTACTTTAGAGCAGAAAACAATGGTAAATGGTTAGATCTCGACAGTAAAAGACGGACGATATGATCAGTCTCGGCAAAACATGAACAAGAGACCTAGTGATTTCACATTTAAAACCAATTAGTGTTCAAATTGCAAAAACGAAAATACAGTAAGTTGCACTAAAATTACTCATTTATTTTTATTATAATGCTACCTTGATTTTTGTTTACATGGAGCGAACTGTTTGTTTACATGGAGCGAACTGTTTGTTTACATACCATGTGACAACGTATGGTCTCAGGTCATTGACCTCGGACATTGAATTTTGACGTAAGATACTACGAACTGTTGGAGTAGTATACTATCAACGTCAAAATGTCAAGGTCGAGATATCGGCTGCGATACATCAAGTAACAAAATGAATATAATTAATCCTTCTTTTTTTTACATTAACAGAAACAAAAATGAACCATACCGCCGTGATCAGAATCGTGCCAACTATTACCCCCCCAAATTTCTCCGAAGGTTTTCCAGACACCCTGTATATCTTTTTTTACAGTATATAAATAAAAGTAGGAATAAAAAAAAACTGTGCTTTTCTGGTTATATATTAATGTTTTGTTTTGAACTCAAGAACTTGCACTTACATACATACATACCTTCACGCCTTCATTCCCAGAGTGGGGTAGGCAGAGCTACAGAATTACAAACAACTCTAAAAAACTTGTTGATAACTCTGTAACCACAATTTGCACAAATTAGGCTAAGATGTTTACCAGCGTATTAGTGACAGGTTGCAAGCCCATCGCCTAACAGTACTACAAGCCTATATTCCCTTAGTCGCCTCTTACGACATCCACGGGAAGACATGGAGTGGCACTATTCTAACCCGGCAACCACACGGGGCAATATTTGTTGATTAGGCTATTGTTAAGGGACTGATATACCCGGCACTTTACTTGATGTACCTAGTTAACAACATGACAATTTCTTAAAAGCGTAAAGTAATGTGTTTTCATATGGTTTTAGATGGTGCGGCACTATAAACGTAAAAAAGAAAAACAATATCCATTAGACCAACTTCATAGAGCAGTTGAAGATGTTGTGGGTGTAACCTATGGTTTCACAATATACAAACGACGTTTCAAATATTTTTTAATGGGAGATTAAAGTTATAGTAATTACTGTAAATTAAGTATTAGTAAATTATTTGTAAGTGAAAACTTAATTAGTAGTAATATTGGTGAAGACTGGTTTGATTTTACTTCTTTTATTAGCAAATAAAAACCGATTTAAATTAAATCTAGAAGAACCACATTTTTTTTACAATGGATTAGTTTTATTCATTTGATTCGATTTATCGACTATGTTGGCCAACATGTGCCCCTGCACTATTATCTATGGAAAAAGTTGAAATAGCCCCTCCTAAATGTTCAAAGTGTTTTTTTACGAACTGAGGCTTGTAGGATTGCAATAAGGTATTATTTTGAATGAACCATGCCGTAATAAAGGTCTGGCTTCCAATTTTAGTACCATCACAACATTATAGTTCATTTATTTTAGGATGAGAAAAAAAAAAGAAAAAGAACCAGTAGTCGTCAACTCTAATACTCGCTGGCAGAATCAATAAGAATCTAAGCACTCAATATATTGTATCTGTGCATGTGTCATTAATGTTTTTGTGTTGGACAAAACATTGGGTCTCGATATTATATAAAAAAAATACTATAAAACTATTTGAATATGTATATATTGGTTTCTAACTGCTATACTTAATTGATTTACCTAATTTAAGACTGACTGTTCCGGATGAAGTGTCATCGTTTCTCCGCTAAAGAGTGCGGTAGTAGGGTAGAGATTAAAGATGTAGACTAAACGAGCAGCTGCCAACTTTAACAAGGAAATTAACAACAAACAACTCACAACAAAAACAACTATGGAACAATATCAACGCTCACGCTCTCGAACTCGAGAGAAAATGACATAACATAACATGGGACATATCACATAAGGGCGTTGTGACGTTCAATCTGTCAAAAAATGCAAACTGTGGCGTTATTAATGATCAATTTAAAATTCACTAGTTTCGCTATATTTGACAGGTGACAGGATAGTATTTGATTTAGTCGAGTTATATGCTCAGACGTTTCGTTATTTTGTTAACACAGGTTTGTAACCCCTGCTTCTTTAGGTCTTTTATAGACCACTTTTCTAATTGAAGTAAATTTAATCAACACAAATAAAAAATGCAATGTAAATATTAACGAATATGACTTAAAGTACTACTGCAATAGATTATAACGTTCATTTAATATTTACTGTCAAATAATAGCAGTCAAAAAAGACGTTTTGGAGTAATATTTTTGTATAATTATTATGTTGCGTGTAACGTGCCCAATAAAATACCTTTATTTATTTCTGTACCTATCATGCTAAAATAAATGAACATTAGTAGGACTAAATATGTGTCATAGTTGAAATTGCCCCACCGCGGGGTAAATGCAACTATTTCTGCCTTTTTTTGAGTTTTTTTTTAATTTGAACATACAATGAGGGATTTCTGTATTATGGACACGTGGAAAATAAAGTCAAATAAAGCCTTTAGAACACCTATTTATTTTATTTATCATATCGTATTCACAGACGAAGATCCTGACCTTTGAAGTTGATGTTTGTGTTTTTTTAGTCGAAATAGCCGCTACCGACCTTAGTACATTTTTTTGTGACAGCATTTTATCGAAAATCTGTTCGTTTGTTGAAAATTTTAAAAAAGTTACAGAAAAGGAAAATTTGAAAAAATCTGCAGAATTTACACTAGAGTGGCTAATTAAATGGTAGATACGTTAATACATTACCTACTCCTATACCAAATTTCATTTGATTCCATCGCATAGTTTTCACACCAGAGTGATTTATGTGAAATTTCTAAAGAAAGTTATTATTTTGTTTAAAAAAATCGTATCTTCGAAACCATACATTTTTGCTGAACTTATGTTGTTTTTAAATGATGCGTCGGGATGACCTACACCTAAAAAAAAATTTTGGACCTCTATAAACGGGCCACCCTGTATAACCAAGTACTGTACTGATCCATAGTTCCTTATCCTTCCCGTTTTTTAGTAATCAAATATTCCGCATTAGTTTCCCTAATTTTTGCAAATAATAAAAAAAGCGCCGGAAAATACTTGACTAATGGCTAAGCATTCGTGCGGGTCCAGGAAAAAAAAAAGATGTATGAAATAAGTATCTATATTGTCTCAAATGTTTTGTCTTGTCTATAGGTTTTGTGTCTGTTTATTCCAGTCCAGGATCACAACAAACATACGTATCTGCAACCGTTATTCAGGACCAACAACTAATTAACAACAAAAACTGGTCATACACGCTGTCAGACGTCATTGGCAGTAATGGTTGCTAACCAAGTGACCGGTTGGCAAAAATTAAAAAATAGAATAGAATAGAAAAATGTTCCCCGCCGGCGCCGCAATCGAGACATTCTATCCAAATAAAATTATTTTAATTTTGTATTTAGGTATATTTTAAATAGCTTAGGAAAAAATTGATTCAGTTTTTGTTTCTCGCTTTTGTTTTAATTTGTAAACACTGTTATATTTAAGTTTATGTAATTCTTAAACTCCTTTCTGTTTCGTTGTTTCAATTTGTAGACAATGTAATATTTAAGAACCTACCTAAGTTATGTCATTTTTAAACTCTATGTGTTTCGACTGAAGGACCTACCATCCATGGCCAAGAAAATATATTTTAAAAAAAAACAACTCCGGAACAACCATTATGGTTTATAATATTGATTGTTTATTATGTGCGCGTCGGACGCGCCGCGTCTATCATCCTGTTAATATCCGGGACCCTGACTGCGTTCGCCAATTTAAAACAAAAGTAATTTTCAATTGGTTCGTTGGTTGGTACAATTCTTTTGGACTTTCGGACATACATTTATTACAAATACAGTTCTCAGTATGTCAGATTCGGAAGATGAAGTTGTTGATTATTCCAATTTCGACACCGACGAGGAAGAGGACGCGGAGTTAGCGCGGCTGGAGGCATTTGTCGCAGTGATCGATGATTACGATCCATTGTTGCCGGCACGGTCAACGAGCGAGCCCACTAACACTAAGCACCAATCTCCAACTTTACCTAGCACTGCTCGCGAGGAAGATGAAGAAGATGCGCTTGAAATAGAAAAAATAAGCTCCGCATTAGACCTAAACAAAACACTAAGCGAAAAGTTAAAAGAACTCGAACAAATGCTTATTGGCCGCCTGGACGAGTGCAGAGAAAGACTAGCCAATGTGCACAAAGCGTCAACTTCAGAAAAGAAACCCGTGCACCCTGAAATCTTCCACTATGTCAACTGTGGTAAGCCATATTTCAGAGATGAGACGAATTTCCCAGCACCCCTAGGCGAAGATACTACAACAATGGCCCAATGTAAAATGTTTGACTTCTCTGAAATCACTTCAGTAACAGGCTGGACAGTTAAGGATAAACGCAGCTTGTCAAGACTTCTTTTAAAAATGTCTTTAAAAATAAGAAAAGATGAGTTAAAGTCTCAAATTGCGCAGTTAAAGCGTGAGGGCAAGAATAAAAACCCTAAACAATTGAAAAAGAAAATTTCTGTTGTCCACAAAGAGATCAAGGCCTTGCGCAAGAAAACATTAAAACAAGTTGCACTGCCAATAGGTGAGGAATATGACTGGGATACGGTGGCCCGCAAATTGAATAAACGGCACAAGGCCTCAGAATATCGTTCCTTTTGGAAAGTGTATTTGCACCCGGACATCAATAAACGTGCCTGGAGTAAGTCAGAGGATGCACTCTTGCTTGAGATTGCTAAAAAATATGAATTTCAAGACTGGGAAGCCATTGCTGAAGAACTTAACACTGGGCGGAGTGGATACCAGTGTTTTTTTAACTATATTAGAAATTTAAGCAACACCTGTACTGGGAAAAAGTCGATAAAAGAAGATGAGGAGTATCTTGAAAAACTGATTTTGTCTTACAAGGAGGACGATTACATTCCGTGGCGCAAGGTAGCCAGTGCCATGGAAACCCGGACTAAGGTACAGATCTTCAAAAAATACTTTAGATACGTTGAAAAGAGAAAGGGGAGGTTCATTCCGGAAGAAGATGCAGTAATCCTTGCTTGTATTGAAAAATTTGGAGTTAACTTCAGAAAAATGCCAAAATTTCTTCCAGGTCGTTCTGCTTCTCAAATTCGTCTTCGCTTTGAAGTTCTCAGCAAGAAAAGGACCTCTGATGTTTGGACAACTGAAGAAGACAGGCTGCTATTACAAACAATTGGAAAAGAAGATTCCGATATTAACTACTCCACTATTTTAAAACTTTTCCCAGGGAAAACACTTACACAAACTCAAACCAGGTACTTGACTTTGATAATGTGGATGAAAGCGCATCCAAACAGTTCTGTTGAAAACGCACCCAGACGGGCTGCTCGCTGTTTGAGCCAGGCTACTGAAAATCTCAACCAAGCATTTCAGGCGATTGACCTATTGAAGTCACCTAATGATGCTATTCTGAATTTTTTAACAACTGAACACATCAAAGAGGAAGGAATAAAAAGTGAACAGGAAGAGGAAGAAATAAAAAGTGAACAGGAAGAGAAAGAAATAAAAAGTGAACAGGAAGAGGAAGATTGTAATGATGTGGTAGCTCCAGCACAGTCAATAAACATGGCAAACCTCCATAACCTAACCATAATTTTCCTCAAAGGAAATCTGGATCTCATTGCAGAAAGTTCAATTCGTGAAGAACATCTGGAGCTTTTAAAATCAAAGCCAATAGTGAAACCGTTCATCATCAAAAACTATGCTAGGCAATTGCCAGAGACATCTGCAAATTTAGATGAAGCCCTTGATACATGTGGGGACAAAAACTGCGGTCCTTTGACTTATGTCCTACCACCAAACAATGCCACGATCACTGGCTGCAATAGATTTATGGTATACCTCCGTTCCATGGAAATTAAAGCATGTGGTGCCCCACCATTAAATATAAATCTGATGATGAGGTTCAATCCTGTTTTAAAATCTGTAATGCTCCAATTGATGGAAAGATTCAACCAATTGTTCATATATCCGCTACTGCTGTTTCCGGTAGATCCGGAACTAATGGGCAAGTTGGTTCCAAAAGAAAACATGTCGAAGAGTGCTGCATGTTTACAAAAGCCTGAATGGGACATAACTAAGAGTGGTGACGCAAAAACCATTAACAGCTATGGTTTTCTGATACCGAAAATTCTAAAAGCGCAGGCTGAAACCGGGTATAATACGACAACCATAGATCTAGTAGAGCGTAAGGCTGAACAAAAGAATGAAACTTGTTTGCCAAACATTGTTAAGGATGAAAAAGAAATCTTTGTTATTGAGCATAAGGAATAATTTGGTTTGTATGCTAGTAGAATACTTGCCTATGGGTAATTTCCAGCACATGGAGGTTTCCCCACAATGGTTTTTCTTCAGTGTAGAAACACGGGTTACTAGTCAGGGAATGTACTTATTTTAGGAAACCTCATTGGTTCATGGCAATCGCTGGAGTTTGTTTGCACTCGGTATGAGACAATTATATTGTGTAGTCCGCCGTGTGCAACATTCGGCGACTACAATAGTGTGAAGACGAAAGTAGTCGGTCGCATTCAATGTGAGGGTGTATTCCCACCTGGTACCACCAATTTGTTACCACTGGTAACAGGTGGGATAAAAATTCCCAGCTGTTACCACCAAATGTTTTCAGTGTAGTCATCACAAAATAGTTTATTGGTAACAAAAGGGAATAATATTCCCACTTGTTACAACCAGGTACTTTAGTGATAACAGGGGGGGAAAAAAATCCCAATGTGACAGCTTCAATTGCCCTAAAATGGGACAGTATTATTAAGTGTCAAAACTATCTAGTTATGGCAGTCATGTATATCTCTCGTCTGAATAAAACTACTTATAAGATGAATATTAGAATATACGTACAGTCACCAAAAATAATATATTATCCAACATTGGGCTCAAAAATATCTAACACGATTACTAAAGTAGGGACACAGAGTGATGGCACTTGACACATCTGACAATAGTGTTGTGAAACACTCCATTTAACCAAATGGAGTGTTTTCGTGAGTCGATTGTGTGACTGGCAGAAGAGTCTTCAGAGGTACCGTTAGCGTGGACCGTATTTAACTAAATGGAGTGTTTCACAACACTATTGTCAGATGTGTCAAGTGCCATCACTCGTTGTCCCTACTGTAGAGGCATAAGAGCGTGTCAGATATTTTTGAGCGCAATGTTGAATAAAATATTATTGCTGGTGACTACCCACCTAAGTATAATGTTAAATATTTAACCATATTTATCGCAAATAAATGATTTGTATCTGAATGTGTCTCATTTTTATCCCACCTGTTACCACTGGTAACTACTGGGAAATAGTTTATTGGTAACAAAAGGGAATAATATTTTTATACCTGGAATTAACACGACTGATCCTACTTTTTCTGATATTTGTCGAGGACAGCTCGGCATGCCCAAGAATGCAGTAGTCAACTGGTTCCTGGAACTGCTGGAGGCGCGCGGGACCGTCGAAGAACGAGGAACGCGCAATGATATTTTATACTTAGATACGTTATGCTCATACTAAACGCATTTAAGACCCGTCGCCATTGATAGTTACTACGACTACCATATTTGAACAGACAAAGACGGCAATCCGTAGCGATCGCTATTGTTAGAAAGAGACAAATAGTTGTTTCAAATTTCTCGCCATTCCCGCCAAGACAAGTGCCCGCTCACGGGCGTCACGGCCGCCTTAGCTAGAGTCATGAGGGGTAAATGGTCGCATTTATTTTAGTAAATTGCTTCCAGAATAAAAGATTAAGTTAATTGAAATGAAAATTCACAACATGTGAATGTGCCTTCCTCGTAACTGGTACACACACCAACACATCTAGCTATACACTTCAGAAATCTGAAATATTGCATGAAAGAGAGTCGCACTAGAATGCATAGAAGTTGACATAATACACATATATACATCTCTTTATAAAAATAAATGGTTAAAGTCGAGTCCGGAATTAGGCGAACTAACTTGACAGTTCATTGTACACTAATGTTGCCACAGTTTGGCTAGTGCTGTTAATATCGATATTTAAAAAGTCTAGTTTATCATTATTATTGTGTTTGAAATCTAACTAATAATTTGGAAGCCACCTAAAAGGATCACAATGGCCTGTTGTAATGTCAGCATTATTTTTGTATTTTATTCCTAATTTGAGGAGTAAGTATCGTAAATATCCGCTTTAAACCGTACATCCTTCAGATCATATTATATCGTAAAAAATGCTGTAGTTTTTCCCTATTTGGCAAGTATGTATGAGTGTGAAAGTTTCGATGACAATTACTTGATAAAATATAAATATAATCAGATTTATAGAAGGCACAAGGTTATATCGACATATTTGTGTCGACATAAACCTATCACTATTTATTTTTTCCTATGTCTGGCAACATTTTCGCCTGTCAAGTTAGTTCGCCTAATTCCGGACTCGACTATAGTTAGGTGTGATGTTGTGTGTACAGGCTTCGTGCCACCAAGACTTACAAATTGAACACTCATTCCACACCTCAGTCGTATCTCCGCACTTTTCTCGACATAACGGACAGTATAGGTCTACCAGAATCTCATGACAACATAGATTTAGGATGGTTCGCGCGCTGCGCTTACAAGATATATGAAGCGTGGGAGCGAGAAACTCTAATAAAGTGCAAACCGCCCGAGAGAAAAAGAGACAGCGAATGAAGTACCAATATGTCATTGTTTTCGCGAGTAAGAGGCCTTAGCGTCCCGGTGTGTTGTACGTGGCAGTGAAATTTGTGCTTTTTTATGCTGATTCTTCGATAAAAATTGTGAATATTACGTTTTACAATTATGGTCTCGTGTTCTGTACCTGGATGTGACGTTACAAGGCGAAATAATCCGAATAAACACACTTTTCACAGGTAAATACGATTTTGTCAATGGAATTTTTCGAACCATATTTTGCTTAATTTCGGCAAGTAATCGGCTCGGAAAGAGATGTTTTCAATATTATTTAGTTTCCTATGTATATATTTAAGTATATTATGTGATTTTAAACTAAATTCGCGAAATAAATGTGTAAGGAAGTAAATTGTTTGATTACGATAGTGCTTGACAAAGCGGTGACGTCAGAAGTATCGATAAAAACTTTAATGACATAATTACGAATTATTTCGTCAAATTATGTATCAGTTACCAATTGTTTATTAGGTACTTATTATTTAAGTACCTAAAAGTATTCAAACTGAATTGTCAACAACTTTTTGAAGTTGTAATTCTGTAGCTCTGCCTACCCCACTCTCTGGGATTACAGGCGTGAATGTATGTATGTATGTATGTAAGTATTCAAACCTTGGTAAATGAATATCTGATATTTGTTCATGTTTCCTCGCAATTCAGCATTGATGGAAAAATGGATGCGGACTATAAATAGACCAGATTGGACTCCTAGTACAGTCAGCGTCAAAAGTAACTGATCACTTAAATACCTTGTCGCTTTACTGTCACATAAGCAATGTCAAACAAGATTGTCTAATGTGTTAATGCGATAAAGTACAAAAGTAGCTTGAACTGACCAGTTACTTTTGACGCTGACTGTACGAACTCCACTATCTGTAGCAAACATTTTGACGGCAAATGTTTTATACAAAGAAAACATCGCCGTGTACTAATGAACGACTCGATACCTACATTATTTGTTCCTGTAAGTATAATTCTTGCAACCTGCATCTTTAGCTAACATTAAATAAATAAGAGCGTGTAACTAATATCATCATTATCATCATCATCTCCCTAGCGTTGTGCCGTATCTCACAGGGTTGGATACTTAATCTAGCGTGTAACTAGTATAATATGGTGTACAATTTATACAATTTGTTTATAGGTTAAACTGCCACGAAGGAGACCGGTATCTTCGTATGTCAACAGGGACATTACTCTTTCGCCAGAGGTAGTGACTCCCTCTGGGCCCTCAAACCTACCGCTTGCTGAACCAACGCCTGGGCCCTCAAACCTACCGCTTGCTGCACCAACGCCTGGGCCCTCAAACCTAATCCTGTCTCCAAGAAAAAGAAAATTGATGGACCTTAATACAAAACTAAAACGAAAATTTTTACAAAAAAATAGGGTTTTAAAAAATTTAAGGGAAAAAGCCAAAAGGATGACAAAACGAATTCTTACTTTACAAGAGGTTGTTAAAGAATTAAATGACAGACCAGGACTTGAATATCATCGTAATGATGTTGAAGTCGCGTGCCGCAACGATTTACTGCAAAAATTGGTTAATAGGGTAAATGGAAGAGCTACCGGAAAAATCAGTCGCACGGCCGAGTATGACGAAGAGCTCAAGAAATTAGCTTTAACTATACATTTTTACAGTCCTAGGAGCTATGTTTATATTAGAGATAAATTCGATCTATGTTTACCATATGTTAATACTCTGCAAAAGTGGTATTCTCGTTTAAATTGCGAGCCAAGGTTTACTAAAGAATCGTTCAACACGATTTCTGAAATTGCTAAAAAGAAACCGATTTACGTCAACTTGACTTTTGATGAAATCAAAATAAGAGAAGAAACAGAATTTGTAGGTAAAAAACACTACGGGTACGTAAATGTAGGAAACGATTTGTGTGGTGACGAGATAGAAATTGCTAAGGAAGTTCTTGTTTTTATGGTCGTCGCTGTAAATGGATACTGGAAACTGCCTGTTGGTTTTTTTCCGGCTAAAAGCTTCACAGCTAGTGAAAAATCAAGATTATTAAAAATATGTCTCGATTTATTAAAAGATACAAATTGTGACGTGGTTGCTATAACATTTGACGGCATCGCATCGAATCTTACTATGGCTCAAACACTTGGTGCATCTCTACTTAAACCACCTTATAAACCATACTTTATGTACAATGGTAAAAAGTACAATATTTTGTTTGATCCATGTCACTTAATCAAACTAATTAGGAATTGTTTCGCCGACCACAAAATATTTTATGACAATACGGGGCGTAAAATTGATTTCAGATTTGTCGAAAATTTGCAGTCTTTACAAAAGAGCGAAGGTCTACATCTCGCGAATAAACTTTCAGTGCGACACATTGATTTCCGAACTCAAAAGATGAAAGTCAGGCTAGCTGCCCAATTGTTAAGCAGGTCAGTGGGTGTTGCCATTGATGTTTGTAACAAGGATCTTTGTATTGATGAATTTCAGAATTCTGAGGCAACAGTGCAGTTTCTTCACCATGTGAATGATATCTTTGATATATTCAATTCAAAAAATTTTAACAACTACGGGTTCAAAAAGCCTCTTTGTCCGTCTAATAAAGAGGATGTTTTTTGTAAAATAGATGAAGTTTACGAGTATTTTCAATCGCTCAAATGTCAAGATGGTAGATATGTAATAAATACGCAGAGACGTCTTGGTTTTTTGGGGTTTATACATAACATTATTTCGCTGAAATGGATGTATGTCAGTTACATAGAAAAAAAAGACCACTTAAAGTTCCTTCCCGTGTATAAATTGTCGCAAGACCACCTGGAAACATTTTTCAGCGCCATCAGATCCAAAGGGGGATTTAATAACAACCCAACCGTAAAAAACTTCATTTCTGCGTATAAAAGATTGTTATGCCATACAGAAATAAAAATAAGCGAGAGCGGAAATTGCTTGGAAATTAGAAAAAATCACAGTATTGTCTACTAGCGCCATGTCCACAATAGATAAAATTAATAGTTCATCAAATTATAATAAATTTTTCAAAGAATTGCTGCAAGACAGCAATGATGATTAGCATTGAAAATGAAGAAACTAATTTCGACGAGCAAATAGTGTTAATAGACAATACTGCATCATTGTCTCAAATGTCTATGATGATTGTTTCATACGTGTCGGGATTTGTGGTTAGAAAATTAACGAAAAAAATCAAATGTGACGTTTGTGTACAGAGTTTAGTGTCAACATCGTCTGAAATATTTTCCAATTCATTAATTGTCAAAAAAGACTATTCACAAACAGACAAACTTTATCTCACATATCCATCCAACGACGTCATTAAGTTATGTCGTTACGCTGAATCTTTTTTTAGAGAAAATATGAAAAACAAAGCTATGACAGAAATAATTTTTGCCAAATGTGTTTTGAAAGTTCTGCGAAACGTTCAGTCACTTTTTAATAATTTGCAAAAAGCATATTTTTGATCAAGATCCGTTAGATAACCACAGATATTTTCTCATGATATCCATTATTGAAATATATTTTAACCTAAGATTTAAACATGAAAACAAATTGTTAAAATTAAGCAGGGAAACGATACGAACACATCTCAACAAAACTGTTATATTCAGAGGACAATAAATAAAATCATTCAAAAGTATATGAAGTGTTTTAATTAACAGTATTATTTATTAGTATTCATGTATCCAGTTGAAAATAAAACATCCTTTTATAATATGCAGATTTAATGCAGGCTTAATCGTATTCCACGACTGCAAAAACTTATAAATAATTTCAATAAAAAAATATTAATTCGCTGTCGTCGCCCAACACCATCGCCTGTCGTCCGAAGTCGTCGTCATTGTCCGTTGCCGTCGTCATTGTCCGTTGCCGTCGTCATGAACCGCATCGGCCCATCGACTCACGTTGACTCCACGAACCACGTCAACAGGTCGACCCGCGCCAACCCATCGACCCACGTCGATCCATCAACCCACTTTAAGTATTGATATAAAAAAAATATCGATATCAGTTCCTGTTTTCTACACGATTGATTGATTTTATTGTTTTCTGTACAAAAAAAACCCACCGACTGATAAATAATCGATAATGAGAGGTTTTATAGTGGACAACACTATTTGGAACTCACACATAGACATTCACCAACACATGTACATTTTTTTTTTTGACATGTCTCCGAGCCGCCTTTGTGTATCTTGTACATCTTATATCTATGCATGACAATAAGGGACATTGAAATTTGTTGCAAGCAACTCTGGGGTAATAGGATTCAAAGGAGTTTATACTTGAATTATTACCAATTTAATAAAAGTATTTATACTACATATCGCGGGCTTCATAACATAGGGGCGTATCAACAAAAACTCGATTTTTCGTTTTTAATGCAATTCAGTCACAAAGTAGCTTTATCATTTGGTCAATTTTTTTCATAATTTGAATTAAGCAGATTTTGAGAAATTTACGAAAGTCTTAAAGACGTATGATTGCGGATGAAAGACATGACATGTGTTAAACGAAAGGGGCGTAATGTAGGCGTATGAACATTTTTTCCTATGAGTCGCATAATTTCGACAAAGTAAAGAGACGTATGAACTTACGGTTCACCTTTTGGAGATCTATCACTTAAAAACTGTCAAACCATATGGACTTATGCACTTGCACATACGTCCGACAAAAATCAAATCTGTACATCAGAAAGCGTTAAGCTATAAAGGCGTATGAACATACGCGAATGATAAACAATATGCTTAATAAAGTGCAGTCCTGGCTTGAAGATCACACACACCCTTAGTATAAAGCTACAAAAAACTAACTTAATACAATTCAGACCGTACCAACGACCTGCTATAAATATTAACTATTCCTACCATCATGATAATTTAGAACCAGTAAAAACTGCCCACTACTCGGTTTACATATTGATGAACTTTTTAACTACAAACTCAAATAGGAAATTAGCAGCTAAAATTATCTTGTTTCGCATAATAATATGCTCTCAGATAAATAAAAATAAACACTGATTTAAAGGCAGTTTGTGCTTATCACGCCTTTGCCCAAGCTTGGCTTCAATATGGAATCATATTGTGGGGCAATAACGTTGATGTAACCGATTGATTTATACTGCATAAGAGTACTAGCTGGTATA
Source organism: Acleris emargana (assembly GCA_927399475.2). Classification (NCBI taxonomy): domain Eukaryota; kingdom Metazoa; phylum Arthropoda; class Insecta; order Lepidoptera; family Tortricidae; genus Acleris; species Acleris emargana. Next base: position 7,035,627 of record OV656835.1, on the reverse strand, counting down.
AATAATAATGAAAGATGCATACCAAATGTTATAAAATTAAAAATTCTGACACTAACATCCTTATACATATTAGAAACTTGCTACAAACTATATTTGTGCCACAAAAAGGGACATTCGTTCTATTTACAACTTAAATTCCCATGACTCCTTAAAATAACTTTTTAAAGAAATTACCATCTTAACTGTAGCGTCCCAATTTATTTATGAGAGTATTATTTATGTTATTAATTATTTAGATTATTTCACGAAAAAATCTGAAATATATAATTAAAATACTAGAAATAAAAATAAAATCGCTATCCAAAAATTCCGCGTCCGTAAAGTATATAAATCATTTGTTGGTCAATGCATTCATTTCTACATTAAATTACCTGACGTAGCTTTAAAGTTACCCTTTCCAGCATTTAAACATTATGTACTTGAAAAATTCGTTAATGTCTTAAACGTAGGTACTATAGTAAATGTGGGGTTTTATCTTCTATACAATAAAAATGAATCGCTGAATGTGTTGCTAAGCGCAAAACTCGAGAACAGCTGAACCGATTTGGGTGATTTCTTTTTTGTTGTGTTCGTCATTGTCAGGACAAGATGAAAGCGTGAGTTTATGTATATATGTACGTACATACATACATAAACTCACGCCTTCATTCCCAGAGTAGGGTAGGCAGAGCTAAAGAATTACCAACAAGTCTTAAAACTTCTTGATATTTCTGTAACCACATTTTGCACAAGTAGGCTAAGATGTTTCCCATTGTATTAGTGACAGGTGGCAAGCCCATCGCCTAACAGTACTACAAGCCTTTATTCCCTTAGTCGCCTCTTACGGCATCCATGGGAAGACATGGAGTGACACTATTCTAAGCCGGCAACCACACGGGAAGGTTTGTATGAAAGTGAATAATTGAAAAATCTACCGGGGAAGTCAGAAATTTGTATCAAGGCGAAGCCGCTGGCGGGCCGCTAGTCTATATAATAAAATTAAAGTTACTGGGAAGGGTTCAAAGTGAGTCATGTCAAAAGAATAACAAGAAGATGTGAAACTATATTTTAAAAACTATACACGACGCAGAGTTATCAACAAGTTTTTTGGATTGTTGGTAATTCTGTAGCTCTGCCTACTCCACTCTGGGAATGAAGGCGTGAAGGTATTTATGTATGTATTTATGTACAGTCAGCTGCAGAGAAAAGGATACCCCCTTCCTGGTAAGGATTGATTTTCCTCGAAAACCTGTGGTTAGATTTAAATGATTTTGAGTTTATGTGTAGACAATAGTAAAATCTCCAATTCACCGAAAAATCATATAAATTCAAACACAGGTTTTTGAAAAAAATTGATCCTTACCAGGAGGGGGGGTTTCCTTTTCTCTGCAGCTGACTGTACACTGTACACGACGCAAGTTCCATTAAAATCTGTTAAACACAAGGACTTGATGGCTATGTGTCAGGATGGCACAATAACAACGAGTTATCATAATTATTATGAGAAGTTGCCAGTTTTAGGACACAATACAAGCACTAGAGGTGATGAAGAAGATGAAGTGGCACTTTTTACGAGAGCATCCTATTTAAAATGTCGCCCACGAACCAAAAAACAGTAGGGGAAGGGGGGGTGAAATCAGACAGCGGGTAAAATATAGTGTGCTATAGATAGTGTGCTATTTCACATTTCTGCTATCGCTGACTAGCTTGGACACGTAAGACAGCACGGGCAGAGGCCGCTTATTGTGCGTGCAAATGGCGGCCGGCGAGGTGCGTCGTCTTACGTTGCCGTTGAGAAAAAAAGTAAACCAAGATAATTGATGTAATATTTCTATTTATTTTATCTCGTATCAAATTACTATCGGTATAATAATATGCATGGTAATGATTTAAGTCGAATTAGTGATTTCTAATTTTGTTTTTTAATTCGACCGTTAAACTATTGCGTATCTTTTTAATTTGTAAACTCAAGGCCGTCGGGTAGAAGCAGACGGGGTGAAATCAGGTATCCGGTTTCCCCCCATCATTTATTATGTTACCGATTTATAATTCCTTAATATCTCAACCGGCTTGTTCTAAACATCAAGGTGAATTCGTTGTCACACCAAAATATATAATGCCCATTCCTCACACTTTGGAGAGAAATAGGAAGCCGTCAGCTCGCCGGGGTAAAATTGCCATATTAACCGAGTCTCCTTACAAAAATGAATTATTACAGAATAAAACTAAAGCTCGACAAACACCTCCACTCAAGGGAACAGGAAGAGGAAAAAAATCAAAATCTGTTAAAAATACACACAATCAGAAACATAAAGACAATGTAAATGAAGATGATACTGAATGTCTTATTTGCAATGAAAAATATAGTCGGTCAAAATCTACGGATGCCTCGATTCAATGTACGGTTTGTCTGAAATGGGCCCACGAAGGTTGCACCGGGTGTAATTCACAGGAATTATTGTTTTTCGTATGTGATGAATGTAAATAATTAGTACCTGTTTTCACCCCACCATTACAATTATGGTATCTGGTTTTACCCTCACACAAGGGGTGAAATCGGATTTACCAAATTTAAGCATATGTTGATTGATCTCTTAAGTAATAATTTGATCTCTATAAGTTTGTGCCAAATGATAGCCTATTACTAGTTGATTTTGATATTAGATATTATTGAAATATATCTTCGTGCTATAATTAATTATGATTATTTTTTCTTAACTATCCGGTGTTACCCCCTTCTCCCCTAGTAAGGTAAATTACCTTTCCTTTTGAGGAACGCTTTTGCGCGCAGATGACATCTTAATATAAAATATCATCGGGAACGGGAACGCGCGACTTCGCTTGCGTTGGCCGGAACAATGAGTCGCGCAACCGCGGTTCCTAACATTGGAATCGTATACCTTAACGATATATTCAGGTCGTACAATAAACGTTATTCTATTCTATTCTATTCTATTCTATTATTTGAACACCTTGTCTGCTCCGTTATCATCGGCCGAACGACGTCCACTGCTGCTGCAAAGGCCTTGTCTCTTTGCTTCTATATACAGATCTAAAAAACAAACATACATAATGTGCATTAATCATTACACAGGTAATTTCTCTAACCGGGAATCGATCCTGGGATCGTAAACTTCGTGAGGTGGACTACCGCCAGCCGCTTCAATTCTTCTATCTTTTTGAATTTGAAAGTTTCTGATGACATTTTTATTTTAGGTAAGTACGTATAGGTACTCTTTGTATTTGTTTCTAGAGTTCTATGCAGACGAAGTCGCAGCTGCCACGAGTTTATGTTATAATCATCTCTAATATTAATTACGTAATGCAAATGTGTGTTTGTTTACGCATAAAACCGATCGTCGTAAAATTCGGTTTACATATAGATTATAGCTCGGAGACGGACAGGATACTTCTTATCCCGAAAAATTGGTCAGTTTCCCTAGTCGCGGACAGAAGCTAGTATAGTAGTAATGATTCGATTGAGTAAGAAGAAGGTATCTATTTAAATGATTTTGATGGTATCTAAGAAATCGAGTTACCCGGATAAAGAAAGGTGATTGCGGGACAGAGAGCAGCTCGTGTAAACTTGTGTTGTTTTCGGAAATTATGTGGAATATACCATAAAAATAATTGGTTTTTGAGTCTTCCTTAATCGAATAGTGAGTGTGTGAGTAAGGCGTCACGGGGTAAGTGTTTACGCGATTTTATCAAGTGTTAGTGTCCACCACAGTTAGGAATGTTTACCTAGCAATTACTTATTTTAGCCTTACTTGTTCCCAGTTTACGAAACGCCCTAAATTGGAGAACAAGGATACTTATAATTCCCCTCATTAGTTTTACGAGATAGCCGGCTATAGGACATATTTCTTCGCAAAGGGATCCTCGGCGTCAACAACCGATTCAATGGGCAGTTGTCGTTATCGTCCGTAACGTCGGCGTAGTCGAGCGGCGCGAGCTGCAGGCTAGTGACCGTGGGGTACCAAACCAACCGTTTCGCATGGTTTTTAATTCTTAGACGCCTTAGAGTCCTGTTTTATTACAGGTTACACGTACATGTGGCAGGGATCCCCGCTTTTGTTTTAACTAGTTTTAAGTTCATTAACTTATTATAAGAAATATATGTATATTTATTACAATTTTAAAATCATTACATAATGTATTACAACTCAAGAGACCGGGTTAAGGCAGAGCTTTTCGTTTCTTTCATAATTTTTTTAGAGTCGTTTCTGAAAAAGAAACCGTTACAAGTTACAAAAGATACCTTGACGTAAACGTCTCATTTTTTGAAATTCCCCTTGAGAATTTCGTAAATTATGAGGATTTCCCAAATCATCAGTGGAATTAACTATGTATCTACTTATTAGATCAAGAATTATGGTTTCCCCAGCCACAAACGCGACAATAATAGTCCCGCAGACATTGGTAAAATTCATATGGAACCTTTTAAATATTCGAAGCCCTTGTTTGTCCCACCATGGTGGGCGTGGTAACTTATCAGAAGCTAGTTTTTTAAGCGGGAAGGATGCGTCTGCAGCTTCTATTAAATTTTGAGTAAACACTTCTGCAGAAGTACTTAGATTTTGTGCTGTTATAGGCACGAGATTTTAGACTTTATTCTCCATACATTGCTTGTTGCCACTCCAATTTTCACTAATTAATCTATTTTTCATACGGAGAAGGAGGAGGCCTAGGAATATTATTAACTATGAAGACAGATAAATTTAAAATTATTGGAAAATGGTTACTGCTATGTGTAGAGTGTCATTATGCTCCTTAATATTATAACCTTTACCTAACTTAGGAGGTAAGCGGGGTTTTGCAAAAACAGTATTTCTGCATTACATCGGGGAGGTGGATGGCTGTCTGAAATGATTAGTATTATTACTCAATATGGTAGGTTGATCTTTAGGTATAGCTAAAATCTCAGCATAAGACTGAGTTAAGGGTGGCAGCAATCTGTATGCTTCCGCATATGATATGCACTTGTCCGCCATGGCATACTTAAATAATATTTTGTTGTCTAAGAAATTCTGGGCATGACTTGTTATTTGCAAAATGTATACCTCCGCACAAACAGCAAGACAAGAAATCCTCACTAGTATTGCAAATGTCCCCAGAGTGTTCCCTGCCACACGGGTATGTATACAGTTGCACTTGGAGTGAATTATAACACATCAAAATACGGCTAGGAAGAACCTGACCATCAATGTTACAACCACTGTCTGTGTCGGCTTCCAAATAGGTGTTCCATCAATAATTTGTTTGGTGTTAATGCGTCTAACTTTCAATATTTTGCCACATCCATTCGGAACTGATGTCGATTCAATTATTTCTTCTGGAGAAAGATCTGTAGGGATACCTCCGACAACACCCATCCGAGAGATATTGTATGACGGCTTTAAATGTATATTCAACCAGGCTTTTATGACCAATGAGAGCATTTGCGTCATCATGTTTGGGAAAAGATATTGAACACCTGTTTCTACCGATTCTCTTTACACTACCATCAATTATGTTGCGAAATGCGTAGCGTTTTAAAAGCTTGCCCAACCAATGAGATGGGGTGGAGCGTTTTCCGGTGGTTCGGTCACATCACTATCCTGACCCGTGCAGTTGCAATCTTTGGAATCAGAAATAAAAGTAGTAGTACCATGCTCCTTTTTTCTTTTGTGCAATTTGTGTTTACACATTTTGTGAACGCGACTGCGTTTGTGCCGTTTAGACACTGAAGAAGTATCCAGTCTCCATTCCGGATTCATTCGATACACTACAAAACTAACCGGTAATGGGACTGTGCCCCCGCCGCCGGGGTCATCAGAAATGTCCATTGCGATTAATAATAAGTAAGTAAATAAAACTTACCAAATTACTGCAATATTAACAAACTAATCTACTTAATATACAAATATATATACAATACTGATAAATATTTTGAAAGGAAATTGTTTTTCCAATTTAAGAGAAAAAAATCGCGGTCGCCAATTTCGAAGTTTACCACCTTTTTTTTCTACTTATGATTAAAATATGAGAAAGTTGAACTAATAGGATCCATTTTGTCCCGTTAGTTCAACTATTAACATAAAATTACAACGTTGAAATACGAGGGTGGATTGAAAAGTTCTGAGCCTGGTAAAAAAAACTACTGGGCTCACTTTTTATAACAATTTTATTTTTCGACAGTCTCCATGAAGGTCAATGCACTTAGTCCACCTTGCCTCCAACTTCATTATCCCATCAAAATATAAGAATCGCTGAGGTCGTTAAAATATGAGTCTAGGTACTGCTTCTTGTACAGTCAACAGCATAAATAAGTGATCATTTATGTACCTTGTCGCTTTCAATCGTTTCACCATTTCGTATAACATTCCTAACACAACGTTAAAGTGACAAGGTACATAAATGATCACTTATTTATGCTGTTGACTGTACCTCCATATTTGTCGAAAATCTTTGTCCTCCCAAGTGTTTTTTAAGGTTTGCGAAGAGATGATAATCGAAAGGAGCTAGATCCGGCGAGTAAGGGGGATGCGGCAGCACTTCAAATCCACAATAATGTATTTTCGTACTTTTTTCGACAGCATTCCAGGCCTCTTTATTTCAATTTTCTCACGCAGACGACGTAAAAGAGCACAATAGTAGTCCGAAGTTTTGCCCTTTTCGAGATAGTCTATCATGATAGCCCCCCTGCAATCCCAGAAAACTGAGGCCATTACCTTATTAGCTGACAAAATGACCTTGGCTTTTTTGGGTGGTGGTGAACCGGGTCTTTTCCATGGCCTGGATGGTTCTTTCGATTCTGGTGTACTGTGGTGGACTCATGTCTCGTCCATAGTTATAAAACGATTGAGAAAATCTTCAGGGTCACGTTGAAACATGTCCAAACAATCTTGGGAAATTGTAACATGTACTCGTTTGTTCTCGACTGAAAGCAGTCTAGGCACCCACCTGGCTGACACCTTAGAAAATTCAAATCCATCGGTGATGATGTTCTGTGCCCGCTCATAAGAAATACCCATTGCTTCCGCTATCTCCACAATCTTCAATCGCCTATCCTTCATTATCGCATCTGATATTTTATTGACATTTTCGTCCGTAGTAACCGTCAACGGCCGCCCACTCCTAGGCTCGTCTTGAACAGTCTCCCGGCCACGTTTGAAACCAGCTACCCATATTTTTATGGTAGCATACGATGGAGCAGATTGCCCTTAAGTTTGATTCATATCTTCAAATATTTGTTTTGGTGTTAACCCCTTCTTTTGCAAATATTTTATGACAGAACGGTGCTCAATTTTATCGATTACTTGAAAAATCAGTGACCTGTTTTTTTTTTTTTTTTTTTTTTCCTGGACTCGCACGAATGCTTTTGCCATTAACCTAAAAGTTCCAGCGTAAAATGCAAAATTGAGACAGGAAAAAAAAAAGAGTCCATAATGGCGACTAAATATGGCACTTTCACCTGCCAGTATTTATTTGTTTTTTTTTATTGTATTCAACCTTAGGCTCAGAACTTTTCAATTCACCCTCGTAGTTGGATTATCTTTGGCCCATTAGTTCATTCTGATTGAACTTACGAACAACTTGAACTTGATGTGGAATAGAGGAGTTTTACGACGATTGGTTTTATGCGTAAACAAACACCCATTCGCCACAATAATATTAGATAGAATTATAACATAACTCGTGATAGCCTGCGTCTTCGTCTCCATAGAACTCTAGAAAAAAATACAAAGACTACCTACCTAATACCTAGGTATTTACCTAACATAAAAATATTAAACATTAAAATAATAGAAGAATTGAAGGTGATCCACCTCACGAAGTTTACGATCCCAGGATCGACACCCGGTTAGAGAAATTACCTGTGTAACGATCAATGAACATTATGTTTGGTTTTACATCTGTATAGGTATATAGGAAGGAGCAAAGAGAAGCTGTCCAGCAGAGGACGTCGTTCGGCTGATGATAACAGAGCAGACAAGGTGTTCCAGTAATATGAGCTGAGTATATCGTTAAGGTATACCATTCCAATGCTAGCAACCGCGGTCGCGCGACTCACCGTTCCGGTCGAGGTGCGCGTTCCTCGTTCTTCGGCGGCCCGCGCGCCTGTTAACTACAGGTATAAAAAACGACACATATAGATACAGATTATTTATTTACATTATATGTTTAGCATAATACTTAGGTAGGTACAGTCACCATCGATAATACTACTATGAGCGTCTGCCCGCCAAACTTAAAAATGTACCATCTGACGAAGCATTTAAACATCAGCTGAGAAACCCTTTATTGGATAATCCATTATACTCCGTTGACGAATATATGGAACTTAAATTATAAAATTGTTATTGTTTGTTTGACCTTTATTACTTTTTGTATATTGACGTCGGAAACTGACCATTTATTAGTTATTAGTTGTTTATTAATGTTGCCTTTGATTATTTATGTGTTTTTTTGTATTATTATTTTATTATTTGTATTAATGTTGACAATATCAATGTAATTTCATATTTTTTGACATGCAATGCAATCTATATTGTAACATTACATTGATGAATAAATAAACTAAACTAAATTAACTATATTATTCAACATTGCGCTCAAAAATATCTGACACCCTCTTATGCCTCTAGTAATAGAGACGTGTCAGATATTTTTGAGCCCAATGTTGGATAATTGGGATTGTTCATATTTTTTGAATTACTCTGGTTTGAAACCCATTTCGAGGAATAGGGTTTTAAAGCCGTTCTGCATTATTAATCTTTTGAAATATTTATCTATTTCAGATATTTCGACAAAAGTATATTTGACCTTTGTTTGACTTTCGTTTTTGGCTTGAAGCCCTCCTAGGTGTATCTTACGGGTGAGCCGAAAACCGCTTGAAATAGTGTGTTTTATTACACTATTACAAATACTTTTTATCGTTAGATATCATTTAATTGTTGTAATTGATTAGAAAATGCCAACCCAAATTTAAAATAATCATGTCATCCATAAAATGTCTGCTAAATAAATAAAGATATTTAAACAAAACAATTGGGTCAAATACAAAATTAATGAAATTGGTCTCTTAAAATTACCTATTCTTTCGAATTAGAATGTAAAAACCGTGAGTTATTTTTTTTGGGTCTATCCCAATTGGTGACAGTATGAATATTCTAATATTCATCTTATAAGTAGCATAATTTAGAGGAGAGATATACATGACTGCTATAACTAGATAGTTTTGACACTTAATAATACTGCCCCATTTCAGGGCAATCGCAGCTGTCCCATTGAATTCGAAGGACTACTTTCGTCTTCACACTATTGTGGTCGCCAAATGTTGCACATGGTGAACTACATAATATAATTGTCTCATACCGAGAGCAAACAAACTCCAGCGATCACCACAAACCAATGAGGTTTCCTAAAATATGTAACCCATGTTTCTATGCTGAAGGAAAACCATTGTGGGGAAACCTCCACGTGCTGGAAATACCCATAGGCAAGTATTATACTAGCATACAAACCGCAGACGTCCTTTAAACACGAATTTTAGACGGAGAACGACCTGGAAGATATTCTGCAATTTTTCTGAAGTTTACTACAAATTTTTGAATATAAGCAAGGATTACTGCATCGTCTTCCGCAATGCACCTCCCCTATCTGTTTTCAACAAGTCTAAAGTATTTGTTGCAGATCTGTACCTTAGGCGGGTTTTCTATGGCACTGGCTAGCTTCCCCACGGAATGTAATCATCCTCCTTGTAATACAAAATCAGTCTTCTGAGATACTCCTCTTCTTTTTTCCACTACAGGGGTTGCTTAAGTTAGTCCTATAGTAAACAAAACACTGGTATCCACTCTGCCCAGTGTGAAGTTCTTTAGCAATGGCTTCGGAGTCTTGAAATTCATATTTTTTAGCAATCTCATGCAAGAGTGCATTCTCTGACTTACTCCAGACACTTTTATTGATTTTGAGGTGCAAATACATTTTCCATAAGGAACAATATTCTGAGGCATTGTGCCATTTAGTAAATTTGCTGGCCACTGTATCCCAGTCATATTCCTTCTATTGGCAGTGCAACTTGTTTTAATGTTTTCTTGCGCAAGGCCTTGATCTCTTTGTGGACAACAGCAATTTTCTTTTTCAATTGTTTAGGATTTTTATTCTTGCCCTCACGCTTTAACTGCGCAATTTGAGACGTTAACTCATCTTTTCTTATTTTTAAAGACATTTTTAAAAGAAGTATTGTCAAGCTGCTTAAATCATTAACAGTCCAGCCTGGTACTGAAGTGACTTCAGAGAAGTCAAACATTTTACTTTGGTCCATTATTATAGTGTCTTTGTTTGGGGGTGCTGGAAAATCCGACTCATCTCTGAAATATGTCTTACAACATTCGATATAGTAGAAGATTTTAGGGTCCACGGATTTCTTTAACCTTGACGCTTTGTGCACATTTGGCTAGTCTTTCTCTGCACTCGCGCAGGCGGCGAATAAGCACTTGTTCGAGTTCTTCTAACTTTTCCATTAGTATTTTGTTTAGGTCTAATGCGGCATTTATTTTTTCTATTTCAAGCGCATCTTCTTCATTTTCATCGTAAGCAGTGCTAAGTAAAGTTGGAGATTGGTGCTTAGTGGGCTCGCTCGTTGACCGTGCCGGCAACAATGGATCGTAATCATCTGGGATAATTGCCACCAGCCGCGCTAACTCCGCGTCCTCTTCCTCATCGGTGTCGGAAACTGAATAATAATAAGAAACTTCATCTTCCGAATCTGACATACTGAGAACTGTATTTGTAATAAAATAAATGTATGTCCGAAAGTCCAAATGAATTGTACCAAACAACGAACAAAGGACTCGCACACAATAATCAATACTAATAAACTATTGATCCGGTCCGGCCCACATTTATAAGGATACCATGCCGGCCGGTGTACGGTGTTTGACAGGGTTGCCAGATGATATTTTGAAATTCTGACTGTTCGTGTAGATGCGCATTATTGTGCCGTATACACATGTTTGGGTGTTTGCCACTATAGGTCTACCAGAATCTCATGAAAAAAAGGGAAACTAAAATTTGTAGCTAGCAACTCTGGGGAAATAGGATTAAAAGGTCGTGATACTTGAATTCTCCCCAATTAAATACATACATACCTACATACATACCTTCACGCCTATAATCCCAGAGTGGGGTAGGCAGAACTACAGAATTACCAACAATTGTAAAAACAAAAAAAGAGTTGATAATTCTGTAACCACATTTTGCACAATAAGGCTAAGATTTTTACCAGCGCTGCAGCGTATTAGTGACAGGTTGCAAGCCCATCGCCTAACAGTACTACAAGCCTTTATTCCCTTAGTCGGTTTTTACGACATCCACGGGAAGACATGGAGTGGCACTATTCTAATCCGGCAACCATACCATTTATATTAATTAAATAAAAGTATGAAATAATAACTTTCATCTGCGGCTTTATCTATTATACGTGGAAGTTTTTTATTGCTATTTTCTCGGGAACTATTCTGTATAATATATAAAACATGTAAACTATCCCTCTTTGTTATTATTCTTGCATGATTAAATACAAATTGTACATAAGTTGTTTTTATTAATTTTGCAGGTTTTTTCGTAAAGTTTATTACACGTAGGTCAACTTTTATTAAGCTATGTTGTCTAGACTAGAGTAGAGTAGAGTTGTAGGTAATTCTTTAGCTCTGCCTATCTTACCCTGGGATTACAGGCGTGAAGGTATATATCTTTTATAGGGTGTGTAATTGTGTATTCAGTTGAAATAAAAGTGTCCCTCTTCAAATTAGGAAAATATTAAGAATGAGAGCGACGTACTGGGCGTACGTGTATGCTCGGTGCAGTTTTAATAAAAATAAAACAATCACATGTCATGCCATAACATTATTATAATATTATATAAGAAGAGATGGATGGATGGATGGATGATGGTTCGGTCATTTGGAAAGGATGGATGAAAGATTGACGAAACAGATAAACAGAGCGAAAGTGAGTGGAAGGGTCAGAAGGGGTCACCCTAGACGTACTTTGTCGAATCAAATCGGAAAAATACTGGAAATAAGCCAAATCTTAAGTATCCAAAACCGACGGGCATGTATGACTCGATGGATGAATGTGGAAGGAACAAAGAGATCTGTCAGGATCGTAGCAGGTAGAAAAAAGGAAATCCCTTCATATTTCATAATTTTAATTTGCTATAATGGTGACTGGCTATAATATTCATTTCCATAATATCACATAACATAGCTTCATTTGACATGAAGACATTTTAACTGAAATCGTAAACTTTTCAGGTAATTTTTAAATGCCATCGTATAGAGCCCAATAGGTAAGGTTAGGTTTGTTTTATTACAATTCTGAATAGTTCACGATTTCAGAAAAAATGCCTTTATAGCAAATGAATATTATGGCATATGATCGTTATGGCATGTAAATTATGTCCTTTGAAATTCGGGCAAATGAAATTATTGCATATAAAATTCGGTCAAACGATAGAGAACCGGGAAAAAGTGGTCCTCCTGGCCTAACCCTCTGGGAAACCGGCGTGATCTAATGTATGATGTATAAGAAGAGAGTAGTAGCTAGGTGTCGCTCGAATATAGCTCTAAATACTCCTCCTGAATTTCTGGCTCTTCTTCAGATGAAGAGGATGATGAGGGCGACGATTTTATTCTCCTCAGCGTCACGGTTTTGCTTCATACGCTCTAAGTATTTGTGTCTTTGAATTTTTATATCATGGCGTTCCATCAAAAGTGTCCTTTTCGACTGGCATTTTACATATTCGAAACCAATTTTTGTAAGTATGACCCTGAAAAAATATTTAAAAGTAACTAAATACAATTTATCTATAAAAACTTAATTTAAAAGACTTCCGTGATTAACTGAATGACCAAACAACGCACAGCACAGCCCGCTGGAAATGCAGGGATGCACTAAGCAGGATCGTCTCCTAGCCCCATATCTCATTACATTATTTAAATAACTTAATGCTGTTTCTCTAACCTTAAAGACTCTCTCCCTCCTTTAAAATCAATGTCCTCTTGCAAAACTTTTAATAATTTTGCGACTGTTGGAATTTCTTTTCGAACAGTGTAAAATTCTTTTATTTTATTCCTAATCACTTCTAAATCGAAATTGTCCAAATTAATTATTTTACATCCTCCTTTCCTATTTTTCCCTGCTGTTGAAAATACACCATCATGCGTCGTGCCTTCTTCCACTATTCGTCTTACCGTGGAACGAGATACTCCTGTAATTATATGATACAATATTAATATAAATAAGTAACATCGTCTATATGTAACTGAAGTATCAATATTATTTGGCTACGCTACGATTAAATATTGCAGATTGTGTTTCACTAACACCTCCTTCCTCACATATTTTATTGTAAACATGGTAAACAATATTTCTGGCTTGCGATCGTAATGGTTTTTTAGACATTTCTCGAATATAAGCACTTTATTTCGGTAAAAATAAACAAACCATTCATTCCGCGAAATTTGAAATGACAAGTGACAAGACTGGCAAGGCAACATTGCCATATCAAAATCCTTTTCTTTTTACTTTTAAATTTTTCATGAGATTCTGGTAGACCTATAACACTGCGGGACGCAACTATATTTTAAAGTAAAAAGTAAGTGATTCCCATCTTCCAACCTAGCCATCCATCCAACACAGGTTGGATACTGGGAAATCACAGGTGCCATCTTCCTACCTGCCCCAGGTTGGATAGTGGTGTAGGGAAGGAGGACAATAGAGAGAGATCTTTCTCCAGGCGGGTGTTATGTCTGGGGACCGAAGTCCATTGGGATGAAGTTGGAAGTGGTATATATATCAACCGGCTGTAGAAACTTCGTTAGCGCGTTGTAGAACCCTTAGTTCCGCTGTCTGACGCTGGTGGCGCTAACGAGTTGGTTGATACAAGTTTCCGTTAGATGTCGCTAGGTCGCCACACCAGCCCCCCTTTTTTTAATAAATACAACCCAGTTATCTTAGCCATATCGGAGATATGCCTTAAAGATGGATCCAATTTTAAATTACTGAGTTATTCATCTTTAATGGACTGTCGAGCGGACGGCCGTGCTGGCTGTGCCCGCTTCATTAGAGATCATATTCCTTTTTTACCTGTAAACATTGTTCAAAATTACTCAAATTTTCACTTAACTTGCGCTCGAGTGGAAGGTGTAACTTTTTTATCTCTTTACATCCCATACCCTTCTGCTATAATCAGGGATCGGAAATTCGGATCGATATTTACCTATACTTTCGCGCCGGCTTTGTTGTTCAGTTGTATGGAGGTGGACTCAATCTTATAATTCATAATAAAATTTCCGGGATTTTCAAAATAAATAAATTACACAGGCATATTCATAATTATTTATTTATATTAACTGTTTGAAGTTGATTTCCATGTAAGTATATGTTTAACCAAATGTTATTTAATTTACCTGTAACTTATTAACCTAACGAATTTATAGGAGCAAAACAGAATGTTTTATCCTACATGTAAAGTAATTATTATATATATTAACGTTTTGTAGAATCCCAGAATCCCAGAACTTAAATTATAAAAATAAAATTTAAGAAGCCGACGCCATGTTTGCCTATCTTTTTCCGGGATTTTGCCAACTTTAGGTAAATATCGATCCGAATTTCCGATCCTTGGCTATAATACTCAAACAATTTAAAAAAAAAACATTTAAAACCTGCCGCATCCAGTCATAGTCCTTGGTGACCTTAACGCCCATCACGTTTTGTGAGGTTGTGATAATAATGAAATTCTAGGTGAACCACTCCTAGAAATTTTAGACAAAGTGTAATCTTCTATTAAATTCAGGCGCAGCAACTCTACGCTCTCTTCCAAACCAAGCAGCTAGTGCAGTTGATTTATCCCTTTGCTCTCCTATACTTGCGTCTCAAATTACCTGTGAGGTATTGGATAGCACATTTGGCAGTGATCACTTCCCTATTATACTTAGATCACCTTTAGTATCTACAAAGAGACCTACTGTTTCTAGGCCTTTGTTAGTGTATAACCTTAGGGGTGCGGCTCCACTGAGGCGGAGACGAGAGGAGCGGAGCGGAGCTGTGCCAATATTAACCAATAAAAGGCGCATGCGGTCACGTCGAGCGCGCCTTGCGCAGATTACATTGGTTAATAAAAAAAATAAAAAAAAACAAAAAGATTTATTTGCTGAATACAGTATCTTAAGTGCTAGTAAACATTATTATAAACGTCCAGTGTATTCAGCCTGCATGCAGGCGTGCAAATATTAATAAAATGTCAAGTTAAGGTCTAAGATATAAATGTAAAGTTGAAAAATAATAAAAAAAAAAAAATTATAATCTAATGTCAACAATTAAAATAAAATTACAAATTAACATTAATATTAATATTACGCTCGAGAAAATCCTTAACATTGTAGTAGCACTTATCAAATAGCCAGTTTGTCAACTTATTTCTAAACATATTTCCCTGGAGCAACCGTATGTCCTCAGGTAAGGCATTATAGATGTTAATGCACATGTTAAATACATTTTTGGAGTAGATGGCTTTAAAGCAACGAGGTTTATACAACCGGTTCATAACGTCCACTCTCGTCCGACGTTGCATGACTTCGCCCCGAGTTTTTTATATTATAATATTGGCACAGCTCCGCTCCGCTCCTCGCGTCTCCGCCTCAGTGGAGCCGCACCCTTATGGTGCTGACTGGGATAGCAGTATAAATCATCTGGAACTTGAAATCAAACTCTTACCCCCTATCACTTCAGAATCTATGCAATCCTGCTCTGATGCTCTTGTTTCAGCTATAAAGATTTCTGCTGATAAGGTTTTTCCTCTTAAAAACACTGCTGTGGGTAAGATGGCCTCTCCTCCTTGGTGGGACAAAGAGTGTTCTGTAGCGGTTAAAACTAGAAATTGAAGAACATAGGTTTTAAAGCATCAGAAGCTGACCCATGTCTATACTTACTAGAGAAAAGAGGAGTTAAAATTATAATTGTTATATATGTCGATGATTTGTTAATTGCCTATTCGTATCCAAGAAAGTTTAAAGAAGTAAAAGACCTGCTAAACTCAAAATTCGAGTTAAAAGACTTAGGGACACCGAAGCGGTTAATTGGAATTGACGTTACTTATAAAAGAGGTGAAGTCAAACTAAACCAAGAGAAGTTCATAGACGAAATCCTAAAAAAAAACAAAATGGAGGACTGTAAGCCCACGTCTACACCCATAGAGCCAGGTCTCATATTAGAAGAGGACGACAGAGATGAAGGGAAAGAACTTCCCTACAAAAACTTGATTGGTACACTCATGTACCTTGCAGTGGCAACTCGCCCTGACATAATGTTTGCCATAAGCTATCTCTCACAATTCAATGATTGTTATGGAGAAGAGCATTTCAAATGCGCAAAAAGAGTGCTGCGTTACCTGAAAGGAACGAAGAACGTCGGTCTTGTTTTCAGAAAGAATGGGCAAGACTTATATGGTATGGCAGATGCAGACTGGGGCGCATGTAAGCTCGATCGAAAGTCTTTTTCGGGCTATTGTTTTAAATATGCTGGAACGGCTATAAGCTGGATGTCGAAAAAGCACAAAAGCGTCGCTCTATCGACGGCTGAAGCGGAGTATGTCGCATTAACCGAAGCCGCAAAGGAAGCCATTCACCTTAAGAGTCTGTATATGGACCTAGGGGCCAGCTACGATCGTATTGTACTGCTAAATGACAATCAACCAGCTCTTAAACTAAGCCAAAACGAAATGGTGACTTCAAAGTCAAAACATATTGACCTAAAATTGCACTTCATTCGGAACAGTATACGAGAAGGAGTAATAGAAGTCAGGTATATGCGAACCGAAGACATGTCATGGTGGCTGATTTACTGACAAAAGCTTTGGCCGGTCCGCGTCTGTTGAAATTGACAACATTTCAAAAAAAAAGCATGACGGTTTTTTCGCGTTTATAATAGCTGGTTAAAAATTAGACTACCCGTATTTATTTAACTTAAATTCGTCGTTAATAATTTATTAAAGAAATAGTCATTAAAAAGACCGTATACACAAAGTTAGGAATACGGATGTCGTGATCTTAGCCTGATATAAAATTTAAAAAAAAGTAACTTTAAAGAGAAACAGAACTGACTGTCATGTTATGCCAGTCACTTGTCAATCATTCGCTGCCGTTCGTTCACAAATTTATTATTCTGCGTAATTTAATTAATTACGTAATTTGTAGACGCCATTAAAATAAATAAACTATTTTGCGTAGAATCGAAAGCGTGTCGTTAGAATCAAGTAATTCGTCAGACATATAAAAAATGAACATGACAGTTGTATATTTTTTTGAATTCCTTTGCTAATAAATGGACTAAGGGCACTATAAGTGTATTCCTAAGGGTGGCGGTCTGTGGCCCGTTTCACGAAGCTACAAGTTACAATTTTACAAGTGTAAACTGGCAACATTGGTGAAAAAAGGTACTACAAGCGTTTCACGAAGCTACTTTTCTACAATTTGTAAAATTCCAGTTACAAGTGTAAAATTTGAACCATAGACATTTTTTTTTTATTGTTAGAAATTGCTTCAATCGAACTAACGTTTCTCGAAAATTTTGTTACATTGTCAACTTGTACAGTAGGCTGCAAAAGTGCATGGACAGTTCGGAAAGATAATGCTCTGAGGAAAACTGACGCCATCTATCTGCTCGTAGTAGTTCAACAAGATCTTACTAGATGGCGTTGTTGCAGATAATGATCTAAAAATATGAAGAATTTTAGTATAATAGATGATTTAAGTAGTTTCAAACTATTAGTCAATTTTAAACTAAGAGGTTAAATTTATCAAAAATTCATCCACGATGTGGAATCGAACCCGATCTAAACGTGTTGGCGGCCTTATGCCATCGGGCCATCGAACCATTTATTATTAGGTCGAAATTATTTACCAGTTTATTATGATTTGCTTATTTTCGCATGACACAGAAACACGTTAAGTATTACTACTAGGAGGGTAGACTAAACATTTATAAATACCAGACTGATTATTACAAAGACTTACGCTCGTTCGTTCGTTAGCTGCTTAATCGATTGCCTTTTTTGTGTAGATTTTACTTTCGTTGAAATTTCCTTAAAAAGTGACTTCTCGTTGCAATATTGACCTAGTCAAAAGATCGCAAATAATTGCTTTGCACAGTGAAGGCAGTAATTTGTCAGAAATCGCTAGAGAAACCGGTGTTAACGTAAGTAGTAATTTTTTTAGTCATCTTTTTATAAAATAATTTCGATTTAGTTTTTATTAATTTTATTTTATATCTTTAATTGTTATTATAAATGTCTTGTTTTTTTTAGAGGAAACCTGTTGTTTTATTGGTACGGCGGTTTGAAGAGGAGGGATCTTTGCTACCCCGGCAAAGAACGGGTAGACCACGACTCATAAGCACACCCCAGAACAAGCTATGGTGAGAGAGTATGAGGAAGATGGGTTTAAACCAACAACCCACTACGCTGGTTTATTCAATACGAGTGCGGATACTATTCGTCGTGTTCTTCACAGTGAGGGTCTGCATCATTGTAGGCATGCTGTCAAACCCTTGCTAACACAAAGCCATAAAAGAGCAACGTTACAGTTCGCTTTGGAGTATTTAAATTTTGACTGGAGTAATGTCATCTTTACAGATGAAAAGACTTTTAAATCGAGCCAACACGGACGACTAAGCTTGTGGCGCCGAAATGTAGTGCCCAACATGGAATCTGGTCGTATCACCGTAAATATGTGGGGATGGATGAGTGCGGCTGACCCAGGAGAACTGGTTAGACTTCCCAGTCGAGCGAACAGTGTTCATTATGTAGAAATGCTGGAGGACACCATGTTGCCCACCGTTCGCAATGTGTATCCAGAGGAGGAGTTACCGGTGATAACGTTTGTGCAAGATATCTGTCCCATACACCGTTCACGAAGTGTGAGGGAGTGGTTTGGTCAGCACAATAATATTAGGGTTATTCCCTGGCCTTCAAGGTCACCGGATTTAAATCCAATCGAAAATTTATGGGGTATTATTGTCCAACGTTGGGACCACCAGAATGAGCGAACTCCGAAAGCCTTAGAAGACCACTGTTTAAACATTTGGGATAGTATTCGTGGTTCCAATCTGTGTCAGAATATTATCGGTTCAATGCGTGCTCGAATGCAAACTGTAATCGAACAGAGTGGGGGATATACTCGTTATTAAAGTTTAGTATATAAGTAATTCGAGTGGACGACTGGAGATCGGGTTAACGTAAGTAATTAATACAAAATTGAATATTATTTTCGGTCTTTTTGCGTGTCTATACTATTTTGTGACCATACATAATTCTTAAATTAAATAAATTTAAATTTGCCTACCCCACTCTGGGAATGAAGGCGTGAAGGTATGTATGTATGTACATAATTCTTATTTTAAATATTTACGGTCAAACAAATTACACCATTTATACACGAATTTTCAGTTTTTATCTATATAAATAAATATAACCGCCTGTTTCACAATCGGCAAGTAAAGCATATTAGACACATAAATTTAGCCCTTTCTCTTTCTTGCACTTTAAATAGACAAGGAGAGACAACTTTTAATGGCGGATAAATTTACTTGTCGATTGTTTAACAGGCCCTGAGAGATCAAAACTGAATAACATAGTTAACATAATGCGTTTGACTGTTAAGGTAACCCAATCTCTAGTTTAATTTTTGTTTGTTAATAATTACTTTGTTATTGTGGTGAAACTTCAATCTCTTTCCGATTTCGGAAACGAATACTTAAGTTACCTATTACCTCAATAGTTAGGTAGACTAAATTAAAATGTTATATGAGAAATAAAGTTTTTACATTTCAAATAACAAAAGTTGTTTCATTTCTTGAAAACGATAATTATTTAAAAAGATAGTACATTAATATATTATATGAAACAAAATTAATTAAAAAAAGAAATATGTGGCAATAAGCGGATCCGATCTCCCGACCGACGGACTAGACTCGATTCTAAGCAAGTTGTCAACTAACTGGGCCAACGGTCCTTTAAGTTACCTGGCGAAATTATCGATTGTAATACTAAAACGTCATAAAGTTGTAGCAAACAACAATTGAACTAGCTCAGATAACAACGCCATCTAGGTTATTTCATACAAACGTCACCTCACGTGTTCACAGGTTTATAGACATTAAGGTGTCCATGCAATTTTGCAGCTGACCGTACTTGTCACTTAGTAAAAAAACTACCTAGCTTCCGAGCTAAGTAAACTTGTAATTTGTTAGAGCCGCTGTCAAATCATTCATACTATAGTACAGTCAACAGCATAAATAAGTGATCATTTATGTACCTTGTCACCTTAACGTTGTGTTTGAAATGCTACACAAAATTGTGAAACGATTGAAAGCGACAAGGTACAGAAATGATCACTTATTTATGCTGCTGACTGTACCTACCTGGTTTGTTTTAAAACGTCACTCTCATGTCGTACCGTCGTTGAGTTTAATTTTCTATTAAAGTTTGTTGTTATTGTTATTTTGTTAATGTTACTTGTTGAGTTTAATTCTCTGTTAAAGTTTGTTGTTATTGTTATTTTGTCAGTAAATATTAAGTAAGTGAAGTTCCATAAGCTTGTGGAATGTGGAATTCGTGGGAGTCTGATTCGGAAGACGAAGATGATGCCCGAGGTAGCCAGCGGTTACCAAGAATATTCCGAATGAGAATAAATACACAGTTTCGAACGGACTACGAATTTAACGAAAGGTTTAGGATGACCTCATCTAAGATGGAAGAATTATTAAACTGTTTAGTCGTGGTTGCCGAAAATGCTCCAAAAAGTTATTTTTTCTTAAGCAACACTTCTTTTAGAAGTGTTGCCTTCAAAAATTTCCGTTTGCTTTCCATAATAACTAAAATAACTCCCGTACCTACTTTCAAATTTTAACGATAACGAGAGACAACTCCGAAGACTCCGCGAGACTGGAGTGGAGACATCATCGGATTTACAGATTATAAATATAAATATTTCAAGATTTGACATTTAGAAACGTTAAAACATCAACAAACTTTTTTTTAATAGGGGCTTGTTAAATCGAGATGTCATTCACTTGTAATCGAGATTACCATACGATCCTATTATTCTACCATGGAAGGCCGCGTTCGGGAAACACTTGTACTTGTAAATTGTAACTTTTTGCACTTGTTACTTGTGAACTTGTAATTTGTAACTTGTAGCTTCGTGAAACGGGCCACTGGTCGCGGGTGTTTCCTCGTGGCCATACTATTTTTGTCCTACTGACTTTCGTTCGACGGAGCCCCGCCTGAGGGCGGGGCTCCTGCTTCTAGGTGGTTTTGCCCTTCGGGCATCTAAAGATACCTAACGAACCTAACCTACCTACTTTTACAACCACAATTAGTATTTAGTGATCAAAATATCTAGGTTCACTTTTTGACTAGTATGACAAAATAGTATGACCACGAGGAAACACGTGATCAGTCGTGTTAATTCCAGGTATAAAAATGACACACATTCAGATACAAATCATTTATTTGTGATAAATATGGTTATATATTTAACATTATACTTAGGTGGGAACAGTCACCAGCAATAATATATTATTCAACATTGCGCTCAAAAATATCTGACACGCTCTTATGCCTCTAGTAATCGTGTCAGATATTTTTGAGCCCAATGTAGGATAATATATTCTTTTTGGTGACTATACGTATATTCTAATCTTAATCTTATAAGTAGTATGATTCAGACGAGAGATATACATGACTGCTATAACTAGATAGTTTTGACACTATAATTGTCGGTGTCCCCTTGTTTTACAGACAGAAAATTTACAGAATTTTGTTTCTCAGAAAATGTTTCATATACTATTTGGTCCTTGTATTTTTGTTTCAAATAATATATATTTTTTAAACTATTTACTTGAAAGAAACAATTTCCACAGAAAATCAATTCAATTAATTTTATAATTTAATTTTTTCATTAATCAAACTTATCAAACAAAATAATTCTTTTTTAACGAATATTGTCTGGTCAGTGTATTTTTTCATAGTATTTTATTTCAACGACAACAGTATGTCGTGGGAAACTCAATATTCTGTGAATAATTTTTGTGAAACCAAATTCTACAAAATTACTGTTTGGAGAATAAGGGTACACCAATAATAATAAAATCAATACAACATAATACATTTTATCTTTTAGTTTAGAATAAGGGTTATAAGATAAATACCATAATATGATATAAATATAAGCGAGCAAGACCTCGGGCAGAACCGACTTGAACAGGTTAGGTTAGAAGGCTATGGCTATGGCTATGGAAGCAAGCTCCCGCCTTAGCCTTCGAGGTTATTATTTTTACATCCCTCGAATAAACTATGCGAAACAATTTGATTGTAAATTAAAATATTGTATGCGTTTAATTTATACGTAAGATTTACCCGCATTGTTTCTGTGAATGCGGTGTTGTAATTTTATAGGAGGCTATGCTTTTTTTTAAACGTATCATTTCACACACGTTCACAAACTGCTACCTACTCAAGTTGATTTTATTGTTATAACGTTATATGTTAACTAAATAATATGAGAACAAAGAATATTTAATTTGCTATTCTATGATATGAAAAAAGAAACATTAAATTTTATTTGAAATAAAAAACGATGATTTAAATGTCTTCAAAGTAATTATTCTACATATTGATTATTATATGAAATGATAATACGGGATGAAATTCTAAACAACTTGTCTGTAAAATAATGTACAATCATAATTGTCTCATATCGAGTGCAAACAAACTCCAGCGATTGTCATGAACCAATAAGGTTTCCTAAAATAAGTACATTCCCTGACTAGTAACCCGTGTTTCTATGCTGAAGAAAAACCTCCATATGCAGGAAATACCCATAGGCAAGTATTCTACTAGCATACAAACCAAATTATTCCATATGCTCAATAACTAAGATTTCTTTTTCATCTATTGCAATGTTTGGCAAACAAGTTTCATTCTTTTGTTCAGCATTAGGCTATATTATCCAACATTGGGCTTAAAAATATCTGACACGACTACTAGGCATAAGAGCGTGTCAGATATTTTTGAGCGCAATGTTGGATAATATATTATTGTTGGTGACGGTACGTATATTCTAATATTCATCTTATAAGTAGTATGATTCAGAGATATACATGACTGCTATAAATAGATAGTTTTGACACTTAATAATACTGCACCATTTTAGGGCAATCGCAGCTGTCACATTGGGGTTATTCCCACTTGTTACCACCAATTTGTTACCACTGGTAACAGCTGGGAATTCCCCCCCCTGTTACCACTTAAGTACTCGGCGGTAACAAGTGGGAATATTATTCCCTTTTGGTACCACTACAATATTTGGTGATAACTTCACTTAAAACATTTGGTGGTAACAGGTGGGAAAAAAAATCCCAGCTGTTACCAGTGGTAACCAATTGGTGGTACCAGGTGGGAATACACCCTCACATTGAATGCGACCGTCTTCACACTATTGTGGTCGCCGAATGTTGCACACGGCGGACTACACAATATAATTGTCTCATACCGAATGCAAACAAACTCCAGCAATTGCCATGAACCAATGAGGTTTCCTAAAATAAGTACATTGCCTGACTAGTAACCCGTGTTTCTATACTGGGGGAAAACCATTGTGGGGAAACCTCCATATGCTGATACCCATAGGCAACTATTCTACTAGCATACGAACCAAATTATTCCATATGCTCAATATCAAAGATTTCTTTTTCATCCATTACAATGTTTGGCAAACAAGTTTCATTCTTTTGTTCAGCATTAGGCTCTACTAGATCTACGGTTGTCGTATTGTACCCAGTTTCAGCCTGCGCTTTTGGAATTTTTGGTATCGGGAAACCACCAACCGGACCCATCTTGCCCATTAGTTCCGGATCTACCGGAAACAGCAGTAGCGGATATATGAACAATTGGTTGAATCTTTCCATCAATTGGAGCATTACAGATTTTAAAACAGGATTGAACCTCATCATCACATTTATATTTAATGGTGGGGCACCACATGCTTTAATTTCCATGGAACGGAGGTATACCATAAATCTATTGCAGCCAGTGATCGTGGCATTGTTTGGTGGTAGGACATAAGTCAAAGGACCGCAGTTATTGTCCCCACATGTATCTTGATTGGCTTCATCTAAATTTGCAGATGCCTCTGGCAATTGCCTAGCATAGTTTTTGATTGTAAACAGATTCACTATTGGCTTTGATTTTAAAAGCTCCAGATGTTCTTTACGAATTGAACTTTCTGCAATGAGATCCAGATTTCCTTTGAGGAAAATTATTAGGTTATGGAGGTTTGCCATGTTTATTGACTGTGCTGGAGCTACCACATCATTACAATCTTCCTCTTTCTGTTCACTGTCCATTTCAGCTCTTTTTATTTCTTCCTCTTTGATGTGTTCAGTTGTTAAAAAATTCAGAATAGAATCATCTGTAACTTCAATAGGTGAATCACCTGAAATGCTATGTTCGATGTTACTCTTTTCAACTTCTATTTTGATTGTCTTTTGAAGATTTTCTACAGCTTTGTTGAGATTTTCAGTAGCCTGGCTCAAACAGCGAGCAGCCAGTCTGGGTGCGTTTTCAACAGAACTGCTTGGATGCCCTTTCATCCACATAATCAAAGTCAAGTACCTGGTTTGTGTTTGTGTACGTGTTTTCCCTGGGAAAAGTTTTGAAATAGTAGAGAAGTTAATATCCAAATCTTCTTTTCCAATTGTTTGTAATAGCAGCCTGTCTTCTTCAATTGTCCAAACATCAGAGGTCCTTTTCCTGCCAAGAACTCCAAAGCGAAGACGAATTTGAGAAGCAGAACGACCTGGAAGAAATTCTGCCATTTTTCTGAAGTTTACTCCAAATTTTTGAATACAAGCAATGATTACCGCATCTTCTTCCGGAATGAACCTCCCCTTTCTCTTTTCATCAAATCTAAAGTATTTTTTGTAGATCTCTACCTTAGTCCGGTTTTCCATGGCACTGGCTACCTTGCCCCACGGAATGTAATCATCCTCCTTGTAATACAAAATCAGTCTTCTGAGATACTCCTCCTCTTCTTTTGTCCACTTTTTCCCAGTACAGGTGTTGCTTATGTTTCTCTTATAGTAAACAAAACACTGGTATCCACTCCGCCCAGTGTTAAGTTCTTCAGCGATGGCTTTCCAGTTTTGAAATTCATATTTTTTAGCAATCTCAAGCAAGAGTGCCTCCTCTGACTTACTCCAGGCACTTTTATTGATGTCCGGGTGCAAATACACTTTCCATAAGAAACGATATTCTGAGGCATTGTGCGGTTTATTCAATCTGCTGGCCACCGTATCCCAGTCATAATCCTCATCTATTGGCAGTGCAACTTGTTTTAATGTTTTCTTGCGCAAGGCCTTGATCTCTTTGTGGACTACAGCAATTTTCTTTTTCAATTGTTTATGATTTTTATTCTTGCCCTCACGCTTTATCTGCGCAATATGAGACTTTAGCTCATCTTTTCTTATTTTTAAAGACATTTTTAAAAGAAGTCTTGACAAGCTGCGCTTATCCTTAACCGTCCAGCCTGGTACTGAAGTGATTTCAGAGAAGTCAGACATTGTACTTTGGGCCATTGTTGTAGTATCTTCGTCTGGGGGTGCTGGGAAATTCGTCTCATCTCTGAAATATGGCTTACCACAGTTGACATTGGGGAACATTTCAGGGCGCAAGGGTTTCTTTTCTGAAGTTGACGCTTTGTGCACATTGGCTGGTCTTTCTATGCACTCGTGCAGGTGGCGAATAAGCACTTCATGCAGTTCTTTTAAATTTTCCCTAAGTGTTTGGTTTAGTTCTAATGCGGAATTTATTTTTTCTAGTTCAGGCGCATCTTCTTCATCTTCATCGCAAGCAGTGTTAGATAAAGTTGGAGATTTGTTGGGATCGTAATCATCGATCACTGCGACAAATGCCTCCAGCCGCGCTAACTCCGCGTCCTCTTCGTCGTCGGTGTCGAAAACGGAATAATCAACAACTTCATCTTCCGAATCTGCCATACTGAGAACTGTATTTGTAATAAATGTATGTCCGAAAGTCCAAAAGAATTGTACTAACCAACGAACAAATTGAAAATTACTTTTGTTTTAAATTGGCGACCGCAGTCAGGATCCAGGATATTAACAGGATGATATGGACGCGCACATAATAAATAATCAATATTATAAACCATAATGGTTGTTCCGGAATTGTTTTTTTTTTAAATATGTTTTCTTGGCCATGGATGGTAGGTCCTTCAGTCGAAACACATAAGAGTTTAAAAATGACATACCTAACTTACTTAAATATTACATTGTTTACAAATTGAAACAAAGAAACAGAAAAGAGTTTAAGAATTACATAAACATAAATATAACATTGTTTACAAATTGGAACAAAAGCGAGAAACAAAAACTGAATCAAATTTTTCCTAAGCTATTTAAAATATACCTAAATACAAATATAAAAATAAATTACTTGGATAGAATGTCTCGATTGCGGCGGGGAACATTTTTTTGTCCCGTTCGGTGTATAGGTAGTCACACTGCGGGATTCCGTGAATATTCGTGTTGGTGACTATACGGCGAATCAAGTATAGGGGCGGATTTCTGGAACGTTGTACACCGTAATATAGCGTGTCCTACGACTTCTAACTTGTTTACCACAGAAGCATCGATTTATACCATCATATTTTTGGTACCTACCGATTAAGCAACTAATAACCTGTTGATTATTTATACTTCTTCTTTTCAACATCTTATCCATTAATCTACCGCCAAGCAGCAGTGTTCGCATTGTTGTGTTCCGGTTTGGGGATAAGACAGCCGGTGAAATGACTAGCATAGAGGCATTCCATCTTGGTCCTCAGGGTGGCAGTGCATTTGCAGTCTTGTGAATGTGAATATCTATGGGTCACAGTTTCCACTTACCATCAGGTGGCCTGTGTGCTCGATTGCCTTCCAATGCCATAAAATAAATAAATAAATAAATACTAAAAATAACTATAAACCTAAATCGACTGAAAAATTGGGTAGAAACAAAATATTGGGAGCGAAATTTCAAGTGTCCACACCCCTTACTCACGGCTTGAAATGAAATTTTATATTGTTGTCCCACTCTTTGATATCTTTTGGTTTAATTTTGTAAAAAGTCATACATTCAAAATATTGAAACCAAGCGAATGACAAGACATTTAGAGCTCAAAATACTATAAAACCTACAAAATTTGCAAGTCTTAAAATACGTTCGTGAAGAAATTCCGCAACACGTCACGAGACGATTTTATCAAGATCCAATGTGAAAACTAGCAAAGTTAGATTTTAATTTGATAATGGCAACATTTTTTACCCTTAACCTTTCGTTTGCCTAGCTCCGGATCCGTACCGACCCTGGTCCTATGCCTTGTTCCGTATCCGTCACTAAGGGGCTTAATCGGGTTATTTGAAATTGGATTCTAGTTGATCAAAGATAGGGTTCTAATTTGTCTGTTAAAAATACTGAAAAATTAAATCTTCCATAGATAGCATTCAGTTGCTCGAAACGTCAAATCACTTTCGAGCTAGGAGCTATTAAACTCGGTCACGTGACACCGATGACGTCATAGCCCGGCAGACGACGGGTACAACTATGCGAGCCTCTCCGGCATACGAAAGGTTAACAGCCGAAAAAAATTGTATTGTGACGGATTAGTTTAAGCAAAACATTGGGCTGAAATAGAAGTCCGTCACGTGTCACAAATATTGCTTCCACAACGAACGGGCGTTTTTGAAGTTAATATTAACGTTTAGCGTTATGTTTTTGTAGTTATATTTTTATAACCTACTAATAATTTAAGTAGTAGTATCAGTTTGCAATAATGATCAGTAATTTACAAGTAATTTTAATTTGAATAAGAACAGGTAGACATACGTCACATCCATTACGTAACGTGATGTATAATGGATCGCAAAATGTGACGTAATGGAATTCAAAGGCAGTATGCATATGATTTAAAGGGGTCCATATTGACTTACATAAAATGTTTACTCCTATTTTTTGTTTTACTACCGCTTTGTATTCATAATAATCACTCTCCATATTTTTTTTCCTCATAATTTTTGTTTACATACATTTTTGTTCCTACCAACGGAACTCATAACAGACAGTTATCATATTTTTTTTTATTAATATTGTCGTTACTAAGAACATACTGAACTCATATTTTTTTTATTCAGAACAGTTTCCTTCTTAACAGACGGTTATCATATTTTTTTTATTAATATTGTCATTGCTAAGAACATACTGAGCCTACCGTGTACTACAACTGTCCTTTAACAATGCAATATTTTCAAGGGATGTGAAAAAAAATAACCTCGAATGCTAAGGCGGGAGCGAAGCTAAGCTTCGCTCCCACCATAGCCTTCTAACCTAACCTATCCGAGTCGGTTCTGTCCAGAGAGGTCTTGCTCGCTCGCTTCGCTCGCTCGCCACCAGAAGATTGTTTTTAGTTCATTATTTTTATTGATATCCTTTTATTTTTTTTCCATTACAGGTACATAACACTATAAACGCAATGAAGGTGACGCTTTAAAAAACTTGGAAAAAATACCAATCATTGATACATATTATCGAGCACGCATATATATACACAATACATATTAGCATAAGAAAATATATGAAAACAAATATTAGTATACACAAATTAATGAATATTAGCGTTATAAATTAGAATGCTTAGGACTTTCGATCGTTAGTATGAGAAAATATATGAAAACAAATATTATTATAATTATAAACTAGGTGTATGATTAGATTAGTGATATTATGAATTCAGATGATTATGAGATTCGATCGTTAGTATTTAAAAACAAAATGAAGAGTGATCATTATGATGTAAAATGGTATGCGAAACATTTTCGGACTTCCGATAATAGGACTTCAAAAGTTATGTGAGTAGATACGCACCCGATTTAAAGTTCCCAATTTAATTTTATGAACCTACATACGTTTTTTTATGTAGGTACCTATTCTAGTCAATGTAGAAGGTAGCATTTCAATTGATCCTTAATAATATGTTAAAGTTCTTTAATTACCACATCTGTAACAAAAATTGTGGGAGCTCTAATATTTTTTATATATTTTGAAAACTAAGCCTTATAATTCCTTTACGTCACGTTTATTTCCATTACTGTGACGTGTCCTACGTTAACTGTGTTATTTAAATGTAAATAATTCCAAAATGTGGTTACAGAATTACCAACAAGTCTTTAAGAGTTGTTGGTAATCCTGTAACTCTGCCTAACCCACTCTGGGAATGAAGGCGTGAGTGTATGTATGTTTGTATGTATGTAATTCCAATATACTAAAGTATTATGCACTATTAGGGTTTTTATAAAAAGGACAAAAGGTATTCTGCTAAATTGTTCTTATACATATTTAGTTCCATGCCGTATAAAACCTAAGAAATATCATGTTGTGAACCGATAGGGACCAGAAAGTGACGTAATCGTACATTATGAATAATATTGCATTGACTAGGTAGGTTCGTTGTAATTTGATACTTTTAATTGAAGCTGATTGTATTCAATATTAAAATGGAAGACTAACAAGGACAGGGAAATGATCACTCCCATATGAGCTATCTAATACTTCCCATGAAATTCGGGAGGC
Organism: Acleris emargana; assembly: GCA_927399475.2. Taxonomy (NCBI): domain Eukaryota; kingdom Metazoa; phylum Arthropoda; class Insecta; order Lepidoptera; family Tortricidae; genus Acleris; species Acleris emargana. Next base: position 7,005,911 of record OV656835.1, on the reverse strand, counting down.
AAGAATAGGAGAAGCCAAAGATAAATCAACGGCACTAACAGCTGGATTAGGAAGAGTGCGTAATGTTGGGGTTCCTGTATTTAATAAACAAAGGTTTTTTGAATCCAAAATATTCAGAAATAGATCACCAATAGAATAATTCCTATCGCGAAATGTGATCTCTAATGAACAGGGCGCATACAGCACGACCATCCACCCTACAATCCATTAGAGAGATGAAACTAGGTAACTTAAAATTAGAGCCCGATTTAAGCCATATCTCCGATATAGCTAACATAAAGGGATTATACATGTCATACATACATACATAAACTCACGCCTTTATTCCCAGAGTGGGGTAGGCAGAGCTAAAGAATTACTAACAAGTCTATTATAAGTATATTATTACATTTATTATTTATTATTATTATATTTATTAATTAAAAAGAGGAGATCATGTTTCTTATTGTTAATACTGTGGCAATTTCATTGTAGAACTACCTACTTGATCCATTATTTGAAGAAAACAAAAGAGATGAATTAAACGGAGTAATGTGGGATAGCAAAGAGGGGTCAGCCAGTGGGCTGGACAGGGGCGAGTACTTTTACAACAGAAGATAGGATTTTGATCAATTCCCTTATTAAATTTTCATTCTATTGCTGCGTTAAGGATTCGGGGAAAACAGGGCTAGAATGAATTACAGGGTCTTTGATAATAGACCGATAGGCGTTTTGATTGATTGATTGATTGATTGATTGATTGATTGATTGATTGATTGATTGATTGATTGATTGATTGATTGATTGATTGATTGATTGATTGATTGATTGATTGATTGATTGATTGATTGAAAGCTTTGTATTTGTGTTGGACTAAAGTCGGTGATTCAATAAACTGATTTGCATCCTCCACTGAATGAAAGTTAATAGACGCTCTATTACGCCCTATCCTCTTAACGCTGCCATCAACCACGTTGGGGAACTCTCGTTTCCTCTTTTGTAAGAAAAATGCGAATAAAACCGGATGTAGTACCGGCCCTGAATCTGGAGTCACCTCCACTTTCTGAACATGTACAACAAAATGGGCCCTGGTCGGAACGATTATATTTTTCACGTCCAACTGGAGTGAAGAGAGAAGGGGGGGTCTGTGACTGAGTTTGAAAATCGCTAGGTTGGCTAGTAACTAAATGAGCCGGCGGAGAAGGTGGAGTTGGCAGATGAACCAAGGTTTGCTGGCCAGGATGGAGTTGGGTATCATTAGAGGCCTGATTTACTATTTAAATATCCGAGCTATCCGAGCAACTCAAAGGGATTTTGTCTCTGGACCGCGACCGCTCATTTGATCTTTTTTTCCCTCTCGCGAGCCGGTTTTAGTATTTTCCATAACAAGTCCAACATTTTTAACGGCATTTTATTTATTATTATAGTCTGGTAGATCTATTACATAGTGCAGTATATATTGTATCATTGTGAATCTACCTTAACCATGAACCACCTCAAGTACATTTTAATGGGTAAGTCATTTTAAGTCTAAACTTTAATTAAGCGCTTATAGCAGAATGACAGTAAATATTTCATCGAACCGGTTTACTCACTGGTTCGCTTATTGTTTATTTCGTATCAAAAACATTATCTATCATAAACTGAACTTATTACCTGTCAATTATTTTGCCGTGTGGTTGCCGGCTTAGAATAGTGTGCCACTCCATGTCTTCCCGCTAAAGGCTTGTGGTACTGTGGCGATGGGCTTGCTACCTGTCACTAATATACACTGTTAAACATCTTAGCCTAATTGTGCAAAATGTGGTTACAGAGTTATCAACAAGTTTTTGGAGTTGTTGGTAATTCTGTAGCTCTGGCTACCCCATTCTGGGAATGAAGGCGTGAAAGTATGTATGTATGTATGTAATTATTTTGGGGTGCATATTCATATCATAACGCCATCTTGTTCAATTTCAAGCACTATTTTTCATAGACAAAATTTTATGCCTGGCAACACGTTGGCCTTCCGTAAGCGTATCGTCCTACATACCTATTGTATCGTACGTATCGTAGTTCGCGCAGAGTCCGCCATTTCGCGTCAGCGTCACAGTCGCTAGAATTGATCGAGCTGGAGACTGAGACGCCCTCGTTGGTGAAATTTAGAAGTTTTTCATTTGCGGGAATCCGGTGAATTTTAGTGATTTCTTATATATTTCCTTGTTATAAATACGACTTTCACGGTTTCTACGTTTGAAAACCATTACGTGTTAGAGCAAATAAAGAGAAATCTTATGAAATGTGCTTCCCAATGTGTCTTATTCGTAACGTAATTTGGCATAAAGACCGCCTGACGACAGCGCCGTCTGTGATAGTGCTAGTTTACACCCAGTGGCGCTGATTTGTCATTATTTATTTGTATTTTGATGTTAAAGTAATATTTTAATTATTTCTTTGTGCTTTTGTGTAGTTCGGGGTATGTTCGATTATTTGGTGGATTCCCTTCATAAAATGGCGGACATCGAAACGTATTCCGTTGTGTCGAGTGATCTAAGTTTTTATGATGAAAGTGCTGTTTGTGTTTAAACAAAGTGCCGAATGATAGGGAAATTGAGTCCAAAATGTTATGTGAATGTTTAGTCAGTTTGTTAAATTTAATAAGCTTGCATACATATACATACTAGATAGATGCGTGGAAAGGGCGTTCTGGGTTTTTCCCTGGGGGGAGGGATTGCCGGTTATTGATTGATTTAGACTACGCGCCGGCGTGTTGCTCCGTAGGTTATTGCAACTTATACATAATTAGTGCACTTTATTGATCGACAGCTACTGCGTCGGTGAAGAACACGTATCAAGTGGAAGCAAATCATCAATTCCAACTATGTGAAACTCGAATAGCACGAGCATCTCATCTAAGATCAGGTATTTATGTTTCTTTTATCAATTCCCAGTTTTGATTTTCCGGGATTTAGTGTATTAGCTACGTCTTTTTATAATTTTCATAGGAAAGGGCGTGGGATGAAGCCCACAAGCCAACTTTGAATTCTGATTTAGAATGCTTTTATCTTTTATCACAATCACTGCTCACAATGGATAGGTGTTTTCCTGACTTTCATAATGCCAGACATGGACATAGACTTTTCTTTGTGCCAGTTTTAGTTTAAACAAAAGATACAAACAGCTGTTCAAATTAAACTTTACTAGTAAGTTCAGTGATTTGTAACAAATTACGAACACTTTACTTTATTTCTGCGAAACCTGTATGAGGTTGGACAATTTTTTGATACCTTAAATATTTTGAGTGTTGTAAGAGTAATGCAACCTATACTTTGCTGAATATTCATCCATTTTTGTAATATCCTCGTCCTGCCCAGTGTTCTTAATAAAGGACATATTCGATTTAGAGTTTTTGCCCGGGAAATCAAATTTTATATGTAAAATGGTCCTTCATAGAGGACATTGGGCAGAAACCGGAAGTAATGAAAAAATGGGCAGGACGAGGATATGACCAGAATTAGGATGTGGGATGACACTATCCCATTGCATTGATAGAGTTAGATGATGTGGGAACTATTCTGCCCCTAGACTTTTTAATTGTACAAAGAAATTATTGGATTTAGATGTGTGTTGTGAATGAAGATTATGAAATCATATTTTCAGGGATTGATATAATGTTTTGTAAGGGATATATCTCCCTTTGCCTGATCAAGAATATACTTGCACTAATTTGAATATGCCAGTTCATTACTCAGACAGGCAATGGGAATACCGTATCCCACATTTATTTTTCTGGTTTACAGGAACATATTGTGACTTTTTAAATACATTTTGTACCAGATCTTCAATACGGTTGCAAATCTATATAAAGAACCTATTAACCTACCGCCAAACAGCAATGTTCGCATTGTTGTGTTCCGGTTTGGGGATAAGACAGCCGGTGAAATGACTAGCATAGAGGCATTCCATCTTAGTCCTCAGGGTTGGCAACGCATTTGCAGTCTTAGGATTGCATTGCAGTCTTGTGAATGCGAATGTCTATGGGTCACAGTTTCCACTTACCATCAGGTGGCCTGTATGCTCGTTTGTCTTCTCTATGCCATAAAAAAAAAAAAAAAAAGACATTCTTGTTCTTCGCACCCTGGTAAAGGGTTAACATTGTACTAGGATTACATTTGTAGACCCATAAAACATATTTTAAATAATGTAGGTACATACATAGTTATTTAAAAAAGAAGACATTACAACCTCCTCAAACAAATTTCAAAAAAAGGAATGACAAACTTCAACTAAAATATTTTAGATAAAAAGGAAACTAAGCTACTGTACCCTGTGAATCCAATACACTGTATCTGTAGATACAGTGTTTTGAATGGGTCAATCAACTTTTCTTTGTAGCTCGTTGCCATGGTGACGTCTCCTGGGTCACTCTTTAAAACTATGATTTCAAAGGATATAAGTCCACAAAAAATCTGTTATATTGGCAATTACACACCCATTCTTTTATGGCCTTTCTTCTGAGTGTGCTGGAAGTATATATTATAATATTTTTTCTAAGAAACTCTATCACTGTTGTCTCCTGGCTTACGGGACAGAATAACAACAACAAAAAGTTGATCCACCCATTTAACAATGTCCATTTGATTTATTTTTGCCTATTACATAATCCTGCATTCATACATTTTGGTACTTGTTCAAGAAATATTGAGATATCGCTGTATTTAATAAAAACGGAAGTCCTAAAACAGCAAAACACGGTAATCTAAGACGCAGTGTGTTTCCAAAATAATAATAATAATGCGCTTGAATTCCTCATAAATTATCTTTATATTGATACCAAACACTTAATACTTTGTAAAGAAAACTTAGGAGTAATCTTCAGAAAACAAAAAAAAACATTTTTGCTCGTTTTCTCAAAATATATCTTTTGTAGTTACAGTGTATTGGATTCACAGGGTACTACTTAAATAATACAATTTATAGATTGAGGTAAAAACACAATCATAATAATTATTTATGTAAGTGGTACATATCGTCGCTTAGCCAACAACACCGCGTAAGTCAACGATTGAACACGAATTAAGAGTTAATTTAATATAATACAAATAAAGTTCAAAACTCGATAAAATTCGATTTTGACATGTGCGGTGTTGTTAGCTAAGCAACGATATTGAAGCTTGCTCACAAGCTTGTGCTCTAAGTTTGGCACTCGTACCATAAGAGCTAATTATGAACTGTTACATACATAACTTTTTCTATAAGCTTAAAATGTTAATGAAAAAATAAACAATCACTAACTTTTCTTGTATACTTTCCTAGATTATTCTGCTAATGCTTTAGCACTCGTACCCTACATAGTATTCATTATGTACCAGTTACATAAACAATTTTGTTTCAACCTTTGTGTTCTATCATTGCATCAGCGGGTCCACGGGGAGGTGGTGGGCCATGTGAGAGTCATCTAGTTCTAAAGTGGGGGTGAGGGTAATATTACAGTATGTCACGAGAAATTTGGTATCAATCTAGGAAATGGAATTATGCTGGCCTGATAAAATAGAGGACAACTCCCTGACTCCCAAATATGTCAGTATGCCGCGCACAGTGGTCGCATTATCTATATATGGAGGATGAAAAACATTAATTGTTACCAAAAAAAAACGTTCAGGGAAATGGCTGAATGTGTACATAAAGTAATACTACTTTTACTTGTGTCAAATTGTAAAAACTGAGCAAAATTTTTACAGACTTCAAAAAAGGAGGAGGTTATTCGTTCCACTGCGTTTTTTTATGTGTGTTTACCGATTTCTCCATCAATTATGGGCTGATTTTAAACATTATTTTTTGGTTTGATAGAGTATGCTTTTGAGGTGGACCCATTGTCACCAAATCTGAACATAACGGGTGATAACAAAAAAATGAGAATTATTTGCAAGGGTGTAAAAAAATAATTGTGTAACATTTTATAATTTTTTTATAGTAAGGGTTATAATACACATTTAACTATTTACAAAATTATTAATGCACGTTACGATAGGGCCCGTAATCAGCTGTTCGACGTAGTTTTGACATAATGCCCGAACAAGACCGTTGGACGGCATATTAGTCCATTTTTCGCACACAGGTTTTGATTCTTTTTATCAGTTGGGCACAATTTTCTGCTTCCTAATTAATTTTGTAAACCGAACTGCTCAAAAAACCAGAAAAATCTTCGATCGGCCGACATTGTGGAAGGTTTTTGGGATTTCGGATTTTCGGTACAAATGGCACATTATGGGAGTCTAGGAATTGCAATGTTTTTTTGGCGTAATGCGACGATGCCTTATCTGGCCAAAACACATATTCTCCATCAGGGCGATGTTGGCGATTAAATGGTATAAGTATTTTTTTCAAGCATTTATTTTTATTATTTATTTATATATATATTTATTTATTTATTCTGGCATTATGCGAATCTGGCATTATGCGATTCTGGCATTATGCGATTCTGGCATTATGCGATTCTAGCATTATGCGATTCTGGCATTATGCGAATCTGGAATTATGCGATTCTGGGATTATGCGGGTCTGGCACAAAGCGTCAGAAGGTTCAGTTTGACTGACCTACCATTTTAAAAGAAGTTATTTTTTGCGTTTTTGAAGGTGGTTTTTTATCTTACTCTAACTTATGAGTTAGAAGGCTGCAGTAAACTTGTTCTTCTTGCTCTAAAACAGAAATTAAAGTAAGACAGCAAATCAACTCCTGCAATTTTTATTGATAGTCTATTTCGCGCTTTACACAACCAGTGAAAGAAATAAGAGGTATTTCATCTCTTTCCTCAGTATTGGCAATAGCCGAGGTTGACGCCACTTACTATCAAGGCGATTGTGCGATAGCCCGCATGCTTTTAGAAATATATTGCGTCGCTGCAATAGCTCTCATCAAATATGTTAAAACATCCCGTCAATGGATTGCTACAAGCATGCAGGCTATCGACCAATGAAACTGAGCCTTCAGCAGGTGGCCCGTGTGCTCGTCTGCTTCTTACCATTTAGAAATTAGTGTTTTGTTTTGTTTTTATGTTGATTTTTTTTCCGTAGAGAGATGCCGCCTCCCGATCAGGGGGGCGAGGAGGCGGATGCCGAAGATGGGGAAGAGGGCCAACTTATACAATCTTACCTCAATGTCGCATACCAGCAGCAGCCACAGGAATCTGAAACTGCCACCGTTTTAGGTAAGCATACTATGGCTGTTGTGCTAACGTTGCGTTCACAGTGTGTAATAAGGAGTGTTGTTTCTCATAATTTATGTGCTCATGTCTTGCATAATTATTGAGAATCATAATTTTTGTTTCGCTGGAATAGTATACTTTCAGAATTTATTAAAAATTATAAATACCCTGAAACAGTAAGCTTCCGTAAAATATATTTTGTAACGTGCGATAATTATGTTATGACTACTATGCTATAAATTATTATTGCTGGTGACCGTACTCGCAGTTTAGACCTGAGCACTGTCATGCGCAACTTTGTTCTGAATTGTTGGATTTACCAGTACACTTGAAAAATCGCTTCCGCCAAGTAATTGTTTTTTTTCGTATATTCCTTCCTTTTTTATTGTCGCATACATCAAGTTTCATCAAGTTTTGACTTTGTTTTTTTTCGTTTCTGCCTTTCTTTTTTTTAGCCCTTATCAGTGTCCCACTGCTGGGCAAAGGCCTCCCTTCCTTTCCTCCACGCTTCCCTATTAAGTGCATGCTCCCGCCACTTCCTCAAACCCCCTCGCTTCGTGTCCAAGTCATCCCGCCATCTCCTCTTTGGTCTGCCTCTGCCCTAGCCATCTAGCGAGGTCCTGACGGTGACAACTTTTGCCCACCGTTCCGTAGCGATTCGGCAGACGTGTTCAGCCCAGTCCTACGTATCGTATCGGTCATTGTCATCTAGGTCTTTGCCCTATTCATTTTGAGTTCGACTACAAGACTTTCCGTGCTGAGTTCATGGAGCATTTGTTCCAGTTGTGGTGCCGGGGAGTGGGACATTAGGACAGTGTCAACAAGACGAAGGTTTGTAAGCCTTCTATTATCGACGTCGATACCTATTGCCTCCCACGAAAGCTAGATATCAATAACAGATATGTAAAAAAAACTAGCTTACGTTTATGTTCACTATGTTCCAAGTGACCAAAGGGACGTAATTGTGTAGTTTGGAAGTTAAACTATGTATGATTCCAAATTATGAAATTCAAATGGATTTACCTTTTAGATAAAGTAGTAACTTATCCAAAAAAGAATCCGCCAAATCGATCTACATAAAAAAGCACTCATTGTAATTAGCTACTGGACTGGGTCCTCATTAGCGACTTTAGAAAAGTGACGAAATGAAATTTGGCAGCTGGCGCGAATTATCGACATCTTACTCTAATCCTTGTTTGTCTCCTGGTTTGAATTCTGTCACAAATAACCTCCCAATTCATAATACAGCATTTCAGTAAACAATGAGTGCAATTCTATTTTCGGGTCATTCCACCGTAACACCCGAAGCGGCTACTTTTTATGGTTTACTTCGATATTGTAATAAGAAACTAGGAACGTGACTAGTGAATGGTCTACTATATGGATAATATTTTCTTATCCTTAACACGAATAATCAAAAGTATAAGAGAATAACGAGAGAATCTCTAATAAAAAGTAAAAGTGTTTCGGATGTTACGGTGAATGACCCTACTAATAATAAATTCAGTTATTCAGTTCCATGTGTATGAGCGAAAGATTTAATCGGTTATATTATAGAGACGAAGCTTACGTGACTTTACAACACCTGCTTTAAATAAATTCTGCACGTTATTGGATGGATTGTAGTGTAAACAATGCCCCCTTTCTTACCAATAAGAAACAAATGACACAATCAGCCAAAGTATATCGAACCATCGTACCTATACTTCAGTTGATTCAGGAAAGTTCTTCAGTTGAGGATGATCCCAGTGATAGCTCATACGTTGTAATAAAAGGAGAAACATAAATATGTTGACGCAAAAACGACATGGCTTATAATAAACCAAGAATTAAGAAATAAAATATTTTTTAACTTTACCGTTGCTTCAATAAGACCCCTTCAGTAGTGTCGGTACAATGCCGACGCAAACCACGGTGTTGATATTCAGTGGGGTCTTTGTCATTTTTATACGTAAGTAGTAATAAAATAATATATCCACGGATAACACTAGTTTCTTTTACAATAACATTTACCGTTAGTATTGATATCGTTAACGGTGTCAGAATACCACCTATAGCGTAAACGAATCGTGAAAACAATTCTCCATGGTAATAATTGTTCTATAATATTTATTATAGCATTGTTATTATCATGGTGGACATCTCAATTCTTTTATTTACTTGTAAATAACTGTTTTAACAACAATTTAAATGTAAACATATGTACGAAAAATATTTAATTAATTACCATTGAAACGAAATAATAATAATAATTAAGAAAAGATCAATAAAATGAATTAGTTCGATCTCTTTTGCAAAATGGCAATTTTACCGAAATGAAAGCTAAAATAAAATATATTTTTGTAATTGCTGTATAAAAAAAAAAAAATACTTATATTCTACATTACTCGTAAATCGGAACGAGTACTTTATTTATTCCCAACATTATCATGCCCGTAATTTTGCAGTAACAAACCCGGACGAAGAAAATCCAAATGGCGTCACATACTTTGTGGACGAGCACGGCCGGTATTATTACCAGCCTAACACCGAGGAACAGACAATCATGTCTATAACAACCCCTGTAAACCCTTCAGTAAGTATGCGTGATTTAGCAGTACGACCTTGTGCGGGTCCGTCCGGATTAGTAAAACCATCTCATTCTTTAACCTACATCAAATTTCGTCCCCTCTAAAGTTACCAATGCCTCATAGTCATAAGTCATAACATAAGTGTGTAAGAAACCTTCAACAACAGCACAAAGGGCATTGGGTAAGTTTGTATGAAGAATTTTTTTTTTCAGCAGCCACGGATGTTTTTTACATAGTTATTTAGAGGACCTCTAGAAGATATTTATAATTTATGGTTTTAAATAATATCGGAGCGGAGATAAAGTTTCAAGTATTCAGTTTTTGATACTAAAAGTACGCCCAGGTATGAATATTTAAATATCTCGGCTTCGATGCACTTAGGAGTATTACATTACATAACAAAATATGTTTATTTTGAATAATTCTAGCATAATTTTGCAAATGGCCGCTCACCTTTACCCAAACCACTTTCGATTTTGATTAATTTATATAAAAATCATACCGATAGAGGCACAGTGTTACAATTTATATGCAGTTGCGCAACAAATGTAAGTTTGTAGGGACGATCTGCCTAAGGTCGTTGCTGACCTGATTATTTTTATCCTGAATCGGTCGTTTCGTCCACTTTAATAACTAAGATTTCATAACTGGTTATGAATAAGGATTTTTATTCACTGTTTCATAACCAGTTATTCAACAAGACTTTTTTTCCATTTTCATAACCAGAACCTAGATACCACTCTTATTTCAAATCAATTGGACAGTGTCGACGGAGCTCCGCTCACGCGGAGCTCCTATTTCTGGGTGGCTTGGCCCTCCGGGCCTACTGCAAAGCTAACATAACCTAAACCTACCTAGTTTCTGATTATGAAAATGGAAAAAAAAGTCTTGTTTAATAACTGGTTATGAAACAGTGAATAAAAATCCTTATTCATAACCAGTTATGAAATCTTAGTTGTGAAAGTGGACTCAACCGAATCGGTCAATACCTGATACGAAAACCGTCTTGTACATAATTGTTACGTCGTAAGTGAGGTGACACGAGGTAAGTTTTCCTGCAATTTTGTAATACCTACCTTACTATTCATGGACACTTAATTATTATTTTCTTACCTTTGCCTATTTTGGTTCAACTAATTAGAAATTGCTTTATAATGTAATAAAAACACCGGTGACAATAAGTAGTATTATTATATCTTGCGCCATTCCAGGAAGCTTACAACTCACGGCGAATATGCAGTAAATATACATGTTTTTTAGTGTTTATATGAATTTAATTAAATACATCTTTGATTAGATTACATGGTAGTAAGTTTAACTAATGTAAATGTATATTACTTGAAAATAAATGATGACATAATAACAATGTTTTATTTTCCATTTAGTGACAATCCTTGAGTCTTTCTTTTTGACATCGGAGGTGCCCGTCAAGATGTTGCGCTAACAGTACTGTAGAGACGATATTGTAATATTTTGCCAAGGGGATGGTTTTAGGCGAGTGTCCTGACTTCTGGACAAAATATAGACGGCGAGTACTACGTCTGCTTTGAAAAAACTGTACCACGCTCCTTTATCACTTAAATATTACACAGGGTGAAAAAAAACGAACGCCACATGGACGGCAACTACCTTAAATATTGGAAATAGCAAATTCAGCCCGTAATACCTTACGGGAAGTTGCTTACACAATCAAGTCGAGGCCAGGGAACGGAACCGCTTGGCGCGAAAGGGGTTTTCGATATGGTATTGGATAGACTTGTTTTTACAAACCCCAAGGATGCGCTAAGCCTATCGTCGACTTCGTTCAATGAAAGGGAAACCAAACGATACATTTAATTCGGCTAAGTGCTAACCCTATTCCAATACCCCATTGTCTGTTACCCTGTTCAAACTTAATCGAACGGTTTCAAGCTGCTTTAATAACTATGCGCAACAATTGACAACAATTCATTTTGTGCTAAGGTAGTAAAATAAAATACCGTTTCTAGATTTTACACTGCTGATTACAGTAAAAATATATTTGGATTTTTTTATGCAGTAGTTTTTTTATATTTAGGAAAAACAGTAAAAAAAGTTGGATTGTGAATGTTAGGAATACACTTATAGTGCCCTTAGTCCATTTATTAAAAAAAAAAATACAACTGTCATGTTAATTTTTTATCTGTCTGACGAATGAAACTCAAAGCAGATATGCAAAGCAGTAAACGCAAAATAGTTTATTTATTTTAATGGCGTCTACAAATTATGTAATTAATTAAATTACGCAAAATAACAAATTTGTGAACGAACGGCAGCGAATGATTGACATGACATGACAGTCAGTTCTCTATCTGTTTAAAGTTACTTTTTTATTTTATGTCATGCTAAGATGCACGACATCAGTATTCCTAACTTTGGATATACGGTCTTTTTAATGACTATTTCTTTGATAAATTATTAACGACGAATTTAAGTTAAATAAAGAAAAACTGAGAAATACGGGTAGTCTAATTTTTAACCAGCTATTATAAACGCGAAAAATAAATAACGCTTTTTTTTTTGAAATGTCAATTTCGACTTATTGCATTACCTAACGATTGATAGGGTAGCGGCAGGTAGCACCCGATTAAGCGAGACAGCCAGAATTCGCCTAATCAAAAGAAGGGGGTTATCCGGTCCCTGGTCGAGGCAGAGTCGGAAGTGAAGGCGCAGAGGGGGCGAGGTTAAGGCTGCGTATCTACCAGAGCAAAGCGAGGAAGCGTAGCTCACTCGAATATTCCTAGGTTCGCTCAGCGTAGCTCTCATATTGTTGGATTTTTAAACGTTTCTTTTCTATATTATTTTAAATCTCGTTATTTGTATTCCAAACCCCTTATACTCCATTTATATTCATGGAATGTGCTTCAGGAGGGTTTAACTGCCGGAAACATCTTGGAGGAGGGCTACCAGACTGTCACCCTGGTCCCATCAGAGTCCGACTCTGGTGAAGTGAGCTATGTCCTGGTGGTGCAAGAAGAAAAACCTGTGATCAATCTCGACATCAAAATTGACCAGGTAATCAGGTGTTCCTTAGACGTTTATTCTTTCGTAATACCAAAGCAGGCGGCTAACGAAGTATTCAAAGCATCTTATTAACCTCGTAAGGCTCAGTGTGCAATAGGATGTACATACTCAAAGCAATTTATTTGAACTGTTGCAATAAGTATAAGGTTTATTTTCCTATGTTCATAAACTGAAAATGGCATTTTCGGACAATCGCAATTGAACTTTATTCCCTTGATTGTAGATTCAAAGTCCCAGTTATAAAATACTCCCATTTTACAGTATGGTGGGCCTTACGAGGTTAAACCCCGACGCAAACGCGGTATTATTTTTAGATTTATTTTAATATACGAGGTTACAATTCACAATTAAAATATCCAGGATGAAATCGATGAACAAGTGGAAAACCTACAACGGAATATGGAGCTAGACCTAGAACGAGAGCTAGAGCTAGCGCAAGAGCAAGCGGAAGCAGAGGCAGAGGCACAAGAGGAACAAGAGCAAGAGCAAGAACAAGAGCAAGAACAAGAGCAGGAGATTGGCAATGATGACGTGTACACCTTCGAGGAGGAGAACATCGAAGAGGTGTCTGAAGAAGAAGCGGTCGGCAGGCGCAAGAGGGTGGTCACCAAGCGCAGAAATCAGCGCACAAAGTTCACTTGCTCCTTCTGCCACTACACCAGCCACAGACGGTGAGTATACGGTTAGGGCAACTCTGCCCTCCGAAGTTAATACGCAGTATGTCAGATACTCGTAAAATTCCTGTGGCAATATCAAGCTTATTTTATTACTAACAGAATAAAACTAAAACTGCTTTGGTTATTGATTTTGGGATACTGATAGGGCCAATAGCCAAAAACCTTTTAAGTGCGACTCGGACTCGCGCCATCCATTGCATAGTAGGTATTATGGTATTCCACTAACCTACCAAATTTGACGCTTGTGTATGTTTTTACGATACAAGAAAAATAAAAATATGTTAAAGAAACGTATGTACCCCTTTATTATTTCACTTTTTTTATTTTTTACATTGTTACGTTAGGAATGCAGCTTCCATCACCGGGTTTAAATTTCAATACCTTGTACAACTACGATGAATTCCTTAGCTTGCCACTAGCTCTGTAAAATAATTACATAATGTAATCATAATTGTAAAATAATTGCATTATTAGCAAAAGGTTTAATATTTTTAAATTTTACTCTAACATTCATGGTATTATTAATTTATTTAAAATATTGTAAACCGACGTGTAACAGGTGTTGTTAATAAAGAATTTGAATTTACTAATTCAGCCGTAATAAATAACGAATTCTGAAAAAAGAAACATCTGCTATCTATTACGGTTCAAGAGATTCATCTTTTTGAAGTTAGGTCGGACGGACAGCGGATGCGTATTAATAGGGCCCCGTGGGGCTCCCTTCGGGCACGGAACCCTCAAAAGCGGTATCTCAAATTATTAGCTAAAGCAGCTTCAATCCTTTTCCGTTGCTAATGAAGTTCCTCTTCCTACATGAATTCCACCATTTGCATTAGCAGGGCGCTATTGTACTGCAGATTGAGTTGTGTTGTAATACGTATCGGCATCTCTTTACTAACATACTATTTCTTCAGCTACCTCCTCTTGAGACACATGAAGACTCATTCCGAGGACCGCCCCTACAAGTGCAAGGTGTGCGACCGCGGATTCAAGACCATGGCGTCCCTGCAGAACCATGTCAACATGCATAACGGCGTCAAACCGCACGTGTGCCAGTTCTGCAAGAGCCCGTTCACCACCTCTGGTAGGTCCAACACTGACTTATGCTCCTCAGTTCCCTAGAGTTCAACTGCTAGTGGAAGGTGTGCCACCGCGGCTTCAAGAACATTACATCCCTGCAGAACCATGTCAACATGCATAACGGCGTCAAACCGCACGTGTGCCAGTTCTGCAAGAGCCCGTTCACCACCTTTGGTAGGTCCAACACTGACTTAGGCTCCCTAGTTCCCTAGAGTTCAACTCCTAGTGGAAGGTGTGCGACCGCGGCTTCAAGAACATTACATCCCTGCAGAACCATGTCAAAACGTCTGATAGGTCCAACACTGACTTATGCTCCTCAGTTCCCTAGAGTTCAACTGCTAGTGGAAGGTGTGCCACCGCGGCTTCAAGAACATTACATCCCTGCAGAACCATGTCAACATGCATAACGGCGTCAAACCGCACGTGTGCCAGTTCTGCAAGAGCCCGTTCACCACCTTTGGTAGGTCCAACACTGACTTAGGCTCCCTAGTTCCCTAGAGTTCAACTCCTAGTGGAAGGTGTGCGACCGCGGCTTCAAGAACATTACATCCCTGCAGAACCATGTCAAAACGTCTGATAGGTCCCACACTGACTTAGGCTCCCTAGTTCCCTAGAGTTTACAAGTGGAAGGTGTGCGCCGGCGGCTTCAAGAACATAAAGTCCCTGCAATACCAGTCACCGTCTCGCCACCTCAACATGGTTTAGGCACATAACCCAGTGAGTGGAGACCATTTTAGGGGTTTTAAACTACTCGTATGTGTTCTTTTGTAAATGTGCCTGCCAAATCAAATTTTGTTTCTTTCAATCCTATACAGTCTTCTCGAACACTAAACCGAGCGTTTTTCGCAGGCGAGCTCGTACGCCACGTCCGCTACCGCCACACCCACGAGAAACCGCACAAGTGCTCTGAGTGCGAATACGCCTCGGTAGAGCTGTCCAAGCTGCGCCGCCATGTCCGCTGCCACACGGGAGAGCGTCCCTACCAGGTAAGCTACAGAATTCTTGCATTTATTTTAGCAGGACCCGCGTACCGCACCTACATTGCCACGAAAGCAATACAAACCGGACCAAAACCCATTGCGATGGCTTAAAATATTTGGTTTTGGTAACGCTTAGAAGAATCTGAAAAATTTGGGGGTACGGTAGTGCCGCGACCAAGGTAGAGCGGACGAAAACTATTGCACCATTCTTTACAGATAACACGTCATGTATATTTTTAATATTACGTTATTATATCCACTCTAACTTTGTACCATAATAATATCATATCATTAAAAAATTATAACGTCCCTGACCGACTGACTCACCTAGTAATCAATTAATCAATAATACTTCTGTGCTAGAAACTTTTAGTTTTTTTTTACTGAGACCTGGCTCGTCGGGATTTAACTATGAATGTAATTCAATCTATGGTTATTGATGGGTTTGTGTAAGAGGGTTTTGTGGTGGGGGGAAATAATAGGGTTTGAGATGGGTTAGTGAGCTCTGGAGAGGGATAAGATGAATTAGGTGGTGGGTAAAATGAGATGGTTACGGAGGTAGGATAAAATAAAGGAGGTTGTGGGGAGCGAGAAGATAAGGGGGGGGGGGGGGGGGGTAACAGGGTTTTGTTCGTAAAGAAGATTGTGAGTGAAGGTTGTGTTTATTGGGGGTAAATGTAGGAGGGGTGGTTAATCGGGGGTGTACAATTATGGGATTAATGGGCTTTTAACATATTCAGTGTCCGTACGCTGTTTTCGCTAAAAAGCAGAAAAACGCTATAACTGGTTACAAAGAATCTGTTACATACAATAACTCAAACAGCCTCTCATATTGTGATAAAGCCACAATTTTGTAACTAAATAAGTGACATGTAACATGTCCAACGTTTTTACGGCCATCATATTTGTACCTCGACTTGCGTATTTCCCAGAACAGTTTTCGCTGGGATATGTATTAACTAACAGCTAACTACAATATACTAGTTGAAGCATTCTGTACTCTATTGGTAAACACTTATGGAATTACGGCAGCTATATTTAAGACTAAGACCTCTATCCACCAGTGCCCGGATTGCACCTACGCCTCCCCGGACACGTTCAAGCTGAAGCGGCACATCCGCACCCACACCGGCGAGAAGCCGTACAAGTGTGACAGCTGCAACATGTGCTTCACGCAGTCCAACTCGCTGAAGGCGCACCGGCTCATTCACAACGGTACGTATGGAACATCAACATAACCACCCTGGTCCAAAAATACCATGAAGAATTAAAGTATATGTTCACCATTCCTCCACATTGTTTGATTTTTAAACGTTTCTATTCTACCGTATTCTAACAGTGTGTAATGTTTTCAGGGTTCATGTATTTATGTTCGATTCTTTCCATCATAATTTCTTAATGCCTGATCCGATTTAGATGGGTATGGTATCGTAAGAATCGTTTCACCATCCCGGGTGACACAGGAAAGGACACCGCACGGAAAGTATGGAAAAAAAAACATCGGTGAATTTTGATAAAAAAAATATATGTTACGCGCCTTGATCAATATATAAAAATACTTGGAGGGCAATAAAATCCTATGACTAGTTTTTGACAAAAAAAATATTTAGTGAAAAATCAAGGGGATTTGGTTCCATAGAAAAATGTATGAAGGAAAAAAAAAAGTGTTCTGTTTTGGACGAAAAAAATATATGTTTTAGAAACCATTAAATTGATCAACTTCATCAAGAAAACTTATTTAAAAAAGAGTTTGGTTTTTAAGTTATAGCGTTTCATAAAAATAAGTAAAAAAGGTCTTTAATTTTTTGTTTTTTTTTTTATCGTTAATATTTCCGTTTATGGCGATAGTAAAAATAACTAGAAAGATACTGTGTGCATCTTTTTTACTTATATAAGTTTTGTATCACAGTCACCTATTCTTCAGTATTTAGATTTGAAATGAATTTTAAGGAAAAAAACTTGGTTCTTCGTGTTTTTTTTTTAAACCGATCGGTGAAAAATTGTGCATTTTGAATATTTTATAAGTTGTGTTATTGTTAACATAAATCATTAAAATTCAAACATATTCTATGAACGGATTTAAAAAAAATACATTTTTTAAGTCTTATTATTATTAACTTTACACTCACTTAATAGCCCCAGCTTATCTATATACAGTATTTTTATTCTATAATACACTCTACTCATATTCGTTGGGATCTCGTCGACGAATTGGTCGTTGCCCAGCGTCAATAACATTTTCGAGAAATGCGGTATCGGGGTACCAAACATTTTCGACGTGTCTTGCGTAGCCCAAAAACCACAGAACGCTTGCTACATGAGAGCAACATCCAAGAGTACGTGCTCCAGATTTGCATGTACAATAGTAGCCAAGAATGGGTTCTTCGGAATCATCGGTCTCGTATGCTATCCATAGCTGGTATTTCGTTGCATTACGAAATCTCGAAAAAACCCAGATTCATCGAGTCGGCTATCAAACTTAAATGTTACGTCGTTCTCTCTTTGCAGTTTATCTAGCACATATGAGGGTGCTAACTTTATTTGATAAGTTCCAATTGTTATGTCTCTCAAGTAATGCATCGTAAGATGAGAAAAGTCTAGAGCCTCATTTCTCGTCAGTGGCACCCAGTTAGCTCTCGGAGCTCTTAGATTATCGCTTTCAACGCGGGCTTGCACAACATTTACTGACTGCGACCTTAATAATAGTTCCCGAGCCCACTGCGAATCAGCACCTTCCATTGAGATTGGTCCGTGGTAACGATTAATAAGAGCTCCTGCGATTTTGTAAAAGTCACAAAGATTCAATACATGCGGGGGTATTATAGTGCCATCAAAGAATTTAAATATTGACTTTATGTGACCATTTCTTGACTCCACGATCCACCTAGTTTTTGTTATCAGACGAGACTCATTGGCAGGTTCGGTATTGAGTTGTGTGTGATTCGTTAGAGGCTAATATCGGAGGCATTTTTACTGTAAGGCCTAAAAATGGAAAAGTAACATTTAGGTAAAAAGATTATAATGTTGTAATGTGTGATCACACGCTTCCGCATTTAACGGACACGAACATGGGCACAAGCGTGTGAATGGGTTTTGTGCCCATAGGATACTCGCCTGTGCTCGTTCGTTCGCTTCGAGCCCGTTCAATGTCACGTTGAACGTAAGAGTGTGAAACGGTACCCAAAACTCTCATATACACTTAATAATATAAAGAGGAAAGATTTGATTGTTTGTTTGCATTGAATAGGCTCTGAAACCACGACCGATTTGAAAAATTATTTCACCATTAGAATTCAACATTATCCCGAAGTAACATACGCTATGTTTTATTTTTGTGCTCGGACGGAGTCGCGGGCAACAGCTAGTTTAAGATAAAATAACAAGGCTTAAGAAACAATTTGATTATTACGAGTATACTAAAGGTGACGAGTTTAATTTCAAGTGCACGTTACAAATATATTCTCATGTGATAAAGGAAAAATATTAAAAATTAAGTTAAAATATTTGTATCGAATGCAGCTATGGGTCATACGGTAATATTAATTGCAACTACTTCTTACCAAGGTCTGCGAGTAATGGCAAAGCGTCTCTGTACCCTCTATCCAGGATGAAAATATCGATTTCCCGGAACCATTCCCGTAATTGAATGGTGTTTCGTTCAAATTCATTTTGAAGAATTTTGGCGTCGTTGTTCCGGGAATCGGAAAAATATGGGCCTTGTATGTCCAAAATATATCCGTCAGGCGCTACAATCATTTGTGGCTTCACTAAATGTCGATTTTTATGCACACAATATGACTGTCTTAAGGCCTGAAAGTTGGCACTCTTCGTGACGTAAGTATATGACCTGTCTATGTATACGATGGCACGTGGTATGTCCGGTTCAGAGTTGTCAAGTACAGAGTATTGGCGAACTCACTTACGTGATTCCTTATAAATTGTTCACGCGTGATAGATCCCACACCAATATTTTCAGGTACAAATCTTAACATCAGTGTTTTTCGAACTGTGGAAATTATAGTGCTGACTTGTTGCCTGCTTGAGTAATCAAACATATTTTTCAAGAAGTCGTCTGATATGTCGTGACGAATTTTGACCAGAAATGTTAGAAGTTTTTTTTTTGAAATAGCGCTAATTCCTACACTCTCACAAAATGAAAACAGATCTAAAAACGGTTGCTTACTTAAGGATGTAAAATATTTAAATTCTTCGTCTGTGAATCTGTTTTCATTCCCAGTAAACCGAGAATTAATATTTTTATGACGCAGCCCATCGAAAATTCGATTGATTTCGATGCCGCGTAGTTTAACCGGTCTATTTAAACATCTTAAGCTGGGAATAATGTCAGCTAATAGGTCGCCTTCCTCATTTAAATGATCCTGGCAGCATTTAAAATATTCGGGTACCTATATATATGTCATAATCCATGAACACATTTAGCCTACACTGCAAAGGCACCTTTACAGTGTCGAAGTTGTTATTGCACACGAAACAACTATGTCCCTCAGCTTGCAACACAACATTTAGTCGAAGGCAATCAGGACTTGCTTCTAGATTTTTTATTTCATTTAAGATCCCCATTTTGCAAGTAAAACAAAGTCGAGCTGCGTCATTTGTTTCAATAAGTGGCCTCTCTAACATAAGTCGTCGACTGATCGCTATCTGTTTTTTTTTTTTTTTTGTCAACATTTGTAAATGTGATTTTCATTTACTTTTGCTATGAGTCAGTAATAAAATAATAAGATCAAAGGTCCGGACCTAATTATCACATTTAAAACAAATATGAAATAACTATTTACCTCGAAATAATAATAAAGAATTTTAATCAAAACTTTTGTTCACTCCACTTTTCAATAATAATGAACAGTAACTTCGTAAAAACAGTGAACCTACCTCTTGAATCAAAGCATTTTCGTTAATGCGGCTCATTTGTGCCGCTGACTGTGACACATTGCACACAAAACAGTTTAGACGAAATCTAAAAGACATTTTTATAATTTATTTCGCTCCTACAATTAATGACAATCGTTTTCCCGCCAATACTAGGAGTTAAAAAAGTTAAAAGTTTTTTTTAATCGGCAATATGCTCAGAAAGCCATTAGTTTGTGTGTCTTTCCAGCCAGTATTCGGATTGGCCTTTTCTTGAAATGTAAATTGTGTTTTTGACGTAGTTATAAATACTTTGTAATTAGCGTTCTGTGGTTTTTGGGCTGCGCAAAATGTTTGGTACCCCGATACCGCATTTCTCGAAAATGTTATTGACGCTGGGCAACGACCAATTCGTCGACGAGATCCCAACGAACATGAGTAGAGAGTATTATAGAATAAAAATACTGTATATAGATAAGCTGGAGCTATAGTGAGTGTAAAGTTAATAATAATAAGACTTAAAAAATGTTTTTTTTTTTAAATCCGTTCATAAAATATGTTTGAATTTTAATGATTTATGTTAACAATAACACAACTTATAAAATATTCAAAATGCACAATTTTTCACCGATCGGTTTAAAAAAAAACACGAAAAACCAAGTTTTTTTCCTTAAAATTCATTTCAAATCTAAATACTGAAGAATAGGTGACTGTGATACAAAACTTATGTAAGTAAAAAAGATGCACACAGTATCTTTCTAGTTATTTTTACTATCGCCATAAACGGAAATATTAACGATAAAAAAAAAAACAAAAAATTAAAGACCTTTTTTACTTATTTTTATGAAACGCTATAACTTAAAAACCAAACTCTTTTTTAAATAAGTTTTTGTGATGAAGTTGATCAATTTAATGGTTTCTAAAACATATATTTTTTTCGTCCAAAACAGAACACTTTTTTTTTCCTTCATACATTTTTCTATGGAACCAAATCCCCTTGATTTTTCACTAAATATTTTTTTTGTCAAAAACTAGTCATAGGATTTTATTGCCCTCCAAGTATTTTTATATATTGATCAAGGAGCGTAACATATATTTTTTTTATCAAAATTCACCGATGTTTTTTTTTCCATACTTTCCGTGCGGTGTCCTTTGAATTTACCTATGTTAATAGTGACAATTGGGAATGTTCATATTTTACTTACTCTAATTCGAAAACGATTTCGAGGAATAAGGTTTTAAAGCCGTTCTGTGTATTAGTACGATTTTGAAATATGTATGTTTCGGATATTTTGACAAAATTATATTTAACCTTTTGACTTTAAGCCTTATATATTACGGTTAGGCGAAAACAGCCTGAAATAGTATATTTTAATACACTATTTATTACAATCACTTTAAAATTGTTGTATCAAATTTAAAATAATCATGTCATCCATAAAATGAATAAATAAATAAAGATACTTTAACAAAAGTATTGAATCAAATAAAAAATAATGAAATTGGTTTATTAAAATTACCTATTCTTTCGAATTAGAATGTAAGAGCCGTGGTATATTAACGACAATTATAAAAAATGAAGTCTGGTTTTTAACCCGTAGATTGTCCTAAATGCTACGTATTTAAGGATTATTTAAATTTGGGATTTAGTGTCAAATTTTAAGTTGCTAAGCGGTCGTTTACTGGTCGCTCAGAATATTTTTAGTGTCTGGCAAAATATACCCGAGTATTTGTGACGAAATGTTGAAATTAGCTGTGGTTTTCAGCAGACATTGGCGTGCAAGGACGACTTTTGTATCAAGTCAATGGCGGTGAAAATGTTAAAAAAATGGTTCCTGATATCTTTTGAACATTTGTTATTTCCCCTAGTCGCCGCGAAGCCTGTCTACCGTTGCGAGCTCTGCCCGGCCAAGTGCGGGCGCAAGACCGACCTGCGAATACACATCCAGAAGTTACACACCTCGGACAAGCCTCAGAAGTGCAAGCGTTGCGGGAAGTCCTTCCCCGACCGCTACTCGTGCAAAGTGCACAATAAGGTTGGTTATTACCAGACCTAGGAATATACCGGGCAAAATTCAATGATAGCTAGGGATTGCCTTTATCGATAAACTCAACTATCGATGCTTTTCCCATATACTAGTGATTGCCCCCAGCATTGTTTTTGTAAATATAATTTGTAACCACTTCCACACAAATTGAAAGGTCCTTTTGCCACCTGAAATCGATTTAACAGTCGAGATGGAGAAAATTCTGATCGTTTACTAACATGGGACAGTAATTCTGAAATACACAATGAGGAACAAAAATATGATGATTATGAGTGAAAGTTCAACAATCCCCTTAAAATAAAGGACTTGGTGCGATCACTAGTAGGTATATGGGAAAAGCATCGATAGTTAAGTTTATCGATATAGGCCACCCCTAGGTCTGGTTATTACACGTATACACAGTAATACCAGAGGGGCTACTGTCTAACGCACTCGTAATCGCAATTGTTTTCATTTTGAAAATCGAAGGCTTGTCTGCAAACAAAATGAAAACAATCGTTGAACTATGAAGTCGATTGTGATTGCTTGTGCGTTAGGCAATAGGCTAGCGGTTTCCTAATCGTCTTAGTTTTTCTATGAAACACGAGTGACAAATATACTGTCAGTTGATAATTGGAGTGTGATAGCGATAGCCACCCGGACGCTGTCAAGAAGCTGAGAGTACCGTACATTCAATAGTTCTTGTAAATACTTTTTAAATAGTAAAGTAAAGAGTTTTTTTCACATTTTTTTAAACTCGAGATCTAACTTCCTTACAGTATATTTACGCTTTTTTAGGCTGCATCAATCGAATTTTTTCAACTCACGCGATACTAATCAAGGTTCTTTACATAAAAAAATCTTGTAAACTCATCAAATCTCAAAATCTGAGCAAGGGGTGTATGATTAATAAAGATTATTGAAGAGTGTGCTAAGTCGTCCTTGCTAGTAACGCTAGCTAGGTTCTTTAGTGACAATTTTTTAACACAAGTTGAAAAGAAAACATCTCTTAAATGTCCTAAGTACGGTGGTAACAAGTCATAATGTTAACAGACCCACGAAGGCGAAAAGTGCTTCAAGTGCGACCTGTGCCCGTACGCGTCGACCATGCTGCGCCACCTCAAGTCGCACATGCTGAAGCACACCGACGAGAAGCCATTTTCTTGCGCTGAATGCGACCAGAGCTTCCGGTGAGTATAAACTAACCGCCATGGTCCGACCAGAGCCAAAAAAGTATTGCTTTTAGTCTTTGTTTCATTTTATTAACCAGCGCCTTTATTCTACAGGATTAAAGACATATTGTCTTTGACGTGTTACGGTATGGTTTTTAAATGGGCCACTATTACTGTCGAGTAAATAAGAGCTATCAGAACTTTTACTATATGATGACAGCTCCATTTCTCTTCCACGGAGTTTAGAAATGCATTAGAAATAAAGTTTGAAATAAATTATCCTCGATCTTTATTCAACTTTTGGGGAAGAAAGAAAATAAGTTCTTTTCAATTTCAGTAGAAAGGGTTGACCCAAGTTGGAGCCGTGGGGAGAGAGGCCTGGTAAACGGTTTTTCGATAGAGCCGTTTGGCGTAAAATGCGTAACAGTTTCGCATAGAGACTGGCGTTAGGGCGACAGACTGTCCGCTTTTGAATTTTACTGTACGGTTGTAATGCAGTTCTATCACAGTTGCTTGTACTGCAATTTACTGCATTACAACCGAGCAGCTGCAGCTAGTGTGAATTTATAAGAACTGCACAAAATGCATTCTCTAGTGGCTGGCGGTTCAAATGCAGACCGTTTAGTAGAATTAATTGCCATTAACTAGAAATTTCATCATTATTATCCACGCTTCGTCGCCAATTTGGATCCATCAGCTGCCCATTAAATAACCCTGCATATGTAATGTTTGACCAATCCCTCTATAGACAGAAGCAGTTGCTCCGTCGCCACCATAACTTGTACCACAACCCCGATTATGTACCGAAACCTGCGAAGGAAAAAACGCACGCGTGCCAAGATTGCAAGCGGATCTTCGCCCACAAGGTAAGCTAACTCTCGCCTTCGAGTGACCCAACGTAACGAAAAACGTAAAATAAATAAACCGTACACTTGTTATACATTCATTTACCGATTCAAATTCGTGGCAATTCCTGCAAACCTAAACACAACATCGAATCCACAGGGCAATCTGATCCGTCACTTGGCAATCCACGATCCGGACTCTGGCCACAACGAGCAAGCCCTCGCCCTACGGCTCGGACGCCAACGCAAGGTCCAGGTAGCTGGCAGGCCGACAGCTGCTGATGAGGAGGAGGAGGAGGAGGAGGAGGAAGAGGAGGAGGTACTGTACAATTCCTATTTCACTCGAATACCTTACGAATGTATCTCGCCAATGCCAATGTATTTTGCCATAGCGAATATAGTTAACCTCGTGACGACCAGTTTACCCCTATACACACGGACCTAGTGTGAAGTGAAGGTGGAACAATTTTCTTTTTAAATTTAGTTCCCTGTCCGGGTGCCCCCAAGCTTTTTTTTCAGGAGTCCTTGCTTCCACTATGCTGCCACATCCCCATGCTACATGCACAGTTGGACTTGTAACATTGTCAGATCGTTTTGTATGGGGACAGTTTTTGTTCATATTCAATCAGAAAATACCCTCAACAGTATCAGCTCGCGTGTAAAGGGTTACTTTACTTTTCACAACACTGCTCGGAAATATGGCCATAGATGCTCTTGTTTTGGGTCACAAAACGTCACTTATAAGGACAGACCAAGAATGTTTTTGTCGGCATTTGCTGATTGGTCGAGAACATTGTTGTCCAACTTTAATAACCAATGAAAATCAATCAATCAATTTTTGTGTCATAGCTCCTTAAAATGAAAAATTGGAATCGACCAATCATAACACACCATTTTGTTTCGTAAAATATTAGGTGTATTTTTGCTAAAAGATACACAGACTAAAAACTATGTCACTGCTTTTTTTTTATGTAATTCAAACTTGGCCCCTAATCTCGAACCACTAGAGATAAAATTACATGGGAGATAAAGGCGAAACAAATACAATTTTATATGGAGTTGACATATTCATCTCGAATGTTAGTTTATTAATCTCGAAAGCCACGAGAATAGGGGTCCAGATTTAATAAAAAGTTATCTATGGTAAAATTGGCGATAATACATACAGCTTCTATTCTACTTTTGAAAAACCGACGCCATTTGACTAACACTATTCACATTAACAAACATGAATTAAAATGTGAGTTTTGAATATGATTTTTTATTTTATTTCCTCTCAGTAGTTGTGAAAAGCACTATGTCTGCCTCGGTAGAAAGTGCAATTTATGGACTCGTACACTAGAGGGCCTCAACTACGTTTCGGCCCTCTATATGACTCGTCCAAAAATCTCGTACTTTCTATCCTCTGCAACAATGTACTATTATAAAGTACGCGCATAGAAAATGTAGAAGTATAAATAATAGGGCGGTTAAAAAAAAAATTGTACGCAGTTAGAATTTACTGAGAAAACTAACTTGCGTTATAGAGGAAAATTAGACGTTTCTTTTCATTGTCTACTACTTTGCACAATGATTTTGGAATTCACACCATATTTATTATTTTGATGTTTTACTATCGTGTATCGCAATGTGTCGTGTATCAAAATATGAAAATAATGTACTAATATTTTTGTCCCTGGTTTTTGCGTGTTACTTTACAGGGAACAGTCATTAGCATTACCAAGGATCGGAAATTCGAATCGATATTTACCTATACTTTAGCGCCGGCTTTGTTGTTCAGTTGTATGGAGGTGGACTCAATCATATAATTCATATAAAATTTCCGGGATTTCGAAATAAATAAATTACACCGGCATTAATTCATAATTATTTATTTATATTAACTGTTTGAAGTTATTTTCCATGTATATGTCTAACCAAATGTTATTTAATTTACCTGTAACTTATTAACCTAACGAATTTATAGGAGCAAAACAGAACGTTTTATCCTACATGTAAAGTAATTATTTTATTAACGTTTTGTAGAATCCCAAAATCCCAGAACTTAAATTATTAAAATAATATTTTTAAGAAGCCGACGCCATGTTTACCTATCTTTTTCCGGGATATTGCCAACTTTAGGTAAATATCGATCCGAATTTCCGATCCATGGTCATTACATTAATGATGCAGAGGAATAAAAAATAACTTATGGAGAGAACGTTAACCTTCCATTTTGTTCTTCAAAATGAGTGAAAATAAAGTTAATTTTAGTAAGACAAGACATAACGTTAGTTCAAGTGATTACTTCGAACCGGATAATACGTTTGCAATTCATCCAATATACTCACATTATATTGATATTTTGCAGAGTACTGCGCAGTAAGTCAAAATATCAAAACTCTGTAAGAGTATTTTTATTTCTTGACGTTTTTGATGTGCGTACATACGAGTATAATACATACATACATACATACTTAAACTCACGCCTTCATTCCCAGAGTGGGATAGGCAGAGCTAAAGAATTACCACCAAGTCTTAAAACTTCTTGATAATTAAGTATACCTCAATTGAAATTACGAAGGTTGCTACGTCAGTTGTTAAGCTGAATAAAACTTTTTTATTGGACGAGCAAACATATTAATTGAAATGTAACTAAACCCGCAAAGTATCCATCGCCAAAAACAATGCTGTTAAGGTCCACTAGTGACGAACCTTTTCATACCGCGACCATACAAGTATTACTTCCATAGCAACCCTCTTTATAGTGCAATTCTAAACTTATTTGACAACTGGTCGTCCGAAGGTTAATTCATTTAAGGATCGACCATACAGCTGCTTTAAATACGCTAAAACTGCATCTATATCTTAAAAAGTGACTACGTTATAATGTTAACCTGTTGAACGCCGTGAGGCGTTCAAAAGGTTAAAAACGTTAAACGGGAGACGCGTCACGGCGTAAGAGTTGCGTTAGTTTTGCTGTGGTCTATCCTCCATATTGATTCAAGCTCAAAACACACGGAACACGTGCGCGCGCACCGTGTGCCAACCATCTGCTGGAGTCCTAGTGAAAAAGGGTCTTATATACGAATTGTTTTACGAATTAAGTCGACTCGACGAATACCCTTTCTCACTAGGACCCCTATAACAGTGGTGGTTCATTATAGAGATTGGCGAATTGACGCGCCGTATCGATCCAACCCGCGCCCGCTTTCAGTGTGTGTTGCGCTATAAGGCGGCTGCCGTCACGCATCTACACTTCCGTATTGTACGTGTCGGACGGATCGCAACGGATTGTAGAATTCTTAGTTTAGTCCTAAAGGTGTGTCCGTTTATCGCACCGGGCGGATCGGTGCGTACGATGCGGAGCTCTAGATGCGGATGCCAAGTTGGAATAACAGAGTGGTGCGCGCTTCTTAACGGCTCGCGCTTCGGATAACAAGCTAATTTATAACCACGTGTGTGGGTTGTTATAATTTCGCTTCTTATCCTTGTGGCTTTGGTTCGTAGCGTGCGCCGCTGTGGGATTTCGGTTTTGAATATTCAACTGTTGCTCAATAGCAAGGCTTGGTTGTTACCTACACACCTTAACGATACCTTTGCCAATAAAAAAAACAACTACTCGCTTGTTTTGCGACTTTTCGGCGACCACGCACCGCGCCAACACGCTTTATTTCAAAATCGACAACAATGCTTCTTCGGTGTTGTCTCAAATATATATATATATATATTTTTTTATTAGCCTGTTGAGTGTCCCACTGGTGGGCAAAGGCCTCCCCCCTTAATTTCCACAAATCCCTATCAGTGGCAACGTCCGGCCAGTTGTCAAGAAACGCGTCCAGGTCGTCCCGCCAATAATATTATGTTGTAAATAAATATCCTCCTCTTGCTTGTAGTTTTAACGGTTCACTAATGTTTCACCGAAATACGTTTGGCCGAATGAGTCGTTTGGCAACTGTTTCATTTCCTAACCCGCTTATATTTCTGTAACTGTAAATATTTCAGATTTTTTTATAAATAGCTAACCTAACCTAACCTATAGTCTACACAATGGTACAAAAATAAATCCTGAAATATTCACAGTTACAGAAATATATGCGGGTTGGGAAATGAAACAGTTGCCAAACGACTCATTCGGCCAAATGTATTTCGGTCAAATGAACGGACCCCAGTTTTAACACATTGTATATAGACCGTTCTACATTCAATATTTGAAATTAAATATTAGTTTTGTACACAACTACATGCAACAGGTCATTTACTTAAGATTTTCACATATTACTGTTGTTTTTTGTACATTTAGGTACTTTATTGATAGGTTGGTTTTATCTTGCAATATTAAAGTGAATTATAAAATAAGCTAAAAGCTGAAATAGTGTTCCATATTGATGCATTTACGGCGATATATTATTTATAGTAAATGTAAATGTGTATGTTTATTTACCTTTAAAATTACACACTGGCATTTCAAAATTAATTTTCATTTTCGACGTTTATACCGAGGGTAGCGTAATACGCCGCCGTGCAGACTAGTACAGAAATATTTAATTGAATAGCAAAGCTAATAATGATTATGTCAGCTAGGTAGCTAGTTGTCACAATCAATTTGTATAGGTGCTAAATTGTAAGCTCAAGGCACGAAAAGCAAGCGAGTGGATAACAGAAGTATCTTTTAGTTGTGTAGTTAAAGACGAACTGTAGCAAGCTGTCTAGAGTCAGCAAATAATACGTTAGGCTAAAATATTTATTGAAAGAGAAGTAAATTTAGTTAGGTACTATCAAATTGTATCATGTATTTTTTCCATGAAAGTAGTTAATCAAATTCAACAATTACTAGCGCATCATGCAAAAACAACTTGACAAAGTTTTTTTTGTATATTAACTAACTTTTTGTTTCAGTTTATCCCGATTAATATACAATACTGTGGTTTTATGTATTATAGTTAAAATATTCTTCAAATTGAAATGCCGCGAAGTGAAGCATACTTAAGCTTATCACATTGTCTAATGTTTATATGTCATTGTATACGATTAGAATTAATAATCTAAAACAAAAAGTGCATGGGGATCTTAATAAAACTAACAAAAAATTAGCGTGCATGCACTAACAATATTTCCTAAGATAAATATTTGGACCAGTTGGTCTAGCTCTGGTTAAACTAGTTTCGGCCCGTGATTATTTTTGCACCTTTTGCTTTAGACCTTAACCTTTTCCACGGATATACCTATACGTACATTCAATAACGTTAATATGACCTCAGAACAATAATCAATAATAGAAAACATATTAAAATGGCCATGGCAGACCATAATAAACCATGCGGTTCTTTTGATAGTATAAAAAAGCTGTTTATAAGTATTTTTGGTTCTAGATGAAATGAATTTGGGTTAGTATAGGTTGTTAGTAGATAATTGGGATACACACGTTTGAGAAATAGAAAACCATTTTACGGATTAGGCTTTTCATATCGATCCCCTCGGTTCCAAGAGATTTTTCAAGGGGTTGAACCCGTCGGCACTGACATTTATTGTATAAAACTTGAAATTATTGGATCTTTCTCAATAAATTTAATTTCATGTGCTCAGCATATCTACTCCTAGAAGGAGGGTCATGCAGGTAAAGTTGTGTAAATGAAAGGCAATAAAATAACAAAATAAACCTAATTTACATAGAATTGACGTCGGTCAATCATGACCTTTTAGACATCTAATACATTAAGGACATCATTTTAAATAGCAACACCATTTTGTCTTTGTGAGGTTACTTTTATGTATAAATTATTTTAGAAAAAAGATGTGCGTGTGGAAGGTTTATCCCAATTTCCAATATTCATAACGCGGATAGAATTCATTAATTGTCTAATATGGTAATAACTGGATATTGTCATTTGAAATCACGACACATTTGATCCATAAGAGATCTTTCTATGGTTTTGTTATTGTTCTGGGCTATATTCTAACTTTTAACCCTTAATCAAACGGGTACAGTTTTATTTATTTATAGTGGAAAATACAAATTAAGTGGGAAATAGTTTCCCAATATGTGTTTAAGAGTTAAGGTAGAAATTTACGCCCCATAGCGTAGAAAAGATAAAAAATGTTTCATGTTTTATTATTTTTTTAAGCACACTGTTTACAACAGCTCATAGTGTTGGCCCTAATTATTTCATGAAATAAATTGAAGTTTTTGGCTTACAAGCAAGCTTTGCTTACCATTGTTATATATTTAAAGCTTTGAACGGCTAACATATTATGTTGATTTTTCGGTTGCCGCTCAGTGCGTCATCATTACAGACACCATAATAGGACTAAAAATAATTACGTTAAATAATGATCCTCAATTTGTTGTTTTAAATTAAATAAAGATATTGTTAATAATAAAGAAATATTTCCTTCGTGCTGCTCAAAAGGAGCCTCAATACGAAGTCGAGATTGTGAGCGATGAGACCCCGCTGGCGGTCGCCAACATCCCTGTGGAGGAAATGCCGAGTACCTCGACTGTGTACCCGACCGTGGCAACAGTCGCCAGGCCAAGCCTTCAAGTCATGCGCGGCAGACTCGTTAGTGGTTCCGACTCCGACGATTCTGTACAGATCGTTGAAGAAGTTGAAGATTGCACACAATTTGAGGTGAACATGGACAACGAACAAGAGGAAGAAGTAATTATTTAATTTATCATTTGTTTCACATTTGAGCGCCACAGTAATTGTTTTGGTCAGCGAGCTCCACATGGTATTCGTGACGTTATCTAATCACAAGTAATCGAGAAATATGTTTACTTGTTAAGGAGGGAATGATGTTTGCTTGCATTAGTTCTTTATTATATGAGTTACTTTAAGTCTGCATCAACTCGGTTTTCTTATGGCCGTATTATTAACAAACTGACCTTGGCAAAAATGACCATGCCAATAGATATCAAACAAAAACAGGCAGTGCAGACTATACGTAAAATATCGTCCGATTATCCAATCTTTGCTTATGACGTCCTAGCATCATGTATGGCACGTAATAAAATATTAAAACAAAAACTATTCTTTAAAAAATACAGCCTTCGACATTCACACGTTCTTCTCGCATTTGTGAGATCCCATTTAATAAAAAAAGGTCTAATATATCAGGAACAAGTCTGGGACTTTCTATATATCTGATTACAAACACAGATACATAGACTACTCTCTCTACTCGTTACGCCTCGTTTAGCTTCATGTATTCGTGATCAAGTGTTATTGTGGCGTTCAAAACTTAAAAATTACAAGTTATCTTTAGTATAAATGCCATACGAGGGTCAAACTGAAAGTTTTTAGAAAATCAAAAACTGATTAAACTAGCAAGTTATTCGTTTTGTTATATCTTTTCAAAATAGTGTCCATTCACGTCAATACATCGCTGCATCCGATGGAACCACTGAGAAAAGCACTTTGCCCACTCATCCTTAGGGGTCTCTTCGACCGCCTTTTGAAACGCAGCCACAGCTAAAAAAAATCGTAAGGTGCGAAGTCGGGGCTATACGGCGGGTGACCCAATAATTCCACGTCTGACGACGCCAAATAGTCGATCGTTCGCCTGGCGGTGTGCGACGAGGCGTTATCGTGGTGAAGGAGGATCCTACTGCGAGGTCGTTTCTCCCGAACTTTTTCCAAGACAAGTGGCAAACAATTGTTAATGTACCACTCTGTAGTAACTGTTTTTCGATCCTCTAAAACAATTGTCGCGTAATGACCTGTCCTTCCGAAGAACGAGGCCACCATCTTTTTTCCCACGCTTCGATCTCTCTTCACTTTAGTTGGCAACTCTTCGGAAGGAAACACCCACTGAGCAGACTGTCTTTTAGTTTCGGGATCATAACAGTAAATCCAGCTTTCGTCACCCGTAAATATGTCGAACACAGCATTTGAGTCACCTCCGTTAAACCTTTCAATCATTTCACGGCACCAATCAACTCGACTGAGTTTTTGGGCCTCGGTCAAATTATGAGGTATCCACCGGGCACAAAGCTTCCTGACCGCTAAATGTTCATGGAGGATTTTGTGCACTAGACTCATACCGATGCCTAAGCTTGTCTGAATCTGCTGATAGGTCATTCTTTTATCAGTCTCTATCATACGCCGCACAACACTGATGTTATCTTCAGTCGTCGCCGTAGAAGGCCGTCCCTCACGCAGATCGTCGGTGAGATTAGTGCGACCACGTTTAAACTCATTAAACCAGTTGTAAACAGTGGCACGAGATGGGGCTTCATCGTGAAATGCCAATCGTAGTCTATCATAACTTTCTTGTTGACTTAAATAGCATCGAAAGTGATAAAAAATCATAGCTCGAAAATTTTCTCGTAAATTCATGATGACGTGCCAGTTCTAAAAACTTTCAGTGTCGCCCTCGTACCCGAAATGTTTAGAACTATATTTTTCATGTTTAATAAGAGTACTAAAATAATAATTTGGAGTGAACACTCCAGCTTGTTGTAATCTGATTAGGACCACATTGGGCTTAAAGTTATTTTCTCTATAATAAATAGAACAAGTAGCTGTAAAAGCGGATCTTGCGTTTTCCGGCGCTGATCTTGCCTCCAACATTGTCTTTCATCAGTTGGAGCTGGTATCTATCATGCCGAAGCTCGTGCCCCATAAAATTTCACCTGGTGGTGATCTCTCTTGGCGACCACGAACACCTCTTATACACTAGCTTCAATAAGTGCTTGTCTTAGAGAATATTTAGAGCTTTGAACGGCTAACATAATTATGTTGATTTTTCGGTTGCCGCTCAGTGCGTCATCATTACAGACACCATAATAGGACTAAACATAATTACGTTAAATAATTATCTTAAATTTGTTGTTTTAAATTAAATAAATATATTGTTAATAATAAATAAATATTTCCTTCGTGCTGCTCAAAAGGAGCCTCAAGAGGAAGCCAAAACGATTTACAATGAGACCCCGCCGGCATTCGCCAACATCCCTGCGGAGGAAAGGCCGCGTACCTCGACTGTGTACCGGACCGTGGCAACAGTCGCCAGGCCAAGCCTTCAAGCCATGCGCGGCAGACTCGTTAGTTGTTCCGACTCCGACGATTCTGTACAGATCGTTGAAGAAGTAGAAGAGAGCACAAAATCTGAGATGAAAGTCGACAACGAACAAGAGGAAGAAGTAATTATTTAATTTATTAATTTATCATTTGTTTCACATTTGAGCGCCACAGTAATTTTTTCGCTCAGCGAGCTCCACATGGTATTTGTGACGTTCACTAATCACAAGTAATCGAGAAATATATTTACTTGTTAGGGGGAGGGGGGGGGGGTGATGTTTGCTTGCATTATTTCTTTATTATGTGAGTTATTTTTAAGTCTGCATCAACTTGGTTTTCTTATGGCCGTATTATTAACAAACTGACCTTGGCAAAAAACACCATGCCAATAGATATCAAACAAAAACAGGCATTGCAGACTATACGTAAAATATCGTCCGATTATCCAATCTTTGCTTACGACGTCCTAGCATCATGTATGGCACGTAATAAAATATTAAAACTAAAACTATTCTTTTAAAAATACAGCCTTCGACATTCACACGTTCTTTTCGCATTTGTGAGATCCCATTTAATAAAAAAAGGTCTAATATATCAGGAACAAATGTGGGACTTTCAAGATCTGATTACATACACAGATATATAGACTACTTCTCTCTACTCGTTACGCTAGCTTCATGTAGTCGTGAGAAAATGTTATTGTGGCGTTCATAAGTAAAAAAAATTGAATTTACCTTTAGTATAAATTGCCAGACGAGCCCTATACACGAAATGTTTAGAGGAGACCAAAGTGAACTATATTTTTCATGTTTAAAAAGAGTACTGAAATAATAATTTGGAGTGAACACTCCAGCTTGTTGTAATCTGATTAGGACCACATTGGGCTTAAAGTTATTTTCTTGTGTTTGTGGTGGGTCAGCTTTCTTAAATCTAGTAACTTTCTCTATAATAAATAGAACAAGTAGCTGTTAAAGCTGACCTTGCGTTTTCCGGCGCTGATCTTGCCTCCAACATTGTCTTTCATCAGTTGGAGCTGGTATCTATCATGCCGAAGCTCGTGCTCCATAAAATTTCACCTGGTGGTGATCTTCATCTCTTGGCGACCACGAACACCTCTTGTACACTAGCTTCAATAAGTGCTTAGTTTTCACTTTGGTCCAAAACAGAATAAAATCGGGTGCTTCGCGATCAGAATCAGTGTCGTTTCCACAATGTCCTTGAATACACAAGTTTGTTAAATATAATCAAAAATCATTACGTGTATAGTGTTCGTCTTTTGTTATTTTACGTTTACGAGGGCTGCCCTTTTAGTTACATTTGTAAGATACACGCGAGAACAATCATTTATTATTATACATTTATAAGCCGAAGTATGTTTTTTGATTAAAGAAACCTCTTCATCACAGAAAGCTACTAAATTTAGGTGGCCGAATTTTCTATGATCTTTTCCCGACGCAAAACCTTCGTGGCCTACATTTTCAACTAGCTATAGAGGCGGGGTTTGAAGTGGAATGCGTGATTTAAAAACTAGAACGAATGCATGCATGGTATTTATTTTCCAAAGTAAGTCACAGTTATGTCACAACAAGTAATTACATTGTAAACGTTAAAAAAAAAACACTAATTTTAAAATAATTAAAAATAGAGATTAGAAGTCCGGATAACAATAACAATACAGGACCAAGAAGTTATCATCGTTAAGGATCGTCTTATAAATAGTTGGTTCGAACGAATGGAAGTTGAAACCCCTTTTACAGGCGGCGCCTATCTAGTTTGTTTTAATTTTGTAGCTGGTTTCTTTAATTTCAATTAGATTTGTTAGATCATTCTCCCGAACTCATTATTTCTTCGTAGTAATTTTTCCATTCGCATTTTTCCCCGAACGCGATATTACCAGTCGCCTTTTTTCCTGCGGCAGTTTATATTCACAGTCGTGTTTTTCCGCTTGCGAGTTTTATCCAGTCGCTTCTTTTCCTACCACCATATTTTCACGGTCGTGTTTTTCCCGTTCCAATTTGTCGAAGATACAGAGTCGACGGAGCTCCGCTACCGCGGAGCTCCTATTTCTGGGTGGTTTGGCCCTCCGGGCCTGATGCAAAACTAAAATAACCTAAACCTACCTACGAATTACGATGTAAATACTTTTGGGAAAAGTGCGACTGAGATAGAAATCGAACGGGAAAAAAACCGACTGGTAAAAAGTCGAACAACAAAAAAAGCGACTGTAATAAAATCGAATGGTGAAAAATAAAATGAGGTAATATCGCGTTCGGGGAAAAATGCGAACGGAAAATTTAATAAGTACAAATAAATAATGAGTTCGGGAGAATGATTTCACAAACCTTCAATTATACCAAGGAAGTTTAAAATTCTAACTAAACATTTCGTGGTTAGTGAAAACTGAAAATACTCAACCTAAAAAAGGGTTAAAAGACAAATTTTAAAGGCAGGCCTCGTAACAATACTTCCATTTCGTGATGGGACACAAAACTAATTTTGATGTGATGTGTACATAGCGTTATTAACGTAACACGTTTGGTGGCATCTGTAAAATGGTATTTTGTACCTGATGTGGAACTTATCAAAAGTTGTAACCCTTTCCACATAAAATAATACTTAAATTAAAACTTAACTGGTTGTAAACCCGAATTTTCATAATTTCAAACTTAATATTTTAATGGTACGTTGTTGGATATTGGTTGCAGATCTTACTTATTTAGTAACAGTAATTAAATTATGCCTTTAATATAGGATAGCTGCAACGTAATCTCTTTCTGAAAAAAAAAAGTCCTAATGGATATTCGTGTTTTTTTGGTAATAATGCATAAACCCTGTGCAGGGCCGTTACAAAACCTGGTGCCTAAATGACTAGTTAATTTTTTTAATAGGAGAATATTTTTGTGGGAGTTCAGTATTCTTTTTAATTTTGACCTCTGATCGGTTTTATTGTGTATAGAAAAATTGAAATGGAATTTTCTAAAGTAATAAACGTAGGTGAGAGATAACTTAAATTATACAGTAGGATCCCGATATACATAGAAAGACCGTCTCGGGATCGACGTAATGTCGTACAAACCGGTCTTACCGGCCTACGCACAAAACATTCAGTTTATTGAATCCTTTTTTAAATGTTGCAATGGTTACGATTCTAACTCTATCCACAAATATGATGATCGCGAATATTTGTTCCCGAGTCTTGGATTTTTTTCTATCTATTTAAGTATTCATTTATCTATATAAGTATGTTTATTGTCACATAGTACCCATAGTACAAGCAAAGTGCTTAGTTTGGGACTAGGTCAATTGGTGCGAGATTGTCTCCCGATATACAACTCTTCCGTAACTCCCTGACTCAATGTCTGACGGACAGATTCAGAGGAAGTATTCCTCGGGTAACATAGGATCACTAACAAAGGATTTTTCGAAAAACAACCCCTAACGGGAAGAATTAGAAACTGATTCTACTCGTACGCGGATTCTACTGTATAACAATTCTCGTCAAGTATAAAAATGCCGCCAAAATGCTACGTTTTTAACCATGATCTGATGCCTCACGAAATGTCATCAATGTAAATTTGTATAAATAACTTTAAACGGGTTGATTCGAAAAACGGATCATCGTTAGCGCTATCTCACTCTTTATTCAGAAATTAAACTATTGAAAACAGGGCTATACAATTGTAATCTGCCAAGAAGTAATTTACGGAAATAAACAATAAATGAAAAGCTAATAATATGCATAAAAAAATGAACTTTAGTTCCTCGATTGTAAATTCAAATTCTGACTTACAAATATGTCTCGACATGTCATGGTAGGCGTTAAGAGGTTAACACGTTCATGGACGCGGATGCTATAGCAGTCGTGTATCATATCGGCTATAGCATGAGCGTCATAAATACGGGGGTCAAATTAAAATGGTCTTTTATTACTGTCCGTGAACGTGTTAAACATTATTCCTACCAACATTATTTCGGATTTCGAATCAACCTTAATATTTGCGATTGTGTATTATATTACTTTTAATAGGGTAATCAGTCATATTGTTGGCATCCTATCCTACTAAATAAACATAAGACATCGTTTTTGGTCGGAAATGTTGGTATTAATCTTGCTTTCTTGACAATTGTCAAAGTATGACTTATACGAACCTATCCGGTAAAATCGCACTACTTCTGTATTTGGGATGCTAATGATTGAGTGATTTACTCTTTATCCCTGAAATATAATAATATATTTTTCTTCTGTTTAATAATGTGGAGAGCTCAACAAATGAAATGGAAATCGAAACTGTAATCAAAACTCTGTTAATAACCTATAGCACTTTAGTGCGTAAGCGTAAAGGCTATTGTACTTTGTCATAAAAGCTTAAATTGTTAGTCTTCGCTGTCCCTTACAAACCAGATTCGCACTTACTTTATACCGCAGAATGAGCAAAATCACAACAAAAGATGCGTACGGTCACAAAGGTAAATTTATGATTAGGACCCATTTAAACAAAAAACTGAGGTCGTCAATGTCATTATAGATGCCAAGTCATTGGTAATTTATAAGAAACTCAACCTTATCGATGTAGAAAATCAGATTGACTTTGGCCTTAAGGTGGGATACAAATTCAAGGTTCACAGTTCGCACACCTTGCATCTTGTGAATGTCACTAAAGATGTGGCAGTAATCAAAATTCAATATGGCGGCAACCAGACGTCATATGGTAAAAAAAGTAAAGTCGACGAAATGTGACGAGTGAGGACTGGGGTATCATAGAATAGGTATTTAAAAATCGTCTTTAGGTTTCTTTCATGGGTTGATTTAAAGTTGGTTAGCAAAAGTTGGGCTTTTAAAGCTTGCTGTTTGTTTGGACTTGTATATTAAAAATCTCTACTTAATGAAGCCACTGTTCAAACGGGTCATACAAGCAAGTTAGTCTGACTGTCCCCCATAAAACATCTTAACATTGAATTCTCATCAGATTTACATAATGTATTTGAGTTTAATAATTACATAATATTTTCATTATTGAGTAATAGTAACTAAACTCAAAACCGTGTAGTTGCAATAAATCTTGCATAAAAATAATGCCAATCTGGATCGTAAGGCTGCATGACGTGCTTAATATGATATGTTTTATTATACAGCAGCAGCTGCTCATAAGCAGGGATCGGAAATTCGGATGCTTTTATACCTAAGCTTCAACATTTTGCTAATAAATTTCCCGGTGTTTCCCGGAATACCGGTAATTAGGACCCATATACGCATACGTATTAAAGTATTTAAAGAACATTGTTATTCTTATGTTTTACTGATGTTTTATAGAATCCCGGAATCCCGGAACTTAAATAATTAAAATGATATTTTTAAGAAGCCGGCTCCATACTGTCTGAGCTTTTTCCGGGAATTTGCTAAGTGTAGGTATAAAAGCATCGGAATTTCCGATCCCTATTTATAAGTGTCAGTCAGGTAGGTAAACATTGGCGATTCTGGGACAACCAGAAGAAAAATGGAATGTGCACTGTTTCAATTAATTACGGCCTTTGTCGACTCTGTGAAAGTTAATGACGGCCGAAATAATAAATAATGTATCGGATTGACGTAAGCTACCATCCAGTTACGTCCGTCGACTCCATACATTTTATTATTGTTCGAAAGTTTTTAGCATTTGTGAAATGCAACTCGTTAAGGCCTGCAGCTTATGGATTGGTGTGTGAAAACACCCTTAAGTATTCAAAATTTTGGTAACAAACTGTAAGATCTATACCCATTGGCCGTTAGATGTTTTAAGCAACGCCAGCCTTTAACAAGGTGTAACCTTTAATAAACTTTTATTCGACATTGAATATTTGATATCGTGAATTATTTCCTTCGATGCCTATGGCCACATCGTAAAAAGCGATCCGCGATATCGCTTATGCGAAGTCGAATTGAAGCACATCTACCCCTATTGTTATTGTACTGTTAACGTTATGCGTAATAACCAGGGATCGGAAATTCGGATCGATATTTACCTAAAGTTGGCAAAATCCCGGAAAAAGATAGGCAAACATGGCGTCGGCTTCTTAAAAATATTATTTTAATAATTTAACTTCTGGGATTCTGAGATTCTACAAAACGTTAATATAATAATTACTTTGCATGTAGGATAAAACATTCTGTTTTGCTCCTATAAATTCGTTAGGTTAATAAGTTGCAGGTAAATTAAATAACATTTGGTTAAACATATACATGGGAATAACTTGAAACAGTTAATATAAATTAATAATTATGAATGAATGCCAGTGTAATTTATTTATTTTGAAATCCCGGAAGTTTTATTATAAATTATATGATTGAGTCCACCTCCATACAACTGAACAACAAAGGCGGCGCGAAAGTATAGGTAAATATCGATCCGAATTTCCGATCCCTGGTAATAACATGTCAATAAATGCGGCTGTCGTTAACAATAACATTGCAATCGGGGTGAAACTAAGTCGAAACGAGGAGGCCCAGCATGTTTGTCACGAATGTAAGAAAGGCTGATTGTATACCTGTTGATATACTTATATATGTAAATTATATGTGTCACTCTATATTTCATAAGTCTCACAATTGGCAAAATTTAATTTATCATTTGTTACTAGGAATACACATAATTTTATTATAAGAAAAAAAAACCGGTGTAGGGGGGGCGAATAGTATTTTTCAAAATTATCTTTGAGACTAATTCTATCTCGTTCACAAACGTACTAGGTTACTATTTCAACCATGAAACGCCTTTACCATTTGTATTGGCAACACCAACCTGATTGATTAACTTACCGTTAATTTTAGAAGTAACCAGTGTCTTTGTGGCTACACAGCTCACTGCTGACCGAGTGGCATAAATATTATAGCTACAAACTAAACAGTGTCAAGTGTATGCCACTTGGTCTATCGCTTTTTATTTGCTTTGAATGTTAGTTAGGTAATTATATCTATAATGCCTTAACGTAATGTGGCTTTGTTCTGCTTTAAAAGGAAATGTATTTGCGTATTAACGTTAAAACCCTATATCAAGCAGAGCGAGACGTTAGTACGAGAATACTTCCTTTTGACTGTTATTTAAGTTTTGTCATGCTATAGAGGTAAAACTCGCGTAAACGCTTATTTTGGTGATGGTGTTACTAACACACTAAGAGTTCATGCATTCACCTCATTCTGCGCTCATCTATTGTTTATGGGCCGTTATCAATAATTGACAACATTTCAAAGTTTCAACTAAATGACGACATTTTAAAAAAAGCTTAAAATGACTAAACCTTATAACGAATCTGAATGGAAACACGAAAAAACAAATCGTCCAACTCGAATTCCTTGCTTTCACTCTGTTGTCAACGCATACTTTTTCATAAAAATGAAATGTTCTCAAGGCATATTTTTTATTATTATCACTTATTGCAAACATATACTATAAAATATAGATCTGGGGCCTTTTGCATAATAAAGTACAAGCCCATACTATTAGTAAAAATCCATACAAAACCACTAATAAATAAAATAATATTACCCTGTACTTTATTAAGCAAACGGCTCCTGGTCTTTTTTTTGGTACTAATTGGCTTCGTCCCAGGCCTGGTATTGAATAGGAAATTTGAAGTAAAACACAAATCTGCTCGTAGCTCTCGGACTGATAGTACATTAACAAAATTGTTGCATAGGTTTTGCGAAAACGAAATGTCGGTAAACCTTGACGATGTAGCATTTTGCAATGAGTGATAAATGTATGCTTTATTCGTGTTTGCTGTAGGCGTTTTGCTAGGTTTTACCAGAATGAGATAAAAACGTGACTTTACCAGTCAATACTAGACCATGTCATTACTGATTTTTCAAGGGTTTTTTACAAAGATTACATAAAATAAGCGTTTGCGAAGGTACAATTGTTAAGTTAACAGACGATCTATCATAGTTTTCCCGGCAGTTTCTTTACAGATCGGCTATAGTGCAAAGTCATTATGTAATTATTATTGAGTACTTCCAAGTAACGTCACATAATAGCCAACACTTACGATACAATTATTAACATTGTAATATTCCTAAAAATACTAACTTAGTTTGTTAACATTAAAAATAACCGTGCACAAGATTTTAAGGATCGTACATCAAAATTATAACCTATGTAAGAGGATTTGAGGTTTCTTTAAAATCCTAAGGAGGTAACAATTAAATCCATGGACACACAACCACAT
The DNA here is from genome assembly GCA_927399475.2 of Acleris emargana. NCBI lineage: Eukaryota > Metazoa > Arthropoda > Insecta > Lepidoptera > Tortricidae > Acleris > Acleris emargana. The sequence goes on along the minus strand of OV656835.1, from coordinate 6,964,285 downwards.
TCAAACATACAAAAACATTATCCTTCTCCAGTTTCACATAAGTTACGTAACTTTCAAGTGCCTTATCACTTATCAGTCTACCCTACATTGTTTCACGTAAATTCTCCAACAATTCTATACATCCACACCGACTATAAAATGATTTGAGTTTGTTAGTACCTACTCGAACCTTTACAGAAATAATTTATACTATTTAAGATGGTCTGTTATTTCGTGTGGCTTTTATTGTATTGCCTGCGCGAATTTAACGTCGTTCGTAGCTAGTTATTGTACAACCGGATTATTGATAGTACTCGGCTGTCACGAGTGATGGATGGTGATCGACGGCCAAGTACTATTAAAATGCCGGTTATACGTGCATCCATCACCAAAGGTAAAAGTTGACAGCTTTTTAGTGTACACTTTTATCTTGGTTTTTTCGTGCAGGTACGTCCCATATGTTGTATAGAATTCGTCGGTTGTGTTGAGGTATAGACAACATCACAATCATTAAGAACAAGTGACGTGCCGTGATACGCCTCGGCCCTAGATCCATAAAGATAACGGTAATGTTATACATCATGCCTAGGTGGTCATCTATTTATTGAGATGTGGATCACACGACATAGCACCCATTACATGTTAAACTTCGTCCTTCTGTTTACCAAATGAAACATTTTTTTACCAAATACATGGAGAAACATTTAAGCGATTAATTGTTTATACAATTGTTACGTAATATTTGTTTATACAATTCTTCGCTTATAATATATGTTAATGCAAACGAAATCTTGGTTGGCTGAGAGCAAGAAGAAGATTGTAATTGGAGGCGAGTTGAGACTATTTCTAATTAAAAAGTTTTATTACAAGTACCACGGTAGATTTATTGTTTTATGATTAAAGGGCATATATCACTACGCGTATTACATGTGGTATTTACCACCTCGCAGACGGGTCGCGGACGACCCAGATTCGTCAAGGCTGCTATGCGACGTTACCAGTTCCGTACTTGTAACCAGTGTTGGGCAAAAATTAACTTGAGTAAGAATAAGAATAAAACAGAAAAGTTATTCTCATTCAAATCGATTTGAATAAGAATAATTCTTGTACCTCGTTAGTTGAAATGGAATACTAGTGAATAAATCATGGTACCTACTTTTATTTTAAATGAAGAATAAAATTTGAAATAACTATTTTGGAAATGGGATTATTCTAACTAACGTTTTTTATTCAACTAACATGTTATTTGGAATAAAATTAATTTTGTAGTACAATAAATATTGGTTTTTGCACATTTTTTCAATGTACTTTCAATGTGCAAAAAACTCCATAAATATGTATACATACCTACTTTATGGCTACAGCATGGTTACACTGGTTCTCAATGTAAAAATAATACGAGGACCAAAGCATATAACGTTCGATTTACAAGATTTAATTAAGATAGCATAGTGGGTATAAATTAGACCATAGTACAAGAGTTTCTACCTGTACTGTACGTAAATATTACGTAAGTTACATTTACCTACTGTATTCTTATTCAGATACTTTTATTAAAAATAAAAAATCATGAATAAATGTAATTGACTAAGAATAAGTTATTTTTATTAAATTTTCCCACGTACAAATTATTCCCGACGAAATTATTTGAATATCTTTGACAGGAATAAAATCGAAATGATTTTATTCTTACGAATCTTCATTCAAATAATGAATTTATTCTTGAGTGCCCAACATTGCTTGTAACTACGAACACAAAAAAGAAACATCCTATTCCAAAGTGTCGTAGGTTTGAAATGTAATACACTCCCGCTCCGACTCCCTGTTACTTAATTTTTGAACATTTAACAACAATGTAGGTATATTTTCCATTAATGGTTATTTAATTTTACTATAACTTGATGTGTTTTGTTAAGTTTGGTAATTCTTATTTCACCTTTGCCTTAGGGTCGTCAGATGTAAGGAGGTGTTGATGTCAAAAAAAGATAGTCAAGCCAACTGTCTTGTTCATTATGCTTCGTACTCTCAACCTAGATTAAGTTTGGTAAAAACATAAATTATTTGTAGGCCGGTCGTAATTTCATCAGATAACCTGCAATATTTCTTTTAATGTATTGGGATTGCTAAAAAATATGTTTCATTCGGTAAATAAATGAGCGAGGGGCGGTATTAAACAGGATCTTATGCTACCAAGACTGAAGCCGTACTTCTATCAAACAATGGGACGTACTGCTCTGAAATTTAAGACGTATCCCTTTATTCATAAACAAACAATATATCCATTGTGTAAAAAGACTAATGTAAATATCACAAGGAACATGCATGAGGAAGAAGCATGCTAAACCTATTGTGAGTTTATGACTAAAAAGGATAAGTTTTTGTAACCATTCAGTGCATACAATACATATACAATACATAGGACGGACGCACCGATGAGCGTGATCTGGTCAAAATGGGCCTGACTAACACCGAGCTCCGCCGCGGAGAGCTCGTGACCGTCGCTGACGGGGATGGCCAGCAGTATGTGGTGCTGGAAGTGATACAGCTCGAGGACGGAACCGAGCAGCACGTGGCCGTGGTCGCCCCCGAGTACATCGAGTGCGAGGACCAGCAAGGTACGCGGACGATACTGGAACTAAGCTATACAACAGGGTGCCGGGAAACCAGGGCTTTGAAAAACTTTTGCCCGCTGTTTCGTTTTTCATTTTTCATTTGTCCGAAAATGTTTTTTCTCTGAACCTATTACCTTTTCAAAATGTTAAAAGATTACAGAACCTCCAGATTAGGTTAGGTTAGTTTTATAACAACCCAGGAAAGTTGAACGGTTGCATAGAAAAATGATTATCGGACAAATTAAACAGCGAATAAAAGTTTTTCGAACTTAGGTAACCTATAATTATTGCTGTAGATGAAAGACCTTGTTTTCATAATGCACCTTGTCTAGGCCTAATGGATTTTTCTGCAAAGAGACATAGATTAGCCAAATTTCCTATCAAACAGTACCTGCCAGCTTCTTAATAACGTTCGGTTGGGTAAAGCCATCCCTATCACGCTATACACTCGCAACAGTCGCGACTGATGGTATAATTGTCACTCGTATTTCATAGAAAACTAAGTATGCAAATAACTATTAAGGAGCTGATAGTACTGTATGTAGGTTTTAGGCAAAATTACCATATTTTTAAGTAAATGAATCGCCCAACAGCTGAAGAGCAAGTAGAAGAAGAACAAGCTGAAGAGATGGAGGAAGAAGTACAAGAGGTGCGCGTTAGAGACAGCGTGCTTGAAAAGAGCATCAAACTTGAAAAGGACGTCAACACCTGCTTCGGTTTTGATGTGAGTTATTGTAGCCAATAATGTCGTTTGTAAAAGTGCTCTGTTTCATCAAGAAAGTAGTGTTAGAACGTTCCAGAGAGTAGTTTTTTATTCCTGTCAAATTGATATAGCCGACAAAGTTAAAGTAGCAGATGTTTTTAATCTATTTTGATTTATTTTGTAAGATGTTTTTGTTATTTGCTTTATTTTGGCAAAATTGAAATTGAAATTCAGTTCAGTTAATCAAGTATAAGCCTCTGAAACGAATTTGTGCGGGGGTCTCAATTTTATGTCAATTTTAGTTTTATTTATTTATTTATTTACTGCGTGTATTCTCAGGAGGATGCAGAAGATGCCGAAGACGAAGACTACGAAATGCTTGAGACCCGAAACTAATCAAGCAACCCAACCCGCCTAAGACAAGTCTGAAGTCATATGACACAAGACATCCCGGACCAGAGACATCCCGGACCAGAGACAACCGCGCCCAAACCATCGGAACACGCGGCAACCTTTTAACTGACAGACATAACCCGGATTGGACTTTATGAAGTAAAGGCATTTTAATCTTTCTTTGAACCTTAGTTTAAGTGTCTAATACTAGTAGATTCGTAGAATGGGCTTTGTGTATAGTAATGAACGCTGATCAGGTCACCTACCACGCAATAGACGTATGATTTACACGCTTAGTGTCAATTTTAAGTTTAGGAATTTGGTTACATACCCCTGTTTCAATAGAATAATTTGATAAAACATTGAACTTTGATGAGGTTTTAGATTCAGGCAAAAGACGAAAAGAAAAATTACGCCGAAAAGTTGACTAATCTTAGTTCAACTAAAGCGGACCCGCCCACGACGAGCAATTTCGTACATTGACTTTAACTGTACGGCGTCGTATTAGGGTCTCCCCAGACCTATCGACGCCAAATCGGCTTGAGCCGGTAAGAAAGTTTCATGTTCATGCAATAAGAGCGAAAACGACGTCGTTCCGTTCGCAACGCCGAGCCGAGCCGAGCCGAGCCGAGCCGAGCCGTTTTCGCTCTTATAGCATGGACATAAAACTTTGCTCAAGCCGATTCGGCGTCGATAGGTCTGAGGAGACCCTTACTGCAAGGAAATGGTTTACGATCCAAGGTGCCGACGGTCAACGCTGTGCGGCCGCGACGGCAATAGCACTGTGCGCGAGCGACGTACACAGGTAATGGCGAGTCAGGGTCTCCCCAGACCTATCGACGCCGAATCGTCTTGAGCCGGTAAGAAAAAGTTTTATGTCCACGCAATAAGAGCGAAAACGACGTCGCTCGGCTCGGCTCGGCTCAATTCGGCGTTGCGAACGGAACAACGTCGTTTTTGCTCTTATTGCATGGACATAAAACTTTTTCTTACCGGCTCAAGCTGATTTCGGGAGACCCTTACTGTACGAAATTGTTCGTAGTTGGCGTCTGGATTCCCGATGTCGTCAGGTGTTTCTGATGATTGTATTATGTAAATATGGCTTTTCTTTGAGGGGCTCATACTCACAATTTTGTTGGTAAACATAAATTAAAAATAATTAACCAATGTAATTCGGACCAAGTCATGTTGAGAAAAATTACTACTTTATTATTTAGATTGGACAGAAGGGTAATAAATCAGGTTTGGAGATAAAGTAATTATGTTTGTATTTGTAATTAAATTTGTCTTAAATCACTTGGGGATAGCCCATCTATTGATTATATTTATGTCTAGGTTAATCAAACCAAGTGATATTAATTAAAGTATATGCGGATTGTGATGCCAATAAAATAAGAAGCTTGTTGTTGTGGCTTTAACATCATTTTGGGATCGAAGCTCTACTTTAATTAGTAACTCTGAGGTGAGCAAAGATAACGGATCAGCTTGAAAGGATCATGAACAGACAATGCTCCGCTATTTTTGCTCGGTATTACATTATAAACATAAATGTATTTCTATAAAGAACGAGTTTTTTAAACTGCCTGTAGGCAGTTTTAATACGCAAACTGCATTGTACTGATTGTACATTTTTATATGTACATTTTTACTTATTTATTAAGTAGACGTTCCCTTTTGTTTTTTTTGTTGTTTTATTTCGCTTCTCAACGTTTTTGCTGAAAAAAAATCCAAATTTTAGCGAAAAATCATTTTTTTTATATTATCCAATATTTTGACTTGTCATCTGAGCTCACTGGTACTTCTAAACTGGTAACATTAACGGCAATATGCAGCCGGCTATAACTGTGCTCCTCTAACTTTATATGTTAGAGCGAGACACCCACAGCGTTTAGGAGTACCCTAGACGAATTTTATGGCTTAAAAGCTAACCTCTCGGAGAGGCAGAGCCATACTGTACACAACATGATCACTCGAATATCGAGTCGACTATCCAAACGTGCTGACTCCAACATTCGCACAGTGGGCTATGTTTACTTTAAAATGTCTTAGCGCTGCGGTAGATCTCCGTAATGCTAAAACGCTAAAGTAAGCATAATTTCAGTTATTTTATTATATACTTAGGTACGTATTTAAACTTAGACATAACTACTTAATCATTCATTTAAATGTAAGTCATACACGTGTAAATGTGTTGCGGCCGTTCAGACAACAAATGCGTTGGAAAAGGCATCGAAATGGTCCTATGCGTGATGCGGAGAAGTGGTGAAGAAATTAAATTGCTTCAAAGCGTCACTGGCGCAGTCGTTTAAGATTTAAGATGGCTATTTGTGTATGCTCACTGGAAACGACTGAAAGCAATTTATTAGCTGTATGAAACCGAGACTTGGTCTCGGCATACTGGCGAATCCGTTGTTTGAACGTGCCATCTGTCTCTAGTGTACACCGTATTTCAATGTTAAAATAGGTCGTAAAGCTGTCTAATTGTATGATATATAAGTGTATTTAGTGTGAATGACTTACTTTACTTGTGTTAAAATCATAAACTTAGTAGATACGTGTAAGAAAACACCGCAATTTCGACTAGTTTTAGAAAAACAAATCCTGTTGATGATCTTTTGTAGTAGTTGCCGTTTAAACTTCTTAATCGATTCGCAGCTGGTAACGCATCCGTAGCGTTTCCCTGGCTGTCGCTCTGTGTCTTAAACGCGTATCGGCGTTTTTTTTACAGCGAGCTTCTTTTCAAACAAATGATGCGGCATCTGTAGAAAGACCCGTGAGGTGATTTTCGGTCGCGTTTGAAATGAATTCCTATTCTAGATTCCATAGAAGTGACCTGTGTCATTCAATGTAGATTCACGATAGAGATTCATTTCAAACGACCCGAGCACTGACCGAGCAGAGGGGCGGTGGTCGCCGCAGCGTTCTATTCGCTTGTATCTTGCTAAGTTTATGATTTACTTCTAGTTCGTTCGCCGTCAATAAAACAGTCATGGATAGTCTTTTATCTAGACACACCAATCAAGTTGCAGAATATTACAAACCGCACTTCACATCGACCAGCTAAAGGCAGTTCTATGGAAATGTAGTTAATCTACTTTGAACTAAGAATGGTCTTTGTGGATTTCATTAAATTCACTAAATTATTTATCAACAGGAATTAGATTGAAATAAAAATCATTTTACGTCTACAGACTTCTATTTAACCTTGCAATGATACGGTATTATTTTCTTACGTCGAACGAACTAAAAATCCTTATTACTTGAATGTGAATAAGGGTTAGGCCATAAATTATATTCGCTGCCACCAGGTGGCATTAGTATTTAGAGTAATTTTGCCACGCCAACCGTGTCACTGGGCCCGAATGCACCTAGATACCACTTTATAACATTCGGGAAAGCAACCAAATTGTAAACCTGCTGTTTTGAGTGCACGTTTGGTAGTATTATATCATAGGCATATAAGTTAAGGTTTCCTTTGAGGTCAGTCTTTGTATTTTAGGTGTTGCTAGTATGTTTGAAAGTCACATTTAGCGGATGAAAAAAAAAAACATTTTGGCAGATGCCAGTGCATGAAGTCTTCTAGCAGCGCCTAAATACCACTTTACATTACAACTTGCACATTTTTCTCTTAAATATTTAAATAATAGGGTTTGAAATCTGTGTTATCGTTTCTATATATTCAAATACTGGGTTTCACAATACCATTTCCAGAAGATGACTCAGGGCCTATTGGCATGAGAGACGGCGTTAGTATTCAAGGAAAGGAAGACTTCGAAGAGAGGGCGCGTAGCCGAAGCTATATCAGGAAATATGATTTGGCCGATTGGGACGATGACAGTAAAAATAAATTACTCTGCACAAAACATGAATTACAGTTCTTGAAATCTAAACACCTAAGACCAGGCGCACTGAAGCGATATATAAATGGGTTACCACTAAAGTACTCGGAGGTAACAGGTGGGGAAAAAATCCCAGCTGTTACCAGGGGTAAAAAATTGGTGGTAACAGGTGGGAATAACCCTATTTAAATTAACAAATTTGAGGGTATACAACAGTTGCAAGGTGCGACGTCAAGGCTTGCTGTTTCACATCGTTTGAAATTCTTAAAAAGTAACTGATTTGTTCTGTCCGTCTAGAACATAGCGAGACTGACACCAATAGACACAATATCAGACAAGCGTTTCAATACCTAGAGTACTACTAGAAAAAAAGTCCGTTAATCATATTTCCTGAAGTATACAGCGGGTTATTCCCACCTGTTACCACCAATTTGTTGCCACTGGTAACAGCTGGGATTTTTTTTTCCCCACCTGTTACCACTAAAGTACTCGGTGGTAACAAGTGGGAATATTTTCCCCATTTGTTACCATTAAAATTTTTGGTGATAACTACACTTAAACCATTTGGTGGTAACAGATGGGAATTTTTATTCCCAGTAGTTACCGGTGGTAACAGTTGGGAAAAAAATCCCCGCTGTTACCAGTGGTAACAAATTGGTGGTAACAGATAAGAATAACCCTATACAGCTTCCCGCATTTTTTCGTAAAATCATTACTTGCCAGATAGCAAAATGGTATGGTGAACCCGACGAAGTTGATATTCATAGTGATCTCAGTAAATGTCTATTCGGACCCTGGCTCATCGGAGTGCGAACAAAATTTAAATGTAAGATTGTAGTGTTAATGTTAGTCTAAGAACCAGTCACGCCGCTTAATTCTACGTCTAGATTATGTTGTTAAAGTAGTTATTATTTGACACTGTGTCGGACATAGAGACGCCCAGATTCCATTACAACTGTCGGTCTGGTTACAAATAACTAATATTTGGTTTAACACGTCTTATACCAGGGCTATGGATTCATCTGTACAACCAAAAACATTTCTTCGATTTCATTACATTACTTTGGTTTATTAGAAAACACAATAATAGTAATCAGGGTGCCACTGGACGCTCGGCGCATGGACTTGATTAACATTTGGGCTACTCTATTTCTGACGCCGTGCCCATCATTATCGGACATTAAGTGTTTTAATTTTAATATCGGGATTGCTGTCGGCGTTCTAAATTGCTTTTAAGAGTTTGTTAAGTTTGGATACGGTCTGGCGCGTAAAGCTGTTAACACAATTAAGAAAATTATCGCGACGAATTGAGAACCTCCTTTTTTGAAGTCGGTTGACGAGCGTAATACTAAGCAACTGGTTAAAATACTCTTCGGTGTACGGAGACCCTGAGCTGAATATAAAGCTTGCATCAACCTTCGTTACTTTTCCTTGACATGCTATGGCAATTCATCAGTTTTTCTATCCTCGATATCAAGACTTTTTTCAAAATTCATTAAAAAAGTTGAAAAGTAAAAAAGTTATAAAACAACCTACTCGCCATAGGCGATTGCATTTCTTACAGTTACTTACTGAATACCATGGGATAGATGGACGAGGTCTGAAGCTACTCGGAGTCGTATAGCATGACTCACCGGCAATCCAAAAAATTGCTTATTATTTTCTTTGCACAAATCTTCATCTTTCGTATCAAAAAACTTGTACAAAAGTCAAAAATAATAATTAACTGAACTTATCAGATGCTCGAGGTTTCATATATTGGTGTACACTTTGTCCGATATATGATGAAATTGGCATTGAATCGAGCTGTTCTTGATTTTCAACGCGCCTGACCTATTGCTTTATTTTTACCATTTTGTTCCTATCTGACAATTTAACAGATTAATTTCTCACCATTTACTGTCTGACAAGGTATATTACGATAACGAATAAGATTTATGTAGTTTGATTTTTTCTTATGTGTAAGTTTAGTACCCATTCATATTGTGTTTATGAAATATAATCCATTTCACAGGTTTCTGTAACTCACAAGTAATAATATCAGTAGATAAAGATATCCATATCGCATACATCTCAGCGAAGAGGTTGTACTTGTACAGTCGAGTTCATAAAGATGTATACACTTTAGTACATTGTCACTTTATTCGCTGTGATAATTTGTATTTTGTGTGCCATATTATGGCAGTTAGAACATGACATTAAATAGACAAGGTACTAAATTGTATACATTTTTATGAACTCGACTGTACCATCTTGGAATTAATTGTTGAAGTTTCCATGGAATACTGCCACCAAGACCTACGAAGTCTTAACAATAACATTAACGTAGACAATCATTCAAACAAACATTCTGCGAGAAAGTTCCATGGTGGATCAACAATTAAAGCCCGTATTGAGATAAGAGAGGTATTTAAATTAATAATGGGGCTACTTACAAAGAATGAAAAAAAAACTGATTTCAAGATTTTGTCTAGACCCCCCATAAGTCTCTTATATGTTTTTATTTCCTCTACGCTGAATGTATCCATTTATGAAACTGTCCTAGTTCTACTTTGGTGAATCAACTTTTCGTTCAACACGACTTTGTCTCCTTTACAATTTGCAAATGCCATGCGATTTTAAACCAATTGCGAGAATCAAAGACTTGGGACACGCAGCGTCAACGGGGAAAGTTTCACGGAGTTAACTTAAAGTTAGCGAATCGAAAGACCTTGTACTAGTTACTTTTATCTGCGTTGATTTCGAGAATGCTTCCGACACTACACCTTACTCAACAATGTCGGCTATCCCCAGTTGTCCGCAGTGTGGACAAAGGGGTGCGATCCACTGGGAATAGCACAACAATTTGGTCACATCTGGGCAAAATTGAAAAGTCTTCACCTAGGTTACGAGAAGTGGCGGCCTGCGGGCCTAGAAAAGGTGCATTCTGTGAGAGTTAACGATCACCGAAATCAAAGATATGTATTGGATTGAACTATGCTGCTGGACGGTAATGTCCAGCGTTCGTTTCAATTCCGTACATTTTGGAGGGTTATTCCTACCTGTTACCACCAATTTGTTATCACTGGTAACTACTGGGATTTTTTTTCACAGTAGTTATCACCAAATATTTTATTGGTAACAAATGGGAAAAATATCCCCACTTGTTAGCACCCGAGTACTTTAGTGGCAACAGGTGGGGAAAAAATCCCAGCTGTTTCCAGTGGTAACAAATTGGTGGTAACAGGAGGCAATAACCCATTTTGGACACTTGCCAGCTGTCGTAGATTGCAACTTTTCTAGGTCAACTGACCTCTGAAAAAAAACAGCCTTGTCGGACTCTTTTGGACTCTGACAAAGCGGTCTTCTTCCACGTTTGATGATAAAATGCAAAGAATATACAATCGCAAGCAACAAGCTGTATAGTGGGGAGTGACAGACCAATTTGGTAATAAAGACCTTGTACTAGTTACTTTTATCTGCGTTGATTTCGAGAATGCTTCCGACACTACACCTTACTCAACAATGTCGGCTATCCCCAGTTGTCCGCAGTGTGGACAAAGGGGTGCGATCCACTGGGAATAGCCCAACAATTTGGTCACATCTGGGCAAAATTGAAAGTCCTCACCTAGGTTACTAGAAGTGGCGGCCTGCGGGCCTAGAAAAGGTGCATTCAGTGAGAGTTAACGATCACCGAAATCAAAGATATGTATTTTATTGAACTATGCTGCTGGACGGTAATGTCCAGCGCTCGTTTCAATTCCGTACATTTTGGAGGGTTATTCCTACCTGTTACCACCAATTTGTTATCACTGGTAACTACTGGGATTTTTTTTCACAGTAGTTATCACCAAATATTTTATTGGTAACAAATGGGAAAAATATCCCCACTTGTTAGCACCGAGTACTTTAGTGGCAACAGGTGGGGAAAAAATCCCAGCTATTTCCAGTGGTAATAAATTGGTGGTAACAGGTGGCAATAATCCATTTTGGACACTTGCCAGCTGTCGTAGAATGCAACTTTTCTAGGTAAACTGGCCTCTGAAAAAAAAACAGCCTTGTCGGACTCTTTTGGACTCTGACAAAGCGGTCTTCTTCCACGTTTGATGATAAAATGCAAAGAATATACAATCGCAAGCAACAAGCTGTATAGTGGGGAGTGACAGACCAATTTGGTAATAAAGACCTTGTACTAGTTACTTTTATCTGCGTTGATTTCGAGAATGCTTCCGACACTACACCTTACTCAACAATGTCGGCTATTCCCAGCGTGGACAAAGGGGTCGGCTAAGCCCAACAATTTGGTCACATCTGGGCAAAATTGGAAGTCCTCACCTAGGTTACGAGAAGTGGCGGCCTGCGGGCCTAGAAAAGGTGCATTCTGTGAGAGTTAACGATCACCGAAATCAAAGATATGTATTGAATTGAACTATGCTGCTGGACGGTAATGTCCAGCGCTCGTTTCAATTCCGTACATTTTGGAGGGTTATTCCTACCTGTTACCACCAATTTGTTATCACTGGTAACTACTGAGTTTTTTTTTCACAGTAGTTATCACCAAATATTTTATTGGTAACAAATGGGAAAAATATCCCCACTTGTTAGCACCCGAGTACTTTAGTGGCAACAGGTGGAAAAAAAATCCCAGCTGTTACCAGTGGTAACAAATTGGTGGTAACAGGAGGCAATAACCCATTTTGGACACTTGCCAGCTGTCGTAGAATGCAACTTTTCTAGGTCAACTGACCTCTGAAAAAAAAACAGCCTTGTCGGACTCTTTTGGACTCTGACAAAGCGGTCTTCTTCCACGTTTGATGATAAGATGCGAAGAATATACAATCGCAAGCAACAAGTTGTATAGTGGGGAGTGACAGACCAATTTGGTAATAAAGCATCTACACGCTACACGCTAAACTTAACGATCTATACTGTAGATTCCACACCTGTAGACTGCGCCCAATGTCTTTGAAAATTTGAAGCTTGTCACCAGCATTGATGTAATGGAAGAGATCGCGTCAAGACGAAAAGTTGGTTTAACCATGAAGTTGGTACACCTGTGTAAACGCGTATTCCAAATTTGACCAACCGATCCGCCGTCACACTATGGTGGCAATGGCAGTTTAACGCGACTACGGATCGGTTGGGCTGGAATTCATCGTAGTAAGCAATCATGGTTACCAAAAGAGATGAATTTCATACGAAAATAATAATAATAAAAACGGTTGATTTTATAAAAGTAGAACGCACCTGACATTGTTTCAAATAAATGTATTCAAAGGATTAGTGTTTTGTTTTTTTTTCACTTTGTCAATAAACGAAATCTTTAATCTTTTCTTTTTTTTTTCTTTCACACAACGTATTCAATTAAACTGTTTATTAAATAGGATTAAGCATTTATGAATTAATATTAGTATTTCATTGTATGAATGATCATCTTATTAAATGGGCTGAATCAGCAAATACTGGTTTTATTTTCAACAAGCGGTTAATCATACCTGTACGGAGTGGGCGTCTAATCTAAGGTTGAAGTGGTCACTATGTCTTTGACGGCTTATTCCATAATTTTCCGACTCATGATCCCACTGGGATCATACAACATTTTTGAGTTCATTAACCTCCCACTATTTGTGGGATTCGAAAATTTCTCGGGTTTTATTTTCCATTTTGATTCTATTTACATAAGGCGGTTCCATTTTTGGAAAAAATTACGCTACTCACATTTGATATAGATACGAGTAGGTATATGTATATATAATTGGATGTATTTAATTGTAGTCAAGGTTAAAAATAAATATCCGCACAAAGTTGCAAAAATTTGTACTCAGACCTTACTGCCATAGGAATAAGGTCTGTGTACATATTTTTGAGACTTGACTGTAGCTCTTGCATTTCACATGCTTACATGACATCATTTAATTCCGGGTGTGTGTGGGATTATATTGGAATGGTGAGTGTTCACTGCTCCCTACTGGGAGCTTAATGGACTCGAGTTTTGTAAGATCCCACTGGGATCCTGAGAGTGGGAGCATAATGGAATAATAAGCCCCTTTGACAAGACCCAACTTGATCTTATTGAATGCATTATACTTTCCAGACCTTTTCTTTACCATACCTTTACACAGCATTGTTCGTTCGATTTTTCCGTACAAATCATGTTTTTGGCTGCCGTTCTAATGTTAATATTGAAAAGCGTGAAATACTGAATAATTAGATCGGTTCTCCAAACGGTTAGTTCCCGATTCGCCGGATTCTTGTTTCGTCGGATTCCCGTTTCGTCAATTTGACAACAATTCATTTTGTGCTAAGGTAGTGAAATTAAATACCGTTTCTAGATTTTACACTGCTGATTACAGTAAAAATATATTTGATTTTTTTTATGCAGTAGTTTTTTTTATATTTAGGAAAAACAGTGAAAAAATTTGGATTGTGAATGTTAGGAATACACTTATAGTGCCCTTAGTCCATTTATTACCGACGGAATTCAAAAAAAATATACAACTGTCATGTTCATTTTTTATCTGTCTGACCTTCGATCAACAATTTACAACTAGATTCAACGTCACAGCTCTGAAAATGGCCAGAGAAATATGAGCACAAAATAAGTTTGTGCTCTTATTTCTGACAGTACGCGTCAACCACAGCCAACGTGAGGACGTGACAAAATGCCTCAATGTGCTTTTAAAAATTGCGGTAGTAGCCACCGTAACACTAAGGTTTCGGAAGGAATATATTTCTTTAGGTAAGTACAAGACAGTTTTTCATTTAAAGTACGTAAATATTAGCATTTACATTAAAAAATCAATAATATATTGTTTGGACAACCATCTTGTCAATAATCGGTGGTTTGGGAACAAGAAATTCATGGAGTAGTTCTCATTTTAAAATAATATATTTATGTTTATTTTTTTGTAGATTTCCTAGTGATCCTTTTTGCTGTGCTTGAGTACTGCAGAAATTAAAAAAAGTCAATCTATACGGCAAAGCTTTGATAAATATCAGAGAAATTGCAATGAACTCAGTGAAAAATTAGACCATAACCCAATTTCGGACGTTTCTTCACAAATAGTAGGTTATATTTCTGGTTTCGTGGTGAGTAGCCTAGTAAAAAATCTTAATTGCGACGATTGCAAAAAGGACATGTGGGCAACAGAAAAACTATGGTTCCACAAGTTAATAGACATACGAGACATGGGTGGATTGTGTTATGCCTCAAACGATGTCTTTGACATAATTATGTATGAAGACCGAACGTGTTATACGCAATTGTCTTCGCATTAGTGGCGGTAAAGACATACAAAAAAAATATTATAAAAACTTTATACGTATGGTTGTTTCAAAATCATTAATCGAAAAAGTTCTGTTTGTTGGAAAACCCGAACATAATCATAAAGTAAATTTGCTTAAATTAATAATAGAGCAGTACGTTTGCATTATATCTGTAAAAAAGAAACCTCTCAAGCAAAAAACTGCTCTAAAAGACAGCTATATAACAAGCTAAATTTATTTAAGGGTAATTAATATGCGGATTGGGAACTTCACACCCATCATTAAATTTCTTCGCCGATCTGTGCAGGTTTCCTCAAGATGTTTTCCTTCACCGTTTATGGTAAATTTCAAATTAAATTTCGCACATAAATTCCGAAAAACTCAGAGGTGCCAGCCCGGGTTTGAACCCACGACCTTCTGTTTGAGAGACGGTAGGTCGAACAACTAGGCTACCATGGCTGTTGCCTGGCTAGGCCTGCGTGGGAACTTAGCCCAATCCTTCTCGTCGTAGGGAGCTCTGTGCCTAGTAGAGGGACGTAGATAGGCTGAATTATTATTAATGAATATTATATATTTTATAGCCAGATAATCTAGATTTAAGTTAAATTGTCAACTTCTTAAATTTCTAACACTATCATTTGATTAATAAAATGTATTCTGCGTAAAAAGTGGAATACGTAAATATCTTTGTATTTTAGCTAAGATCTCATTTTATTATTAATTTATTAAAATGTACCAATCTCACACTGTACGGCAGAATACAGCAAATTTTAGTGTAGGTATGTATCTCATAATAAGATTAAGTCCGGTGTCAAAGCATCGTTTTGACGTTGACAAGTGACAGCGTTAGTCTGACCTGACATCTGTTATAGGATTTAATTTTTTTTATTATTACCCCCTTACTTATAAACGTGGAATAAGCTTGGAATAGTTTATGCCATGCTTTGTCCTTGTCTTTAATTGTTACATTTGCATCTGACAGAAAGTGACAAAGCGTGGCATAAACTATTCCAAGCTTATTCCACTTTATAAGTAAGTTGTTTAGAACCTATAGAATTTGCTTTTGTCGTGTCGTATAGCTTGTTATGCCCTTTTAGAATGAGTAAGGTTTAATCAATTGACAATAAAATAAGTATCAATCCTAGCTAAAATACATAAATATTAGCGTCGACCTGTTTTCACAGGGAATACAATGGATTAATCAAATTAGTGTTAGAAATTTGAAATGTTGTCATTTATACATTTAATAATTAGTTAATAATTTAATTTAGTTCATTATCTATAAGTATATTTCATTTCATGTCAATATTTGTATATGTTAATTTGTTTGTGTTATATCTCAGTCAAATAAAAAAAATGTCTGTCTTATATAATTGCGACTCCATTATTTCCCTGTTCCTAAAATAGAATGACATGTTTTTGAAACGAAGAATGTTCCTTTGTTTATCGAACGCTTTTGCTCTTGAGACGAAAGGTGGTAAGTATTTTAAACAATTATTATTATTTGGATCTTTGTTCCTTAGACTTAAGGTATAATTTAAGTTAATTTAGAAGGTTCACGGAACACGGCCACTTTTTCGCTTTGATTTTGTATGGGACCTTGAATCTAGTTGTAAATTGTTGATCGAAGTGTCTGACGGATTACTTGATTCTAACGACACGCTTTCGATTCTACGCAAAATAGTTTATTTATTTTAATGGCGTCTACAAATTACGTAATTAATTAAATTACGCAAAATAACAAATTTGTGAACGAACGGCAGCGAATGATTGACAAGTGAGTGACATGTACTTTATTTTTTATTTTTTATCAGGCTAAGATCACGACATCAGTATTCCTAACTTTGTATATACGGTCTTTTTAATGACTATTACTTTAATAAATTATTAACGACGAATTTAAGTTAAATAAAGAAAAACCAAGAAATACGGGTAGTCTAGTTTTTAACCAGCTATTATAAACGCGAAAAAACAATGCTTTTTTTTTGAAATGTCAATTTCTTACATACATTATGTGCCAGTCAGAACTCTTCCCTCAAGAATCCGACGAATTGGGAACTAACCGTTTGATAAATTTCGCGTAGAAAACTTTCCAAGTTAGGGGGCAGTGGGCCATTGCTTCGTTCAACTGACCACAATTAGTATCATAAATATGAAGTAGGTTTAAGTTATGTTACCTCTTCAGCTATGCCGGAGGGCTCCACGACAGCGGAGCGAGTAATTTTCCATTTTTGGGACTTTTCTCACTCACAAAATTTTGTGTCTCTTTGTCTATGGATTTGGACGCAGTTTATTTTAAAATAAAGCTACATTAATCGGAATGGTTTTTAGCAAGATTTTATGAAAATTGGTGGGTGGAGCAGAGTGGATGTCTCTTAAACGGCAAGAGACATCCACTCTGAAAGTAGGGGTTAGTTCCCGATTCGCCGGATTCTTGTTTCGCCGGATTCTTGAGGGAAGAGTTCTGACTGGCACATATATTATATAAGAAAATCCGGCGAAATGGGAATCCGACGAAACAAGAATCCGGCGAATCGGGAACTAACCGTTTAATCGGGGGCTTTTAACCCTCTAAAAGCTCAATAGATCTTAAACGGCCGAACTGATTTTGATAAAACGTACCTAAAAACCATCACTAGAAAACCTGCTTTCAAATTTAAAAAAAAAACGCATCCAAATCGGTTTATCCGTTTAAGATCTACGGTGCCACAGACAAACACACACACACTTACACGTCAAACTTATAACACCCCTCATTTTTGCGTCAAGAATTAAAAAAACCACAGGAACAGTAAATTCGAGAAAAAACAACACTTGATCATAATTTTTAATAGTGGAAACTTCAATATCGGTTTTAGTTACAAAATTTTGTAATAGAACTTATGAATTATCGTTTACAAAAAACTCTCCACGCTCTACATGTATAACTTACCGAAATAGTAACTTACCTACATCAAACCGTAAAGCAACCGAAATGTAAATTAAATCTCACTACACAGTTAAGGCTTTATCCCAAAAAGATACTTACAAGTTACGCGAGTGTTTTGGAAAAGCCGTTATCGGAATCCCACATTGATGATTATTGCTTTAAACATCTGTACGTACTTTTACTCTCCAAAATTGTAAAAATGGAGAATCAAGTTCCTGAGCCACGCGAATTTTGCCTCTTGATAATCAGATTTATGTACCTATCTGAATAATTCAGATTATTAGGCGAGGCTTCAATAGTGTAGCTGTGAATTCTTTTTCCATACTCTAACCATATATTTTTAAATTATGATGTGGTTCTAAACTAGGTTTGTACGTTTATGTATTTTGTTTTCTTCAAGAAACATATAAGAAGACGTAGCTTTTCAAAATGTCTACAACATATTCAAAATTCGTATAATTTGGACTAGGTTCAGTCCTCTTAATGGTAGCATCGTAAGCAGCCCATGGCGTCCCCATCACAATGCCTATGAAGAGCTCAGGCTGGGGTTTTAGTGGGAATTACGGCCATCCTGGCTGGTGAGTCCCACATAACCATCCCGGGTCTCCCTGGACCTGGGTGGTAAGCGTAAAAGCATTTCCCCAGCAAAAAAAAAAAGGTTCAGTCCTCTTAGGCCGCAAAATAATATTGGAATTTGGAAGAGGTAATTTTTTTTTGAACCCGGTTTTTTTTTACGATACAGCCGCCTGCACTTTTAAGGGAATAAGAGCTATAACAACCTTAAACATATTATGATTATAGGGCAAGCCAAATCTTTTTAATGCATTTGCCCAGTAATGAGACCAAATAGGCTCTAAAAATGGGATGATTGTGACAGTGTTTAAAAAAATACTTTCTCATAACTGAAAAACTTATTGACCCCTATACCAATTACCACTTAATCAAATTCTAAACTATCTACGGCGGCAACTTCCGAAGCATTTTACTTTGCGATAGCTCTGAGAAGGTGCACCATCTAAGTGCGTACAGACTGTAGTAACTTGCAAATATCCGAGAGGGTAAAATGCCTTAAACACCAAAAAAACGGAAGAAATAGTATAGCAAAGTAAGCCGAAATTACCTATCGTTTCTCACTTGCGTGTAAATTCACGCTTGAACTTAAATTTCACTGTACAAATGATGTGAAAAGAGCTTTTACTTGAATCGGCCAAAGTAGCTGCATACTTAACCCACTTCGTACCAGCTTTGTCACTTTGTAATGTTTGAACTGCTGCACTAGTACTTAAGTGTGCAGCTTTTAATACCGACGGTACATTTAAATACACCGAGGCACAGGTGACTTCAAATTGGTAAAACAAAATCAATGATTCACACACATCTGCCCTAAACTTAACTAGACTCTCCTGTCTCACTCTCCTAATTAAATTAAAAGGTTTGTCACCGTTTTAATTTATCATAATTGTATTGGCTTAATACCTACGGTTACCCTACCACTATGTTTAAATTAGATCGACAACCGGTATTAAACGTTTTAGGGCTAATTATTAGTTTTGAACAAATGATTTAATGTACGAGTAATACAATATTCGTCATAGCCACAACCATGTGTTTGTTATTACTTTATTACCAATTTGAAGTCACCCTGTAGAATATATTTAAGAATTATAATTTGATGTCAATACAATGTTACAATGAACTGGTTTTGCAAGATGGCTCCAGACGCCAGATCACAGAGTCACATAACATCTCGTAGGAAAAAGAAAAAACGTGATTTAGACGACTCTGCTATACCTAAACGGACAACACACATTAAAAATTAAAAAACATATATTCGATGTTTATTTATACCTACTCCGTAGGACTAACACTAAAATATTCGGAGTTGTATATTTTTGACCCTTCCTACACCAAATGACTACGACTTCGGTGTTACCATACCAATCGATGTTTTTCTTTCATGAGACGAAATAGTTTGTAAGAAAAAGTATTGCCGTATATTACCGTATTTTATTAGTCAAAAATAGATTCGATCGATTTACTACCTACGTATCTTTATCGATTAGTGTGGTAACATCTTTATCCAGATACCATTTTAGTAAGTCGGTAGCGTCAATATTTGTCTATAACTTAAATACCAGATTCCCGTATAATCAGACGCAATACTTAGGCCTGAGGCCTTTGAAAATCAGTTCGAAGTTACGCTGACTCCATCCCTGTCACTCGTCATTCTAGAGTAAATCAAGAGAACGGGATGTAGCTAACGCAACCAGGACACGATTTATTCTGCGATCGTTATCGTTTTCGAAAATGTATAGGTCGCGTCGAGCGCTTATGCCGACTCCATACGTTTCGACCGGTTTCGAAAATCGTTTACTTTAGAATCTTATCCAGGTCACAGGTATTTTAAGTCAGTAGTTAGGTATAGGTCGTTTCATAAAGGCTGAAGGAATGGAACGAACAAAACTAATATTAACTGTGTGGTTGTGTGGGTGCCGGCCTTTTATACGTCGAATTTCAAATCGAAAACCTGTTTTTTTTTACCCACATGTATTTCATTCACTGAATGAGTGATCCATTCTTGGCTACTTTTGTGAAACAACCATAAAATATTTCGAAAATCTGGTTTCACTTAACATGGGTATTTGAATAAAGAACGGAAACCCTATACTATCCTATACCTATTGTTGGCAGTTAGCTGGTATATTTCGGCTATTCGCAGTTGTCCGCACCCATTTGTCCACACTGCGGACAACTGGGTTCTTATTATAAAAACGAACTTACGTTCACGTAGATGGTGCGGTAACGTTTTTTATTCCCAGTTGTTAACCTGCGGGCAACTGGAAAAAAAAACCCTGTTGTCCGCAGTGTGGACAAAGGGGTGCGGACAACTGGAAATAGCCGGTATATTGTTACTAAAGGCAAGTTGGCACCCTAAAGTGGGCGCGCTTCATACTATACTCCATTTATATCTCCCGATACACGTGAAAAACGCCCGCACGGTACGTATTTAAGCCCCGGCGCGGCGGTACTAAACGTCCGAGCTACACGGATCCGTTATACCCGCGTTAAATCCCGTGTTTAAATGCGGACACGGATATGGTTTGGGGCAAGCACGGGCTGTTTGTTAACCTCTCTACACCGTGTCCAATAAGTTCGAATACACATCTTTTTGCACTAACCCTAAAGACATACAGACTACAGGCCATCGAATTCTTATTTTAATTAATAAAGTATGGTGTCGTTAACAAAATACAATCGTTTCGAACATGAAGCTTTTGTAGTTTTCTTTTAATCCACAATGAAACAGTTTCGTGAAACGATTATCAGAAAATTTAGCAATGGCGACAGCCCAGGTGCTACTTTAAGGCCTTAAAACCCCTTGGAATTAAACGCAATCTAGTTTACACCACAATCAAAAGGTATAAAGAGACCTCCTCAGTAGAAGACAGGAAAAGACCCGGTCGGCCACGTTCAGCTAGAACCGATTGAGTAGTAAAGATTGTGAGAGAGCGACTTCGGCGGAAAAAATACCGTTTTATCCGAAAATTGGCTGCCGAGCTAAAAATTTCAAAAGGATCGGTACACAATATTTTGAGGGTGGATCTTGGATGCCATGCCTACAAAAAACGAAAAGTTCATGGCATTTCCGAAGCGACCAAGAAAAAGAGAGTACAAAGATCCAACGTAATACTTTCTTGGCACGCAGGGGATGGGTTTGTATTTTCTGACGAGAAACTGTTCGTGTTAGAACAGCCTCGTAACGCCCAAAATGATCGATTGTGGGCACCAATGATAGAAGACATTCCGGACAACCAGAAAAATGTTCCTAGGTTCCAGAGCTCACCATCGGTGATGGTGTGGGGTGCAGTTTGTAAGCGGGGTAAACTAGTATTTTTTATTTATTTATCGATAAAGGCGTTAAAATCAATGCTCAATACTATAAATCCGAGGTTTTGGAGAAAATTGTTGCTCCAAATTTAAAAAGGATGTTTGAGAACGAATATTATGTTTTCCAACAAGACGGAGCTCCTTCACACACGGCAAACGCTGTTCAAGCTTGGTGTCAGGCTAATTTGACCGATTTTCTGCCGAAACATGAATGGCCACCCAGTTCTCCGGACTTGAACGTATTAGATTATTACGTGTGGTCGTACATGCTCTCGAAACTACATGATTATAAAATCGCAAACCTGGATCATTTCTAAAAGGTTATCGAGCATATTTGGGACCAAATACCAATGGAAGCGGTGCGTGCCGCGTGTGATTCATTTGAGAAACGCTTGAAGCTAGTAAAAAAAGTTAAAGGTGGAGTTATTCCGAAACATTTGTTGTAAATATTATACATACGTGTGCCATTAATAAAATATACTTTTGATTGTATTAACTGTTTGTACATTTATTTTATTGAGAATCTAAACTGTATGCAAACTTATTGGACACGGTGTATATTGGACATTGCCTGTCGCAAAATCGCGCGTCAAACGTCAAATTCGACGATTCTTTATACGTTTCATGTTGAATGAAGAATGGTGAATATGGACTGGAGTCTGCTCCCCACGTTATCATGGGATTGGACTAGAACCGAAGTCGCCACCAGAAGTCGTCCGCAATTTATTATTAAGGGTAGCTAGGCCTGCTGGTGGAACTGGGTTGGCATGAGTCACCACCGCCACCACTGAAAATAGGCGTTTATTTAAGCCGCGGAGTTGCGGAAAACAGCCCGCCATAACTTTTAATCTATAAATGGAGTATAGCATTGACCCCCGACTGGCTCGCAGACCAATCGGGACCAACGTCGGGATACCTACTTATAAAGTTTGTAAGGCTGACTATATACGCTAACTAAGTACTAAATACGTAGATGCCGTCGAAAAGGCTAGTAAATGGTTATAAATATATGAATATCTTATATATTATACTATTTGTGTAAGGTCTTTGACCACTAGTTCTATAAGCGTGTGAATATTTGATTATACAATTAGATCTCGTTCTTATTTAGTTTCCCTTTTGATTCTTGTGTTAGCGAGGTAGCAAATATGGCCTATTGAAAACTCGAAAACCCTTGGAGGATCCGAATATGGACCACTTCGTTCCAGAGTTTGGAGTTGGCACTTTAAAAAATGGAAAACACCGGATCTGTAGCACGTTTTAAATAATAAAAAAAATCTCACGCTATCAAATCGCTATTCAAACAGAATAAGACTGATAAGTGTGATAACATTTCATATTATCGACTTACAGTAGTTAATTTACTTTTTATAATAACAGTAATAAGGCTTGACCAACAAAAAATCACATTTTTTTGATTGCTTATGCGGTTTAATTTTGGCTTGGTTTTAATATATCCCCAAACGGCTAGCGTCTGACCAATGAGCTAAGGCACCCCAGTATTTGAAAAGCAATAACCATTGCACTATAATCATAATTTGAAAACTCGTCGTCTATTATAATAATGTTAAAAAAAACATTCCGAAATAACTGCTTAACTTTGATTAAATATCATAGTCTTGTCACTCCAACAGCGGGCAACAGCCACTTGGGCTGCCGAACGTGCCAAAAAAGGATGGAATTCTTCTAGAGATTTCTGCGTATTAGTAACGTCTATTTCATCTGTCAATAATTTTATGTATATATTTAAAGCCTATGTAAATAATCATACAAAGTATGAATCTGAATATGATTTGGATTTCTCTATGGAAGAAAATTTGAAAGTTGATCAACTGTACAATCACTACAATCAGTTTGAGCCACTGTGGAAGGCAGTAAAAATTATGGAATATCCGATCTATACGTAGTTTAAATCTATTTGACATAATTATAATAGATTTATTTTCTGTCTAGAATGAGATAAGAATGGGTACTAGATGATTAGAAAAAATTAGATAAGAGATAGATTCAATATTGTACCGGCTATAGGTGCCATTAAATTAAGTCCCTGAGCCCACAAATACATTATACTTACAGTATAGACATTTAAATATATAGTAGTTTTTTGATCATAGCGTTATAACTAGGCTTGGGACTTTTGGATGCTCGCTATGGTTTCAGATTCCACGGAGTCGCCATTATGTTAAAATATTATTTTCGAAGTCAAAGTCAAAGTGTAAAAATAAAACATGTTAGATTTACGCTGTTATATCGATCGGTAATAACCACGTTATTATGACTGCAATTAATTTTATCATAAATTTATTAGTTATTACACACACATGTCACAGTTCATCCATATTTAGGTACGATTTACTTAATTATGCATATTCTTTGATACTTGCGTTGTGACAGACTACTGACTGACATCTATTCTACCAATTAAAAAAACACTTGATTAATAAATTGTCAGTTTGTTTAAACACGGTTTAAGCAATTTCTGATAAAATTTAAAATTAATAGTTTTACTACTTGCGAAATTAAGTCCTGGTTAGAGCCGTATAAGGAATTAAAATATGTTGAAGAAAAGTCTTGTATATTTTGTTCTTTATGTGATGTATATTTCAAAGCCGGAAAAAAAGTGTTTATTGTTAACCATGTTAAAAGTGTACCTCATCAAAAAATTTGAAGTGGCGACTAAATATTAGATTGAAAAAGACATTTTTGTTATTGTTACTTAAAGTATTGGTTTTAGTTTATTTTGTTTACTAGCAATAGAGTATTTTATTATTGGTAATTATATACATACAAGTTGTATGTACTTATCCACTTTGACTTTGACTTCTAAAAAAATATTTTAATATAATGGCGACTCCGTGGATTCTAGAACCATAGCGAGCATCCAAAAGTCCCAAGCCTAGTTATAACCAGGGATCGGAAATTCGGATCGATATTTACCTAAAGTTGGCAAAATCCCGGAAAAAGATAGGCAAACATGGCGTCGGCTTCTTAAAAATATTATTTTAATAATTTAAGCTCTGGGATTCTGGGATTCTACAAAACGTTAATATAATAATTACTTTACATGTAGGATTCATTTCAGAACATTCTGTTTTGCTCCTATAAATTCGTACATTACATGTAAATTAAATAACATTTGGTTAAACATATACATGGAAAATAACTTCAAACAGTTAATATAAATAAATAATTATGAATTAATGCCGGTGTAATATATTATTTTGAAATCCCGGAAATTTTATTATGAATTATATGATTGAGTCCACCTCCATACAACTGAACAACAAAGCCGGCGCGAAAGTATAGGTAAATATCGATCCGAATTTCCGATCCCTGGTTATAACTTATCTTATAAGCTAAAATACGCCCTTGGGACGATAGTTAAAATCTCACTGGCCGAATATCGAATAGATTTGTTTGAATAAATAAAAAGCGGTACCATTGCATACAGCCGTATTGTAGAGTAAAAAAAAAAATACGGATGCCAATATAAATGTCAAAAATAAGTACTTCAATATCGTTGTTGTACTCGTAAACGCTCGGCTGTCGGACTCGCAAATGGCCTCCGTACTATTCTTGTATGGGGAACAACTTTAATTTTCAATTTATTTTATTTACTATGACTTGTTCTAGCGGCAATATAAGTACCTACACACTCTGTTTCAACTATCTCCCTACCTATTACGGTTCATGAATCATGACACAAACAGACCTGGGGGCCGATTTTTGACTTTGGAACGCTTGAAATTTAAATTACGAGCGATAGTAAATTTAAAAACTAGTGGTCACATTCGTTTTCAATTCAATTCAATTTCAGAACGGTGTCACAGATTTTGCTCACCTTCGAGTGAAACTTTCGAGCGCTCGAAAGTAAAAAATCGCACCCCGCGACAGACAGACGGACGCACGGCGGCTTAGTGCGGGGTCCCGTTGGCACCGTTTGGGCACAAAGATGGCTGATGGTACCGACTACCTTTGTACAAAAGTTAAAAATCATATTTTGAGGTTATAATGTAAATCGCGGTGTACATTATGCGTTCCGTTGGGCGCCTGGCGCTCCGCTAAAAGGGACGCTACCAGGCTCTCGTGGTCTCTCAACCGTTTAACAAGCGGCTCCCACGAGCCGTAGTTGAGCGAGGTCAGTTGAACAGCTTTCTTCAGTATCTTGTGCGTTTCCAGGCACCAGTCCCTTGAAAAATAAACAAATAAATTTACTATCGTACTTTATTTTGTACACGGTAAAACCATACTGTCTTGTTTCTTCAACTACTTACATACATACACTCACGCCTTCAATCCCAGAGTGGGGCAGGCAGAAAGTGGTTGTTAATTCTGTAATCACATTTTGCACAATCAGGATAACATGTTTACCATGTATATATTAGTGACAGGTTGCAAGCCCTTCGTGTAACAGTACTTCATTTCCTTAGTCGCCTCTTACGACTTCCACGGGAAGACATGGAGTGGCACTATTCTAACCCGGCTACCACACGGGACAATATGTTATTAAAAATCATCATGATATACTCGTATAATTTTTTTTAAATTTTTAGCACTTTTATTATACTTGGGCGAATCAACTTTAAAGGTACTCCCCATTTTTCGACATGTTTCATAAATTATATGTTTTTAGAAAAACGATATATTTTCCAACGACGTGGCTTACACGCTTTTTAAATCAGACACTAGGCTAACATTTGAAATAATTTGTTTTTAAATAGTACAGTTTTAAATAATAATATAGTTGGTAACGCAGCGGACGACGTTGTCCCTAGGTTTTGTATGGAAAATGTGCATTTTACCCCGAGTTACCAGGTTTTTTCGAAGATTAATAAATATTTGAGGTGTTTAACGTGTAAGGTCTGTAAATTCGGTGGTCTGATTTTAATATTCATACATTATTATTAATCATCAGTCACCAGAAAAGTTTCAATACCGCAAAAGAAAAGTAGTACCTTAAAAGTTGAAATGGGTACCAGACTTCAATAAAATGGCTTGTTATGGCTTATTACAATCTGTGTTTCGACTAATAATCTTTCTCACCTGTAGTCAGGGTGTTGTGGTGAATTGAAGATCCTCTCCAGCATTACGTCGGACAGTTTCCTCAGCTCGTGGGCCACCTGGAGACACCCTGTATTGCTTAAGAGTATTCGTTCCGTATATTGAATGCCTACCCGATTAGGTCGGTTTATCATGAGAAAATATTACCGATGAAAGGGTTTGTTTCATCTTTTCACTGTGGCTTTAGCAGCCCAAAGTACAAAAAATCAGATCACAGATGTCTACGAAACCTACGCAAACACACAGAATACACAAACAACACAAAATACATACATACATAACTTCACGCCTGTCTCCCAACGGGGTAGGCAGAGACTATGGAACGCCAGGTGCACCGATCTAAACATACAACTTTCGCTTCCTCTACATTCATCAATCTCTTCATTCACGTCGGTTTCGGGTGCTTTTTATTTGGCCCTTATTCAGTACATCGCGAATCTGATCACCGTACGTTCGTCTAGGACGTCCCCTACCGACATCTCCGCTCACTCTCGCTCGCCATATATCTTTCGTAACCCTTCTTTCATCCATCCTTTCTAAATGACCAAACCATCTCAGCATACCCTTCATCTTCTTTCAATCCACATCGTTCTCGGATCTCGCTATTTCTTACTCTATCTATCATCCTAACTCCACACATACTTCTTAGAGCTCTCATTTCAACTGCATTAATCCGGCTTGCGTTCTTCTCCTGCCATATCCAAGATTCACTACCATACATTAATATTGGGGTCAATTCTCGCTGAACAATAGCAAAGCGAGCTTTGCTCGATATGACCTTGTTTTTCAAGATTGAGTGTAACGCCCCGTTGATTATATTTCCCGCTTTTACTCTTATTTCAATATCCCCGTCACATTTCCCATCTCTCGTAAACATGGAACCTAAATACACAAATTCATCGACTTGCTCCACTTTTTCATCACCAAGAATTTTTGACATTCTGTAACAGTTAAACTCCTCTCCACAACCATCACTTTCGTCTTTGTAACATTCACTTTCATGTGTTTCCTTTTAAACGCCTCATTCATCAAAGTCACCATTTGTTGTAAGTGGTCCGCCAATGATGCAAGGAGAACTTGATCATCAGCATACCTGGGATAACTCGGGGCAAGTTCTAGGGATTTGATATCGATAAAAAAGATGTCGATAAAATATTTATATATTTAACATGACGCGTGATATTGTACTTTTTTCTGGAGAAAACTGTAATTACATTTAGAGCAAAATAATTTTGACTCACGTAGTTGTATGTCAGGATATTCACTAATCCACGAGTTAATATAATATACGCGTGGGCGTGGATGTTTCTTGGGCGGCATGATTATTTTGGACTTTGTAACAAACGTAGCGGAATATTACCTCGTATATTATTCTTACTCTAAGATATGAATGGCACTGACAGTGAATTGTCATTTTGATTGAAATGACATTCGCATACTTTTTTTATCTTAAGAGGCTCGATATCAGATATGACATCGAACCTCTTTACAGTAATCGAAAATGTTCAATGTGCACATGTATTAATTTAATTATATCGACATCTTTTTTATCGATATCGAATCCCTAGAACTTGCCCCAAATTATCCCAGGTATGATCATCAGCATATGACAAAGTTCTAAAAACTGACTCATTCATCGTTATTCAACACAAAATACAACAGTTAAAACAACAATTCACTTATTGGCACCAGAGCTGGTCAGGAAACCAGCCTTGAAATTACGTATACCCAACAGTAAGGACGCCGTCTTCTTTGTGTCTCTCCGTATAAATGCTTCTCTTTTACTCGTTGTATTATTTTTTCGTGTCACTTACATATCGCACCTTCAGAACGATAGTGACCTAATTCAAAATTTCAGCTTTCAAAGTTCGTCTTAAATTGATTATGATAGTTGACTAGATCGGCTTGCTTGACTACAAGCAGACTGAACAACTTCTAGAGGCCGCAAGGTGAATCTAACTACTTGGTACTTTTTCTCTTCTCGCTTGCACTTCCTACTAACACGATGCACACACATACATACATACACAAACACGTACACACTCACACTCAAACCCTTTACCTATGTACTCAACTCCGGCAGATTCTGGCACTGGCATCATCAAGCCTTTTGGTTAGTTAATTTTGTAATAATAATAGTAGTTTTAATTTTAGTTAAAATTGTTTGCTATCTTAACCAGCACAAGCGCAGGACATTTGTAATCGGTAACCATGGTTCGGGCCCCACGAGACAGGCGTCGCCTAGTGTGGTGGTCATAAGCAATTGTTTTTGAAATGTAAAAATAATGTTTGGTAAATAAATAGTGATGCAACGAATACGAATACGAATATTCGTATTCGCCGAATAGAAGACATTTACCGAATATTCGTATTCGGCGAATACTAATACGAATATTTAAAAACTAATATTTTTGGCCTTTTGGCGAGAAGATGTCCATTTTCCAAGTCTGAAAAAGCTCGCCCAAAAATATTTTTCACTGAAGCCATGTACAGTCGCCTCGGAAAGACTTTTTTCAACGGCTGGGAACATCCAGACTGAAAAAAGAAATCGCCTAAAACCAGAAAATCTACAAATTTTATGTTTTTTAAATAAAAATTTGCCTGTTGTAAATTTTAATTATTAGAAGAGTAAACATTATTCAAATAAATAAGTCTTTGATTACCATGGCGAGATATTCGTATTCGTATTCGCCGAATAGTAGGTTTGATATTCGTATTCGTATTCGTATTCGTAAAAGTAGTATTCGTTGCATCACTATAAATAAACAATTTTTATTTTTATTATTTTATTTTTATAGAGCCCTAACTCGAATTTCAAAAATTTCATTATGTCACTATTGTTCTGTAGATACGATATATTAGTACAAATATTATTTTGCAGTGCTAGATCAAGACTGTATCAACTCAAAATCATGGTTAGTTTTATTTCAAGCTCATAGACGTTGTATTAAAGTTGATTTTAAAATACAGTTGTATTTTGAGTTACTACACTCTTGATCTGGCAGCGCGATTTGGCATAGGCATGACCCACCTCAACACTAAAAGATCCAAACTGGTACTCGTGGCTCTGTATATTCTGCTTTATAAGTTCCACGCTCTTCGTAAATTCTCCTGAAACGTTACGACATTATACAGAATATTAATAATAATTAATTAGGGTGACCAAACACCAAATATATCTGAACATATATAGTGATACATATCTAGACTCATCTTTATGTATGTATTCTATGCGCTTTGCATTATTTTTTATTGCCGTCCACGGACGAACAGGCAGGCGGCTCACCTGAGTGCACGGCGATGCCAGTCTCGCAAAAATCCAATGTCACCATTCTTAAAGATCCCCATTTTGCAGGGCATTGGGAAAATCTCAGCAGGATATTCTCTCCTTTTTTGAGGTTAACTAGTTTGTTTTTAGCCTTCTTTAGTGTCCCATTGCAGGGCAAAGACCCCCTCTTTTTCTAAAATACTTTGTTGAAATACAGTATATAGTTACTGTTAATATACTTCGCCTGGTATTCTCTTCCGAAATGCATTGGTCACGAGGACACGTACTACAATATATCCTGCTGTGAACACTTTCCAAACTTTGGAATCGGAGTAATTTTAAAAGATTAGCTTTTAGAGTATAAAACTACAAGATCAGTTGAACTTACCAAGTGAAGGCTGATCTTGATTATGATCCGTAAACCTTGTAGTCACATATCTTGAACTACTCATCATTTAACTTAAGAGCTAGGCTCTTGCTACTATGTTACCGCATAAGGGGATATGCATGCATTTTTCAATTTCAATTGCATTTCCCAACAAAATATTGAAATGATCACCAAAAGTGAAATTTTCATTATAATCGGGTAATAAATAAGGATTAGACACACAGATCCGATACGCCGTGTGACGTCATGTAACACGTCGGCCATATAAACTCCCGTGTTAAATTATTTTTCTTGAAAGAATTAGTAACAAATCATGTTAGGTTATAGGTAGGTTATCTTGGTTATTTTTTATATACTGTTTCACATGTGTTTGTTTGTTTGTGTGTGATGTGATGTTTGTTGCTTTTATTGAAAAAGACAAGAAAATACTTATTTTTTGGTATTATAAATCAAGTAATTCTTTTAATTAATTTAATTAATTGCTTGGTAATTCTGTAGCTCTGCCTACCCCACTCTGGGAATGAAGGCGTGAATTTATGTATGTATGTATAAATCAAGTGGCAACTTTGTGATGAGGTGATGACGTAGAAAATGTCCCTTTTCGGAAGAGAATACCTTGTTTTAATATACCATGAATAGGCTATTTGACAGGTTTTTGAAAACCATTTCAGATTATTTGTTGGTGTTTATTGAGTACTCCAAAAGTGGTAATTTTAAATTCTTTTATGTATTTCGTCTAAAACACGGAAATAAAAATTCACTTTTAAAATATGCCGCCAAAACGCTTTCTTGGGCAAGATGGCGTCGCACAGGAATCAGTGACGTCAGTGGTCAATACATAAACAAACTGACATTGGCTAATCATAGCAAAGCCAGAAAAACAAACAAACGTCAACTGTCTGTGGTAACCGCAAGAACCAATGAACGTAAGAACAGAACGACAACG
Organism: Acleris emargana; assembly: GCA_927399475.2. NCBI lineage: Eukaryota > Metazoa > Arthropoda > Insecta > Lepidoptera > Tortricidae > Acleris > Acleris emargana. The sequence continues at coordinate 6,933,034 of OV656835.1, read as the reverse complement.
ACATGAACGACAGATGCAATATTTACAGACATCACAGATTACAGGATATACAGACATCCTATAATCTGTGATATTTACCGATCCTTGACGTCATCATGGATTCGGCGCCGTTTTCGATAAAATGGCTACAGATAAAAAAATATCAAGTTAAATCGTGGTTTTTTGGATAAAAAAGATCCATTTTTTTTAAGTAAGAATACCTTAAATCGATTTTAAAACTCATAATTTATATGAATATACATAATTATTACGTTTTTTTTCACCTTGTCAAATAGCCTATTTCCATGATTGGATGCAACCAAACTAAAAAATAATACAATTCAGCATATAAAGTTACAGTCAAGGGCATTCCGGGTCGATCACCTCTAGGGTGATATTCGTTTGCGCGTTCGACTCGTAACGACCTGAGCGCTGTATGATTAGCTAGCTGCAACGGACAAGCCAACATTTTCTTAAGTGGACGACCGCGAATGTCCCTCACTGTACCATCTAGCGTACCTGCATCAGCGTAAAGCCTGGCGAGCTTGTCGGCCGCCGAGCGTAGCGAGGTGTGGTGGCGGTGCCATACTTGTTGCTTCAGTTTGAGCGCGGCGTGCGCTCGCTCGCATCGCTGCTCTATCGACGTCGCTTGCTCCGCTGACAACAATCATCACATCATATTAAAAAAAAACGTCTACAAGCTGTCACAAAAATCAACGTCAAACCGCCTAGGACTGAAAGAGCTGCTCAGAAGCTATCGATTTAACCCCTTTCAATTGATCATTTTAATCGAATTTTTTGTAATTTTCCCTTATGCTCCCAAAATATGTCACGAAAGTACTTTAATTCATGTTTTATTTCAGAAGTTTTGCAGTCGTATCTTACATAATTAGAATAATTACGAATTAGCGAAGTTTTAAAACCACTGCCATTGTTTTAAAATCAACTGTCTTAGTAATGACATATAGTTGTTTTTTCCATACAAAATAAACACAGGGACACCTAGTATGTAGAAACTAACTTTATATCAATACAAAGACAGTTGATTAAAAAAAAACGGGCAAATAGGTTAAAAACTTAGCTGACTCGTAAGGATTGTAATGTAACCGAAACTATTCTTTTTTTTCTTTTTCTTTTTTAACCGAAACTGGTAAAATCGCTGAACATACAACGCTGGGTTAAATCGATACCTTTTTAGCTGCTCTAGGTTGTCGTTGATTTTTGGGACACCTGTATTTTTATCACGTGTTTTAGGGGTTTGTTTACCCTTATTTTGTTTACACACATTTCATAGAACGTATAAATTGGCAGAATTTACATTTCATCGACATGCATTTCTTGGCACAGGAGTTTAGATTTGGTGACAGTTACAAGTCTAACCCAACCTTACTATTTTAGATAACCTGCAGCAGATAACAGCTTTCGATAAAGTGAAATTCGGTAAAGCTATACGTTCTATGAAAAAAGTTTTGGTAATTGGTGAAGCAATAAATAAATAAATAATAAATAATAAAGCAAAGGGACAATGTCTTTTAGGACATAATAACCGTAAGTCATAACTAGGGTTAGGATTTTGGTGGCATTTCGTGGTTTTAGTATCCATGGAGCCGCTATTTTCTAATTATAATAATATAATACATGACACTTTGATTTTGACCTTCAGTATGGTCATATTTAAAAATGAACTAATTACATTTTTATTTCGGTTTTTCCGTCCCTACTAATATTTGCTTGATTGTAACGCTTTCACAGCAGAGATATCCTCCGTACCAAAATTCATTTAAATTGGTTTAGCGGTTTAATGAATAAAATAATTTTAAAATATTAAAATACTGAAGGTCAAAATCAAAGTGGTATGTATCACAATAAATAGAAAACAGCGACTCCATGGATTCCAGAACCACGATTTTCCAACAAAAGTCCTAACTCTAGTCATAACGTATTAAGACTGCGCCGAGCGCACGCCGGATGTCCAGTGGCGCCCTAATTACTATTATTGAGTTTTCTAATAAACTAAAGTATTTTCTTGAAATCGGACGGTACTTTTTGGTACTACGAATGAAAACACACCTTATTGGATAAATCACATAGTTTACTAACAATTGACAACAATTCATTTTGTGCTAAGGTAGTAAAATAAATACCGTTTCTAGATTTTACTCTGCTGATTACAGTAAAAATATCTTTGGATTTTTTTATGCAGTAGTTTTTTTTATATTTAGGAAAAACAGTAAAAAAAGTTGGATTGTGAATGTTAGGAATACACTTATAGTGCCCTTAGTCCATTTATTACCAAAGGAATTAAAAAAAATATACAACTGTCATGTTCATTGTTTATCTGTCTGACGGATTACTTGATTCTGACGACACGCTTTCAATTCTACGCAAAATAGTTTATTTATTTTAATGGCGTCTACAAATTACGTAATTAATTAAATTACGTAAAATAGCAAATTTGTGTGAACGAACGGCAGCGAATGATTGACATGACATGACAGTCAGTTTTGTTTACTGTTTAAAGTTACTTTTTTAAATTTTATATCAGGCTAAGATCACGACATCAGTATTCCTAACTTTGTATATACGGTCTTTTTAATGACTATTTCTTTAATAAAATATTAACGACGAATTTAAGTTATATATTATATATAAACGCGAAAAAACAATAATGCTTTTTTTTTTGAAATGTTGTCAATTGATCTTCGAGTTATCAACTTAACGGAAAAAAGTCGCCACCTTTTCCCGTTAAGCTGACTACTCAAAGGGTAACTGTTTTCAAAGTTTGTTACGTATCCCATAAATTGTGTTTTTACTTGCGCTACAAAAAAGCATCGTCCAATTCCATGGGAATTCTTTAGTTTATCAGAAAACACAATAACTATTATTGAGGGCGCCACTGGACGCTCGACGTTAGCTCCGTGCAATGTTAATTTTAAAGAAACCGTTAATATTTCAGGTTTTTTTATAAATCACACCCCGACGCATAAAGGCTCAAAGAGAGACATTGAGAAGTGTGCTTTGAGTACGATTCAAATTACAAAGTTATCCCGTCGAGCGATATGTCAAAGTTGTTGTACATCGAATAAATATAAACTTTAGGTCAAATTAATAAGTCACTTAATGGCAAAGAATCTACATGTTGTGGTTAAAGTGAAAAATGTATCATACTAAGACGATTCAAAACGGACTTTTCTTTGTCTCATTTTGAGCCGATCAGATGCCGAACGATTTTGTCTGCGTTAATCTTAAAGGGGAGTTTTAATGTTAACGTGTGTGTTCGTTGTATCTGTGTCGCACCGTAGCCTCGAAACAGGTGAACCGATTTAGACAAGGTTCTTTTAAAATAAAGTTAATTTTAACCTTTTGAACGCCGTACGTCAAATACAAAATGCGTCACTCACACGCCAAACATGTTTGCTATGCTAAGCAAATTACAACTTAATCCATACGAAACAGTCTCTTTTAATCTCTAACTTGTGTCGGCTGTGGCCGTCGGTGGCGTCAGTGGCACGAGTTTCAGTTGTCGGCCAGAGCCGACTGTGGCGTTCAAAAGGTTAAGGATTTGATGCAAATAAAATAACGGAAGATTCAGCGCACGGAACTCATAAATTTGTCCTGTATCGAGGATTTAAGGGATTATAATAAAATGACCGGTATACGTGTCACGCGCGTTTATTTGGCAGCTATTCGGATGACAGTTCATAACACATTTTTGTAAGTACCCACACATACTACAAAATTAGGTCCGGCGGACCTGATTGACTCAGTCACAATCCGAGTGGCATTCGCGTCACACGTTTAGTTTAGCGATTTTGGGCTAGTTTAGTGTGTTTTACTGCTGTCCTATCGCCTAACCCCCTCGCAATTGCAATCGACTTAAAAGCGGAACAAGTGTTTTCATTGTGTATGCAGACAAGCCTTCGATTTTCAAAATGAAAACGATTGCGAGTGCGTTAGACAATAGCCCCTAAAGTTGTACAAATCATTCACTTGTCAATAGAAATAACATGTTGTTATTAAATATGTCTCGATTTGTTTTGTTTTGTTCGCGCAAGCGTTCGACATTTTGCAGAATGGGACAGAAATATACTCGCGTAATATATATTGTAATTTAGTCGAAATAGATAGGTAGGTTTAGGTTAGGATAGATTTGCAGAAGGCCCAAAGGGCCATAGTACCCGGTAATAGGAGCTCCGCGGAGCGCCGTCGACTAACTGAAATTTATTTTGAATTGGGAAAACATGCAAGAGGGGAACTTCCAAAATGAAAAATATGAAATTGCAAAACAAAATGGGGAAACATGCGGCGGGAGCCGATCTATGTTCTCTTCTATTATTATTATTTCTATTATTATTATTATTATATATGGTTATTTCTGTTTTTTATCTATTTATTGAATAGTGATTTTGATGTAAAGAAGGCGAACGAGTTCACAGGCTTCCTCAATTCTACTCGGAAAACCAATTTGCCTTTGACGTGTTTTCGTCTTGTCAACGCTACGATAGCTCTAATTGGGTAAGTAACGTTTTTGAAGGGATGTATATTATATTTTTTTCTGATAGTGTTTGGCCTATTATCCAATATTCTACAGTTGCTTTATTTGTACTCATTACAGTTCTTCTAAAATATATTTTTCTCAAAAATAACCGGAAAAGTTATTACTAACTCCATGCAATGCAAATACAACCGGTTATTTTCATACATAATCGGTTAATAACCGGTTAAATTGCATTCCTTAACACTGAGACGCGAAGTACATAGTTCACAGACAGTTCCCAAATAAAAAAAAAAAACATTGCGTGCTCGCTACACAAGCCCGCAATTTTGCATACAAATTCCATTGTTATCTAGTTTGTAATTTTTTTAAAAGTGAAAACGTCCATAATTAAATGAGGGCACAAGTCTTATACATCCATATTTTATTCGAAACGTAATTTTTTTATCTGTGTCTGGAATAGCTTGAGTTTTTTTTCTAATCTTGCGTTTCTCCTTGTCATAAACATAAAGGCGGTAAAGAGTGATGGTTTTTTCACGTGAAGTTTCTGCTTGTATGCAATTTAAAAAATGAGTGATGAAGATTTTACTCCAACACAATTTTTTTCTTGCGATTTTTGAGAAAAGCACTATATAGGCCTCGGCAGGAACGGCAATTGCAGGCCTCGTATTTTTAAACTAAACCAATACTCGGCCCGCAATTGCCTGCTTTACTGTCTAGGCAATAATGTACTATTATCGCGTCGAGTTGAAAACAAAACCATACATTGGTAGTAGACGGACTCACAAGCTAACTCGGATGTAACTTTTTCTTTGCACTTTTGTAAGGAATGAATAAGTCACATAGGTAGTTTTTTATTGACCGTTTTATTTTATTGCCAGAGATCGGAAAAATGGGCGTCACTACTCGCAATAACGTGGACACGACTCCAAGGATTTTAATTAAACAATTTAAATTACATTAATTGATTTCTTATCTGAACCTTAATCTTGATCCTTTGCAGCCGGTAGTAAATAAATAATACAAAGACGTGAGGAGTGGCCACTAATATTAATCTACCTAAGTTTGCCACATTAACCTCCGTGGATTGCGGAAGGAGCTTTTCACCTCATTAGTTTATTTTAGCCGTGAAAAGGAACAATTTGCTTTAATAAATGTACACAATAACAAGTCTTTGTATTATTTATTTATTACTACCTTGTAAAGGATCTAAATTATTTTTAGGGTACGAAATCAGTTAATGTTATTTTATTTGTTTAATTATAATCTTTGGAGTCATGTCCACATTATTGAGAGTCAACGCCTATATTCCGATCTTTGTTAATTATCATACACCGGATTCACGGGGGCAAAAATGTACCAGTGCTAGTGATTCATTAAATATCGGCAAAGTTTACCGATAACTTTTGTCGTGACATATGAATCTTACATTTCTTGCAAAAGTAAGTCGTACCTTTATCTTCTATATCTGAATGATCAGCTTTCCATGAAGATAAACAATATTTTCTCTTTCGATGCATTTCTAACCGACTTAAAAAACAAAAAGGTTCTCAATTAGTCGGAATGCTAAAAAATATGCTTGTAGGGAATGAATTGGTTATTCAACGTAATTTCAATGGTTGTCAAAAGTGTCTCCAGTACAGGGTGTCACTATCAGATACCAGTTGTTTAAAGTTGCGATAAGTATGAATAAAAGAGGTTTCCACATAATTAAAAGGCATTCAAACTTGGCCATTACTTATGATCCTGATGGATGATTAAAAATTGTTTTTTATCGATGTCGATAAACTAAGTCGACATTTAATGAATCACTAGCACAGGTACATTATTGCCCCCGTCAATCCGGTGTATGTTAATTATACATAAGAATAGGCGTAAAAAAAGGTTTATTTCCTATCAATTGCGGTAGTAGTAGGACCTTGTGCAGGGACACTCTACCACTATATTATAATTTATCTTAGTGCAGTGTACGCATCGTTGTGTTATGGTGTGGAGAAAAGACCACCAGTGAAATTGCTACCTCAGAGGCACTAGTCCTAAGGGTGGCAACGAATTGGGTGTTTTGCGATTACAGTCTCGTGATTGTAGTCTTGAGTCTGTGGCTCGCAGATCCTACTTACCATCAGGTGGTCTGTGCTGTCGATTGCCTTCTGCTTGCCATCAAAAAGAAATAAGAAAAAATATTAAGAGAAAAAAACACATTGTCGGTGATACTACAAAGTCGCGTAACTAACAAATTTATGATAGAGTTAAATAAACCTTACTATGTTATTAAAAAGGTGCATATTGCTCCTTAATAAAAATGTTAATTTACGCGGTTTTGCAGTGTCACCGACGATATATTTAAAAACACTAAATAAATAATATTTTACACACTACACTTATAATTGGCCTAAAACTACACTAATATACCACTATCGTTCCGTACCCTATTACTAAGACTCCACTGTCCGTCTGTCTGTCACCAGGCTGTATCTCATGAACCGTGATAGCTAGACAGTTGAAATTTCAGATGATGTATGTCTGTTGCCGCTATAATAACATATACTAAAAACAGAATACAAACAAACGTGTTTTTTTATGACGTTTTTGCTCGATATTAATAACGGCTACTCGTATAAAGTCGCCGTCAATAGAACTTGCCAACGATGTAAACAAATTAGTACTGATTGACACATAACCTCAAATATTCACCAAGCTTGTTTTTATTAAAAATAACGTATAATTAATAGTTATTTAATCTTGAACTTAATATGAAAATAATGATCTAGTGTATAAATCATTGCAAAGACCTCACTTGATCTTGAAAAGTACGTGATTATCGAGTAATCATGGTGAAATGGCTTGTTTGGTATTGTTTACATCTCTTGCAAGTACTATTGACGGCGACCTTAGTGTCTCATTTTGTATAGAGTCCGACTCGCACTTGGCCGTTTTTTAGGGTTCCGTAGTCAACAAGGAACTCTTATAGTTTAGTTTCACCAAGTCCGTCTGTCCGTCTGTCCACGGTTTAACATAAACACTCTTGGTTACTATAAAGCTGTAATTTGGCATAGGTTATTAAGATTAGGGCGACATAGTTGTCAAATTAAAACCATACAGTTTTTTTTTCATATTTCTCCCAACACATCATCACATCGGTACATCGAATGAGTTAACATTGGAGGGCACTTAAGAATCATTAAGGAAATTTTAAAGTCAATAAGTGTGATTTTTGCTAGTAGCCCACGAGTCCCCCCCCTCCCCACTGCAGCCGACAGTTTTTTGATTTCACAGTTTGTCCCATAGTGGAAGTTGTTCATATTCGTGGGTAGAACACAGAGGTGATCATTTGTACTACGACTTAGATTTCACCCTGTATTAACTAGTACAAATATAAAAAATGTATTTTACCTTTTATAGATTTTAGAAGCGTTAAAATGGTAATGTTACTCTATGATTGTTGCCGCTGTCCTTCTCAATCAAATAGTTTCATTTACGTTTTAGGTATGAAGTAGGTATTTATTTATCTACGCGTCAAAAGATTACATAACTAATTTGTACATGATTAAATGATAGACGACTATTGGTTAATAATTACAATAAAACCATTTGGAATCATACTCTATGTAGCGTGACGTCATTTTTGCGTCAACGGCATGAAAAGTACGTGCGCTGGTCATTGCGGTTTAATTGTACCACATAAAAACAACTAGGTATCTACCTAGTTGGTTACTAAGTTCTGTTACTAAGGTTGATGCAAATAAAACTAACTTATGTTTATTTTTTAATTTCAATATGTATAAAAATTAAAAGCTTAATTAATATACATTTTGAAAAACAATTAATCATTTTTCTTAGTTCCGCAATTCCTGATACGATCTTTTAACATTCACAGCCGGCATCGATGAAATTACGCATGACTTTTCTGTAAATTTAATTTTTTGAAATCGCTTAAAAGTTAGTCTTTGTTTACCAAAGAACTTTTTTTGTATAATATTATAAAAAATCCTATCTCTGTATATGTTTAGAGACCAAAATTATATTTCTCGACATGACTTAATTCCAACTTATGAAGCAAGAGATTTGGTGTGTTTTCGTATTTCTGCAAAATCATGTGAAATCTTAAAGTCGATTTAATGAGTCATCAAGATTGACCGGTGTCCAAGCGGATCTTTAGTTGCTTTGAATACATTCGTATCAGAATTTAAAGCTAGAAGTCTGTTCAATAAGTCACACAAATTTGAACTCTCTACAGGAACTCTTACAAAAGTTGGGGCCGTTATCAGTATCATCGTCGTGCGTGATTTTAACTATGATTTTATCGTCCGAAATGGGAATACTTCAAGCTCGTACTTCAAATAATTGCAATAGTTTAGAATACATTATTTTTATTATTATTCTATATAAATCAAAGTTTTGATTAATATACAAGTTTATGCAAAACTGCTTTAATTATTTTTTTAATTGTAGTTAATCTCAGTAACAGAACTTAGTAACCGACTAGGTAGACTTAACAATACGATTGGTATTGTTAGCGTGATGTAAGACAAATGAATGCGATTTTAATTCACATCACTAAATTGCCAACTGACATCTGTCACAGGTGTAACACGATATGATAAATATTATAATAAGGGCATCAATTACTAAAAAATAATTATGCCAGACAATATTGACCCGTATAAATGCGCCTGGCACATCTATCTTGCAAGTCCTTTCCCGGCGCAGTTTCTGTGTTTTGTATTCCATTTCTTGATGTCCGTTTGTCACTTTGTAGGCTGTTTGTTTGTTATTTTACAACAAAACATTCATTTTATTTCTACAAAGTCTACCATTTTTGTTTATGTAATTAATATTGGTACGTAACTTATTGCTTTGTTTCCTTTGACTTAACCTCCCATAGACTATAGTTTTTTTGTTTTTTTTTGTATGTTGCCAGTTATAACTGGTTGCAAATTTTATGGTCGTTTGAGATAATCTCTCTTGGATGTTATTTTATTCATGTATGTTTTCTTGTTACGTTGTACTCTTCACCAAGCTTTACGGCTAGCGAATGCTGAGTTGGGACCGTTTCATAACAAATTATCTCTCTCTTGTTCTTATTGGATCTATGTAATGTAATTTTGTATTGTTGAAAATAAATGTCTCTTTATCTTTATCCATCTTTATCACTGCTAGATCAAGAGTGTATCAACTCAAAATCATTGTTAGTTGTGTTTCAAGCTCATATGCGTTGTATTATAGTAGTGTATGAAATTCTTGCATAATGAGGGGTATTAAAACACGAGTGTGTGTTTAAGAACCGAGCCGCCAGGCGAGGTTTTTAATAGTATCACAGAGTGTTTTAATACCTAGTTATGTGCAGTTTTATACACTACTTTATCTACTCTCATACATTGCGATTCAACCTACTAAATAAAAGATAAAAGTTAATAAAGTAACTACAGCAAAACGTACTCAATGAATGGCGCCAAAACCTAGCACATCACCGCGCATGAGTTAAAGCGTCACAGACAAGTAAAAATTGGAAGGAAAACTTTTTGTAATGCTGTAAAAATGACGCGAACCGCATGTGCGTTCCATTATAAAGTGGTTGGTGACATTAACTTGTATCGTAATGGTAAAAAAATTACGTTATAACATTATTTTGTTAGAGCAATAATGTAAAAAAAGGTTTTTAAAAAAAAACGGTATTGTGTTTATAAAGTATGCCGATATAAATTCGTTTTGAAGTTTAAAATTCGAACTTTACGATACGAGAGTAGATAAAAGTTGATTTTAAAATACAGTTGTATTTTGAGTTACTACACTTTTGATGTGACAGTGCGAATATTTACCCCTGGTGACGATTTCGAGCGCGCGGTCGAGTGTGGCGAGAGCTTTGTCCAGTGGGAAGGGCGCGTGGCACTGCGGGCAGGTCGTGCGTTTGCTGCCGCTGCATATAACAGGGCCTTTACACGACTGGCAGAGGTACGCGGAGAACAGGAGCTGTAACAACGAAATGGAGACGCCTCATCAAATCAAATCAAATCAAAATCTTTATTGCATATCACCAGTGATCGGAATTAGGTGAGCCAAAATACCTATTCTTCGCAAGAGGACATAATATAGAGTAATAACTACCGGGCAGTTTTTTTTTTCTTGTATAGGAACCGGGTATTATTCGGTACGTAGTCGTTTTTAGGTACTGTTAAGTACGGGGTCTTTTATGTTAGTTTGTATCAAAAAGGGCTAGACATAAGGTTTACAAGTAAAGAAGGAAAAAGTGTGTGGTATAATTATTGTCTTTATTATTTTCACATGGCACAGTGGTAGGTGATTTTACCCAAGGACGAAACATATCGAAAGATGTAATATTTACACTGACTGAACTGACCCCTTTGAAGTTTTAACAACTACTAGAACTAATTACAACTTTTAGATTAACATACTTCACCCCGTACTTTAAGTAAAAACATGGATGTTTAAAATTACGAGTAATACCCGGATGAATATCGAATACCCGGTATTCAAGAATAAATGTTTTTTTCTACCCAGTTGTAACCACTCTATATTATATACTCTTGTGAAGAATAGGTATTTTGGCTCACCTAATTCCGATCACTGCATATCACATATATCGCACCTTCAGAACAAAAGTGACCTAATTCAAAATGACAGATTTCAAACTTCAAGTAATTTTAAATGTTATAGAGACCAAACTCGAAATTAAAAAATCTGAATTAGGTCACTATTTTTCTGAAGGTGCGATATGAGGTGCAAAATAAACAATAGGTATCCATGTGACGCCCTGCAAGGGCACAGCAATTTTAGAGGGCTAACCAGGTATTTTAATACAGATAACTTAATACTAAATGACTCTAGGATAAGATTCCAAGATAAAATTCTCTGTATTGTATCAAATGTGATGCATGCCGGAATCGCATTGCTTATCTTTTATAGAACCTTAATGCTATGACGGTAGCATTATAGATTTGGGCTCGAAGCGAAAAATTCACCTGGGAAGATTTATGCTATAATTGACAACAATTCATTTTTTGCTAAGGTAGTAAAATAAAATACAGTTTCTAGATTTTACTCTGCTGATTACAGTAAAAATATCTTTGGATTTTTTTATGCAGTAGTTTTTTTTATATTTAGTAAAAACAGTAAAAAAAGTTGGATTGTGAATGTTAGGAATACACTTATAGTGCCCTTAGTCCATTTATTATCAAAGGAATTCAAAAAATATACAACTGTCATGTTCATTTTTTATCTGTCTGACAGATTACTTGATTCTAACGACACGCTTTCGATTCTACGCAAAATAGTTTATTTAAATTTAATGGCGTCTACAAATTACGTAATTAATTAAATTACGCAAAATAACAAATTTGTGAACGAACGGCAGCGAATGATTGACAAGTGATTGACATGACATGACACATGATACTTTTTGTTTATTTTATATCATGCTAAGATCACGACATCAGTATTCCTAACTTTGTATATACAGTCTTTTTAATGACTATTTCTTTAATAAATTATTAACGACGAATTTAAGTTAAATAAAGAAAAACCAAGAAATACGGGTAGTCTAATTTTTAACCAGCTATTATAAACGCGAAAAAATAACAATACTTTTTTTTTTGAAATGTTGTCAATTAGACATTGTTTTTTACCCAACACAACGCATCTTCAGAACCATAGTGACCTATAACAGAAATTTTAACTTTCGTGTTTGGTCTCTATATTAATAAATTTAAGACTTGAAGTTTACATACATACATACCTTCACGCCTGTAATCCCAGAGTGGGGTAGGCAGAGCTACAGAATTACCTTGTTGAAAACTTGTTGATAATTCTGTAACGACATTTTGCACAAATAGGCTAAGATGTTTACCAGTGTATTAGTGACAGGTTGTAAGCCCATCGCCTAACAGTACGTACTACCAGCCTATATTCCCTTGGTCGCCTCTTACGACATCCACAGGAAGACATGGAGTGGCACAATTCTAACCCGGCAACCACACGGGAAGTTTGAAAGCTGACATTTTGAATTAGGTCACTATTGTTCCTAAGGGTTGACATATTCCTGCTGTACGTCCGCGTGTGTTGACCACGGTGCGGTCTGTATAAAGGCGCACTCACAACAAAGTCGCGGCGCTGCGGGTCCTCGCAGGCGGTGCAGGCGCAGGCGAACATGTACTGGGCGCGCAGGGCCTCGCGGCGGTGCGCGGCGGGCTCGCGCGCGCGCGCCGGCCCGTAGCAGTTGAGCACCTCCGCGCCCGCCGCCAGCTCCGACGAGCAGCGGATTATTAGACGGGTCTTGTGGAAGCTGGCGATAGACAACATTACGGTTGTATATTGATTGCCCGCAATTCATATGATATTTTTTGTCTGAAACCGTTCACTATTCAGTTGTTATAAAACTAACGTAACCTCAAAAAAAAGGCAAATCCATATTATGGCAAGTGATACAATTATGGCAAATGAAAATCGGGCAAACGAAGTTAACCGTAACTATACAATGTTGTGAATCGCATTTTACCCCCTTTTTATTTTTTACCCAATTGCCGAAGGGGAATGCTAATGTATTTTTCGGCCTATATATGTATGTTTATTTCTTTGTTTAACCAGAACTATGTTGCTATTTTATTTCATTTGCATACAAATTTTATTTTTACAACCAACACTTAAAGCCATCAGTAGCATAATGGGAAAAACATCGATAATTGAGTTTATCGATATAGGCAATCCCTAGCTGTCATTTAATTTTGCCCCGTATAATCCTAGATCTGTACATCACAACACAATACATAAGACTCGGTAGCCGTGTACAATATGCAGCCAAGCAGAAATCATTGCTACCTGCCGAGCACTCGGTAGTCAGGTACATTCATTGCTAGGGTTGTGTTTACTACAAAAAAATACGATTTCTATCGAGAAAACGAGGGACTTTTAAGAAAATGGGGATTTTTTTAAGTCTTGTTCTTTATTTTTCACCAATTAACTATATGAATATTTCTAACCGTTTTAGAGTTACAGCTTGTTACACATTAGTGCGAAATCTGCACATTAGCAGCCCTAGCACGAGCACGAGCGGCAGCGCGCGTAATACGACACGGTGGTATAGTCTTTATTATTTGAACTGAGCTGATCTTCTACACAAAGGCCATTGTTTGTGTACAATACTATTATCTTTCTTTGTGTCCGTAACCGCAAGCCGACTACATACAAAAAAGTTAGAACTACATTGAATGTACATTGAATTATCAACCCTACCCTCTTAGTCAGTAGGTTTAAAATGTAAAGAGTCAGGATACAGATATAAGTCTTGTGTAGGTGATAGTATTGTGTAGAGAATAAGCTCAGTTCAAATAATAAAGACTATACTTATGTATGAGCATCACATGTAAAGTTGATGACATGTGTCAATTTAAAATGTAAATAACTTTGAACTAGTAGTAGCGATGTCACTGATATTAAATTGATTTTTATTCATTTTGTTTTACTTTCAAGTCCAGCTTTACAATTATAATAAATCGATTGTAGATCACTTAGATACCACTATCTTTTCAGCTCAGTCCCTCGTTTTGTTCCACCCCTTTTTTTTGGAAATTACTAGAAAAAAAGAATATTTTTTTGAAGTTTTATCTGTGGCAGAATTAGTTTGCAGCTGCGGTAACTTGCGTGTTATAATGGACCCACAAGAGATACAACTCCTCACTGCCCAAAGCATCTGGAAATTCCTGGACGCAACGGGCCTTTGCGGTGAGCTCTAAACAAAGGGGTGCTACAAAAGATCAGCAATGGTCGAAGTGGCTCACAAGGCCCATCTCAACCCCCCAATAATAATACTTGCGTGTGAGTGACGTCACCAGTAAGTATCCACAGCTGCAGACCAACAGATCATAAGGGCTATATCTCTTCACATGATTGTTTATTGTTTACTTGCGTGTGACGTCACACTTGTCATATGGCCAGCGCCGTGATAGACACAGCGTTTTTAGCGCGGTTTTGAAAATTCAATTTTTAACATAGATACATACATACATTAAATCACACCTGTTTTCCAGAGGGGTAGGCAGAGACCACTTCTTTCCACTTGCTACGATCTTGACAAATTTTTTTCGCTTCTTCAACGTTCATACATCGAGTCATGCACGCACGTCGGTTTCGTGTACTTAAGATTAGGCAATTTTCCAGTATTATCTAAGATTTGATTCGAAAAAGTACGCCGAGGGCGGCCCCTTCCGACCCTTCCACACACATTTCAACAATTAAGTAGAAAAAAAAATTCCTCCTCTCTAACTTGAAGCGCACCATCCTTACTGCTTAAAATATCATACAGAGAAAATCTTCATCATCTTCGTATTCATACGCAATGTAAATTTCTTGATGTCATATTTTGATGACCATAAGAAAAAATAAACGTTTTTAAAAACAGATATTTGTTGCAAAACTCATGACAACAGATGACATTGGACTGATTATTTCAAGTGTCGATATCGGTTAACTAATGAAGTTGACGTATCATTATGATGAAATACTAAATGGAATCATACTATATGTAGCGTGACGTCCTTTTTGAGTCAACTGTATGAAAAGTACGGGCCCTGTTGATAATACAGTAGAATGTCAAGGAAATATCAATGTAATGACCTTGATATGGCTTTAGGATTAACGGCCATACGGACAAACGATGCATTAGGAAAAATTACGATAAGGGATGCGTACATAATATACTCAGGGACAAAAAAAAACGGGTCAGAGTGCGTTTTTCATACAAACGAGGCTATTTCGAAGCCTTGGTTCCTGGCCAGGGGATGTTTTGAGTGAGGTTTAACGGTGGATATTCCGAGGTTCAATAAGGTAACCTAACTTATCGCACAATCAGTTATCATCACAGCGAGAGAGTTTGGGTTAACATTTGGATTTTCTTACATTTTATTACCATTTTAGATGTTTTTCTGATCATGATCAATTCCGGCGTTAGCCGTGGATTCAATCAGTTGGGCACTCTGGAAGTCCTTTATCGATGCTCGGTGTATCCATCATCAGATTTCACTAAAAGCATTACCTAGCGAGGCTTCGAAATAGCCTCTTTAGTACGAAAAACGCACTCTGACCCGATTTTTTTGTCCCCCAGTGTAGAATATTTGAATATGTATAAAGATGAAATAAGTATACGTGTTAATGATGTTTGGTTCACAGGAATGGTTCATCATGGCGGCCGACGGGTATATCGCCGTCGCCCGTCGCACCTCTCGCTCTGTCAGCGTGCGACCTGCTAACAATAAGGAGTTTGTCAATATCAATATCTCGGAAACTAATAAAATAACAAAAGTTGAACATACATGGGGGTTTCATCGATAGCTTATGAGCTGCTCTATCACCCCCTTAAAGTTTTGCACCTAGCTACCTAACACCCTGTATTTTTAAAGAAAATAATAATTATCGTGATAACTTAGATACCATATTTGCGTAATCATTGGGTTTTTACGTTTTCAGTTAAAACAGATTTATTTATATTGCACACACAGCTGTTTATCACTGTTCTCTCTCTATCAACTGTTCCGTACCCAAAGGTTAAAAACGGGACCCTATTACTAAGACTCCGCCGTCTGTCTGTCCGCCTGTCTGTCACACATGGAGTTTATATGGGCGACCTCTTACATGACGTTACCTCATCGCTGTCTAATTAGCATACCTGGGATAACTCGGGGCATCTGTACGAAAGTGATGTAGCAAAATATTTTATCGATATAAAATATTATATCGATGTTACTGCCAACATCTAAATGTTATTCGACATAAATAAATAATACTTATTTTCTCCTCATTTTTAGATAAAAAATAAACAAATTAACACGTATATTTATTTGTTTATTTTACAACAGTTTTCATAATATACAATCAATATTTTTTCCATATTCGTCGGTATTAATGATTGCCGTCTAGTTGAAAATATCTACTTTAAACTGCTAAACGTACGAATATGATTGGTACTGACAGTATATTGTCATCTTCGCATACTTTTATTATCTTAAGAGGCTCGGTATCAGATATGACATCGAACCTCTTTACAGTAATCGAGAATGTGCAATGTGCACATGTATTAATTTAATTATATCGACATCTTTTTTATCGATATCAAATCCCTAGAACTTGCCCTGAGTTATCCCAGGTCTGCTAATTAGCAGCTTAAAATGGTTGTATCATCCGAAATCCGATTTAAATTTAAATTTTACTTTTGTAAATCCCTTTCACGGTATTTTCCTATTTTGATCAGAAATGCGATTTAAAAATATTTATACATGTTCCCTACGGCGATGCCAACATACCCTCAAAACTATCGGATTCCTCGTCCGTCGAAAGGCTCAAAGTGGCATGTCCGTTGCACACCAACTGACCCAGCCCGCGCAGCAGGACGCCGGCTGCGAACAGACGGAGTTGCCCCGCCGACAGCGCGTAAGGAACCTATAAGCAAGTGATAACTAGAGTTAGGACATTTGGTGGCAAATCGTGGTTCTAGAATACATGGAGTCGCTATTTCCTATTTATTATAATCAGTGATCGGATTTAACGGTGCAACACGGGGTGAATGATCTCAAACATTACGCTAATATGGATATGTCCTGGGATTCCGGGACTGACGTTGTTGAAAGAGGGTAATGTTTCAAATTTTATCATATGATAATTTCCTTAACATTTTAACGTTTGGGTTTGGAATAGATATTTTCACTGTACAGTCAGCCTCATATAGTAGGGCAAACCTTGGCTAATTGGTGATAGTTAGGTTTATTGACAATGTAATATTATGTATGTATCAAATTATTTTGGAATTATTATTATGTAAAAGAAAATGAATTTACCTACCATTAAATTGTTTAAATACTTATTTTATGGAAAACCTATTGTATGAATTTACTAATCATTTATTTTGGCATGTGAAAAAGTAGGTTATTCGGTGATATTCAGGTTATTTGGTGATACAATCAGGTTAAGCTGTGGTGTATTACAATTATAATATCCTCTGTTATGGTACAGGAGTGCAACCTCATGATGATGGCGGCAGCTATAGGCTTCCAAAGTTCTCCAAAGAATATAACACTTTTTTTCAGCTTTATAAATACATACAAAATATCAATTACACCTCGCATCAACTCATCTAAGAATGTAGGTCAGGTCAAATTAATTTGCCATTTAATTTTGGTTTTTTAATTTTTGTGTGTTCGTTCGGATTTTCGCCCTAAGCTATCATAATGAATGCAAGCCGCGCTATCTACTGAAAAATAGTACCATCTATAAAAAGTTTAGATAACTCCGCTATGAGACGATAACACACTATCACCGAATAACTGCATATCACCGAATAGCCAAGGTTTGCCTTACGTAGCAGTCAAGATCACCAAATAGTTGGAAACATCCAGAATACGCATTAACATCGACGCAGCCTAAGTAATCAAATTGTTCAGGTCATCCACAGTGCTCAAATATTCCGGAGCACACACAACGCCAATACTTGATTACATTCAAGACACCGCTCGTACCGTCACAACCACACCGCCGCTGGTATCGTAGCATCCGAAGTAACCAAAAGTACGGCTGTCTTATCCCCAAACCGGAACACAACAATGCAAACACTGCTGTTTGGCGGTATGTTAATGGATAAGATGGTGGTACCAACCCGGACGGGCCCTGCACAAGGTCCTCCCACAAAAAATAACATTTAGTACAAACATCTAGTTCTTGATTGGTTGTAAATTTTGTTGAGTCACATTTGTAGGTATGAGATGTAAGTACAAATATGATATATTATTTGCTGGTACTGTACGTGTGGATTTTCCATAATTAACGAAACATTGTTTACAAATATTAAACGCTTCTCGCCGAATTTATTAAAAAACGTCGTTTTGATACACGGGCGTCTGTCCTTGTCACTCAAGTATTTAAATACAAAATGCAAATACTTTTTTAATATAGTGTTTCAAATGCAAGATACAAAATACTTTTGCCTTTTGTATTTAAATACTAAATACAAAATATGTATTTTCAAAATACTTTATTGAAATAAAATACTTTATGGTAAAATTACTGGTTTTCTTTATTTATTAAAGATTTTAAAATCACAAGCTCTTCAAAAAGAGCATCTCAAGAACAATTTGTTTTGGCATTTTTTTAAAGACATTTCGAGCGAACAACACAGAAATAATGAAATAGCTGCCAACACTGCAAAATGTAACAGTGACTTTGAGGATTGTCAAGAGGGGTCCCTCATATATTATTGGTCAGGTTTTATATGCGTTTTGTTTCATCTGTCATTTTGCGCATAGACTTTCTAAGCTGCTGCGCCACTAGTGGCCATTTTTTGTTTTTACTGAATCGCGGAATGCTTTAGAAAAATGAAGCTAAGAATAAAAAAGTATTTTGTATTTTACAAACCATTTTACAAATACAAAATACGTCTCGAATAGTATTTCAAATAAAATACAAAATACTTTAAAAAAAAAGTACTTAAGTACAAAATCCAAAATACGTATTTTGTATTTGTATTTTAAATACAAGTATTTCAAATATGTCACAACTCTGGTAAAACGATATACTTTCCGCACTTGTACAAAATGTACTAATATCTGTTTTTACTCACCCTAGAAGGTAGATAGCTGAAGAAACTCGTGTAGTTGTCTAAATACAGCATCAGCATAGTGGCAGTCTGAAATACAAATGATTTTTAAATACATAATGTATTGTTTAAGCCCATAAAATAAGGGATTGCCTGATGAGTTAGTAGAACGCTGAAATACGAGTCAGGCAAGCCCGAGGTATAAATAAATGAAAATCAGAGGATTATGTGACAGAAATTGACCTAGCCCCATAAAAATATTTTACAAATCAATGTCATTATTTCCCACATAATTTTCATGTTACCGAATCGCTGTGCTTCCTGGTACACTGTACAGGTAAATAAACCCCCCAATTCTAGAGATCGGAAACACGTAATGGCAGATTGGCTCAAAGCATATAATATTGAATTTTCAACGAATTGTACGAAATTATTCAAAAAAATCGCCCTCCTAAACAATACTTAATAGATGACCTATTAAAAACACACGGACATGAGGTACTTCGCTTGCCAACGTACAACTGCGACTTGAATCCAATTGAGTATTATATGGCATTTAGTTAAGCAGAGAGTGGCTCAAAAAAATGTGCAACAGCGTGAAAATTAGATTGAGGCTATAACATTAGAGGCATTAGCTTCAATCACCGAAAATGACTGGAAAAAAGAGGTGGACCACGTGAAACGTATTGAAAATGACTACTGGCAAAGAGAATGCTTGGAAATTCCTCGTAATGAAGTAGTTGTCACCATAGGTAGGTACAGCAGTAAACTGTTTCTATGCTGTTAGATGTGAACATGCATATTTCACACTATTTAGCACACTAATTATCTATTTTGTTTTCTCTGTACCAGGTGATGATACGGACAGCTCTGAAGACGATGGTGTTATGAATTAATAATTGTTGATGGTGTTCCGAAATTTTATTATTACATTATTTGTATTTTTTAAAGTAGGTTATATAATTTATATTTTTTTCCCAAGGTTTATAACTTCTTCGAACAGAAATAAGTATTTTAATTTATCTGCACACTCTACCATTGACAATGTCATTTCATGTATTAATTCAGAAACGACATATGTGCTCAATTGTATTCTAATCGCAGTTTGATAATAAATACATACTTGAATACATATAGAACACCCATGACTCGGGAATAAATACTCGCGTTCATCACACAAATATTTGGATCGATTTCGGGACCGCTAGCTTCGTAGGCAGGGTCACTACCTCGGCTGTCGAGTCATCAGGAATTTATTCAAATTTTGAAAAAAGCATACAAGATAATTACACGCACGATGAGATAATTATACCGCACATTGCCCAGTTTAAAAAAAAAATTACAAGACCCTCAATCGCTTCACTTTGGTTTATGTGAGTTTCCTGTGAAATCTTTTAATTAAATTATAAGCGAAAGGGAAGCACGACTAATGAGTCCAAGGAAGAGCGTGACGAAAAACGAATAAGACTAGTTATAGAATTTGACGAAATAAGATAGTAACATTAGTAACGGATAGCGAACAAGACGAATAGAGAATGAGTGACGAATACAGAATGAGGGCAATCCTACTAATCCTACTAATATTATAAACGCGAAAGTTTGTAAGTATGGATGGTTGGATGTTTGTTACTCTTTCACACTGCAAGGGCTGGATGGATATGGATGAAATTTGGAATGGAGATAGCTTAAACACTGAATTAACACATAGGCTTTTTGGAGTTGTTGGTAATTCTGTAGCTCTGCCTACCCCACTCTAGGAATAAAGGCGTGAAGGTATGTATGTATGTATGTATATTATAACCTTGGTGTTTTCAAGGCAAGAGTAAATAGGCATTTTCTGGGTAAGCGTGTACCACCTTCGACCTCGTCGTGACTTAACATCAGGTGAGACTGAGGTCAAACGCAAACCCATTATGGATAAAAAAAAACAACTTGATGCCTGTTACGGTTCCATAGATACAGCTTTAGTTAGGACGGAATAAAGGACAGCGAACCCTTAGTAACGGGTTCTGTTCGCACACTTCGGTGCAGAACCTTAAAAACAGCATTTCCAGCAGTCTTTGTCAGATGTATAGTCTGTGCCAATTGAAACTGGCACATATGTAAACACAACCAAATTAACCAATTTACCATTATTACTCGATAATCACGTGCTTTTGAAGATCAAGTGACGTCTTAGCAATTAATTATACACCTGATCTTTACTTCCACGTTAAGTTTATATTGTAAACAAAAACACGCTTGTTTATTTGAGGTTATGTGCCAAACAGTACTAAATTGTTCACATCTAATTGGAAATTTCAATTTATACAGAGTATCCCTCGCAGGACTGATGGCCGATGGGGTCAGAAGGTTCTTGAGTGGCGTCCGCGGACCGGGAGACGAGCTGTAGGTCGGCCCCAACAAGATGAAGTGACGACCTTGTAAGGATCGCGCGAACGCGGTGGATGCGATAAGCACAAGACCGGTCTGAGTGAAGAGCCTTGTTGGAGGCCTATGTCCAGCAGTGGACGTCTTTCGGCTGACATGATGATTGATTGATTGATACCCTGAATTTTAAACACAAAATTATCACTCACGAGAGCATACTGTATGTAGTCGCTGTTGTTCATCAAATCGAAGTTGGTGACTAAGTTGAACATCCTGTAGAACGGTGGCGTGTCCGCCCTGTATATGTTCACGGGGTGCGCATTGGAGTAGCCGCGGAACAGTTGCTCCGCGGTCGCGGGTTCGGCTCTCGACGGGGGCAACGCGGGGAACCCATTTTCCGCGCTTATTAGAAGAACTCTGAAAACAAAATAGGTTTTGAAATAATCTGCCATTTTGGATAGAAATGGGACAATCTTGCACAAATTGGCGTAGTCCCAAACTAAGCTCTAGGCTTGTACTATGGGTACTAGGTAGGGAGTGCAATCCGGATTCGTTTTGTATGGGGAAATCCGGATTAAATCCGGATTTTCATACAAAATAAATCTGGATTTGCAATCCCTAGTACTAGGCAACGATAAACTTACTTATATAGAGAAATAGGTAACGACCGAAAAGATGGACCACAGTTAAGGGCAGTTAACCATACAAACAACGAAATCTAAAAAAGTTCCGTTGTGAGACGAAAATTATCCCTACAATTGTATGGCTAACTTTCGTGTCACAACGGAAAAGTTTAATAGAAAATTTAATTGAGTGAGTTAACGAGGCCAACATTTTCGTCCTTATCCAAATACAAAATTATATATACATAGGTATATATATGAATGAAGGCGTGAGTTTATGTATGTATGTAGGTATATATATAAAAAAAAACAAAATCATTTATTCAAAATCAAAATCATTTATTCTGTAAGTAGGCCCTGTAGGCACTTTTACAAGTCTGAATCTACCATCTACCAGCGCTTCAAGAGACCATTGTTGAGAAGAAGCACCGCAAGAAACTCAACAGTAAGCCATTTTTTTAAATAAATAACTTATTACAATACTAAACTTAAGCTATCTAATTTAAATGTCACAGGGATGTACAGGTCCCAGTAGTAATAATAATTAAATTAATAAAAATGTCAGGTTAAAATAATAATACAATATAGAACACCGAAGACTCAAAAATCCGGCCAAGTCAAATATTTATGTAGTGTGCGCGAATATTTGTTTCTGAGTCATGGATATACTTACACCGTGTCCAATAAGTTTGGATACAGTTTAGATTCTCAATAAAATAAATGTACAAACAGTTAATACAATCAAAAGTATATTTTATTAATGGCACACGTATGTATAATATTTACCTACAACAAATGTTTCGGAATAACTCCTCCTTTAACTTTTTTTACTAGCTTCAAACGTTTCTCAAATGAATCACACGCGGCACGCACCGCTTCCATTGGTATTTGGTCCCAAATATGCTCGATAACCTTTTTGAAATCATCCAGGTTTGCGATTTTATAATCATGTAGTTTCGAGGGTGTCCTGCCGTTTGACCAAAAGTCATTTGTCAAAATTACACTTGACAAACAACGTTTTACAAAAAAATGTTTCGTCACTTGATCATTTTACTAATAGTCATTTTACAAATGATTTACTTTTCCAAATGATCAACAGTTAAATTTACATTTTACGAGGAAAACGAACCAGGGCATAACCGACTCGGATAGGTTAGGTTAGAAGGCAAAGGCGGGAGCTTGGCTCCCGCCTTGGCCTTCGAGGTTGTTTTTTTTTCTGCCCAGAAATAGGTAAACTAATTGCTAAATGATCAATTGCTAAGTGAGTTTTTGTAAGATGATACTTTTGTCAAATGTCTCGTTTGCCAAATGATCATTTGGTGAAACGTTGTTTGTCAAATGATCATTTGTCAATAATTTTTTGGTCAAACATTAGTGAACCAGTTTCGAGAGCATGTACGACCACACGTAATAATCTAATACATTCAAGTCCGGAGAACTGGGTGGCCATTCATGTTTCGGCAGAAAATCGGTCAAATTAGCCTGACACCAAGCTTGAACAGCGTTTGCCGTGTGTGAAGGAGCTCCGTCTTGATGGAAAACATAATATTCGTTCTCAAACATCCTTTTGAGATCAACAATTTCTCAAACAATTTTCTCCAAAACCTCGGATTTATAGTATTGAGCATTAATTTTAACGCCTTTATCGATAAATACTAGAGGTAGTTTACCCCGGTTACAAACTGCACCCCTCACCATCACCGATGGTGAGCTCTGGAACCTAGGAACATTTTTCTGGTTGTCCGGAATGTCTTCTATCATTGGTGCCCACAATCGATCATTTTGGGCGTTATGAGGCTGTTCTAACACGAACAGTTTCTCGTCGGAAAATACAAACTCATCCCATGCGTGCCAAGAAAGTATTATGTTGGATCTTTGTACTCTCTTTTTCTTGGTCGCTTCGGAAATGCCATGAACTTTTCGTTTTTTGTAGGCATGGCATCCAAGATCCACCCTCAAAATATTGTGTACCGATCCTTTTGAAAGTTTCAGCTCAGCAGCCAATTTTCGGACAGAACGGTATCTTTTCCGCCGAAGTCGCTCTCTCACAATCTTTACTACTCTATCGGTTCTAGCTGAACGTGGCCGACCGGATCTTTTCCTGTCTTCTACTGAGGAGGTCTCTTTATACCTTTTGATTGTGGTGTAAACTAGATTGCGTTTAATTCCAAGGGGTTTTAAGGCCTTAAAGTAGCACCTGGGCTGTCGCCATTGCTAAATTTTCTGATAATCGTTTCACGAAACTGTTTCATTGTGGATTAAAAGAAAACTACAAATGCTTGATGTTTGAAACGATTGTATTTTGTTAACGACACCATACTTTATTAATTAAATTAAGAATTCGATGGCCTGTAGTCTGTATGTCTTTAGGGTTAGTGCAAAAAGATGTGTATTCGAACTTATTGGACACGGTGTATATAATTATTTATATCGTTGTCTAGTACCTGAAGTACAAGCCAAGAGCTTAGTTTGGGACTAGGCCAATTTTTGTAGGATTGTCCCATTTCTAAATAAGAGCTATCAAAACATTGGCAATACAATAACAGATCAAAGACGATATTGTTTTTACCGTCTTGAATAGAGGCCCTGTGTGTGAGTAGTGTACGAGTTACCTTAGAGCGAGATGCGCGATGCCGATGGTGGGGTACAGTTCGCAGGTGGCGCCGGCGCACTCCCAGCGGTGGGGGGCGGCGCGCGCGCGGCACTCGACGCTGCAGAACCACACGCGCGAACACGACTCGCAGCTGTAACGCGCAACGCAACACTGTCACGCTCTGCTCCTATTGCTAGCAATTTGATAATTGAAGTCCTAAAATTAAGCTTTGAGTTATCTTTCCACCATTGCACCATCAAGTAAACTGGTTCCGGACGGGCAGAAGGGACGACTGGACCGACCGGTGAAGGTTGCCATAGCAACGAGAGCGGCCACGGGCGTGTTTTAAAAAGATTGTGACCAAGTTTTAAATCGGTTGTCGTTACCAAAAATGTATAGTGACGTAAGCTCTCAGACGGTTGCTTCGAGCGCCTGCGACAATTCCACAAGTTTTGTCAATTTTCAAAAATCGTTTACATAAGCATTAAGCTGCTTGTCTAGCTTCAAAGGACACCTAAATATAAAACAAAGTCGTTTTCCGCCGTCCATCCCTCTCTATGTAGTCAACTAGTTTGATTTCTAGGCAACTATCGACTTTGTCAACGTGACGTTGTAAAACTTGTAAACCAAATAATAGAAAGTCTCTAACTTTTTGATTGACCACTTTAACATAGTCCAAAGAGGCCTAGAAATAATTGGTTAAGTGTAGGCTTAGGTCTTCAATCTACGCAAGGGATTTTCATCAATAGATAGAGTGATTTAATAGGAAGGTTTTTGTGTATAATTAATTGGATCTTTGTTAAATGATCTGGCCCACATACAACAAAGACGAATCTAACGACAACTCATATCCCACCTGCAGAACCATACCTAATTCAGTTTTTTTTTAAATTACGAATTTGATCTCTATAACAATAAATTTATGTCTTAGAGTTTGAAAGGTGAAATTTTTAATTATTTATTTATTTAAACTTCTTTGCACTAAATACAATAAAGTACAAATGGCGGACTTAATGCCCAATGGCATTCTCTACCAGTCAACCAGTAGGCGAAACCGAAAAAGATCGGTGCGAAGAAAAAAAAGCATTGATTTTTTTTTTTTTTAAATGAATAAAAAAAATAAAAAAAATGAATAATAAAATAATGTTTATGTCAGTATTGTTCTGGAGGTGCGATATGTTAATATGCAAAGCGGGCCACAGAAATAGATATACAATTGGCGTAACTAAACCAACTGAGGCCCGTGACAAATTCGTCGCATAGGGCCGTTCCTTGCACTTTTAATCAAAATGAAATAGGTGTTAAGTCCCTCCTGTGGTCAGGGCATTTGCCCACTCTGCCACCCTAAAACTACGCCACTGTATACATAGCGTACACACTCGAAAAACATAACCCTCATTAATTCGCAGTCGGGTAAAAATTAACTAGTAGGGCCCAATTTCGTGGGCATCCACGAGAAAACGGAAGAACACAATATAAAAACTCTAAAATACATTTTCCTAAAAACTCATGTTACTATGATATCAAGGATTGTTTTTTTTTTTATGTCATAGGATGGCAATTGGGATTGTTCATATTTTTTAATTTACTCTAATTTGAAAACCATTTCGAAGAATAGGGTTTTAAAGCCGTTCTGCATTATTAAGTTTTTGAAATATTTATCTATTTCGGACATTTTGACAAAAGTATATTTGACCTTTGTTTGACTTTCGTTTTTGGCTTGAAGCCCTCCCAGGTGTATCTTACGGGTTAGGCGAAAACCGCTTGAAATAATATGTTTTATTACATTATTAAAATCACTTTTTATCATTAGATATCATTTAATTGTTGTAATTTATTAGAAAATGCCAACCCAAATTTAAAAGAATCATGTCATCTATAAAATGTCTGCAAAATAAATAAATATATTAAAACAAAACTATTGGGTCAAACACAAAATTAATGAAATTGGTCTCTTTAAAATTACCTATTATGCCGAATTAGAATGAAAAAACCGTGAGTTATTTTTTTTGGTTTATCCCAATTGAGCACACAGGCCACCTGATGGTAAGTGGAAACTGTGACCCGTAGACATTCGCATTCACAAGACTGCAAATGCACTGCCAACCCTGAGGACCAAGATGGAATGCCTCTATGCTAGTCATTTCACCGGCTGTCTTATCCCCAAACCGGAACACAACAGTGCGAACACTGCTGCTTGGCGGTAGGTTAATGGATAAGATGGTGGTACCAACCCGGACGGACCCTGCACAAGGTCCTCCCACAAGTAAATTGGGATAAGTCAGTAAGTAGATTGGGAGTGCAAGCGCATCCGAACCTTGCTAAAAACCGGGACTCCAGAATCTGAAAGTCATACCGATTCTGACTTTTCTAATATAGTAATCAACTTTCTAACCTCAAAAACCGTTAACTGAGTAAACATTTTGGACATGACTTGTGGGAGGACCTTGTGCAGGGTCCGTCTGGGTTGGTACCAACATCTTATCCATTAAACTACCGCCAAGCAGCAGCGTTCGCATTGTTGTGTTCCGGTTTGGGGATAAGACAGCCGGTGAAATGAATAGCATAGAGGAATTCCATCTTAGTCCTCAGGGTTGGCAACGCATTTGCAGTCTTGTGAATGCGAATGTCTATGGGTCACAGTTTCCACTTACCATCAGGTGGCCTGTGTGCTCGGTTGCCGTCCCATGCAATATTAAAAAAAACTGTTTTTGTCAAGAAAAGGTTCATTTTGAGGTTAGAAACTAGGTCACTGCATAAGACAAGTAAGAATAAACACAGTATATTTAGTTAAAGAGGCACTTGAAGAAGAACAAGGATCCTAAATTAAATACAGAGTTCTTAACGATACCCGATAAACGCTAAATTTCAAGACTTGGCTGACTGTACAACAAGTTTCACGGGCGCGTTACACAGACCTTACGCACGATCGCTCTCCCACCCGTCCGGTACAGTCACTCGTGCACTTCAAACGTTATCGGACCAATTACTTCAATTACCAAGCTTTCTAATTACATAATACTAACAAAATTATTTAAATAAAAAACTTTTTGGTATTTTTAGGAAAAATATCTCGCTTTGTTGCTTGCCAGTTACATGCGAAAATATCCTTACGAATCGATTATCATTTATCAATATTATGCGTCAAGATTATTCGGCCAACGGGACTTATACGCTGTGAATGTAAGCGAAGCTTGACTACGGCATAAGTAGGTTTATAGTATAAAGAATATTGTTTATTCATCTGTCGTAGAGTTCCAACGTATGTTCTGCGAGTCATTATAAATTAGATTATTTATTATTGGTATATTAAATGACTAGCGGCCCGCCAGCGGCTTCGCCCCGCTGCAAATTTCTGACTTTCCCGGTGGATTTTTAAATTATTTTCTTCCATAAAAACCTTGTCCTGACAATGACGAACACAACAAAAAAGAAATCAGCCAAATCGGTTCAGCCGTTCTCGAGTTTTGCGCTTAGCAACACATTTAGCGATTCATTTTTATTATATAAGATTATTATTTCCCGTGTGGTTGCCGGGTTAGAATAGTGCCACTTCATGTCTTCCCGTGGATGT
This sequence comes from Acleris emargana, assembly GCA_927399475.2. Taxonomy (NCBI): domain Eukaryota; kingdom Metazoa; phylum Arthropoda; class Insecta; order Lepidoptera; family Tortricidae; genus Acleris; species Acleris emargana. The sequence continues at coordinate 6,904,810 of OV656835.1, read as the reverse complement.
CGTAAGAGGCGACTAAGGGAATAAAGGCTTGTAGTACTGTTAGGCGATGGGCTTGCAACCTGTCACTAATACGCTGGTAAACATCTTAGCTCATTTGTGCAAAATGTTGTTACTGAATTATCAACAAGTTTTTTAAGTTGTAGGTAATTGTGTAGCTCTGTCTACCCCACTCTGGGATTACAGGCGTGAAAGTATGTATATGTATTAAATGTATTGAAGTATTTGTTGATGCTTCCAAAACTATCATTTGTTTTATAATAAATTGTAGTATGTGTAATTATTATTCAATTATTTATCACCTTGTGATGTTACTTACTTTTAACTATGATTGCATTCTATGGTTTAAAAAATGGCCCTATTTTTTAGATGTCTACTCAGTACAGTATTCCCAGCAATTAGGTAATCGCTTTTGGCTGGCTATCGCTATCACGCTTGCACTCGCAACTGACAGTATATTTGTCACTCGTGTGTCATAGCAAAACGAAGATATGTGTTATTATTACTGCACAAAATATGTAATATGTGTTTTCGGCATATTTGAGGTTATAATATTTTGGACTAGGTACGTTGACAGCTGTCAAATCGGGACTCTTAGAACTCTGCGACTATAGCTTCTTCTCCACAATGATGGTCATGTCCGAAGCGCTGGTAGACTCACTCCATATTACGGACGTGTAATGGAGCCCTGCGGGCCTATACTCGAAAATCTAATTAGATTCCAAAATCTGACAGTTCCCATCTTGATTATTTCTATATTAAAATATTATTTCATAATCATATCAATGAGAACTCGTGTAACCAGTAATATTAGGGTCAGTTTAATTGATAAAAATACCTACACTTAAACCAAAATGCAGTAATCACAGCGAATGTGCGTCGGTTGAGGTTAGGATTTTGGAATCTAATTACAGTTTCGAGTATAGTATGGTTGCGTTTATCGCGTGACACAATGTGGATAAAGCACTTATATACGTGTCAGAAAGTGACGGATGTTTTACCCACATTTTGTCACGCGATAAACGCAGCCATATTTATAAGGCCCCCTGATGTTGCCAAATTACTGAATTTTTCATTTCATTGCAAAAAAAGATATACAGTGTGTGGCCCAAAACCGGGGATAATATTAAAAACAGGGGCTCTATAGATCACCGGTAATTACATTATAATGGTCTTACCTAATTAAAATCAAAACTTAACTTTCAGTTTTTTCTAACAAACTTAATCGCAAATTCAATGTAATGCAAACACCGCTCAACTTGACCGATTGATTTCGTTCTGCATCGTACTTAAGTCTAAATCTACCGCGTGTTGTCAATGGCACCCTGTACTCAGACATACCTCGTACCAAGTGACCAAGCGACGATATCGCGACGGGAAAATACATTACCTACGATTTTTAACTTTGTAGGCTGTTTTCTCCAAAATTATAGACTTTGTAATATTAGATTCTTGTGATAGTTAATTGAAATGTTCTAAAGAATCCCCATTTAATTTTTTCGCCCCGGTTTTGGGCCACACACTGTATAACAAAATACACTTTACAATATACCTATCTATTGTAGACCCGAAACTATTATTCGGAATGCCAGATCAAAACAGTATCAACTCAAAATTATAGCTTGTTTTGTTTCAAGTTCAAAGAAGTTGTAATAAAGTTGACGAGTGAACGTGCAGGCTATAGCCCTCACTGGTGGCGCCCTTCGCTCTCTGTCCATATCGTCATAGTGTTTGAGGTACTTAGTAAGCCAGTGCCCCAGATATTTAAATTGGTATATCCTTTTTAAGGGGATAGGGGACACTATATCGCTTAGGCGAAGGCACGCTGGTAAAATTAATTTTCAGTACTCTATCATAAAATTATTTATAAACAAAGTGGGACGTTTTATGAAAATCGTGTGTCAAAAATCTACAATGTCATAAAATAAAAGTAAATTAATAATTGTCATAATTGTATTTTGTTAATTTTCTTGGTGTCGCGGTTTTAAGTAGCCGACTCAATACTTATCTTTTCTCATGCTAGATAAGGAACTTCCTCGTTTCATTTTTTACATCGTCATCTCAAGTCAAATCAGGGTTCCGGTTACGTGAAGTCTCTCGGCCGTGGTCAGTGCAAAGTAGTTTTTTTAAATTAAATTTTCAGTACATTATCTTAAAGAAAATAAAAAACCGAGAAATGTATGCAACTCTCCAGCATGAGACGAATCCAATGACATATCACTTATCAAAATCGGACCAAAACTGTAGATCTGATGCTATGGACAAAAATCGGCCTCGCGTAATCTATATAATAAAAACGAATCGCTAAATGTGTTGCTAAGCGCAATACTCGAGAACGGCTGAACCGATTTGGCTGATTTATTTTTTGTTGTGTTCCTCGTTGTCAGGCCAAGGTTTGTATGATAGAAACTAATTGAAAAGACGTGTGGCACTCGGGGACTGCCGCGGTAAAGCTATTGCATGTCGTACAAACGCACACAACGCCGTGTCGAAGACTGCCGAACTGAAACGACGTTAGACGATGCACGGCCTTCAAGCCACACCTCCTTGCCCGTCGGAGTGGGGAGCGTGAGGTTTTTTCGTTACGGAATTTCTGGATTCGGTCCCCACGCTCAAGGCCCGCGATAGAAGCTATGCAATAGCTTAAAAATCCACCGGGGAAGTCAGAAATTTGCAGCGGGAGAAGCCGCTGGCGGGCCGCTAGTAGCTTTTTAAATACAGTTGTATTTTGAGTTACTCCTGTTTTAATCTAGCAGTGCGATATGTAGACCAGGAGCTATTAAACACTGCGAAGTAAACTGGCTCTTATACGCACGGCACAGGGTTGACGGGGGTGTGGCAGCACGCCTCGCAGACGCGCGACTCTGTGGGGAGCGCCACCCACGCGTAGGGCTCCTCCGAGAACAGTACGTCGCCACGCCGCGTATTGACTTTGGTACACACGTGCCGGCCTACTGTTTCGCTTAGTCTGAAAAAAAAACATGTAATAACAAACATACATACATTAAATCACGCCTGTTTCCCAGAGGGGTAGGCAGAGACCACTTTTTTGTACTTGCTACGATCTTGACAAATTTCTTTCGCTTCTTCAACATTCATGCATCGAGTCATACAGTTGTAATAACAATAAAATTGACAAGATTTCGTTTTTCTAACAATAATTTTATTAGTTCTACAGGGTGATTGGTAGCTAGGTGCAAAGCTTTAAGGGGGTGATAGAGCAGCTCATAAGCTATCGATTTCACCCCCATGTATTTTCAGCAATTTTTATTAGTTTCCGAGATATTGATCATTTTAATCGATTTTTTTGTCAGTTTTCCTTGTCATGTAGCTTTAAAAACTTTCTTAGTTTAAAGTGATTCTAATCATGCAAGAAAACACTGTTTTTTTTTAAATTAATACATGAATTTAGGGGTTTTTCGTAACACGGAAAAATTACAAAAATTCCGATTAAAATGATCAATATCTCGGAAACTAATAACAATTGCTGAAAATACATGGGGGTGAAATCGATAGCTTATGAGCTGCTCTATCACCCCCTAAAAGCTTTGCATCTACAACAATATCTTTAAATGTTCCCTAGGATTAATGGACCAAACCAATCAATCAAATAAATACAAACGCGCGACTGTCGCGATGCAGTCAATTCAGCGTCGCTACTGTATCAATACAAACGCGCTACTTACTGTATCGATGCCGTATCATCAAGTAACCACTAATAAATTCATACATTACCACGACAAGGTACCAACTGTACAGCTACTTCTGAGCTCAAATCTAGGCACTACCCAATAACATTTATCATACCTAAGTTCTACGGCTTTAGAGGCATTCACAAAGTCCGGGTTTTCCCCCAAATAGCACTCCGGAAGTGGCTCCTCTGGTTCTTCGACCGCTTCCTCCTGTGACGCCATCTTGGTTTCCATCAATTTGACCAAGCGATCGAACTCCTCTGCAAAATAAATAAATATGCAAACCTTCATACTAAATCTTTTGACACGATCGACCTTCACGTCACGTCTTATTCTATAACACCAAATTAGAGAAAGACAGCTATTGTAACGGGAAATTGTTGCTCACAAAATTGACCGTGTAAGTGTACTTTTATAGTCGCGTACTAGTGAAAATACTAAAAGTTTTCATGTTTGCTGTGTGGATACACAAAGTGCATTGTGATTTGAAGCTATTTAAAAAAAATAGAATTTACACAGCTATGCTTTAGGTATTTAGTAATATTGCGTGTCAACCTGGACTAACACATAGGCTACTTTTCATCCAAGAAATGTTTTACTGGTGGGAGGACCTTGTGCAGGGTTCGTCCGGGTTGGTACCACCATCGCCAAGCAGCAGTGTTTGCATTGTTGTTGTTCCGGTTTGGGGATAAGACAGCCGGTGAAATGACTAGCATAAAGGCATTCCATCTTAGTCCTCAGGGTTGGCAGTGCATTTGCAGTCTTGTGAATGCGAATGTCTATGGGTCACAGTTTCCACTTACCATCAGTTGGCCTGTGTGCTCGTATGCCTTCCTATGCCATAAAAAAAAAGTTCCTCAGGGAACGATAATTTAAATCTACGCGGACGAAATGGCGGGTAGAAGCTATTGAAATAAAGTTAACTCACCAGTGGCGGCGTTGCCGGCGTGGTCTCGGGCCTCCGCCAAAGCCTCTACCGCGCTCTTGCGGCGCCGGAGCTCCACGTAGCAGTCTGCGCGCCGTAGTAACAGCTTGAAGCGCTGCGCAGGGGGGTACCCGCTCTCTAAAGCCAACGATATGTCCGAGAGGCATTCCTGAGGGGAGACAGATAAAACATTATTCGTCGCACTCTAAAGGTGATCATTAGGGTTACGACTTTTGGTGGTCAATCGTTGTTCTAGAATACATGGAGTCGCTATTTTCTATTTTATAAACATACCACCTTGATTTTGACCAGTGTTGTCATAATAATTCAAAATGCATTGCACGTTACAGTCAAGCACATATTCAAATATGGATAAACCGAAGTAAAATATATTGCAAAATGTGGTTACAGAATTATCAACAAGTTTTTAGAGTTGTTGGTAATTCTGTAGCTCTGCCTATCCCACTCTGGGAATGAAGGCGTGAGTTTATGTATGTATGTAAATATATTTAGTTTATTTTGAAATATGAAAATACTGAAAGCCAAAATCAAAGTAGTATGTTTATAATAATAAGGAAATGGCGACTCCACGGATTCTAGAACCACGATATCCCACCAAAAGTCCTAATCCTAGTAATCATTGACGTCCATCGCATCATTTGGCGCAGCGTCCTGCCAAATTTGGTAGTGAATGTCAAATCTTTTGCGCTATGGAGACACTCCTGGCGCGCAGGGGGATTAGTCACGATGGAAAACCAACGACAAAATATATGTATAGGACTGACCTAAGCTGATGACAGATCATAGAACTCCATAGATTTCCAGTGGATAGGAAACGGAAACGTTAGCAGCAGCGTGTAAATCTTGGCTAAGTCTAGTTAGACCAACATACATCCATTTGCAGTTTGACATTGTGAGTGGACAAAAACTTTGGAGTCCGTCCGATTGGACCAGATCCATTGGACTGGCAGTGAATGACCACCCTAAAAATGGTGGTGCAGTAAAACTTAATACTTTTGCCAAGTTAAACCGTCGGTAAAACTGCAAAATCGCGTAAGTAACATTTTAAATAAGGAGCAAAATGCACCTTTTTAATAAAAGAGTAAGGTTTATTTTGCTCTATCATAAATTTGTTAGTTACGCGGCTTTGCAGTATCACCGAAAATGCTCTCTTTTTGCCTAAAATACCAATTTTGTTATAAGAAATCAGGAAAATTGTTATCTTAATGTGGTGTCCAGTTGCTTTATTCAGCAGAAAACTGCCGTTTTAGCCAAAAAATTTGCATTTTGAGGTTATAAAATTGTTTACTAAATAAGACAACTCAATTTGTATGGAGTATATTGCCTGACAAAGAATTTAATTCAATTCAATTTACATACATATATACATAAACTCAAGCCTTCATTCCCAGAGTGGGGTAGGCAGAGCTACAGAATTACCAACAACTCTATAAACGATTGGGAAAATAATGGCCCCATCAATGTTTTGATGATTCTGCCAATGATTCCACACTGAATCTAAAGGCAGGGGAGGATTGTGGTAGGCCCTGTACATCCCTACCACCATCTCATCCTTTAGTCTACCAAGCAGCAATTCACATCGTTGTGTGTTTACTAGCAAAGGCATTCCATCTCAGTCCTCAGGGTTAGCAACCTATTTCTTCTTTCAGTCTTAGGATTGCAGTCTCAGATACCAGTAACTATCGCTTTCTTCTTGGCATAAAGAGCCCAAATTCGGGAAGAGTACAAGCAAAGAATATAGGCTACACCGTTGAAAGCTAGATTGTAACTATTGTCACTATTAGCCCCCTATTTCACGATCCGAACAATGACAGGTTTTAAAAATAATATGTCTAATATTTATCTATCTAAATGAAAATGAATCGCTAAATGTGTTGCTAAGCGCAAAACTCGAGAACGGCTGAACCGATTTGGCTAATTTCTTTTGTGCTGTGTTCGTCATTGTCAGGACAAGGTTTGTATGAAAGAAAATAATTGAAAAAACCACAGGGAAAATCAGGAATTTGCAGCGGGGCGAAGCCGCTGGCGGGCCGCTAGTTATACATCAAATTATTGAATATCTTTCTGGACATATATATTACCACCATTACATATTGCGAAAAAACGATCAACTCATAAAATAAAAAATAAAATAAATATTGACCTAGCCCCAAACTAAGCTATAGGCTTGTACTATTTGGTCTAGGCAACGATCAACTTACTTATATTAATACTTAAATACATATAAAACACCCAAGAGAACAAATACTCGTGCTCATCATACTAATATTTTCCCGTACCTGGGATCGAACCCGGGACCGTTGGCTTCGTAGGCAGGGTCACTACCAACTAGGCTACCGCGTCGTCAAATTCACCCATGTTATGCCCGTGTCAGTTTTCACTGTTTTTATGTAATAAAATAATGCAATGCAATTCAAGAATATGAGTGCTGCACAAAATAACACTGAAATTTCGCCTAGTAGTTAATTTATTTGGTAAGTCACGCGATTTTTCGCATCCGTCGCTAGCATTGCAACCAGCCAATAGCACACGCATAGTATCGCGTCGCGTTGAACATCGCATCGCTTCGCCGTGCCAATGTTGCGTCAGCTAGTTTTATTATACGCTTTAAGGTTTCGTACCCATAGGGTGAGAACGGGACCCTATTACTAGGCCTCCGCTGTGCGTGCATCTGTCGGTCTGTCAGTACGTTGTAACTTACGAACAAGAGTATTTCTATTGCCGCTATAACAACCAATCCGCATGTAGTCGATTTTATAATGGTTCGGACGCAGAGGTTTGCACTACCAAGGAGTGGAATGCTCTCGCAGCATCTATTCCGGGGATCGTAAGGTCAAATCCAAACCCAGTTTTTATAGAAAAAAAAAACAAATCAATGAATGGCACGGAACTCTTCACACGAGACAAGTATAAAGCTGGCTGTACACTCTCGTCGAGGCGGGCTGAATCCAACCGCGACGGGACATTGCGAGACGAAGCGACAGCGGTACCTGTGTACACACTCGCTCTTGGCATGTCTCGGGGTATCTAGAGGAGTGTGTACAGCCGGCATTACAGTAAACAAACAATCGCAAAAGCTCGCAAACATAACAGTTACTGTGTAACATAAACAATTAAGCATTGCCTCAAGCTCTACAGCAATAAATAGAAACATAACCCGAAACAGGCCTACTTTCAGGGCTGAAATAAACGACACGACCAATTTTCATGAAATCTAGCTAAGAACCACACCGACCACTAGGCATTAATAAATAAAAAACGCGTCCAAATCGGTCTATCGGTTTAGATACGACGCCACATACACGCATACCTACCTTATAAAACCCCTGCGGGTGTTAAAATACCAAAGTAGCGTGTCGTAAATAGTATATTATGATCATACATCGTTATCGCGGGAGCAAAAACAAATCTATTAAAGAACACATATAACAGAATGTATATTTAGTATAAATTGAATATTCTGCCTAAACACTCTAAGCCTCTAAGAAGTTCTTCATATCTAGCACGAAGTTTTCGCTGGAAACGGTCAATGAAACTTGTCTTGCACTGAGTAAACGCGTCAACTAGTCAAACATTATTTTTTTTAATTATTTCAAGTCCAGTTTTTTTTTCCAAACATAGTTTTAACTTTTTGAATATATGTTTTCTATTTGTACTCATATTTAATTTAGATATATTTTTGTATGTTCCTGTACATATCAAATCAATAAAGAATAACAAATGTCTAAAGTAGCAGGAAAAGTGACTGAGAGGTTGACGTTAAGATCTCTTTAAATATGTACTACTGATCAAGTCAAGTACCGAGGGAAGATATTTGAAAGAAAATGTATACATTTTGAACTCGTAGGTATACCTAAACGTTTCTCGATACGAGTGTCACTTCTGTTCTTGCCTATTTGTCATAATATTTGTTGTTTTTGCTCCCGCGATAACGATGTATGATTATGATACAAGTGTGCTAAGTTGGTCAATATAGTTTTATACGGGATTTCCACCCGAGGCGAGGGCGTAATGCAATCATGAAATTGCTATCTATATAGATAGCTTATTAATCTACAAAAAATATTTAACTAACAATTTTTAATACAATAAACCTCTTTGCTGAGTATAAAACAAAACGAATGTAAAAGAGCTAGTAGTAAAGTATAAATAACACGTTTTTCATATGCTGCATTATGTCCCTAAAAACGCAGCAATAATGGCTACTTTTAGAGCCTAATATGGCTGCGTTTATCGCGTGCTAAAAACATCCGTCACTTTCTGACACGTATACAGGTATATAAGTCCGAAAGTGACGGATGCTTAAATGCTGTGTTTAAAAATATTGAAAAGGTGACAGCTCTGGCGAGTGTAGGGTAGGGCGACAGCAGTGCGCGGGCTGAGCGAAACAGTTGGTATATTATATGAGACGGCACGTTGGGCGCGCAACCACAGACACACAAACGGGCACCGGGTTAGCAATAATATAAAAAAACCAAATACGATTTTTATGATTAATACATGGATACCATACGAGCGTTGCTTGTGAGTTGCGTCGTTCTAGATATTAGAACAACAAGCCACATGGTGCGTTGAAGCACACGGGTCGGTTAAAATCACAGCGATATCGTCGGTGATACTGCAAAAACGCGTATCTAACAAATTTATGATAGAGCAAAATAAACCTTACTGCCTTATTAAAAAGGTGCATTTTGCTCCTTATTTAAAATGTTTTAACGCAGTTTTGCAGTTTCAACGACGTATGACGAGGCAACACACCGGCAACGCTCGTGTGGGAGCGCTCCAAAGCAGTTGCAATTAAAAATCACTATTTTACTACGCATCAGTGCGTTGCAGAGATGAACAAAGACACAGGTAATAGAAACCAAAGGCTTGCGATTTAGGGCCTGCTCCACAATCGACAAGCAAATTTATCTGCCATTTAAAATTGGCTCTCTCCTTGTCTATTTTTAAGTGTAAGAAAGAGAAAGGGCTAAATTTATCTGTCAAATATGCTTTACTTGTCGATTGTGAAACAGCCGGTTGGAGTAAAACAAACACATTAACAAGTCAGGGGCGATATTGTGAACTCTTAAAGCATGTCAAGTGTCAAGCAGAGAGAGAGAGATGGCTGCTATAATTCTGTCAGAAACTTGTTGACACTGATTTTACATAATAATGCCTCGGAACAGTATATGCACACACATTGCGGTGCTTGCGTCACATTTAATGTCAATTGCAAATGTCATCTACATGCATGTTCGCACACTTGTGGGCTAACAGTTAGTATTAACGCTGCATTACAGCGTAGGTACTACAGTCAATAACATTACTAGCAAAGCGGTCCAGTATCTTAGTCTACATGGCTGGTAACACATTTCCAATCATACAATGGCATCTGTCTCGAAGCACAGAATCCACTTACCATCGTATCATATTAGATAATTTGCCTACCTCGAGGTGTTATAAAAAACGCATTACTGAATTTGGTTATACTAACCTCAAACATTTTCATCCGTAACAATGCGGCAGACCTATTAGCCAGTGCTAAGGAATACATCGGTCCATCATGTTTAGCGTACATAACACTCTTCATGTAGCATTTATAGCTGTCTGTAACGTGGTTGGCTTTGAACTTCTCGTTGCCTCTCTGTCGCCAGAGCAGTGAAACGTCGTCGCACTTTAAGGCAGTATCGGTTTCGCTAATTTTTCTAGCATAAGTTGATTTCATTTGGTCAAGCCAGTGGGCAAGGATTTTTCTAAAACAAAAAATAAATTTAATAGCTATGCTATGCTAAATTTGTTTAAACGTTTGTTGTGCTGAAGGGTGAAAAAGTATCAAGTTCTATACAGTGGCGTAGTTAGCTTGAGTGGCACCCGGTGCAGATATTGTAAGTGTCATCCAAAACGCAATCAAAACTGTTAAAATAAAAAATAAACATTAATTTATTTTTTGTTTTAATCAAATATTACAAATTATTTTTAAACATTACTTTTTATTATTAATCAATAATGTTTAAAACAAATTTAGTTAGTACATACATACATACATACATAAACTCACGCCTTCATTCCCAGAGTGGGGTAGGCAGAGCTACAGAATTACCAAGCACTCTTAAATAAGTTGTTGATAATTCTAGTTAGTAAAAAATTAAAATTTCTTTCTCCTGACTTTAACACTTGCAAACTCCGAAATCACATCATCATAATTTCTATTTTGTGTTGCTTTATGTTCTATTTTTAAAAAGCCAAGATTGTTTAATCTAGTTTCAGTCATTGTTGCCATTAAAGTGCCAAGATTGTTTAATCTGGTTTCAGGGGAAACCCCTGACTGTCGAAATTTGATGATAAAAACAAATACACTTTGGGGGAATCCTAATCGACCTACAGTGTGTAGGTGCACTGAAAAAAATATGTAATTATCAATTCATTATGCTCTTGACACGAATTTGAGATCAACATAAATAACCAAAAACCCTTTTTATGGTCCTGAATGAAAAAAACTTACTAGGCCAGTAGGTACCTACATTTATTATTGTTACTTACATATTTATTATATTATTACAGTTTTACTAATTGTTATAGATGGCACTCACTACTGTTGTTTACGGTTGGGTCGAGTGTCACCCCTAAGCGGGACACTCCACTAGCTACACCACTGGTTCTATACAAAAGAACATAATAAAAAAATATACAAAAAAGCATGTTAAGGAAAGTGCCGGAAGCAGTGGCTCCAGAGAAAAAATACAAAATAAAACATTCACATAAACATAAATGAAAAATACAACATTCTGTTTTGATATAGGTACTAAAGTTAAAAGTTGATATACTAAAGGTTTCCTAACCTCAAAAGATAAAACAAACAAAAACTTTAGTAATGGGCACAGGCAGGTGTAAGTAGACTGCCGCTTAAGTTGTTTCAAAATGATTCTGTTTTCATTCGTTATCGTTGCGAAACCACTATTAAGTTACGATAAGCATAGATGCATCAACATTATGTTGTTATGTAGCTATTGCTAGCACGCAGTATTAACTGACCTTACACCTTCGTTTTTCAAAAAGTAGCTCATTGTGTCGATTTCACAGTCACTAGTTCTGTCTATTTTCTTTTCCTCGGAAGACAACAGAAGAAGTAATATCTCCCACTGCCTAGCGCAGTCCTCAGGCATTTCTACGCTAGTTTCGTTCATTATAAACAAATTAGGCACTGGTAAAGGATTCTATACTTAACGAACACTATTTTCTCACTATATTGTTGGGTTTTAATACATATTTTATTTACATATCTAACATAATCCTACCTAAGCTAAGGGTAAGAGTGAAATTGTCCAATAGTTTAGTGTTATTATTTCTCGACTTCTTGTATCTTACTCTACTAAATTGTATAGTGTTTGTACTGTATGGGAATCCGCCGTAAGATAAGCCCGTTAAAATTGGTTGGGTTTTATTGATTTGACGTAAGAACGTTTCGTTATACGCTGCAGTATATGTTTACCGTTTGACGTTTGCAAAGATTTACCAAACATTTTTTTTTTATCTTAAGGCGTTTTAAGTTTGTTCTTACGGGTATAATGTGTCTGCCTGTACGTATACGAGGGCAGAGTGAAAAGTCTGGAAAAAATTAAACAATTTTTTTTTTTTTGGTCCAAGTAAATATTTATTTTTCAACGTAGTCCCCAAGTAACTCAATACACTTGGTCCATCGCTTTTCTAGCTTTTCGATTCCCTCCGTATAGTACGATTTCTCCAACCCTTCAAAATACGCATTGGTTTCTGCGATGATTTCTTCGTTGGAACCAAATCTTTTTCCACCAAGCCATTTCTTTAAATTTGGGAAAAGAAAATAGTCACAGGGGGCTAAATCTGGAGAATAAGGCGGATGCGGGAGCAATTCGTAACGCAACTTGTGGATTTTAGCCATAGCAACTGCACAAGAAGTGTGGACCCGTGCGTTGTCTTGGTGAAAAATGATTTTCTTTTTCGCCAAATGGGGTCGTTTTTCCATTAAAACTTCATGAAATCGCTGTAACAAGTTGACATAATATTCGCGGTTAATCGTTTTACCTTTCTGAAGGTAATCAACATATATTACACCACGAGCATCCCAGAAGACATTAGCCATAACTATATTCGCCGATAAAACTGCTTTGGCCTTCTTTGGTGCAGGTTCACCTGAAGCAATCCATTGTTTTGACTGCTCCTTGGTTTCTGGTGTATGATGATGAATCCAGGTTTCGTCAACAGTTATGAAACGACGCAAGAAGTCCTTTTCATTACACCTAAACTTCGCATTTCATTCATTCATTTTAATCGATGGAGCAGAGTTCCCGTAATATTTGTCTAATTTTTTTTTTGTATCCGTAATGGTTTTTTTTCGCAAAAAATAATGTTTAATCAGAACACGAAACTCACTTTTCTCCATGTTTGCAAACACCGAAGTGATTGTTTCTTTTTATAAGCTGTCAAAAAAAAACTAGTCGTGTGAACTGGCTGAAAATATACGATTTACCTCAAAAAAAGCTGCATTACAAATTGACATTAATGAATTTGTGAAGAAAATACCTTTAATATGATTTTTACCAGACTTCTCACTCTGCCCTCGTATTATTCCAACACCAAAAGAAACATAAACGAAATAAAAACGGTTTTGGTTTTAGAGTGAGAGCTAAGTTTGGCTTTGCGGCTCTTGGTCAGTTTATTGATGACACGTCACGTTAGCCTCGTTGGTAGTGACCCTGCCTACGAAGCTAACGGTTTTGGGTTCTTATCCCGTTAAGGGCAGATATTTGTGTGATGAACGCGAATATTTGTTCCTGAGTCATGGATGTTTTCTATTTATTAAAGTATATTTCTCTAGCCTAGAGCTTAGTTTAGGATTAGGGCAATTGGGATACACCTATTTTTAAGAATGTATGAAAATTTTAAAACACAAAAGACAAAACAAATATATACATAAGTACCTCCATTAAATCACGCTTGTTTCCCAGAGGGGTAGGTAGAGACCACTTTTCCAGCTACTACGATCCTGACAAATATCTTTCACTTCTTCCACATTCATACATCGAGTAAAGCATGCTCGTTGGTTTCGGTTGCTTAAGATTCGGCCCTTTTCCAGTATTTCTCCGATTTGCTTCAAAAAAGTACGCCTAGGGCGGCCTCTTCCGTCCCTTCCACTCACTTTCACTCCGCATATCTCTTTCGTCAATCTTCTTTCATCCATCCTTTCCAAATGACCGAACTATTCAAGCATGCCTTTTTAAATACTTAGTCACTAGGTCAGGGTAGGCGAACCTTTATGCATCAACGTGCCATTTTTTCTAAAGAATGTTTAATGGGGTCATTGACGTGCCATCAAATAATTTTGACTTTCTGATTATTTGGAAAATAATAATAATAAATACTATCAAAACTCTTTATTAAATAAAGTAAACAAAAAAGGTACATTTTGGAATGTTTTTATACACGCATAAATTAAATTACTGTAAAATTAGTGTGACTTCTGTTGCTGCAGGTTAGATGACAATTTTTTTATGATCGGCGACGTGCCCAAAATATTGTGTCGCGTGTCATCAATGGCACGCGTGCCATTGGTTCGCCTACCCTGCACTAGGTACATCTTCTTTAAGTCCACATTTCTCTCTGATGTTTCATTCCTTACCCTATCATTCAGTTAAATAACAATTTCAAAACAATTTCGAGGAATAGACTTCTCAAATCGATCCCTGTACTTCGAATAAAAATGCTAATAAATATTACAATGAATTATAATATTATTGAGAAATTACCTTAATTTGATCCCTATATGCGCTATATCAATCTTTTTCCTGGTTATATACATAAAACATATACAACCTGCCAATATTTTATTTTATAATTAATAAGTACAGTCAACAGCATAAATATGTGATCATTTCTGTACCTTGTCGCTTTCAATCGTTCCACAATTTTGTATCCCATTACAAACACAACTTTAAAGTGACAAGGTACATAAATGATCACTTATTTATGCTGTTGACTGTACAATTTAGGTGTCTAGCTGCCTTCATCTCACCTACCTTCGAAGACAGCTGTTGTCATGTCATAATTATTTGTTTAAAAATTAACTGTAATTGTTATGATAAAATTAATATATTACTAAGACCATTTCTCTTTTAAGTTATGTGTTATAAATGTTAATAATCTGTGTGGTGATGTTTTCCAAGATATTCAACACGACAGCGCGAACATTTATTGTAGAAATTCGTGATGTAAGGAATTTCTTATCAACATAGGATCATGGGCACTTTGGTATGGAAAGTGGGTGTGGCACATGTGTGGCACTAACAGAATTGAAACTTATTTAAAATGTAATTAGTTAAAACATTACATTACATTACATCTTTATTTATTATTTTATTATATATTCATTGATTCCATCGAAAAACTTCGAAACAAATTAATCAAACACCTAGAGTGGAAATCTGAGCGGTCGGGCTTTTCGTTCTGCCGCGGTTTCTCTTGAGAGTCGGCGCACACTTAGAAATCTAATTTTATTACATAAAATTATTTCGTGTGAGATTGATTCCCCGTATTTGCTAGGCAAAATTGGCCTTAGGGCTCCTCGTACTAATGCTCGAAGGTAATAACAATCTATTTCATGTTCCCCTCACTCGTAACAAATATGCGTCAAATTCATTTTTATGAAGAACTTTTAAAAACTATAATAGCCCTTTTTCTCACTTAGATATATTTCGTCTTTCCCTGCTTAGATTTAAAATTGCGTTGTCTAAACATTAAGTGTTGTCTGTAATTAAATTTAATATCATGTAAGCACACATTTTTCACGTGTTACTCTGTACTGTATAAGTTCTGGTTAAAGACATTTATTTACTTACTCAAAAGAAATATTACATTTCGCTTAATGAGTAACTTATAAAATACAAAGATAATAATAGTAACTATTTTTGAGCGTCTATGTAAACAGTAGTAGAAGGAAAAAAACCATTTAGGTAGGTACTAACAAACGTCTATATAAATAGTTATATAAATATAATTTAGGTATGCTGACAAATTATTCGTGAGTGTCTAAACAAACGAAGGTCAAGGAAGAACAAAAGGTCAATGTGTTATGTAAGTTTTTATGTAATATTTTTTCTTTACTCGTACCGTGTGGTGCCGGTAGAGTAGAATGGCGCCACCCCATATCCTCCCGCGGGTATCGTAGAAGGCGATTAAGGGATTATTACATAGGAAAGATCTCCTCCGGGCGAGATAGGCGTCGTTAGCATTGGGCTGCTACCTATCTAGGAGAAGGAAAACTCCGAATTCAAACCCGGCGGGATAGGCGTCGTTAGCATTGGGCTGCTACCTATCTAGGAGAAGGAAAACTCCAAATTCAAACCCGACCCTGCATAATGGACCATGCGAGCACCATTTAAAAAGTTTATACCCCAGGAGGGTACTGGCAATGCCAGAGAATCCCTCCCTAGGCCTAGCCTGGGCAGCCCTTCGTACTCTGGGGGGGGCAAAATAGTGCGCGTATGTTCGGATCCCTCCGGGGATCGGAACGGCGGCGATGCCGTTTGCCACGCGTCACGCTGTGTTCGCAGGGGGGTTGGCAAAAAGCGGGCCGCTGAAAGCCGCCTTGCTACGATGAATGTTTGTGGAGGGATGGAACATAAATTAGATGAGGTATGTATGATGATGAAAGAGAGAAAGCTGGATGTTCTATGTGTGACTGAGACGAAGAAAAAAGGGGTGAGTACGTCCACACACGGAACCTTGACGGCTTTGTGGTCCGGAGTTCCGGTATCCGAGCACGGTCGTCAGGGAGTTGGCATCGTACTCACAGAGCGAATGGCTGAATGTATGCAAGAGCATGAATGTGTGAGCCCAAGACTTCTCTGGGTGAGAGTCAAGGTAGGTCTCACCCGTTTATTCGTAATTGGGGCTTATGCCCCAGATACGAATAAATCTAAAAAAGAAAGGGAGGAGTTTTGGGAAAGTTTGCATGAGGTTTCAACAAAATGCAAGGAGAATGAGAGGATTATTTTGCTAGGCGATTTTAATGGTTGGACAGGCGTGCAAAGGGATGGTTATGAATCGGTACTGGGTAAGTATGGTGATGAGCGAGTGAACGAGAATGGCAAATGCCTTCTCAATGTATGTTTGGCTAAGAATCTCTGCGTGACAAACACTTTGTTTGATCACAAAGAGATTCATCAGTATACGTGGAGACGTCAGAATGAGAAGTCTATGATAGACTTGATGATTGTGGATGAACGGTTGCGTAACAAAGTTGTAGATACCAGAGCATTTCGAGGAGTTAGCGTAGGTTCAGATCACTACTTAGTGGTAACACGAGTAAGGGGTCTGTTCACACGTTGGCGCCATCGTGTTCCCGTACCGACAACTGCGTTAGAGAGGATAAAAGTAGAGAAACTGAATGACGAAGTTATACAAGATGAATACGTAAGAAAGCTGAAAGATCGTTTTGAATGTGTTAATAAAATGAATGACAGTGAAGTCGAGAATAATGTAAATAATGTATGGGAGATTATGAAGAATGGCATGGTCAAATCGGCCACTGAAGTATGCGGTGTAGTAAAAAGAAGAAAAAGTAAGAATGAACGTCCGGAATGGTGGGATAGAGAGGTAGATGATGTCGTGAAAGAGAAGAAAAAGTGTTGGTTGGATTTTGTAGCTGTAGATCCAGGACAAGATCTAAGCGACAGAAAGATAAAAGAGTATAATAGATCAAAGAAAAGAGTGAAAGAAGTTGTGGCTAGAAAGAAAGATTTACTGAATGAAAAGTATGATAGGAGTTTCTCTGACAACTTCCGGTCGAATATTAAACTCTTTTGGAGCTTGATTAAATCGGCTCGGGGGAAATCAGAGAAAACTAAATTAAGCGCGGTGAGGGATGAGTCTGGAGACTTAATATGTGAGGAAGAAAAAATGCTTGATAGATGGAAAACTTATTTTGAAAGCTTGTTTGAATGCGAAGATATTTGTCGTGAGCCAGAAAGCATGAGTAAAGATGCAAGTAGCGAAGATGAAAGTGTGATTAGTATGAGTGAAATCATGAAAGCTTTAAAAAGTATGAAAGCGGGAAAGTCAGCAGGTTGTGATAGAGTGTC
The DNA here is from genome assembly GCA_927399475.2 of Acleris emargana. Taxonomy (NCBI): domain Eukaryota; kingdom Metazoa; phylum Arthropoda; class Insecta; order Lepidoptera; family Tortricidae; genus Acleris; species Acleris emargana. Next base: position 6,887,078 of record OV656835.1, on the reverse strand, counting down.
GATAGAAATGCTGAGGAGAGGAGATGGCCTGGTGGGTAGTCTGTTGTACCGTCTTTTCAATGCATGTTGGAATAGCGGCCGAGTCCCAGAAGATTGGGTCAAGGCCGTTATCGTCCCTCTGTATAAAGGAAAGGGGTCACAGCAAGACTGCAAAAACTACCGCGGTATCAGCCTCCTTAGTGTTGTCGGCAAAGTATATGCGAAGATTCTAATAGAAAGGGTATTGAATGTTACGAATGACAAAATCTGGGATGTACAAGCGGGATTTCGAAAGGGAATGGGATGTACGGATCAGGTCTTTTCACTACGGTCCATCACAGAAAAGTTCGTGGCTGTGAACCAAAAGGTTTTCTGTGCTTTTGTGGACCTGGAAAAGGCCTATGATAGGGTAGATAGAAAGGAGTTGTGGACGGTGCTGTCTATGTATGGAGTGAGCAGCAACCTGGTGCAGGCTTTGAGGTCCCTTTATGAGGGCTCCAGAGCCTGTGTCAGGATCAATGGGGCATACTCGGCCTGGTTTAATATCTCTAAAGGTGTTAGACAGGGCTGTGTTGCCTCACCATGGCTGTTCAATCTATTCATGGACAGTTGTATGTGGGATTTGAAAGAGTATGATAAGGGTTTGCGTATGCAAGAGTTGCTAATCAAATGCCTCTTATATGCCGATGATCAAGTTATACTTGCCTCATCGGTACTTGAGTTGCAGGAGATGGTGACAGTAATGAATGAGGGATTTAAGAAAAAGGGGATGAAAGTAAATGTTGCCAAGACCAAGGTCATGGTGATAGAGAAGGATGAGGAGATGACTGAGTGCGTGATAAATATAAATGGTGAATTAGTAGAACAAGTGAGCGAATTTGTGTACCTGGGAAGTATGTTTACAAGAGATGGTAAGTGTGAGAAGGATATCGAGAGGAGGGTGAATGCGGGGAATCAAATTAATGGGGCCCTGCACTCCTTTGTGAGCAGACAGGGCGTTTCACAAAAAGCCCGGCTGGCTGTTCACAATGGAGTGCTAGCCCCTACCCTGATGTATGGTAGTGAATGTTGGGTGTGGCAGGACAAGCATGTTAGTCGTGTAAATGCAGTTGAAATGCGTTCTTTGCGTAGTATGTGTGGTGTGAAACTGATTGATAGAGTTAGAAATGAAAAAATCAGAGAGAAATGTGGAATGAAAGAAGACGTAGTGACTAAGATTGAAAAGGGCATGCTTCGATGGTTCGGTCATTTGGAAAGGATGGATGAAAGTAGATTGACGAAAGAGATATACAGATCGAAAGTGAGTGGAAGGGTCGGAAGGGGCCGCCCTAGGCGTACTTTTTCGAATCAAATCGGAGAAATACTGGGAAAGGGCCGAATCTTAAGTACCCGAAACCGACGTGCGTGCATGACTCGATGTATGAATGTTGAAGAAGCGAAAGAAATTTGTCAAGATCGTAGCAAGTGGAAAGAAGTGGTCTCTGCCTACCCCTCTGGGAAACAGGCGTGATTTAATGTATGTACTCGTACCGTTTGTGCCCAAATAAACATTAAACATTAAACGTTATTTCTTACTACGGCCGCCAATACTTATCTCACCGGGGAACAAAAATACGGGCACTTGAAAACAAGATATACTTATGGGCAGTAGGTGCGTTTATTGTGCGAGTTCTTATCCGTTATCTGACGTGTTTAGTAGCAGAACCTACGGCTCGCTCGTGGACGCGGTGGCTAGAGGTCGCGGCCGGCGCAGTAGCGGTTGCAGCAGCGGTTGCTGCAACGGCTCTGTGCGTGCGCGCCTTGCGAGCGCGGCGCGAGCTTGAAATGAACCCGGATTTAGTGCCACGGTCATCATGTCAGCCGAAAGACGTCCACTGCTGGACATAGGCCTCCACCAAGGCTCTCCACTCAGACCGGTCTTGTGCTTTTCGCATCCACCGCTTTCCCGCGATCCTTACAAGGTCGTCACTCCATCTTGTTGGTTGTGCCACGGTCGGACGGTAAGAATAAATATAAATAAATAAATATGTCAGCGGACAACGTCACACCAATAGACCTAGTCCCAAACTAAGCTCTAGGTTGTACTATGGGTACTAGACAACGATATAAATACTTATAGAAAAATATATACTTAGACATAGAAAGCATCCATGACTCAGGAACAAATATTTACGCTCGTCACATAAATATCTGCCCTTACCGGGATTTGAACCCAGGACCGCTAGCTTCGTAGGCAGGGTCACACCAACTAGACCAGCGAGTTGTCAAAATTATTGTAATATTTATTTGTATGCTTCCTCCGCTGCGTCGCTATTATGGTCGACCAGGCAGATTGTTCGGCTCAGAGAACTATTTTAAAGTGACGCAATAAGCAAATCGTAACAAGTGTAGGTACGGCGAGTTAGAAAAGCACAGCTAACTTGTGCTTCTTGCTCTAGAACTGAAGTTAAAAGTAACACAGCAGTCAACTTCTCATTCTAATAAAATTCGCCCTTATCAAAAGCAAGTTTTACCTGACAATAGTGGTCTACATATACAGGGTGGAAAAAACGAACGCCACATGGACGGTAACTGCCTTAAAAATTGGAAATAGCATATTCTAAGCAAAGGAGACTTAGTTTACATACATACCTTCACGCCTTCATTCCCAGAGTGGGGTAGGCAGAGCTACAAAATTACCAACAACTCTAAAAACTTGTTGATAACTCTGTAACCACAATTTGCACAATTAGGCTAAGATAATTAACAGTGTATATTAGTGACAGGTAGCAAGCCCATCGCCTAACAGTACTACAAGCCTTTATTCCCTTAGTCGCCTCTTACGACTTCCACGGGAAGACATGGAGTGGCACTATTCTAAGCCGGCAATCACACGGCACGACGATAAAAAAGTTTCTATCAATAATTTCATTTATACACAAGCTTTTGTTGCCAGCTGAATTTTTTGCAAAGTCATTATCTGCTCATCATGTCCGCCGAAAGACGTCCACTGCTGGACATAGGCCTCCCCCAACTATCAAATTATCATTATCTGCTCATCAAGACCTAACTATTGTCCTAACACGGAGAGTCTACGTCACCCTCCTCCAGACTCCAGCATCTCCTTGATACCATAACATTACATTGTCATCCGGTTGACACATGTGGGCCAAATTTCAGCCCATTCCATTAAGGGCAACTGCTTAAAAATTGCAAAATTTGACAAGTCAAATACAAACAATACAGATTTACAAACAAATACAGGCTCCTAAGCAGGTACAGGTAGCTAAGAGAACGAGAATAAACATAAAATATCATACACCATACAGCATACAGCTTACACATATAAAACAACAACAAAACACAAATGGGTGGATCAACTTTTTGTTGTTGTTATTCTGTCCAGTAAGCCGAGACAACAGTGATAGTGTTTCTTAGAAAAAATGTTATAATATATACTTCTCTACCGCGCATGCCTTTAGTAAGTATACATTTCGGTGAGAAAAGAAACAACTTGCCACGTATGGACACATAAGGGTTATAATTATTTATTGATATATAACTTATATTATAACTAACGACCCGCACTTGCTTCGGTTCGGCTTACATATCTAACGATATATATAAGAGACAAACCTGACTGACTTATATATCAACGCACAGCCTAAACTACAGTAGGTACCTAGAAACTTGATTTTTGGTACAGGGGATCCATCGGGGAGAAATGGGGGGATTCCTAAAAGAAAATTGTCGCAATTTGTTATTCTTAGTAATGAGTGGTGATAAAAAATATGATACTGCCGTAAACTGTTATAATTTTACCGCTTTTTTATTTATTTGTACCAGTTAATACATACCTAAACACCTGCAAATTAAAGAAGAGCACCATGTGTGTAAAATTTCGTCATTTTGACGTCATCGGCATGAAAAGTTCGACCACCGCTTATCATATAAGTCAAGGTCTATGACCAATTTTCTAAAAATAATCGATGTATACATCCAGCCGCGCAGTGCGTGGAACCAATAGAATGATTTACAATACATATTACCTCAATATAGCGATGGAGCATAGTTACCCGTGGGGGAGCAAAGTAGGCACATTTTACGGTATATATTATAAACGTACACCGGATTGACGGGGGCTAAAATGTACCAGTTCTAGTGATTCATTAAATATCGACTAAGTTTATCGACCACTTTTGTCGTAGCATATGGATCTTACATTGCTTGAAAAAGTAAGTCGTACAATTTATCTTCTATATCTGAATGATCAGCTCTCCATGAAGATATGCTTTTTTTTTTCGAGCCATTTTTAACCGACTCGAAAAACAAAAAGTTCTCAATTCGTCGGAATGCTAAAGAATATTGTTGTACTGAATGAATTTGTTATACAATGTAATTTCAATGGGTGTCAAAAGTAACTTGAGTCCAGGGTCAATGTCAGATACCGCGTTGCGACAAGTATAAATAAAAGAGGAGAGGAGAGCTCATAACTAAAAGGTATAAAGGTATTAGTTGTACTTGGCTATTACTTATGATAATGATGGAGGATTAAAAATGGCTTTTTCTCAAAAATGACCGGAAAAGTTGACATTACTAACTCCATACTGAGACGCGAAGTACATAGTTTACAGACAGTTCCCAAATTAAAAAAAAAATACATTGCGTGCTCGCTACACAAGCCCGCAATGTTGCATACAAATTTCATTGTCTAGTTTGTAACTTTTTAAAAAGAGAAAACGGCCATAAGGAAATGAGGGCACAAGTCTTATACATCCATATTTTATTCGAAACGTAACTTTTTATCTGTGTCTGGAATAGTTTTAGTTTTTTTTTCTAAAAAAGCTTGCGTTTCTCCTTGTCATAAACATAAAAGCGGTAAAGAGTGATGTTATTTCACGTGAAGTTTTTGTTTATATGCGATTTGTATCTTGCGATTTTTGAGAAAAGCACTATATATGTCTCGTCAGGAACGGCAATTGCTTCACTGCCTAGTCAATAATGTACTATTTATCGAATTCGATAAACTTAGTCGACATTTATTGAATCACTAGCACTGGTATATTTTGCCCCCTTCAATCCGGTGTTTGATTATAAATGTTACATTAGGGTAATCGAGAAAAATATCGTACTGAATATAAAAACATAAATTCATAATGTACCCCAAGGTTATCAAGGTTATCCAAGGAATATTGCCTCCTAATTTCAAGGTCTAGGGGTTCTGAAAGTGCGTCGATCCATCAGCTTGATTAAAAGAGAACTGCTCTTGCAGAAGCATTTTTGTGCTCGTTACACAGTGCTGTATTTAACCCTATAGTACAGTCAAGTACAAAGAGATGTATCCAATTTTTCACTTTATTGTATGGGTGGATAAATCTCTCACTGTCGACTGTACAAGACTATTAAGTGAATGTACTTGTATACCTTTAAAAAACGAACGCCACATGGACGGGAGGAAGCTTAAATATTGGAAATAGCAAGCTCTACGCAACGGAGACTTACTTTTACTTTAGACTTTTGGGAATTGACAACAATTCATTATGTGCTAAGGTAGTAAAATAAAATACCGTTTCTAGATTTTACACTGCTGATTACAGTAAAAATATCTTTGGATTTTTTTATGCAGTATTTTTTTATATTTAAGAAAAACAGTAAAAAAGTTGGATTTTGAATGTTAGGAATAAGTACACTTATAGTGCCCTTAATCCATTTATTACCAAAGGAATTGAAAAACATATACAACTGTCATGTTCATTTTTTATCTGTCTGACGAAAGAAACTCAAAGCAGATGCAAAGCAGTAAACGCGAAATAGTTTATTTATTTTGATGGCGTCTACAAATTATGTAATTAATTAAATTACGCAAAATAACCAATTTGTGAACGAACGGCAGCGAATGATTGACAAGTGACATGACATGACAGTCAGTTCTGTTTCTGTTTAAAGTTAATTTATTTTATTTTATATCATGCTAAGATCAAGACATCAGTATTCCTAACTTTGTATATACGGTCTTTTTAATGACCATTTCTTTAATAAATTATTAACGACGAATTTAAGTTAAATAAATAAAAAATTATAATTTGTGTCTTTAATACTTAAAAATGCAAAAAGAAACGGTGATTGTATTAACGGTGGTTGAATATATTATTACCGTTAACCACCAAAGGGTTAATATCGTAACGAAAATTGAGCATAAGTCCCCCGTTCCCCCGATTTTCTCGCTAAAATTCTAAGTCCCAAATCTACTGATACAAATTATTCTAAGTTAATAAAGACTGTCCCGTGTGGTTGCCGGGTTAGAATAGTGCCACTCCATGTCTTCCCGTGGAAGTCGTAAGAGGCGACTAAGGGAATAAAGGCTTGTGGTACTGTTAGGCGATGGGCTTGCAACCTTTCACTAATACGCTAGTAACCATCTTAGCCTATTTGTGCAAAATGTGGTTACAGAATTAACATCAAGTTTTTAAAGTTGTAGGTAATTCGGTAGCTCTGCCTGCCCCACTCTGGGATTACAGGCGTGAAAGTATGTATGTATGTAATAAAGACTAATTAAATTATTCAAATTGAATTCTAAATGCACCATGACTAAGGCTCAATTCTTCTTGACCAACAATCTTGCAAATGTTAAAGTTAATGTTTTCTTGAATTTAAGGTTGATATTCGCCTACAAAATTCACAACACGTTCACTCGCACTTCAAAAATTTCTTCAAAATTACTTACGGATGTGACGTAGTTACCTATAATCCCGCTGCACTCCTTACGGCGCTTAAGGCCGTCTGCAACTCCGCTACTCGCCGCTATATGGCGCTAGTAATCGCAAGTTGCTGAACTAACCTCGCTCCCTATGGACTGCAATCCTCAGCCACGATGGGCGCGAGACGGGAAGTTAACACCGAACCACCGTAGACGATAGCCATCAACTTCCTATCCGGTTCGAAGGACCATAAACAAAGCGCTCGGTGATTCTAGGGAACATTAACGAAAACCAGGCGTAGCTGTACTACATTAGTCGTAGAACATTTATTGAACCAGTTGTGAAGGTTCTATAGACATATAAATCCTTACATATATGTACTTTTTGAGGAAATATTAACAGCGCAATGAAGAAAACGTCGTTAGAAATGACTTGACAGAGACATCTAGTTGTAAGATTGTACACTAAATTAACTTAGACTAACTTCCTGACGCTATGAATTTGTTGTCATATTTTTAATATCTAACAATTCAATATACTCTATACCGTCCTTTAACAACACACATACCCCGCCATAATTTGATCTACAGTAACAAGTTGACAAATTAAATCCTTCCAATTTCAACAAATCAATTTTTGATGTTGTAATCCATTTTTCAATGCATAACGCTTTTATATAAGGTATTTCATCTATAAGATCATCTACTAGGTGTATTTTGTTTCTTAAACTACACATATTTTGATACGATATACTTAACTGGCTGGGTACAGTGACGAAAACAAGTTTCGACAGATATGGCGTGGGGAGGTCTTCTGAAGAGGGGTGCGGCGGCGCTAGCCATTGTATTGCACCCTGCCGCACTCACCGGGTTTGTAGCGGTTGTAATCGCGTCTCGGGGTTGCCGGGCATCCTGTGACGATATTTCTCTTACATTAATAAATAAATTATTGTTGCGAGTAGCTTTCTGTCCACTTCGTTTTATTGTAGGTGTGGGTCTAGAATTTGAGATGAATAAAGGCCCGTATTTTTCAGGTATCGTGCATTCTCTTACTTAGTAGCTCAATGACTACCTATCTATAGGCCGCCTAGATGACCCACGTCCCAATCGCCGCTACTCTTCGATTTGGCCTGATAAATCTACATTATAGGTTTCATAGAGGAGGCGTATGATTCGGTCAAGCAGGACCAGTTCCGATTCCTGAGGAGTTATTATGACAACTACGCAGTTCAGTTTACGCTGAGAGAAAAGGACAGTGCTATATAACTGCCATAGCTCTGTCTTTTACACTCGCCGTAAAATGAAATGCATAGGTATGTCATAATCAGACCTAGGAATATACGGGGCAAAATTAAATGACATCTAGGGATTGCCGGCATCGATAAACTCAATTATCGATGCTTTTCCCATATACTAGTGATCGCCCCCAGCATTATTTGTAAGTGTGTATTTTTTTTACTCCCCCCCCTACCACTTCCACAGATATTTAAGTCTTTTAGCCACCTGAAATGGATTCATCATGCAAGACGGAGAAAATAAACGTCCGAAAATTTGGAACAAATTCTGATCGTTTACTTTAACAGTAGTTAATGGGACAGTAATTCGGAAAAACACAATGAGGAAAAAAAATAGATGATTATGAGTGAAGGTTCAAAAATCCTTTTAAAATATGGAATAACCAGAATTATGTTGCTAATTTGTTTTATTTTCATACTTTCATAAATATTTATACAAACAAAACTTGGAGTGATCATTAGTAATATGGGAATAGCATCGATAGTTGAGTTTATCGATATAGGCAATCCCTAGCTGTCATTTAATTTTGCCCCGCATATTCCTAGGTCTGGTCATAATACTCATAATAACCCCCCAGTTCTAACTCATTTAATCCATATAAGACAAATTTTCTTACTCCCCCCTAGGTTACTTAAAGAATTTGCTTGCTGTGGATATTCTACTATCTTAGGGTTCATATTGCAAGAGCCCGTTGTACGTGGTGATTTGGTAATATCTGCGTAAGAGGTTGGTTTTAACTTATCTTCTAATAGTTCAGTTTGACTAATCTATTAACTACCTATCAATTTAGAAGTTATTTTTTGCTTTTTTGAAGAGGAGTTTTTTGTTTCTTAAAACATTTTCAAAAATGCTGATGGTTAAAAATAGTGTTTGCCAGTATTTTTTTTTTTTCATGTGTCATCGTGCTTACTTGTTTAGCCTGTTTAAGGCGGTCACAGATAATAAATAAATAAATAATAATAAGTAAATATCAGGGGACAATGTCACACCAATTGACCTAGTCCCAAACTAAGCTCTAAGACAACGATATAAATACTTATATAAAGAAATAGATACTTAAATACATAGAAAACATCCATGACTCGGAAACAAATATTCGCACTCACACACAAATATCCGCCCCTACCGGGATTTGAACCCAGGACCGCTAGATTCGTAGGCAGGGTCACTACCAACTAGGCCAGCGCGTCGTCGAAACAGATGTCTAGAGATACTTTCAGATTCTATTATTCGAATCGATGTTAAATCTGTCACAGGTCTGTACAGATAGTTCCAAATTCAAATAATATAGAATGTTATAGAATTTCAATACTTAATTACTGAACACTTATTGTTATTTATTCCAAAGGGGACAGGGTGTTTTTGTCTAATTACCAGGGATCGGAAATTCGAATCGATATTTACCTAAAGTTGGCAAAATCCCGGAAAAAGATAGGCAAACATGGCGTTGGCTTCTAAAAATATTATTTTAATAATATAAGTTCCGGGATTCTGGAATTCTACAAAATGTTAATATAATAATTACTTACTTTACATGTAGGATAAAACATAAATTTTTGCTCCTATAAATTAGTTAGGTTAATGAGTTACAGGTACATTTGATTAATCTATACATGAAAAATAACTTCAAACAGTTAATATAAATAATTGATTATTAATTAATGCCGGTGCAATTTATTTATTTTGAAATCCCAGAAATTTTAGTAATGAATTCTATGATTGAGTCCGCCTCCATACAACTTAACAACAAAGCCGGTGCGAAAGTATAGGTAAATATCGATCCGAATTTCCGATCCCTGAATTACCCAAATATCTCGATGGTAACTGACTTAAACAAATCTAAAAAATTATGATTATGCCGTCTAATTTGATAACTTTTAAATGACACCTCTCATCATAAGTGAGGGCGATTTTATTATTTTCGGTGACTCGTTATTTTTGCTCCTTGAATAAATAGTTTCAAGGTTCAACATTATAATCATGAGGCCTTGTGCGGGACATTAAATACTGTATCTATTGTTAATTTCGGCCTGATTGCTGCAGTCATTCCTGAGAAAAAGGGTCTTGCTTGACAGACGGACGACGAAGTTATCTTATAAGGGTTCCGTTTTTCAGTATTTGGTAAAAAATCGAAAGAGATGAATGAAGATGCGAAATATCGTATTATAAACTATTTTTGCAAGGCTCGATTATCTAAAAAACAGTCAAACTAACTAGACCCATGTCTAAGTTGTTTAGAACTTTAGATGGAACAAAGACTCGTCTTAATAGAGGCTACTTTGCAGGACAGTTGGTCATTGACGACACGTACAATAACCATAACTGCCTCTAACGTCGACAACTCCGAATCATACCCATCCTTAATACCAAAGGACGGGATGTATGAGTTGAATTCAAGTTTTTAGTTTCAGCATAGAGGTTATGGGTGAGTTGTAATAACTACCTATAACCTCTAAGCTGTAATTCCCTATAAGTAAGGATCACGCTTTATACAATTTCGGGGACACTTCGATTGCGACTTCTAATCTACACCTAGCGCCATCTATCGAACGTCAGGGAAACAGTGCGTGTCGACTCAGAGATAAAATACCATGTTTATTAAGCCTTGCGGACCAACAAAGTCAAACTGCTTATATAAGAATATTGCGTGTGATCCTGATGTAATAGGAATGTAAACAAATCGATTTTGTTAGGTGTCAAACACGAGCCTTTAAATAAATAAAGATAAATAAATGTCAGGGCACAATCTCACACAAATTGACCTAGCCCCAAACTAAGCTCTAGGCTTGTACGATGGGTACTAGGCAACGATAAACTTACGTATTAGAACACACTCAAGACTCAGGAACAAATAATCGAGCTCATCATACAAATGTTTCGAACCGGGGACCGCTAATAGCTTCGTAGGCACTAGGCAGGGTCACTGCCGACCAGGCTACCGCGTCGTCGTTAAATTAAACTAGATACACACCCATACACGTACTACTGTCTTGGCCGAGGTATGTTTTGAGTTATTAACATTTTTAGTTTCTACTGTACTTTAGTTCTTTGGCTTTCAGCAGCAAGATAACCTTTATGTTTTTTTCTTTACATTGAAAAGCTGTAAAACAACACGACATAGACTTAATTTTAAGATATATTTGTCAGTATTACACCACACTAATATTTATGAATGCAATTTGTACTCGCAAAAATACTTGCAATGAAATTTAAAACTTGTTTCAGTGTTGTTATTTATTAATAATTATATTTATCCTCGTCCTTCACAAACATTTTTAAACAATTTGCAATTCCTACCCAATGTCTTCTATGAAGGACATTTTTGTATGGATGATTTGAGTTACCGGACAGAACGTACGACGAGTAAATCTATTTGGTTTTATTAAAGAACATTGGGCAGGAAAAGGCTATATTTAACCTCAAACATAACTCCGTTTCGCTGGACTTTTTCTGGTAGATTTTTGACTGAACGATTTATCTATTGCGGAATAACGTCGTCAATATATACGAAAGTATAATAGGGAGGTAAAAACTAACGGACTATGGACCGTCTGACTAGGATATCACAATATTGTAGGCCAAAGCTACGATTAAAACGTGGATTGCATGGGTTATGGACAACATCACTATGTAGCCAGCCGCCGCGCTTTCTTTTCATTAGTATTACCACCATTTGATTCAAATATATTAATGTTGTATCAAATAATTTACTTCTTGTAATAGTCAAACTACTAGTCACACTACTACTACTTGTTGTCTTGTTGTTGTAAATTATATACTAAAATATTTATTACTAAGTATTAATTTTCTACGAAACCCTCTAGTTGGTATTCGACTGTTTGTTAAACTAATGTAATGTAGCCGTTTAACCTTGAGGGCGGGCGTTCCAGACAAAAAAATGATTTGTTAGTAATTTTTAAGAAGTAATTAAAGCTTAGATATCCCGGGCACTCAGAAAGTCTTGGCTTAGGCCATTTCTTACAATGTTTCACGTGTATTGGTCAAATTGCAACAAATATCATCTATGTATTAACACCGGAACGGTCTTATTCCAACTTAAATCGTATTGGGACGGCTGCGAAATTTTATCGAAATTAGGTCGCTTGGAAGAAAAGCAGCTTTAACTTTGCCCGAACGACTTACTTCTTGCCTATGCCACCTTGGTCTAGATATTTTTTCAGTACAAAGAGTCGTTGTTGAAGGGAAAACGAGTAATGCTTAGTGGCTTAGATAGATTGGATTTATTTCCAAGGCGTTGATGTTTTGGGATTGTGGCATAATGCCACATTGCTACAATGTTGTTAATTTTAAGCCGCAACACACCTACACACACACATTCAAACGCACACTCGTTTGAGTAAATGTAATAACTTTCTCGTTTTTAGTTCTCATTAGTATTTTGATTTTTATTAAATTTCAGATCCAGCCATCTAGCGAGTCTCTTGAGGTGTTGGTCGAGAGTCGAGACTCTTCGCTATAAGACCGTTTGCCGAAAAAACTATCGGGACAATGATCATTAGTATTATTAATAAGGATAATATTGTGCTAATACACTGGGAAACATCTTAGCCTACTTGTACAAAATGTGGTTACAGAATTATCAAGAAGTTTTAAGACTTGTTGGTAATTCTTTAGCTCTGCCTACCCCGCTCCGGGAATGAAGGCGTGAGTTTATGTATGTATGTATGTATATTGTGCTACCTTAAAAATAGTACCTATACTTGTTCACTTAGTTATAACTTCACGTGTATTTTTGTATTCCTTGTGGTCATCTGTTATTGGCTTACTCAAATATATCCATATCTTAATCTGATTCAATGTTTACTGTTTCTGTTTCTGGTACAATGTTTTACTTGTGGGAAGACCATGTGCAGGGTCCGTCCGGGTTGGCACCACCATCTTACCCATTAACCTACCGCCAAGCAGCAGTGTTCGCATTGTTGTGTTCCGGTTTGGGGATAAGACAGCCGGTGAAATGACTAGCATAGAGGCATTCCATCGTAGTCCTCAGGGTTGGCAGTGCATTTGCAGTCTTGTGAATGCGAATGTCTATGGGTCACAGTTTCCACTAACCATCAGGTGGCCTGTGTGCTCGTTTGCCTTTCTAAGCCATAAAAATAAAAATAAATGTATCGCTGTTGATGTCCCAAATAAAATACATACATACATAAACTCACGCATTTATTCCCAGAGTGGGGTAGGCAGAGTTAAAGAATTACCAACAAGTCTTAAAACTAATAAAATAAATAAGTAAATTAATTAAGATAAGGTATCAACTATAGGAATTACAAATTGTACTCTATTTTAAGCACAGGAAAGCCTACGTAGCATTATTTACCAGAATCATTAAATCATTACTGACTCCTGAACTGAATAACGTATCGGAAAGCTTAAGACTATACTCTGGACTGCTATCAAAGGTGCATTCCTATAGTTTCAGAAGATTGTGAAGCTAATAATTTCCATACAAAATGCGAAAACGCTTCTCTACCCTTTACCCTAGTCCGATTTATACGATTATTGAATATGTTGTAGATATCATGAGAAACTATGTCTGTACGTTTTCCTTTCCACGAAAATACTTAGAATGAACCAAATAAATGAAAAATAAAACAAAAAGCGTTTGCGATTGCCTGACTCGGAAGTTAGCTGGCCTCACCAAGGCTCGGACTGTCAATCACCTCGTCTGGCAATTTCCTACTTTCCGGGCCTAGGCAATAATGTGCTATTTAAACAAAAGCATCTTACGTTCGATTACCGACGGAGAGAATTATTGGTGTGACGGATCATAACATAACAATTTCGGGACTTTGGAGTATACTTGAGGCATAGTGATGAAGGACTCCTACGTAGTCTTGTGCTTTTCTCATCCACCGCTTTCCCGCGATCCTTACAAGGTCGTCACTCCATCTTGTTGGAGGCCTACCCACAGCTCGTGTCCCGGTCCGCGGACGCCACTCAAGAACCTTCTGATTGCACTGAGGTCCTCCATGGTCTCAGCCATGACTACGATATCGTCAGCGAATCGAAGGTGAGGCTATTTATTTAGATAAGTATTAATGTACAGTCAACCAATTTGATTCCTAGGCCACAGTACAACCTTGTCGATTTAACTGCTAGTTTGCTATGTGATAACAATACGACAGCATGTGTCAATGCGGGTCAAAGGATTATCGGCTTTCCGATCACAACATGAATTAATACTAATGAATGAGGTTTAAACGTTTTTGCTCTATGAGATGACAAGAAAATGATTTTGACAGAATGACAAATAAACGTTCCCGTTGTCAGTTTTGTTCAAACAATATAAATTTTAAAATATGGATATGCCTGCAGCTAATTTGGAAGAGCGAAGAACACGAATAATAGTATTGCATCAGGAGGGTCACAGTACAGTAGACGTGATATAGCAGAATCATTGAATATATCGGTAATATCGGTCGATCGGTCAGTCGGTTCATGGAAATGGATATTCAAGCCCAACTCCTAGAGTTTTAATTCATCTTTTGTTAAAATTTTCAGCATGCAACCGTAGATTTGTGGATTCCACGATACGCAGAAGAGGGCGAATTAATTGACCATCGAAGCTACAATCATGGTGTTCGAAAAGTAACCGACGAGCAAAGAACACAGATGCGGCAAGATTACGAACGAAATGGTTTCACTTCAACTAAATATTTTGCGGATCAATTTAATGTTTCTGTTGAAACTATTAGAAAACATTTACATTCCATGGGACTCCACCACCGGCACTATGCAAAGAAAATAGCTTTGACTGAACGACACAAGACTGAGAGATTAAATTTTGCTCGGCAGTATCTTGACTTTGACTGGACGAACGCGATATTTTCAGACGAGAAAACTTTTCAATCCAGTGAAACAGGTCGTTTGCACTTGTGGCGTTACGACGACACTCGGTATACTGAAGATCACGTTGTCCCTAACCACGCTTCAGGCCGTATCAGCGTGAATTTATGGGACTGGATCACGGGCTGCCCTGGTAGAACATTGCCAACAAGTTTGGGAAACTTTAAGGACCTCAGACATTTGCACTGATCTAGTTGGGTCTATGCTGTCAAGACTTCTAGAAGTGATAAGAAACAATGGTGGATATACTCGTTATTAAAGTTAATGTGTTTTTTTTTTTTGTTATCCTGCTTTTATTAAAAAAAATATTTTTTCATCTATTTATTTTACTACCTTCGCCGTCATAAAGTGCCCTACTTAACTCGTCTCGCATACTCTAGAAAAAGACGAACACCTTATTTATATGTTCGAAATAAACGAATGTGCTACTTCTACTGTGTAATCTCACAATACAGTGCACTATTTGAGTGAGAGGGACGACACGATACGGAGTTCGAACTGCGAATTTTGGAGTAGCTCCAGTCATTTTACAACATGTGCGACCACAATTTAATTAGACATCATATTGACAAGTTTTTTTTTTTACTCAAATTGCTAATAAGGTTAATACGGTAAGAAACTCTTTTTTACTATAGAAAGCAAACGACAGTTAGGATCAAAATGTCAAGACCCTTAGCAACGTCAATCAATAAGCATTGTCATAGACGTCATAGTAGATAAATTAATTTAATACGACATGGTTCTAGAGTGGCCTAGGAATCAAATTGGTTGACTGTACCTAATAAAGTATATCGTTATCTGCTATCTATTATTTCACAATCTTATTTCAGACTTATGGTTGTGAGTTTCGTGAAATAAGCTCTATAATTATTTGATTTAAGGGAATAAATATCGAATACAAGCACCTGTACTTTATAACCTAAATTAAAAATCACGAAAGAGTTATTAACTGTGTGCTCGGATGAATCATGGTCATGCGTTGATTTGGAACTGTTGCCAGCTGACACGCATACGTTCACGAGTTCGGCAAACGGGGCCCTTCGCTGGCTGGACCATAGTGTGGTGTCGAGAGCGGCTCGCGAGTTAGTTGTTAATGCGTCCGTACTATATGGTGTCTATAACTCTGATCACATTCCCTTGTTAATTAAGTGCAGTATTAGTTTAATTCAACCAAAAACTAAAAATAAATTTATTTTGAATAATAGGGTAATATGGGGTGAAAGAGACAATAAACAAGTGATCGAGTACTCCCAGTTTTGTAATTCTAAGTTAAAACAGATTGGCTTTCCCGCCGTTTTCCATAATTGTTGCGATTCTGTATGTTCGATCCCAGACCACCGCTTAAAGTTTGATGATATGTATCACAAAATTATATCTACACTAAAGAAAGGGGCTGAGCTTACTTATATGGGGAGGAGTAGAAAGCACTTGAATGGGAAACAGGTAGTGGGATGGAATAAGCATGTCCGCGGTGCTCATGCGGAGGCTCGACGTTGCTATCAATCGTGGTTGCTGCTCGGTAAACCTACTGGTGGGCCTGTTTTTCAAGACATGTGTGATTCAAGGCGGTTATTTAAATCTAAATTAAAGTTTTGTCAGGATAATCAGCTACAAATTAAGATGGACATAATAGCAAAAACTCACTCAGAAAAACAATTTAAGAATTTTTGGAAGGCCACAAATAAACTAAGTCCTAAATCGAGTCTCCCTGTGAGTATAGGGGGCTTGCACGATCCTGTTGATATTGCTGATGCTTTTCAGAAGCTTTTTGAGGTTGAATCGCCACTGTCAAGTTCGCAGCGGGTGGTCGGCGAGGAGTCTGTCATGTGAGTGATCTCTCTGTAAGATTTAATGCTAAAGCGGTTAATTCAGTAATACAGCAAATGGTAAGAGGTAAATCTCCAGGTCACGACGGTCTCAGCGTCGAGCACCTTAAGCATGCAGGATTACATCTGCCGCGGGTGCTCTCCTTGTTTTATAATTTATGTATAAGTCATGGTTATCTGCCAAATGAGCTCATGTTAACTGTAGTAGCTCCTATCATCAAAAATAGGACAGGGAACGCCTCCGATATGTCGAATTACAGGCCAATTTCAGTAGCTACTATCCTAGCTAAGGTTTTGGACGGTCTGCTTGATGGCCATCTGGCCCAGCATATTGAGTTATCCGATACTCAATTCGGATTTAGGTCTAGTCTTTCCACAGAAAGTGCTATATTGGCTCTTAAGCAGACTGTTCAATACTATACTTGTCGAAAAACGCCGATTTTTGCCTGTTTTTTGGATTTATCGAAGGCGTTCGACCTAGTTAGCTATGATGTGCTATGGCAAAAACTCCATAGTAAAACGAGGGTTGCTTCTGAGGTTATTGCTTTGTTTAAATATTGGTATGGCAGTCAGAGGAATAGCGTCAGGTGGAACGGCTCGTACTCGGGCGTATACTCCCTGCAGTGTGGGGTGAGGCAAGGAGGGCTGAGTTCGCCGCGCCTCTTTAACGTTTATATGAACCAGCTGATGGAGGGACTCAGCAGCACCCGAGTTGGTTGCCATGTAGATTGAGTTTGCATCAATAACATAAGTTATGCAGATGACATGGTGCTGCTGAGTCTATCTATCGGTGGTCTAAGGAAACTGGTGTCTATGTGTGAGGTCTACGCGATGGCTCATGGGCTCAAATATAACGCCAACAAGAGCGAGCTCATGGTATTTAAAGCGGGTAACAAAACCTACGCCGAAATACCTGAGGTGCTACTCTGCGGCGCGCCGCTGTCTAGGGTGACTAAATTTAAATATTTGGGCCATTGGGTCACCGAGGACCTAAAAGATAACTTAGACATAGAAAGGGAACGAAGATCGCTGGCTGTCCGATGTAACATGTTGGCCCGCAGATTTGCACGTTGTACGACTCCCGTAAAAATAACCCTTTTCAAAAGTTATTGTCAAGCGTTTTACACGTGCAGTCTGTGGGTCTCGTTTACGAAGCGGACATACAGCGATCTTCGCGTCCAATATAATAACGCGCTGAGGGCGCTGCTGGGGATGCCGTGACGCTGCAGCGCGTCGGGCATGTTCGCGGCCGCGTGCGTTGACGGCTTCGCGGCCGTCATGCGCAAGCGGGCAGCGTCCGCGCTGCGGCGCCTGCGCGGCAGCGCCAATAGTGTCCTCGGCGTGTCCGCGGACCGGTGGGACTCTCCACTCCTGCGGAGATGGATGCAGCTCCACACCGAACTTTAGTTTTAATTAAGATAATTTTAGGTAATAACATAGCTTTTTAGAATTTTACTAACAAATTATGGATGCTTTTATCTGAAATAAACTATTATTATTATTTATTATTATTTATAGAGTTAAAAAAACGGTCAAGTGTGAGTTGAACTCTCGCAGCAAGAGTTTATTATATTCCAATTTATAATCGAATTGGCGCGAACAAATTACTTTTTTTTTAGTATTTGGTGTTTTTCTTCAGGGTTTGTATTACTTATATATTATAATTTTTGACGATTTGACGATAAAAACATAAATAAACATAACTAAATAATACCATTCTCACCCGGCAACCCGTGTGGTTGCCGGGTGAGAATAGAATCACTCCATGTCTTCCCGTGTATGTCGTAAGAGGCGACAAAGGGAATAAAGGCTTGCAGTACTGTTAGGCGATGGGCTTGCCACCTGTCACTAATACACTGGGAAACATCTTAGCCTACTTGTGCAAAATGTGGTTAGAGAATTATCAAGAAGTTTCAAGACTTGTTGGTAATTCTTTAGCTCTGCCTAGGGTAAAGTCACCAGTGGTCAGCCAGAGACCAGTAGTCGAGCTCATAATGAGTGCGAAGAGTGAGAAATATATCTTTCATACTCTTCCCACTCATACACAGTATAGGCAGGGGCTGACTACAGGTCTCTGGCTGACCACTGGTGACTTTACCCTACCCCACTCTGGGAATGAAGGCGTGAGTTTATGTATGTATGTAAATAATAACAAAAATACTGGAACAATAAAAACCGTTCAAGAGCACTGCACTACTAAGCTTAATGGTGATAACTCAGAAAAAACACGTGAAGAAATTGCAACTTAGTTACAAAGAGCTGAATATTCTTTGGTATTTTTTTATTTTTTTTATTGCATAGGAAGGCAAACGAGCGCACAGGCCACCCGATGGTAAGTGGAAACTGTGACCCATAGACATTCGCATTCACAAGACTGCAAATGCGTTGCCAACCCTGAGGACTAAGATGGAATGCCTCTATGCTAGCCATTTCACCGGCTGTCTAGTTAAATCTAGTTATTGCAGTTTTGCTTAGGAGGGCAGAGCAGGTCTGACCATGCTGTGTAGGATTCCGAAGCTACACAAAAACTATCTCAAAAAACAACAAGTTTCAAATAATTCTTTATTTAAAGTTATTTGGTTCTGTCTTAGGTCATTTTAATAGGTATAAACACTATGTCGCCTGTATCTCAAGAACCAATCACGTCTACTTGGTCGAGATAGTTTAATTCGATTGCCACAAATGGGTATTTTTAAAGATATGGATTTATCCGCGAAACGATGCAAACTGAGCTAGGCTATATGCTGCAGTCACTGACCTTGATGGCTGAACGGCCGGAGCTGGATCCTCTGGGTATCTCCACGATACCAGGGTACGCGACGGCTGCTTCCTCGTTCCACTAAGTATTTGATGTACAGTAAATGCCGGCCGGCTTTGCACTTAAGTCTACACTGTGAGGCTTAATTTTGGACACCACAATTGAGAATTATACTCGTATATGAACGATAAAGTTTTTGATGTTAGCACGTTGACGTTTCAAAATGGAGTCATCGGTCACGCCACTTCTTGGGCAATCACCGTCTCGCTTGCGCGTTACGGGCGCGGCCATCTTGCCTCTCTTTCGCGTGACTGCAGGCGCAAGCTAAGACGCTTACGTTAACCAATCAGAACGCATCGTGTATTAGTTTAGTGGCGCGAAAATTCAAGATGATTATTTGAATAGTGAACCATATTCGTTAGGTATATGTGCTTTCATTTAAGATACTTGAAAGTTGTTTTCACAAAGCCGAAATATTATTGAAAGATCTATCCAACGGCACCCCACACCATGGGGCAGACAAGAAAAAAAAATAGGGAAGGTACACTAAAAAAATATATTAAATATTTTTCCTACTCCTGTACTTTTATCTGTCATTTATCTATGTCACGAACACTAATATAAGGATATAGATAATATCTCCGCAGAACATTCCGTAGAAAAGTCTATCTAGTCTATTCCCCTTAACAGCACTTGTGCTTTTTTGAGCCAAAACGATATGCCTAGCTGCCAAAGCTTACACCTAGGTTAATTTGACCAATCAAAATACTTCACCAAATTAAACCACCAATCACAATACACATTGACTGTCAATCGGAACGTTAGGTTCTTTTTGGTATGTAAACTCTTTTACTAATTTAACTATTTAAAAAAAACATTTTATTTGGTATCAACCAACCAGAACGCAGCTATATTAAAATCGACCAATCAGGTAAAAGAATTCATTTCTCAAATCATTAGGTGTTTTTTAGTCCCTATTTCACAAGTTAAATCGATTGTGCAACTTTAAAAAAAAATATGAAACCTGGCAAGTGCACATCAATTTAAAAACAAAGTTAACCATAGACACATATTTTGTTGTTTTCGAATGTTTCTCGCTCGTTTGTTGTTCTGTGCTTCGTTCGTTCGTATTCTAACCTAGGTATATTAATTTAATTTTGCATTTTATTTGAAACCTAGTCGTAGAAAAAGTATTGTATGCAACGGTGTATAACTAAGTCAAAAAATACTCGTGGCGTCTTGCTTTACGATGTTCGCCTGCGGCTCACATCGTAACCACACCACTCGTCTTTTTTGACCTCTCTTATACAACTGTTGCATAAACTACTATTATTTTACCGCTTTGTCAGCGTTATTATGCCAAATTACTGCTTTATAGAACTAAGAGTATCTGAGCTAAACTGCGGACGGACGGACGGACATGGTGAAACTGTAAAAAAATCAACCCACTATCTAGTAATACGGTTCAAAACGTAACAACGGACAGCGTGGGCACATTAATATATATATGGCACCCTTCGGGTACGGAACCCTAAAAGGTGAAGAAAATAACAAAATAGGGGGCTCCCCATACAGGAAACGTTCTTTCTCATCGAATTTTTATTTTTGTTTTATTGTCAAAACGGTAAAACATACAAACGTCAAATCCCTCGGTGCGCGAGTCCGACTCGCACTTGACCGGTTTTTTACGTCGGTCAAAAAGCTGCATTTCAGGTCTGCTGACGGAGAAAAGGCGCACGTGCAATTAATTCATAGAAGCATATTCAACTGTCATGGGTTATAATAGGGTTGGATTTTCAATACAGTTCATATAGTAGATACGCCTTTTCTCCTTAGGAGGGCAGAAGTGGTTTTCCTAATATAACTTGGTCAGCGTAATTCGTCAGTAAATATTCAGGGTGGGACAACACGACTGACTGACACGGTTGGACTAACGCCAGCCATTGTGAGCGCATGGTGGCTACCATCCATATAGCTTTTATAGGACAGTATCGGATTTCAAACTTTTCTCAGGGATCGATATTTAAGATATGGTTTCATATTCATATTCATATTTATTCATTGCTTTACACGGGTATACTTATACTACTATGGGGTAAGTATACTTGTATGAGAATATAAAAAAAACATCCCCGCGTTACGGGTAGGAGAGGTATAATAAAAATAAAAATTCAAGATTTAATTTATCTTTTTTGTTGGCGTGACTAATTTGTGTATTTATGCCAAATTACAGCTTTCTAGTAATGATAATCTCTGAGGTAGGGTGCGGACGGACGGACGAACATGGCGAAAATACAGAACCCTAAAAATTACGTTAGTACCCTAACTTTCACTAGCTAAGTTTTGTCTTTTCTAATAGATCGCCCTCTTGCACGAGTACCAAACCCAATCCGCATTCAAGAGGCATCACAACACACCATTAGTCCTTATCTAGTCTTCGCCATATCCTAACACCATCAAGCAAGCATTAAAGAAAGTGCTTCCCGCATTCCAATCCATACATACATTAACTAAACCTACCCATTTTAAAAATACAACAATACCTTACACACGTTAGCATCAAAATTGTGTCTTAATACTTAACAATAAAGTGGTTGCTTCGTGTCTAAATATGTTGGTGATTGTTTGAGCCCAAATGGAGGTAGTGAAGGATTGTCAAGTAATCCTTTTAGGGATATGGAAGGGTCATCAGAATGCATAGATTGTATTTAAGTAGGTAAGAGTTCTAGGACAGTGCGCATTTGTTTTGTTTGGCCTCTATATAGGGAAATGGGATCTATTGTTAGCTTTTAGCGCTGAGGCTCTCTTCGCGTTAAGATATGGTCAAGGAAGAGTATTCGCAAAACATACTAGTAATTTAATTACTCGGCGTATATATTACACCTCTCAGGGCACGGGGGAGGTTCTCGAGTCATTGGTATATATAACTAGTGGCCCGCCAGCGGCTTCGCCCCGCTGCAAATTCCTGGCTTTCCCGGTGAATTTTTCAATTATTTTCTTTCATAAAAACCTTGTCCTGACAATGACGCACACAACAAAAAATAAATCAGCCAAATCGGTTCAGCCCTTCTCGAGTTTTGCGCTTAGCAACACATTTAGCGATTCATTTTTATTATATAGAATATGTATTTGTAGTATATAGAAATAAGAAAATAACGTGAGGAACGCGCAATGCATTAGACTTTTTAACCCACGAAAAAAACGGAGGAGGTTCTCAAGTCAAACCGTATTTTTGTTATGTGTAGGATCAAGCGATATGCTTTTAAAGAGTTGTAAAAAACTTCAAGCCAAAAACGAAAGTCAAAAAAAGGTAAAATATATACTTTTGTAGAAATGCACGAAATAGATAAATATTTCAATTTTTTTATAATGCAGAACAGCTTTAAAACCCTATTCTTCGAAATGGTTTTCAAACCAGAGTAATTTAAAAAATATGAATTATCCCAATTGGTGAAATCCAAAAATATAGCATACCTACTATGGCCTTTTTTCAAGAATTTTACGAGAAATAATTATTTAAACTGGGTCACTATGAGTTTCAACTATCCGTCAATAGATGGCGTAGCGAAGCTATTATAGCAATGAATATTTTTGTTTTTAAAATGTTTGTGGACGATATATGCATACTTGAACGACTCTATCCATTTATTAGAATAATGATTGACTAAATTAGGTCATAAACAGCTAAAATAAAGTCGGCATGTAAGCTTCGTTCGGTCAAAAAACGTTATTTCACCAAAAAATATGTAATAAAAATAACTGTATAAGTGATGTGTTATGATTTCATTATTTCGAGACTTCAGGGACTAGATATTAGACATTTATCTATATTTTATACAACAACTAAGGCTAACATCAACAGTCTCCGAAACAAAATGACCTAGTTTTAGCTACTTGACGACAGATGACGCAAGCTGTACTCATTTTCCATGTGGGATCAAAGTATTTTTTATGGGAACTGGTGCGCCTAGCCCCATCAAAAATTCGAATAAAAGTTCAATTGGGATACACAAAAAAAAAGCGCACATTTCAGTTTTATTCGAAAAAATAGCTTTTTATAAGGATCTTATTTAAAGAATTTGATGATTAAAAGTTTTAACTATTATTTAAAATAATGTATTAAGTAAATAAAACTGATGTCGCCTACTTACTGCGCAAGAATCGAAGCTATTTAAAAATCCTTTTTTTTATTATCTGTGATCTGTTTTAAAAGTCGTTCTTAATAAACGAACACAATGAAAACAATGAACACAAACAATCGCAGTACAATAATTTATTATTTTAAAAAAGGAATTCGTTAAGAAATTTCTTAATATAGCCGCAAATACCTAGCTCACCAGAGATGCAAAATATACATACATACATTAAATCACGCCTGTTTCCCGGAAGGGTAGGCAGAGACCACTTTTTTCCACCTGCTGCGATCTTGACAAATATCTTTCGCTTCACGTCGTTATTCTTTAGATTATAAAGTATCTAAGTGCAGTGTTCACCAACAATTAAACGGATGGTTAGCGGTTTAACGGTTGTCAAGTGTATTGACTAACAGCTGATTAAGACTTAACCTTCTGTTAAATTGGTTGGTGAACTTGGCCCTAAATAAATGGCTCTATCGGGAAGTTTTACAATGAGAGATTATAAAACTATATCATCAACATAAGCTTCGTTTGAGCAAGTTAGCGGAGCAAAGTTACACGAAGGTCGATTGATATTTATATATTTAGTACTATTAGGCGATGGGCTTGCCACCTGTCACTAAATACACTGGGAAACATCTTAGCCTACTTGTGCAAAATGTGGTTACAGAATTATCAAGAAGTTTCAAGACTTGTTGGTAATTCTTTAGCTCTGCCTACCCCACTCTGGGAATGAAGGCGTGAGTTTATGTATGTATTTAATGACGACGCGCTGGCCTAGTTGGTGGTGACCCTGCCTGCGAAGCTAGAGGTCCTGGGTTCAAATCCCGGTAAGGGCAGATATTTGTGTGATGAGCGCGAATATATTTTGTTCCTGAGTCATGGATGTTTTCTATGTATTTAAGCATATATTTCTCTATATAAGTATTTATATCGTTGTCTAGTACCCATAGTACAAGCCTAGAGCTTAGTTTGGGACTAGGTCAATTGGTGTGACATTGTCCCCTGATATTTATTTATTATTTATTTAATTATTTAATTTAGGAGAACCAACAGCTTTAAAAATTCTTATATGTAGTAACTTAAATAGAGGTACATATGATAAGTCATTTAATGTCTTAGTAGGTACCCATAGTACAAGCCTAGAGCTTCGTTTGGGGCTAGGTCAATTTGTGTGGGATTGTGCACTGATATTTATTTATTTTTGTTTATTTAAAGCAAGTTTATGATTGAAACCTAACAAAATCGATTTGTTTACATTCCTATTACATTAGGATCACACGCAATATTCTTATATCAGCAGTTTGACTTTGTTTTGTCCGCAAGGCTGAATAAACATGGTATTTTATCGCTGAGTCGACACGCACTGTTGCCCAACCCCTCGATAGGTGGCGCTAGATGTAGATTAGAAGTCGCTATCGATGTGTCCCCCAAATTGTATAAAGCGTGATCCTTACCTATAGGGAATTACAGCTTAGAGGTTATAGGTAGTTATTACTACTCACCCATAACCTCTATGCTGAACCTAAAAACTTGAATTCAACTCATTCATCCCGTCTTTGGTATTAAGGATGGGTATGATTCGGAGTTGTGGACGTTATAGGCAGTTATGGTTATTGTACGTGTCGTCAATGACCACCAACTGCCCTTATCGTCCGCAACCAAAGTATCCTGTATACAGGATACCTCTAAATATTTAGAGGTTCAAAATCTATCGGTATTAAGACGAGTCATTGTTCCATGTAAACAACTCGGACATGGGTCTAGTTAGTTTGACTGTTTTTAGATTAACGAGCCTTGCAAAAAAAAAGCGATATTTCGTCGATAGTTCACTCATTTGTTTCGATTTTTTACCAAATACTGAAAAACGGAACCGTTATAAGATTACTTTATTGTCCGTCTGTCCGTCGGTCTGTCAAAATCCTTTTCTCAGGAATGGCTGGAGCAATGAGGCCCAAATTAACAATAAATACAGTATTTAATGACCGTCCCAAGGCCTCTTTGTTATAATTTTGAACTTTGAAACTATTTATTTAAGGAGCAAAAATAATGAGTCACCGAAAATAATAAAATCACCCTAACTTATCATGAGAGGTATCATTTAAAAGTTATCAAATTACACGGCATAATCATAACCTTTTAGATTTTTTTAAATAACCAACGAGATATTTGGGTAATTAGACAAAAACACCCTGTCCCCCCTCCTTGGAATCGATAGTAATAAGTGTTCAGTAAGTAAATATATAAAATCTATAACATTATAAATATATTATTCGAATTTGGAACTATCTGTACAGGCCTGTGACAGATTTAACATCATATTATTTGAATCTGGAAGTATCTCTAGACATCTGTTTTGACGACGCGCTGGCCTAGTTGGTAGTGACCCTGCCTACGAAGCTACCGGTCCTGGGTTCAAATCCCGGTAGGGGCGGAGATTTGTGTGTGAGTGCGAATATTTGTTTCCGAGTCATGGATGTTTTCTATGTATTTAAGTATCTCTTTCGATATATAAGTATTTATATCGTTGTCTAGTACCCATAGCCTAGAGCTTAGTTTGGGACTAGGTCAATTGGTGTGACATTGTCCCCTGATATTTACTTATTATTATTTATTTATTTATCATCTGTGACCGCCTTGAACAGGCTAAACAAGTAAGCACGAGGACACATGAAATAAAAAAGACGTGTGGCACTCGGGGACTGCCGCGGTAAAGCTATTGCATGTCGTACAAACGCACACAACGCCGTGTCGAAGACTGCCGAACTGAAACGACGTTAGACGATGCACGGCCTTCAAGCCACACCTCCTTGCCCGTCGGAGTGGGGAGCGTGAGGTTTTTTCGTTACGGAATTTCTGGATTTGGTCCCCGCGCTCAAGGCCCGCGATAGAAGCTATGCAATAGCTTAAAATATTGGTAAACGCTATTTTTAA
Source organism: Acleris emargana (assembly GCA_927399475.2). Taxonomy (NCBI): domain Eukaryota; kingdom Metazoa; phylum Arthropoda; class Insecta; order Lepidoptera; family Tortricidae; genus Acleris; species Acleris emargana. The sequence goes on along the minus strand of OV656835.1, from coordinate 6,860,606 downwards.
CCATCAGCATTTTTTGAAAATTTTTCAAGAAACAAAAAACACCTCTTTAAAAAAGCAAAAAATTACTTCTAAAATTATAGGTGGGTAATAGATTAGTCAAACTGAAGTCGGATTTCGGTTGAAAATATTGTTTAAAACAAAATTATTTTTGGAACTATTTAAGTATGTGTTTATCATTAATTTTGAAATTAAATTTGTGTAAACTAAGGGAATAAAGGCTTGTAGTACTGTTAGGCGATGGGCTTGCTACCTGTCACTAATATACACTGTTAAACATCTTAGCCTAATTGTGCAAATTGTGGTTACAGAGTTATCAACAAGTTTTTAGAGTTGTTGGTAATTCTGTAGCTCTGCCTACCCCACTCTGGGAATAAGGCGCGAAGTTATGTATGTATGTATGAGAAAATCTCTTTTTATCCACACGCATAAATATCAGCATTCAACAACATTAATCTTCTTTCTTGTTGTAAAAACGGGTGAAATGTTCTGACAGCCCAAGTAAGTCGATGTGCGAACAAAACGCATCCAAAATAATAAAAAAAACTTAAGTCAAAACTTTTCAATTAAGCCGTCAACGTTAAATATTCGCATGTCTTTCTAGATTGTTTTGTTTTTAAAAATGAGTGATTCGAGTGATGAAGACGTATTAACCCCGTTAAATTACGGGAAACCGTGCAAAATGCGGAATTGAGCTTATAGTACAAACCCTGTTTCTTGTGCAAAGTGTGGTTACAGAATTATCACCAAGTTTTTAAAGTTGTAGGTACTTAATTCTGTAGCTCTGCCTACCCCACTCTGGGATTACAGGCGTGAAGGTATGTATGTATGTATGTACATAGCTGGGCACCGTTAATCAAATAGTTAACTTCGTTAATCGTTAATCCGCTACAAAAAAAGTTAGCTTCGTTAAACGTTAAAGCGTTACATTTCGGAAGAATTAACGCAAGTTAACGTTAATCGTTAATCCGTTAATACATGTGTAAAAAAAATGCATTTTTATATCGTTGCGTTAGTGAACTTATAAAACCAGTTGGATTAGGTTCTGGAAGTTAACAGGATAGGAACAAAACAAAATACAAAAGGGCATAAGGTGCATATTCCCTTTCATGAACATTAACATGTTGAAGTTCTCGTCTGAAAGCGAGGCTCGTTTTGTAGTTAAAATGTCTTTACCCGTGGAAAACAGACGTTTAATTGCAGCGCTTGAGGGTATAGCAGTATTGTATTTAATGAATAGATTTATGAATATCTGTTCCCTGAGGAATGCAGCATCTTTGAACGAGTCTTTTGATTAATGTCCAGCCACATTTTAACGAGAGTTTGCGCTTTACTCTTAAAGAGTTGGAGCTCTTTAGTTTTTCTATAGACTGAGTGACAGAATTGAAAAAGTTTTCCTTGTCATCATCGTTGTTTCTCACACTACACACTCGCTGCCACGCGCCGCCCGGCACTTGTCGTTTCATACTTGTCTGAACCTGTTTTTCTTGCCGCGCCGCGGTGCCGTTCGGTAAATAGTAGGCATTGGATTAACGATTAACGGACTTCTGCATATTAACGGAAGTTAACGTGTCCGTTAACATTTTAAAAAGTTAACTTAAAAGTTAATCCGTTAATCAAAATGTTAACTTCGTTAATTAACGATTAACGGATTAACGAGTTAATGCCCAGCTAAGTGTATGTATGTTTTTTATTTTCATCGCTGTAGTGAGATGAAAAGTTTTGTGTTATACACGGGTGAAATAGTACATTGTGTATTAAGGTCGGTAAGTAAGGAATTACGATCGAGGCTCTAGTAGAAGCCCGAAGTCGAAGACTGAGGGCTTTCTGAGTCGAGGTTCGTAATTCCCGTACCGCCCGTGAAACATACAATGTTTTTCATCACATTTGCGAGTAAATAAATAAAATTATAGGGCAGAAAAAACTTACAATTTAATACACAAGTCAGCACAACTATTATTACGAATTACTTGAACTTTTTTTAAGCGGATGACGGGCGGACTCCACAGATTATACAAATGTTTCGTTCAGAAACGTTAAGGGCAAATACTTACGTAGGTATACATACAGCCCTGAAGGAGTGTAAAAAAAAAACGACGTTTTGATACAGAAAACTATTAAAATCGATTATTAAGAACATTAATTGAGTATTTAAGTAACATGTAGTGAGATTGCAATGAAATTCCTGTTTAAATAACATTTTAAGACAATTTTTCAATTGCGTGTAAACTCTTTGCTTGAACTTGCATGACCTGTGTGCTGTGCTATAAATTAAAAAAAAAATACTTACCGACCTTGGGTTTCATGGTAAATAAAAAGGTCGAGGGTTTTATATGGGGCATTGCGGCCAAGTTAACCTGTATGTTTAGATACTGTTTACGTGCAAGTGTGATGAAAAGGTATTTTACGTCTCGTGTGTTGAAACACTCGCAGGTAAATAAAATACAACTCTCCCCCCCTTGTATAACAAATAACTATATTATTGTTACTTTACATATCAGAGGGGTTATTATGACAGCTACCTATGCAGTTCATTTTACCGTGAGCATAAAGGACAGAGCTATAGCAGTTTTATAGCTCTGTCCTTTTCTCTCGGCGTAAAATGAACAGCATAGTTACTTGAATTGTAATGTACAGTCAAGGAAATTGATTCGTAGACCATTTCGGACGATTTGTTAGATGACTTTCCCAAACGCATTTTTTTTTTGAAGATAATTTTCTTTTCGCGTTTTTTCCCGAAAGTGTTAATTAATAGTCGCTTTTTTTCCGGCGGTTTATTTTCACATTCGTGTTTTTACCCTTGTGAGTTTTATCCAGTCGCGTCATTTCCTAGCATTATATATTCACAGTAGTGTGTTACCCACTCCAAAAATTAAATTACACAGAGTTGACGGAGCTCCGCTATCGCGGAGCTCCTATTTCTAGGTTATTTGGCCCTCCGGGCCTGCTGCAAAACTAACATAACCTAAACCTACCTACATTACGATGTAATTACTTTTGGGAAAGAGAGAGACTGTGATAGAAATCGATCGGGAAAAAATGCGACTGGGAAATAAGTGGACCGTGAACAACAGCGACGGTAGTAAAATCGACCGGGGAAAAACAAAATTGGGTAAAATTAAAAAAGGGAAAAAATGCGAAAAGAAATATCGCTTCACAGAAATAATGATTATGTAAAATTTATCTAACAAGTCTTTCGGACTATGTCAAACACTCACTGTACAGATGTAGTGCATAATCCTTTCCCATCGTTTTTTGTCGGAAAAGTTCGTATTTATCTTGCTTTCTCAGTTGGCTTATTGATGGGTACTGAAGCTAATTGAGTAAGCAAGATAAATACGAACTTATCCGAAAAAAATCGATGGTAAAGGATTATTCACTACGTCTGTACATAAAATCATAAGAAATCTCTTACGTTTTGATTGATAACGTCACTATGACATAGTCCAAAATGGTCTACTAATCAATTTCATTGACTGTACATAGTTGAATTGGCTGTTAAACAATCGAGGTATGAATCCAAGAAAACCTATCACGATCAATGTGATAGTTATATTAAACAATAATAACTAATAAAGCGTGCGGCAGGTGGAGAAAGTGCGGCCTACTGGCCCGCTTGCGTCTGCGCAGACGCACTGTCTCTCTATCTCTCTCGTTCACCGACTCATGGGACAAGGGGCTAGTCACGCAAACGCTACTGGCGTTTTTATTTTGTATCACTCAAAATGTACGCAACATACGAGAATGGCTAGGGCCTTAAGGGGGGTAGTCAAGATGCATAAGGGTGTAGTCACATCTATCAGTACCATTTTGTCTATATAAAATAGTAGTTTTACTTGTGGGAGGACCTTGTGCAGAGTCCGTCCGGGTTGGTACCACCATCTTATCCATTAACCTACCGCCAAGCAGCAGTGTTCGCATCGTTGTGTTCCGGTTTGGGGATAAGACAGCCGGTGAAATGACTAGCATAGAGGCATTCCATCTTAGTCCTCAGGGTTGGCAACGCATTCGCAGACTTGTGAATGCGAATGTCTATGGGTCACAGTTTCCACTTACCATCAGGTGGCCTGTGTGCTCGTTTGCCTTCCCATGCGATAAAAAAAAGTTACTTCGTATCATGATGCGTTCGCATGAATTCTACTTTCGCATGCGTACGCATCTTCCTACAAAACAGCCATTTTCTATAGACTTAAAATAATTGTTTAAAAACAAAAACCCGCCTTCAAAAACGATTTAAAAAAAAACCTTTTTCTGATCATTATAAGCTGTTATCCGAGGCCGTTATGTAGTGACATCGAAGTCCCACGTCTTAGTTGATATAAAACTTTAAGTCAAGTAAATACATACATACATACATTACATCACGCCTGTTTTCCAGAGGGGTAGGCAGAGACCACTAAGGTACATAAAAGCTATCAACACGTTGACAATACGACGGTATGTTTCTACCGCGTACAATCCTTTTTTTTTTTATGGCGTAGTGAAGACAAACGAGCACAGGCCACCTGATGGTAAGTGGAAACTGTGACCCATAGACATTCACATTCACAAGACTGCAATGCAATCCTAAGACTGCAAATGCGTTGCCAACCCTGAGGGACTACGATGGAATGCCTCTATGCTAGTCATTTCACCGGCTGTCTTATCCCCAAATCGGAACACAACAATGCGAACACTGCTGTTTGGCGGCAGGTTAATGGATAAGATGGTGGTAGCGATTCAGATCCTGCACAAGGTCCTACCAGCCAAAATCTCGACCCAGTATTTTCTTCTTCTTCCAGTGCCTCTTCAATCGTGAAGGTTGGCCGTCAGCTTGTACTCGTCCCTATCCGCAGCCAGCCGGAACAGCTCTTTGACGGAAGCGCGGTCCACTCCCGGATGTTTCGTAGCCACAATTTCTTTCTTCGCCCAGCGCGTCTCTTCCCCACTTTGCCCATCATGATCAACTGCAGGAGCATTGTATCTGTTGTTCCTAAGCACGTGGCCGAGATACTCTATCTTACGTTTTTTGATAAATGGCATCATTTTCCGGGACATATAAACGCGCTGGAGCACGGTTTCGTTCCTGACCTTCTGTGTCCAACTAATGCGCAACATGCGACGGTAGCACCACATGTGAAATGCCTGTAGGCGTCTTGAAGTGTCTTTATAGTACATTGTGTATTAAGGTCGGTAAGTAAGGAATTACGATCGAGGCTCTAGTAGAAGCCCGAAGTCGAAGACTGAGGGTTTTCTGAGTCGAGGTTCGTAATTCCCGTACCGCCCGTGAAACATACAATGTTTTTCATCACATTTGCGAGTAAATAAATACACAAGTCAGCACAACTATTATTACGAATTACTTGAACTTTTTTTAAGCGGATGGCGGGCGGACTCCACAGATTATAAAAATGTTTCGTTCAGAAACGTTAAGGGCAAACACTTACGTAGTTATACATACAGCCCTGAAGGAGTGTAAAAAAAGACGACGTTTTGATCCAGAAAACTATTAAAATCGGTTATTAAGAACATTAATTGAGTATTTAAGTAACATGTAGCGAGATTGCAATGAAATTCCTGTTTAAATAACATTTTAAGAAAAAAATTCAATTGCGTGTAAACTCTTTGCTTGAACTTGCATGACCAGTGTGCTGTGCCATAAATTAAAAAAAAAATACTTACCGACCTTGGGTTTCATGGTAAAAAGAAAGGTCGAGGGTTTTATATGGGGCATTGCGGCCAAGTTAACCTGTATGTTTAGATACTGTTTACGTGCAAGTGTGATGAAAAGTATTTTACTATAGTTTATCTAATTATCTATAATATAGACTTCAGATAATTATGTGACCATCTTGTTAATTAAAAACTGTTTATTTCATACCGTCCCTAATAGACCGTAGTGGAACCGTTCAAATTGTGGAATTCCGTACTACAGGGCTTCGGACCGTCACCGGCTGCCACACAAATATAAGGCAAGTGTCTCACCACTGACGACGAGCGGTAAGCAAGAAGAGCCAGCTATCAACTATAAATATATTTGTCTCTTTTATTGACACGGGATCTATATCTTTATTTTTATTTTTATTGGGGGGGTTGAGATGGGCCTTGTGAGCCACTTCGACCATTACTGATATTTTGTGGCAGCCCTTAGTTTAGAGCTCACTACAAAGGCCCGTTGCGTCTAAGAATTTCCAGATGCTTTGGGCAGTGAGTAGTATCTCTTGTGGGTCAATGATATGTCGCCCTAGGTGGATACTTCTGTTGCGCATTAGTGGTCCGCACGAACAGAGGATGTGCATTGCTGTCTCTTCTGTTTCCTGACAGAAACTGCATGTCGCGTCTATATCTTTTGTTTCGACAAACTAGTGGAGAGTGGTCGCCGGCCAGTGTTATTAGCCAGCGATCAAATATTAATATGTGTGTCTCTTTTATTGACACGGGATATATATCTTTGGTTTCGACAGACTAGTGGAGAGAGTTCTCGCCGGCAGTGTGAACAGCCAGCGATCAACTATTAATATATGCGTCTCTTTTATCGACACGGGATCTATACCTTTTGTTCGTTTCTTGAGTGAGAAAATAGTCGATAGCTAATCGCTTTTTCGCTGGCGGTGGCTAAAGAAGAAGAGTCGAAGTATATACATGCATGATAATAAGGTGTTTAAATAATATTTGACGCGATAGGTGTAAGATATCATTGCTTGATTGTACAGTACTCCCAGCTTCTTAATTACGTCTGGCTGACTATCGCTATCACACTTGCACTTGCCACTGACGGTATATGTGTCACTCGTGTTTCATAGAAAAAGGAACATTAGCGATAAATATTTAGAAATTGGAATTAAGTAGATAGGTACTGAGTCTCTTTTCTAATCGGTATTGTATTACCGTATTGCATAGATTTGGCACCACTTTAGGCTTGACATCAGTACAGTAGTTTGACGACGCGCTGGCCTAGTTGGTAGTGACCCTGCCTACGAAGCTAGCGGTCCTGGGTTCAAATCCCGGTAAAGGTAGATATTTGTGTGATGAGTGCGAATATTTGTTCGCGAGTCATGGATGTTTTGTATGTATTTAAGTATATATTTTTCTACATAAGTATTTATATCGTTTTCTAGTACCTACCCATAGGACAAGCCTAGAGCTTAGTTTGGGACTAGGTCTATTAGCAATAGGCCCTTTCGGATTCACTTTGGGCCCTTTAAGATATTTTGTTCTATTACCCTCTTACGATCGAATGTCCAGGTTTCCTCACAATATTTTTCCGTAAAATACGTTTATTTTTCGGGAAATTCACCTAAATTAGAAAACCTCATTGGTACAGTGACTTGACATGCTGTTGAGTTATACAAATTAAAAAGTCACTTTTTATTATATGCGCTTTCATTGATGATATTTCTCAGATTTTTAGTAGTTGTAGTTTTCGCTGTAGGAGGGGGGCGGGGGTGAGGGGGGGGGGGGGCACTTGACTCTAACAAAATATTTCATAAACGGGTCCCTTTATCGAAAAAAATATCTTCACAATCTCGCAATATTTTTGAAAGACCTATCCAACGACACCCTACAATATGGATTAGACAACAACAAGATTTTATTTTACCACTTTGTTGGCGTGACTAATAAGTATATTAATGCCAAATTACAGCTTTCTAGTACTAAGAGTCTCTGCCGTTCAATAAATTTAAGTCTCGCATTAAGTGCTGCTTGCTGGGTAAGGCATATTATACTGTTAATGACTTCCTAAATGATAAAGACGTTTTTAAGTAGTGTGAGCTTACTGAAGTTAGGGTTATTTTTGTCTTTTGTAATTATAGCTGAGCACTGGGCAGAGCGCTTATTGCAAAATGCCTTTAAGCCAATGATGTACACTTTTAAAATTAAATTTACCTATTGTTTTTTTTTGTAAAAAAAATATATTAATTCTTGTGTGCACAAAACATTTTAGAATTGAGAACACATTATGACGTTTCTCGCCGGACAGATACTTTTTTATTGTTATCTTTGTCCGGCAGCATGAGCATGTCATGCTCACTTAAAGGTCTTTGCTTACGGCGGCGTCGTTGATCGGGTCGCCACCTTCCCGAACACATGGTTGAGGGAGGCGATGGCTGAGATACGCGTCATACTCGTGAATGGGTGCTTTCTGTGGGGTCCGGTCTGTTCACGTTTGCAAGGACCTGTTTTTCCAATTTAGTTATTTTAATTATCGTTCCTGACGTAGAGACCTCGTCATGTTGTTCTCCTAATCATTATTTTTAACTTTATTTTATTGACTTTACATTTGTAAGGATTTTGTTTGTATTGGTATATATATATATTTTTTTAATAATTATTTATTACTTTATTACCTTGTAATGTAACTTACTTTTAAGTATTACTGTACCTAATTAATAATTGAAAAAATGACCTTCTGCTGGAGTTTCTTGCGGCGCTTCTTCTCCGCAATGATGGTCTTGTCCGAAGCGCTAGTAGATTCACTCCATGTTACCGACGTGTAAAAGAGCCCTCATGTGGCCAATTTACTGAATAAATATTTTGAATTTTGAATTTTGAATTCTGAGCTAGGCTGCGGACGGACGGACGGACGGACAACGCGAAACTATATTTTTAGGGTTCCTGGTTTGACTTCGGAACCCTCAAAATGTATCGTACTAACACAAATCAAAGCTCATTTTTTTATGTCTCACTTTGAGCCGATTCACAAGCTAGACGTTTGTGTGGCTGCCGGGTCGCAATAACTCTTTAACGGGAGTTAATTTCATACTTTTCTCTGACAATCGCAGCTTTCTAGCGCAATCAATCTGTCTCACTTGTGCAATAAGGGAAAAAAAAAAAAAACTATCGGAAATGGCGTCATTTCAGTACTTTTTAGGGTTCCGTAGTCAAACTAGGAACCCTTATAGTTTCGCTATTTCCGTCCGTCTGTCCGTCCGCAGCCTAGCTCAGAGACACAGTACTAGAAAGCTGTAATTTGGCATAAATATACATATTAGTCACTCAAAAAAAGTGGTAAACTAAAATGTAGGGGTGCATTTTTTTTCTCGTCCTCCCCATATGTTGAGGTGTTGTTAGGTAGGTCTTTCAAAAACATTGCGGGTTTGTAAAAACAATTTTTCGATTAAGGTATCAGTTTATGAAATATTAAGATTTAAAGCGCTAATTTTTGTTAGAGTCAAGTGTCCCCCCGACGTCTAAAATATCTTGAATTAAAGCACATATCGACGCTGGAAAGGCCAATTGACTAACGGGACATTTTGGGGCATATTGTGTTATATATATCGTTAGAATCGGCGAATTTTTCTGCGTCTAATGAACCGGGTTATACGGCGATCCGAGGATCCGATCTCATGAATTAGCATATTTAAAGAATTGCAAAAGCTACTATTTAGTAGATATTAAAATGATGACCAACTTTGTAGTACATTATATTACGATATAAACAATAACAAAGAAGATATTAATTAAAAAAAAAAACTTTAAATCTCTCTACTGTAAAATTGGCAAAATGGACGTTACTCAATTAGCTTTTCCAGCGTCGATATAATGAATTTAATAGGATAACTAACACTACTAAGTAGGGTAGTTCTTAAGTTACAAACGGGTTAAATGTTTATATCTAGCGAAAACTTATTTGCGGTGTTGGTAAACTGACCGCGCCTATGTCGATGTATGGGGATATCAGTTTTCCAACGGCAAAGTTAAGTTGGTCGCGAGGTCTAATTTGTTCGTAGGGACGGCTTCGGAACCCTACACTGAGCATGGGCCGACATGCTCTTGCCCGGTTTTTAAAGTTAAAATGAACAAAAAGATGGGAAGTTATGGGGCCGTCGTAGAAGACATCAACGGGTGCGGAACGACCATTTAGAACTTAGCGTAAATATTATTCCATTGTAAATTGTATTCCACTTTGTCTTAAACTAAATTGTACTCGTATTTCAATTTTGATTAGTTTCACTTGAAGTCACATAGGGTAAAGTCACCAGTGGTCTGCCAGAAACCTGTAGTCGGCCTCTGCCTATACTTTGTAGAGTACGAAAAATATATTTCCCGCTCTTCGAAATAATATAAGTAAATAACTTTGCCCTAATTAATAATAAAATATTTAAATATCAGGGTACGATCTCACAGCAATTGGCCTAGTCCCAAACTAAGCTCTAGGCTTGTATTACATTGGGTACTAGACAACGATATAAATACTTTTAAAGAGAAATAAATACTTAATAAATAATAATACATAGAAAACACCCAAGACTGTCCTTACTGGGATTTGAACCTAAGACCGCTAGCTTCGTAGGCAAGGTTATAGTTCACTACCAACTAGGCTAATGCATCGTCAATACTATACCTATTTGAAAAACTAATTGATAGTGTAGGTTTAAAAAAAAATTGGACAGTTCCCGAAGGATTAGCGATAAAATTACGGAGACGGAGTCGCAGGCTGTTGCCTAGTTTACGTTAAATTTAAGAACATAAAATACTACATTATTTATTCCAACTGTTTTTTATCTATCAAAAACCTTTCATTTATTTGTATAAGCGTAACGAAGCTATAATGTTACTTATTAATGTATTCACCTGGAATCGAACCTGCGCCCCATTGACCCAGAACCACGCATCAATTATTCCACTCACGCGTGAGGCTATTCTCTACTTGACACAGTTATCAAATTGAAAATAAATCTATATCAAGTATTATTTATGAATCCATATTTAACTTTGGTTTTTTAATCATAAATGTATTTATTAAAAAAATATGTTTGTATTTTTTTTTATGGCGTAGGAAGGCAAACGAGCACACAGGCCACCTGATGGTAAGTGGAAACTGTGACCCATAGACATTCGCATTCACAAGACTGCAAATGCACTGCCAACCCTCAGGACTAAGATGGAATGCCTCTATGCTAGTCATTTCACCGGCTGTCTTATCCCCAAACCGGAACACAGCAATGCAAACACTGCTGCTTGGCGGTAGGTTAATGGATAAGATGGTGATACCAACCCGGACGGACCCTGCACAAGGTCCTCCCACAAGTTTAGTTTGTATCAAGTCAAAATGTAATCAATAATATCGTTCAATTTGAGGTTGGACGAGCCCGGGCACCGTCTAAGCCTTCCGGTAGCTACGCCACTGGAAATGGGGAGAAGCGGGAAACAATTGTACGCGTACAGTCAACAGCATGAATAAGTGATCAATGCATTCCTAAACCGTTGATCAGATTGGGTTTCAGAAACCGAAACGAAGCAAGGGCGGATCGCTTGCTTATCTTATCTTATCTCATCTTCTTGGTGGGGTCCTTACGGATACACTTCGACCCTATGGGATCTTTTCTGTAATTACCCCTCTTTAAGCGCTTATTTCAATGCAGCCTCCATCCCTTCCAAAAAACTGATAGTGGAGTGCAAAGGTAGTGCCTTAAAATCGTTTGATTCTGGGTAGCCCTTTTTTTTTATCCATAATGGGTTTGCGTTTGACCTCAGTCTAAGCTGACGTTAGGTGACGACGAGGCCGGAGGTGGTACACGCTTACCCGAAAAATGCCTGTTCACTCTTGCCTTGAAAACATGAAGGTTATAAGATTCCGGGAATACAGATTCAGGGAGAGCGTTCCACTCCCTAGCAGTGCGAATATGAAACAATGCAGAAAACCGCTGCGTGCGAACCATTGGGTATTCTACTACATGTGGATGGAAGCCCTCGCGGCGTCTAGAAGACCGATGTGAGAAAGTGGAGGGGAGTTCTTGGGCACACTCTCCATGATACGCCTTCTTACTCCTGCGAGGGCATCACATTCACACAGTCAGTTTTACATTGTCTCCACCACTTCGCCGCACATTCTACAATTTGTGTTGTCATAAAGGCCCATCTTTGCTAGATGTTTAACCCCAAAGTGTCCGGTAAACACTCCAATATATCGGAGTTGTCTTCTGCTGAATTTCCAAAGGTTTTATCAGCGGGTCGCTTGCTAGTCTAAAGACGGATTTAATAAACACTTTTAAACCTAATAAGTTGTAAAAAAAACGGTTTATAATGGCGTGCACTTAAAACGTTAATACACCTTGTTTCATTTGGAATTATGATTTTTACAAAATGTTTTATCTTTAATTTTTATACAAACTAGGTTAAGTGTACTTTGGCTGGATAATACTTCATTAAGTGCATTATTAATTTGATTACCGTTTCCCACTTTTATTGACATGGCAGACGAACGAGCACACATTAGGGGCTCTATTAAAAGCGATATGGTTTTAGCGAGTGGATATAGAATGATCATAGAACGGTGTCGCGGTGACATTATAAAACAATTTGTTTGATATTTCTTACGACTTGAATCATAACCGGCTAAGATGTTTACCAGTGTATTAGTGACAGGTGGCAAGCCCATCATCTAACAGTACTACAAGCCTTTATTCCCTTAGTCGCCTTTTACGACAACCACGGGAAGACATGGAGTGGTACTATTCTAACCCTGCAACCACACGGATTGAGTTATCCGTTTAGGGAATAAAGAGCCATACATACACAAGCGCACACAAACAAAGTTTAATATCTCGCTCTTAGCCAGTTGGATAACACGCATATCCAAATTAGTTACCCCATTTTGGCAGAACCGGACGCGCACCTTAACCCCTTATTAAAAAAACTAAGGCCCCCACCCGCGCGGCGCCGCAGCCGTCGCATGCGCACCTGTCAGTGGCCAGTGTCCCGACGACTGCGCGCGATGCGCAACGCGAGTGTTGTGCGAGTATAGCCATGGATGTGCTCAAGTGGATCGCGGTTCTGTGCCTAGCAGGTGAATTTTTAATTTACGACAGCCCTCGCGATTTGGGGGAAGACGACGCGATTTGGCTTTTGCGAATTTTTGTTTAAATATTTTTTTATACATTTTTAATTGCTTAATTTTTTAGCGATATATTTTTAGTGCTGATGAGAAGAAAGTACAGTAGGATGCTGGATGGTGCGCTTAGTTCTTACGTGAAAGTTGAGAGAAACATACGTATATTATAAGTTTTACAATCTTTAAATAAACTTTTACACGAATTGCTAGAAACAATCGGAAGGTGTGAAGATATTTTTGACGTCGTGCATTATGCGACTTGTCGAATCTTTGATCTGAAATTTCATCAGCTATAAGTTATCTAGGCTTGTTATATTTTGTGAGTTTTCTTGAAAGAACGAGAGCGTAAAATGTGACAAACTCGTTAATCCGTAATTCAGTTCGGTTGTGCCAGTTTGCACAATTTACCCGCGAGCCAAGAGCGGAGAAAGTCGGAACCTCCGAATATTGAAGATGAGTCGTATCGTTTTCCAAACCAGGGCTCTGTTCCACTCCACACCATATCGCCTTTGATAGTTTATCGCTAGTTTTTAAGGGTGAATTTTTCAAGCACTTTTAAAGATTTTGAAAATAAAACCAGTTAACAATCTAAGAGAAACTTATTTTTTATATATTAAACAGGATAAAATTCAACGAGGTGTACCTATTTAATATAAACACTGCTGTTTAAAACCATAGCTGGAAAAAAAAACGCATGTTTAGAATACTAGGAGCAGTACTGACCCCTAAGCTAATACGCAGTATGTCAGATAAATTCCTGTAGCAATACCAACCTCATTACTAAGAGAAGAGAACTAAAACTGCTTTGGTTATTAATTTTGGAATACTGTTTATATTTGCTTAGGAGGGCAGAGTACGTCTGTGAGGCCTGTCCCACTCGCAGTTTCCTCCAAACAAATTATTATAACTTTACTTCTAGTCAGCCGTTTACATTAAAAGAAGAATAAAAAACGCGTTTCATTTCTAATATTTTTTCATTCAAAAGTATGTTGACCATTTTTTCTTTGTCCCACGAATCGCTTGATTACCAAAATTCATAAATTAACATTCAATCACCAGCTGTTATCTAATTAGTCGACTCACCTACCGCCATCTTTGCGATCCTATTGAGTCAAGTAAATAAGAGCCACCGTATTGTTGACAAAACGATACCATTAAGTTTTTCTTCCGAGTAGAATATATCTAGCCCAAGTAGTTGAATTTTGAAAAGGCCGGTGACGGTTCGTAGCTGTGTTTTTGAATAAAAATCTAATGTCAACCATTTTTTTCCTATCCTACTTTTAGATATTTTGCATTGATGCCTTTTACGTAAAATACTACTTCGAACTTTTATAATTGTGTCTCTACAATTTTTAGTTTTAGCAACTTTATCATAGGTACAAAATGGTTCACCGTTGGATCGCATTTTTACGCATAATGTAACTTTACGCATAAAATCTTTTGACCTAAAACGGTTTCATTTTAATTATTATAAAAAACAAACGTAACCTAATCTACAAAATAGACGTTTATTTAAAACTGCAATTTCAGACTAAAACGGTGTTATGCGATAAAAAATATGCGAACAGCTAAATATATGCGTTACAAATTATGCGTTCCAAAGGGATACCGTAAAATACCTACGTCTTTGTTATTTTCTACAGTTTAGCTTGCGGTTAAGAGTCTCTAGTTATTTCTCGTAGCTTTATATTATCCCTATTCCTTTCTTGTGTAATGACAGACTCCGAGTCTGTGGTATAACCGCTCTATGAATAGGAGAAAGTTCTCAGAGATTATTTAGTTTAAATAGAAACTTAATAACATAACAATGTTATTTAGTGTTTATGTAGTTTACGTTAGGTTTTTGAAATTTCAAATTAATAATACGTCTTTATTAAATCCATGTACAGTTGAGTTAATAAATATGTATACGCTTTAGTACCTTGTCACTTTAACTTTGACTATTTGTATATGGCAGTGTAAGGGGATTGTAAAGCAAAAAAAATCCTTACAAAATGCGAAAACGTTTTTTACCCTTAGCCTTTGTCAGTTTTTTACGATTTTTGAATATGTTGTAGATATCATGAAAACCTATGTACGTTTTCTTTTCCACGAAGATATTTCTTATAATGAAACGAATATAAAAAAAAACAAAAAGCAGAAACATACAGACCTAGTTCTTTATAATAACTATATGCAAAAATCGTGGAAATCGGACTTGATTTAGGGGGTGAGAAACGTTAACGGCCGGAGCTAGATTTGTATGGAATTTTTTGACAGCGACGCCATTTTAGCGGCGCCTCGCATACCTCTCTAACATGACATTAAATAGACAAGGTACTAAAGTGTATACATATACCTACTCATACTTATACTAACGATCTGCCCTCGCTTCGCGTAGGTTTATGTGAATTTTCTGTAATACCTTTACATAATCCGGAATTGATCCTTACCTACTAATAATATAAACGCTAAAGTATGTATGGATGTTTGTTACTCTTTCTCGCTGCGACGGCTGGATGGATTTGGATTCAATTTGAAATGGAGATAGCTAATACCATGGCTTACCACACATATTTCATCCCGGAGAATTTAAAAGTTCCCGAAAGAATAACGATATTCAAAATATACGCGGACAAAACGCGGGCAAAAGCTAGTTTATACATAAAAAGCTTGCTCTTGAAGCACGATCTGTTGATTTCCGCATTAAAATACGTTGCGTAGGGGGGGCCATTTGCAACGTTAAAAGATGGCGGACGTGTAATTTGTTTTAGACTTTAATTTTTGGGTAATTAGGTGTTCAAAGTTCTTTTCTGATAGTGATTTGTACTTTTTATGCCTTTGTGTCGCACAGTGATTGAAGACTTGGACTTATTTCGTGTTCTGGCATCTTTCTTCTCGTTTCAAGTGGACTCGCAGTGGTGCAGAGGTTAAAACTATCTTGACCTCTGACCTACAAATCACCGTACAACGTTGCCCCCAATCTTCCTAGAGAAGGTTGGATTGTGTTTTATTGCTATATTGATTTATACTCATATATACCTTGACACTGGCGAAATCACTTCACGTGGAAACGCCATATCCCTGCGGTAGTAGCTGTTCAAGTCGCCGCGGGGGCAAAATAAAATAAAATACGTTGCCTAGTTTGAAAGTTCTAAGCGTATAATCAGAGCGACAGACGGCGGGAAGTGATTGAGTTTATACTATGTAAAGATATCACTGAGGCGAACATGTATTTTAAAGCATTTTTTTTGAGATACTATTCCACTTTGATTTTACCCAGCTTGCTCTTGCATGTAGCTTATTCACCTGACAGAAAGAGCTGTCATAACGACTTCAATGTGATTACGATATCAAAGTAAATTGAGCTATTATTAGCGAAGCCGAGACGAGACATTCCTGACTGAAAATATCTTATTAAGTGACCGATAATATAACATAGTTCTAAATTAAGACCATGAAAACTATCAATTCACAACATTTCATGTCTGAGCATTTCTAAAAAAGTTTGTACATTTCATTTACGACTTCGATTTGCAAAAAAGATTGCAGGTTGGTAGAGTGAATGAAGCTGAGCCTAAATAACATAGTCTCCCAAAATGTCCTCATACATTTGTATGAAACTTTCCTTTTTTGTTACTAACTTTCTTTGGTTCATGGTAACAAAAAAGGAAAGTTTCATACAAATGTATGAGGACATTTTGGGAGACTATGTTATTTAGGCTCAGCTTCATTCACTCTACCAACCTGCAATTTTTTTTGCAAATTGAAGTCGTGAATGAAATGTACAAACTTTTTTAGAAATGCTCGTCTACTGAACATGGCAAAATAAGTATTTAAAATTTATTTTGCTTACTCTAAAAAATACAACAAAGCAAAAAAGACATTTTACCTTTAACGGCCGAATAGATATAACACCATAGCCTTTTTCACGAGAAAACCAACAGTCATTATTTAAAAATTGACATCGACAGTTGGATATGTTATAACGGGCTGTTTTCCGCAACTCGGCGACTCTATAAATGCGCCTTTTTTGGATACATTTGGTTACTTATCCTATATAATGTCCAGTCCAGTATCAGTATCCGTTATTATTGCCAAAATCGTTAAACAAATCTAATATTTTCGATATTAAGACCACCAAAATGCATAAGCAAACCACACGCACATGTCATTATCATTACTTTACTTTTTTAAATTTACTAGACTAATGTCACAGTATATAAATAAACCAGTAAAGAAGCTACGAACAAACGCTCGAAACGACGCACTCACACAGACGCACGCCTCTACGAGACCGCTAAGAGGATTTGGCGGTGCTGTCAGTCGCGTGTGTCGCGTCGAGCTCGAGACGAATGGGCTCCTTTGCATTTTACGCTTGTTCTTGAGAAAGATGCCACAAAAGTATTGCGTGGTATACGGTTGTTTGAATTCGGCTTCTTCAAACCCGGAACTATCATTTTTTAAACTCCCTGCTGGTGTTGAAAGGTAAGAATAAATAAAATATTTTTAAATAAAGAGCTTTTTATAATACGATGACGTGTTGCAAAAGTAAAAATTTAAAAATTGTTTGCAAAATCGATATCTGGGGATGTGTATGGTCTTCGACAACTAATCTGTTGGCAGAATGAGAAAAAGTAGCCGCCATCTTGAACTCTTTAGTTATTCAACCGATTGCTTCCGAAATCGATATCTGGGGATGTGTATGGTCTTCGACAACTAATCTGTTGGCAGAATGAGAAAAAGTAGCCGCCACCTTGAACTCTTTAGTTATTCAACAGATTGCTTCCAAAATCGATATCTGAGGATGCTTATGGTCTTCGACAACTAATCTGTTGGCAGAATGAGAAAAAGTAGCCGCCATCTTGAACTCTTTAGTTATTCAACCGATTGCTTCCAAAATCGATATCTGAGGATGTGTATGGTCTCCGACAACTAATCTGTTGGCAGAATGAGAAAAAGTAGCCGCCATCTTGAACTCTTTAGTTATTTAACCGATTGCTTCCAAAATCGATATCTGGGGATGTGTATGGTCTCCGACAACTAATCTGTTGGCAGAATGAGAAAAAGTAGCCGCCATCTTGAACTCTTTAATCTTCAACTTCGGTTGAATAACCCGATTGCTTCCAAAATCGATATCTGGGGATTTTTTACACCATAAAATTAAACAATAAAGCGTTCCGAACATGTCGTAGCAGACGAAAGTATTTTTCAGTGAGTAATTTGTAATAAAGGTTAAAAGCAGCCAATAAATAAATTAGGTTTGTTTATTCTTCAGTTTAATTTGATATTGTGGTAGTGCAGTCGCTAGTTAATCTGAAATGTATAACTAACGAAGAATAAAGACTTCTTGAAATGCTAAAGTTATGTTTATTACCTACCCAATTTTATCTGCAGGGGCTACTTTTACTGATTATGTTAACGGATTCGTTATCGGACATCACACAGATCTCCAGATATCGATTTTGGAAGCAGCCTGTCGAATAATAAAAAAGTTCAAGATGGCGGCTACTTTTTCTCATTCTGCCAAGAAATTCGCTGTCGGAAACCACGCACATCCCTAGATATCGATTTTGGAAGCAATCGGTTGAATTACTAAAAAATTAAAGATGGCGGCTACTTTTTCTCAATCTGCAACGGATTTGTTGTCGCAGGTCACACGTATCGATTTTGCACTAACTAGCTGAGATACAATAAACAAGTTTTTTTTTCAATTCTACAAAATGTTAGTGGACAACCCTTACGCTCAATTGGAGCGTAGGTATTTATCTTGAAAAGTAGGCCTAGTTTCTTTACTGGTTTATTTATATACTGTGCTAATGTAATGTTGTCTATTGTGTCGTAGAATCCGAGTTACGCCCTTTTTGAACAACTAACTATTATTTCTACGTAAAATTTCAAACTATTGTTGTGTTCCTTCTTTCGAACAGTATACAGAGAACTAATAAAGCTAGTAATCTATAAGTAAATCTCTACCGTGACTGACTCATTGACAGATAACTATAGATCGATCGTACGCGCACAATTCTTTCCCCGCTTTTCCTCCATTTTTTCCTGGTAGGGGTTCGATTTTTGAAAAATGTTTTCTTAATGCGCCTCTAGGGTAGCCAAAGAATATTACCTCTATATTTAAAGTACCTGGGTATAGGCTATGCATTGTCTGTCACGAAAGTTCTGCAACTATATGTATAGACAAATATATGAACATTATGTAAAGTTTGCCTCTGACGGTATTCAAACTACGAGCTACACTAAAAATAACGAAAATAGCAAATTATTAATAAGTAAAAAATAGTTTTCATTCAGTTAACAAATTCAAGAAGTATTAGTCAATAGCTGATAATAAAGCCAACCTGTAGTTATAGATACTTATACACAGGTGATCACATAAATAATTCATAATTTCCCCTATTATTAAACAAGTCCGTTACAGATCATCGTAATCAAACCTCCTGTAGTTGTTAGATCTGCAAAAACGGCGCACACGCACGAGTAGCGTTGCATTTCATCTGTGCTGACTTCTTTTAAAAAGTCATATCTGCCATTTACTGGCTAATGAATTGCAACGTACAAACCTAAGTATAGGGTAGTATTTACAATGGAATATCTTAATACATGTATGTTTTTTGTGCGGTGTTCTTTCGTATAAAAAAAGTATATTGTTATAGACTGTTGCACTTGGAACCTTATTAGTTGCAGTTGAAAGTTTGGTCTGCTTTAGTTTTCTGATTCTATTGTAAACAATTTTGTTTCGTATTACGAGCATAACAGCTACAGAATCTATTTGATGGTTTTGATATTCCTTAGTACAGTACCTATACTAAACACTCATACATAAGGTCCAGTCGAAGGTATTAATATCCACAGCCATCGCGTTAAATATAATGTATACTTGAACGTTATTGTTAGTTGCATAGAGGCGTGTAGATATTTTTGAAGTTTTGGGAACGTATATATTTATGATTTTGACAGAACATCTAAATGTATTCGGCATGGTCTTTAATATAGTTACCGATTCTTTTTTACAATACTATGTTTTGGCTCCATCTTAGGCTAAGGCAAAGCACATAAAGTACGAATATCGAACATTGCTGTTTGGGGAAGATTCAAACAAGTTCAAAAATACACTTTGAATAAAAATAGGAAGTAGGAAGTATTTTTTATTTAGTTTTATACATAGTGAAAGCTGCCAGAAATAGAGATACACGGATATCATCGACCTTATCCAGAGGAGGATATTTTTTTGAGTCCATAGCTTTTTAGCCATAATCCAATTCGTAATCAGCCTGTATTGTTATACTAATTGAGGTAATTTTTAAAACAAATATATTTCAAGAATTTGCAAATGATGTTCTAATTTGAGACACAAACGTTCCCCCTCCATTGTGAACCGGAAGTCCGCAAGTCCCTCGCTTCCGCCGTGCATTTTGGCCGCTGATATGCATCATTATAAGTGCATTAACATAAAATACACGTTATGGTCTCACAGCTTAGAAAGCTTACCATTCAAAGATTTGATAAGTTACTGAATACTGACAGATGAAATTCCATTTTATAAGTGACTAATTTTTTTATTTACGAGTTTTTTGTCATTGAATAAGCTATTTATGGATTTGTTAATGTAATGAGAGTTTACGTAACATTATTATGTACATATATTTATTTATTTTTATATTTTATGGCATAGGAAGGCAATCGAACACACAGGCCACCTGATGGTAAGAGAAAACTGTGACCCATAGACATTCGCATTCACAAGACTGCAAATGCACTGCCAACCCTGAGGACTAAGATGGAATGCCTCTATGCTAGTCATTTCACCGGCTGTCTTATCCCCAAACCGAAACACAACAATGGAAACACTGCTGCTTGGCGGTAGGTATATGCATAATACATACATACCTAGTCGGTTACTAAGTTCTGTTACTGAGATTAATTACAATAAAAAAAAATTAAAGCAGTTTTGCATAAACCTGTATATTACTCAAAACTTTGATTTATATAGAATAATAATAAAAATAATGTATGCTAAACTATTGCAATTATTTGATGTACGAGCTTGAAGTATTCCCATTTCGGACGATAAAATCATAGTTAAAATCACGCACGACGATGATACTGATAACGGCCCCAACTTTTGTGAGAGTTCCTGTAGAGAGTTCAAATTTGCGTGACATATTGAACAGACTTCTTGCTTTAAATTCTGATACGAATGTATTCAAAGCAACTAAAGATCCGCTTGGACACCGGTCAATCTCGATGACTCATTAAATCGACTTTAAGATTTCACACGATTTTGCAGAAATACGAAAACACACCAAATCTCTTGCTTCATAAGTTGGAATTAAGTCATGTTGAGAAATATAATTTTGGTCTCTAAACATATACAGAGATAGGATTTTTTATAATATTATACAAAAAAAGTTCTTTGGTAAACAAAGACTAACTTTTAAGCGATTTCAAAAAATGAAATTTACAGAAAAGTCATGCGTAATTTCATCGATGCCGGCTGTGAATGTTAAAAGATCGTATCGGGAATTGCGGAAACTAAGAAAAATGATTAATTGTTTTTCAAAATGTATATTAATTAAGCTTTTAATTTTTATACATATTGATATTTAAAAAAAAACATAAGTTAGTTTTATTTGCATCAACCTTAGTAACAGAACTTAGTAACCAACTAGGTACATATGTACATTAAAACACGCCTTCATTCCCAGAGTGGGGTAGGCAGAGCTACAGAATTACCGACAACTTTTAAAACTTGTTCATTCATTTATTTATTTATTTATTAGGTTTACCAACAATTGTTTACACTTTAATTACATTAGTAGCCTGCATTTACAGCTATTTACTAAATGCAACAATCACTTAAAGGTAAACACCGCATGCATTATAATAAGAAAAACGGCAATGTAAACAACAACAATAGCTTAAAAATCCAAGTGCTTAAACAAAACATGCATTACTTATAACCAGGGATCGGAAATTCGGATTCGGATGTTTACCAGCGTATTAGTGACAGGTGGCAAGCCCATCGCCTAACAGTACTACAAGCCTTTATTCCCTTAGCCGCCTCTTACGACCTCCACGGGAAGAAATGGAGTGGTACTATTCTAACCCGGCAACCACACGGGGAGAATACATACATACATACATTAAATCACGCCTTTTTCCCAGAGGGGTAGGCAGAGACCACTTCTTTCCACTTGCTACGATCTTGACAAATTTATTTCGCTTCTTCAACATTCATACATCGAGTCATGCACGCACGTCGGTTTCGGGTACTTAAGATTCGGCCCTTTTCCAGTATTTCTCGGATTTGATTCGAAAAAGTACGCCTAGGGCGGCCCCTTCAATAATGCATAGTAAATTCTGGATTATAAAATAAACAAATAAATAAATATCAGGGGACAATGTCACGACAATTGACCTAGTCCCAAATTAAGCTCTAGGCTTGTACTATGGGTACTAGACAACGATATAAATACTTATATAGAGAAATATATACTTCAATACATAGTAAACATCCATGACTCAGGAACAAATATTCGCGCTCATCACACAAATATCTGCCCTTACCGGGATTTGAACCCAGGACCGCTAGCTTCGTAGGCAGGGTTATCACAGAAAAGTTACATAAACCGAATCGAATCAGGTCACTAGTTATTAATTTTAGTCTAACCTACAGTTTCTATAGTTATATCTATCTAACGAAGAAGTTCACGAGTTCAGAAAAAATAATTCAAGGAATATTCGGCCAAATTAAAAAGTTAGGAATTGCGTGAGGATACCATTATCCACGCGTCCAAACACTTTGTCGTGACTAACTTGCGTGCACTTAAACGCATTCCAGAATTTTCTGGATAATTTTATGGGATGAGCTCAGAAAGCCGATTCGGAATTTTGGAATGCATTTTTTGTGACGCCACAACCCAACTGCAAATCCTTAATAGCCTTCTCTTTTACTCTGTTGAGGAATGTTTGGGGAGTGAAAGAGAGGCCGTGTGTCGTTAAAAGGTGTTGTTCTTTTTTAAATAAGGTGAGGGATCGTTGGATTGTTTTTATCTGTATGGTGTTCTGTTGTGAATGATAGTGGATCGAGTTTGCTTTTCTTGTTTTTAAGAAGTAAAGTTTCTTCAATTTTCCCTTTATTATTTTTAAATTCTTTTCTATAGTTCCAATTCCGATCCCAACATTTTAAAGGTTATAAATCGTCGGTGATAAAACGGATAAAAAACCGCGTAATTAACAAATTTATCGTACTACCGACTAGGCTACCGCGTCGTCGACATAATATTTAACATAGATATAGTAGGATATAGCTCGTGTCGACTGGAACCGCACACTTTCACTAAACGAGCGTTATTATGGACGAGTGTACCCAAATTGACGATTCACTTTCGTCGCATTACCTTGTCCTTTTATGGTAAACTCACGACTTCGGACTAACGGCGAGGCAAACGCTAAGGGCGATTGTGCACTACAAGGAATTTTACCGTCCGGAAGTCCGGTTTTTATGGTTACGCAATAAATACTAACCAATAAGGACTAGTTTGTGCAAAATCGGACTGCCGGACGGTAAAATTCCTTGTAGTGCACAATCGCCCTAACACGTTAGAAACCTACAAGAAAACGTTTACTTTACGTTTAATACTTTTTAAGGATTCGTCACCAAAAGGCAAAATCGGGACCCTACAACTAAGACTCCGCTGTACGTCTGTCTGTTACCAGGCTGTAACTCATGAATCGTGATAGCTAGACATTTGAAATTTATACAGAAGATAAGAATAAAATAAATATTTAAAGGGGCTCCCATACGACAAACGTGTTCTTTTTGCCGGTTTTTGCTAATGTTGTATAGTTGTTGGTAATTGTGTTGCTCTGCCTACCCCACTCTGGGAATAGAGGCGTGAGTTTATGTATGTATGTATGTGTCTAGATAATGGTACGGTTTTTTTCACTTCGTCCTTAAGACTTTCAGTATCAGACGCCAGTAACCCGCCAGTTTGGAAATCACACAGCGCGAGGCATTGAATGTGTTTATAACGTAATTAATGCTTTGCCTCTATTCTAGGTGGTGCTAACTAGGGAATGCAATTTAACCGGTTATTAACCGATTTTGTATTAAAATAACCGGTTATAACCGGTTAAAACCGGTTATAACCGGTTATTTGCATTCCCTAGTGCTAACCCTATTGTATTTATTCTGTTATCGTATTGTCAAAGTTTTGATAGCTCCTATTTACTTGACAGTAATGGCGCCCCGTTGTTTTATCCTTTAAGGGGCTGCCAAGCAGCAGTGTTCGCTGTGATTCGGTGCGGCGATAAGATAACCAGTGAAATTACTGGCACAGAGACATTCCTTCTAGTCCTCAGGGTTGGGAACGTGTTTGATGTCTTAGGATTGCAATCTTGAGATTGTAGTTTTGAGAATTTAAGTTTCTTTGGGATTTACCCATAACTATCAGGTCTTTGTACTCGTTTGACTTCTCCTTGCCATTAAAAAATCTACCGATTAGATTTAAGGGGCACATTATAAAAAATGCATAGTCACAGTTTCGGTTACTACATGATTATGGGCATCAGAACCTCTTGCTAGTTTTAAAAAGTTGATTGACCCGAACCAATAGAGAGAGTGATATCGTTGTATTTTATTCTGCACGTTAATTATTCAGTAGGTAACGGCAAACCTGGTGAGGCGGTGGCCAGTTAGGCACCGGTTTGTGTTCAACCCACCACAGTAGGACTATGCCGTTACAATAATGTGGAATCAGTCGCGAATATATCAAAACTAGGTAAAAAAAACGGTGCAGGGTCTGTTCGGATCGCTTCCAACAGAATCGTTAACCTACTTCTAAGCAGTCGAGTTTGCATTGTTGTGTTCCGGTGTTTGGTTAAGAAACCTTAACTATATGCAGGGTTTTTCTGGTTCGAGTTAAGTCAGTCAGACTCGCATAAGAGCATATGGAAAAGAATGAGAGATGTTTGGCATAGTACCTGAACAATAACAATTTAATAACTATATGGAAGCGAACTAAAGTAGAACAAAGTCTCTAATGTTAGCTTTATCTTTGATGACACGGTCAGGTTCAAAATATTCAAATTCCAGTAAGATGCGCAAGATTATTTGTTACTGAGCCTTGGCTGTTTTCCATGTGTTGCATATATTCGTTATAATATTATAAATGTGATAGTATGTATGTTTGTCCATCTTTCACGCTTCAACCACTGAACGGATCGAGATGAAACTTGGCACATATATTGGTTAGGTCCTGAAATAGGCCATGGGATAGATTATATCCCGGACAATTTGACAGTTCCTGAGAGAGCAGTGATATACGACTTCTACGCGGACGGGGTCGCGGGAGAAAGCTATTTTCTCCATTGCCCGGTTCCTATATTCAAGAAACGAATCGTTTCCCTGACGGGCAGTAGCGTTATGACGAGCGTTAAATCTGTCAAATTTTAACGAGACGTCACAACTATACCAACGGTTTTGAACATAGGAACGCACTATAAATAAGTAACTTAATCTTTTTGATAGTACCCAAGCCTAGAGTTAGCAAGGGACGGCTTTTGTGCTATTGTCAACTGATATTCATTAATCTGATATCATCTATACCGTAATATATAAACCCGTAAATCTAAGGACTTGAAATTTGGCTTGAATATTTCTTAGGTGACCTTGGGGTATTTCGACTAACAAAGAATAATTCGAAAATCGACAAAATACGAGTAGCAGAAAACTGTCCCGAAGCGTGTCCTTTTGTTCTTTTATCTACACACATGTCATAAGTCCTCTATTATGCGTTCTAAACCCATAGGAAATGACCAGCATTTTTACAAACTATTCCACTATGAGAACTTTCTTGTCTGTGGTCGTAGTAGGTAGAATCTGTACTGTAATGTTATTACATCATAGATTTTGGTAAGGTTATGAGTTTAAATTTTGGAACTGCTGTCAAAACTCAAGAGGGTCTCTATTCTAATATTCATAGATATTAAAACTGTTATGGACCTGAAACGTCAATTCAGTATGTTTTTTTAATATAAACCACACGACGTTTTATCTCGAGTGACTTCAGGGTAGGAACTTCATTCGTTTGTCTATGATTTAAAAATAAACATTCGTCTTGACGGAGGATCAAATAGCCGCCATTATTGTTGTCATTTGTTTATTCTTACGAAAGTTAGTATTATTCTAAGTGAATGCAACTGTACATAATTAGGCCTTAAAACACTCGTGTGATCCTATTATGAAACTTGCTGACGCTCGTTTCATAAAACCACACTCGTATTTTAAGGCCTCTCATTATGCATCAGTTGCATAAACTACTATTATATTCACACTTGCTAGTCTTATAATAACAATTAATATACGCTTCAGTAAATGTGTTAAGTGTTCATTATAGCTGTTGAATTCATATCACACGCTGGCCTAGAAACTATAGCTTTGGCAATTTCCCTTGGAAATCGGATCGGCCTTTGCGCAAGCGATCGTTGTTTTGATAAAAGCAATGATAACGCATCATTTAGGTTGAAGGAGGCCGACGGCTTCAATGGGGATGGTACCTTAACTACCTTCGTAATACATTGTTTTATACCTAGCATATGTATAACTATTTGAAAGATATATATGTCACCTTCAGGACAATAGTGACATAATTCTAAATTGTAGCTTTCGGACTTCGTGTCATAAATTTATTATTATAGAGACTAAACTCGAAATTTAAAATTGCTGAATGAAATTATAAACTGGGCAAGAGCATGTCTGACCATGCTCAGTGCGGTCTATTCCGACTAGTTACATTGTTAGTTCCATTGATGTAACTAGATGGACTTTTTTTTCCTAGTAGTTACATTCAACGAAGTTGGATTCCGTAATGGAACTACATGGACTTTTTTTTTTCGAGTAGTTACATTAATAATACTTATAATAAATTTGTATATAACGAATGCAATCTTATAGAAAGTACTTATTTTCAATATCTTTGCCTATATTAAAAAAATATAATAATTTGATCTAATAATATTTATTATTTGCCCCGTGTGGTTGCCGGGTTAGAATAGTGCCACTCCATGTCTTCCCGTGGATGTCGTATGAGGCGACTAAGGGAATATAGGCTTTTAGTACTGTTAGGCGATGGGCTTGCAACCTGTCACTAATACGCTGGTAAACATCTTAGCCTAATTGTGCAAATTGTGGTTACAGAGTTATCAACAAGTTTTTTAGAGTTGTTGGTAATTCTGTAGCTCTGCCTACCCCACTCTGGGAATGAAGGCGTGAAGGTATGTATGTATGTATGTAATATTTATTATAAGTATTATTAATGTAACTACTCGGAAAAAAAAGTCCATGTATGTAGGTCCATTACGGAATCTATCTTCATTGAATGTAACTACTAGGAAAAAAAGTCCATCTAGTTACATCAATGGAACTAACAATGTAACTAGTCGGAATAGACCCTCAGTGCAGGGTTCCGAAGCCGTTACTTCACAAAAACTATGTAAAAAAAAAACAAGTATGAACCAATTCTCTATTTAAAGTTATTTGGTGCTGTCTTAGGCGATTTTAGTAGGTATAAACACATTAGTCGCCTGTATATCAAGAATTAATCAAGTCTTCTTAGTAGTTATAGCTTTTCTTTTAAATTCGTTATATGTGCTTTTATTGAAAATATTTTGATTTCACTTGACTCTAACAAAAAGTAATGCTTTAAAGTTTAATATTTCATAAACGAATCCCTTAATCAAAACATTTTTCAACAAAACCGCAATGTTTTTGAAAGAGCTATCCAACGACACACTGCTATTTATAGGGTGCTATGGGGTAAACGAGAAAAAATACATTTCCAAGATAAGTGTAGGGGAATAAACACAAAAAAAAAAATTCTTCAATATTTTACTTTACCATTTTCTTGTTTCTCGACTAACATGTTTATTCATGCCAAATTACAGATTTCTAGTACTAAGACTCTCTTTGCTAGGCTGCGGACGGATGGACGGACGGGCATGGACATTGATCTCAAGGACATACCAATTTTCATAAGGTCTAGCAAACCCTAACAGCGCAGAATTATACAATCGTGCATGTTAAATGTCATTGAAATTAACCTCTTTCCCTTGACTCGAAAATAAGCAAATACAAACCAATTTAAACCTGCAAAACAAAACAATACGAGCCCTATTAACTACTTCACAAGTTTGACTCCCTGGAGGGTTATTATGACATAGCTATACAGTTCGAGTGTAAAGGACAGAGTTATAGCAGTTATATAGCTCTGTCCTTTTCTCTCAGCGTACGGGAATAACTGGTAAACGGATTCAACACGTAACAAGTCGCGGGCGGCCATTAGCTGTGGTACAAACAGTGATAATTCTTATCACATCTCGCTAGCAAACTAGAAAGAGTAAGTGAAAGTGTAATTAATTCAACGAAATTAACTAACGGTTCCAGCAACGAGCGTGTCAGTCAACTTTAGATTAACAACAAACACTAGAGGACACCGAGACACCGAGCTAGCAGTCCCGGGTTCGAACAATTTAACCGGTTATTAAACGTTTTTGTATGAAAATAACCGGTTAAAACCAGTTATAACCGGTTAAAACCAGTTATAACCGGTTAAAACCAGTTATAACCGGTTAAAACCAGTTATAACCGGTTAAAACCAGTTATAACCGGTTATAACCGGTTAAAACCAGTTATAACCGGTTATAACCGGTTATTTGCATACCCGAGTTCGAACTCTTGTATAAACCAATATCTAATGTACCTAATGATTAGATAGATAACCCCCCGATATTGGTAGCCCCTTCTTTCAGAGCTGATATCTCTTAAACGGCCGAATCAATTTTCATAGAACTAAACTTGAAACCACCGCTAAAAAACTTAGTTTCAAATAAAAAAAGCCGCATCCAAATCGATTCACCCGTTTAGGAGCTGCGTTGCCACTTGCCACAGACAGATACACGTCAAACTTATAACTAGGGTTAGGACTTTTGGTGCCATATCGTGGTTCTAGAATCCATGGAGTCGCTATTTCCTAATTATTATAACACGTGACACTTTGATTTTGACATTCAGCATGGTCATATTTCAAAATGAGCTAAATATATTTTTAGTTCAGTTTATCCATACCTACTAATATTTGCTTGTTTGTAAGGCTTTCACAGAGCAAAGATATCCTCCGTACCAAAATTAATTTAAATTGGCTTAGCGGTTCAATAAAAAAATGAATTTTGAAATATTAAAAACCGAAGGTCAAAATCAAACTGGTATGTATTTTAATAATTAGGAAATAGCGACTCCATGGATTCTAGAACCACGATATGCCACCAAAAGTCCTAACCCTACTTATAACACCCTGTTTTGCGTCCGAGGTTAAAAATAGGTAAATACTTGTTTCTAAATCTTGGACGTATAGGTACCTATTTATGTACATATCTTTATTTATCTATACACTGTGTATTTATCTACAGGTATGTATACATGTATACATAGATAAGTACATTACATTGACAGCTACGTTACTCAAATATTAAAAACAATAATAAATAAATACAATGATGTCAATGATAGAGTCCCTTTAATTAAGGGATCGCTTTCAAATTACCCTTTGGACGATAAAAACTGTAACTAACATAACAAAAAGCTATAGGCTTTTTAGAACACAGTAATTGACTAAGAACCTTATTTTTTCATATGGTAACTCATAAGTCATAACATAAACCATTTTGAGATTTGACTCAATTTTACCCTAGTCGGAAATTTCTAAAGGTCCGTTCTTCAGTTTTTTTTTAGTAAAATTTGCGTAAAGCCAAACGTATAAAATTGTACCACCCATCGCTTTAAATGAAACATAATTTTGATGAGTCCTTGCCACTTGGAATGCGCTTCAAAACCAAAACAAAAACCACCTTAACACATCCATCTAAAGCTTAAATTCTCCCTTGTTTATAAAAAGAACCTAACCGAGCAGTAAATTCGATTTCCTCTGGGCCACGCGAGCCATATGTCACGCGGATGTGTCGCGCGATTGATTTACATGGTGCGCCGGTTTGCTGATGACCTGATTATTTCCCTAGCTAACTGCGCATTGGACACGTAACGGTGCTAGATTGCGCCCCGCCCGTTTTGCGGAATGCGTGCTGGATTGGATGTGACTTAAACCGTTGTGGATCGATGATCTCTAACAAATGTTTATATCTCGGACACCCGGAGATCTATCTTAATCGTGTTCTTCTATAACTACATTTAAAACTGTTCTTATCACACAGC
The DNA here is from genome assembly GCA_927399475.2 of Acleris emargana. Lineage (NCBI taxonomy): Eukaryota > Metazoa > Arthropoda > Insecta > Lepidoptera > Tortricidae > Acleris > Acleris emargana. The sequence continues at coordinate 6,830,535 of OV656835.1, read as the reverse complement.
CTAAACCGCTAAACCTATAGTTGCGCCGTTCTAAGAAGTCCAAATTGACAGCGGTCAACTCAGTACAGTGCGATAGCTCTTAGTAAAAAAATTACAAGATTGAAGAAATTTGAGAAGTGCTTCGGGTTTGTACTTGCCTCTCACTCGCTCTCATACGTTTTTATTAAGAACGAGTGAGAGAAAAGCATAAACCAGACGCACCTTCTAAATGCTCACAGAGTGTTGTGTTCGAGCGATGTTTGAGGTTATATTTTGTATTTCGTTGACAGCTGTCAAATTGGGCCTCAAAACGGCGCGACTAAAAGGACTTTTCGAAAATCACATCCCATCCCAACGGAAAGAAATAGGAGAATATAGGGAAACTAGTTCTATACGAATTCGCATCCTCTATCGAAAATATGAGTGCAAGATGATGTTCACAAACTAATACTTACCAGGCTGGCTAGTACTTGACGCACACTTCTAAAATTTTATATAAATAGGGTGTACTCGTGGGGATCAAAACGAAGCAGGTGGACCAATTTTTTGCGGATGGTAGGACCTTGTGCAGGGTGCTTCCGGATCGCTACCACCACCTTATCCATTAACCTACTGCCAAACAGCAGTGTTTTCATTGTTGTGTTCCGGTTTGGGGATAAGACAGCCGGTGAAATGACTAGCATAGAGGCATTCCATCTTAGTCCTCAGGGTTGGCAACGCATTTGCACTCTTAGGATTGCATTGCAGTCTTGTGAATACGAATGTCTATGGGTCACAGTTTCCTTTTACCATCGGGTGGCATGTGTGCTCGTTTGTCTACTACTATGCCATTAAAAAAATGGGGCGTTTTTCAATTTTTTTAAATCTTTTATTATTAAATTGTAATTACACCTATAACGTTGGTAATACAAAACGGTTAAGTCTACAGTTATGATTTGTGTGCTGTAGGTCGAATAGTTTGGTTTGAGTATTCAAGTTTTATCAAAAACTGTTCTAATTATTGATTAATTTTACGCTATAAATTTCTTTGCAATCGGTTCACAATATCATGCAGAAATTTGTAAATATTAAGAACACCAAATATGAGATATTGTAACATTCCCTTCAGTAAAGTATTTGGCCTAAATTACGTCAATAAGTTAAATTACTTACTCCAAATTGATATCACAATCAAAAGCCAGTAGAAATGACGTCTTCTATTGTTCGTTCAATGAATTCACAAATGTTACTCTATTTATGTTATACAATCAGCGTCAAAAGAAACTGATCACTTAAATACCTTGTCGCTTTACTGTCACATTAGCAATGTCAAACAAGATTGTCTAATTTGTTAATGCGATAAAGTACAAAAGTAGCTTGAAGTGACCAGTTACTTTTGACGCTGACTGTACTATTGCTCTTAATTTTAATCTAAATTTTGTTAACTACTTGCTACACAAAACTTTGTAAAAAGCAAGTTTCGGTAACTAATTCAGTCATAAAATCAAGTTTATTACTAAGCCGTTGGTTTTTCTCCTATCGGTGCCAATTTGTACTTTTTCGTTGTATAATCAAACATCCTTATAAACTTTCACATTTTTCTACATCTGACTAATACTTAATGGTCAGATTTTTGGAGTCGCTGTTAGGCAAATATTTGTGTGATGACGCACGTATTTCTGACTCTTGGTAATTTTTTTACGCATAATGTATCCGTACACACACACATGCACATGCGTTTGGCCGAAAACGGATTTTACAATAGAAATGGATTTATTTTAATTATTTAAAAAAAATAACCTATTTCTAACCTAACCTAATCTACACAATAGACGTTTATTCAATTCTGAAATGTCAGCCTAAATGGGTGTTATGTGAAAAGATTTTATGCGAAAAGTATATTATGCGTAAAAAGGGATCCCTGTTTTTCTATGTATCTCTAAATAGTATTTATAACACAAAGTCCTACTGTCCGTCCCTGTGTGTCCCTCTGTATGTACGCTAAGCTCTATCAAGGTCAATCCATCGGTTAATCCTGACCCGCCGTGATACAGCGCATGCGGGATAGTACGGGGGTCAGTTGACACTTACTTTTGGTTGTCACCATAGAAATAATAGTTGTAAACATACAGCGCATGCGTGATAGTACGAGGGTCAGTTGACACTTACTTTTGGTTGTCACCATAGAAATAATAGTTGTAAACACAGCGCATGCGTGATAGTACGAGGGTCAGTTGACACTTACTTTTGGTTGTCACCATAGAAATAATAGTTGTAAACATACAGCGCATGCGTGATAGTACGAGGGTCAGTTGACACTTACTTTTGGTTGTCACCATAGAAATAATAGTTGTAAACATACAGCGCATGCGTGATAGTACGGGGGTCAGTTTTGACACTTACTTTTGGTTGTCACCATAGAAATAATAGTTGTAAACATACAGCGCATGCGTGATAGTACGAGGGTCAGTTGACACTTACTTTTGGTTGTCACCATAGAAATAATAGTTGTAAACATACAGCGCATGCGTGATAGTACGAGGGTCAGTTGACACTTACTTTTGGTTGTCACCATAGAAATAATAGTTGTAAACATACAGCGCATGCGGGATACTACGGGGGTCAGTTGACACTTACTTTTGGTTGTCACCATAGAAATAATAGTTGTAAACATACAGCGCATGCGTGATAGTACGGGGGTCAGTTGACACTTACTTTTGGTTGTCACCATAGAAATAATAGTTGTAAACATACAGCGCATGCGGGATACTACGGGGGTCAGTTGACACTTACTTTTGGTTGTCACCATAGAAATAATAGTTGTAAACATACAGCGCATGCGGGATACTACGGGGGTCAGTTGACACTTACTTTTGGTTGTCACCATAGAAATAATAGTTGTAAACATACAGCGCATGCGTGATAGTACGAGGGTCAGTTGACACTTACTTTTGGTTGTCACCATAGAAATAATAGTTGTAAACATACAGCGCATGCGTGATAGTACGGGGGTCAGTTGACACTTACTTTTGGTTGTCACCATAGAAATAATAGTTGTAAACATACAGCGCATGCGTGATAGTACGGGGGTCAGTTTTGACACTTACTTTTGGTTGTCACCATAGAAATAATAGTTGTAAACATACAGCGCATGCGGGATACTACGGGGGTCAGTTGACACTTACTTTTGGTTGTCACCATAGAAATAATAGTTGTAAACATACAGCGCATGCGTGATAGTACGGGGGTCAGTTGACACTTACTTTTGGTTGTCACCATAGAAATAATAGTTGTAAACATACAGCGCATGCGTGATAGTACGGGGGTCAGTTTTGACACTTACTTTTGGTTGTCACCATAGAAATAATAGTTGTAAACATACAGCGCATGCGGGATAGTACGGGGGTCAGTTGACACTTACTTTTGGTTGTCACCATAGAAATAATAGTTGTAAACATACAGCGCATGCGGGATAGTACGGGGGTCAGTTTTGACACTTACTTTTGGTTGTCACCATAGAAATAATAGTTGTAAACATACAGCGCATGCGGGATACTACGGGGGTCAGTTGACACTTACTTTTGGTTGTCACCATAGAAATAATAGTTGTAAACATACAGCGCATGCGTGATAGTACGGGGGTCAGTTTTGACACTTACTTTTGGTTGTCACCATAGAAATAATAGTTGTAAACATACAGCGCATGCGGGATAGTACGGGGGTCAGTTGACACTTACTTTTGGTTGTCACCATAGAAATAATAGTTGTAAACATACAGCGCATGCGTGATAGTACGGGGGTCAGTTTTGACACTTACTTTTGGTTGTCACCATAGAAATAATAGTTGTAAACATACAGCGCATGCGGGATACTACGGGGGTCAGTTGACACTTACTTTTGGTTGTCACCATAGAAATAATAGTTGTAAACATACAGCGCATGCGTGATAGTACGGGGGTCAGTTTTGACACTTACTTTTGGTTGTCACCATAGAAATAATAGTTGTAAACATACAGCGCATGCGGGATAGTACGGGGGTCAGTTGACACTTACTTTTGGTTGTCACCATAGAAATAATAGTTGTAAACATACAGCGCATGCGGGATACTACGGGGGTCAGTTGACACTTACTTTTGGTTGTCACCATAGAAATAATAGTTGTAAACATACAGCGCATGCGTGATAGTACGGGAGTCAGTTTTGACACTTACTTTTGGTTGTCACCATAGAAATAATAGTTGTAAACATACAGCGCATGCGGGATACTACGGGGGTCAGTTGACACTTACTTTTGGTTGTCACCATAGAAATAATAGTTGTAAACATACAGCGCATGCGGGATAGTACGGGGGTCAGTTGACACTTACTTTTGGTTGTCACCATAGAAATAATAGTTGTAAACATACAGCGCATGCGGGATACTACGGGGGTCAGTTGACACTTACTTTTGGTTGTCACCATAGAAATAATAGTTGTAAACATACAGCGCATGCGTGATAGTACGGGGGTCAGTTTTGACACTTACTTTTGGTTGTCACCATAGAAATAATAGTTGAAAATATAAGTAGCAATGTGTACTTTTTCTTGAGAAATAAAATTATTTTATTTTATTTTATTATCAAATTATACTGCGGGTCGCTTGTTTTACTATACAGGGTGTCCCGTAAGTACCACGTCAAACTTAAGGGGGAGGTAGGTGAGCAAGCCACTATTTTAATTTGTTCGATTAGTTTTGCATTGCTGCTGAATGAAACTAGAATGGAATTCTGATACAGCTCGCGTGGCAAGTAAGCTTGGGTGGCAGTACTGGCTTAACGTGAATTGCGGTGTATTTTACGCTTTTCTTTAAAAAAAATATTTATTAGTGTTTTGATGATAAAGTATTTATCATTTTTAAATGCCCATTAAACGAGCATGTTTTTAATCTAATTGGCTAACCAGTGGTCATGTATTTTTTTTTCACCAGGAGGGGCTAAAGTTTTACCAAAATAAAACGGAAGAGGCAAATTTTAAATTTAATTTAAAAAATAAAAAAAACTACAATAGTTACTTTTCAATGGTTTTTACCATTTGATAACACAACTATTCAAGATTGTTTTTCAATAAAATAAAAATTAAAAAATAATAAATTCCGAATACCACAGATCAAAAACTCAGTGCGGGTGTACATTTTTCAAAAAATCAGAAAAATTCAAATATCTCGAAAACGGTGTGACTTTTACTAAGGCGATTTTTCCATGTTAGGTAGGTGGCTTGCTCACCTACCTCCCCCTTAAGTTTGACGTGGTACTTACGGGACACCCTGTATAAGTAAGTTTATCGATGAATTAGTATCCATAGTACAAGCCTAGAGCTAAGTGTGGGACTAGGTCAATTGGTGTGACATAGTCCCCTGATAATGGAAATATTGTGCAAGTATGAACTTCCATCCGAAGAAAACCGATCATTAACCAACTGTCAATAGGATTTTCCTCAACTACAGTGACTCAGGCGCATGTCTCAGCGCCACCTAGCAGAGAAAGCGCTCTCTCTAACCTCGCGACCTTAACTCAGCCCCATAAAGTGCATAATCACATGACACCGTTATTTTTTAACTATAGCCTTAAAGATCGTAAGCCAAGAACATAAAGCAGACAGTTGAATAAATTTATAAGACGGTTTTCTACATTTATGGAATTTAGGGCAAATACCGTTTTATAAGGCTGGTTATTTATAAAGAATTTGCGTTTAAGTGAAAAAGAGCGATGACGTGATGAAGTTAGCGGTTCGGGGGTCGATCACCGTGTGGGCGAACATTCTTGCGTCCGGATGTTTTTGTTTTTAAGTATTTAAGAACAAGCCTAGAACTTAGTTAAGGAGATTATCCCCACGGGATGAGGTGTTTATTGTGCTAATCTATTTTTATATTTAATGATTTAAAAAAAAAACATAAAAGGTAGTTTTTTTGTACAATTTTTATTTTTGCTAATTTGAGTAAGTATCTGTTAAACTCAATATTAAAACATTAATACAACGAGGATGGTGAATCCTGTTCCACTAGTACGGGGAACAGAGGAAGCTTACTCTGTTATAATAAATTGTACGTACACGCGTATTGTAACACCTACAACATCTGGCTTCAAAAAGACATTTAAATTTTGAGGATGCATTTATAAATTTGATGCATTTTAATGTTTAAAAACTTAAATCTTAATCCCTACTTGTTAATACCTGATAAGAGGTGTGAAAAGTGTAAGTAGTCGTAAGTCTTGTTTTTGTGAATAAAGTATTATAGTATTACAGTATAAGTTTTAGTCAAGCATTCTCATAAGTTCTCATACACACAATTAAAATCAATAGGTACTACACTACACTCAGGGCCAAAAATAACGGGTCAGAGTGCGTTTTTCAAACAAACGAGGCTATATCGAAGCCTTGGTTCCTGGCCAGGGGCTGTTTTGAGTGAGATTTAACGCTGGATATTTCGAAGTTCAATAGAGAAGGTCAAAAGTTCTTAAGATACCTAACTTAGCCGCAGATTCAATCTGTTGGGTATCCTAGGCACTCTGGAAGTCCTGTATCGATGCTCGGGGTATCCATCATCCGATTTCACTAAAAGCATTCCCTGGCAAGGAACCAAGGCTTCGAAATAGCCTCTTCAGTATGAAAAACGCACTCTGACCCGGTTTTTCGACTAAAAATAAAATAAGTCCACAATCACGTTCTGAATACGCTATCAATATTAATATAGAACTCATTCCGTCGGATAACAGTTACTTTAGTAATAACTACTCGATGCTGAGTCACCGGCGTGTGAGACAACCTGTGACCTACTGAGCGATAAACGCACCTGTGCGCCCGAGGGCAGAAAGTTCTTACTTTGTTGCCGGCCACTTTTTACACGTTAGTCGTATAGATAATTGAGTTTTATCTAGTGTTGTTTATTTTTTAGCATTCTGATATCAAATGAAGAGACTGTCTGAATGTCACACCCACTTTTTTTCAGACTTTCTAAGTTACGATACATATCAGATGTTTATATCGTGCAGAATGATCAATGATCAAATTACTTTAAATAAAATGGGCTACCTCCTAATATGGTAAGCAACGGTATTATTTTTTACTTTCCAGAATCGTGTGATTTATTTTTAGCTCAGTTTAAAAAAAAAACATTACGTGTATGTCGCTATCGATGTTTAACACAAATTGACTAATGTCCAACATAACACAAGGATTATCACATCATATTTACTAACACCCATAAAGATAATACATACAATTATTTCTATATACTCGTATAAACCGATATTATTGCTTATAGATAGGGATAGTTTCGCACTTAGAACCACTACTAAGTACAACATAGAGAAGCAAAAAAAAAAGTTTAATTATCTTTTGAAATAACAGTGTTATCTACACGCCTGTCATAAAATTATGACATGTAATTAACATCCTTTATAGAACTTCCATGTTGGATAAGCCGCTAACGTCATATCGGTCATTAACCTCAATAGGTGAATCAACTTAGAGCTCCATTCTACTCGGGAAAACCATATTGCTTACATGTTATATCTGCACCAAAATGGTTGAAAAGGAACCTTTATGGTGAGATTTCGATGTCTGTCTGTCTGTATGTCACAGCAGTTTTTCTCTAAAACCATTTTTTTTATGGCATAGGAAGGCAAACGAGCACACAGGCCACCTGATGGTAAGTGGAAACTGTGACCCATAGACATTCGCATTTACAAGACTGAAAATGCGTTGCCAAACCTGAGGTATAAGATGGAAAGCCTCTATGCTAGTCATTTCACTGGCTGTCTTATCCCCAAACCAGAACACAACAATGCAAACACTGCTGCTTGGCGGTAGGTTAATGGATAAGATGGTGGTACCAATTCACACAAGTAAACCATAGCTATCAACTTGAAATTTGGCATCGTTGTTTCCCGCATTGGTTGTTTGTAAAACAATATGAAATTACGAGGGGTGATCCATAAGTTTTGAGAATCAGTATGAACCATGCACATAATGATATTTTTTTAATGTGGAATATACCATGGCACTAATCAAACTTAAATTAGAGAAAAAAAAATACTATATTGTTCATTTGTTTTTCTGTGATAGTTAAACAAAAAACATCTGTATGAATAATTTTACAAGACGGTAAAATAAGAGTTAGTTTTGTAATAATTTGGAGCGGTGTGGAGAAACTTCTGGTACACTAATAAAAAATATTGTTTTTGAAAATGAAACCTTGATTTATCATTATGATTTAAATGATAAATAAGTTATCATTGCAGTGGATTTTTTATCTCCAGCTCTGTCACCAAAACTTAGGGTGGTTTTTTCGGCCTCGCCCAGGATTATTGAGGCCTACAAATAAATACTTTGACATTCGTTTTTAGCAATTGTGTTTAAATAATCTAGGAGAGTTATATAACATTATTCTATCATAGTTATGGGAAAATATTAAAAACAAGCTCAAGAAAAAAAAAACGAATTTGTGGCAGGAAATGTGCTTCAGAGGCTTCTAATTCACAAGGGTGCTGCTCATCGACCAAAGATCAGAACTGAGAACCGCTCTCCCCGTTATTAAGCCCTAACTTTCGACTACTACTTCTCATTCACTAATGTTAAAAAACAGCTACATAAAAATCACGAGCTTATGATGATTTAGTGAACGTACAAAATTTGACCATTTTGACCTCCTAAAGTAAAATTATTTTTATAGTGGTAAAATAAAACAATTGAGTGACGTTAATAAGTGTTTGGAAATATAGAAAGTGTGCTTATTTCAATTAAAATATAACGATTTACATATCTCCCATTTTTAATACCGATTATCAAAACTTTTGGATCACCCCTCGTATATCCTATGTTCATACGGCAAATTAAAAACATCGTGAGAAAATCTGCATATTCGAATAACTGAGCGTGTAAGAGGGTAGGGTAAAAACAACCTTAAAGGTTGAAGTGCATCCTAAAGGGCCCATCTGTAAGGGCCAGTACACACGGACAGCATTTCAACTGCAACCCAGCTGCAAAGTGGCAGTTCCAGGGCTGTTCTGATGCAGTTGGTGCACTGCACTGTGCAGTCCGCTTGCAGGTGTCGTGCAGTTGGTTTGCAGTTTCGATGCAGTTGCACCAACTGCATCAGAACAGCCCTGGAACTGCCACTTTGCAGCTGGGTTGCAGTTGAAATGCTGTCCGTGTGTACTGGCCCTAAGATAGGATAAGATAACAATTAGATTAAAAACCCTATATAAATGTGTGTCTTTCAGAGCTGACGTCTCTTAAACGAGCCGTCCGATTTCCATGAAACCTATTTAAAAACCACAGCTAGAAAACATGCCTTCAAATTAAAAAAACCGCACCCTAATAGACGACGCGGTAGCCTAGTCGGTAGTAGGGAATGAAAATAACCGGTTATAACCGGTTTTAACCGGTTATTTTCAGACAAAGACGGTTAATAACCGGTTAAATTGCATTCCCTAGTCGGTAGTGACCCTGCCTACGAAGCTAGCGGTCCCGGGTTCGATCCCCGGTACTGGCAAATGTTAGTGTGATGAGTGTATTTGTTCCTGAGTCTTAGGTATTTTCTATGTATTTCAGTATCTATTTATCTATATAAGTTTATCGTTGGCTTGTACCCATAGTACAAGCCTAGAGCTTAGTTTGGGGCTAGGTCTATTTGTGTGAGATTGTCCCCTGATATTTATTATATTATTATATAATTATTTATTATTAATAAATTGTTTCACTCGTTTATCGAATATCTAATCTATCGTATATTTAAGAAATTTAAAAACGCAAAAATATCTGAACCAAAGGTCGGCTTTAGTTGGACTGATCTATTATTTGAGCTCTTGAAGGCGGTATTTTTGTCATTTAAAATGTTTTTTTTTCAACCTGTAGAACAAGTAGACTTCCATTTCGGAAATAAAATACATAAATTTAAAGCCCCGATCTCAAATGCACCCTATATATTTTGAAATTAAAATCGATTTATTAGCTATTTGGTGAAATATATCGTTGTGACAGATGGACAGAAAGATAGACAGACATACGGATGGATTTGCACTATTATGGGTCCTTTTTGAACCTCCTGAACGGAACCCTGACAAGGTTTATCTTAAATTGGTTTTATCTATACCCACAATTTATTCTCAACCAATAACAAATTTCTTCTATCACTAGTAAACTAACAACAGTTCAACTTTAAACCATAATCCGTTGGCCGAGAGTTCATCCGTTATATTTGTAAAGGCAAAGTTAAGTCGGTGTTTGTGTTCAGGTCATCACGCTTTCTTAACTAGGTAATCGCCCCGAGTCTCTTTACAATTGAATATGAGAGGAATAGCCTGACTTCGGCGAAACTAGAGGGATTTGATTATAGCATACTGACTCTTTCTAATGGTTGATTTACATTCATCCAGCAAAAGCATGCCAGTAGGAGTACATTGCGTCGTTACAATAGCTCACGCGTCATATGTACGTCAAAACCAACTCGTCAATGTATTTCTACTGATATGATTTTGCTGGACCAATGTAAATTTTGCGGAGTGGTTGCCGGGTTAGAATAGTGCCACTCCATGTCTTCCCGTGGATGTCGTAAGAGGCGACTAAGGGAATAAAGGCTTGTAGTACCGTTAGGCGATGGGCTTGCCACCTGTCACTAATACACTGGGAAACATCTTAGCCTACTTGTGCAAAATGTGGTTACAGAATTATCAAGAAGTTTTAAGACTTGTTGGTAATTCTTTAGCTCTGCCTACCCCAGTCTGGGAATGAAGGCGTGAGTTTATGTATGTATAATAAATGAACGTTAAATCAATAAATAAAGAATTGATGATTCTTCTAAAAAAAATTGCCTAAGTTTCGACTTAAGATTGTATTAAGACCGTCTTTATAACTGATCTTGATTGAGATCTTCATCTTAAGATCCGTTGAAGTAAATAAATAAATATCAGGGCAACAATCTCACACAAATTGAACTTGTCCCAAACTAAGCTCAAGGCTTGTATTATGGGTACTACACAACGATATAAATACTTTTATTGAGAAGTGTCCCTCTCCTCCACCCCTAAAGCCAAAACTACAAATACTAAGAGTCAGAAATAGTTATTTGTTATACAAGTGGGGAAAGTTGTATTTTACCTGCGAGTGTTCATTTGAAACACGAGCTAGCGAAAGGATTCTACGATTGACCACGAGCGAAGCGAGTGGTCCAATAATAGAATCCTGAGCGTAGCAAGTGTTTCAAGACACGAGACGTAAAATAACCTTTCACCCGTGTATAACACAAAACTTTTCACCTCACTACAGCGAGGAAACTGAGAAAAGGGTTTGTACTGTAAGTTCAGTTCCGCATTATGCACGGTTTTCTGTAATTCCACAGGTGTTAATACGACTTTATCACTCGAATCACTCATTTATAATAACAAAACAAACTAGAAAAACATGCGAATATTTAACGTTGACTACAGCGAGGAAACGAAGAAAATGGTTTGTACTGTAAGCTCAATTCCGCATTTTGCACGGTTTCCTGTAATTCCACGGGTGTTAATACGTCTTTATCACTAGAATCACTGTCAAAACTCTTCCCTCACTTGTGGATAAAAAGCGATTTCCTCAATAGATATCAAAGAAACAAAAAGGGCTTTCCGAGCTAGTGAGATGAAAAATATCTTCAATGATAGCACATAATTACAAATTTAAAAGAAAAACTATCACGACTAAGATTAATTTGATTAATTCTTGAGATACAGGCAACTAAAGTGTATATTTCCAGTCAGCGTCATAAATAAGCTAACATTCAAAGTGCTATTTCGAACTGTTCGAACTATTTGACCACTTTTAATGTTACCTTATTTATGACGCTAACTGTACTAAAATCACCTTAGACATACATACATACATACCTTCACGCCTGTAATCCCAGAGAGTGGGGTAGGCAGAGCTACAGAATTACAACTTCAAAAAGTTGTTGACAATTCAGTAACCACAATTTGCACAAATAGGCTAACAATAAGATGTTTACCAGCGTATTAGTGACAGGTTGCAAGCCCATCGCCTAATAGTACTACAAGCCTTTATTCCCTTGGTCGCCTCTTACGACATCCACGGGATGACATGGAGTGGCACTATTCTAACCCGGCAACCACACGGATAAACCTTAGACAGCACCAAATAACTTTGAATAGAGAATTAGTTCATACTTGTTTTTTTTTTGACATTGCCGCTTCGGAACCCTACACTGAGCATGGTCAGACTGGGCTTGCCCAGTTTGAAATCTAGCATTTTATTTGACTTATCAAAGACGATATGATTTTAACCGCCTAGAATAGAGGCAAAAGAAGTCTTTTATGATTATTGTTATCTTCAAAGTCTCCGAAATATGTACAGTCACGAGATTTAATTTAGTACCCACCTTAGGTCCAAACTCAGTCTGACATTCTACAGCAATAAGGTTGAGTTTCCTATAAGTTACAAATGACTTGACATCTCTAATGACATTGACAACTTCAAGCATATTTTTCTTGAAATGGGTCCCAAATTAACGCTCGCGACCGTACAGTCACGAGATTAAATTTGGTACCCACATTAGGTCCAAAGTCAATCTGACATTCTACAGCAATAAGGTTGAGTTCCCTTAAAGTTACAAATGACTTGACATCTCTAATGACATTGACGACTTCAAGCATGTTTTTCTTGAAATGGGTCCCAAATTAACGCTCGCGACCGTACAGTCACGAGATTAAATTTGGTACCCACATTAGGTCCAAAGTCAATCTGACATTCTACAGCAATAAGGTTGAGTTCCCTTAAAGTTACAAATGACTTGACATCTCTAATGACATTGACGACTTCAAGCATGTTTTTCTTGAAATGGGTCCCAAATTAACGCTCGCGACCGTACAGTCACGAGATTAAATTTGGTACCCACATTAGGTCCAAAGTCAATCTGACATTCTACAGCAATAAGGTTGAGTTCCCTTAAAGTTACAAATGACTTGACATCTCTAATGACATTGACGACTTCAAGCATGTCTTTCTTGAAATGGGTCCCAAATTAACGCTCGCGACCGTACAGTCACGATATTAAATTTGGTACCCACATTAGGTCCAAAGTCAATCTGACATTCTACAGCAATAAGGTTGAGTTCCCTTAAAGTTACAAATGACTTGACATCTCTAATGACATTGACGACTTCAAGCATGTTTTTCTTGAAATGGGTCCCAAATTAACGCTCGCGACCGTACAGTCACGAGATTAAATTTGGTACCCACATTAGGTCCAAAGTCAATCTGACATTCTACAGCAATAAGGTTGAGTTCCCTTAAAGTTACAAATGACTTGACATCTCTAATGACATTGACGACTTCAAGCATGTTTTTCTTGAAATGGGTCCCAAATTAACGCTCGCGACCGTACAGTCACGAGATTAAATTTGGTACCCACATTAGGTCCAAAGTCAATCTGACATTCTACAGCAATAAGGTTGAGTTCCCTTAAAGTTACAAATGACTTGACATCTCTAATGACATTGACGACTTCAAGCATGTTTTTCTTGAAATGGGTCCCAAATTAACGCTCGCGACCGTACAGTCACGCGATTAAATTTGGTACCCACATTAGGTCCAAAGTCAATCTGACATTCTACAGCAATAAGGTTGAGTTCCCTTAAAGTTACAAATGACTTGACATCTCTAATGACATTGACAACTTCAAGCATATTTTTCTTGAAATGGGTCCCAAATTAACGCTCGCGACCGTACAGTCACGAGATTAAATTTGGTACCCACATTAGGTCCAAAGTCAATCTGACATTCTACAGCAATAAGGTTGAGTTCCCTTAAAGTTACAAATGACTTGACATCTCTAATGACATTGACGACTTCAAGCATGTTTTTCTTGAAATGGGTCCCAAATTAACGCTCGCGACCGTACAGTCACGAGATTAAATTTGGTACCCACATTAGGTCCAAAGTCAATCTGACATTCTACAGCAATAAGGTTGAGTTCCCTTAAAGTTACAAATGACTTGACATCTCTAATGACATTGACGACTTCAAGCATGTTTTTCTTGAAATGGGTCCCAAATTAACGCTCGCGACCGTACAGTCACGAGATTAAATTTGGTACCCACATTAGGTCCAAAGTCAATCTGACATTCTACAGCAATAAGGTTGAGTTCCCTTAAAGTTACAAATGACTTGACATCTCTAATGACATTGACGACTTCAAGCATATTTTTCTTGAAATGGGTCCCAAATTAACGCTCGCGACCGTACAGTCACGAGATTAAATTTGGTACCCACATTAGGTCCAAAGTCAATCTGACATTCTACAGCAATAAGGTTGAGTTCCCTTAAAGTTACAAATGACTTGACATCTCTAATGACATTGACGACTTCAAGCATGTTTTTCTTGAAATGGGTCCCAAATTAACGCTCGCGACCGTACAGTCACGAGATTAAATTTGGTACCCACATTAGGTCCAAAGTCAATCTGACATTCTACAGCAATAAGGTTGAGTTCCCTTAAAGTTACAAATGACTTGACATCTCTAATGACATTGACGACTTCAAGCATATTTTTCTTGAAATGGGTCCCAAATTAACGCTCGTGACCGTACACAGACCTTACATATTTTTGCATCTTTATGCGAATAAAAAAAAAAAAAGTCGTTTAAAAAAAAAATGACAATTTAAATAAATTTAATAGTGCGCTTAAACAATGGCTCACGGAAATATGTTTTTATAATGTAACAGATTTCATGAAGAAAATATATTAACAAGTAATTGAATTCTGACATGGAGGTATGGTATAACTAATTTATAAATAACTAATTTAATTTCAAATGATTGATATTGTATAGTTTCTTTTTTCTTTGACTTAATGTTTAGCTGTGTGTATTTTTTATGTAAAATTGTGTACGTCTAAAAAGACAGGTTTTGGTGAATCTAGTTTTAAGCATTAAGATTGTGCAACCCCACCGAATTCCACGCAATAAAGATATTACTTACTATTACTTACTTACTTACCAAACATATTTTTACTTTGACTGTACATAGTTTGTATGTACCTACCGTTTAGATTGAGCCACCCAAATCGTGTGAGCTTGTCCCGTAATTATTTATTTATGTATAACTCTGGTCACCGTTCGTCATTAAGCCTACTTTTGCGAGATGTTACGACTATTAGTCACGCGAAGTGAAAGTGACACTTTTGTACCTTTTTTGACATCATCTGGGGAAATTTACACCTACTCGAACTAAATAACTGTCGTGTGTTGAGTTTAGAAGCCACACCTTGGTAGAGACTGTATTTTACACATTTTACCCGTTAAGAGACATTCTATAGACCGATAGCTGTTTCCAGAGGGTTATGTGTTTGACCTGTATATGTGCCCGACTCTATGTCCCCTCGTAACTACTAAAGGACTATACCGAGCTGTGTAACCGAAACAGAGTGTCATAAGCTATTTTACAATTATTTAAATATTGGCGAAATACAAAATATCTAATTATACATGATAGATAAGTAACTTTACTTTGACGACATTATCTAAACAGCAGTTGGGTATTTTAGAAGCTTGCTTTGCGTTAGACTTGTACATAATATTTACAACAATTATAAATTGTTATGTATGTTAGTGCGTAAGTTACATACCTACCTAATAATCAGAGCTCCGCAGGAGTTAGCCATTTTTACGTCATTAATGTCAAATGTAGATATTAATATAGATACAAATTAAAAAGAAATACTAAAAAAAAGAAACTTTATCAATTATAATTAAAATAAAATGATAAAACATTATGTGCTTACATTACATTTTTTTTTTATATTTTCAATTTTCAACGCATCATTTTTTTAGTTTAATATCCACTTATAGATAGAAAAAGATCTTTCTACCATCCACTGAAGTAAGTGCAGTGAAATTGTACATTAAAATACACACATCTGTTCCTTTAAAGAGATTTGCTAAAAAAGCTGACTACACACACAATTCATTTGTTTTGATGGCGATGTACAGATCGTAGCAGAAAGGCAGTCTAATTAAAATAATTGAATTAGTGATTAAATTACACCACACCTACTATTGACAAGGTATGTCCATGTTATGCAAACTCTGAAAACAGCTCACCCCTACCGAGCTCTGGTAATTATATACTTGTAATTATCGGCCTTGTTGCCTGAAAGAAAGCTATTCTATTTTATTCTACAAATGCGACTCTTCATAAAAATACCTACATAAAACTAGAGTATGTCTACGGTTTATAGTTTAATAGGCATCATATAAACTTAAACCAGTTCAAGTCTCGTCGTTATCATAAGGAATGAGCACAAAACAGTAAAGTTCTTGTGTTGTTTACATCAAAAGCTTACCGCGTTAAATGCTGCGTTCACACTAACAAGCGGGTGCGGTTTTTGAAGATTCTATAATAGAGTTATGATAGTAGACAAGGAGACAGTTATTTATAAGGTTAAGAAGTCAAGCCTGACGCACCGCACAACCATGAAGTTTCTTATTATTGACAATGGTTTAAAGCTTTTATGGGAGGCCATTTGCAACGTTAAAAGATGGCGGACGTGTAATTTGTTTTAGACTTTAATTTTTGGGTAATTAGGTGTTCAAAGTTCTTTTCTGATAGTGATTTGTACTTTTTATGCCTTTGTGTCGCACAGTGATTGAAGACTTGGACTTATTTCGTGTATCTGGCATCTTTCTTCTCGTTTCAAGTGGACTCGCAGTGGTGCAGAGGTTAAAACTATCTTGACCTCTGACCTACAAATCACCGTACAACGTTGCCCCCAATCTTCCTAGAGAAGATTGGATTGTGTTTTATTGCTATATTGATTTATACTCATATAAACCTTGACACTGGCGAAATCACTTCACGTGGAAACGCCATAATATCCCTGCGGTAGTAGCTGTTCAAGTCGCCGCGGGGGCAAAAAAAAAAAAAAAAAGCTTTTATGGCAGGAATAAAATTGTCCTAGGGACTTCCGAACGATATTAATTTATCGATAAATTTTACTTTCATATGACAGTTATGACTATGATTACGTTTTATATGAAAATGCAACTTGCATGCCTATAGTACAGTATAAAGTCAGATCGGTGTAGTAGGTACTATATTAGAGTATACTATAATGCTACGCAGTGTCATACTATTTACCTAAATAGATCTTTGTTGCAAGGTAGTTACTCTTGGTTTCAGTTTACTTTGTATGAAAATCGATTGAATAGCATTAAAATAAGTTTTTGTGTAAGAAACACGTCAATAGTTACATTTTATTTATTAAAATGTATCTATTTGAATTTAAAAATCCCTAAAAAGTATGCATACTCGTATATATGTTTTTTTTTGGCATAGAGTAGGCAAACGAGCACACAGGCCAACTGATGGTAAGTGGAAACTGTGACCCATAGGCATTCGGATTCACAAGACTGCAATCCTAAGACTGCAAATGCACTGCCAACCTTGAGGACTAAGATGGAATGCCTCTATGCTAGTCATTTCACCGGCTGTTTTATCCCCAAACCGGAACACTACAATGCGAACACTGCTGTTTGGCGGTAGGTTGATGGATAAGATGGTGGTAGCGATCCGGAAGGACCCTGCACAAGGTCCTACCCCCCGCTAATAAATTAAACAATAAATTAAAATTACTTAAATTAACTATTACCTATCATTATATTAACATCGATCGAATGGGTAGGGAAATGTCACTTTGAAATAAGTTATTTGAAACAGTTATCGATAAATTTATAACAGGAAGTCCCTAATTATTTGACGTTTTTGCCAAAAAAACTTCTGTCCGTTCATAAACGTCATGCTTGTGCAATGTGTCACGATATCGATAACAATACGATAACACGTCAAAAGCAATAGGGAATATGCATGGATTTTAAAAATCGCATTTCTCATCAAAATATGAAAATACCGTAAAAGAGATCACCAAAACGGAAATTAAAATTAAAATCGGTCAAGAAATACGGAAGTTATAAGCATTTCAAACTTCTAATTAGACAGAGAGATCCGATGTGCACCGTGACGTCATTGTGCACTGCGGCCATATAAACTCCATGTAAAATTCCGTTTTTCTAGAAAGAGATAGGAACAAATCTTTGTTGGCTTATATCTTGGTTATTTTTATAGTTATTCAAAAAATGATTTTTGTGATCTGTTTGTTACATGAATCGGCTTCAATTGAAGCTGTAAAAAAAAAACATGCATATTCCCTATTGTTTTACTGAGTGGAATGGAGCCTCGCAGTTGGTTAAACAGCAGTATTGTTACGAGAACGAGTTACGAGAATTTCCATACAAAATGCGTTAGCGTTTCTCTTCTCTACCAAATCCGATTTTTACGATTTTGGAATGTGGATATTATCATAATCTAGGTCTGCGCGATTTCCTTTCCGATAAAATATTTCTTAGAAATAAAGACGTATAAACCTAGTTAAAATTAAATTAAAATAAAACTAAGCTACTTAAATATTAAAGATATATATAGTAATCACCACTATAAAAAGAACACCTCCTCTAGCAGGTCCGCTCGCGGCATAGTCCCTATGACACTGGCTGCATTACCTGTCTGGATAGCTAGCCCAATGCTTTGTTTTTTGTAACAACTATAGCATATTCAAAAACCGTGGAAATCGGACTTGATTTAGGGGGTGAGAAACGTTAAAACCGTGAGCTAAATGTGAATGGAATTTGACAGCTAAGTGATTTAAGCCTCGTACACAATCCCCTTGAACTAAAGTGAAAGAGGTTGTTCTCTTGTAATGTGTACAAGACCTTAGCGGCATTGGCCTCTGACCTTAGAGAAAGTAAATACCAAGTGTTCGAATAACTAACTCTCTGGCCATAGTTCCGTGGGATGAAGCGTTTTAATAGCCAATGTGTGGGATAAGACTTCGAAACATACATACATACATACCTTCACGCTTGTTATCCCAGAGTGGGGTAGGCAGAAATACAGAATTACCTACAACTTTAAAAACTTGTTGATAATTGGGCGTTTTTCAAAAAAAGTGTACATAAACTTTTTTTCCAGAATTAGTTTTTTTTTGGTTTTCCTTACTCAGTATCGTTGATACTATCGATCCTCATGCAAGAAAAAAAGTGTCCCAGATTTTACTATGTAAGTTTTTTCTTCCAGTGCGTCACATCCATATAAATAAAAAAAAACTGCATTCAAAAATGTGACGATTTGGAACGGAATATTTAGGACACTTTTTTTCTTGTATGAGGATCGATAGTATCAACGATTCTGAGTAAGAAAAACAATAAAAAAACGAATTCTGAAAAAAAAAATGTACACTTTTTTTGAAAAACACCCAATTCTGTAACCACATTTTGCACAAATAGACAGGTAGCAAGCCCATCGCCTAATAGTACTACAAGCCTTTATTCCCTTAGTCGCCTATTACGACATCCACGGGAAGACATGGAGTGGCACTATTCGAACCCGGCTACCACACGGAACTTCGAAACAATTAACGTTTCTTGAAAATTATCCCTTAATTCTACAAGAGCTGTAACAATAAGTATAAAAAGCAACCGCTATAAATATAGCTAAGTAAATAAACCTAGTTACCTACTTCAAAATATTTGGACGTTTGAAAATGTTAAACAATTTTTACTCTCTTTTGTAATATGCCAATAATAAAAGATAAAGATAAAGATAAATCATTTATTTCTCAATAATATTACATAAGTTTGACATAAATCAAATTATATAATATAAATACTGAGATCGTCAGCTTACAATTAATTGTACTGCATATTAAATAACATATACGATAAGAGTACTTTTTTTTTTTTTAATAATCATTATTCATGTATTCCTTTATACTGTATACTGTTTGTGCAAGGAGC
Organism: Acleris emargana; assembly: GCA_927399475.2. Taxonomy (NCBI): domain Eukaryota; kingdom Metazoa; phylum Arthropoda; class Insecta; order Lepidoptera; family Tortricidae; genus Acleris; species Acleris emargana. The sequence goes on along the minus strand of OV656835.1, from coordinate 6,810,700 downwards.
AGTTCTTTGACTTTTCTGTAAAACACGTTAGCGTTGTTTTGGGCTTTGATTGTTTTAGGCAGTTTGTTAAATAATTGCTGACCCACACATTTCGGACTCTTTTTCGCAATGTTCAACCTATGTTCCATTGGTCTTATGTTATCAGGATTTCTCGTTGGTCGGTTACAGTTATCCTTCATTCTTTTAAATATGCTTGGATTGTTTTTTACGTATACAACTATTTCCAATATGTATGTTGACACAGATGTTAATATACGTAGATCTTTAACAAACGGGGTATCGTCGATCAGGTATTTAAGAATCATCCTTATATTTCTTTCATCATTATTCATTTTGAATGATCATTTAGTATTTGTAACGATTTAAAGTTGCTTAGTATACGTCAGGTTTTTAAAGCTTGCTTTATTTATTATTCAGATCAGTTATCTAGTAACAAAATATTAAATTCGAGGTCTCTTCGGACGACGGGTAACTTCAATTGTCCTTTGAATGGTTTTAATAACTTAACTAGCTACCTTGTCACGATAATATCTGGGTGAATCAACTTTTAAGGTACCTACTCCTTTTCTTTTGCGGTATCAAAACTTTCCTGGTGACTTATCATTAATAATAATGTATGAATATTAATATGAGACCACCAAATTTACAGACCTTACACGTTAAACACCTCAAATATTATTTAATCTTCGAAAAAACCTGGTAACTCAGGGGAAAATGCACATTTTCCATAAAAAACCTAGGGACAACGTCGTCCGCTGCGTTACCAACTATATTATTATTTCAAACTGTACTATTTTTAAATCAAATCATTTCAAATGCTAGTCTGATTTAATAAGCGTGTAAGCTACGTCGTTGGCAAATATATAGTTTTTCTAAAAACATATAATTTGTCAAACATGTCGAAAAATGGGGAGTACCTTAGAGTTGATTCACCCATCTGTGACAGTTCATGTATGGCAGTTTAAACATGACTTTAAAAAGACAAGGTATAAAAAATAACGATTATACATGAAAACTTTCATATTCAATCACTCTATCTACATATTCAAGAAAACCGCAATAAAATGCGTTGCGTGGTTTTAAAAGATCTAAGCGTATAAAGCAAAGCGACTTTGTTTTATAACTATGTAAAGATACCAAAAATAAACAAGCCTTGTTTTCCGTTAAAAATTCAAAATTGTTCGATTGCCCGATAACAACCGAATATACCCGACTTCGGCCGAGTACGCTTTCGCCAATAACTGCTGCCATGGATCATTTCAAATTTGGAACGTTTCACGAGGATTTGTCATGCGCGCCGCTTTCCCAAGCATCTGTTTACCCTCTTAACAGCTGTCTAATATCTGTAGTATCTGTACCTCAAACTGAAACACGTATATTCATATATGTAAATATAGTTAGTGTTATAAGTAGCTGTACACTTTAGAGCCTTGTCGCTTTAACGCCTTTGACAGATAAGATAAGTGAAAAAATTAAAATCGGCCAAGAAATACGGATAATGCAAGCGTTTTAAATTGCTAATAAGACAACGATTAGACAGAGAGATCCGATATGCACTGTGACGTCATGTAACAGGTCGGCCATGTAAACTCTATGTTAAATTTTGCTTATATGAATAATATTGAAACATAACGTTAAAGTGAGAAAGCACTAAAGCGGTCCCAATTAGGGAATACAATTGAACCGGTTACTGGCCGTTTTTGTATGTAAATGACCGGTTATAACCGGATATATCCGGTTTTTTACATTCCCTAGTCCCAATGAAAGACCAGCGTTGGCGTCACAGCCAGCATATACTGAATTGGGAACGTGTCGCAACAATGACCACTATGTCTGTCGTCACTGTCGTCAGTATTCATTTTATTTATGTTTTTTTTAATGGTTTATTTGTGACTTACATTTATAATATTATTAGGATAGGTTTTAGGGATAAGTATATTTTAGAATAAATGAATACTTAGATATATTATATTTATATTATGTCTTTGCCCCCAGGTCACGTGACAGCTTCCTGCCGTTTCCCCGGCGCGCCCGCGCACTCCCGCGTGACCTTCTCCGAGGAGAGCCTGGAGGAGGGCACGGTGGCCACTTATGTCTGCGAGCGAGGCTTCGAACTCCTGGGACCGGCCCGGAGGGCCTGCGGGGCCAATGGGAAGTGGACGCCTGATGGGATACCCTTCTGTGGTGAGTAAATAGCAAGTGCATCAAACCAGCAATATCTCTTAAAAAATATATGGTTTGCCGCACTTACCCCGTTGACGCACTTGCCCCATATGACCTTAAGTAGATGAAAAACCCCTGATATAATGGCAACCCGTGATATGATATACTTGTGGGAGGACCTTGTGCTGGGTCCGTCCGGGTTTGGTACCACCATCTTATCCATTAACCTACCGCCAAGCAGCAGTGTTCGCATTGCTGTGTTCCGGTTTGGGGATTAGACAGCTGAAATGACTAGCATAGATGCATTCCATCTTAGTGCTCCGGGTTGGCAGTGCATTTGCAGTCTTGTGAATGCGAATGTTTATGGGTCACAGTTTCCACTTACCACCAGGTGGCCTATGTGCTAGTTTGCCTTCATATGCCATAAAAAAAATCAGTTTTAGGATATACCAAAAATAAAAAAAATACGTTGTTTGTGAGAACCTCCATTATTAATTAGAAGTAACTTACTTTAATTGTTTTTATTTAATAGTCAAACATTATTTTAACACGTATTCTGAAAAAAAAACCGCTATCTATTACGTTTCAAAAGATACATATACAGCTCTTTGAAGTTAAGACGGACGGGCAGCGTAGGGATATTAATAGGGGTTCCGTCAGGCCCTTCGGGTACCCTAACTCTAATCCCTTTGATTAATAACTGACATTTATCACCTGCTAATAACATCAAAAGCCTGTTCCACCATTAAAAATAAACGAATTAAATCATGTTACCTTTATTACATTAGGTTAAACATTACGGCGCGGCGTAGAGAGCGGCCTGCTTTTACTTTCCGTGAAATCACCGCGCATGCGCTAAAAAGCGGAAGATCCGATCCCACGACTCTCGCGCGCATTGTGCGCAGCTTTCCTCGTTATCACCCAACCCTGTGACTTACCCGTGCGTCGGAGACAATGATGCAAATCAAATCAAATCAAATATATTTATTGCATGGTCATGAGTTATACAGGTCTTATAGCGTTTGTGTTACAGTTCGTCATATCCTGCCTCAGAGAGGCGTACAATATTTAAGCTTAAATCTAAATATTAATTTATTTATTTATTACATGCATTGAATCAGATTAGATGTCACCGTATCAGAAAAAAGGAGTTATATAACAGGTTCCAACAATATTGTAACTTATATTATACCGATAAGAATTCAGATACGCTATAAATACATTTAATAACTAACCAATTAAAAAACTTCCTTTTAAAATTCGCAGGTGGTAGTTTTTTTAACTCTACTGGAAGTTTATTATATATTTTGGTACTCATGCATACGCAAAAAACGCAGATTGTGATTTCGGACACAAGGCAAGTCCGTTTTATGCTACATAATTATTGTACACATTTGCCGTGTTAGAATAGTGACACTCCATGTCTTGCCGTGGATGTCGTAAGAGGCAACTAAGGGAATATAGGCTTGTAGTACTGTTAGGCGATGGGCTTGCAACCTGTCACTACTACACTGGGAAACGTCTTAGGCTTGTGCAAAATGTGGTTACAGAATTATCAACAAGTTTTTAGAGTTGTTGGTAATTCTGTAGCTCTGCCTACCCCACTCTGGGAATGAAGGCGTGAAGGTATGTATGTATGTATGTAATTATTGTACACATGTGTTTGCCGCGTTAGAATAGTGCCACTCCATGTCTTCCCGTGGATGTCGTAAGAAGCGACTAAATCAATACTTGTAGTACTGTTAGGCAATGGGCTTGCAACCTGTCACTAGTACACTGGGAAACATCTTAGCCTAGGTATGTACTAGTGCAAAATGTGGTTACAGAATTAACAACAAGTTTTTAGAGTTGTTGGTAATTCTCTAGCTCTGCCAACCCCACTCTGGGTACGAAGGCGTGACTTTATGTATGTATGTAATTATGTATGTATTAAGAACAGACCAGGTCAGGAGTCAGGAGTACCCTAAGCTGACGCACGTGTATGAACAGACTATGAGTGTAGAGGAAGTTGTTTTTGCCTACCATTAGAGAAAGAGGCGTGATTGTATGTATGTATTAAATTGACAGTATACTTGGGGTAGAACCTTGTGTGGGGTCTATCCGGATTGCTATACCACATCTTATCCTTTAAATAGTTACCTACCGCCAAGCAGCGCTATTCGCAATGTTGTGTTCCGGTGTTCGGAAAAGACAACCCAACTTAGCGATATGCATGACTAGCCCCCAAGAGGCCCTAGCCAAAAACACAACAATGCATCGGATGACATTCTCGTGCATTACGATAAACCACGCGGTAAATTGTCATCCCATACATTTTGAGTGATACCTACGAAAGAAAAACGTTAGAAGCATTTGTTTCTGGCTAGAGCCTCTGGTGGTCTATGTATTCGATTACCCTCTCGTGCTTAATGTAGTATGAATATATTAAATCTTACGAAACTTTGATGCAGTACATTCCTTTTCTAACTTAGTCAGTCTTATTCTTTAAGACAGGCTTTGTCTGCCTCAGAAGAAAAGAAACCGGATGGCATTTTTGTACAATGGCATCTTGGTTGGCTGCTTTCATTTGCATGCAACCTAACCCATACAAATGTCCCACCCAGAAAGCCAATGTACTTGTATCTGTGATATTCTGCAATCTCGGCTACTTATTTAAAACGTTTTTATGCCTTCAAATGTCCAATAAACACTCAGATTATGTACCCTATTTGTCTTCAGCAGCTCTATTCCTGTTGGTAAAACTATTTTGCAATTGTCATGTTATCGTATTGTCAAAATTACGATAACCCTTATTTCTTGACAGTAAAGGCGGCGCTCAAAGCAATACTATAACGTAATAATTTATATCTATCCGTATGTATTATGATCAGTGATGTGCAAGTTGCGGAAAGTTTCCAATAAGTTGGAAAAGTTGCAAGAAATTTCCGGAAACATTCCCAAGAAATATAGGAAATTTAAATTTAAGAAACGGAAAGTTTCAATCCCCATAAAAAATTGTGAGAAGTTTCCGAAATTTTCCTACATGAAATTTTCCGCAATTTTGGAAAGTTTCCTTTGGCACATCAGTAATTATGATCTGGGAAAAAACTGCCCTTTCCAGCCAGCTCCATACCATACCTTTTGCAACATACATACATACATACATAAACTCACGCCTTCATTCCCAGAATGGGGTAGGCAGAGCTACAGAATAACAACATTTTGCAACATTTTCTGATTATAATAATACAAGCGACCTGTCCTCGTTTCGCTTCAGTTTAAATGAGTTGTCTGTAACACACGTACATACACCAAAATATTATACATACAAAATTGGTGAAAACCGCATTAAAGTCCGTTGCGGAGTTTAATAGATGCAAGCGTACATACTGAGTACGAAGTGACATTTAACCGGTTATTAACAGATTTTGTATTAAAATAACCGGTAAAAACCGGTTATAACTAGGCTTGGGACTTTTGGATGCTCGCTATGGTTCTAGAATCCACGGAGTCGCCATTATGTTAAAATATTTTTTTAGAAGTCAAAGTCAAAGTGGATAAGTACATATAAATAACTTGTATGTATATAATTATTGATTATTCACGAAGACCATATTTGCTAATGTGTCGAGTCGTTGAAAAGGTAAATAGCGAAGTAATGTCAAATTTGGTGAAACAGAGCTTACGATTTTTATGGCAGGACGATTACTTTAATAAAATTAACAATTTTTCTGTGTTTTGTACGGATGCAGCTGCTTACATGATCACCACTGGAAAACTTTTGAAGAAAAACCATACCAATTTGAAGCATGTAACTTGTCTAGCTCATGCCTTTCATCGAATTTCAGAACAAATTAGGTCGGAGCATGAACTTGTAAATACTTTAATTACAAAAGTAAAGAAAATATTTTTAAAATCACCGCAAGGAGTGAGATTTTTCAAACAAATGGCTCCGAACGTACCCTTGCCACCCGAACCTGTAATAACCAGATGGGGCACTTGGCTAACTGCAGCTTTCTATTACAGTACGTATTTTGAGGACATAAAAATATTGTTGCAAACTTAAAGCCGAAAGATGCCATATCTATTAAAAAAGCCGTACAGGTTTTTTCGAACACCAATTTGAGAAGTGAACTTGTTTTTTTTTTAAATGCCTACGAAATAATACCGGAAACTATAACTCGATTAGAATGTACTAATATTTCTCTCGCTGACTTTTTACAAGTTGTTGACGAAGCATGTATTGTTTTACAATGGTGTGCAACAGATACTGTCCTAGATAAACTAGAAAAAGTGTTAGATCGGAATCCTGACTACGACACTATACGGAATTTTACCACAACGCACCACAAAGATGACGAATCGGCAAAAAATCTCGAGAATACAACTTTAACATCAGTGGACGTGGAGAGATCTTTTTCAACACACAAAAGAGTTTTTGATAGGTCCAGAACTCGTTTAACCCCGCAAAATATAGAAGAAACAATAGTGATCCATTCTTACTACCATTTTAATGATGAACATGAAATAGTAATAGATGATGATTATGATGCACTGATTCAAAAAGCCTGTACCTCATCAAAAATTTAGAAGTGGCGACTAATATTAGATTGAAAAAGACATTTTTGCTATTGTTACTTAAAGTATTTGTTTTAGTTTATTTTGTTTACTAGCAATAGAGTATTTTATTATTGGTAAATGTATACATACAAGTTGTATGTACTTATCCACTTTGACTTTGACTTCTAAAAAAATATTTGAACATAATGGCGACTCCGTGGATTCTAGAACCATAGCGAGCATCCAAAAGTCCCAAGCCTAGTTATAACCCATAATACTGTGGGACAGACGGTGGGAACCGACTTTCTTTTACACTATGGAAAGATGACCTGAGTTACCTATACATATAATATACTCTTCCGTGACTAACTGACTGACAGATATGAGATAACTCATAGTCTAAACCAATGGAAGTCGGGACTTAAGACTTTTTTAAATATGAAAAACTGGATAAATATGGAAATCTAATGTTAATTGTAATTATGTTTTTATGATTGAAAAAATGACCTTCTGCTGGAGTTTCTTGCGGCGCTTCTTCTCCGCAATGATGGTCCTGTCCGAAGCGCTGGTAGATTCACTGTACATTTCCGACGTGTAAAAGAGCCGGCATGTGGCCAATTTACTGAATAAATATTTCGAATTTGAATTTTGAATTAATTCTACGCGCACAAAAGTCACGAGTAACCTGTAGTTTATTATCAAGTAGAATTCATTTCGAAGCTAAGTATTAAGATACGATCTGTACCGGACATTATACAGGGGCCAGTAACGGTAAACATTATCCATGTTTATTTACTGCAAGATGAATATAAATCGTCATTATTATGCGATCGTATCTGAGGCCACGGGCTATCCTGGTCTAGAGCAATATAGGCTAGAGCCAGTTCTGAAATAGTAATCAATATTGAAGAATTTGCGTATATGACCCGGCTATCAAGTAGGATTTCATTTCCTCATAGAAAACAGGGTTATTTTGACATGCTCACACAAATTGACCTAAGTCACACACGAAACTCTGTACTAGATGCTAGACAACGATAAACTTTATTATATAAATGAATACATACTTAAGTAGGTAACCGTGCTCATCGCATAAATATTTGTCCATACGGAATCGAACTACTAACGCGTGTCGTCTTTTTCGGTTTAATACAAAGCAAAAATACTTCCTCGTGGCTAACCTGGTCAAAGAACGTGAGTTTTCCTACCTACCAAAAAACTTTCAAAACCAGACCTTATTTTTATACAGTCGTCGATATAAAACCCGATTGAAAAATGTTTTTTTAACGAATTTTATGTACCCAGTGACACACAATATCAAGGAGAATGTAATGACGAGTCGTTTATCAAATATTACTATTTACAAATAGTTATTTTTTATTTTATACTTTTAAACATATATTTTATTTTATACTTTTACGCTGTGAAACTCATAGTCATATAATATGTAAACCTAAATATGCTTCGTCATAGTAGCTCAACTATATTAATTGAAATATCTTATCACCACCCTTGAAATATATTCCGTTTGAGAGTTCCGGTGGCCATCTGCAGTCTCCATCATCAGTTCCACTTCACTAAATAGTGCTTTCCAAGAGCAAATACGCGAGTTACAATGAAAAATACTAAAATCGCTATAGGTGTGCCTATAAATTTGAAGGGTTCCGTGGATTCCTCATGGACTCCATCATCAGATCTTCATTTTGATAAGAATGGGACCAAACTGGAAGCACCCAGTCGAAAGTTCTAAGGTAACAAATATTAAAAAAAAAACAGTCGAATTGAGAACTTCCTTTTTGAAGTCGTTTAAAAGGAATTAACTTTTGATAGAGTTCCTTTTTGGCATAGTGTCACTTCGATTTAACATGCGGGTAGGTATAGTCGACTCTATTCGAATGCTGTTAAGGTCTAAAACTGTCAAACATTTTCATACCGTGAATGCATGAGATAGCGGCCGACCCCCAACTTGACCTAGTGGGGGTTTCCACTTGCATACTGATGCGGTTTCTCTGCACCGGCCGAAGGTTTACTTAGGACATTCCGGGCCGATTTTTGCATTGGCTATTGGGGAAATAAGGACTCAATTTGGTGTCACAAATAAAATAGGGTAATGGATTCTTATTGTTCATGTATTTTGAGACAATCGATTTATAACTAAAAAAAATTACATAAGTAGGTGTTCTTTTTTCTTTTTCTCTCTTTATCTCTCTCTTTTGGTGTGTTTTCCTGCGGAAACTACGCAGGATAGTTGAAATGTTTTTTAATTTGCTATTTATAGATTTATATACTTAATGCGACTAAGTAGTACCATTGTAATAATAAATATATTTAAAAAATTACTGACTGCTGAGTTTCTTGCGGCGTTTCTTCTCAGCAGTGGTCTCCTCTTGTGAAGCGCTGGTAGATTATTGACGTGTAAAAGTTCCCATGCGGCCTACTTACTGAATAAATGTCTTTATCTTATCTTTATCTTATCTTAACCTTATCATCTTTTAATTAAGAGTTAAGTGACCATTATTGGTGCCTCCAGCTGAAAGTGTCCAACTTCGGTGCCGTCTCCCTAGTTGTAATCTTACTCACGTGGTTTTTGCAAAGAGCTATACTTGAGTCCTTTGTCACTTTAACATCAACTTTAAACTGCTTAACTAATTTAAGCCGGTCAAGCAACAACGTACTAAAGCCTGCTGCTACTTATAAGGGGTACTATCGAGGAATAAAGGTTAAACCATACGTAAAATTGCCGGGTTTTACATTTCCAAGTCGTGTTACGTGGGGGAATGTATAACACGGCAAATTTACGTATAACAGCTGAAATATATTTTTGTGCATGAATGCAGGAGCAAGTATTAGATGCACGATGGTGAAAATGCCCTCTTGTATGTCAGGGAACTGGAGAGGCTAGACAATTGTATTAACGGTAACGAAAGCGATTTAAAAAAACTGTAAATTTGCATTTCCAATACATTTTGGATATCGATAACGGACGGACTTGACAGAAGCGCGGGGAGCTAACCCCATGTGCTTCTGTTTACCACCACCTGTTGTCCACCAGAGTAAATACCATATAACACTGGTCCTCGCGTGTGATATCCATGGACTTGTTTCTCTAGTAAGTCCATGATGATTATCTAAAACTCGATAATGATGAAATTCACCTTAAAAAAAATAGAGAAAAAACGCCCAATGTAGCTTATCTACTGCCTCTGGTATCGATTCGAGACTCGACGTCGCATCGAGTTAGCGATCTGACGTCACAGTCGGGTCGCGCCGTTAGCGACAAGTGTTGGCACACTTGCGCGGGCGCCGTTACTCCCAGGGTTGCCACCGGCACGATAAAATAAAACATGTGAACATAGTTTTAAACCTGTCATCCAGGGCATATGAATTTAGATTGTATTTCGTTGTGTGTAACAATAAAGTTCTTACATGTATATTTACAAGGCCTGTATTCTAGGCGGTAAAACCCATATAGTCTTTGACTTGTTATGGTATTGTCAACATTTTGATGTGCCAAATCAATTTATAAGTGATATCTGTTCGATTTGGTCCAGTTTAAAAAACAACCTTTTACTAAATGTAATTAGAAACACATTCTAGAACTCTTAGAGAAAACACACAATATGTAGACGATTTCCTGATATCCATCGCATTTTCTAACAATATTCTATTGATTAAGATGTCAACAACACAATAATGAAAAAGGATGGCTATATGTGCTTTCGCGCGAATGTAAGATGGAGATAGACAGACACCTTGATGGTAGCGTCAAATATGAATAATCAAATATTGAATCACAACTCATCGTTAAAGATCGTTCAATTAACCAAAACATGCGAAATAGGTGTCATGGTTGATAAAAATATCATCATCATCATGTCCGCCGAAAGACGTCCACTGCTGGACATAGGCCTTCCCCAAGGCTCTCCACTCAGACCGGTCTTGTGCTTTTCGCATCCGCCGCGTTCCCGCGATCTTCACAAGGCCGTCACTGCATCTTGTTGGAGACCTACCTACAGCTGGTCTCTTGGTCCGCGGACGCCACTGAAGAACCTTCTGACCCCATCGGCCACCAGTCCTGCGAGCGACGTGCCCCGCCCACTGCCACTTCAGTTTAGCTATTCGTCGGGCTATGTCGGGGTGTGTATGTTCGGGGTAAAAATATATATCGAGGATTTGGTTTCCAATCGTGTTTTCAACATTAACAGTCTCAAGGAAATATGATCAATATCTAAAGAACAGAGACAAATAAGGCCTTATGTTATGGTTGACTTGATCGTATAATTATATGACTACTAGCGGACCCGACAGACGTTGTCCTGCATGATATCTGCCATGCAGGACAACGCTATCTGCCATCCTCGAATCCACTTGAACACACACAAACAAAATCATTCAAATCGGCTCAGGCGTTTAGGAGGAGTTCACTGTCAACACACGGACAGAAGAATTATATATATAAAGACTAGCGGCCCGCCAGCGGCTTCGCCCCGCTGCAAATTCCTGACTTTCCCGGTGGATTTTTCAATTTTTGCACGCCTTTAAAACCACCCTTGAACTTCAACGAACATTTAAAAAAAAGAATTGGCCAAATTGGTCCAGGCGTTGTTGAGTTATGCGCTTACCAACACATTTTGCGATTCATTTTTATATTAAGTATAGAAGATATGGCCTCTTAACGGTTCTATCCTTTACCCGAATTCCAATTGCCATAATTGTATCACTTGCCATAATATTTATGTGTGAACTATTCTGAATTGTTATAAAACTAACCTAACCTATACAAAGGCATGTAACAATTACCTGAAACGTTTGAAATTTCCGTTTTTTTTATGGCAAATTAATACCAAGTTTAATCCACGTACGTCTTTCGACTGAATTTGCTGATGATGATATCCCATTTATTTAAAATTAATATACAATGTTGACGCAACTGGCAGCCCTTGGAAGCTGCGTCGGCGCACACTCCAGCGGCGCGCTCAATGGCCGCCACGCGCCTTCGATTCATTCGCCTAGCGCGCCCCCGGTACGGTTATACTACACTACGCGCCGGCCGTGGCTTCGCTCGTCCAGTCGTATTTTATAATTATAACCCCGTCGCAAAAAGAGATGTTTGACCATTATGTGTGTATGCCTGAGGCATCGTAGTTCTAACAGGTGAACAATTAGATAAAAACCCCCGACATAACGACGATCTCTTTTTTTACCCGGCTGCCGAAGGAGGATAATATGTTTATCAGCCTAAATATGTATGTTTGTTCCTTTGTGGAGCTCTATGTATAATGATGTATCTTATGTCAATCGATTTTTCTTAATCTTGTAAGTGTCACTAATCAATCAATCAATTTGATTTTATAGCGCCATCGAAACCATCGATGATTCCGCCAATGTCAAGGTTCTAAGTGTCACTAAAGATATGACAGTAATCAAAATTCAATATGGCGGCCAACAAACTTCATGTTATAAATAAAAATTGATGCACCATGACAAGTGGGGTGTCATTGAATAGGTATTTAAAAACCAACCTTAGGTTTCTTCTGTCATTTTTCATTTTAAATGATCATTTAGGATTTACAACGATTTAACGTTGGCTTGCAACAGTAGGATTTTTTAAAGCTTGTTTTTTACTAGATTAATTCGGAGGTGATAACTCTTAAACGGTTTAGTTGATTTTCATTAAACCTAACTAAGAACCACCGCTAGAAAACCAGCTTTTAATTTTAAAAAACCGCGTCCTAAACGGTTTACTAGCTTAAGAGCTTCAGTGCCACCGACAGACATACACTCACACACACAGATAGCGGTCATACTTATACATAGGCATCGGAGTTTTTGTCGCACGGTAAGACTAATGGCAAGCTATGGAGTCGTCATTTGTCATAAATCTAAACTCATTCATATTCATACTCATTTAATTATTTAATTATTCAGGTTTTTTTTTATAATCAAGGATAACAACGTTGACGAGTTTAGAAACGATTATTTAATGTTATATTTGGAAAATAAATATTACAATGAAAAATAATTACTGTTTTTATACTGATTTAATTACGAAAATTTATAAACAAACAAAAGATACATTAAAACACGGCAGAAGGGAATGTTTTAGTCCACACTATTGGCGAATTGTATGTTAAAATAGTTCAAGTTATGAATTTATACTCTAATAGAAAATTATTTTTTTATATAGTTGACTAAGATAATTATACACGACCGACCTATATAGAGGCATTTAAGGATAAATCAAATAAATGAGTATGAATATGAATAAGAGTTTATATTTATGGCAAATGACGACTCCATAGCTTGCTATTAGTCTTACCGTGCGACAAAAACTCCGATGCCTACTTATAAACCTTATAACACCCCTCTTTTTGCATCGAGGGTTAAAAATGAATAAATAAATCTAGGATCCTAGTGAAAAATTGTATAAGTCACCTGAAGATCAAGTGAAAAATGGTATAACTCTAGTATACTCCGTATATGTATATACCCTTTTTAATTACTAGTTAAGTGGACTTATACCCTTTTTCATTAGGTTCCCAGAAATATTAGCGGACAATCTGATTCAAATCAATCAATCTCAATTTGACCTAGTGCTAGCTCTTGCTGGTTAATACCGGCTAACGTCCGGTTCCTATATTCAATCCGCGGACAGATAGGCTTACTTCGGATTAAAATTTGACACATTTTGTATGGGCAAATGTCAAATTTTAACCCGAGGTAAGCCTTATCTATCCTCGGATTGAATATAGGAACCCGATTTTAAAGTACTGTCATGCTCATCACACACATATTTGGACCACTAGCTTCGTAAGGCAGGCAGGCTAACTGAGTAGGTATAGGATATTTATTCTCTCTGTAACAATACGACAAGATGACAAGATGGTGTCTCTTGTCGCAATTTTCACTCGTTTGTGTGAATTTCGAATATAATAGATAGCGTAACTGATTACATACGATACCTTTGCTCTAGTTAACCAAACTACCTTGATACTTGAAAAAACTTTAAGTCCGACTGCCTCGTCTATTTAGGTTAATGTATGGGGACGGTACACAGCTGAACACTTTCTCGGATTTTATTTCCACGCATGAACGTTTTGTCCGTTTTGTAACGAAAGTTTGTTATTGTATGTATTGAAAAGTTAAATAGTTCTCGATTTTCTATGCTTTATCGTTACTATATAGAAGAGAAGTTAATAAAAGAGTAGGCATTTCAACGAACTTGGAATAATTGACTTATACATACATACATACATTAAATCACGCCTGTTTCCCAGACCTGTTTACCACTTATTTCCACTTGCTACGATCTTGACAAATTTCTTTCGCTTCTTCAACATTCATACATCGAGTTATGCACGCATGTCGGTTTCGGGAACTTAAGATTCGGCCCTTTTCCAGTATTTCTCCGATTTGATTCGAAAAAGTACGCCTAGGGCGGCCCCTTCCGACCCTTCCACTCACTTATTTAAACTTGGTATTTTTTAACATGTTAAAGTATCCATGCGGCCTACTTACTACATAATAAATAAACATTTATTATTATTATTATTTATTTATTTAATGGCAACCGGTCGCAATATCGAGCAACCATTTCTGTCAATGTCAAGTTTATATTTACAAATAAAAAAAAAACATAAGGCTACGTTGTACGGTGATCCTCTAGCCTCCGTGAAGCGATGTAGGTAGAACTTTACGAAGAACAGATTTGATTTTCTTGGAGCAATCCTTCCAAAGGCGATACGTGTTCAAACTTGAATTCTTCATTATACTGCACATTTGAATGTTAATTTACTGCATATTAATACATCATTACTATCCGGTAAACAACAAAATATGCAAAAAAATAAGAACAACTAAGAAATAAATAAATATCAGGGGACAATGTCACACCAATTGACCTAGTCCCAATTTAAGCTCTAGGCTTGTATTATGGGTACTAGACAACGATATAAATACTTACATATATAGAGAAATATATACTTAAATACATAGTAAACATCCATGACTCAGGAACAAATATTCGCGCTCATCACACAAATATCTGCCCTTACCAGGATTTGAACCCAGGACCGCTAGCTTCGTAGGCAGGCTAGGCCAGCGTGTCGCCATCTTGTCAAAAACCCCAAGATAATCCCTAAGTAAACATCTGTATACCACATAAGTCTAATGTCACGTATCTGTCACAAAAATGGTAGACTGATGGATGTCAACACGTTTCGCGTTCGGGGTCAATGGTCGGCTCGCTCGACAAAACACGCTAATCGTGTGACAATCGTTCCAACGGACTCCATTAGATTGTACCCTCTAACAGAGAACTTACAGTTGACGTCAATATGTTTACATGTTTGGACCTTATTTCAATGGCATAAGGTGAAAAAATGTAAACAAGAGCAAGGCTATAGTTCATTTATTTTAGCATGATACAGAACAAAATAAAGGTATTTTATTGGGCACGTTACACGCAACATAATAATTATACAAAAATATTGCTCCAAAACGTCTTTTTTGACTGCTATTATTTGACAGTAAATATTAAATGAACGTTGTAATCTATTGCAGTAGTACTTTAAGTCATATTCGTTAATATTTACATTGCGTTTTTTATTTGTGTTGATTAAATTTACTTCAATTAGAAACGTGGTCTATAAAAGACCTAAAGAAGCAGGGGTTACAAACCTGTGTTAACAAAATAACGAAACGTCTGAGCATATAACTCGACTAAATCAAATACTATCCTGTCACCTGTCAAATATAGCGAACCTAGTGAATTTTAAATTGATCATTAATAACGCCACAGTTTGCATTTTTGATAGATTGAACGTCACAACGCCCTTATGTGATATGTCCCATGTTATGTTATATCATTTTCTCTCGAGTTCGAGAGCGTGAGCGTTGATATTGTTCCATAGTTGTTTTTGTTGTGAGTTGTTTGTTGTTAATTTCCTTGTTAAAGTTGGCAGCTGCTCGTTTAGTCTACATCTTTCATCTCTACCCTACTACCGCACTCTTTAGTGGAGAAACGATGACACTTCATCCGGAACAATCAGTCTTAAATTAGGTAAATCAATTAAGTATAGCAGTTAGAAACCAATATATACATATTCAAATAGTTTTATAGTTAATTTTTTATATAATATCGAGACCCAATGTTTTGTCCAACACAAAAACATTAATGGCCATGCACAGATACAATATATTGAGTGCATAGATTCTTATTGATTATGCCAGCGAGTATTAGAGTTGACGACTACTGGTTCTTTTTTTTTTTTCTCGTGCTAAAATAAATGAACTATAGACAAAGTGCATGACGCTAACGTTAGCGATTTTCGAAAACTGACGAAGTAGGACTGACGTACGCTGACGTCGATGAATAACTTCTGCGGGCTTAGTATGGTTGCGTTTATCGCGTAACAAAATGTGGATAAGGCATCGCTCACTCACGTACTTACTTATCCACATTTTGTCTTGCGATAAACGTAGCCATATTAGGCCCCCAGGCCAAGCTAATAAGCGAACGCTACTAACATTCTACTAACGATTTTCTTGTCTATCACGCAAAATGTATGGGATGTCATTCTGGAGCGTTGCGATAAACCACGTGGTTACATATCAGGGGACCATGTCACACAAATTGACCTAGTCCCAAACTAAGCACTAGGCTTGTACTGTTTCTACTTGGCAGCGAGATACAGTAGTGGTCACATAATTATGTAGGTATGTTTGCATTTTGCATAAAATTGCCTACAAATATGACCACCGAGTGTGTATTACTAAGGCCATTATAACAACGAATAATTAAAAAATAAGATAAATTAAAAATCGATAGAGGTTCATAGCGTATTTCCCTTGGTTTTTTGTTCTCATTTAACAATGGAGTAAAATGTTACGTTTATTAATATAATTATTAAAGTATCTATCCTAATATAATCATTGTTTCCACAGTAATAAACGTAGCAGCCGGCAAGGCCCCCATGCAACTGTCAACTGAAGATTCAGGGGTGCCACAGCGCGCGCTCGACGGCAGCACGGCGGCCGCGTACAACCCTGACACTTGCACTCTTACGAAGTCCGAACGCGTGCCATGGTGGTATGTCAACCTGCTGGAACCTTATATGGTGCAGCTGGTGAGGCTTGACTTCGGGAAACCATGCTGTGGTAAGTTTAAATTACTAGCGATCCGCCCTCCTTTCGCTTCAGTTTTTATGTGTATTTTACTATAACGCACGAGTATAAATCAGCATTTTTAAATTACGATGACAACCGCTTCAAACACGTTGTGCGTCTACCTAGTAGTAAGCTGTCAAACAGACAAACTTTTATAGGCGCGAAGTATTTAGAAAGAGACTAGCCAATTTTCTTATACAAATAAAAATATTATAGAAAACGGTCTTGAAACGCAACATTATGTCAAAAATTGTAGTCAATTGAAAGACTACCTTTACCCGAAATAAATAATAATAACTTTTTAACGTGTGGTTGCCTGGTTAGAATAGTGCCACTCCATGTCTTCCCGTGGATGTCTTCCGACTAAGGGAATAAAGGCTTGTAGTACTGTTAGGCGATGGGCTTGCCACTGCTAATACACTGGGAAACATCTTAGCCTACTTGTGCAAATTGTGGTTACAGAATTATCAAGAAGTTTTAAGACTTCTTGGAATTTCTTTAGCTTTGCCTACACCAAACTGGGAATTAAGGCGTGAGTTTATGTATGTATGAACTATGAATGTTGTAACCTCTACTAGTTTCCATTATTTGTTCATAGATGGCGGCAGTTGTCGAATGTTTAGTTGTTAATGAATAATGACATTGGACTTGACTTGATTCAGGGGATGAGCAACGTTATCGCCCGCAACTGAATTTAAATGGATATTTTGACAGCTAGGTTTACGGCAAGCACCAATGGCACTTAACTCTTAATTCAAATACCATAACGTTCTAAATTGATTGTCTCAAAATAAATGAATAACCCTTATCTTCTGTACCATAAGAATCAAGTGTCCATTATTGGTCCTTGTTAATTACTGGTTCCATCACCCCACGCGATTTAAGCGTCGCCCCACAATCCTCATCATTAGCTTCGTATGAGTTTGAAAAAACCTCGTATCTCAAATTTCGTCACGTACGATTTTAAACTTAAATGTGAAGAGAAAAAAGTTCAAGCTCATACATCTCGAAATATCAGATTCGAGATTTTTCTAACGGGGCTTCTAAACGAGCAACGTTTTCACGGCAACGTGTGGCCGGCAACTATACGCATCTTGCTCTAACATACGAAGTAAGAGTAAGATAGCACTAGTTGCCGGCCACAAATTGCAGCAAAACATGGCTCGTTTAGAAGCCCCTTTAAGGAACGAAATGTTGCTAGCATTTCTGTTTTTCATCGACTCGAAATGTATGGAAATGACGTAGCATCCAAATTGTCATCGTTATGTCAATCGTATACATTTTGTCGATGTTCGGAAATCGCTAACAGAATAAATCTAGGCCCCCAGTTCCTAGAAACTGCGTGCTGCCACCTACATGCGCAGTGGACCTAGCCGTGCGCATTTTCCCACCAATCTGCGCTTGGGCACTTTCTTAGTGCCCTTGCGGTGGGAAACATGTAAGTAATAGGATAAGTACTGGAGGCGCTCTTTCTAACAAAACAACGGTTAGGTAGGTCCAACGCGCCTACTTACACAGTGCTCTTTTTACCCGACTGACGGAAGAAGAAGGAGGGTATTGTGTTTATCAGCCTATTGTATGCTCGTTTCTTTTGTGGCGTTTTAGAAACTAAACGTGTGAATCGATTTTGATGATTCTAATGTCAATCGATTTGTCTTATGCCCGGTTCCTATATTCAAGAAACGAATCGTTTTCCTTACGGGCAGTAGCGATATGACATTTGCTACGTACAAAATGTGTCAAATTTTAACGAGACGTCGCAATTCTACCAATGGTTTTGAATATAGGAACGCACCATCAATCTTGTGAGTGTCACTAAAGATATGACCATACCTGGGATAACTCGGGGCAAGTTCTAGGGATTTGATATCGATAAAAAAGATGTCGATGTAATTAAATTAATACATGTGCACATTGAACAATCTCGATTACTGTAAAGAGGTTCGATGTCATATCTGATATTGAGCCTCTTAAGATAATAAAAGTATGCGGATGTCATTTCAATCAAAATAACAATTTACTGTCAGTACCATACCATTCATATTCGTACGTTTAGCAGTTTAAAGTGGATATTTTTATCTAGACGGCAATCATTAATACCGACGAATATGGAAAAAATATTGATTGTATATTATTTGACGTGATTATTTTTTATCTCAAAATGAGGAGAAAATAAGTAATATTTTTTTATGTCGAATAACATTTAGATGTTGGCAGTAACATCGATATATTTTGTCGATAAAATATTTTGCTACATCACTTTCGTACAGATGCCCCGAGTTATCCCAGGTATGGATATGACAGTGATTAAAATTCAATATGACGGCAACTAGACGCCATATTGTAAATGTGAAAAAAAAAACCGACGAACTATGACAAGGGGGGGTATAATTGAATAGGTATTCAAAAATCATCTTCAGGTTTCTTTCATCATTTTTCATTTTGAATGATCATTTAGGATTTATAATGATTTAAAGTTGGTTAGCAACAACAGTCGGGTTTTTTAAAGATTGCTTATTGTTTTTATTCTATTGTTTAATTAGTTCCAGTGGTGGTATAGTATGGGACCTTGTGCCAAGGCCAGTCCGGATCGCTACCGCCATGGCATACTTTAACCTGCCGCATCAGTGTCCGCATTGTTGTGTATATCTTAAATTAAAGCGCAAATAAAGAACTTATAAAGAAAACTATCACGATCAAGAAGAATTTATGAGTTCCTGAGATACCGTCGACGACTGAACTTACCAAATAACCATAGAAAAATTGTGTTGTTATTTAAAAAAAAAAGATTTTTTGACAGAATCAGTGTGTTTAAGTATGGCAATACTTGTGACAGAAGATCCCGCTCTTCCAGCATCAACATCATCAAGATTAAGGATACAAAAACAACCAACACAATACAGAGTTCACAAGAAAGTGAATAGTTAGTATATATATTTAAGTTACGCTAAAGACCTATAACCTAAATAAATTGGTAAGTTTAGTTACTCGTTATGATTAGTGAGTAAGCGTGTGTAAGTGTGTGTGTGTGTGTGTGTGTGTGAGCATACATGCGATTAGATAACTTAAGTGATATATGAAATTAAGATAGTATATTATTTAACAATTTAAGTGCATATATTTTTGTACTGGTATTACAATTTTAGCATAATAAAATTTCAGTCTCATCGTAGTTTAGAGTATTTAACAAATCTAAGATAACTTTTTTACATTTATACACCTTTAAGGGATAGATAGAGACTTTAGCATGGATAGTGTTATACAATGTTGTGTTTTGAGATTGGTAGTGTTTTTTATAAGAGTGGGAGGCAAACGAGCATGTACGTTCCCTGATGGGAAGTAATCACCAGCACCCACCAGCAACTAAGGAGGGGTGTCGGTGCGTGGCCGTCCAAACGGCTTAATTATCAAATCAAATCAAATCAAAATCATTTATTTCAGCCATCTTTGGACCGTAATAATAATAATAAAGTGATAGTAAATTAAATTAAAAGTTAAACCTAATGTTAGTGATGTTCTAACTATACACCTACCTACTTGGATGGATGTGCCAGTACGTGAATCAGACAACAATGATTCACATACTGACAATCCAACCTCTGGGCGAATAACGCCAAGATGCCGTTGGAGCTAATTATTAACGGCTTCAAACCCTGAGCATGGTCCGACATGCCTGGTTATTAATTATATAAATAACTGTAAATATTACCAATATATTAGCTGCTATTATCTGCGCCAAATCGAGCGCGAGTCGAGCGATGCGTGTCCGTTTTTTCCTGCATACCTGTCAATTCAAGTCTGACAGGGTGCCAGCTGTTACCGTAACGTTGCTTAATTATCTGTGGCCCTAACCAGTGGTTATGTGACTAACACCTAAATATTTGGCCTAGAACCTAACGGCGGTGCGGTTAACGAGGTAGTGATGAAGCTAGCGGTCAACGGGTTCGATTCCCTGTAGGGCAGATATTTTTGTACATACATACATTAAATCACGTTTCCCAGAGGCCTAGGCAGAGACCACTTCTTTCCACTTGCTACCATCTTGACAAATTTCTTTCGCTTCTTCCACATTCATACATCGAGTCATGCACGCACGTCGGTTTCGGGTACTTAAGATTCGGCCCTTTTCTAGTATTTCTCCGATTTGATTAGAAAAAGTACGCCTAGGGCGGCCCCTTCCGACCCTTCTATTCACTTTCGATCTGTATATCTCTTTCGTCAATCTTCTTTCATCCATCCTACTATTATATTTTGGCGATGAGCGAGTATTTATTACTGAATCTTCGATGTTTTTTTATGTATTTCTCTACATCTGTATGTTAACCGACATGAAATGAATCATGTTTCTGCTCTACACATGGTGTGGCAGCCGTGGTAGGTCTTAAAATAAATCATTTCTCGAAACACTCCAACCGTAATCGGCTTGAGAAAACTTTGCCTTTTTTTAAATTATTATTGCATAGGAAGGCAAACGAGAACACAGGCCACCTGATGGTAAGTGGAAACTGTGACCCATAGACATTCACATTCACGAGACTGCAAATGCAATGCCGACGACCCTGAGGACTAAGATGGAATGCCTCTATACTAGTAATTTCACCGGCTGTCTTATCCCCAAACCGGAACACAACAACGCAAACACTGCTGCTTAGCAGTAGGTTAATGGATAACATGGAAGTACCAACTCAGACGGACCCTGCACAAGGTCCTCCCATAAGTAAATCTAATTTAATTATATTCGTATTAATTGAACAACGACACATTTTACACTACAGTTTAAAATAAACAGTACACTCGGCAGTAAAATGTGTTAAAACAAAACCAGCCAAGTATGAGTTGGACTCGCGCACTGAGGATTCCGAAAACCAATTTTCGGCTATCGGATTTTTTCCTTTATAAAACAATGCTTGCAATCATTCTAGGCCAATGACAAGTATAGGTTTTAATTCCCTTGCGAGTATCAAAATATGCGTCATAAGCGACCGTATCTGACTGCGTTAAAAGATAATATAATGTTTTATGTAAGTAGGCCGCACGGGCACTTTTACACGAAAAAAATCTACCAGCGCTTCGCAAGAGACCACTGCTGAGAAGAAACCGTCAGTCGTTTTTAGGGTTCCGTAGTCAAACTATGAACCCTTATAGTTTCGCCATGTCCGTCCGTCCGTCCGTCCGCTGCCTAGCTCAGAGACTTTTAGTAGCCAGTGCCCTTGCCAGATTTGTCTTCTTGTGAATGTGACCAAATATGTATATCTGGTATGCGTCTGCTTGCCGCCATATTGTAAAAAAAAGTCGACGATCTTCATTTATTTATTGAATTTCCCTAAGACAAGTGGCGTATTTGCGTATTGAGTAGGTATTTATATATTATCATCTTTAGGTTTCTTTCACCATTTTTCATTTTAAATTACCATTTAGGATTTATAACGATATAAATTAAGTTAGCAACAGTTTTTAGACTCGTTTTACTTTCCTTTTAAGATACGAACCCTAAGAATGTTATTTATTGTTAGAAATCTATTTAGTTTATTCAATTTATTAAAAGGCTATAAGAAGCGTAAGCACAATAGAATGACAATAGAAATAGAACATATCTCCATTTGTCAAATGCACATGTGAAAATGTATACAAATATGACTACAAAAGGTTACGGCAGTTGAATAACTCGTACATTGAATAGGGCCATTGTACCATTTGCACGTCTGTGGTACTGTCACTTTCCTCCTGATCTGAGATTCTACTTTCACTAGCTCAGCGGGGCCTGGCCACAGATTCATTATAATAATGGCTGGGTAGGTACTTAGGTTATGAAACTATGAATAACATGGATGATTGCTTAGAGTTTGATTGGTTTAAACTACGTGATTATATTTTTATTTGGCAACATTACTTTAAGAGTATTCATTGTACTATTCGCACTGCTAGATCGAGACAGTATCAACTCTACATCATTGTTAGTTTTGTTTCAAGCTCATAGACATTGTATTAAAGTTGGTTGCCGGCTTAGAATTGTGCCACTCCATGACTTCTCGTGGTAGTCGAAGGAGGCGACTAAGGGAATAAAGGCTTGTAGTACTGTTAGGCGATGGGCTTGCTACCTGTCACTAATATACACTGTTAAATATCTTAGCCTAATGGTGCTAATTGTGGTTACAGAGTTATCAACAAGTTTTTAGAGTGGTTGGTAATTCTGTACCTCTGCCTACCCCACTCTGGGAATGAAGGCGTGAAGGTATGTAGGTATGTATGTATGTTTAAAATGCAGTTGTATTTTGACTTACTACTCTTTTGATCTGGCAGTGCGATATGTATTATTTAAGGTGCGTGTAACTTGGTACGATTTTTAAGATTTTTACATATGTTGTAGATATTATGAAAAACTTTCTGTACGTTTTCCTTTCAAAATAAATATTTCCTGGAAAGAAAGAACTAATATAAAAACCGGAAACGTACAAACATAGTTTTTAAAATAAATATGCAAGATATTCAAAAATCGCGGAATCAGACTTGATTTAAGGTGTGAGAACCGATATCGCCCGGAGCTAAATTGACAACAATTCATTTTGTGCTAAGGTAGTAAAATAAAATACCGTTTCTAGATTTTACACTGCTGATTACAGTTAAAATATCTTTGGATTTTTTTATGCAGTAGTTTTTTTTTATATTTAGGAAAAACAGTAACAAAAGTTGGATTGTGAATGTTAGGAATACACTTATAGTGCCCTTAGTCCATTTATTACCAAAGGAATTCAAAAAAATATACAACTGTCATGTTGTCTGACGGATCACTTGATTCTAACGACACGCTTTCGATTCTACGCAAAATAGTTTAATTATTTTAAAGGCGTCTACAAATTACGTAATTAATTAAATTACGCAAAATAACAAATTTGTGAACGAACGGCAGCGAATGATTGACAAGTGAGTGACATGACATGACAGTTAGTTCTGTTTATGTTTAAAGTTACTTTATTTTAATTTTATATCAGGCTAAGATCACGACATCAGTATTCCTAACTTTGCATATACGGACTTTTTAATGACTATTTCTTTAATAAATTATTAACGACGAATTTAAGTTAAATAAAGAAAAACCAAGAAATACGGGTAGTCTAATTTTTAACCAGCTATTATAAACGCGAAAAAACAATAATGCTTTTTTTTTTGAAATGTTGTCAATTTGTATTGTAAATTTTCGACAGGTGACAGCGTCGGTTGACAATCCTCTTAAGTCACGTCAAAGAATTATCAAAACAGAACTCTATTAAAAAAATAACTTGGTATTTTAATGTTTAATTTTTCATGATTTTGATGATTCTTTCGCCATATTAAATAAATAAATTCAAAAAATATATAATTCTCAGATTTATACGAGCAGGTTGTTAGTTACAAAAAACACTTACTAAACTTATTAAAACTACTTAAGTACCTACAATTACCTACAATTAAAGACAATTGACGACGCGCTGGCATAGTTGGTAGTGACCCTGCCTATGAAGCTAGCGGTCCTGGGTTCAAATCCCGGTAAGTGCAGATATTTGTGTGATGAGCGCAAATATTTGTTCCTGAGTCATGGATGTTTTCTATGTATTTTAAGTATACATTTCTCTATTTAAGTATTGATATCGTTGTCTAGTACCCATAGTACAAGCCTAGAGCTTAGTTTGGGACTAGGTCAATTGGTGTGACATTGTCCCCAGATATTTATTTATACATACATACATAAACTCACGCCTTCATTCCCAGAGTGGGGTAGGCAGAGCTAAAGAATTGCCAACAAGTCTCAAAACTTCTTGATAATTCTGTAACCACATTTTGCATTATTATTTATTTATTTATTTATTTAATTAAAACATATTAAAAATATTTTCGTTTTATGTCACCTTTAGTAACCATCGATAAGATAATTGAGTTGAGAAGGATAAAAAACTGGGCAAGAGCATGTCGGACCATGCTCAGTGTTCTGAGGCCGATACTACAAACAAATTTGACCTCGCGACAAACTTAACTTTGTCGTTGGAAAACTGTTATCTCCATACATCGACATAGGTCGCGGTCAGTTTACCAACACCGCAAATAAGTTTTCGGTAGGTATAAACATTATAACCGTTTGTAACTCAAGAATCACTGAAGTCTACTTAGTAGTGATAGTTTTCCTATTACATTAATTATATGTGCTTTCATTTGAGATATTTTTCAGATTTTTAGTGTTTGTACTTTTGACTTATTAGCGCTTTTAAAGCTTAATATTTCATTAACCTTAATCATAAATTTGTTTTCACAAACCCCCACACGTGCTGGCCTAGTTGGTAGTGACCCTGCATACGAAGCTAGCGGTCCTGGGTTCAAATCCCGGTAAGGGCAGATATTTGTGTGATCAGCGTGAATATTTGTTCCTGAGTCATGGATGTTTACTTATGTATTTAAGTATATATTTCTCTATATAAGTATTTAAATATATCGTTGTCTAGTATTACTAAACCGCGATTAGAATACACTTCGGAAGTAACGTCAGCACGCTGTCATTGCATATAAATGACAATTACTAATGGCGGATATAATATGCAATGACAGCGTGCTGACGTTACTTC
Source organism: Acleris emargana (assembly GCA_927399475.2). NCBI lineage: Eukaryota > Metazoa > Arthropoda > Insecta > Lepidoptera > Tortricidae > Acleris > Acleris emargana. Next base: position 6,785,240 of record OV656835.1, on the reverse strand, counting down.
CGAAGTGTATTCTAATCGCGGTTTAGTAATACCCATAATACAAGCGTAGAGCTTAAATTGGGACTAGGTCAATTGGTGTGACATTGTCCCCTGATATTTATTTATTATTATATGTCTTTACCATTCACGGGACTATGGGAGTCCCGGACCTTTGGAAGGCGTACATGGAGCCGAAGCCAACACGCAGAGGCCCTTTAGACAAGTTTAATTTAGTAAAGTGATGGGACACCAACCGGCGATTGTCCCTGAGTTCAAACTATGGAAGTATGCTCCCACGGACAACCAATGGTTAGTGTAGGACTATTTAAGAAGGATGGAAACATTAATAACGGGCTCTATGTATGAACTGATATGGATTGGTGAACTAGGCTATTGAAGAAACTACGGCGCCTGCCTGGCCAATGCTAATTACTTTGGTTGAAATGGCAGGCGGTGACTTGCCAACTCAATGGAATGGGCCTCCCGAAATAGCCGCATATATATAGCAGCAGGGAGGTAACAGTTCCAGAGGGGCTAAGGGTGGAGAGGTGCTTCTGGACTTTAAATGACCATAAGGTGCCCACTCACCACTTATGCAACACATCCACCCTTCGAGCATATAGCTCTTGCGACTCCACTCTGACCGGCCAATAAAGGCAAGCCAGAGGTGAGGGTCTGTTCCTCGTCATTATTCACTGCAGCCAGCCGGTGAAGGCAAGCGTGAGGTGAGGAACAGGACCTACCCTCGGGAGCATTCAGGTCCGTGGTATCGCCACTCACCAACAGCTCGCCACTAGCTACCCTATATTTTTGAAATACCTATCCAATGACACCCTACACTATGGAGAAGACGAGAAAAAAACACCCCGAAGTTACGTGGTTCTATTTTGTCTCTATGTAAGTATTTATATCTTTATCTACTCGTCTCGTAGTACCCACAGTACAAAGTTAGTGATTGTCCCCCCCGATATAATATTTATTTACTATACGATGTCGAATGATTATACACTACATTAATGTGTATTTGTGTAACTTTATTTAAATTATTGCGTTTTATTTAACTGTTCACGCATTGAGTAATAAACTAACCGAACATTTAAGTAGCTAATGCCTACTTTCACACTATTATATTTAGTGCGATATTAGAACTGCGGTAAACGTCATTTGGTTATGTTTTTTTTTGTAATTTGGCTGGTTTTCGACATTTCTACATTTACTTGCGTCATTCATATTAAGTAAGGGAGAGGGAGGGCTCCCATCCGCATGTAGTCGAATTTCAAGTGGTTTGATGCGTCTTTTCTTATTCGCACTGCCAAGGAGTGGAATGCTCTCCCTGCGTAAGTGCGTATGTACTTACCTATTCGGAATCGTTTAACCTTGGTGTTTTCAAGGCAAGAGTGAGTAGGCTTTTGCTGGGTAATTGTGTACCACCCTCGACCTCGTCGTCACTTAACATCAGATGAGACTGAGGTCTAACGCAAAACTATATTTGACAAAAAAACATCGGCTTGAAGAATGATGATGAAGTGATGTTTTTAGCAGAATAGACAAGACAAAGTCACGCATAAGACCCATAGCCACTAGCATCTCAAGACTGCATTCTTCAGTCTTAAGGCTGCATTATCCATTCTCAAGACTGCTATGCGTTGCCAACCCTGAGGACTAAGATGGAATGCCTCTCTAGCAAGTCATTACACAGTCTGTACCTATCCCCTCACCAGAACAAGTGCCATTGAGAGACCGAGAAATGAAAAAAAAAAGTTTTTTGGGTTTCAATTCACTTTGTAGCGCATTTACTTTTATTATTTTTGATTTAATAACACCTCTCACTGTCAAGTAAATAAGAGCGTAACGCCAGCCTTATGATGACGATATTGAAACAATATAAGCTGATACTGTGTGGAACATAACTTCAGCAAGGGCTTTTGTAACTCTAAATAAATACTAGATTCTGCCCGCGAATTCGCACAGATTTCGATTATCGTTATTCCCTCGGAAACTTTTTAATTTTTGTTGTCCATATCAAATTTCATCCAAATCCGTCCAGCCGACGGCGTGAAAGAGTAACAAAATAACACACAACCTCTTGATTTCAAAACATTAGTGGGATAGGAGAAAGATTTTTAAAGATGCTTTAAAAAAAGCTGCTTATAGAGGTCTTACGTGTACTGAGAAAATAAATAGATTTCTGCTAATGACTAACGAGTTTAAACGCCTCATGGTCCTCTTTACGTCACAGCTAATGTAAGACTGAAAAAAAACCGCAAAAAAAACAAAATGACGTCTTTCAGACCCCTAGTCTAATGCGGTCGTAGCTAACACTGATAACATTCAATTAAAAAAAAAGTATACGAAACAAACCTCTATACTCACGCATGATTTTTATTAGCACACCTCTTCATAATCGCGTTTGCATCTTGGCTCCTAGGGCCCTAGCCAAAAATATTACGCTTGCTAGCGTTTCTTATCGTTCCTTTTTTAAACCAATCGCGTCACTGGCAGATTTCGTTTCGTTTCGTGAGTTAGCTAGAGCTAGGGTCAATTTATGCAGCGTAAGCGTATTTCACACAACGCCACCCCGTCTTCCGTGTCAACATCGTCCAACGTCCTTCCTGAGTTGCACAATTGGCAATCAAGCCATTCGCCACGTGTTACATCCAAGGTACATCCTAAAACAATCAACGCCAAACCATAGATTACCATACAACTTTGACCCGCTATAGCGTCCTACCCGACAACTTTGGAGTTCCGCCTCATCAGTTACGCAATAATTACTAAACGAGAAAGCTGTCTAATTTGTCGGTAATTTACTCGCTTCGTGAATGACCGTGGTTATACCGACAATAGTATGTTACTTTCATTTGATTGATGTGAAGGGTCGTTGTGTAACGCGATGTATGTCAATGTGCACATATACATTTCTAATTGTTATGTTGGTACTCGCCAGCTTTGATATTTAAATACGTCGTTATTCAACATAGTCATAAAACAGCGGTTATGGTTTCTATTTGAATTTGGAAGTTTCAAGACCTTTCAGGAATATTGCATGACTATAAAATCTATATGAATAAAAATGAATCGCTAAATGTGTTGCTAAGCGCAAAACACTTGTGGGAGGACCTTGTGCAGGGTCCGTCCGGGTTGGTACCACTATCTTATCCATTAACCTACCGCCAAGCAGCAGTGTTCGCATTGTTGTGTTCCGGTTTGGGGATAAGACAGCCGGTGAAATGACTAGCATAGAGGCATTCCATCTTGGTCCTCAGGGTTGGCAACGCATTGGCAGTCTCAGGATTGCGGTCTTGTGAATGCGAATGTGTGTGGGTCACAGTTTCCACTTACCATCAGTCGGCCTGTGTTCTCTTTTGCCATCCCATGCCATAAATAAAACCGATTTGGCTGATTTCTTTTTTGTTGTGTTTGTCAATGTCAGGACAAGGTTTTTATGAACAAAAATAATTGAAAAATCCACCGGGAAAGTCGGGAATTTGCAGCGAGGCGTAGCCGCTGGCGGGCCGCTAGTGTTATAAATGTTATAATAAATCTTTACAGCGTCTTATTATAAAATAAAGTTTGCTTCGCACCGTCTGTCTGTACGTACGCTTAGATCTTTAAAATTCAGCAACGGATTTTAATGCGGTTTTCATAAATAGATAGAGTGATTCAAGAGGAAGGTTTTTATGTATAATACATACATACATACATACATACTTTCACGCCTTCATTCCCAGAGTGGGGTAGGCAGAGGTACAGAATTACCAACAACTCTCAAAACTTGTTGATAACTCTGTTACCACAATTTGCACAATTAGGCTAAGATATTTAACAGTGTATATTAGTGACAGGTAGCAAGCCCATCGCCTAACAGTACCACAAGCCTTTATTCCCTTAGTCGCCTCTTACGACTTCCGCGGGAAAACATGGAGTGGCACTATTCTAAGCCGGCAACCACATGGCAAAGGAACGTTTTTATGTATAATAAATTGTTTATTATGTACGGGTGTTACAGAAAACTTGCATAAATCGAAGTGAAGCGAGGGCGGGTTGCTAGTAATAAAAAAAACTTCTGATAACTCCCGCAGTTTTTCAGGTTCGGGTAAAGTTTTTTTAAGGCAAGGCAAGGTGGAGCTTGTATTATACGCGGAAATCTCTTTCCAACAATATGTATTAAAAAGAGACTTGCGTCTGTAATACAAGTTACAAGCTTTTGATAATCACTCCCTGATGGTAAGCGAGATCTGTTAACCAGAAATTTTCATTCTTACTAGCACGAAAGAGTGAAAGAGAAGTTATTGTCGATGGGATTACTATGATACTACATGCCTTCTCGACTAACAAATACCCTTAATCCTCAGGAGCGAACAAGCCAGCTGTCATCGTGGTCCGCGTCGGGAACAACCGACCAGACCTCGGCACCAACCCGATCTGCAACCGCTTCACTGGTTTCCTCGAAGAGGGTCAACCCCTCTTCCTCCCCTGCAACCCCCCCATGCCCGGCGCCTTCGTCAGCGTCCATCTAGAAGCATCCACCCCGAGCCAACTATCCATCTGCGAAGCATTCGTATACACAGATCAAGCGCTGCCAATTGAAAGATGCCCTCAGTTCAGAGACCAGCCGCCTGGAAGTACTGCAACTTATAACGGGAAGTGTTATATATTCTATGACAGACAGCCGGTGGATTTTAGAGATGCAATTGCCTTCTGCCGCGCTAGAGGAGGGTCCTTGGTGGATGAGAGCAACCCGGCGCTGCAAGGGTTTATCAGTTGGGAGCTTTGGAGAAGACACCGGTGAGTTCATTCAGACTAAATAACTTTTTTTTTATGGCATAGGAAGGCAAACGACCACACAGGCCACCTTATGGTAAGAGGAAACTGTGACCAATAGACATTCGCATTCACAAGACTGCAAATGCATAGGTATAGGTACCTGTTCTGATTAACGTGCTATACCCTGTTCAATGTAGGACGATGCTTGTGACGGGTACCTATTTTTAACCGACTACTAAAAGAGGGTAATGTGTTTATCAGCCTTTATATGTATGTTTGTTCCTTTGTGTCGATCTAGAAACTAAACGCGTGAACTTCGTAAGTCTTTATGGTAATCAATTTGTTGATCTTGTGATTGTCACTAAAGATATGACAGGAATTAAAATTCAATACGGCGGCAACTGGACGCCATATTTGTTAAAATGAAAAACAAAATAACTCGACGAACTATGATAAAATTGATAAATATGGTATCATTGAATAGGTATTTAAAAATCATCTTTAGGTTTCTTTCATCATTTTTCATTTTGAACGATCATTTAGGATGTATAGCGATTTGAAGTTGGTTAGCAACAAGTCGGGCTTTTTAAAGCTTGCTTTTTGTTGTTATTTTTAACGAACATAATATCATTCATTTCATTTCGCAGAATTTTCAATACATCGAAAGGTGTCAATGCTTGCCTAAATTGATGAATAAAGAACTTTGACTTTGACTTTGACTTGGACTAAGGCATTTCACGCCGCATGAGTTAATTTAAAAAAAATGAACCTTCGTTGTAATGAAATTCGGCGTAATGGGTTACCGCCTGTGACAGCTCATATAAACACGTATTACACTATACTCCATCTGTTTAGGTACCTAAACAAATATAAACAAAACAAACCACGTGGCTCTGTTCGACAGCCAATCAAAACAGTTTGGTCGAGCTTTGACGTATCAGTGCTGTGCTCCTATTGGCTGACCAACTATGTCACGTGGTTTTTATGTTTACATTCAGTTAAGTACCTAAACAAATGGAGTAAAGTTCCTTTAACTTTACATAAATACTACATTGGTAAAAACCTAGCCATGCTGTGAAGAAATTTAAATAAATAACGCCTAATTTTAAATATGTCGCTTGTGAGTTAGTAAGTTATTGAAGTTTCGAAATACGACTGTCACATGGCATGGATCATCCTAGATTGAACAGAGTATAGCTATAGGCTGTTTATCGCTATAGGACAACACAGTCTAATAGTTCGACAACGGATATTGGCTTTTAAGTTCATTGTATTAGAATACACACTAAATCAGAACTCGGCCGGACAGTCCGAAGTTTACCTTTACGTTTAGTGTAATCGCTAGGTATCTTATAGTATAAACCTCGCTCTAAAAAATAAAGCTGTAAAGTTTTACCACATTTTAACAGTTACGGCGTAAATAACGGTGTCAACTATTTCTTGAGTCCTACATTTCCTATCCCACTTGCTCCGTAATCTTCAATATCTTGCATCACATCGTGACACATCACTTGTCTTTATATTTAATGCGACTTGCCCAGTGCTACATAACGTCCATCGTATTGCCTGATGAGTTATTGATGACGTGGAATCGTGACATCTTTATGTTACGTGTTGGTTCGAGTGTTATAACACTATACTATTCATATAACGGATAAATACATAGGGATTTTTTTTATCAGAATTATTATAAGTTGGCTTTTGCCGGCGTCTCCGCCTGAACCGCCGAACTGTCTAATTTTCCTTGATAAAAGTACGCATATCTATTGAGATAGATTTATGCCCGGTTCCTATATTCAAGAAACGAATCGTTTTCCATACGGGCATTAGCGTTATAATTATGACTTTTGCTACACACAAAATGTGTCAAATTTTAACGAGACGTCACAATTCTAACAACGGTTTTTAATATAGGAACGCACCATTAAGCTATCTCAATACCAAATTTAATTTAAATTAGTTCGGTGGTTTACCTGTATAAGAGTTACAAACAAACACACAGAGTAAGTTTTAGAGTTAGGTACAATATTAGCGGCGAAATATGAGTATAGTTCTTATAAATCGGTTCTCCTGCTGGGCCCAAGAGAGTCAGACGAACAACAGACAGACGGATTCAAACCAGAAATGTGCAAGTGGCAATTCTTAAAAAACAACTTTTTTTAAAGCATTCTCGAACTCAACAAAATAATAACAATTGTGGAAATTACCGAGAACTTCTCATAGGAAATCTTTCATTTTTTTTTTTTTTTTTTTTTTTTTTTTTTTTTTATATCATAGGAAGGCAAACGAGCACACAGGCCACCTGATGGTAAGTGGAAACTGTGACCCATAGACATTCGCATTCACAAGACCACAATCCTAAGACTGCAAATGCGTTGCCAACCCTGAGGCCGAAGATGGAATGCCTCTATGCTAGTCATTTCACCGGCTGTCTTATCCCTAAACCGGAACACAACAATGCGAACACTGCTGCTTGGCGGTAGGTTAATGGATAAGATGGTGGTACCAACCCGGACGGACCCTGCACAAGGTCCTCCCACCTCTACAAATGTTTATCATTGCCTACTACCATTATAACAAGCCTAGAGCTTAAGATCGGATCCGTTTGTTTGAGACTGTCTCCTGGTTCATAATATTATCACACATTCCTAACTCAGACACAAAAAAAACGGCTTGTTTTTTTTTCGGGAAATCTTTTCTTCAGGAGTTTTTTTCAACTTAATTAAACCATAATGCTTTGGACACGTTACCGTATCGTTTTTAACTCAGCCGACATTACTGTCAAGTAATTATAAGAGTTATGATAACGTTCACAACACGTTGCTGAGTTATTACCAAAGAGCGGAATTCTTCATAGCAAAAATCAAACTGTCAGAGGGATTGACCTAACTGTTTTATCGACTTATCGATAAATATTTGTCACTTAACGAAACAAAGTTAAAGTAATGAAATCAGGCTTTTGGATATACATACAAACAAATTAACGGTGTCCCTAATTAGCTGACCGCGTCTGTATTTTAGTATAATAGTAAAGAATAAAACAGAAAATCCTTTTTTTTTAATTTTCTATATGAAACTTATCATTAAAAATTATAAACAAATATTGCTAAGAGTAGGTAACTAATCTTCATTCAAAATAACAAAGTCGAAATCTAAATCTGTACTAAATATGTTTTCTTCATCTTCCCTGTAGTAAAAGAAAATAGTCATTATTTTTTCAACATTGTCTTGTCACCTTTCAAATTACTCCTTTTTTCATTGTAGATCCATTTATAAGATGAAAACGAGCGTTCTACCTCAGTTGAAGTAACAGGAGCATATTTGTAGTACTCGATAACGGTGTTTTGGCTGTAATCACTTTTTTCTATAAAATCAGCATATCAGGTCAAATGTTACAGAATAATCTTTTAAGTTGATTATGGATACCTAATGCGATATTATTCCGTAACATCGATAAGTCGATAAAACAGTTAGGTCAATCCCTCTGACAGTTTGATTTTTGCTATGAAGAATTCCGCTCTTTGCTTATTACGCAGAATACATAGGCAAGGCCCGTACTTTTCGTGCCGTTGACGCAAAAATTACGTCACGCTACATAGAGTATGATTCCAAATGGTTTTATCGTAATTATTAAGCATTCGTCGTCACTCATTCAATCATGTAAAAATGAGTTAAGTAATCTATTGACGCATAGAAATACCTACTTGATTAAGAAGGACAGTGGCAAAAATCATCGAGTAACATTATCATTAAAAAAAACTGTTTAAATGTTTTAATAAAAATTAATATGATTTAGCAGTCATAAAGTATTTATTAAAGAAAATTGTCTCTATTTACCATTTTTAAATAATGTACATGTACATACATGTACATACCTTCACGCCTTCATTCCCAGAGTGGGGTAGGCAGAGCTACAGAATTACCAACAACTCCAAAAACTTGTTGATAACTCTGTAACCACAATTTGCACAATTAGGCTAAGATGTTTAACAGTGTATAACAGTGACAGGTGGCAAGCCCATCGCCTAACAGTACTACAAGCCTTTATTCCCTTAGTCGCCTCTTACGACTTCCACGGGAAGACATGGAGTGGCACAATTCTAAGCCGGCAACCACACGGCATTTTAAATAATGAGTGGAGAAACAACACGCTGCCGTGATTTATTTCGTATATTGATTGCGATTAAGCTGTATTTAACTTTAATCATTTTACCGCTTCTTATTTTTTATTTTATTTGTACCAGTTAATACATACCTAAACACCTGTCAAATGAAAGCAGAGCAATGTGTGTAAAATCCCGTCATTTTGACGTCATCGGCACCAAAAGTACGACAACTGTACATAGATAGTCTTCGATGTTGTATAATATGACAGTGACGTAGCTAGCACGAAATGGTCAATTACCGATCCGCTATTTCTCTTCGCCACCCGTTATGAACGGTGCATACGGCATAACGTACGGCTTGATTTGTCGTACGTCGTACGTCGTACCTACGTATATCGGTAAACGTGCGATAGTTTGAAGTATTGGGGCGAAACGCAGAATATGCGGTTAGTGTAATGACATGGAATTTTGTACCCGCTATAACAGTTTGAGGTTACGTGACTATTTAGATCACTCAATACGCTTTTTTTTTAATTGTACCTTTGGGCAAAGGCAACGTAATTGCTGTATATTTATATTAGTAACGCTGCGATAGGAACAAAACGCAAATAAGTCTATATTATAGAACTACACAGATAAGAATAACCATGGAGTTTCTGAATATTGATAATGTTAAACTGTAAAACAATGCTGTTTATAGGGTAAAGTCACCAATAGTCAACGAGAGACCCGTAGTCGACCTTATATGAGTGCGAAGAGTGGGAAATATATCTTTCGTACTCTTCGCACTCATACAAATGGGTAGATGCCGACTATAGGTCTGGTTACTACGCCCTACTATTCCATCACACGCGACCAATGAGTTTAGCATAGTGAAGAAACTTCATGGTTGTGGAATGTGCCAGGATCAGAGCTCAGCAGGGGTGAGCTGTTTTCAAATTTCGCATAACATGGACATACCTTGTCATTTAATGGTAGATGTGGTGTAATTTAATAACGAATGAAATTATTTTATTAAGCTGGCCTTCTGCTACGATGTGTACGCCGACATCAAAACAAATGAATTTTATTGCAATATTTTTTAGCAAACATCTTTAAAGGAACAGGTGTGTGTTTTAATGTACAATTTCACTGGATCACTTCAGTGGATGTAGAAAGGTCTTTTTGTATCTATAAGTGGATATTAAACTCAAGAAGAAATGCGTTGAAATTTGATACAATGGAAAACTTATAGTTATTTACTACAAAAACAAAGAAAAATTTGAAACAATGAAAAAACTTAGTACCTATTCATTTTGTACATAATGTATTGTGATTTAAGTTTAATTATAATTAATAAAGTTTTATTTTCTTTTAATGTTTATTTTTAGGGTGTATCTATTTATATCTACACTTGAGATTTATGACGTAAAAATGGCTGACCTCTCAGACCTCTGCCGAGCTCAGTCATTATTTACTTCTTTCGAGTACCATAGGCAGGAATGATATAGCTATCATTTTACCAAGTTTTTTTAATAATCGTTTACGTTGTTCCTGGACTAACTGGTTAAATCATGTCATGAACACCCACCAAAACAGTGCAACAGGCTCTATATAACTTTACTGTAAGGGTATTTACCCTTATGCTATAAGAGCGAGAAGGACATAGACACGAAGGTCATTTAAAAGCTATTGCACTGCACACTCCTACAGAATATGTTAATCCTCACTCATTATTATCACAGTATTAAGAAAACCTATAAGACTGTGCTATTATCGTGTTAATAGGTATACATGTACAGTACTCCTAGCTTCTTAATAGCGTTCGGCTCGCTATCGTTATCACGTTTGCCCTCGCAACTGACAGTATATTTGTCACTCGCGTTTAATAGAATTACGAAAATTGCCGATCGCTATCAAGAAAATGGTAGCACTGTATTTGAATGTTTAGCAGTATAATATAATACGTAAATTGGCTGGGTTATTCATTATAGTCCTGTCGTTCTATATGGCCTGGTTTGACAGCTTTAAACCATGACAGGTTGTACTACGTTGACAGATGTCAAATCAGGCGTTGTACAACGGCTGGACTATAATAGACGTCGGGACATAATACGACTTATTTACGTATTAAATGTCAAACATTTGAATACCTTGATGGCCCAATACTTTAGAATTAAAATAAAATAATTGTAAACTCTCATTTGTTCATTGCGAAATTTTATTGTGTCCACCTGCATTTCCGCGAACTTGGCTTAGTCGCTGCATTGTTCTTTGTTGATTGCATTTGGTAAGTGCAATTATGCATTTTGCGAATTACTTTTCTTATGCAATATGTTATAATTACCTGCGAATGCTTACATAAATTTCTGTAAATAAAATAAATTAAGCGAGCTTTCATAGCTGACTGTTTTTTTTTGGCAATCATCTGGTTGATGAGACCTAACTTAAATTGGTGGGTCCACATTGACGACGTGTCGGCCTAGTTGCTAGTGACCCTGCCTACGAAGCTAGCGGTCCTGGGTTCAAATCCCGGTAAGGGCGAATATTTGTGTCTGAGTCATGGATGTTTTCTATATATTTAAGTATATGTTTCTCTTTATAAGTATTTATATCATTGTCTTATACTCATAGTACAAGCCTAGAGTTTACTCGTAGCTTCGGACTAGGTCAATTGGTGTGATATTCCCTGATATTTATTGATTATTAATTTAAGAACAGCGGAGATCATGTTACTTCACTTCAGATTCCATCATCAGTAGGCAGGGCATTCGTATTCAGGCTCACTACCAACTAGGCCAGAGCGTCGATCAAAATCGAAAGTCGAAATCATATAAAATGTATATATAATATAAATCATATAAAATTTTGGAGGGAGGTCCCACCCTGTATACTAGGGCTAAATACACTCGTCAAACTTATAATATCATTCTGTTCGCGACTAGGGTTAAAACAGAGATATATCGCTTATTTCTAGTATCGTACAAGCTGTAATTAAAGTGTTAAGTGTTATATGTTAGATCATAAAAGGTATAACGTTCATCCAATGAGAGGATAAAATGCGCACTTTTCCCATAAGGAAATAAGATTGCAATTAAAAAGCCGTATAGTTTATAACCGCCTTGTGATATTACAATTATTAACGACTAGCTTTTGCGCCCGACTCTCTCCGCGTAGTAGTCGCTTATGGCTATTCCCTTGGGTGCTGTCCAATTTTCAGGGATAAAAAGTAGCCTATATGGTATTCCAGACTATGATCTGTCTCTGTGCCATTTGCATCCAGGTCCGTTCAGCTGTTTTGGTGTGATGAGTAACAAACATCCAAGCTTTCACATTTATAATAGATATTAGTAAGAGTAAAATTCTGACATACATACATACCTTAAATCACACCTGTTTCCCAGAGGGGTAGGCAGAGACCACTTCTTTCCACTTGCTACGATCTTGACTTTCTTTCGCTTCTTCCACATTCATACATCGAGTCATGAACGCACGTCAAATTCTGTCATAATACCAAATAAGGCGGCTAACTCCAATGTAGTGGTCGAAGCATTCTATACTCTATACATACATACATAAACTCACGCCTTCATTCCCAGAGTGGGGTAGGCAGAGCTACAGAATTACCAACAACTCCAAAAACGAATTTCCATTTTATACTCTATTGGTAACCATATTAAATTTAAAATGCTTATACTATTTCTATGAAGTTAGCCCCCTTTTTGGTATAACGGCGGGGGCCTATTTCTCAAAGCGGTATTATGCCCTACTAAGTTTAATGGCAATATCTCAGACAAAACATCAATAGAAATTGCAACCTACTTATTAACAACATAGAGTTGAAGTTGCTCTGGCTATTAAAGGGAGGGGAGGGCAGTAGGTATTAGTCTAATAATAGTAATAATATTAGTGTTTCATCTCGTAAATAAACCTACAAAATGCTGTGTGGTTGCCGGCCGCCTAGAATAGTGCCACTCCATGTCTTCCTGTGGAGGTCGTCAGAGGCGACTAAGGGATTAAAGGCTTGTAGTATTGTTAGGCGATGGGCTTGCAACCTGTCACTAATATACACATCGTAACCATCTTGTTGTTATAGAATTAACAACAAATTGTTAAAGTTGTTGGTAATTCTGTAGCTCTGCCTACCCCACTCTGGGATAAAGGCGTGATGGTATGTATGTATGTTTGTAAACCTACAAAATTGCCCATTATTAACCTTTATGCATAGAAAAAGAAGGTTTTGCTTTTTTTATGTATAATTGGTTAGCGTTTGACCTCAGTCCCAGCTGAAGTTAACTGACGACGAGGTCGAAGGTGGTACATGCTTACCCAAAAAATGCCTATTCTCTCTTGAACTGAAGTCAACACGGGTTGAGCAGAAAATAGTTATCTATGAAATGAAAATTCTGTGAAGTGATAGTGTCTTTGAAATTAGTGTCTATAAAACAAGGGTAAACCGTATTCTACATGTTGATGGAGCCTCCCAGCAATCCCGGCATCTTGAAGACCGATGTCTTTGATATTACGCCAGAATATCGGCTACTACGTCTTTGTTGCCGTTAATGCATATCCCATGTTATCCTCTCTCCTAATGGGTTAGTAAAATTACCATCTCGCAAAATGACCACATCGCTTGCAGCCTACATCTCAAAATGCCTGAGCCGCATAGGGACCCTTAAAAACATCCATTAAAAAAATGCTCCACCTTTTGTAAAGCAAAGCCCCTCTTAAGTCCCTACACAGACTGAGCTAATCACCTAAGTGGTCAATTTGTGCAACCTCTAAATACGAGTATGGCTATCACCTTAAAATTTTACATTTACGTTTTTTACATTTTTAAAGAGTTATGGCAGCCGTCTGCGAAAAATGCATTTTTTTCCATTGAATTTATGCAGCACTCCATGTGGATACATTTTTCATAGGTCAATTAGTGAAGGGAGTTTCATTTTAAATAAGACGATATATCGTTACCGATAATGCAAGCATAAATATACCTACGACGAGTGTAAGGTCCTAACATTGATTTAAAAAATGTAAATTATCATATCATAACAAAGTGGAACCAGGCAAAAAATACATTTATTGATAAGGTATTTTTTCTTCTAAAAGTAAATTACATGGTACTCCAACACTAATGACATCCTAACTATAAATGCGAAAGTAACCCTGTCTGTCTGTCTCTCTTTCACGCTAAAACTACTGAACCGATTTAAATGACATTTGGTACACAAATAGTCTAGAGCCTGAGAAAGGACTAAGGCTACTTTTGATTGCGAACAAAGGGTTGAAAGGCGTTAAAAGGGGGGAGGAAATGCGGACGGAGTAGCGGGCAGAAGCTAGTATGCCATAAAACAAAGGTATACATTGTACTATCAAAACCCATGCCTTTCAAATGGGTCCGTTTGGGAGCTACAAAGCCACAGATACAGAAAACCAGATCGATGGGAGCATTTTTTTTGTCATGTAACCTATTTTGTTGTAAGTTGCCAAATATTCATTTAATTAATTATATTCCAGGAGCGACAGCAGTAGCCAGTATTGGATGGGCGCGGTCAGGGACCCCCAGGACCCTAACAACTGGAAGTGGGTCAACGGCAATGACGTCACGGTATCGTTTTGGAACGCGCCGGGGGGAGGGGAGGGTTGCGCACGATTCGATGGCAGCAAGGGCTGGCTCTGGGCCGACACGGACTGCCAGGCCAAACTGAACTACATCTGCCAGCATCGTAAGTTGATTTTACTTTAGCGTGCTTAAGCTGCTTTGGGCATTTTGCGACTGTGGTATTGAAAATTGCGCTTTGCGACTTATTTTGCGTTAATAGTATTTTTAATTTAAGAACTTTAACTTATTTCGTTGTATTCAATATTCGCGTAAATCTATCAAGTGACTTAAAGCATTATCTTTAAATATATACATTTTTAAAGTAACCCAAAAGCGACGGTAACAGTCCAACTTATTAATGAAGCATATAATGTGTTCATAAATATCTATACATGTTTTTACGTCTATAATTATAGAGCCGAGTTCATTATAATACGTACCGATATAGGGTGAAGTCACCAGTGGTCAGCCAGAGACCATTAGTCGATCTTATATGAGTGCGAAGAGTAGGAAATATATCTTTCGTACTCTTCCCAGTCACACAAAGTAAAGGCAGAGGCCGACTATAGGTCTCAGGCTGACCACTGGTGACTTTACCCTGACTATGAAAAAATATGTCTCCTTCGTACAATGGGAAAAATGAAGACTACATCTACCCAGTAGCTTTAATTGCTTTCGATGTAGCCTAACTTCCATCTTCTCCCTTTGTACTCCACTGCCCAAGAAAGAGGGTTGTTTAAGGCCTGTACAGTCAACCAATAAGATACCTAGACCATATGCTGCCCTACTTACTAAGCCAAATAGCAGCATCTCAAAACTCTTTCTTGCGGCGTTTCTTCTCAGCAGTGGACTCCTCTTGTGAAGCGCTGGTAGATTCTTGACGTGTAAAAGTGCCCGTGTGGCCTACTTACTGAATAAATTTCTTTAATCTTTTTTTTTATCTCATTACGACGAGTAGAGGATTGAATCTAGTTTGAATCTGAGATACTGTCCATTGGCTTAAGAGTATGAGTTATGCTACGTTATCATAAGATTTAGTTTACAACGTCTCGTTGACATATTCCAAAATGACCTATGAATGTAATTAGTTGACTGTTCGTATGAATCTATTCTTAGAGTGGCGACCACGAACCGGGAGACGAAGTGTAGCCAGGCCTTCCACAAGGTGGACCGACCATCGGATAAAGGTCGCGGAAAGACGCTGATTGACAGCAGATGACCGATTGTTGTGGAAAACCTTGGGGGAGGCCTTAGTCTAGTAGTGGAAGTCTTGCTGATGATGATGATGATGAATCTATTATTCTTTGTTCCCTCTAAGAGCCTTAATAAATACTTAACCCGATTTGAGGTTCCGCGCAGTGGAAGGATGCGGGGCCCATAACCTGTAGTTTCTTTAGGCTTTGGAGTAACCACCAACAAACCCTAATAAGTTGAGCATTTATACACCGTGTTTTTTTTGATTTACGATAACTTCGGCATATTACTAGGTACATCCATAGAAACTAAGTGGTAGATTCGATTTTTAAATATTGCAAAAAAAAAAACTGTTTAGAACAAAGTAATTAAATGTTGTATCTTTGGTCATTCTAAAAGGGCCTTTAGAGTTAACTCGTAGTCATTGTCAAATACGTCAATGTTGGCGTGACATACACAGACAGTTGAGAGCCTTTTAGACCAGTTCAACGTGATTAAATGATTAAATTTAAAAATTAGATATCTTTAAAACCGTTACAGTTATCTTTTGTCCGTCTTCGGGAAATTAACTTTATTTGACCTAAAGAACGTTCCCTTAAAGTTATCGTAAATAAAAAAAAACACGGTGTATAAAAAGTTACTTTATGCACTTGATTTTTAAAGATGGATTTTGTCCCGTTGTTGTAAAGAAAGCTAGTTTATTCGAGATGTTTCTTAGCTAGGTTTCATGGAAATCGCTTTGTCCGAGAGATATCAGTTGTACAAAGGCTCCCATTAAGTTTTAGCTATTTATAATACTAGTTCTAAATATAATATATAATATAGATAGAAGAAATTGACCTGATGATTGATGAACGCACAGTCAAAGCCGCTGGTCCTAGGGACTTGAAATGGAGGGAATATTCCATGGATACCCTAGGGGTGCACTAAGAAGGAATTTTTGGAAATTCATCCCCTAAGGGGTTAAAATAGAGGGAGTAGCGGTAAATTAATTCTACGCGTGTATGAAGTCACATGTGTCCTCTAGTAGGGATACGTAAAAAAATTAGAAGCGTGCGTGACACCTAGTTGTCACTAGTATTTTTTTACTCTAACCCATTCCTTGCCGTAGACGCCAATCGGCGTCATATTTTCACAAACGACTTCATGTAATGTTTCGTAAATAAATATCGTGTTTAAAGATTAGATCTTTATAAGCCTTTGATACAACTGGTTCAAGTCGGTTATAAAGAAAAAATACCTTTTTGGTTTTTACTAAAATTTAACTGGAGCTGGATGACGCGAACGTCGATCGGCTTCACATTTTATCTTTAGCTGAGTGCCACTGACGCCGGGCGTCGAATTCATCGTGAGGTGGATTCCGTAGACGCCGATCGGTTTAACATTTGGCTATAGCTGGATGCCGCTTACGTCATTCGGCATGATTTAAAGTAACCTCGGATAATTCGGACGCTAATAGGCGTCACATTTTAGCCGAAGACGCCAACGCTCCTCCTAAGCTAATACGCAGTATGTCAGATAAAATTCCTGTAGCAATATCAACCTTATTACTAAGACAAGAGAACTAAAACGGCTTTGGTTATTGATTTTGGGATACTGCTATTTGCTTTGGAGGGAAGAACGGCATCGCGGCATAGTGCCCTTAAGGACGCTTGGCAATGTTAACACTTTCAAATCGACCCCATTTCTGACCCACCAATGGTATTCCAGAACCCAAAGCCTGCGGTCGTCCAGAGCAGCCGCCTAACTCCACCATGACCACCGAGAGCTTCGAGGTGGGAGCAGCAGTCCAGTACTCCTGCGACCCTGGCCACTTGCTGGTGGGGCCCACTGTGCGCACGTGTCTGGACACTGGGTTCTTTACCGAATTCCCACCGGTGTGCAAACGTACGTTGTTTTTTTAAAACTATATCCGGTTTGCGTCGCATTGCCATGTTAGAAAGGGATAGAGTATAGGGACGCTTTGGAGTGTGAATCCCGAAACGTCAGGTGTAGTTATGTGTGTGTGTGTGTGTGCTAAGTGTGTGAAATCTGCCATGGTTTCATAGGATGGTTTCAGCGGAAGACCAGAGCTGGCTTTAACGCCAGTATAACGCTGAGTCGGAACCATTTCGTGACAACAGTTATTTTGTCTATGTCAGTTTTTAATGTACTCTGTATTTGTGTTGACTTTTACTATTATCATTTAATTCTATTTCTGACGACCTCAATGTAACTGCATATAATTTGACATGCCTTGTAATTTATACTGTGTTATACGGTCATTTATACGGTCTGAGTGGAGAGCCTTGGGGGAGGCCTATGTCCAGCAGTGGACGTCTTTCCGCTGACATGATGGTGATGATGATGATATTGAGTAATAAAATCTGAATCTGACACTTTGTAACGAATAATTTCTTTCCACATAAAGTCAAATATTAGATCTAGTTTTTTGGGCCAGAAAATACTACTACTCCTTTTCTATCAGCGTAAAATTAACTGCCTAGCTACGTCATAATAACCCCCTGTACTTTATAAATATAGTTAATTTTATTATTGTTATAAGTGCCTTAGAATAAGCAGGATTGGATTTATCATTTAACATTAATCTTGTTGTAAATAAAAACATATTCATCCATACAAAGTGTACAAAAATAGCCAAAAAAAAGAATTATAAAAATAATGTCAACTAGTAAGCTGTCATCTCAGCCATAAAAGTTGTATGACAGATGGCAGCTTACTATAGGTATTTTTGTAACACGTTGCATGTTTGTGTGTCTGTTAAAAATTACCCAATTTTTTGCGTCTTCCAGGAATCGAATGCGGCTTCCCCGCTGAGATCGCACACGGCTCCTACGACCTGATCAACGGGTCCGTGTCGTATCTGTCCCACGTGCAGTACGCGTGCGCGGAGGGCCACGAGATGGTGGGCCGTTCCAGGCTGGTGTGCGACATCGACGAGAGGTGGAACGGGCCGCCACCGCGCTGCGATGGTAAGAACCTTTTACTATATCGTAAGGCCCTACTGAAAAATGGGAGTATTTTGTAACTGGGATTTTGAATCTACAATCAAGGGAATAAAGTTCAATTGCGATTGTTCGAAAATTCAATTTTCAGTTAATGAACATAGGAAAATAAACCTTATTTTTATTGTAACAGAGTTCAAAGTCAATTGCCTTGATTATGTAGATCCTATTGCACACTAAGCCTTACCAGGATATAGTTAGCGGCTGCGTTATTTCTTATCCGTACTGCCAAATTAATGAATTCCCGGAATTGAGATTGTTCATATTTTTTAAATTACTTACCCTAATTTGAAAACCCTTTCGAGGAATAAGGTTTTAAAGCCGTTCTGCATTATTAAGTTTTTGAAATATTTATATATTTCGGACATTTCAACAAAAGTATATTTGACCTTTGTTTGACTTTTGTTTTTAGCTTGAAGCCCTCCTAGGTGTATCTTACGGGTCAGGCAAAAACCGCTTGAAATCACTTTTTATCATTAGATATTATTTAATTGTTGTAATCTATTACAAAATACCGACCCAAATTTAAATTAATCATGTCATTCATAAAATGTCTGCTAAATAAATAAAGATATTAAAACAAAACTATTGGGTCAAAAACAAAATAAATGAAATGGGTATCTTAAAATTACCTATTCTTTCGAATTAGAATGTAAAAATCCTGAATAATTTTTTTGGTCTATTCCAATGGTTAAGGTTATAAACCTTGATATTTTCAAAGCAAGCGTGAAAAGCCATTTTTCTGGGTAACCGTGTACCACCCTCGACCTCGTCGTTGCTTAACATAAGGGAAGGCAGAAACGCGAACGCATTAAAAAAATACCGCACGTAGTCCAACAGTGACACTGAAAAATAATCATCAATTGATAATTTTTAATTCAATAATGACACCATTCATGAGCGGCTTCTGATGTATTTTAACCTCCAACGAAACAAGAGGGTGTTTTAAGTTTGACGCGTGTATCTGTTTGTCTTTGACATCATAGCTCCCAAATAAATCAGACGAAGTTTTTTTTAACTGGACTACGTGTAGTTTAAATGAGGTGGTCCTTAATTATTGCCACTCCATGTCTTCCCGTGGATGTCGTAAGAGGTGACTAAGGGAATATAGGCTTGTAGTACTGTTAGGCGATGAGCTTGCAACCTGTCACTAATATGCATGTAAACATCTTAGCCTATTTGTGCAAATTGTGGTTACTGAATTATCAATAACTTTTTTCAAGTTGTAATTCTGTAGCTCTGCCTAGCCCACTCTGGGATTACAGGCGTGAAGGTATGTATGTATGTCCTTAATTAGGTTTCATATCATAATACAGGGTGCCTCTGACCTTGGGGATTTAAATGCACCGGTCAATTCTACTTGCTAAACTGAACTACGTTTGTTCTGCCACAAGATGTTCAGTAGTAGATGTTAAAGTCTAATTGTAAATCAGTGTATTAAACCATGGCCATATAATCACTATCTCATGGTACAGGGGCGACACTTCCTTGGTACGAGGGCTAAAGGAAAATCGTGAATGGGTTCGCGTACATTGAAAAATACATTTGATTTGTAGGATTTAAAAAAAATTAAGTTGGATATATTTTTAACAACTTACAGAACAAAAGAAAATCAGTTTCGGAAAATTCAATTTCATTCTGGTAATGTGATAGACCAAAAAAAAACTCACGGTTTTTATAATCTAACTCAAAAGAATCGGTAATTTTAAGAGACCAATTTCATTAATTTTGTATTTGACCGCATAGTTTTGTTTTTATATCTTTATTTATTTAGCAGACATTTTATGGATGACATGATTATTTTAAATTTGGGTTGGCATTTTCTAATAAATTACAACAATTAAATGATAAGTAACGATAAAAAGTGATTGTAATAGTACAAAAAAACTTACTATTTCAAGCAGTTTTCGCCGAACCCGTAAGACACACCTGGGAGAGCTTCAAGCCAAAACCAAAAGTCAAACAAAGGTCAAATATACTTTTGTCGAAATGTCCGAAATAAATAAATATTTCAAAAACTTAATCATGCAGAATGGCTTTAAAACCCTATTCCTCGAAATGGTTTTCTATTTAGAGTAATTTAAAAAATATGAACAATCCCAATTTTTATCTACCTACTTTATTTCACTGAGCACATTTTTATACAGGCGTTGAAGTCAGACAATCTAGATCAGAAGCACAACTTTCCACGGGACAATTAAGAGTGTTTCATTACCACGTTTAAGATGCGATCTGATGAGAGATGCTGCAATTACCCCGCGGCTGGCAGATGGTATCAGCCAAACTTAATCTTGTGACAGTGAACTGAGGTGCCCACAGGGCCGGCATTCTAGGCGGTAAAAACGATATCGTAATTAACCTGTTATGGTATTGTTGTGACGTCAGCCACCATTACTGTCAAGTAAATAAGAGCTGTCAAAACGGTGACAATACGGTAACAGCTCAAACACGATATGGTTTTTACCGTGTTGATAGAAGCCCTGGGGGGTTGTTATGTTATGACATAACTATGCAGGTCAGTTGACGCTGAGAGAAAAGGACAGAGCTATAGCAGTTGTATAGCTCTGTCCTTTTCTCTCAGCGTAAACTGACCTGCATAGTTATGTCATAATAACGTCACTGGTCGAATGCGACTCAGACTCGCGCACTGAGGGTTCCGATCCTCCAACATAGTAGGAATTATTATATTCCGATTTGAATTTGAATTGGAGCTCAACGCACACCACCAAAATTAGTATTTGTTGTTATTCTTCAGGGTTTTAAATTTGACGCTTGTATGTATTAACGAAAGAACAAAAAAACTTTTCTTGGGTCCTCTATATTTCAAACTGTTTTAAAAAATTAATTGCCCGTAGTAACACATTTTCTAAGAAAAATAAATGAATCCGCTCTCTAATGCGGTTTAAAAAATCTCGCTGTTTAAAGTAAGGTCGAATAGGGACCCATCGGGTAAGGAACCCTAAAACGACCTGCTAAAATTTCCTAAGGTGCTTTTTCTCTGCTAGGTCTTGTCCGCAAGGGCCCGGTGCACTCATCACTAGGCGCGAAGCTATAGAAGTAAAGTCAAGTGTAAAAATATGGGAGATCGCCACAGGGTCCACATTGGCTCACCTAAAAATGTTCAGACCGAATGTAATTTTATTCCTAATCATCGTAACTCGTAATAGGTATCTTTAGGTTTCTTTCGTCGTTTTTCATTTTGAACGATCATTTAGGATGTATAGGAATAATTATATTCCAATTTGAATTTGAATTGGAGCTCAACGTACACCACCAAAATTAGTATTTGTTGTTATTCTTCAGGGTTTTAAATTTGACGCTTGTATGTATTTACGGGTACGGCACCCTAAAACGACCTGCTAAAATTTCCTACGGTGCTTTTTCTCTGCTAGGTCTTGTCCGCAAGGGCCCGGCGCACTCATCACTAGGCGCGAAGCAATAGAAGTAAAGTCAAGTGTAAAAATATGGGAGATCGCAACAGGGTCCACATTGGCTCACCTAAAAATGTTTAGACCGAATGTAATTTTATTCCTAATCATCGTAACTCCTAATAGGGTAAAGTCACCAGTGGTCAGCCAGAGACCAGTAGTCGACCTTATATGAGTGCGAAGAGTAGGAAATATATCTTTCGTAATCTTCCCACTCATACAAAGTATATGCAGAGGCCGACTACAGGTCGCTGACCACTGGTGACTTTACCCTAGGTGTATTTAGGTTTCTTTCGTCGTTTTTCATTTTGAATGATCATTTAGGATGTATAACGGCTTAAAGTTGGTTAGCAACAGTTGGGTTTTTAAACCTTACAGCGGGCCTAACATGGATGCGTTTATCGCGTGACTAAATTTGGATAAAACATCCGTCGCTTTTTGACACGTATATAAGTACGAGAGTGAGGGATGCTTTGGAGGCCATTTGCAACGTTAAAAGATGGCGGACGTGTAATTGGTTTTAGACTTTAATTTTTGGGTAATTAGGTGTTCAAAGTTCTTTTCAGATAGTGATTTGTTCTTTTTATGCCTTTGTGTCGCACAGTGATTGAAGACTTGGACTTATTTCGTGTATCTGGCATCTTTCTTCTCGTTTCAAGTGGACTCGCAGTGATGCAGAGGTTAAAACTATCTTGACCTCTGACCTACAAATCACCGTACAACGTTGCCCCCAATCTTCCTAGAGAAGATTGGATTGTGTTTTATTGCTATATTGATTTATACTTATATATACTTGACACTGGCGAAATCACTTTACGTGGAAACGCCATATCCCCGCGGTAGTAGCTGTTCAAGTCGCTGCGGGGGCAAAGAAAGGAAGGAAGGAGGGATACTTTATACACATTTTGTCACGCGATAAACGTGACCATACTAGGCCCGCTTTTATACTTGTTTGTGCTTTTAATTAACTTGCAATGTATGTATGTATGTACGGGTCAAATCTTGCACGTTAAATTTGACCCACTTCCCGTTTTCCGATGAAGCCGAAAATTTGCAAACACCTTTAATTCTGATGACAATACAATAATTTAGTACCATCGAGCTGGTCTGATGATGGAGACTCAGGGTGACAAGACGAACCCATCGTGTTAGGGCTTGATAGAATCGTCCTGGCAAGTAGATGACGATGGCGAGTACAGTCGGCAACAAAAACTTGTACCAAAAATGACATTTTTTACAGAAACTTATGCATTATTATTATTATTTTCAGTGGTTCAATGCGAGGCGCCGGCGCAGCCCCCCAACGGCCGCGTGACTCTGTCGCACAACTCGTCGGTGTTCGGCGCAGTGGCCGACTACGCATGCGCGAAGGGCTACAGACTAGTTGGCGCGCGCCGTATCACCTGCCTGGCCAGCGGCTCTTGGGATAAGCTTGTGCCTAAGTGCCAGGGTAAGTGTACTTTGTAACCCCCCACGCAAAAAGAGGGATGTTATAAGTTTGAGTGATGTGTGTGTCTGTCTGTGGCACCGTAGCCCTTCAACGAGTTAACTGATTTGGATGCGGTTTTTTATTTTAAGGTTGTTTTTTTTAGCGGTGGTTTAAAGAAATATCAGCTCATAAAGAAGTGGTCACCAGTATCGGGGATTTTATCTTGGTATTTATGGGCCTGTTTCAACGAGTAAATTTATCTGCCACTTAAAGGTGCTGTCCTTGTTTATTGTTAAGGGTAAGAAAGAGAAAGGGATAAATTTATCTGTCAAATATTGTCTTGTCGATTGTGAAACAGGCGGTAAGGTTATTTATTATTGACATGGTAGAGGATTGTGAAGCTAAAAATTTCCATACAAAATGCGAAAACGTGTCTTTACCCTACCCTTAAACCTAGTTTGATTTTGACGATTTTTGAATCTGTCATAGATATCATGAAAAACTATGTCTGTACGTTTTCCTATCCACGAAAATACTTCTTAGAATGAGACAAATTTAAAAAACAAAAAACAATAACGTACAGACCTAGTTCTTTATAATAACTACAACATATATGCAAAAATCGTGGAAATCAGACTTGATTTAGGGGGTGAGAAATGTTAACGGCCGGAGCTAAATTTGTATGGAATTTTCTGACAGCTACGCGATTTCAGCGCCCTTTTACTATCCTCTTAAGTGGGATGTGCATTCTCAAAATTACAATCTTAGGACTGCAATCTTAAGAATACTAACGTGATGTCAACCCTGAGGACTAAGATGCTTATATGCTAGTTAAATCACCGGTCTTAAGAAATGAGAACACATTGTGATGTTTCTCGCCGGACAGTTCCCTTTTTTATTGATATATTTTGTCCGGCAGCATGAGCATGTCATGCTCACTCTAAGGTCTTTGCTTACGGCGGCGTCGTTGATCGGGTCGCCACCTTCCCGAACACATGGTTGAGGGAGGCGATGGCTGAGATACGCGTCATACTCGTGAACGGGTGCTGTCTGTGGGGTCCGGTCTGTTCACGCTTGCAAGGACCTGTTATTCAGTTAATTATTTTAATTATCGTTCCTGACGTAGAGACCTCGTCATGTTGTTCTCCTAGACATTAGGTATTTTATTTGTATTTTATTGTCCTTACATTGTAATGATTTTATTTGTGTTAGTTTTAAAAATAATTATTTATTACTTTATTACCTTGTAATGTAATTTAGATACTTTTAAGTATTATTGTATTTAATCATTGAAAAAAAATGACCTTCTGCTGGAGTTTCTTGCGGCGCTTCTTCTCCGCAATGATGGTCTTGTCCGAAGCGCTGGTAGATTCACTCCATGTTACCGACGTGTAAAAGAGCCCTCATGTGGCCAATTTACTGAATCAATATTTTGAATTTTGAATTTTGAATTTTGGTCGTCTTATCCCCTACCGGAACACAGCAAAGCGAACACTGCTGCGTGAAAGCAGTTTGTAACTAGGTCAATATAAGTGAGTCCGCTGAAATATATACATACATACATACCTTCACGCCTGTAATCCCAGAGTGGGGTAGGCAGAGCTACAGCATTATCAACAACTTTAAAACTTGTTGATAAGTCAGTAACCACATTTAGCACAAATAGGCTAAGATGTTTACCAGCGTATTAGTGACAGGTTGCAAGCCCATCGGCTAATAGTACTACAAGCCTTTATTCCCTTAGTCGCCTCTTACGACATCCACGGGAAGACATGGAAACATGGAGACATGCTGAAATATATATTTTTATTTAAAGCTGAAGAACGCCCAACAACTACAACAACCACCACTCCTCCGCCCACCACGTTCACCTCCAGTCCTCGAATAACCATCACCACCCCGCGGACGTTCCCCACGAGACCTCGGTCCACCCCCCGCCCGTCCCCCACCCCCTTCGTCACACCCGAACCGCCGCGCCGAACGCGCCCGAAGACTACCGAGCGGCCCACGACGAGGTACGAAGCCAAGGTCACCGATGCGCAGGAGTCCCCGACGAGCCACGTGCCTCATATAATAGTGGCTACACATCCTAGGGAGAATCAGGTTGGTATTATTGGGAAAAGTACTATCAGGCCATTATGTACTACTCAAAACAAAATAGGGGCCACGGTTTGTTCTGCATACAAAAGAACTGTTTTCGGAGAAGGATTATTATAACAAATTTTAACCTGTAAGTTTTGAATTTAGTATCATTCGAAAGCTGCAATGTTCAACTTACAAGTTGTGTCTTTAAATTTTTTGTCAATTGTTTTGTTTTTACCATGCGTTTGGTTTTTTAAATCAGTTTTAACTTTTTTTAAAACCACTCGCACGGTAAAAACAAAACTAATGACAAAAAATTTAAAAACCAAGCTTGTAAGTTGAACATTGCAGCTTTCGAATGATACTAAATTCAAAACTTACAGGTTAGTTATAATAATCCTTCTCCGAAAACAGTTATTTTGTATGCAGAATATACCGTGGCCCCTATTTTGTTTTGAGTAGTATACAACGGTGTCACAGTGTCATTATAAAACAGTTTGATATTTCTTACGACTTGAATTATTACGTCACTGTAACAGTTCATGTTGGGTCAGGGTTCCATTATAGTATATTCAAACCAACGTTCGTCAAACCAACAATATCTCCTAAAAAAAATATGGTTTGTCGCACTTACCCCGTTGACACACTTATTATATACGTTGACGTCAAGACGATTTTTCTCGGAAACGGAGCGTATGCTATCGGGCTAAAATTTGGAATCAGAGGAATTGTAAAAACTTGAACAAGCCCAATTTCCTTTTACGAGGTTTCGTCTGAAGCGCTAGTGCCTATGCTATAGTAGGTACACTAGTACACACTAGTACAGACACTGCACATTACCAACGTGTAAATGGGCCATGACAGGGCCAATTTACTGAATGCATTAATTTCTCAATTTAACTGATTTAAAAAAAAGAGGGTGTTCACAATCCATCTATTTGTATTTGTTATCGACGGAATCAAGAGAGCTTGGGGGTCGACCCCCCTCCCCACGAGCCTTGGTACGACGTTTATCTTTTTGGTCTTTGCCATAAAAAGATCGTGTTTGTTGTATTTCGGGTGACAGCCCCCTGTCCCTGTGGAACTAATTCTAGATGAGTGATGAAACCCCTGAAATATACCAAATATTTTCATCGGTCGGGTGTCATCGGATCCTCATCGCTTGCTTGATCACGCAAACAGTGTGACATACTGTATTAAGATAAATACTAAACAACGCATACGTGTAAAATTCAAAATTCAAATTAATTATCATGTCAGCCGAAAGACGTCCACTGCTGGACATAGCCCCAAGGCTCTCCACTCAGACCGGTCTTGTGCTTTTCGCATCCACCGCGTTCCCGCGATCCTTACAAGGTCGTCACTCCATCTTGTAGGAGGCCTACCTACACCTCGTCTCCCGGTTCGCGGACGCCACTCAAGAACCTTCTGACTCAGCCATCAGTCCTGCGAGCGATATGCCCCGCCCACTGCCACTGATTTAATTATCATTTCTTATCTTCAGATCCTGGGAGCTGGTAACAACATCCGCGCCGAGCAGACCCCCCGCGTCAACGTGCCCCAGTCGGTGGACGGCGAGCGGCGCGAGACCGTCGGCGCGCGACTAAACCTGGGCGCGGTGGTGGCGCTTGGCGCCTTCGGAGCCATCGTGTTTCTCGTTGCCATCGTTACCACGATTGTGATACTAGTGCGAAGGTTAGTCTTACGCACTCCTCTTGAAGATAAGCTGTATACCGACGGATATATCCGCACCACTAGTTGAACGCCAACGGCGGTTAACCTATATCCCTCATGGTTAACAGCGTAAAAAGGATGTCCCCGTGTTTCACCGATACTAATTTCATAGAACGTATCGTTCGTTTCATAGAAATATATTTTTTGCTGAATCCACGTAGATTTCAGGTTATCCTATCAATGATTCACGTAAGTTAGGTTACGTTGCAATTGTAACCATCACAAGATAATCTGAAATCAACGCAAGTTCAGCAGAAAATAACTTTCTATGAAACGAAAATTCTGCAAAGTGATACATTCTAAGAAATGAGTACCTATCGGTGAAACAATGGTGAACCGTATAATAGAAACGAGTGTCTTTGAGGTAAAGTTGACTTTAGCTCTGGGGCCTGCTTCTTGAAACTCACTGGACTGATAATAATTAGTTCACTCAATTAAATATTCTACAAGTGTATTAGTGAAATGTACCTATGGTCTAATATCAACCTTACCTCATGGACAATCAGGTCCAATTTACGCTGTCAACCATGACGGATATATCCGAAAAAGGTTAAAAAACAACCAATTCCATAAGGGCAAATTTGTAAGATGAGAGCGAGTATTTGTTTCTGAGTCTTGGGTGTTTTTTATACATTTCTCTATAGTGATTATCGTTATCGAAAATTGACAGTATTTGGAATTGATACGCGCAGCCATCGTCAGCTTTCGCCGACCATATTATTAATATCGGCAGTGCAGAATGCTGCAGAATTGAACTCAATTCTATTCTAGTCGACTAATAGTAGGATCCTTAAAATGAGTATAGTATGAAAACCTGGGAAGACCCAGGTGAATTTTTCGCTTCGAGCCCTAATCTTGGTAGTGTAGGACGATAGACGGCCCCGAGGCAATACGGCACTCTTGTCTATCGTCCTACACTACCAAAACGTAATATCTAGAATATCAGTGACATTAAATTTGAACCTTAATGTTATGACGATACCGTTTGTTTTTCTATATGAATGTTGTAGTGGCACGTGCTAACTCGGTAGCTAGCGGCTTTGGGATAATAGAGACAATGGCCTTTGTTTGAAAGATTAGGGCTCGAAGCGAAAAATCACCTGGTAAGATTCATACCCAGATCGAAAACAGTCGTTAAAAAAAATGTCACCGAACGCATATCAAATTACACGTGCATTCTACAATACGCAAGCAATGCGACTCCTTCGCTAGATGGCGTTGACAGTTTCGTACGAATTTATCCGACTATATTTGACCCATTTAAGCGACTTTCTAATTCCTTTTCTCTTTCCTGCGCTTCTGTTTGTGACTATCAGCCCCATTTAGGTACAATGATCAAATCGTGGGCCACTTCCTTCTGTACTTAGTGTCTACACGTCTACACAATTAAGTCTGTAGGTACCCTAACTACGAGTACTTAGGTAATCGTTGTAAAACTGGATATATAAAGTAATAAATTGAGCTTTCAATTCAAATGACTTACACAAGACCCTACTTCCTTTATTTCTAAACATGGTACTCTAAAGCCATATATGTATATGTATATATTTACCGTTACCTAAAGAGCTGTGTAAAGGAAAATATTTTCTTACGAATTAATTATGCAATCAGTTAAAACACTATCCCATAAATATAGAAATGACACAAAAACAAAACACTCTGTCCTAATATCTATAAATAGCTTGTATAGCTGGTTTCAGAGCTGATAATCTCTTGATTCGCATAACCGATCTCCATAAAACACCACAACACAAACTATTCATTTCGGGGGGCCAAGAACTCCGACATTATCAAAACTATTCCGGCAGTGGGGGTCGCAAGCAACCCCAAGCGGTGCCGCCACCTCGCTGGTGTTCCCTGCTGGCGCTGCCGTTCCCGGACCAGCAAGTGGGGCGCCGGGAATTTGCGCGTACGCACCGACACGCGCACCGCGCAGGGCGGTTCAGCAACCCACTGTGACATAAGGGTTGAGTACCACTAAATCGAACTGGCGCACGGGGACGGTACACTGTCAGCTTGGCCGTTACTGCCCTGCTAAGGTAAAAGGCAGTTTCCCACTTTAAACCACTGTAGCAATTGCAACCTTATTCAACAGTAATGAGGTAGCAATTGTTACAGTAATTGTGTGCAAAAAACTCCCTTTTAGCAGGGCAGGGTCATCGCATATTACAACGCCCCGACACCAGATCACCGCCTCTTTAGCTCAAAATGAAACTTTGAAAAGTGAACTTTGTTCCGTGTTAGTACGATACATTTTTCAGTCCACGACGTGAGGTCCGCGCCCGGCAATTGTTTTTATAGTTACTTGAATCTGTATCTTATTAACATAAATGAAAGGTTACTTTTTAATGGTTAGGTCATGAAAAGTGTAACACAATGTTAGTAGGTACCTACAAGAGATTTTGAAGTCAACTGAAAAATTAATCGTACTAACACCGATTAGACTTCACTTTTCAATGTTTCACTTTATGCTGAGGCGGTGCTGACCTAGTGCCGTGCCGTTGTGCTTAATATGCGATGGCTGCTCCGATCCCACTGGGAGCGATTTAGGGCTGTAATGTTAAAAATATGATCTTGAGTAATGCTTTGAGGCACGTCAAAATAACTGACAGAAACTGTCATTTCTGACGCGTCTTGAGATGAGCAAAATGAGCATCTTACTTAAGATTAGTTTATATACGACCCCTTGAGCTCCGTGTTGAAGAGTTTATGTAGATCGATGCGATAACTTGAATATTTTCACACCATACCCCTTGTATGCTCGCCTTTATCGCGGTGGTCAGAATGTGGTCAGAAAGTCAGCAAACACGTCCGTAATACCCCGGCTGTGTGCAGACTTTGCAAGCCACTTTCTTCAAGGTATCGCATCTGTTACATTGAACTCGGAAAACCCTTTAGTATCGTTTGGTAACCAAAATTTCGTAATCACCTACAGAATTAAATTAAATTTAAAGCTGGTTACGAAATTTTGGTTTCCAAACTGTACTAAAGGCGGAAAACGGAGCTCACTGCTCTCAGTGAAATCGGTCTTTTGACTGGCGAATTGAAAACGTTAGTAGTTTAGAAATAGCCTATTTTATTTCCTCGTTAGAACGTTACAGTATATTGTATGGCGTTGTTACACTGCCTATCTCAACAGACAGTATTAGAGGTACACGTTGGCAAATAAGGGCAAGTAATATTGCCGCCAAAGTGTGCATAGTTTATTTTTTAAATCTAAATATTGGTCGCAAACAATTGTTATTTCAACATAGAATTCACTTATACAGTTGTCAATTAGACATATTTTCTTAATAGTGACATTTTTATAAATGACGTTCAGATTGAAATACGAGTACTAAATAAAATAGGTTAATCCTAATGGCCACCACAGACTATCAGTCGGACTGGCACGCCGAGAAGGACGCAGCTATCTGTTAGAATGAGAGACGTATATAGATTTGTCATTCTATCAAATAGCTGCGTCCCGCTCGGCCTGTCAGTCCAACTGATAGTCTGTGGTAGCCATAAAATAATCGTTTCAATTGTCAATGGCCTTATGAAGTACACACACAGGTGAAGAACCAGTCACAGGCAGCACGGACACATCCATCCTTTTCTGACTTACCACTATGATCACTCTCTCACTCCTACTCAAGGGCTTGAGGCTCACAACAGCTTATGAATTTTCGTCGTAAGCGTGTAAGGGTGACATGGTTGGCTGATTATTGCAAACAGAAGTCGCGGTTTAGAAATAAAAGGAGTAAAAATTTACTGTCGAATAAAAGGTGGTATAATGTGTCTAGGATTACATGTTTAAGTATTTATGTATTAGCTTTAACTATAAATGCTTATCAAAACAATAGGTTAAGCAGCCAACATGTCATCCCGCTGCACTAGCACAAAAGGCACATACGCACGTAAAAAAAATATAGCTCACCTCACCTGCTGCAACGATTTACTGTCATGCCAGGTACAAATGGAAAATCGTCCACGTGAAATAACCATTCTGAAGTTGGGCCAAAAGTAATAGTGTCTAAAGACAATTTAGTCAAAATGTAATTATGCTGAAAAATATATATGACCAAATTTATTTTCGTTGTAAATTAATTAAGCCCGAATGGAATTTTGTCCATTATATTTTTTGTGCAAAATTAAGTATGCACCAAGTGAATGTAGTCTTATATGAATTAAGGCCAAAATATAAATTATTGTACTGATATAATTCAGGGGGGGATTGATGATTCAATGGGACATATTTACAATTGGAAATTTTGCTGAGTGTACGTAAATACAAATGGACATATATTTTTGGCCCTATATCTTATTTGTCAATTTTACTATGGGACATAATTATTCTGGTTAGACAATTTTCCTTAAGGATGTATTTCAAATTGTCATTTTTCTAGTTGGACGAAAATTTTAAGTGGACGATTTTCCATTTGTACCTAATGACAGTAAATCGCTGCAACTACGAACTTAAAGTGGAGTCACAATGTAATTAGCATTAGAATAGAAGCCCTGAACAATAATTTCGTATGGTAACACCACAGTTTGCGTAGACAGTGGCGCCTTTGAGAGCTTCACTTGTAGGTAGATGACGTGATACGAAAAGTCACGTGATCTAGCAGTGACGCGATTGGTTTAAAAACGAAACGAATAGAAAAGCGAGTTGGCGTAATGCATATTGTCTGGGGCCCCTGGACTGTTGACAGGCCACGGGGGAGCGCGCGTGGTGGGGATGAAGTTACCGTTCTAATAGTACTTATTCTTATGACAATACTTTGGTTTATTAGAAAACACAATAATTGTAATGAGGGCGCCACTGGACGCTCGGTGCAGTCTTTTTTTATGGCATAGGAAGGCAATCGAGCACACAGGCCACCTGATGGTAAGTGGAAACTGTGACCCATAGACATTCGCATTCACAAGACTGAAAATGCACTGCCAAACCTGAGGACTAAGATGGAATGCCTCTATGGTAGTCATTTCATCGGCTGTCTTATCCCCAAACTGGAACACAATAATGAAAACACTGCTGCTTGGCGGTAGGTTAATGGATAAGATGGTGGTACCAACCCGGACGGACCCTGCACAAGGTCCTCCCACAAGTAGTCTTAACGGAAGTCAAAAGCTTAGTGGCAATGCATGCAATGTTAGTTCCAATTGTGACCACTAGATGGGTAAACTTTGCGGTGCCATCGTCGTTTAGCATCATATATCATTATTTTGTTTATCACAGTAATCTTGCACACGCCTAAACATATTGTAAAATATATTGTTGCAAATATATTGTATAAGCACATCCTTATCGACACCCAGGTTAGGTATATTTCACTATTACAGAGCATTTATGCAACATATACAACTCAGTTAAAACATTTGCCAGCCAAATTCTCCCACGATGTAGAGTAAAAAGCAATAATAGGACATCGCACCAAAGATATTTGTAGCCAAGGAAGGGGGGGGGGGGGGGGGGTTGATTTATGACTATCTGTAAGTCTGATAACTCTTTGTAACTTCATTTTACTGGCGTACATAGAGGCGTGTGGATATTTACGTTTTAAACTTTTGACAGTGCTAATGTCCACAAGCTTCATCAGGCGGCTTTCGAGGGAATCCCAATGCAATCGTTTGCCCTGTTAAAAAACTCAATTTCACCTCAATCTCAATTTCACCTCAATCTTCCAGAAAACACCACGACGGCAAGCGTTACCGCCACCACGTGTCTCCTGACTGCAACACCGTCGCGTCCCTGGACTCGTCCTCCTCGGAGTCCAGGTCTGGTCTGAACCGGTACTACCGCCAGGCTTGGGAGGAGCTGCATGAAGCCACAGGAGCTAAAGGAAGGAGGCACGACCGAGAAGCTCCTAAGGATGGCTCGGAACTGGTCGTGTCGGATGTCTATCCAGCTCCCAGAGACAAGAGACGGCACCACCACCATCACCACCACCGTCAACCGAGGCATCCGGACTGGCACTCGCCACAGCGGCCGCAACACAACCACAAACCTAGGTATTAAAGTGGCGACCGTAATCTTGGGAGAAACGATGACGACACGGTGTCGTCATTGGTGAAATGGCGGGAATGTTTAGTGGTAAAGGACACTTTTTGAAATGCTCGACTTCGTCGGTGCTAACAGTGGATAATTAGGAGTTAAATAGTAATGGCATTGTTTTTTTTACGCGAGATATTTTTAGTGACATTTGCCAATAAATTGAACACGGGGTTCACTTTCAGAATATTATTAAGAAACACCGAGGATTGTAGCCTTGCGTAGGAGCCTTGTCGCAATATCACTTAAACTTGAGGCTTACGCGCATAACACTTTTACCAACTGCGACAAGGTCTTATGTTTAAGGATAAATTCTGGAACCAACTTCATAAACGAGACCACAAAGTAAAGCCTTTTTACTAAACTAGGACATGTTTTTTGTCGCAACAGCGTCCCATTTAGTTTGATGACGCATACGTGGCGTCCTGAGTTTAAAACGTTGATAAAAACATATTTGGTCACTTAAAATATTGCGTGTATAAAAGCCGGTTACAGCTTTACGATCTTATTCTTAAACGCATAGCTAAAGTACGATTTGTCCTTAACTGTCATTGTTACATTTAAAATTGATAAAAAGTGACAAATAATACTTTAACTAGCATAAGTTTATTGTTCTTGTATGAATAAGGGGGCAATTATTTAGCGGTCACAGTATTACCACTGTGACTGCGTTTTATGTAACACTGTCTCTATGACGCTTACGCCTCTTTACAAATTGTTATACAATGAAATAGTAAGAACGTTGTAACCGCCACATATCACAAGGTCCCTTGTTAATCTTAATATACTTAATCTCTAATTTTCTGAACCAGTACTATTTTGAATTCACCAATTCAAAGTTTGTACAGTTTGTCAGACAAGGTTCTACCTAAAGTGCATTATATACTTCTGTTTCTAGACACACTGCGACATGACCTTCATGTCTCTTGCGACTGTCCTTTTTGTACTTAGTAAATCTGCAATTATGACCTCTATATATTTTAATAGAATTCAATAATTGACTGTTTATTTATTAATATATGACTGATATTTTATTTACTTTAAGTACTTATAGTTAACTGTAGTTATTTTGTATTTAATAATCTCCCTTGTAACTTAAGACCTTTTTATAGCTAGTTGGAATTTATAGTAAAATGCTGTAGTGGTGGCATTTAAATCAAATTTATACCATTTTAATTTCATGTAGTCAACGACAAAGCCCTTCCAATGCTAATACTTTAAGAAACACTTTACGACGCCTAAGCTGCTTCGTGAACGTTGTACAGGTTATGTAAAAAAAAACTTGACACATTTAAAAAGTATTATTCTTTCGAAAACGGATTAGTATTAATGAATTCAGTGGATTACAGAACTTAAAACGAACGTCATAAACAATTTTGTTTGTTTATGTTATAAATTTGATTGAGGCCTGGGAGAATCGTCCGGTGTCCAGTAGAGAACCAAATAGCTGTTTAAACAATTGTTTTTTGTTAATTATTTCATAGATTGTAACATTATATTTAGGCGTACTGACGAACTCTATATTTAAAAAGTAGGCACTTGTTTCAAAGTTGCTAATGGAATAAATACAACGAAGTTAGAATATATTTGAATCGGTCACAACCTTCTTTTTTATTTACATTGCCTGCATTGTCACCTGCCTTGTATTTAAAATTCTTTTATTGCATTTTATTATAACAATACTCTTTCTTTAAATATAATAACTTTTCTTTTCCTCCCTGCTCTAATAGATTTAACGAACTTGATAGTAAAAACAATCTTAAAGCTTGACTTGCTCTGTTTAAACTGCAACGTGTATTTAACTATAATCGAATTTATTTACTCAACTAATTATTTATTTCTTGTATCAACTGTACTTAACTATATAATTATAATCATCATGTATTTAGTTTACTCATTTATAAGACCCTTATCATTTTATAATTCAGTTTTCTGTGTTTTTGTCTGTCAAGTAAACATAAAATCGCCTATCAGCGAATGCATAAAGTGTAAAAATTATATGTTAAAATTGAAAAAAGTCTGTCAACTTGTCACTGCAACTATGATGATCAAAAGATCATAAGATCTTATAAACCTTTGTTTTACAGTTTAGTCCGTAAGCAGTTATTCCGTGTGTACATACTCTAGGTTAACTTATGTAAGATAAGATTGAGGTGAATAATCGTTTATTGCAAGCTTGAATTTCTATCAAATTATATTCCCTTCTCATTTTAAATAATAAAATAATTGAATACTGTTTAAGGCTTAATTGGTGTAATTGGGTAAGTATGTCCATTTCGACCAGACCACGATTTAGTGATTTAGCCTTAAAAGACGATTGACAGAAATCAGGCATCTGAACTTTTACATGCTTACATGTGTCTTACTTTATCAGTGCTCTTCTAACTTAACGACCTTAAACAGGATGCATTATGTTACATCATCATCATCATGTCAGCCGAAAGACGTCCACAACTGGAAATAGGCCTCCCCCAAGGCTCTCCACTCAGACCGGTCTTGTGCTTTTCGCATCCACCGCGATCCCGCGATCCTTACAAGGTCGTCGCTCCATCTTGTTGGAGGCCTACCTACAGCTCGTCTCCCGGTCCGCGGACGCCACTCAAAAACCTTCTGACCCCATCGGCCATCAGTCCTGCGTGCGATGTGCCCCGCCCACTGCCACTTCAGTTTAGCTATTCTTCGGGCTATGTCGGTAACCTTAGTTCTACTGCGGATATCATCATTTCTGATTATATCACGCAGAGAAACCCCGAGCATAGCCCTCTCCATAGCCCTCTGAGTGACATGGAGGCCCATTGTTAGCGCCCACGTCTCAGTTCCGAAGCTAATCACATTCTGTTAGCATTCTGGTAACTTCCAGATGGTCGCGTCGAGCGGTTATGCCAATTCCTTACCTGCTGTCAGTTTCACAATTCGTTCTCGTTAGCGTCAAGCATCTCGGTCGCCCTAATTTCAATTAACGCTTCCCTTGCACCTGGCCCGGCACGTGACATTTCTTGTTCACACAAAGCGACCGTCACCTGGTTGGATTGATGAATGACGCACCGTCTACGTCATTGGCGGTAGACGCGTCGCATTGTATCGTATTCGTTGATTTTTTCGCTTTTAGAAAGACCGTTATACTTCGTGTATTGCGAGTGGTACAAAATAATGTTAATACTTCGTTATGTGACTAAAGTAGAACAGTAGTACAAGTCGCGTACTGTTAATTTGAATAAAAACAATTTGTATGAAAATGTGCCATTTAACGGGCAGACATGAAGTAAGAAAATCAATTGCTGATGTGTAATAATAATTTATTACTGTGTACGAATAGATTGTAAATACTTCCGAGCGTAAATGATGGCACTTTGTATGATTCTTTACGAAGCAACCCGTAATTTTTGCTCGTCAGTGTAATTTTGCTGGGAGGGAATCGTTTGCATTAATTCCTGACTAAATAACAAACTTTTGTTTTTTCTTTACTTCCGGAACCCGCCATAGGGTCAGTATTATACGAACTTATCATCACAGAGCCTATATAATAAATGTATCAGACTGTAAAAAAATGCTTAGCAATAAACCATGCCTGTGGCCTTAATAATTGGATATTTGAAAAACTGAGTGTCCATTTTCCTTGTTTAAAATTAAAATAAAGAACCTGTTATAAAATACTCTACAACAGTTGGCAGTCTCAGGTTTTGAAAGGCGTTAGGCAGGCTATCGCTATCACACTTACACTCGCAGCTGACTGTATATCTGTAACTCGTGTTCCATAGACAAAAAGTTAGCTGTTAGCTATATATAATTAACGACACATGTGCGTCATGGAGGTGAAAGGGTTCAAAAATAGGTTGATTTAAATCATGAATGTCTATTATAAAAGTGACTATTCTTTCATTTTATTTGCAAACGATTCTTTCCGGAGTGACGTTATAATAATAATTTTAACTTTGTTAATATATAGTATAAGGGGTGTCCAAATTGTATCAGAGTATTTTAGGATTAAATATTTTGTGATAATCACAGGTTGTTTTTATTGCACTCTGACTGAGTAAAGACGGTCATCTCTTGCTTTTTTGTGGCATGATGACAAGCGAACACGCGGGCCTCCTGATGGTAATCGGGATCTGCGATCATTGGCATTCTCAAGACTACAATCTGAAGACTGCAACTCTTAGGGCCGTATTAATAAACTCATCTTGACTGAGATGCCCGTCACAAGATGCGTCAAAGTAAACGTCAAGCCAAAGAACACTGCCATTTTTGACGCATCTAGAGACGGGGATTACAGTCGAGATCAGTTAATTAATACGTTACGTATTAATAAACTCATCTGGACTGAGATGCCCGTCACAAGATGCGTCAAAGTAAACGTCAAGCCAAAGAACACTGCCATTTTTGACGCATCTAGAGACGGGGATTACAGTCGAGATCAGTTAATTAATACGTTACGTATTAATAAACTCATCTGGACTGAGATGCCCATCACAAGATGCGTCAAAGTAAACGTCAAGCCAAAGAACACTGCCATTTTTGACGCATCTAGAGACGGGGATTACAGTCGAGATCAGTTAATTAATACGTTACGTATTAATAAACTCATCTGGACTGAGATGCCCATCACAAGATGCGTCAAAGTAAACGTCAAGCCAAAGAACACTGCCATTTTTGACGCATCTAGAGACGGGGATTACAGTCGAGATCAGTTAATTAATACGTTACGTATTAATAAACTCATCTGGACTGAGATGCCCATCACAAGATGCGTCAAAGTAAACGTCAAGCCAAAGAACACTGCCATTTTTGACGCATCTAGAGACGGGGATTACAGTCGAGATCAGTTAATTAATACGTTACGTATTAATAAACTCATCTGGACTGAGATGCCCATCACAAGATGCGTCGAAGTAAACGCCAAGCCATAGAAAACTATCATTTTTGACACATATTGAGATGAGCATTACAGTCGAGATCAGTTTATTAATAAGGCCCTTAGGGCTAGGAAGACGGAATGCATCTTTGATGTTTCTCCGGTTGTCTTATCCACTGGACCACTCCAATGCAAACACTGCTGCTTGGCGATAGGTTAAAGGTTACAGCTCATTGGACCCACCCGGCAACGACCCGCACCGCCTCGCCTCTTGGTTAGTATTAACTCTTTGAACGCCAAGAACGACTAAAGTGGTCGTGTACTGTCGTGCCTACGACCACAGTATAAGAACAGTAGAACGTCTTCAAACAAAGGTACATCGCGCGGCTCGCGGCGGTGGGCGGGGCTAAACTCCCACTTTATACTAAATCTCAGGATACTACGAGTGTACATTAGTCGGGGCTGCGGCGTCCTTGCGCTCGGTTACGTTTTGTTGGTAGTGCGCGTACTTACCTATCGCTATCGAGCGACAATACAATGTCGCTGCCGAAAAGACGTAAATATTGTTCTGTATACGGATGTCTAAATAATAGTATACATAATCCGGAGCTATCGTTTTTCAACATACCTTTGGAGTCGGAAAGGTGAGTACTGACATACCTATTTAAAGTTTGTGTTGTAAAGAATTCGGTTTATTTTTTGATATTTATATTATAGCCCTTATGCAGCTTTTCTTATACTTATTTAGTGTTTCTAATTTGTAAATATACCTAGTTTTTAATTCGTGAAGTTTTATTTATTACCACACATACCTAACCTTGCATTTGAGGGGTATAGAATCAAAGACAGCTAAGTCCATATGGACTCAGTATGGACTTAGCTGTCTTTGATTCTATACGCCTCATTTATACGTAGCGTAAGTACCTACATAAGGTAAACGTACGCTTCGCCGAATCTGCGGTATCACCGAATTTCTTCTATTTCAAGCTATTAGTCTAGTACTTACAGTGGATATTAAGTTGTGATATTTTTTTACGCTAGCTAGTTAACTATCCCTTCCACTACGCGGCAAAGCCGGCCATTTGCTGTCTCAGTCAGGACGCAACAAGCGATTAAGTCGGTGCAGTGCCGTTTTGTAGGGGAGTCCTTGTGAAAATCGGTAAGAAATCGCGTATACTTCTTAAGGTCATAAATCCGTTTTACGTTACCTTTGTGTTTGAAAATGTGGTTTTCCTGTGTTGTTATTTATTTAGTTTTTGTGTTCTGATAAATGAAGTGAATTTAGTGTAGTCATATTTATAGAAATTAGCAAAAATGTGAATTCGGTGATGAGTTAACCCTCATTTTGACTGGAAGGTTTTACCGAACAGCGTTCGGAATCAGGGAAAGCGTATGTTTTTTTAATTATTTATTTAC
Organism: Acleris emargana; assembly: GCA_927399475.2. Taxonomy (NCBI): domain Eukaryota; kingdom Metazoa; phylum Arthropoda; class Insecta; order Lepidoptera; family Tortricidae; genus Acleris; species Acleris emargana. Next base: position 6,745,633 of record OV656835.1, on the reverse strand, counting down.
TGGTTATTTATGACTTACTTATATAATCTACTTTGCTTTTCGAATAACTAGAAGTATTCCAAATTTAATGAGTAATTGCCGAACATCAATAAATTAGGCATATTTTGTAAAACTTCGTTGGAAATTTCTAATTTTTACGACTATTTAACATGAAAATAAGCTAATTGGCAAGGCTATTTAAAAAAAAGGATTGTATATACTTATTAAGCAATAGTAGCAAAAACCATATGTATTCATGGTTACATAATAGTTCCAATTGTTAGTAATAATGTCAGATTTGTAATTATACCGATACTTTTACGTCTAAACACTATTTTGTAAATCTGTTCGCTCGATAGGTGCCACATAATTTGCTTTGTCCAGTTCACCGAAAGGCGTTCGGTGATTAGTACCCATGGTCTCTGTTACCGAATCCATGTTTGCCTCAGCCAAATTACTGCACGGTGTTCGTTGGAATATCATCCTTAATCCATTAACAGTTGGGCCGATACTAAAATGTATTCTTTTTCGTGCATTTTTGTAAAGGCCAGCGCTTCTCAACATTTAAGCCGTTAATGTTTTAAAACTAGCTAGGAGTTAATTGTCAATTTTTTTTTTACTAGATATTTATTGTGGAACTGCTGATGATGGAGCCGTAACGTGGCGAAAAAATCTCGAATGTTAAGTATTAAAGTAGGCCATGTTTGGTCTTGTTAGTGTCGTGTCGATTAGGATTTAGCTCTCAGATAGTTAATAAAAAAAATAGTCATATGGTTCGGAAGGCGGTGACAGAATGTCATATTTAATTAACTTAGACCCACTGGCTTAGGCTGGTTGTCTTAGTTATGTCAATATTAGTACCTATATATACCTATTTGTTTAAGCTATTTTTAAACAATAACAACTTTTTACAAAATATTCTTATATAAGAAGTGACAGTGACAGTAGCTGATTAAAAACATATAAATTGTGACTTGTCAAAGATCTCTAATAAAAAAAAACAACATATATATTTTGAATTACGCTAGTTTACCTTATTGTCGGCCTTTTATTAAAATATCTTGATCTCTATATTATTTGCTTCGGTAACGTGACATGTAAGGCTTAATAATTATAACTTTAAGTTGATTTTCTATTTTATTTTACACTGCCTGTTATTATTAAAAATGTTTATTTTTTAAGTTTTATTTGCTGAGATTTAGTGTTTTTTCATATAGTTATAAAAATAATTGAATACCAAAGTAATAAAAAAACTGGTTTCAAAGACTGTTAAATATTTATATTTTTAGTTAAAATAAAGGGTTTCTAGATACCATATAGATAATAATTTTCAAATTATAATCAGAAAAAAATGTTATTTCATTCAATTTGGTCACATTTCACAGCATGGCGTGTGTCAAAGGTGATAGTGAGACCGTGATTTAAATTGCTACCATTTGAATAAATAAATAAAATATAAATGCCTATTGTTTCACTAAAGTTTGAGCACCACTCAGGCCAAATTTTCATACATTTCTTCCCTAGTTCGGTGATGCGGCGGCCCGGTTCGGTATTATGTGCAAATCAAGTTTCTTAGTTCGGTAAATGGTACAAACCAGGCTTAGTGATTCAAAAACCTTTAAAAATATTTTAAACATATTTCTAACCATGTAATGTATTTCCAGGTACATTAAAATGATGACAAATTTATTAAAGTTACCATTATTTTATAGATCATAAACGTATCAAAATCCCAGACCTTAATAAAAAAATAAACGTACATCCAGGTCTTAAGCGTTCGTCGAAACGTACATTTACCTTAATTATAAATAAAAACGTAAAACCTGCACTCAACTCCTGGTCTAAAGGAGTTATTTTATAATGCCGCGCGGCGCGTACTGCCAATGCTCAAAGGAAGCCGCGCGGCGGCGGCGACGCGTGCCGGCAATAACAGGTAAATAGTCAAAGGAACCGCCTTGCGCGAAAGCGGCATTATCAAAAGGTCAAAAAGGAATTTACATATCACATCCATCACATACCTACCTCGTGTGTTCATAAGTTTTGAGACGAAATAAATATTACATAAAAATTTAAAGAATAAAGCTATATTTATAAAATTTACAGATAATGATAATTAGACATTAACCAACAACCACAAGCAATTACTATTCAAAATGCCCACCCCTATTTTTAATACAAGCTTTTAGACGTTCCGGCCAGTCATCGATCGCGGCACGAATCTTCTCCAGCGGGATATCCTTCGCTGCTTTGATGAGGGCTCGCTTTAAAGAATCTAAGTTTGGGTGGGACTTTTGGCAGGCCCTGAGTTCCAATTCAGTCCACAAAGAATAGTCCAGTGGATTGAGATCAGGGCTGGAGGAAGGCCATTCTTCCGCCGCGATGAAGCCCGGCAAATTTTCCCTTAACCAAGCTTGAGTCGTTTTAGCCTTATGGGCGGGTGCTGAGTCTTGCTGGAAAATCCATTCTTTGTTGTGAAATAAACTATTAGATAGGGGTTTCACTACAGTATCTAAAATGTCACTTTGATAATTTTTTGCTTTAACCTTGACACCTTGTTGGCAAAAATGGAGCGGAGTGACACCTTCGTACGAAACCCCCCACCATACCATCACACTCGCCGGATGATGAGCACGCGAGACATTTCGTGCTGTAGCAGGAACATCTTTGCTGCTTTTGGCATAAACTTTATTATTTTGCCGGTTAAACTTTTCTTCAACCGTAAAGATTTTTTCGTCGGTGAAGAGTATCTTTTTCGCATCGTGTCTCTTGAGCAGCATCGGACAACGTTCGCGACGTAATTTACGAAGGCGATCATTTAGAAAATGAACTTTTCTACGGCTGTAGGCCTTTACTTTGAGATCATATTTCAATATTCTGTTGACTGAAATACGCGAAATTTTAGTCTGCAGAGCGAGTTTTTTCTGGGTGCGACATGGATTTCGGCGAAGTCGCTCTCTGATTATTTTGATGTTTGCAGCCGTCCTTACGGACCGCGGGCGACCACTCCTATGGCGATCTTTGAAAGAATCAGTTTCCTTGTACCGTTTAATGGTGTAATATACGAAGTTGCGGCTTACCCCAAAACATTTTATGTCACGGAATATCTCCATTGGTTTTTTCCCCGCCATATGTAGTGAAATGACAGTCGCACGCAATTCTTTCGTTCCCTCCATCACGAGAAAAACAAGAGAAATGAATTTTAAAAACATACCAATAGCACACTAACATTCCAAATTCAAAATTGAAAAAATAATAAAATAGGTGCCAGTATTATTTTCTTTATTTATTAAGTATAAAGTTTCGTCTCAAAACTTATGAACACACGAGGTATAAATATATAATTTAGTGTCAGCAGATAAAATTATACAAGTAAAATAATTTAAATTTGGTACTTGGGTACAGTCACCCAATAAAAATGTTGAGCATACTTAGAACCTTGTCATTGTGAATGTCATAGTCATTGTCATGTGTGTCAGTTGATGTTCTGTTTGAAATTTACTATGACAACGCACTAAAGTGCTTAACATTTTCGTTGGGGTACTGTACCTAACAATATTTATACTTACTTACTTTAAGTTTGTGTAATTTATGAAAATTAATATTCTTATAAATCATAGAAAGTATGGCTAAGTAGGTGACTTAAATTGAAAAACAAGTTTGGACAACCCTGACTCCCGAGCGGCAATTGTTATCAGAATCTCCTAAAGGGCCGGAGTCGAGCTACTTTTCTATTTATACTATGCTACGACGCCATCGACCCATACAGTGGTCACAGATACAATGCAAAATACACCCGAGTCATAGTATAAATAGAAAAGTAAGTACTCACCTTTCCGACTACAAAGGTATGTTGAAAAACGATAGCTCCGGATTATGTATAGACTAGACATCCGTATACAGAACAATATTTACGTCTTTTCGGCAGCGACATTGTATTGTCGCTCGATAGCGATAGGTAAGTACGCGCACTACCAACAAAACGTAACCGAGCGCAAGGACGCCGCAGCCCCGACTAACTAATGTACACTCGTAGTATCCTGAGATTTAGTATAAAGTGGGAGTTTAGCCCCGCCCACCGCCGCGAGCCACGCGATGTACCTTTGTTTGAAGACGTTCTACTGTTCTTATACTGTGCCCGAGTATTTGTGACGTAAGGTTGACATTAGCTGTGGTTTTCAACTGTCATTGGCGTGTGAAGACGACGTTTGTATTAAGTCAAAGGCGTTCAAAGGGTTTAAAACGTTACGTAGCGTATCTAGTCGATTACAAATCCATATAAAGAATACTAACCGTCTCGAGGCGAGCCGGTGCAGGTCGTTGCCGGGTGGGTCTAATGACCTCTGACCTTATAGGATAAGATGGTGATAGTGATTCACGATCCGTACGAATCTTGCACAAGGTCCTACCACAACCAAAAATATGCTGGACTTAGGGTAATGGCACCAATGTTGGACACTTTAAGCTGACAGTCACCGATATTCCTTAACCTTTAATAACTAATGCGGTCATAATAGTACATTATTGCCTAGGCAGTGAAGCAGGCAATTGCCGTTCCTGCCGAGGCATATATAGTGCTTTTCTCAAAAATCGAAAGATACAAATCACATATAAACAGAAACTTCACGTGAAATAACATCACTCTTTACCGCTTTTATGTGTATGACAAGAGGAAACGCAAGCTTTTATTAGAAAAAAAAACTCGAGCTATTCCAGACACAGATAAAAAAGGTACGTTTCGAATAAAATATGGATGTATAAGACTTGTGCCCTCATTTTATTATGGCCGTTTTCACTGTTTAAAAAGTTAAAAACTAGATAACAATGAAATTTGTATGCAACATTGCGGGCTTGTGTAGCGAGCACACAATGTTTTTTTTATTTATTTTGGAACTGTCTGTAAACTATGTACTTCGCTTCTCAGTTTGGAGCTAGGAATTTCAACTTTTCCGGCCATTTTTGAGAAAATTGATTATTTCAAAACAAATGAATAACCCTTATCAACAGTAAAATAAGAGCCAAGTGTCCATTATTGGTCCCCCCAGGTTTGCGCAATGCCCGGCCCTGCACTGCTTGCATCCATCGGTTCCCTTAGCCACGTCGTTGGTACCACTTGTTGGAGGCCTACCCACGTTGCATCTTGCGACACGCGGACACTGGAGTATCGACCAATTAAACTACTGTTTTACTTGTGGGAGGACCTTGTGCAGGGTCCGTCCGGGTTGGTACCACCATCTTATCCATTAACCTACCGCCAAACATCAGTGTTCGCATTGTTGTGTTCCGGTTTGGGGATAAGACAGCCGGTGAAATGACTAGCATAGCATTCCATCTTAGTCCTCAGGGTTGGCAACGCATTTGCAGTCTTGTGAATGCGAATGTCTATGGGTCACAGTTTCCACTTACCATCAGGTGGCTTGTGTGCTCGTTTGCCTTCCCACGCTATAAAAAAAAAACAGAAAACATAAACATTATAAAGGCGATGCCTCATTTTTAACCCCAGACAAAAAGAGAGGGGTTTTATAAGATTAACGTTTGTATCAAAATATACATTTTTTTAAAGAAAGCTGTTCTGATCGGGTTTTTTCTTCGCTGGGTTTCATAAAAATGGACTGGGCCCTTTAAGAGACATGAGCTCTGAAGAAGTTATGTACATAAAAAAATCTCAACTGTCTAGCTATCACGGTTCATGAGATACAGCCTTTGTGACAGACAGACAGACGGACAGAGGAGTCTTACTAACAGGGTTCCGTGTTTACCCTTTGGTACCGGAACCCCTGGGTGCCTTGTACTGTACTCCCTATCACCAAAAAAAATATCAATGTTTTTGTATGTTATGTTATGATGAATTATAAAATAGGCCAAGAATAATTTTATTTTATATGAAAACGGCCTGTCATTAAAGTGATATTTTTTGACCCCAAACCAGATCAAAAAAAAAAAAAAAAAACCGAGCAGTGCGTTTGCGAAGGCACTATTTTTGTTTTTTTTATTTATGTTTTTTTATGGCATAGGAAAGCGAACTAGCACACAGGCCACCTGATGGTAAGTGGAAACTGTGACCCATAGACATTTGCATTCACAAGACCGCAATTTTAAGACTGCAAATGCACTGCCAACCCTGAGGACTAAGATTGAATGCCTCTATGCTAGTAATTTCACCGGCTGTCCCCAAACCGGAACACAACAATGCGAACACTGCCGCTTGGCGGTAGGTTAATGGATAAGATGGTGGTACCAACCCGGACGGACCCTGCACAATTAAGGACCTCCCACCCGCCCAAGGTTCTCTTTGATCACCAATTTTAAAATGTATACATTTTAGGAACGTGAAGTGATTGTTTTAGACGTTGTCTACGAGATGTACAGCATTTCAACATAAGTAGGTATACATGGTATATATATATATGTGATTGTTTGAAGATTTACTGAATTTTATTGTAGTTAGTTATTACGGAATATGAATGCTTTTTTTATACACATTAAAATCAAAATCAATATTTAACCCTATACTTGGCAAGACATTTTTTTCTGAAATGTTGTTGGTTTTTTTTAGGAATCGTGTTTTTCGGGGTCCAAATAGGGCTGAAAAAATAATATAAAAAATTCATGGTTTTTAATTTGTGTTTTATTGAATGCATCTTTAAATGCACACCGCCATGTCGTTACAAATGTACCTACATATAAAAGTATATGTATCCAGGGAGACACACCGTCATAAAACGAGTAATTACCCAAAAAAATATTTTTATTATTACTAATCAAAAATAAATAAATGAAAATAGGCCTATTTAAAAGATAAAAAAACTATTAATTGACTTGCTCAGCAGTTAACGAAACCATACAGCCATAATTAAGGTTAAATTAAATATTGATATCAATAATTCAACTTTTTTGAGAAATATTAACTAAGAAATGAAAAAAATACAAAATAATTACTACTTTAAAGTGCTCCAACTTCATTAGATTATGCTTTTTATTATTTCCGAGTTGTAGACCCACTACGAAGAAAACCACGTAGGTCACTTTAAAATTTCTGATACGGGAAAAAGAACACAATGTGGATAACTTCTTTTACAAATTACGAGTATTCGTAAAAAATAAATCCATAATTTTCAGAAATTATGAGGATTTATTAACTTTGTTCATCCCGTCCGCCTTTTCCCGCTTTTTGTCTGCTTCGCTGAAGCATAAGCAAAAACATTTGCGTGGACAATCTACGTATGACTTAAAAATTGTTTAAACCAGTCCTTTAGGGTTATAATCTTATAATCGCCCAAAATTTGGAATAAAAAGGTTTTTTTCGCGGTTTTTTCGATTTTTGACAAAGTTGCGTTCGGCGCTTGAGGTCACAAACTTGGATTATTCATTAGGCTAACATCATAAACAAGTCTGCAAAAATTCAGAACTACCGGATTTGACGCATACTTCCCCATACTTTCAGGCGACAAAGTTACTGGACTAGGTAATGTATCTTTAAAGATACATAGTAGGATGAACCTTACTTAATGGTGTAGCTGTCGCTGTGCATTTAAAGATACATATGCCTTCATGTAACGTTAGAAGCCATTGTTATGTAGTTTTGATATACCCTCGACCTGCCCAGTGTTCTTAATAAAGGACACATTCGAATTGGTAGTTTCTGCCCGGGAAATCAAATTGTATTTGTAAAATTGTCCTTTATAGAGGACATTGAGCAGAAACCGGAATTATAAAAAAAAATGCTTGGGCAGGACGAGGATACCAAGATTGCTATTGTGTGTTGGAAATATACTTACTTATACTATAATAACGATAAATTATTAAAGCAAAAAATTACTGAAATTAATTATTTTTATGACACGATGCGTAATCGCAGGTTTTCGATCCGTTATTTTGCTTGCTACTGTCAAAATAGATTTACCTAGCAGTACAAAATAATATTACTCCAACTTATTGGAATATCAGTTAAAATAATGCGCGTTAAAAATGATTCCTAAGTCCTTAATTTACTCCCTAGATTTTTTTAAAGAGTAACGTGCATAAGAATGCACAATGTCAAGTATAGGGTTAAAATCAGTCAAGAAAAAAAAGAAAGAATAAAGAAGTAATTAGACAGCGATTAGACAGAGTTTCGATATGGACTGTGACGTCATGTAACAGGTCGGCCATATTAATAAACTCTATGTTTAATTCTGCTTTGCTAAAAATATATCGGAACAAATCTTGTTTTTTTTTTATAGCTACTTAAAAAAAACTTTTCTCAACTGATTGTTACATGAATCAGCTTTTATTAAAAATATATAATTTGTGCCATACATAAACACAAAGAATAATTCAGGTGCGTGTTGCTCTAGGTAGCTACCCCCAGTTGGTGACCTAAAAAGAGAAACACTGCTGCACTGCTCTCTAAAATCGATCCAGCCAGGTCAGCCAGTCTGTGGCCAGGCAAAGTGTACCCCCAGCGCGTTGAAAGGAGAAATACAGTGGCACTGCTCCCTCAAATCGATGCACTCCCCACCGATGCAGGAACAGTTGCTAGGTGGGGTAATTCGACGGTGCTAAAAAGAGAAAAACGTGTGCACTGCTCTCCGAATCAATACAATCGTTAAGGATGCACCACTGACAATATCAGATCCTGGTTACGCAATCGGTCCCGATTCCTATACGGTGACACATACACCTTATAATATAAATAATATAAATAAAGGAAATAAAGAAAATAAAACGTTATTAATTATAATTAAACTAAAATGACAATACATTATGAACAAAACGAGTAGTTAGATACCAAGTTTTTTTATATATTCAAAAAATTATTTGTTTAAGTTATAAGTTTTTATATCTATATCCACTTATACATACCAAAAGATCTTTCTACATCCACTAAAGGCAGAATTAATAAAATAAATTCACCTTACTTGAAATATTACTTTTTTCATTACTTTTATTTGTTAGTACAGTCAACAGCATAAATAAGTGATCATTTATGTACCTTGTCGCATTCAATCGTTTCACAATGTTGTATAGCATTTCAAACACAACGTTAAAGTGACAAGGTACATAAATGATCACTTATTTATGCTGTTGACTGTACCTACATCTGCGTAATATCAAATATTTTAAAATAAATGGCCACTTGCTATCTATTACTGTTCAAAAGATACAGATCTTTAAAGGACGGACGGACGGACGGACGAACGTAGGCATATTCATTTTGGGCTGCTAAAAACATTTTATTTCATATTCTCAGACGACCCGTTAATTAGCCTAGTTGGCACTGACCCTGCTTCGAAGCTAGCGGCCCCGGGGTCAAATCCAGGTAGGTGCAGACATTTGTGTGATGAACGCGTATGTGTTCCTGGGTCTTGGATGTTTTCTATATATTTAAATATGTTTTCTCTACATAAGTAAGTATAATATCGTTGTCAAACCCATAGTACAAGCCTAGAGCTTTGTTTGGGACTAGGTCAATTGGTGTGTCATTGTCCCGTGATAAAAAAAAATAAAAAAAAATATATGTAGTGATCATACATAAGTTATTTCTACTTTTCATACTTATATTATATTTATTTATTAGTAATGTATTTAATTATAATTATACTTCCTTAAAAACGTGATGTAAAAAATAATATACGGAACCAAGCCATTATTTATTTTTTAACCCACGGTATTAAGTTCCAAATCGTGAGTCGGGCGAGTATTACCGATGGTAGAAAATTACTGCTTTTTATACCCTCGGTAATTGAAGCTGAATTCGCGGTAATAGAATCACAACCTGTACCTTCACAACGAGGGCAGAGTGAAAAGCCTGAAAAAAATTAAACAATATTTTTTTTTTGGTCCAAGTAAATATTTATTTTTCAACGTAGTCCCCATGTAACTCAATACACTTGGCCCATCGCTTTTCTAGCTTTTCGATTCCCTCCGTATAGTACGATTTATCCAACCCTTCAAAATACGCATTGGTTTCTGCGATGATTTCTTCGTTGGAACCAAATCTTTTTCCACAAAGCCATTTCTTTAAGTTTGGGAAAAGAAAATAGTCGCAGGGGGCGAAATCTGGAGAATAAGGCGGATGCGGGAGCAATTCGTAACGCAACTCGTGGATTTTAGCCATAGCAACTGCACAAGTGTGGACCCGTGCGTTGTCTTGGTGAAAAATGATTTTCTTTTAGCCGTTAATCGTTTTACCTTTCTGAAGGTAATCAACATATATTACACCACGAGCATCCCAGAAGACAGTAGCCATAACTTTATTCGCCGATAAAACTGCTTTGGCCTTCTTTGGTGCAGGTTCACCTGAAGCAATCCATTGTTTTGACTGCTCCTTGGTTTCTGGTGTATGATGATGAATCCAGGTTTCGTCAACAGTTATGAAACGACGCAAGAAGTCCTTTTCATTACACCTAAACTTCGCCTAACATGCCTCTGACAGGGTCACCCTAGTGCGTTTTTGATCTACTGTGAGCAATCGCGGCACCCAACGGGCGGAGAGCTTCTTCATATCCAAATAAGTGTGAAGGATATTACGAACCCGTTCATCTGAAATGCTTACAATATCAGCTATCTCACGGACCTTTTTTCTTCGGTCGGTCAATACGATGTCATGGATTTTGGTGATCATCTCTGGTGTAGTGACCTCAACTGAGCGTCCGGGTCGGTCGGCGTCAGCAGTGCTTGTACGGCCACAACGAAAATCCGTAAACCACTTGTGGATCATTTTAATCGATGGAGCAGAGTTCCCGTAATATTTGTCTATTTTTTTTTGTATCCGTAATGGTTTTTTTTCGCAAAAAATAATGTTTAATCAGAACACGAAACTCACTTTTCTCCATGTTTGCAAACACCGAAGTGATTGTTTCTTTTTCGTAGCTGTAAAAAAAAAACTAGTCGTGTGAACTGGCTGAAAATATACGATTTACCTCCAAAAAGGCTGCATTACAAATTGACATTAATGATTTTGTGAAGAAAATACCTTTAATATGATTTTTACCAGACTTCTCACTCTGCCCTCGTATTACCACGGTAATAGAAGACTTGGGTATTTTGGTTAAAGTTACGACGATAAAAGTTCAATAAACACTCTTAAATAAATAAATAAATTTGGGTCGCTAAGGAGCCTTGATAACCTTAATTTTTTGGAATTATTTGAAAACTTCCTTAAGTACCGAGGTAATAGGCGCCGTTACCTTACAACCCTATTTACCGTGCCCGGGAGGGCTGCGCGTTGGGCAGTACAGCGCATGCGTTAATAATACAGGAACGACCCTTCGCATAGTCGTTGTTCGAACTTTGCCGGGAGTGCCGGGGCGAGACGAAACTCGTAGTATTCAGAAAACAGAAAGGAAGGAGAGAAAATGTAAGTACTCTTTGTGTTTCGGTTGATTGATATGTTCTGCGTGAATCTAAAGTTAGTTTCGATTGTGATAAGTGATAAAGTTTGTACTCGTGGTCAGTTAAGATTGATAATGTGATAGGTTACCGGGATCACATGTCGTTAGTTTTTATCGCGTAAGTAAATCCCGCACAATCCGTGTATCAGTGTATCTGTGCGTCTCTGAGTCGGTTTCCATCGCACCTAGCGGCCAAACCGATCGACCGATTCGGACGCAGTGTTCTTTTAAATGTAAATTCGTGTAATGTTATTGGGATTGTTCTTAGACAGGTTTATAATAATAAATAAATAAAATAAATAAATATCAGGGGACAATCTCACACCAATTGACCTAGTCCCCAACTAAGCTCTAGGCTTGTACTATGGGTACTAGACAACGATATAAATACTTATATAGAGAAATATCGTGCCGTGTGGTTGCCGGCTTAGAATTGTGCCACTCCCTGTCTTCCCGTGGAAGTCGTAAGAGGCGACTAAGGGAATAAAGGCTTGTAGTACTGTTAGGCGATGGGCTTGCAACCTGTCACTAATATACACTGTTAAACATATTAGCCTAATTGTGCAAATTGTGGTTACAGAGTTATCAATAAGTTTTTAGAGCCGTTGGTAATTCTGTAGCTCTGCCTACCCCACTCTGGGAATGAAGGCGTGAAGGTATGTATGTATGTATGTATATAGAGAAATAAATACTTAAATACATAGAAAACATCCATAAATACGCGAACATTCGCGCTCATCACACAAATATCTGCCCTTACCGGGATTTGAACCCAGGACCGCTCGCTTCGTAGGCAGGGTCACTACCAACTAGGCCAGCGCGTCGTCATAAAAATCAGTTGGGCCATTTAGGTGATGTCAGCTCAGAAATACCGCTTTTTTATGTAAGTATGTGTTTAATGATTAAAACTTCAATGTGTTGTATTTGCCAGTTAAAAATGCTTCCTTTAAATTGTTTCCTCATTTAACCTCCTAGTACTTTTTTCCCCGACGCCGGGAACGGTCGATATTACCGATTCCGCGTAGCACATGCGCGCCCGCCTCCCTTTATAAGGCCTAAACAGGGAACACTCGCGAATGTTCAGTGAACAATTAAATCGATAAAATTATTTTTACGGATAGCAATCAATCTATAAAAGGTTGTTAGCCTTGAAAATTAAGGTAGGCTTCATGTTCTGGTTAGGATCAATCAGTAATCAAGTGTTGTGTTGTCTGCAGGAACTCTAAGGAAAGTCCTAAAGCTATAATGCCGAGCAATACACGCTCGGTACAAAATCGGCCGAATAGATCAGTACGTGCCATCTTCGCTGCGGTCACCCCACCAAAGGTCACAGTAGACCTCACTGCGGATGACGACTCTGACGTAAGTAATTAAAATTATCTTATAGAAACTGTTCGACCGGTACATTTTAGTATTAGGTATCTGTTGCCCGTGAGTCTCGTCGTTCCGGGTATCTCCAAAATATATTTTTTTCAATATCGGTGCTGCGCATTTGTAAATATTACTAATCACTATTACTATTATTTAATATAACTTAATCGACTTATGCCCGGTTCTTATATTCAAGAAACGAATCGTTTTCCTTACGGGCAGTAGCGTTATGACATTTGCTACGTACAAAATGTGTAAAACGAGATGTCAGAATTCTACTAACGGTTTTGAATATAGGAACGCACCATTAATCGTCATTGACAAGACTGATGTAGCCGCTTAAAGTGCTGATGGGTGAAAATTGCTGATTTTTTTGGTAAATTTGACCATTTGGAAAAATGCAGATAAATACAACTTTTCGTGCAACTAGGAGAAAAATTGCATACAATTGCAATGACGCACTTCGAGAAATACATAATCTTTGGTGGCGCCACTGGCGCCCTGTGGCGAGCGCTCTGCGCATGCGCGAGTGCGCGCGCCGCGCCGCCGGGCTGACGGTCTCCTAGCTATTACGTCACAAGGCGGGCTGCTGTTACATCTGGGTTTTCCTTCGAAAGTTGAACAAGATGGCGGCTATTTTGCACATTTCGCATGCTTAGTAATAAACGGGCTTAACTCAAAAATTGTGAATTGTGGAAAATCGAGTTTAAAGTTTCGTAATTGGCACTTCTTGTTTCCATTGAATTATTTGGTATCATGCCATCTCTTTTTAATACGCGATTTTGGCTGGTTTAAGAAAGAGAGCCGAAAGTGCTGTCAGTTATAAGCCGTTTTAATAAAATAACTAATTTAATGCCAATTTTGAGTTAGGCCCGTTTATTACTAAGCATGCGATTTATATTTCAGGATTGATTGCTTTGAAAATATATATCTGAGACTTCACGGGGACTGCAAATATTAGCCATTATGAACTTTTCATCGGCTGAACCAATAGACTTCGAATCCGTTATCATACTAAAATACCGGGCAACACGGCGAAAAAAACATAGTATAAAGATTTCTAAGAGCTATCTATTGATATAGTCTTTATTATTTCTAGCGAGCCGATCTTCTACACAAAGGCCATTGTTTGTAAACAATACCATTGTCTTTCTTTGTGTCCGTAACACCAAGCCGATTACATACAAAAAAGTTAGAACCACATTGAATGTACATTGAATTATCAACCCTACCCTCTTAGTCAGTAGGTTTAAAATGTAAAGTGTCAGGATACAGATATAAGTTTTGTGTAGATGATAGTATTGTGTAAAGAATAAGCACAGTTCAAATAATAAAGACTTATATCTGTATCCTGACACTTTACATTTTAAACCTACTGACTAAGAGAGTAGGGTTGATAATTCAATGTACATTCAATGTAGTTCTAACTTTTTTTTATGTAATCGGCTTGGTGTTACGGACACAAAGAAAGACAATGGTATTGTTTACAAACAATGGCCTTTGTGTAGAAGATCGGCTCGCTGGAAATAATAAAGACTATACCTCGGTTGATGTCTGACCTCGAATCTGTCTAGCCTCTAATCTATGTCTTTGTAGCAGTGTTTGGCTATATCAGCGAATAAGGCTTTGCTATGCAGGTATATGATATTAAGATCTGTTAGTTAAAGTTTATAATTGCAAAATGTGTTTCTTATTGTTAAAAGCTTGTTTTTAATTTGTAAAAGTTTGTACTGCAGTAGGATATTTGGCAAAAAATAATATGCTGCCATTCGATTTATTTAGTAACGATTAAATGTATACATATAGGTCCAACTGCAATACGAGCACCGCACATTTAGAAATGGGAGTAAAATGCCGACGTTCCTACTACTTGACCGTTCAAAACGCCCAACACAAATTGATACTGAACTATGCGACGTCACAAATCGGTAAACACTAATAAATGATGGTAAAAAAAATAATTTGTAATTGTGGCCTTGAACTACTGCGTTTAGTTTAAGTAGCTACTTACATAGTTGCTAATCAATTTATTTTAATTTTAAATTGCTGCATTGCTAATAATAGGTATACTTCCAGGATATTTTGTTTTAAAGGTGTTCTATGTAAAACCTGTCTGGTCTATTGTGCGTTAAACGATTTTAGTTTTACTAATATATTTTTTTAGCTATAAGTAAATTTTAGTTACCTAATGCTGCAATGCAATTGTACGAAATAAATATTCTCGCCTTTTGCTTTAACACCTACTAGAGTTTTTTTTTAAATTACTATTGCTTTGAATATGTTAAATACATCAAACTAATACCTACATTTTACATATGCACTACTTTAGAAATTCAGCGAGGCAATGCGACCAGCTTCATCGTAACGATACCGCAGTGGCTTTTTAGTTTTTATTTTTAGATTTAGCGTTCACTTGTCATTTTATCTGTTAGTGTGTAATAAATAATTTATATTACAACTGCGAGAGTAACTTTGATTATTTCATTTTGTTAGCTAAAGGATTTTAATTAAAATAAGGAGAGATTTATCTCGGAAAATTAGATAGCCGAGAGGAGTGACAAACATACGTGGACAGATTTCGGGCAACAACCAATTTTTATATGAGCATTCAGGGATTTATTACTGAGTTAAAGACTTTGATTTTAGAATTATATTTTTCATTTGTTTTATAGGATGATATAGAGCAAATCGTGGAGGTGACCTCTCGGCAGTCGGCTGGACCACGCCCGCGGAGGCAGTTGAGAGCGGCGCTGAAATATGCGAGTGACCAGGTAATTAAATTTTTAAAATTAAACTCGTGGGTGAGGGACAGACCAAGTCTCCCACAGTGTAATCTAAACCATTCACTTATATCGTTTATATCAGGGATATAACGGTGGTAGTTTTATCGGATCCGAAGGCGGAGTCGGAGTTTTTAAATTTGCTTTATCGGAGTCGGAATCGAAGTCGGAATCAGAGTCGGAGGCAGGGTCAGAAGTGGTGGCATGAGAGAGAATTTTTATTTAAGGACAAATAAAACATTAATTAGTCATTTTTTTTCATTTCAATTTTCAATTACCTATAAAATAAAACAAAAACAATGAAAAAAAAATTGGCATATTTCCAATTAAACCTCCGATTAAAACCTTCGATTTAAAAGTGTCGGAGCCGACGTCGCAACCGAAGGTGTAATAATAATCTGAAGTTCCGACTTTATGGAAACGGAGTCGAAGCTCCGTAACATCCTGGTTTATACATATATAGATATCCCAAGTCACTTCAAGCTGGTAATACAAAATTAATGTTTTACAAACGGCATCTTCCCTAAACTAAACGCCCTTAATTAATTAAAAGTATTATTTCTAAGTTTGAATTTATCCCTTTTTTCCTTTGTTTACCACTAACTTTAATTTGGATTGATAAATGGCAACGAGTGACAGGTACGTCAGTTAGGTATTAAATGTAGGGATGATGATAAGTGGGGACGCCCAGCCGAAGCAGGCGGGCAGTCGATTCGGTCAGCCGTTCATTCTGTATAAATAATAATAATAATAATATAAATGTAGGGATACTAAACTTTTAGAATTTGAGTTATAAAAAATAACGATAGGTACAGACTAATTTAAACAACTAATTTGAAATTTATCTATCAAATATGCTTTAGTTTACTACAAACGTATACAGGGTGTTACAAAAATACCCGTAAAGCCGAAAGGGGGTTAAATGGTGCCTTATAATATAACAAGTCCATTTACAGTATTTGAGAACCGTACTATCACTGTATGAATTACCGCCAAAAAAAAAACTTTTTTTTTTTTCATTGATGTGCAAACCCTAGTTCAGTAAAATTAAAGAGTAAACTACCCAGAATGTTCATGTATATTTTTACCTAATTCGCGAAACGGTAAAGAGATATAAATAAAATGAACAGAATTCGATTAGATACATATTACAAGTCGAGTTTTGGAAGATTTTAAACTAAGAAACCTAAGCTAATAATTTTTCGTAATGAACGTCAAATTTACAGGAACGGCTCAAAGTGAGGTCCGCCTTGCTCAATACACAACCTCCGATACAGTTCGCGAGTACGATTTAAATTGCTATCTTCATGGCCTACGCATAACATCATATCGTAATATTCTGAGTTAGAAAACATCGTAAATTTCAAAAAAAATATCGAAAAACACGGAATAATTGTAGAATATCGATAAGATTTGAAATTGATAACATTTTTTTTTCCGTCTTGACGATTTTTGAAGCCAGTACTTTAAGCATAATGGCATCATAATATTGAACCTTTGTGGATGAAAAACAGGAAAACCATTAAAGTTGACAATTATAAAAATTGGTAGGCAGGCCTCTCTGTTAAATAATCTATGCTAACTCCGGTTCCCTGACATGACAGCTTACGAGGGTTGACAATATTTTTGGCTTTGATAATTTATTATATTTTTACTGGGTTGTATAGCACCAAATGTCCTATTTTAGGCTCGTACTGGATGTATCAAGCGGCGCTTAGAAGAAATGCGGCGTAATGGTTTCACTCGCACCGAGAGAACCACCAGGGAGCGTCTCGAGGCTCTCTCCGCAGAGATGCAGCGACCGCGGGCGCTGGAGGGTCAAATAATGAGCCATCTCCGAACAATGCGCCCTACGAACGCAGAGGTACAGTGGCGACTTTAGCCCTTTACACTCGAGCTGATACGATTGTGAGGGTCTTTTTCTAATTGAATATGAAACGTGTAAAATAAATTAAAAAAAATATACAATTGTAAGCCTTTTTTTAAATTGAATATGTACCGTGTAAAAAACTAAGAAAATTTGTTTTTTTATTTTTTTTTATTGATGTAAGTACTGACTTGAAAGTTTCATTGTCTGAATCGCTCGGGTGTAAAGGGTTAGATGGTTTAGGGGCTTTTCTGAGCTAAAACTCCTACATCGTAAGCCTGCCTTAATTCCAGCAACCCCTCTAGAACAGCTACTTCAGGTACAGACAAGACATCAATATCAATAAAAGCCGTTCAGCCGCATGCGCGTGCGCGAAATGGTACTAAAACATTTCAGTATTTAAACAAATATTACTACCTTCTTAATTATATTATTATAAACGCAAAATTAGCATGTTAGTTAAACTGTTCTTTGTCCCTTTCTGTCAAATTAAAATGTCCTAATGTCAGTTAAGGACCGAGCATATTCCAAGCACACTAACTGCCGCACTCAGAGACATCAATCAAATTTGATGCCTGATTGTTGCTGCTGTCACTTTCTTTGCTGTAGCAAAAGAATAAGACACCACGTCACTAAACAAGCATTAAATTTAATTGACGTCTCTGAGTGCGGCAGTAAGACTGTATATATCGCCGCGTTTACGATTATAATGGTTATTCTCCTTTAAGAATACTCCACACAAATACGCCTGTCAATATTTATCAAGCAACAACATTTTAGAAGGGATTCCGGTAACCGTCGGGGAGGGAAAATGGCTGATTGGAAAATTTCCAGCTCTTACATTTCATTGCTCTTTACTGATTAAGTATATTAGTAGTAAGTAGCTCACTGGACATTGCCGAAGTTACTGCGGAGCCGCGGTAGACCGCCATTAATATAAAAGAAGAAGAAGAACATTTTATAAGATTAAGTAAATATTACAAAAACGGGTGTCTATCATTTTATCGAAATTCCTGTCATCGAATTTCCTATCGACGAAAACTATTCCACGAATGTAATTACGTTTTATTTTCTATACACATAATTTTAAATTCATCGATTTTCAAATAGTCGAACAACTTTTCATCATAAATTGTTTCGAATATGTCTCAAATCATCGCAGTAACGATTCATCGAATTTACCTTTTATCGAAACATGATTCAATAATGGTACCATTCATATTTTATAACTACCTCGAACAATGTTTCATCGTAGTAACGTTTCATCGAACGATGCATTTGTTATTATTGCAACGCGTTTAGAAAAATGTTGCGGGCAGTCGTTTATGGGAAATCTTACTTACTTCCCTAACCTACCTAACCTACCTCGGACTCCGTGAGCGTGTCGGGCTTCCAGGTCATAAAAAAAATAACCCTAACCTACCTCGGACTCCGTGAGCGTGTCGGGCTTCCAGGACATAAAAATTAAATAACCCTAACCTACCTCGGACTACGTGAGCGCGTTGTGATTACAATGTATAGTAACACTGATGAAATGATTTTCTGTGTAATATGAAATTTGGGAACTGAAACTTACGTTGAATCAAAATTATAGCAAACGTGATTCGATGAACTATTGTGATAATCAAATAAAATAGTGAAGTAAAATTCGATGATTCGATTCCGGTGTAACAGGTAATTCGAAGAAATGTAACAGCGATCAACTGAAGTTCGATGAATGATTCCTAAGTCATAACGACATTCTGCGAATAGTGTTCTGGGAACAGATATTCGATGAATCGATTTTCTGTAAAGTGATAGATTACCTTCAAAAACATATACCGGGGTAAACTTGTCTACTTATATCATTCACAGAATGGAAAAATGTTATTATAATTATTGCAGGGCCCAATTTTCGGCGTAATTTCCCCGTAGGTACCTTTAGGGGATATATTTTTGAAACATCTTTTACAGAATGTAAGAAGGAGGTGGAGCGAGAACGCAAGCCCAAATGACTATTTGGTAATGAGGGTCCAAGCTAGGCAGGGGTCTAATACCATTGAAATAGCCGCATTGCGCAAGCAGCTGTCGAAGGTTACGGAGGTTAATATTTGTACTTGTATTTGTTCATTACAGAATTGATAATCACGGTTACAATATCCAGTTTAAAATTAGTTTAAATTTTGTTTGCCTATGGTGAAACACGTATTTGGAGGAATGCCGTGGGTGAAACAACCGGGCGGGCTGCTCAAGTGGCTGAGGTCTAGGGAGACCTCGAGCTGCCGGCGGCCAAGGATTTGTCATTGTGATGAACCTTGGAAGAGGCTTGTCCCCAAGCCCAGCGTAACAGCGCAGCGTACTCCGCAAGAAACAGTGACGAGGCCGGCATCGTCAAATGTAATAATACTCTTGCGCGTAGGAGCCGAGATACTTAAATACCGATATCACTCAACATGAGCGTAGTTGGTGCCAAAAAATAAAACTTTAATCTTTAATATCTCGGCTCCGACATTATTTAACGCATTAAATTTTATATATTTAAATGTATTTAGATATATTATACAAAATACTAGGTATTATAAGAAAATCATACGAAACAAATAATGGACCCGATTCTACGTGCACATCGCTTAAATAGCCTAAAACTAAATTGTCTAATTTTTAGACATAGTTGAGACAGCAGATTTAACCAGTGCTATTCCAGAATGTCAAGCTGAAAATGTATAAGAAGCGTCGAATTCAAATTAGCGCTGTCATGGCGCTGTCATTTACTTATGACAGCTGCTCATAGAATAGCAAAGTGTTTTAGCGACACCTAAATAAAACTAGGAAGATTAGAGGCCACTGTAGAATCGGGTCCATTGACAATAGTTCATCCGAGCTTGCCCAATGCCAACATTATGGGATTATACACATAAATAATGAATAGTTTTTGACATGTTTAGTATCATGGAAAAAATCATTACTATTTTCGTTTTCAGGTAATTGGTAATGTGCAGACGGAACTCACTACGCTGCAGAAGCTGATAACAGATCATGTAAAAGACGCCATAAGGGTGGTGACGGCGGTTGAAACGATCAGCCAATAAATAAAATCAGATATTTGTGTGATGAGCGCGAATATTTGTTCCTGATTCATGGATGTTTACTATGTATTTATGTATATATTTCTCTATATAAGTATTTTTATCGTTGTCTAGTACCCATAATACAAGCCTAGAGCTTAAATTGGGACTAGGTCAATTGGTGTGATATTGTCCCCTGATATTATTATTATTATTATTATTAATATTAATTGAAGGAGTCCACACAGCTGCAGCGAGAGAAGAGAGCTCCGGAGCTGGAGGAGGCTCAGGAGCTGGAGGAGGCTCAGGACGGGATCGATGAACTGGGGGCCAGCAAGGCCAAGCAGCAGAAGGACAAGGAGACACAGACATTTGTAAATGAAATAATTATAATTTGA
Source organism: Acleris emargana (assembly GCA_927399475.2). Taxonomy (NCBI): domain Eukaryota; kingdom Metazoa; phylum Arthropoda; class Insecta; order Lepidoptera; family Tortricidae; genus Acleris; species Acleris emargana. Next base: position 6,724,822 of record OV656835.1, on the reverse strand, counting down.
GCTTCGGGAGTTTCAACAATGACCAAATGCATAAATGTAAAAGTTCCAACTTTTGCAGTCTCGGATCTTACTGCAGGGAATACATTTTGAAACAACATTGCATTTGGTCATTTTTTTGCTTCGCGTTGTCTTCTAGATATATCCCGCTTTGTATTATTAGCAGTGATCGTACTTTTTCCAGCATTTTTGGTGCAGTGCTAGAGTTGTCAGTAGCGCCCAATATTGAATTGTTTGAACCAAGAATCAAATAAAATAAAAATAAAAATAAAATAGCGTATTAAACAAATCGGATATACAGAAAATATTCTCAGAACATGTTAGGCCTAAAGAAGGGTTAATTTACTACGAGTATATGAGAAAATGTAACACAGTCGCAATTAATCCTTATCTCAGGTTATATAGTTCATATTTATGATTAGGAATTGATATACTATGTATTAGCATAGACAGTATAATGCGTAGGTAATGGCAGTACATAAATATAGAAGACATTTTGTTTCTTCGCTGACGTCCCGTCAAGTGCTAAATTATAATATAATACCTAAATGATTAAGTAAAAAAATTGTAATTCATTTTCAATGACCACATAATTATTACATAATTTTAAACGTCAATCATATTATATACACGTCTACAACCCTAGGTCGCAGTCGTGTGTCATTTGACGTCATCGCACCAAGAATGCTGGAAAAAGTACGATCACTGTATTAGGTACCTATGCAACCAACTCGTATGAGTTCAACTCGCACTTGACAGGTATTTTTAAATTAAAATAGTATGTATACTTGCAACCCTCAGTGCTCGAGTACAACTCGACTTGACTGGGTTTTTTAAATGTAAGATAGAAATAAGAAACCGAGAAAAGTTTGGAGGAAAGAACAGGTTTGCTGCCCTGGGTTCTATTCACGGTTAACCCGAATATTTGCCGGTGAGCCAGTTCATGAATTTTGGCGAGGTTTTTATTATTAGTAGATATACCTAATGAAATGAATGTCTGTTCATCCATGTCTATGCATGCCCGTTTGTCTGGACCCCGTCGTGCACGTCATTGTAGTCGACTGTACGGCCGAGAGCCACGGACTACGTCCACTTAATATATGTATAACTAACCAAGAACAAATAATTAAAACTCTCTGAATAAAGTTAAACCCAATCAGCGAATTGTATTTACTTCATCTCCTTTGTACCTAGTCGGTCCTAAAGTTCTGTCACAAATAAGAATAATGATAAAAACAAAAGTACCAATCAGTTTTTAATAATTTATATACCAATTTAAAGTACATTTAATAGAGAATTAATATAATTTAAAATTATTCAAAATGACTTCCCTTGTTTTTAATACAGGCCAATAAACGCCGCGGCCAGTCGTCTATCGCAGCACGCACCATATTCATGTCTATTTCAGCGACTGCTTTTCTAATAGATGACTTCAGGCTCTCCAAATTTGTATGTGGTTTAGCACAGACCTTCTCCTCTAAGACCTGCCAAATTTTGTAGTCCAAAGGATTAAGGTCCGGACTGGAGGAAGGCCAATCTTCGTGTCTTATAAAGTCGATTTTTTAACACTCAAACCAGGCTTGAGTGGTCTTGGTTTTGTGTGCAGGTGCAGAATCCTGCTGGAACACAAAATGATGTCCTGAAAATAGCGTGTTGGGCAGATCTTTGACAACCTGATCCAAAACCGTCTCTTGGTACACTTTTGCACTGATTATGACCCCTTTTTCGCAAAAATGAACCTCAGTTGGCCCGTAATAAGATACTCCCAACCAAACCATCACTGATGATGGATGATGCCCATGTTGCACCCGCGGAGTGGTTTTTTTTGCTTCTTCAGAGCTCTTAGCGTACACTATCATTCTGTTTATTATACTTTTCTTCAATATCGAAAAAAATTTCGTCTGTAAATAGGATATCGCGGTGTCGATTTTTCGCGTACTGTTTTAACAACTTTCGGGATCTTTTAAGCCTGATTGTTTTTAGACGGGCATTAAGCATGTGTCCACACTTTTTTTTGTATGCTCGTAGACTAAGATCTTCGTTTAAAATCTTTTTGACGGTATTCCTACTGACACCCATCTGCAAAGCCATCAACTTCTGTTTTCGGACAGGATTTCTTGCTATATGGGCCTTGATCGCTTTGATCACTGCTGGTGTTCTTACGGAGCGTGGACGGCCAGTTCTTTTTTTGTCCTCAACACTAGAGACTTCATTGTACCTATCAATAGTACGGTACACAAACCTAAGCGTTATATTTAATTTTTTGAGCAACTTGAAAACGGTACTTGGCGAGTGCCCACAGCGGTGCAACGCTAAAACAGCTATTCGGTTTTCTTTCAATGTCCACTCCATCGTGAGAAATCGCAGCAAATGACTGTTTTTTGTTTTAACAAAATTGTTAAACATTCAAAAATGGAATACAAAAACATTTTCTTAAAATTATGTTCTAAATTAAAAAATAATGTGCCAGTGACAGGCAGCACTTTAGGACCGACTAAGTATAGGCACATAAATATGATAATATTAATAATATACACTTATCGGTAAAAATAACCGCAGAATCTTTTTAAAGACTTCAAAAAAGGAGGTTCTCAATTCATCTGTTTTTTCTTGTTCATACAAGTGCTGACAAATGTTACTCGTACAGTCAGCTGCAGAGAAAAGGATACCCCCCTCCTGGTAAGGATCGTTTTGTTTCAAAAACCTGTGGTTAAATTTATATGATTATTCGGTGAATTGAAGATTTTACTATTGTCTACACATACACTCAAAATCATTTAAATCTAAACACAGCTTTTCGAAAAAAAAAACAACCTTACCAGAAGGGGGGGTTTCCTTTTCTCTGTAGCTGACTGTACTTCTTAAAGTAGCCAATGGATCTGATTCTACGTGCACGTCGCTTAAATAGCCTAAAACTAAATTGTCTAATTTTAAGACATAGTTTAAACGTCAGATTTAACCAGTGCTATTCCAGAATGTCAAGCTGACAATACCTATATAAGACCGCCTAAAATAAGAAGCGTCGAATTCAAATTAGCGCTGTCATGGCGCTGTCATTTGATTATGACAGCTGCTCATAGAATAGCAAAGTGTTTTAGCGACACCTAAATAAAATTAGAAAGTTTAGAGGCCACTGTAGATTCGGGCCCATTGACAATAGTTCATCCGAGCTTGCCCAATGCCAACATTATGGGATTATACAATGACGACGCGCTGGCCTAGTTGGTAGTGACCCTGCCTACGAAGCTAGCGGTCCTGGGTTCAAATCCCGGTAAGGGCAGATATTTGTGTGATGACTGTGATGAGCGCGAATATTTGTTCCCGAGTCATGGATGTTTACTATGTATTTAAGTATATATTTCTCTATACAAGTATTTATATCGTTGTCTAGTACCCATAGTACAAGCCTAGAGCTTAGTTTGGGATTAGGTCAATTGGTGTGACATTGTCCCATGATATTTATTTATTATTATTATTTAAATAATTAATAGTTTTTGACATGATTAGTATCATGGAAAAAATCATTACTATTTTTGTTTTTAGCTAATTGGTACTAGTATACCTATCATGGAGGCCCTAGGTTTGCTGCCGCTGGTGGTAAAAGAACAAGCCAAGGAGGCTGAGGCGAGGGAGGCCAGACTTTTGCTGCAGCAAAAGAAGAGAGCTCAGGAGCTGGAGGAGGCTCAGGACGGGATCAATGAAGAGAAGCATAAGGAGACACAGACATTGGTAAATGAAATAATTATAATTTGAGCTTCGGGAGTTTCAACAATGACCAAATGCATAAATGTAAAAGTTCCAACTTTTGCAGTCTCGGATCTTACTGCAGGGAATACATTTTGAAACAACATTGCATTTGGTCATTTGTTTTGCTTCGCGTTGTCTTCTAGATATATCCCGCTTTGTATTATTAGGTACCTATGCAACCAACTCGTATGAGTTCAACTCGCACTTGACAGTTGTTTTTAAATTAAAACAGTATGTATACTTGCAACCCTCAGTGCTCGAGAACAACTCGACTTGACTGGGTTTTTTAAATGTAAGATAGAAATAAGAAATCGAGAAAGGTTTGGAGGAAAGAACAGGTTTGCTGCCCTGGGTTCTATTCACGATTAACCTGAATATTTGCCGGTGAGCCAGTTCATGAATTTTGGCGAGAATTTTATTATTAGTAGATATACCTAATGAAATGAATGTCTGTTTATCCATGGCTTTATGCATGTCCGTTTGTCTGGACCCCGTCGTGCACGTCATTGTGGTCGACTGTACCGGCCGAGAGCCACGGGCTTCGTCCACTTAATCTCCTTTGTATAGGCACATAAATATAATAATATTAATAATATACACTTATCGGCAAAAATAACCGAAGAATCTTTTTAAAGGCTGCAAAAAAGGAGGTTCTCAATTCATCTGTTTTTTTTCTTGTTCATATAAGTGCTTACAAATGTTACTCGTACTTCTTAAAGTAGCCAATGGACCCGATTCTACGTGCACGTCGCTTAAATAGCCTAAAACTAAATTGTCTAATTTTAAGACATAGTTCAGACGTCAGATTTAACCAGTGCTATTCCAGAATGTCAAGCTGACAATATATAAGACCGCCTAAAATAAGAAGCGTCGAATTCAAATTAGCGCTGTCATGGCGCTGTCATTTGATTATGACAGCTGCTCATAGAATAGCAAAGTGTTTTAGCGACACCTAAATAAAATTAGGAAGTTTAGAGGCCATTGTAGAATCGGGTCCATTGACAATAGTTCATCCGAGCTTGCCCAATGCCAACATTATGGGATTATACAATGACGACGCGCTGGCCTACTTGGTAGTGACCCTGCCTACGAAGCTAGCTGTCCTGGGTTCAAATCCCGGTAAGGGCAGATATTTGTGTGATGAGCGCGAATATTTGTTCCTGAGTCATGGATGTTTACTATGTATTTAAGTATATATTTCTCTATATAAGTATTTATATCGTTGTCTAGTACCCATAGTACAAGCCTAGAGCTTAGTTTGGGACTAGGTCAATTGGTGTGACATTGTCCCATGATATTTATTTATTTTAATATTCATTTAATTTTCTATAAATTAGGTTTTTTACATATTCAAATATAAAGGTAAAATAACAATACCGATACAAAAAATAAACATTATAAAAAACCTAATCTACGGGTGCCGCCAGCAGCGGGGCAGGGCTCAAGCTACCGGTGGTTAGGGCTGCAGAGAGAGGAACCTCCTCACAATGCGTGCCGTGTCGAGGAGTACTGCCTTCTGTATCTGGCCCTTGATCCAGCCATCTAGCGAGAGTCTCTTGAGGTGTTGGTCGAGACTCTTCGCTATAAGACCGTTTGCCGAAACAACTATCGGGACAATGATCGTCGAGTCAACATCCCACATGGTGGTCACCTCGTGAGCCAAGTCAAGGTACTTGCTGAGCTTATCCTTCTCGGCCTTCACGAGGTTCTCATCATGCGGGATGGACGTCGACGAGCACTGCCCGGCGTTGAGATCGATCTGTCAACACGATGTCAGGTTTATTGGCGACAATAGTCCTGTCTGTGATAACAGATCGATCCCAATAGAGCGTAGCACGAGCATTTTCGAGAACTGGCGCCGGTGTGTACTTATAGTACGGCATTTCAGACTCAACAAGACCGTATTGAAGAGCAAGCTGCTGATAATAATAATAATAATAATAATAATAAATTTTATTTCAGGCAACGAGGCCCATAGTTACAAATACCTTATAGACTAACATACATAAAAAATATAAAACTTAAAACTAACACCGAGGTGACAAAACAACGTGGTTCTGTTTTGCCAAACTTGGCGTGATGGTCGCGGCTGTCGGTAGGTTGCCCCGAAACCGCCGAAACACGACACCATTCGGCCAGAAGTCAGGACACTCGACGGTTCCCAGCATAAACCGCGGCACGCGCACTACAAACGAACTGATGAATGATCCTGGCTACGAGGTTATGTCTGTGCAAGTACTCGCCGTTGGCCAAATGCGAACAACCGGAAATTATATGTCTGAGGGATTCGCCGGGACAACGGCACGCTCGACAAATGTCGACCGTGCCATCCCTCAGAATATATTTCCGGTAATTGTTCGTCATTATGACCTCGTCAGCAATTGCACAGGCAAAACCTTCGGTTTCCCCAAAGAGGTCACCAAACCGTAGCCAGTTCACGGACGCTAAAAAGTCTACGTCGGGCCTTGTTAGGGCCCGGTAGAAGCGTCCGTGTAGCTCCTTGCTCTTCCATACGTTCTTGCGGTCTTCAGTGCTCAACACTGTTGGTCTACGCCAGTTTTCGTTTCCCAAGGAGAGAGGCGTGAGGCTCCTGTCTACTGCAACCACATCACGATGCATCCCACACTCATTGCCAAGGAAATAATCCCTGAGATTGCACACCTCGCGGTTATGGAGATTCTTAGCATTTAAAATGCCTCGACCTCCACATTTCCTCGGGATGTACAATCTCATGACAGATGAGCGTGGATGCAACATGCGATGTGATTTGAGCAGTAGACGGACCTTCCTATCCAGGGCGTCCAGCTCAGTCTGAGTCCACCTTAGTATGCCAAAGGAGTATGTGAGCAGCGGCATCACCCAGCCATTGAAGGCACGCACCTTATTGCCACCCGACAAAAGACTGTTAAGAACTTTTGTCAAGCGGCAAAAGAAGCGCTCCTTCACTGACTGCTTGACATCGGCGTCCATAATACCCAAAGACTGTGACATACCAAGATATTTGTAGGTTTCAACTTCGGAGAGAGATCTGAGGGTCATTGTCTCAGAAAGCTGCAAATTAGATGAATTTACAACTTTCCCTCGTTGAACATGCATGACCGCACACTTATCTACACCGAATTCCATCTTGATCGCACTACTGAACTCTTGTGTGATTTTCAATAGTGCGATAAGATCTTGGCACCCCGATGCAAACAATTTGAGGTCATCCATGAACAATAAGTGAGAAATGACTTCAGCCTCTCTACGAAGTCGATAGCCAAGCCCGGAATCCTTCAGCAAAGAGCTGAGAGGATTCATGGCTAGGCAAAACCACAATGGAAGATGCCTCTTTCAATCCTTATCAAGTTAGGCGAATCAGAGGGGACATCTCGAACACCTGGTTGACGAAGGACTGTGACCCACTGCCTCATACACACACCTAAAAAGGACCTCAAAGTTGTATCAACTTTATACAATTCTAAGATCCTTTCGAGCCATGAGTGAGGCACCGAGTCATAAGCCTTCTTGTAGTCAATCCAAGCAGCCGAGAGGGCCACCTTGCTTCGCCTGACTTGCTGACAAATGGTCATGTCTATGAGGAGGAGCTCCTTAGTACCACGAGACCCAACCTTACATCCATTTTGAGCAGAGGCCAAAATATTGTTTGCAGTAAAATGTGTATTTAATTTTGTGCTCAAAATGGATGTAAGGAGCTTGTAGATGGTAGGCAAGCATGTAATGGGTCGGTAGTTCTTTGGATCCGCGGTACTACTGGACTTGTGGAGCATGGAGGTGATACCAGTTGTTAATAAAGGTGGCAAGGAACCGATTTCAAGGGCATTTTGGAGTTGCGTTGCTAAACACTCATGTGAGGCTTTGAACCATTTAATCCAGAAGTTATGTCCGTCCGGCCCAGGACTTTTCCAGTTCTGAGCCATTCAAATTGCACAACTTACGTCTTCGGGACAGATGGTAATAGGCCCCATTGGTTCAATAGCCTCACACGTGCGTTCAATAGCACGCATCCAATCTCCTTCAGTGTGCACGACCGGCACCGACCAGATGTTGCGCCAGAAATTAATCATAGCAGCAGGATCTGGTAGGTGTCCGTCGCTCACACCTTGATCAGTTCCTTCCCACTTTCGGTACACCTTCCTCTGATCACTTTGGAAGAGGCGATTTTGCTGGTATCTATCCACACGTTCTCTATAGCGACGAATACGGCTTGCCCACGCGTAAACTTTCTGCTTCAGGAAGTCGATACGTTCCGTGACACAAGTTTGGGACCTTATTCCGGTCCCAGCAAAGGCTTGGTTCACGAAACGCGTGACTCGGGGGCGTTGATTGCCCCCCCTGAAGCAGATTAGCTTCGCTATGAGAGTCCTAAATTTATCAATACGCCGCTCAATTCGTACTTGCCAAGCGGGGACAGACCCGCGAGCGCGCGGAGCTCGGTCAGTGTCTGGAAACTTGACTCGAGCTACGCGGCACGCAGCTATGGCCCCGCAGTACAAAATTGAGTGGGTATCGATAATATCCTCGCTGGCTTGTAAATATGACGCCAGCAAGGCGTTCAAGGCTCCCATAAGCGCTAAATTTCGTTTGCAGGCAGGCAAGCGTGGTAGACGAGGCCTAGAGTTGGGTGTGGACCGATACTGCGTGATCGCGTCTTCCAAAGCCCTCCTCAATTGCTCATTTACCTGGTTGGTTACGCTTATATTCGCACAATCCTCAACATCAATAGCGGGATCATCCTGCATTGACATCAGTGCGTGTTGGGCGACTGGCATCGAAGCCGATAACGTAGCAGGAGGGTCCCGTGACGAAGCGGAGGTCGTGCGAATAGGTAGCGCTTCCAGGCGTAGCCGATCAAGTACAGATTGATCCAACCGCCGAAGCCGCTGAATAGCCCGCACTTGATCCGATAGTCGTTGGGCGGTAACGGTGATGGCCGGTTCAAGGGTCTGAAACAAGAGCAGCATTCGATCACGATACGCAGAGAGGTTAGTTCCTCCCTCTGTAGCCCCGTAATACGCTCGCATGCAATTTTCATTGTTCGATATTGACCATCGCATGCGACGCACTAAACCACCGGTAGCGGGACCCTTGCGCGGAGCAGGATGCCCCGCAGGCCCCAAGCGTGCCGGCAGTGGTGGTCGCCCGCGTCGCGCAGGTGGTCGCGGCGGCGGAGGCGGCGGCCCGCGCTCGTCGCTCGACTCGCTGGTGTCGGGTGCAGTGGCGAACTCAACATCCGACGACGATTTATTATATATTATTATTATTTAAACAATGAATAGTTTTTGACATGTTTAGTATCATGGAAAATATCATTACTATTTTCGTTTTTAGATAATTGGTACTAGTCTACCTATCATGGGGGGCCTAAGTATGCTGCCGCAGATAGAAAAAGAACAAGCCAAGGAGGCTGAGGCGAAGGCGGAGATCACGATTAAACTCCGTAAGGAGCGGGCAGAACGCTTCAGGAAATTGAAGGAGGCCAGGGAGGCCAGGGAGGCCAGACAGCTGCAGCAAAGGAAGAGAGCTCAGGAGCTGAAGGAGGCTCAGGAGCTGGAGGAGGCTCAGGACGGGATCAATGGACTGGGGGCCATCAAGGCCAAGCAGCAGAAGTAACAGGAGAAACAGCCAGTGGTAAATGAAATAATTATAATTTGAGCTTCGGGAGTTTCAACAATGACCAAATGCATAAATGTAAAAGTTCCAACTTTTGCAGTCTCGGATCTTACTGCAGGGAATACATTTTGAAACAACATTGCATTTGGTCATTTTTTTTGCTTCGCGTTGTCTTCTATAGTTTATTTATTTTAGCATGATACAGAAAGAAATAAAGGTATTTTATTGGGCACGTTACACGCAACATAATAGTTATACAAAAACATTACTCCAAAACGTATTTTTACACTGCTATTATTTCACAGTAAATATTAAATGAACATAATCTATTGCAGTAATACTTTAAGTCATATTCGTTAATATTTACATTGCGTTTTTTATTTGTGTTGATTAAATTTACTTCAATTAGAAACATGGTCTATAAAAGACCTAAAGAAGCAGGGGTTACAAACCTGTGATAACAACATAACGAAACGTTTAAGCATATAAATCAAATAATATTCTGTCACCTGTCAAATATAGCGAACCTAGTGAATTTTAAATTGATCACTCTAATAACACCACAATTTGTATTTTTTGAAAGATTGAACGTCACAACGCCCTTATGTCACTCACATTTTCTTCCGAGTTCGAGAGCGTGTGCGTTGATATTTTTCCATAGTTGTTTTTGTTGTGAGTTGTTTGTTGTTCATTTCCTTGTTAAAGTTGGCAGCTGCTCGTTTAGTCTACATCTCTAATTTCTACCCTACTACCGCACTCTTTAATTATGTAATTAAGTATAGCAGTTAGAAACCAATATAATATACGTATTCAAATATTTTTACAATTAAATTTTGATATAATATCGAAACCCCATGTTTTGTCCAACAAAAAAAACATGAATGACACATGCACAGATACAATATATTGAGTGCATAGATTCTGATTAATTCTGACAGCGACTATTAGAGTTGACGACTACTGGTTCTTTTTATCTTTTTTTTCTCATCCTTAAATAAATGAACTATAGATATATCCCGCTTTGTATTATTAGGTACCTATGCAACCAACTCGTATGAGTTCAACTCGCACTTGACAGGTGTTTTTAAATTAAAATAGTATGTATACTTGCAACCCTCAGTGCTCGACTACAACTCGACTTGACTGGGTTTTTTAAATGTAAGATAGAAATAAGAAATCGAGAAAGGTTTGGAGGAAAGAACAGGCTTGCTGCCCTGGGTTCTATTCACGATTAACCTGAATATTTGTCGGTGAGCCAGTTCATGAATTTTGGCGAGGATTTTATTATTAGTAGGGATCACCTTTGTTTTATCAAATTATGTTTGACAAATTATCGCTTCCCAATATTTTTTTCGTAAAATTTCATTTGCCAAATAATTGTTTGCCAATTAACTATTCACAAATAATAGTTACGCAAACCTAATGTTTGGCACATGAATGTTTAGTCATTGACCAGCTTACCAACTGGACATTTGACTAAATTTCATTTAGTCAAATGTTTTAGTTGGCATAACATATTTTACGCAAAACAAAATAAGGCAAATGATTTGTATGGTATAAAAATGGTGAATTTATTTTGGGGGTCGTTCTAACCAAACTTAACCTAGTTTACTGGTAGAATTTGTAACCTATAACCTACTTACCTGGCAGCAGTTGCGTTCTGGCGCTTTGCCGGCCGCTGCCGCGGCACGCTCGCTTTGCTCGCTCGGCTCGCGCGCTATTATGGTCGCAGTTGTAACCTAACCTAACCTACTGTTCTTGTAGCAGTTCGTTTTTGTTGGGGGTCAAAGTTCTAACCTATCCTAACCTACTTACCTGGCAGCAATTCGGTAATAAATTCTTACTGTTGTTCAAAATTATTACTTTAAACTTTTTTCGGACAAATTCAAGCACATAAACTTACAAAAAACGCTAATGAGCATTGCAACAAACTTAATGTTGTAAGTTACAAATGCAGTTGTAATACACAAATAAATGTATTTGTGAAAATAGCAGTGCATTTTGTATTTATGGGATCGTGCCGTTTTACCAATATTATATTACTCAAACAAACTCCGATTTTTGTCTTTATATGTTTTGTCATATCAATTCATTTGCCTAAATGTTTATTATGTAATGTTTTTTGCCTTAATAAAGCATTTGCTAAAAGACCAAATGCCTAAATGTCTGTATCCGAAGTTAAACTCTGCTTAATGAAAATTTGACGAAATGAAAATTAGCGTATTATAGTTATGCCAAAGATTGCATTGGCAAAAAAACAGTTGCGAAAATTTGTTTGGGTAATGAAATTTTACCAAAATAATTTTGGCAAAACGGCAGGATCCCTATTAGTAGACCTAATGAAATGAATGTCTGTTTATCCATGTCTCAATGCATGTCCGTTTGTCTGGACGCACTGATATCATTTCCCAACGAATGATTTGATAAATTATTGTTAGACAAATTATTACCTGGGATTCTTTAAAGATGTCAATTATGTTTTCGTCAAATGTATTGATTGGCGTAAAAATTAACCATAAGTAACCTATCTATATCTGAGAGCAGTTTCGTTCTTGGGTTCATATAAAAAAATAACCCTAACCTACCTATCTCTGGGAGCAGTTTCATTTTTAGGGTCATAAAAAAAATACCCTGACCTACCTATCTCTGGGAGCAGTTTCGTTTTTAATCCAATTTATATTTGTTTCAGACAACACAATTATTTACCAATATAAAAATGTAGCGAAATAAAAAAATTACGATGTAAAATTATGCCAAGGATTGATTTGGCAAATAAAACTTCGGCGCAAAGTTGATTGCTAAATAAAATTTGACGAAACATAATTCGGCAAAAAGGCAGTACACCGCCGCAGATGGTAAAAGAAAAAGCCAAAGAGGCTGAGGCGAGGGCGGAGATCACGAATAAACTCCGTAAGGAGCGGGAAGAAAGCATCAGGAAATTGAAGGAGGCCAGGGAGGCCAGGGAGGCCAGACGGCTGCAGCAAAAGAAGAGAGCTCAGGAGCTGAAGGAGGCTCAGGAGCTGGAGGAGGCTCAGGACGGGATCAATGAACTGGGGGCCAGCAAGGCCAAGCAGCAGAAGCATAAGGAGACACAGACATTGGTAAATGAAATAATTATAATTTGAGCTTCGGGAGTTTCAACAATGACCAAATGCATAAATGTAAAAGTTCCAACTTTTGCAGTCTCGGATCTTACTGCAGGGAATACATTTTGAAACAACATTGCATTTGGTCATTTTTTTGCTTCGCGTTGTCTTCTAGATATATCCCGCTTTGTATTATTAGGTACCTATGCAACCAACTCGTTTGAGTTCAACTCGCACTTGACAGGTGTTTTGAAATTAAAATAGTATGTATACTTGCAACCCTCAGTGCTCGAGTACAACTCGACTTGACTGGGTTTTGTAAATGTAAGATAGAGATAAGAAATCGAGAAAGGTTTGGAGGAAAGAACAGGTTTGCTGCCCTGTGGGTTCTATTCACGATTAACCCGAATATTTGCCGGTGAGCCAGATCATGAATTTTGGCGAGGATTTTATTATTAGTAGATATACATAATGAAATGAATGTCTGTTTATCCATGTCTTTATGCATGTCCGTTTGTCTGGACCCGTCGTGCACGTCATTGTAGTCGACTGTACCGGCCGCGAGCCACGGGCTTCGTCCACTTAATGTATAACTAACCAAGAACAAATAATTAAAACTCTCTGAATAAAGTTTAACCCAATCAGCGAATTGTATTTACTTAATCTCCTTTGTATAGGCACATAAATATAATAATATTAATAATATACACTAATTGGTAAAAATAACCGCAGAATCTTTTTAAAGGCTTCAAAAAAGGAGTTTCTCAATTCATCTGTTTTTTTCTTGTTCATACAAGTGCTGACAAATGTTACTCGTACTTCTTAAAGTAGCCAATGGACCCGATTCTACGTGCACGTCGCTTAAATAGCCTAAAACTAACTAAAACTAAATTGTCTAATTTTAAGACATAGTTTAGACGTCAGATTTAACCAGTGCTATTCCAGAATGTCAAGCTGACAATGTATAAGAAGCGTCGAATTCAAATTAGCGCTGTCATGGCGCTGTTACTTGATTATGACAGCTGCTCATAGAATAGCAAAGTGTTTTAGCGACACCTAAATAAAACTAGGAAGTTTAGAGGCCACTGTAGAATCGGGTCCAATGACAATTGTTCATCCGAGCTTGTTCACCCCAGGGCAGCAAACCTGTTCTTTTCTCGAAACCTTTCTCGATTTCTTATTTCTATCTTACATTTAAAAAACGAAAATAGTAATGATATTTTCCATGATACTTAACATGTCAAAAACTATTCTTTGTTTAAATAATAATAATAAATAAATATCATGAGACAATGTCACACCAATTGACCTAGTCCCAAACTAAGGTCTAGGCTTGTACTATGGGTACTAGACAACGATTTAAATACTTGTATAGAGAAATATATACTTAAATACATAGTAAACATCCATGACTCGGGAACAAATATTCGCGCTCATCACAGTCATCACACAAATATCTGCCCTTACCGGGATTTGAACCCAGGACCGCTAGCTTCGTAGGCAGGGTCACTACCAACTAGGCCAGCGCGTCGTCATTGTATAATCCCATAATGTTGGCCAATGCCAATGGCGACCCTGCCAGTCGGGCTGCTCGAGGCAGCCTCAGCTTCAGACAGCACGCCGCCGCTCGGACCAACCAAGTAACCAGCTCCAGCCAGCAAAAGCCAGCTCCAGCCAGCTCCAAGGGACCAGCCGAAAAACCGATCCGCCGCAGCTCCAAGCACGACATGGGACATCAATGCACGAAAGAAGACAAAAAGAAGGGGTCATCATCGCTCAGAACGGGCAGTCCAACGACGCAACCACGAGCCAAACCTACAGACGCGAAGTTACGGTGTATTTGACCACGACACTACCGTAAAATGTGCCTAATTTGCTCCCCCATGGGTAACTATGCTCCATAGTGACTTTTTTGTATGTTACTTATAAGACAAGGCCGGTGACAAATTTTCTAAAAATAATTGATGTATTTACAATACAGAATACCTCAATATAACGAATAGATCGAGCGACAAGCAGTAGCAGCAACCATGCGGAACCGGCCGGAGCAGATCGTCTAGCAACAAGCCTACGCAGCAGCAGCAGCCACCCAGCAACAGCACGCCGCCGCAACCGCACCACAGCGCAGCAACGTTATGAAGGTATCAATTTAAGATAGCCGTAACCATAACTGTGTAAAACCTTGTCTTGTTCGCTTACCAAAAATTAGTTTGCACTAATAAACTAAATGTAACTAAAAGTTATTAATGATATCCATTCAGGAGTTAGACATAATCAATTAAAATCACTACAGGAGGATATTAGAAAATTAGGACCCAAACGCCGAACTGAGGCAATTGGTCAAAATAAACTTCAACAAGTAAAAAAATTATATAAGCAGTACGAAGTATATACGAGGGCAGAGTGAAAAGTCGCGAAAAAATTAAACAATTTTTTTTTTTTGGTCCAAGTAAATATTTATTTTTCAACGTTAGTCCACATGTAACTCAATACACTTGGTCCATCGCTTTTCTAGCTTTTCGATTCCCTCCGTATAGTACGATTTCTCCAACCCTTCAAAATACGCATTGGTTTCTGCGATGATTTCTTCGTTGGAACCAAATCTTTTTCCACCAAGCCATTTCTTTAAGTTTTGGAAAAGAAAATAGTCGCAGGGGGGGGCTAAATCTGGAGAATAAGCCGGATGCGGAAGCAATTCGTAACGCAACTCGTGGATTTTAGCCATAGCAACTGCACAAGTGTGGACCCGTGCGTTGTCTTGGTAAAAAATGATTTTCTTTTTCGCCAAATGGGGTCGTTTTTCCATTAAAACTTCATGAAATCGCTGTAATAAGTTGGCATAATATTCGCCGTTAATCGTTTTACCTTTCTGAAGGTAATCAACATATATTACACCACGAGCATCCCAGAAGACAGTAGCCATAACTTTATTCGCCGATAAAACTGCTTTGGCCTTCTTTGGTGCAGGTTCACCTGAAGCAATCCATTGTTTTGACTGCTCCTTGGTTTCTGGTGTATGATGATGAATCCAGGTTTCGTCAACAGTTATGAAACGACGCAAGAAGTCCTTTTCATTACACCTAAACTTCGCCAAACATGCCTCTGACAGGGTCACCCTAGTGCGTTTTTGATCTACTGTGAGCAATCGCGGCACCCAACGGGCGGAGAGCTTCTTCATATCCAAATAAGTGTGAAGGATATTACGAACCCATTCGTCTGAAATGCTTACAATATCAGCTATCTCACGGACCTTTTTTCTTCGGTCGGTCAATACGATGTCATGGATTTTGGTGATCATCTCTGGTGTAGTGACCTCAACTGGGCGTCCGGGTCGGTCGGCGTCAGCAGTGCTTGTACGGCCACAACGAAAATCCGTAAACCACTTGTGGATCATTTTAATCGATGGAGCAGAGTTCCCGTAATACTGCCGTGTCTGGCCGATCTCACGTATCTTGAGTTACAGAGGTTACGCGTAACCAGGATGATTCGTTTCTAAATACTGCCATCTATATACTACAATAAATTTTTTTACAATTATCTTATTATTTTCCAAGATAATACACCATGAAAACTACTGTAACTATGTATTTTCACATAGTTGGTCACAGGTAAGTACTGTATCTTAAGTTACCTGAGAACAGCGCAACAAGAGTGAACCGGCCGAGTAACGCGTGTATACCGTATCTCTTCATACCTGACTTCGGCGTTACCAATCTAGTATGAACCTGTCGGGATCATTCAATCGCTTTCTCGGGCACGCTTAATTTCGTGCTCCCGTACTTTTATTCATAAAAATAGTTGAAATTAAATTAAGGTTTCAGAAATATGACACGTTTTTATTTGAAATTTTAAATTGGTTATGTGTAACACGTAACCAATTTTTTTTAATTTGTTTTTCTTAATTTAATTTTTTAAATTAAACCACAACAGTTGTGGTTTCACATTTTTTTGTTTAGTTATGAATATTTTATTTTATTATGAAGGGATGTTTGATACGTTGAAAACCCCAGGTTTTAGGATTATGACACATTTTTATTTTAAATTTTAAATTGGTTATGTGTTGTGGTGTCACATTTTTTTGTTTACTTAAATAAAAACTTTTATATAACCTCAAGGCTTTTATATTTACTACTAGCTTTTGCCCCCGACGTCGTCCGCGTAAAAGAAAACTCCAAAGTTCTATCTCCATGCCAAATTTCATTCAAATTGGTTCAGCGGTTTAAGTGTGACAAGGTAACAAACAAACAGATACATACATTTACATTTATAACATTAGTATGGATTAGTATGGATGGATAGAATGATAAAAATTGTAATTGTAACTATACTTATGGTTATGGTTATGCCGTGTTTAAATATTATCTTCGCGGATAGAGTTTAAAGGGTATTTATACTATTTATAGTGACGTTTGAAGTATCATACTTGACTAAAACCCTTTATAGCTTTATCCCCGAACGCATATCAAGTAAGCCTGATAAATAATTACGTATAAAAGAAATATACTGAAATATACAGAAATACTGACAGAGAATACATTAAAATCCACATACATTAGATCGGTATCTCCTAAGCGCAATCACTTGGGTAGCGCCTGTACCCGCCACACTCGTGTATTTATAGATACAGCAGGTCGCGTTACCAACAATGTATGAAATTTTACAACTCCCATAATTAAAAATAGCTATAATAAAATTATCGATTGCAAAGTTGTATTTATTTTTATCTCTTCTCGTGTGGGATTATATTTACTGCAAATGAAAAATAAAATAAAAAATATCCTTCAATAATTTTGCGAGATATGAAATTTACAATGGATTAGTTTTATTCATTTGATCGAAACGATCGACTATGTTGGCCGACATGTGCCCCTGCACTATTATCTATGGAAAAAGTTGAAATAGCCCCACCTAAATGTTCAAAGTGTTTTTTTACGAAACTGAGGCTTGTAGGATTGCAATAAGATATTATTTTGAATGAACCATGCCGTAATAAAGGTCTGGCTTCCAATTTCAGTACCATCACAGCATTAGTAGGACTAAATATGTGTCATAGTTGAAATTGCCCCACCGCGGGGTAAATGCAACTATTTCTGCCTTTTTTTGAGTTTTTTTTTAATTTGAACATACAATGAGGGAATTCTGTATTATGGACACGTGGACAATAAAGTCAAAAAAGCCTTTAGAACACCTATTTATTTTATTTATCATATCGTATTCACAGACGAAGATCCTGACCTTTGAAGTTGATGTTTGTGTTTTTTTAGTCGAAATAGCCCCTACCGACCTTACTTTAAACTTACAGACAAAAAACCAAATATTTGAACATAAATTTTATGTGTTCCCAAAATTACCATTACAAGCTGACGGAATCATTGGACAAGATTTCTTAAAAAAATATAAATGCGTCATAAATTACAAGAAAGAGACAATCACGTTAAATAATAACAACGAAATAATTACAATACCATTAACTTTAAAACATAATGATAACGAAATAAATAGTTCAAATCAAATACAAATACCATGTCGAAGTGAATCAATAATACAAGTGTCTACAAACTGTACAGAGGATTGCGTAATATTATCAAGCGAAATTGCTGAAGGAATTTTTGTAGCGAATTCCATAACTTGTACCAAAAAAGGGAAAATAACAGTTAAAGTATTAAACACGCGCGAGAAACACGTAGAGTCATTCGGGGTAACAGCACGCAGTGGGTAAGAGTACGCAGGGACCTGTTCTCCGACTAGGTGGGGGGGGGGGGGGGGGGCAAGGTTAATGATGGCTTAAAACAGTGGCGCTGGCATGGCCACTTCGGAGCCAAAAGCCGCGTGAGTAAAATATACAAGATTTCCTATGAGCTTTATATTTAATCAATTTAAAAATCACACTTGTGACAACTTTTTGAGACCAGAGAAAATAAAGTGCGTACTCTTGACCCGAATGACTCTAACTATAAACAATTTCACACCGCAAATAAGACCATTACGAGACTATAATTGTTTTTCTTTTGAAAAATGTAAACAAAATGCAGATAGAGTACAATTACTATTTACACTTTTAAAACTAGACAATTTAAATAAGGAGGAAAGTAACTCCATTGCTAGTATTTGCGCGAAATACGCCGACATTTTTCAACTGCCAGGAGACACATTAAATACCACAGAAGTATACGAACAAAAAACACGATTAAAAGAAAATGTCTCACCTATATATAGTAAACCGTATCGTTTACCTCAATCACAAAAATCAGAGATAAATAAACAAATAAAACAAATGTTACAAAATGACATCATAGAAGAATCCCAATCGGAATGGGCAAGTCCATTACTCCTCGTTCCCAAGAAAACAGACTCGAGTGGAGAAAAGAAATGGAGATTAGTAATAGATTATAGAAAAGTCAATGACGTAATTGAAAATGATAAATTCCCCCTGCCAAACATCACCGAGATCCTAGATTCTTTGACCGGTGCTATGTATTTTAGCACCAGGATTTAAATCAAATCAAACTAGATCCCGAAAGCAGAAAATATACCGCGTTTATAGCAGATAAACACTATCAGATGAAACGATTACCAATGGGACTAAAAACTAGCCCAAATGCTTTCAGCAGAGCAATGACCATAGCTATGTCTGGACTAAACTACATACAGTGCATAGTTTATTTAGATGACATCATTGTCATGGGTCGAAATTTACAACAACATAATAAAAACTTATTTGATGTTTTCAAAAGATTAATAAAAGTAAATTTTAAACTAAACCCACTGAAATGTAATTTTATGCAAAAATAAATTTTATACCTAGGATAAGTAGTAACTCCCGAAGGAATAAAACCCGATCCAAAGTAGATAACAATAGTTCATCATTATCTATCCAGTACCAAAAAACGCGAAGAGGTCAGACGTTTTGTAGCTTTTGTAAATTATTATAGGAAATTTATTAAAAATTTCTCCGAAATAACCCAACCATTAACCAATTTATTAAAAAAAAACGTAGAATTTAATTGGACAAAACAATGCGAAAATGCATTTAAAAAGTTAAAAATAAACATTAGTACACCACCAATACTACAACATCCGGATTTGTCAAATAACAACACGTTCATGATACACACAGACGCATCAGGCACAGCTATTGGAAGCTTATTATCAAATCAAAATGGATTACCAGTAGCATATGCAAGTACACCTTTAAACAAAGCAGAGAAAAATTATCCCACAACGGATAAGGAATTACTAGCTATCGTATGGGCAGTGAAATATTTTAGACCATACATATATGGGCGGAAGTTTAAAATTATCACAGATCACCGTCCACTAATCTATTTATTTGGAATGAATAATCCATCAAGTCGACTCACCAAGTTTCGTTTATGCCTAGAAGAATATGATTTCACAGTACAATATTTGAAAGGTAAAGATAATGCAGCTGCAGACGCGTTATCTAGAATAGAAATAACTAGCGAAGAACTTAAAACATGTCAACACAAGTGATATCAGTGATGACCAGAGCACAAACAAAACGAATGAAAGAGCAAAACATACCAAATGACTCAAGAAATAAGGACTAACACCGTGATGGGTCTGATCAACCAAGAATAGTGGAACTCCTTAAAAAACCAGAGTTACCTGAACTAAGTTTAAATGAACATGACTATTACAAAATACTCGAACAAAAAGATTACGTACGTTACGAGTCAAAATAATGAAATCGTATACTCGCCATCCTTGACGACATTGTGTGTCAAGCCTAGTACTCAATCGCGTACGAAACGAGCTTTTCTCGCGAGGGCATTAGGTGCATTTTGCAAGGCACAACAAATAGAGTAAGTATGCACACTATATAACAATGACACCACGTGTATAATAACAGAGCTAGCTCAATGTATAAACAAATATGGTACAGGGTCCGGACCCCGATTATGTATCATTAAAGGTGTCACAAAAATAAATAATAAAGATGACAGACGTGTTATATTGAACGATTTTCATTTATTACCCACAAGCGGTCACGCGGGGATTCGAAGAATGACCAATAACGTGAAGCGTTACTACTACTGGCCAGGCAGGAATGGATAATGACATAGTGAAATTCGTAAAAACATGTCATAAATGCCAAACACAAAAATATCAAAAAAATGTAAAACCACCACTATGTATTACTAGTACGGCCACAGCTTCTTTCGATAAGGTATTTTTAGATTTATGCGGACCCCTAACTAAAGATGTCAACGGGTATTGCTGTATACTTACGTTACAGTGCGAGCTCACAAAATACGTAGAGGCATATCCACTTCTAAATAAGGAAACAGACACAGTCGCAAGAGCATTAGTTGATAATTTTATATTGCGATATGGAATTCCAAAAGAAATTGGAACAGATAAGGGAAGTGAATTCATTTCATCAACTATGCGCGAAATATGTAATATTTTAGGAATAAAACAATTGCAATCAACCGCTTACCACCACGAAAGCCTTGGTCCTTGGTCCCATAATGTTGGCCAATGCCGGATGGATTATACAATGACAACGCGCTGGCCTAGTTGGTAGTGACCCTGCCTACGAAGCTAGCGAATATTTGTTCCCGAGTCATGGATGTTTACTATGTATTTAAATATATATTTCTCTATACAAGTATTTATATCGTTGTCTAGTACCCATAGTACAAGCCTAGAGCTTAGTTTGGGACTAGGTCAATTGGTGTGACATTGTCCCATGATATTTATTTATTATTATTATTTAAATAATGAATAGTTTTTGACATGTTTAGTATCATGGAAAATATCATTACTATTTTAGTTTTTAGATAATTGGTACTAGTTTACCTATCATGGGGGGCCTAAGTATGCTGCCGCAGATGGTAAAAGAAAAAGCCAAAGAGGCTGAGACGAGGGCGGAGAACACGAATAAACTCCGTAAGGAGCGGGAAGAAAGCATCAGGAAATTGAAGGAGGCCAGGGAGGCCAGGGAGGCCAGACAGCTGCAGCAAAAGAAGAGAGCTCAGGAGCTGAAGGAGGCTCAGGAGCTGGAGGAGGCTCAGGACGGGATCAATGAACTGGGGGCCAGAAAGGCCAAGCAGCAGAAGCAACAGGAGAAAAAGCTAGTGGAAAATAAAATAATTATAATTTGAGCTTCGGGAGTTTCAACAATGACCAAATGCATAAATGTAAAAGTTCCAACTTTTGCAGTCTCGGATCTTACTGCAGGGAATACATTTTGAAACAACATTGCATTTGGGCCATTCCATATGATTTCAACAAATTTGAATTAAAAAGTGTGCCGCATGACTTTTGATTTGAATAAAAAAAATTGAGGATATACTTTATGGTGAGAGAAGTGCTGAACCACAACCATTTATTTTTTTTATATTTTTATTTACGAGTTTTACCCATTCGAAGTAAATAGTGGGGTCAAATTCCTGCTTGTATATAATACGCTCCAACTTTTTTTTTTGAAAAGATAACGAAATAATTGTTGCGGTGTTTGATTAGGTAAGAAATGTGGATGTCATACTGTATGATAAAAGTTATCTAAATTAACTACAAAAAAAATGGTGTCCATTTGAAATGTTCAAGTAACTGGTAATTTTATGCAATTTTAATTCATTTTTGTGCAAACACTGATGCTTTATATTTCTGAAAAAAGATAGGGATAACTTTTTTCAGAAATATAAAGTACTAGTTTTGTTCATTTTGTAAAATAAATATTATCGTTTTAGAATTATAATTCTAACAGAAAAATAGTAGTGAAAATTGAGAATTTCGAAAAATGCTTATACCCCCAAAAAACCCATGTGGAAGAATAATTAAAAATTTGAATTTATTCAGAAAATATAGTCCATGTCTTTTTTAATTAGATTCAGTTTAAAAAGTTTCGTTATTTTCCCTATTTTTGGATATATGATTTTTTTAAACTGCTTATCTCGTGAATTTTCTCTCATTGTTTTTATATATTATGCATATTAAAATATTTTTGACTATAACTTTTAAATGTATGGTAATCAATTACCATACACTGAAAAATCATTAAATAAAAGCCAGACGGTTCAAATTTACTAAATATATTTAATAATACTTATATATAAAACGAAAAAAAACATTACTTGCAAACCTTTGCTACTTCGAAATTTTCCCCGAAACCCCCAAAAAACCCATGTGGAAGAATAATTAAAAATTTGAATTTATTCAGAGAATGTCTTTGTTAATAAGGTTCAGTTTAAAAAGTTTTGTTATTTTTGCTCGTTTATGAAATATTTTTTTTTAGGTGCTTCTATAGTCCTTATCGAAGTTATATATAGGAGACCGTACTTAGGAGATAATGAAGCGGTGCAAACTCTTTATAGGAAGTGCTTGTGTTATTGAACCTGTTTTCATGTATAGTATTGTTCGTTATATACCACTGGTTGATAAGAAGTGGAACTTTTTTGCCACCTCTCACGGCAAATCCCCCTGTGATGGTGCTGGCGGCACGATTAAGCGGTTGGTAAGAAAGGCTAGTCTGCAACGCACCACAGGTAGTGATAACATTTTATCCCCTGAAGCTATGTACGAGTTTTGTGTAAACAAAATTCTTGGAATCAAGTTCTTTTTCGTCTCAAAATCACAAGTCGATGTAGCTGAGTTGTTCTTATCAGAGCGATTTAAAAATATGAGAACCATAAAAAATACACGTTCTTATCATAGTTTCGTTCCCATTTCTCAAAATGAATTAGTAGTGCGACGTTACTCTACTTCAGAAAATTTCGAAGTAGCAAAGGTTTGCAAGTAATGTTTTTTTTCGTTGTATAAAAAAGTATTATTAAATATTTTTAGTAAATTTGAACCGTCTGGCTTTTATTTATTGATTTTTCAGTGTATGGTAATTGATTACCATACATTTAAAAGTTACAGTCAAAAATATTTTAATATGCAGAATATATAAAAACAATGAGAGAAAATTCACGAGATAAGCAGTTTAAAAAAATCATATATCCAAAAATAGGGAAAATAACGAAACTTTTTAAACTGAATCTAATTAGCAAAGACATGGACTATATTTTCTGAATAAATTCAAATTTTTAATTATTCTTCCACATGGGTTTTTTTGGGGGTCAAAAATAAGCATTTTTCGAAATTCTCAATTTTCACTACTATTTTTCTGTTAGAATTATAATTCTAAAACGATAATATTTATTTTACAGAATGAACAAAACTAGTACTTTATATTTCTGAAAAAAGTTATCCCTAATATGCATCAGGGTTTGCACAAAAATGAATTAAAATTGCAAAAAATTACCAGTTACTTGAACATTTCAAATGGACACCATTTTTTTTGTAGTTATTTTGGATAACTTTTATCATACAGTATGACATCCACATTTCTTACCTAATGAAACACCGCAACAATTATTTCGTTATCTTTTCAAAAAAAAAAGTTAGAGCGTATTATATACAAGCAGGAATTTGACCCCACTATTTACTTCGAATGGGTAAAACTCGGAAATAAAAATATTTAAAAAAAAATGGTGGTGGTTCAGCACTTCTCTCACCATAAAGTATATCCTCAATTTTTTTTATTCAAATCAAAAGTCATGCGGCACACTCGATTTGTTGAAATCACATGGAATGGCCCATTTGGTAATTTGTGTTTTTAAATTAAAATAGCATGTATACTTGCTCGAGTACAACTCGACTTGACTGGGTTTTTTAAATGTAAGATAGGAAAATATAATGTTCTCGGCCCCGAATATATGTTTATTCCATTCGGCGTCGAGACCCTTGGTCCGTGGGGTCCTAGCGCTCGAAGCCTCTTCAAAGAAATTTCGAAGAGGCTCATTGACGTTTGGGAGACCGAAGAGCTGGCAGTTTCCTCGCTCAACGTATAAGTATAACCATCCAGCGAGGAAATGCTGCCAGCATCTTTGGTACAATGCCGCAGGGGCCATTCTTAGATTTAATGTTTTAGTTAATTTATATATTTAGAGTTAGTCTTATTTAATTTTAGTCTTATTTAGTTATAGTTGTTGTATTATTTTATGTCTTTTTACAATAATGTTTCAATAATGCTCCAAATATGTTGGGGATAAAAATTGTTTATAAAATAGATAGAAATAAGAAATCGAGAAAGGTTTGGAGGAAAGAACAGGTTTGCTGCCCTGGGTTCTATTCACGATTAACCTGAATATTTGCCGGTGAGCCAGTTCATGAATTTTGGCGAGGATTTTATTATTAGTAGGTGGGTCAATTTCCCAAGCAATATTTTAAGCTGGCGGCGCTGAAAACCGGGGTGAACTATGGTTAAAAATTAAACTGTTATTTTTTTCTGAATACTTCACGCAGTTGCCTATTTTGGGCAATAAGTAGAATTAAAATATTAATGGAAATAATAATTAAAAAAAAAATTAAGACCTCATTTCTCATCACAGTGGGCTGTCCGCAACCCAGTTTTGATTGCAAAACGTGGAATAAATCAAAAACTATTAATGATTATGAAAAACATCTACCTTTTTTAAAATACTAGATAGTTAGTGTACAAAAAGAAGCCCTGACTTTTTTTTTAACTATTACACATACCGTCCGGTACCAGGAAATACGTTTGTCCGGAGAAACGTTATCATTACCACCGTCAAATATTCTGTGCCTTATATCTGCTAAGCTTCAATATGTACACCCCCCACCTCCCGTGCACTCGTAGAGTAAGTCACGCGCAAGAGTTTGGTGCTAGCGGTTGTGTTGTGCGCGTTTCTGGCGATAAAATATAAAGGTAAATTCTTGCTTCCGGTGGGGTGGTGACAAAAAAATCCTCATCCCGACGGTTGATTTATTTTTTGTAGTTTTTGTGTGTTTAGTTTAAGATTTATGTATAACACGTACGTCATATTTCTTAATTCTGGAGTAACGTTAGCTTAAAGAAACCAGACTCCGTTGTTTTTTTTTAAATATTTTTGTGCAGGTTTTATCATTCCGTGGTTCTCATTCCGATGTTTCCGGTGTATGAAATACCCACAGAAATGATAAGCAACACCGGCATGATACAAAAGTAGCTTCACTTAGTTATCCAAATAATTATCAAATTTAATTATTTCATTTTATGAAGTCAAAGAAAATGTATAAATATTATAAGCGTTTACACGTAAATAATTAAGCGTTTAACGATAACCAAATGTCAGTTATTTTGTACTACTAAGCATATAATATGCATACATACATAGCGTCACGCCTTCATCCCAGAGTGGGGTTGGCAGAGCTGTTACCAATAACTCTAACAACATGTTATATAATATTATATTATAATGAAGAACGTTCTCACAGATGAAAAAAAAAGATTTGTTACAGATTAATTTTTCAATTTAATTATAATTATAAAGGGCAATGCTTAGTGTTAAGATTGGACGTGATATTCAGTTTAAAAAACATTAAAAGGTTTAAATTTATATTAGTATTTCGTTTTTTTTTAAGATCTGGGATATGTAAATTCACATCTAGTCTTGCACGTTATCATAATTTCATAATGTTACATTTTTGACTGAGTTTTTTAGGTATTTCATATTATATTTTCGAGGCCGTCCTTATGACGCACTAATTATTAAGCATTAAGTGATCTATCAGTGATAACTGATAAATGATATAGTTGCCACTGGGATATTTGTAATATTAGAATTATTGAGTTATATTTTGCTTGGTCATCGAACTGTTCCTATTAGATTTACATAGAAGATTGTTATTTTTTTTTTTATTTATAACTAGTTTATTATCATAAATAAATCACAATATTTAGAACATTTTTGAAAACCATATTAAAGAAATAAGTAATAAATCAATCCGGTACATTATAAAAAAAATGTAAAGTAATTTTTTTATTAAAAATATGTTTATTTTGTAAGCGAATTGTTTCAAAACATTAATATAAATGTCATTTTTACTCAAACAAAGACTTATAATTATGATAATTATTAATAACATTAATCAAATTTTTACTCAAATAAAGACTTCTAATTATGTTAGTTAATAACAACATTAATGTAATTTTTACTCAAATAAACAGTGATAATTATGATAATTATTGACTTTTTTCATTTATTTTCATTCCGGTGGAAAAGATTTCATTTACGTGGGTCGTTTCTATCATTTCTGTGGGTATTTATCACTTCGGTGGATACTTTTTATCATTTCGGTGTGTATTTATCATTCCATCGTTTTATCAAATATTCTATCTCGTATATCTCATAAACTATTTATGATTTTGAGTGTTCCTTAACACCACGTCTACAATATATAACAATGCATAGTTTAAAATGATAAACGTTCAAAAATACACAAAACTTAAAAATTGCACCGAAATGAGACAAAAATCAGAAATGTTGAAATTGACCCAGATATACCTAATGAAATGAATGTATGTTTATCCATGTCTTTATGCATGTCCGTTTGTCTGGACCCCGTCGTGCACGTCACTGTGGTCGACTGTACCGGCCGCGAGCCACGGGCTACGTCCACTTAATACCTATATGTATAACTAACCAAGAACAAATAATAAAACTCTCTGAATAAAGTTTAACCCAATCAGCGAATTTTATTTACTTAATCTCCTTTGTATAGGCACATAAATATAATGATAGCCCTAAAATCAAGAAGGCGGTTTTTTTATTTTCCGAACTATTCACTGGACCTAATTTTAGCATGCCGAATTTACGTCATACCTATTTTTTTTA
Organism: Acleris emargana; assembly: GCA_927399475.2. Taxonomy (NCBI): domain Eukaryota; kingdom Metazoa; phylum Arthropoda; class Insecta; order Lepidoptera; family Tortricidae; genus Acleris; species Acleris emargana. The sequence continues at coordinate 6,697,689 of OV656835.1, read as the reverse complement.
CTCCAATTTCTTTATAGCCATATTTTTACTTATTTATTTAATCTTTATAGCACAAAGGAATACACTTCTTATACAAACACTTTATTCAAATAAACATTTCACTGCTCAAAAAAAATGTATTTTTAGTGATGAAAAATAAATAACCTCGAAAGCTAAGGCGGGGGCTTCGCTACGCTTCGCTCCCGCCTTAGCCTTCTAACCTAACCTATCCGAGTTGCTTCTGCCCTGACCCATCTTGCTCGCCGCTTCGCTCGCTCGCCGCAACATGTTATTATTCCAAAAATTCCAAATTAAAAAACAGTTGCTAAAATTGGTTTGGGTAATGAAATTTGACCAAAATAATTATGGCAAAACGGCAAGATCCCAACCTAACCTATGTGGGTATAATTTACCTATTTGAGTATTTGTTTTTCATGTATATTTCGTTCAAACAATGATTAGTTCAAACAATCATTAGAACTTATGGCTATTAGGTCTTTCAATCATTCGGAATAACATTATTAGTTTCAGTAATATTAGAGCATTTAATGTTTACAACAAGTAAACATTAGGGTAGGTATATAAGTTTAGGTCTATTAATCATTAGGAATAATCATTATTAGCTTAAGTAATATTAGAGCATTTGATGTTTAATACGAGTAAACATTAGGGTATATAACTTTTAGGTCTTGTCATGAATTAGGATATGGCTAATGAAAATTCTATCAAACGTTGGTATGCCTAATGAAATTAGCTTTTATGATATTCGGTCTAGTGGGGGTGAACCCTTCTTAAAGTAGCCAATGGACCCGATTCAACGTGCACGTTGCTTAAATAGCCTAAAACTAAATTGTCTAATTTTAAGACATAGTTTAGACAGCAGATTTAATCAGTGCTATTCCAAAATTTCAAGCTGACAATGTATAAGACCGCCTAAAATAAGAAGCTTCGGATTCAAATTAGCGCTGTCATGGCGCTGTCATTTGATTATGACAGCTGCTGATAGAATAGTAAAGTGTTTTAGCGACACCTTAATAAAATTAGGAAGTTTAGAGGCCACTGTAGAATCGGGTCCAATGTGTAAGACCGCCTAAAATAAGAAGCTTCGGATCAAATTAGCGCTGTCATGGCGCTGTCATTTGATTATGACAGCAGCTCATAGAATAGCAAAGTGTTTTAGCGACACCTAAATAACATTAGGAAGTTTAGAGGCCACTGTAGAATCGGGTCCATTAACAACGTTGTTTTATTAATCAACAAAATAGCCAAAATAGCGCACAAATATTCATCTTAATCGTCGTGACTCTTCATAATAGCCAGCGGAAATTGAACCAGACAATAGACCAACCCTGGACGAATTTGAAACAGCATTTTTTTTCGCTAGTCAGGATCCTAGACAAACACAGACGAAGGGTTAAATGTGTTGAGTATAGACAAGAGAGAGAATTAAATTGTATCCCGCGAAAAGTACACACCCACGCGCATACGTTATTTTAAAGATATTTTATCAATTTAACTTGGTAGAAAAAAATATTTTAACAGGCTCGTTTGTAAGGAGTTTTTATGAAAGAGATAAAGTTTTACCAGTAGGTTAAAAAATTAAACATTTGTCGCAGTACAACAATTTTTTTTTTTAAATATTTTAATTTTACATTTTACGTTACGCAAAAATTCTAACAGGACAAAAAAACTAAATGCATTTAAATTCATATATTTTAAGCTATAATTAAGAAAATTAAACTTATATTAGTTTGCACTTCAGAAATATTAAAAAATATCAAATATCTGTTGAGACAAAGATGTAACAGAACTCATAAAGTACATACATACGAGTACATACATTAAATCACGCCTGTTTCCAAGAGGGAACCACTTCTTTCCACTTGCTACGTTCTTGACAAATTTCTTTCGCTTCTTCCACATTCATACATCGAGTCATGCACGCACGTCGGTTTGATTCGAAAAAGTACGCCTAGGGCGGCCTCTTCCGACTCTTCCACTCACTTTCTATCTGTATATATCTTTCGTCAATCTTCTTTCATCCATCCTTTCCAAATGACCGAACCATCGAAGCATGCCCTTTTCAATCTTAGTCATTAAATCTTCTTTTATTCCACATTTCTGTCTGATTTTTTCATTTCTTACTCTATCAATCAGTTTCACACCACACATACTACGCAAAGAGCGCATTTCAACTGCATTTACACGACTTACATGCTTGTTCTGCAACACCCAACATTCACTACCATACATCAGGGTAGGGGCCAGCACTCCATTGTTAACAGCCAGCCGGGGTTTTTTGTGAAACGCCCTGTCTGCTTACAAAGGAGTACAGGGCCCCATCATACCTACTCTTTTTTCTTTCTGTCGCTTAGATCTTGTCCTGGACCTACAGCTACAAAATCCAACCAACACTTTTTCTTCTCTTTCACTACATCATCTACCTCTCTATCCCACCATTCCGGACGTTCATTCTTGCTTTTTCTTCTTTTGACTACACCGCATACTTCAGTGACCGATTTGACCATGCCATTCTTCATAATCTCCCATACATTATTTACATTATTCTCAACTTCAATGTCATTCATCTTATTGACACATTCAAAACAATCTTTCAGCTTACGTACTCATCTTGTATAACTTCGTCATTCAGTTTCTCTACTTTTATCCTCTCTAACGCAGTTGTTGGTACGGGAACACGTTGGCGCCAACGTGTGAACAGACCCCTTACTCGTGTTACCACTAAGTAGTGATCTGAACCTACGCTAACTCCTCGAAATGCTCTGGTATCTACAACTTTGATACGCAACCGTTCATCCACAATCATCAAGTCTATCATAGACTTCTCATTCTGCCGTCTCCACGTGGTACTGATGAATCTCTTTGTGATCAAACAAAGTGTTTGTCACGCAGAGATTCTTGGCCAAACATACATTGAGAAGACATTTGCCATTCTCGTTCACTCGCTCATCACCATACTTACCCAGTACCGATTCATAACCATCCCTTTGCACGCCTGTCCAACTATTAAAATCGCCTAACAAAATCCAGTTAACTATTTTGCCTTAAATTGTATCCACAAAATACGCGTTTTTATTTTTTAACCTTGTTTAATGTTTCGATATTTTTTGGAGAGCTTAGTTTAAATACACGATTCAAGAAAATACCGCTGTTTCCCAAAATCCCCACAGTACCTAATAAAGGAATAACAAAGAATCCACGTTAAAACGTTATTATCTGATTTAAGAAGGTATACTTGTTTTATTTTATTGTATTGTATTTATTGGATAAAAAAAACAGACGGTGAAAACATACAAAATTTAGAATAATATGTTATAGAGAAGAAATTAATATAATTATGTCTAAATCCTAATATAATTCTAAATAAGAATTAATGTTAATGTTAAAACCTGTATGAATAATATACTGTTGGGCGGTTATTATTACACATCGGTAACTCATGGCACTTAGGTAGCACTTGACAGTTTCTAACAGACTAGTGATGTGACAATGTTCATCCTGTACGAGTCGAGAAAAGGAAACCAATTTGAAAAAAAAAAAAATCAATCTTTTAATATCTGACATTCGTGATAAACAAATCATATTTGTTCTACATTATTACAAGTCAGCCTACGTCTTCTAATTGAGAAAATCCACTTTGTGTAAGAACATGATCTTTTAACTTCTACTTGCCTTCTTTTGTAAAGTTGCAGCGTATTTTTATGGATGTTTTCTTTGATTTCAACTTCTTTATTATGAATGAATGACGATAATATATCATTGACATTGCCATTGATGTTTTTAAACTAGTGATCAAACCTACTTAGTCGTATGTTAAGACCATGTAAGTAGATAATATTAATTTATTATTTTATCTTATCTGAAAATACACTCAGATGTCCCATCACTAATCTGTCAAGTGCTACCTAAATGCAACGAGTACCGATGTGTAGTTATTATTGCCGGTGAGAGTATCACTCATTTGAAGACAATTTTGACTCAACTGTGCCCAAAAGGAGGGTTATGAGTGCACTCGCAATGGCAACCGGCTTCAAAGTTTTCATTTTGTATGCAGATTCACCTTTTGACTGTCAAAATGAATACGGTTGCGGCTGCGTTAGGCAATAAGCCCTCTGGTTTTTAAAGCTATTAATTAATTTATTTATGGTTTAAGAAAGCCAAACGAGTATGCAGAATACCATAGACATTTGCTCAAGATTACAATTTTGCGACTATGGGCCCGATTCTACGTGCACATCGCTTAAAAAGCCTAAAACTAAGCTAACCTTTTGTATATCAGTGCGTCTCTGCACGTCTGTGGCACCAAAGCTCCCAAACTGATGGACAGATTTTGACGTGATATTTTTTTATTGTTGTTTATGAGGTTATCAGCTATGAAAGACGGGGTCACTACTATACCGGGGTTTTTATCAATAAAATATTTATTTTTATATCAGGAATAAATGGCGTTTAACATAAATCACCGAAACTCATGTTGTAGAATGTTTTCTTCGCCGAATTTTGTTAGTTATATTTTTTTGGTGGACACTGGTCTAACCCAACCTAACCTACGTAAACCCATGGTTAAGGTAACCTAAGAGCCATTACGCACTGCGAACAGTCGCCTGCGACGGTTTTACCAACTTTCATTTCGCGAAAACGTGTTTGTGGTGGAACCATTACATAGGCACGGGCTTGTTAAATAAGTAAGGTTAGGTTAGACTTTAGTCCACATAAAAATGTTAAATAATGGCGGGATCTCCTTGCGAAATGAAAATTTGTAAAATTATATATTTTGTCAAATGATGATTTGGTAAAACATTAGTGAACCGTGTTTAGTGACCCACTTGGTCGCCAGTCTTGGTCACCGAGACCCCAAGCCTGCAGCGACCAGTCGTCAGTGCTCTACAAACAAAAAGTGTATCGTAGAAATTTCTTCGAGCTTTCCATGAAATAATACATTCGATCAAACAAATGCGTGTCGGTGACTCAAGGGGATCCGATGAATGGGGATTTTTTTTTTATGGCATGGGAAGGCAAACGGGCACACAGGCCACCTGATGGTAAGTGGCAACTGTGACCCATAGACATTCGCATTCACAAGACTGCAAATGCGTTGCCAACCCTGAGGAGTAAGATGGAATGCCTCTATGCTAGTCATTTCACCGGCTGTCTTATCCCCAAACCGGAACACAACAATGCGAACACTGCTGCTTGACGGTAGGTTAATGGATAAGATGGTGGTACCTACCCGGACGGACCCTGCTCAAGGTCCTCCCACAAGTGAAATAAATATAAATAAAACGAAAAATAAATATATTAACTTTATATTATCTTTAAATAAAACTACTCGTACAAAAAAGAAAGGTACATTGCTTTGTGTACAACCTTGCATTGCATAAGGTTTAATCTCAAACGTTTATATTTATACACGTGTTTAACTAAATGTGAAAACTAATAATACATTAAATGATTACTAAATATCGTAAATGTAAGTAATACAACGAAACCTTAAAAGTAGATAAGGGTGTACAAATGATATTTGTACAGGCGCCGACAAATATGTCAAAACATATAAGCCGTTTCCAAGTATTTGATTTAATGATACTATTTTTATAGAAGTTAGTGAGTGTTCAGATAATTTTGAGCAGCTTGTATGCTTTAATATAATTGATGGCTACTGTACCTTTTCTGCCTTCTTACGTATCTGCCTAATACGGTAACGACGTTACACTTTTTGACGGCAGATTTATCAATAGTAAATAATATAAATTACATAAAAGCTGGCGTTTTTAACATTTTATATCAATTAAGTATATAAAAAATAGTGCTGATTAAATAATACGCTTCGCGGGTCTTAAATTACGACGAGTGCAAAACGACTTTCCACCAACCGCTACCACCACTTTGTTACTGCTGGTAAGAAAGTGGTGGTGACGACTGGGATTTTTATTTCCATGATTTTATGATCACAGGAAATAACCTACTTGATAGGAATAGCCCGCACGTATATGGGTCGTTCTAATTTTTTTACCGACAGTAAAACGACGATTTTTTGTTTTTTGAACTATCCATAAATATGGATTAATTTCAAAAAGTTTCATTTTTATTAAGACTAATTAATGCTTCCTGTTCTGCAGAAAGTGTTTTATTATCTTATTGTGGTTTACCAGAAACACCGACAGGGTCGCCATTTTTAGCAGAGACCGATTTTTAGATGACCACGGCACAATGTCGTTCTGGCTGGCCACTGTCACGCCATTCTATGAAACACAATATTACTCAAACAGTCAAACTGTGCAAACGGTTTTGTGGGACATATGTTCCTATATATAATGTAATTTCATCTTTTTTTAATAAATAAATAATAATAATAATAAAAATATTAAACATGAAAAACAATTATCGATAGATATCGAGACGCTTACTAAGATAAAAAACCAGATATGAGCATTTCTAAAAAAGTTTGTACATTTCATTTACGGCTTCGATTTGCAAAAAAAATTGCAGGTTGGTACCATGAACCTAAGAAATTTAGTAACAAAAAAGGAAAGTTTCATACAAATGTATGAGGACATTTTGGGAGACTATGTTATTTAGGCTCAGCTTCATTGACTCTACCAACCTGCAATTTTTTTTGCAAATTGAAGTCGTGAATGAAATGTACAAACTTTTTTAGAAATGCTCATATTGTCATTAAGACTGCACCGAGCAAACGTCGAGCGTCCAGTGGCGCCCTCATTGCTATTATTGTGTTTTCTGATAAACTAAAGAATTTCCATGGAATTGGACGATGCTTTTTTGTAGCGCAAGTAAAAACACAATTTATGGGATACGTGATAAACTTTGATAACAGTTACCCTTTGAGTAGTCAGCTTAACGGGAAAAGGTGGCCACTTTTTTCCGTTAAGTTGATAACTCGAAGGTCAATTGTTAGTAAACTATGTGATATATCCTATAAGTTGTGTTTTCATTTGTAGTACAAAAAAGCATCGTCCGATTTCAAGAAAAAACTTTAGTTTATTAGAAAACTCAATATTAATAATGAGGGCGCCACTGTACATCCGGCGTACGCTCGGCGCAGTCTTAAAAATAGTGGAACGACGTATATAGTTGACTCAGGAGTCGTGGCCTATGTTTATAAAATTATTTAATGGTAGCTTCTAGGACGGGACAGGGTTGAGACCTTACTCATAAAACCAATTCTAAACCTGTTAAAATATAACATACAATAGAGTTCAATATGGTTAAGAAAGTATAATCCGACTACGGTAACATTTCCTGGCGTTAGTTGCACATTTAACATGAATAAATTGGCAAACTTCGATTCACAGCTGTTTGATTTCATCGTAATCGGATAGCACAGAGATCTTGACATATCGTCGGTGATACTAAAAATCGCGTAACTAACTAATTTATGATAGAGCAAAATAAACCTTACCGTCTTATTAAAAAGGTGCATTTTGCTCCTTATTTAGAATATTACTTACGCGGTTTTGCAGTTTCACCGACAATATTGCTAACAAATAAAAACTTACTTTAACTAATAATCACTAATTCCCTTCGTGTAAATATAAGAGCAGATAATATATGTATGTATGTATGTAAACTCTTTATTGCACAAACAGAAAATAACAAACCAAAAAAAGAAACAGAAACACAAAAGGTAAGTACAAAGGCGAACTTATCCCTTTAAGGGATCTCTTCCAGTTAACCTTTAAGCGATTCGATTCAGCGATGTGTATACTCATCACAGCCGTTAAACACCCACTGAGTAGAATAACGCGTAAAGTAATAAGAAGTTACAAATAATAACGTAATACATAGGTTCATGTATATAATGTACAATGGAATTCAGTCGCTTAAATTCAAATAAATAAATCCATCAAAAAAAAAAAAACAAGTTAAGTTTTAAATTCGTATTTCAAGGAGATATCCTAGTTTGAAGTAAAGCGACTAAATTGTAAAGATGGATCAACAAATCTCTCTATAGGGGACACCGCAGACGAACAGTCCGTTAGCAGACTTAAGGCTCTCACAGACTTGCAGGTGAACTGGGGCCGTAGCGAAGATGCAAGCGATATTAACTATTCTTTTCTACCACTATAAATGCATGGAATAACAGTTGGCCACGTCATTTATCACAACGCGAGAATGCCATCCCATACATTTTGAGTTGGTTTTTTCACGAGACCTACCAATAAAGACATAGATACTTCTAAGATGACCTTAGACTAAGAATAATAAAATAATATAATTTAATTATTATTGTAAGAAGTCGGCTTCATAATTTGTATTGATTCGTGCCAAAGATGTGTAATAGTGTGCAATATTAAATATAATAACTTAGAATTTGAGATTTCCCGTGTGGTTGCCGGGTTAGAATAGTGCCACTCCATGTCATCCCGTGGATGTCGTAAAGGGAATAAAGGCTTGTAGTACTATTAGGCGATGGGCTTGCAACCTGTCACTAATACGCTGGTAAGCTAGTGCAGAATGTGGTTACAGAATTATCAACAAGTTTTTAAAGGTGTAGGTAATTCTGTAGCTCTGCCTACCCCACTCTGGGATTACAGGCGTGAAGGTATGTATGTATGTATGTATAAATTAGAATAAGGATAATTAAAAGGGTATTAGTAGTAGCCCTCTCATGTTGCTGTGCCCTTGCAGGTCTTCACACGTACGAGTATACCTGAAGGGTCCACGGAAAGAACTTGTCTAGTCACTTTTTTTTGAAAATGAGTTTTAATCTTAAAATGTAGAGGACGAAATGAATTACCTACCACTCAGATTCAGATATAAATCTTCATATAACTTGTATATTTTCACTCTTAGAAAAACCTCTACTTACACGAAAATGACGTACAAAATGACACGTTTCCTAACTTTCAAATCGCGATATCTCAAAAAGTTACTAATGTGACTAGACATATTCTTTCCGTGGACCCTTCACCTGTAGTTGTAGTTACCTGTTGTAACGTAATGTGACACGCAATAAACGATTTTGAATTTGAATTTGGTCATTAGTAGCGTTTACATCGCGGCTAGGGCCTCTTTAAACTGTAGCAAGTCTGTAGCGCTCTAACACTTAGATATGCATCGTTAAATAGTTTTCCCTCAGTACCTATTGCACAGGGCGATGAATAAAATGGACAGTGTAACTGCCGGCTGGGGCCCTACAAAATGACTATCGGAAAGTGACATTTTATTTTAAATTAGCCTAAGCGCTCGAAGCGACCATTCGGTAGCTTACGTCGATCCTATTTCTCCGGATTTAATATAAGTTTATTAGAAAAAAAAGAGGGCGCCACTGTATATCCAGGTTATGCTCGGCGCAGTTTAAAATGCGTCGCCGGCAATTAATGTTAACATATCCATTGGTTTTATCCGCTAGTGATTTATCCTTCCCAAACGCTTTGTTATTTCTATTTTTTTAATAAAAACATAATAACCGCATTGTTTGCGAGCGCGAATATTTGGCATCATTTTGATTCGTTTACGTGATTATTTAAATAAGTGCAAGGTTAGTAGAGAAACGAATAAAAGTCACCCCGTATACAGTACTCCCAGCTTCTTACTACCGGCTGGCTGTAGCTGTTAACTTTTCAAATATAAAAGACGTCACTAACAGCTTAAACCAGAACTAAATGTCAACTTTGTCTTATTGACACTCAGATATTTTTCGCCCTGGAAACCTGGAAATATCCATCCGTCAATTGCGTTGAAAAGGCTTAAGGCATGTTTACACTTTAATTAGTGCAAGTGTTTATAATTAGCGTACAATATTGTATAGCTGATCAGCTTAGTGAACCGCTAATCTTACTGGAGTCTAGTTAACAGACGCGATTCCAAACTTATTTAGTGGTATAGGTGGGTACGCTGTATAGACTTGAGACACGAAAAAACAATACGAAAAGAGAAGCATATGTTACGGAAAGACATGTAAATAAAGAAGACGGCATGTTTACTTTCTGTCTCACTACGCGTGAAGTGTGTTTTTAAAAGTTTCGAAGACATCTGTGACCTGAATTCTTGTATTTTAAGCAGCAAAAGCTATATTGTTCGAAATGATGAAAACCTACCCATTTATCAGTTATAATGTCACATGAAAAGCCGCCTTAATAAGATAGGTACTCAATGACAGAAGCTTTGTCTGCTAAAGGAGACATGTGATTTGGTTGGATTGTTGGAAATAATCTACGGTACGCTTCAAGTGAGAAGGAGAAAAGGGCGCGGCTACTCGCAAAAAATTAAACTTGCTCTTGATCAACGTTTAAACAAGCCTTTACACTTCCACTCGCAACTGACAGATCGTCGGTAACTTCTAATTAACTGGCAGCACTGTAACCAAATGTGAGATACCGCCAGGACCGTGAGCTGTCAAAACTTGACTATTGAAGGGCCATTACCAACTGAGCATCAGGGCTTTAAATCATTTTATCGGAGTCTCTCGCTCGTACTCGTGGAGATTATGGCGAGCGTAAGGGATGCGTGTAGTATCAGCGTTATCTTGTATCCCTTACGCTCGCCATAAGCCCCACGAGTACGAGCGAGAGTCCGATAAAAATGATTTATTGCCCCGACGCTCAGTTGGTAATGGCGCTACAATAGTTCCAAGTAGAAAAAGGGGCAAAAATTTAACCTTTCGAAAGCAGACATGTTTGGCGTGTGTGACGCATTTTGTACTCGACGTACGATTCCAAAATGCGTCACACATGCCAAACATGTCTGCTATGCAAATTACAACTTTATTCATACGAAACAAAGTCTCTTTTAATCTTGGACTGTGGCGTCAGTGGCAAGGCTTTACTAACTGGAACGTGGAAAGATTTAACAGCTCATAATTCAGCCTCTGAAAACAGTAGCTCAGCAAGATAAGGACGGAAACACATCTTAGGCAAGTATCTTCAAAATAATTGATCGTGGCTGTATTACATTAATGTGGACATGTTGGATATTCGCAGGTAAGATTCCAATGTTAAATATAAATTATGAATCACTCCAATCGATAGTGTATCAATTGAAATAATATAATGCAATTTAATCAAAATCAAACTTATTTGTGCTTTAACGATTTGTTGGTTGGGTCCATATTTTGTCATCCAGATGCATGTTAATTAATAATTCCACATACATATATATTAATGTTAGTACCGTTACATTATGGGCATCACCAAAGTTAAAATAATCTCTATAATCAGTACTAAAAGAACAGAGCGACAATAAAATGCAAGGGTCAATCCAGAGAACAACGATCCAATATTAAATCAACAAACTACAAGATCTCAATATCCTACGGCAAATGCGTCAGGTGAACTTATAATAAGAAATAGGTGAATAATATGTAAACCTTGCCTTAAGCCGATACAAAAAAAAAGATTTAAAATTTTAAAATTTATCATATATAATATAGATACATAATGTACTTATTTATAGCTTAAGCCGATTCCTTTATCGATAATATTTATTACCTATACAAGCGATAGCCGTTTTATTATCCGTTTCTACTTTTATATTGGCAGATGAGAACCAAAGTCTATCACTGTCTAAGTTGGAATTTTGATCTCATTCAGAAATTTTAAATAAATTATCAATACATTTATATTTCCGTGACTGTTTGTCTTAGCGTGATTATTCGACGTTTTAACAAGGGTTGCCAACTTTTTTTACAAGAAATAAAGCATATTCAGGTCTATGAAGAATATTAAACAGTATTTTATTTATTCATTGTTTTAAATACGTTTTTTTCAGAAACTCAGTGTTATTTGTTTGTGACTGCGCTGCAATGAGCAGTGAGCGCCTTCTGACTAAATAAAAACAAATTTGTGTGAGCGTCTAAGTATAACACATAATAATGTAACGTACGTAAAAAGTATTTAGTGAAAAACCGTATATAATACTGTTTGAAACAGTATAGTTGGCAACCCTAGTTTTAACCGCCGTCATTACTGTCTTCTCATATAATTCAAGATAAATCTAATAACTTTCTTGTCCTTTTAAATGGAGTGGATACTAGCTTTGGGTCCGCTAATTTTGAAATTAAAAGAGTCTGGTAGTTATCATTATTTTCGTCAATATATCGAAGACAACAACGACGGCGGTTAAAACGGCCGAGTATGAACCCCTACCCCAACCGAAATGTGTTAAGGACAAATAAAAAAAAAAGTTTGTTGAACAAACTATCGCTTGCATAACTTTCAACTCATCCTTACGCCACGGTTTTCAAAGCAAGACACTTATTTTACTATTTACTCTTCATATTATGACATATTCTACACACTCAGATCAAAATATGTCATTTTTATCTTATGAAGATCTAAAGGAAATTTAGTGATCAATTTAAGAACGTAACTAAATGCAACTTTAATTTGACAGTTATTCCACATTCTTTAGTGAAGCAAATCGAGGAAAAATCACCATACGCAATATCTGCTCAACGGAAGCACATTATTATATCACCTGGAAAATCGCCGTGCAAGATGTAGCCTAAAGCGAGGTTTACACTGGCAATAAAAATTGCTAAAGTTATTTGCTACATTACTCTAACTTTCAAGTTAGAAAAAGCCAGCAAAATTGTGCTTCTTACTCTAGAACTGAAGTTAAAGTAAGACAGCATTAAACTACTGCAATATTCATTGCTAGTTTATTACGCGCTTAACATTTCAGTCCGTCAATTAACAATATATACCATGCCGCGGTCGCATATAAAAAAATATATAACAATTTACACTTAGGAGTATATAATTTACATTGGTGTGAATTTCTTTAGTTTTCATACCAACGGAGATGTTTAGAGTGGCCGTGCACGCTATGTTTTATTGCAATGCCTATGATTATTGATTGATATTGATACAATATACCCCTGTAGCGTCATTCACGCTCACAGGGTTAAATTAAAATGCTGTGGATTCATGATCTATCCTGTAAAAATTTGAATATTACTAAACTAGCATCCCGTACATACATACGGGTCAAACATATAACACTTCGCCGCAGTCGGGTAAAAAGAGCCTATGACCATCCGGTATAATGTACCTACATTCGAATGATGAAATAATTTTTCAAATAGCTTTCGTCCCATCGGAAGATACAAACTTAAAAATTCGCACTCTCTTATTATATAGATGACATAATATACTCACCGGCAAAAGTAACCGACCACCAGTCTATTATTCATACAGGTGTTGACAATACCTTCTTAAATCAAATAATAACGTCAAGCATAATGAACCAAATTCACTTAAGCTCGTTTTGTTTTCCAGCTAAATAATATACGGACGCAATGGCGTACCCATAATAATCTTGTAAGATGCAGAGCTTTTTAAAATGACACTCGAAAGTCACTTGAAAGACGTAACGAACAAAACGTATTAACTTACTACGGACGTGTGGTTTGTGGATTCTTTGATATTTCTTTAGGAAGAGTCACGACGGTTTAGAAGAATATTTGTGCGCCATTTTGAAACTGGGTTATTTAGCAAAAAATAAAACGAGCTGAATCAAATTGGTAGAGCATTCTTGACGTTGTTGTCTAATTTAATAACTAACATTTGCTAACAACATTTTTGTCCATAAGTGTATTTATTACAACGGCAATATTTATTCAGAACTATGTTGATCAGCAATTAAACACTAGATTTTAAGTTTATCAGCTGTCAAATATATGAAGTTACAGTTGTCGAACAACCTTTTTATAAACGCAATAAGTATTCCGCGCCCATATCTATCATTAAAAAAAAATTGACAATTAGTCTCCTAAGTGTAAAATTAAATACTTTATCTAAAATAGGTTGGTTGTGCTTCAATGAATAAGGAAGTACGACGATTAATTTCTTAAAAAATATCATATCTTTTTGGAAGACTAGTTTTTCTACTCCAATGTTCGGTAAAACTACTCCGAAGGTACTCCAATAAAAAAAACGCATATATACATACATACACGACAGCTGAAACATCTCCGTTGGTACATTATAATATTTAATAAACCACTAGAGTATGTTATAGTATATTATTTACAATCTAATTTTCAGTTAATATACTAGTACTTGATTTGCTTGGTAATATAATAGTGAAACATGTCTATAATTAAATGTAACATTATTTCAAAAATGTACGCTTATTTTTGTACCTTGTTATTTTAACACACTGGCATATGCGTCTAAGGCAGTGAATGGGTTAAATCAAGCTAGAGCCATCGCTTACAAGGTACAAATATTATTATTGCTTCGATTTCAAATATAACACTTCAGACGCCTTATTTATTCGACGTATTCCAATCAGGGAAGTAAATTATACTTATATCGATTGCAGCAAATTTAATATCCAAAAGTCAATCGTTTGTTTGTTATTTATTTGTATATCACAATAAAAACCATTAGTTCTGCAAATGAGATTTACTTTACCCTCCTTAAAGGAATGCGTCGAACAATCAATAGCCCTGTACATAGTTCATTTACACCGGGTCGACTACGGTATTAGGGAAACTTCTTACGAATCGCTATAGTTTACGATCAAATTACGAGTTCACTGACGCTTTTTCACTTCAGTCGACAGTCGCTCGGTCGACTCGGCCGACTTTAACCGCGACCTTTTACACCAGTTTCGACAGGCGAAGTCGAGCTAGTGTAAATGAGTTTAAAGGTTTCTTATGAGCTTCCATCACCGATATAACAAGTCACTCAATCTACAAAATAATTCTTCACCGAAAATACGATAGAATACGACAAAATTGTACATAATATAAATATCTGGGCACTTGATTATTGCTATAATATTAAGTATACTAAGCGGTATGTAACGTCTGTACTTATAAAATATGTGTATCAAATTCTATTTTGAAGTGCAACTATATCTACTCACATAACAATAAAAAACGTGGGTCACAAATATCGACCAATTAAAAAGTAAGTTTCGTAAAATATTATTTGTTTTCGGATTTGTTCGATAAATGTGGCTGCATGAAACACGCAGCGCTATCTACATTATGTATATTCATGATGTCGTAACTTGTAAATAAACGTACGAATATTGCTTTTTTAATAATTGAATTAAAAACTGATTATTAAATTGTTTTTGATTTCTGATTTAGCAATTTAGGCGTACAGTCACGACTCAAAAGCGTTAAAACTATAAAACAGTGCGTTTTAAAAGTCGATTAAAAAAAAACAACAATAAAAGCCCATGGACAGTATAAATCTACACAAATTGCAATTAAACCTACGTTACACTAGTCAGCTTTGTAATTACGCCTAGATGTATACATATAGCTAAATAATATAAATATACTCATTTGGCATATCTAGCACACCGTTGACCCACTGTAGGGGTTTGTGATCTCTTAAAAAAATAGTTATAATATTTATACATTTTCATAAAATATAAAGTATGAGAACTTACGTACGAGCAAAACGTTCCGGCTCTCACGATTGTATATGTGACGCCACATGGGCGCTATTGGCTAAATGAGTCAAAAATCATGTGTGTCATGACCATCAAGGTCACCCATGATAATGATAAAGCCACTTCTACACAGTCGGATGAACTACCCAACTCAGCCAAGCTCAAGGTCAAGGTGGTACTTGAACGAGTTGAACAAAAAAAAACGTGTAGACGTCAGTTGGACAACCAAATTGAATGAAAAGGAATGATTGCATGGATTTTTAAATCGAATTTCACGACAAAATATGAAAATACCGTAAAAAGATCACCAGAAGTAAAATTAAAATTGGGCAAGAAATACGGATGAAACAAGCATTTTAAACTGCTAATTAGACAGCGATTAGACAGAGAGATCCGATGTGCACAGTGACGTCATGTATATGAATTCTGTTTCGCTAGAAAGCGCTTATATCTTGGTTATTTTTATAGCTATTCAAAAAATGATTTTTCTCAACTGTTTGAAACATGAATCAAATTTTAATGAAGCTGTAAAAAATAGATCACGCATATTCTCTTTTTTTAAGTCGAGAAGACCTTGACCTTGACCTTGGTTGAGTTGGGGGCTAGTTCCGACCGTACAGAAGGGGCTTAATAGTAAACTGTACGACTACAACAGTTATATAGTGTGTGCGTTTTTAATGCTATTTAATTCCTATTATTGGCTCTTGGCGAAATGGTCATAACAGCTTTAATACTCTCATAGTGTTTGCAACCTTATTATTTGTAGCAGAGAATCAAATATGTTATTATACTATCAATATATTATTAGGTTGTATGGAAGTTTCTAAGAGAAAAACGGCTGTAAACGGGCGTTTATGTTAGTTAAGACATTTCGTTTTTGTAGGACGGTATTTCCTCTCTAGAGACCTAATAAGGAAAAATGGCGATAAATCTAAATAAAGTGACCGAGTCGTACTTTTAAAAACATACAAATAAAAAACTATAGTGATGAGTATACTCGGTTAAAATTAATTCTATTTTTTTCACACTAAAAAAGGGTAAATTTTTCATGATTTATACAAATAAAAAAACACGATTTTCGTAAACACCGTTAATTTTTTTAGGAATATAAATATGGTAAAAACTTTGATTTATAAAAAAAGAAAACTAGTCTATTTTACATGTTCATAGCGGCTACCGCATATCAAAATATTTCACTAACACTTACATGAGTAGCGACGCGATATCGCAAAATTTAACTAAAATATAAACTAAAGCGAAATCACCTTTAGTTACCGAAAACATGTGGCGCTAATATATACAGTATCTGTGTTTTAGACCAAGTACTAGGCCTACTTGCCCTTTGACTTAAAAGACAATTAAAAAAAATGATATCAATAGAAATAGCTAAAAACGTAATCAAACCAATTTAAAATAATACCTCCGTAATCACATACCTAAACATTTATATTTATACACTTGAACAGTATTTACATACTCATTTTAAGAATATCCACACAGGAAAAAAATATATAACCACATTATATTGACACTTAGTAATGTACCGTAACGTGTATTGCAAAATACAGTTTCAAGTTTCAACTTTATTAATTTAGCAAACAGGACAATCCTTTAATATCCTTTAATATAGTAAATTAAGCAAGGTTTCGGACATGGATATTGATGGTCTTCACACCAGGACAGGCAGGATAAGAACCGACATAACGCGTTACCGTGGTATGAAAAAAAAACAACAAGGATATTTTTAATCTATGGTCATGTGTATACGGGAGTACGTGAAAAAAGTGTTAGTTTGTTAATATCTTTAGTAATTTCCATAGATCAGTTATTTAGGAACTAAATTAAATTTAAACAAACATAATCACTTGGCAAAATCAAAGAAAATCATAAACTCAAATAGATGTTCCTCTAGGCCTCTATTGTGCTTGATAAAACCATATTGCCGTTGAGTTGTTATCGTATTGTTCTAACTCGGCCCATTACTGTCAAGTAAATAAGAGCTATCGTAACGTTGACACTACGATCACATGTCAAAGGTAATATGGTTTTACTGAGTAGAAAAAGAGGCTTCTTAATAGCGTCCGATATTCTATCGCTGTCACGCTTGCACTCGCAGCTGACGGTATTTTTGTCACTCGTGTTTCATAGACAAACGAAGATTGCCGATCGCAATTAAGTTTTTTTTTTTACTAGGGTTCGGAGTTTTCATAGCGCAGTAAGACTAAAGCGAGCTATGGAGTCGACATTAACATTAAAACTCGCGTCATACTCATACTTATACGCAATTATTCATAGAATTATATAATTGAATATGTTTGTTTTTAATTACGAGATTTTTTAAATAATTGTATTATGATCAGAGCCATGTTTTACCGACGTGTAAAAGAGCCCTCATGTGGCCAATTTACTGAAAAAAATAATTGAATTTGAATTTTGAATTTGCCATGTGTAGGCTAACATCGACTCCATAACGCATTTGGATATTGGAATAATGCCTTTCATCTGATTATGATCAATCATACCAAGCAATTTATGTGTATTTTAATAATGAGATAAATAAATTGTGGAATACCGGAAATTATTAAGAATGAGTACTAGTATGACACGAGTTTTAATATAAATGTCGACTCCATATCCATCTTTAGTCTCATAGTGTTATGAAAACTTCGAACCGTGGTTATTGCAGAGAAAAACATTTCAAAGCCGTGGGCATGCCGGAAAAGCCAAGAGGTTATATTAGTTTAAATTCATGAAACTATGTAAAGCAACAGTACAGTATACTCGAAGAGTAAATCTCCCTAGGTAAAAAAATCTAAAATATAGTGTTTTTGTTTTTTCGCGAAATTCCGTCTAAAATTCCACCTTCAATTTTCATTTCATTTATTCTACATCGCGTTAAAACTAAAATCTCAGCTGCCATAACGCTTTAGGGCTATAAAATATACGTTTTTATTGTTAAATTCGCAGCTGTGACGCATTTTTAACACCTTCACCGCTTATGACGCGTCACCCGTGCAAATTATAATAACGAGCAGTGAAACTGTTAAAAACACGTTGTTTTTTAAATTATTTTAAATCAACAACTGTTCAACGCAACACAGATACACAATGTATCCTTAATTACTTGCTACGAACTTAATTGCATTTTTTGGTCACTGTAAACCTTAACTTAAAACCTGTGTATGTTAACGACGAACTCCGAAGTTATCCGACGACACCCGCAGCGCTGTAGTACGCCGATGCAGGCACGAGAAAGGGCGACTAAAGCCGAAGTTTACCGATGTTGGCCGATTTAAAGCAGTTGACAGGTTCGTAGCGGATGAACGATGAAATAGTGGTTAGTCACCTACTCCGCTGCCTGTGGCGCTACGCCTCCTGTAAGCGAAAAAGCGCCGGAATCAGCTGAAATGTACCATTAAAAGTAGTAGTAAAATCCGAAATGTTATGATGAAATTTACACATGGCCAAGGGAGCATAAATAAATAAAATATTAGGAGTTACTCTCACGCAAATCTACCTCGTCCCAAATCAAGCTCTATATTTAACTACATATAGGTAGAGACCACACGAAGTAAGGTCTCAAATTGGGATCGAATAATTGAGTCCAAAAAACGTCCGTCGTCGTTATCTTTGATTTTGTCCTTCAAATGGCTATGGCATTGCAAAAAATGGCAAATGTAGACGAAACTATTTTATGAATGTCAAAGCCATAGTTGTATTTTTGACTACTTAATCATATACTTTCCTTCTCAATGTCAGTCTCGTTTAACTCAGAAAGTTAAATAAGGGTTTGTTGGGACTTGGGAGTGTTGGAACACAGAATGCTGTGTCAACTGATATAGCAGTGCATGTGCAACATGAGTCGTCTAGGACTCAAGTAGATAAGTCGTTGTACTTAAAATAAAATATAAATACATGTAGTTATCTAATTAGCATTAGATTCAGTATTGGTCATCTACATATTACATAAACTTCCTATAAGTTTATGCAGCACTTGTTCAGCGATACTTGAACCAAATTTCAACCTTTCAATACTAGTCTTTCATTTTTAATCAGTCTGTATACAAATTGACGTCATCGGCATGAAAAGTTCGACCCCTGCTCATGAATAAATACTCACTCTCTTCGCACACATATCTGGCCTTACTGAAAGAGCCCGGGACCGCTAGCTTCGTAGGCAGGGTCGCTATTAACTAGGCTAAATACCGCTACTTACCTCCAGTGGTTCCTAGATATCTCTTCTCCACTCCCCAGCCGTTGCCACAATATCCAAGGCCTTTATTATAAAATGTTGCTTCTCTAAAGTCATTGGTCAAGGACAGCGGACAGTGATATTCTGATATTGGACAATACAGTAGTACAGTGGTGTAAACCGGTGGGACAGTAGCAAGTCAAGTTGCCTTGCCAGCGGATCCAAATAGAATCACTTTTAAAAAAAAAAGTACCCTGCCCTTGGCACTGTATTTCTTGAGTGATGCTTGGCGCAATGCTGCGTAAATAACAAATTCAATAAGTTGCAAAATGCACCTTATTAACTTACATGCTAAGGCGTCATTTACCCTTATTGAATTTGTTACTTACGCGGTAGACCAATGTAGAATGGACTTTAGGGAATAAAATGTATGAAGTATAAACCTGTCTGCAGCCATCAGGGCCTGGTGTGCGTCTCTCTGCGCAGAGACCTGCACTAGCTCCGCCACCGTCGCCGCCTGTTGCTCCGCTACAACAACACATACCAATCAAACTACAGTTCGTTCGTTCAAATAGTGTGGATTGCAACCCTTTGTGCGCTCCGCGGGGGCTTTTTTGTACCTATAGTGGAGGCACATCAAAGCATGCAAACTATTTGAACGAACGAACTGTAAAACTATAAGAGGGACACAAGCAATGAAAAACCTGTCAAGAGGAAGTGAAACAAAAACTCGTGACAACGTCGAATATACTCTGAGAATAACCTAGTGACGATCTCCAAATACGAAATAAGCATATATCTTTCTATACATACATACATTAAATCACGCCTTCATTCCCAGAGTGGGGTAGGCAGAGCTACAAAATTACAAACAACTCTAAAAACTTGTTGATAATTCTATAACCAAATTTTGCACAAACGAGCTGATGCTGCTAGATGTTCATCAGTGTATCAGTGACAGGTGGCAAGCCCACCGCCTAACAGTACTACAAGCCTTTATTCCCTTAGTCGCCTCTTACGACACCCATGGGAGGACATGGAGTTGCACTATTCTAACCTGGCAACCACACGGAAAAAATCAACAATCTCTTTCTAACTCATTATAAATGACATAAATAAAAAACCAAACACCTTTTGCTTATATTTAACCGGGTGTCAAAATTTAAGTGTTTCTATGTTCGGCTGTACCTATGTATGTTTTTTTAAAATGTGAGATCACCAATTTCTCCGTCAGTAGAGGACCGATTTCGAAAATTATTTACTCCCGAAGTGGTCCCACTGACATCAAGTTAGTATCTGATGAGGGGATCCGTGAGGAATAGAGAGAACTCCTCAAGTGGAACAGCGATAGCCAGACAGTTGTTAAGAAGCTACTCCTGTTACATATTTTGTCTCATGTAACCACCGTGTCTATTTGATTGTTTTATTCGTATATGTAGAGTTGAGTATGGCATAGCGATGCGATTTGTTGCGTCAGGTGTGATAATGGAATGAAATGTATAAATTAGTAACAACATATTCATTGACTTTAGTAAAACATTTGGACGACGACGACGCATTTTCCACGAAGCGTCAAATTTCCGGATTTCTCCGGTTAAACCGGATATTTCCACGGATATAGATTAACAGGTTGTTTTCTTTTGTAAAACTACTCTAACGCCGAAGACACAGAAAACGCTAAAGTAAACAATTAAAAATGAAGGTTATTGAATCAGCTGGGCGCGAGGGTTATTTGGAAGGCAATGCTGCCTACGGAAAAAAGGCACATCTCCCAAATGAATTGTATCGCATTTCCAACTTTATTTTAGCGTTTGAGAGTTTAATATGCTTCTATAAATTAATAGCACCTGCGCCTTTTCTCCGTAGAAGGGCAGAATGCTTTATCTTTGTCAAAAGTAGAGGCCGCATTTTGGTCACGAGTTGCGTCGACCAGGCGCTTTGAAAGATATTTATAAATACGGGTAGCTCCTAGTCCATCGGTCTTTAGTTTTACAGTAAGTACCTATATAAATATAGATGATCAACACTGCTCTTTTTTTCTACTTACCTTCACGCCTGTAATCCCTGAGCGGGGTGGGCAGAGCTACAGAATTACTACTGCTACTAACAACTAATTAGTGGCAAGCCCATCGCCTAACAGTACTACAAGTAGGGAATGCAATTTAACCGGTTATTAACCAGTTAAAACCAGTTATAACTGGTTATTTGCTTTCCCTAACTACAAGCCTATATTCCCTTTATATTATTATTATGCCCTGTTTATCCTTTTTTTTCTTCTCTTAATTAATGGCTTTACTAGACAATCACCATAAAGAAGACAAGTCTATGGATATCACACGCGAGGGTAATTATTCGGTTACAGAGTATTTACCCTAGTGGAATAAACAGAAGCGCATGAGATTAGCACTACGCTCTTCTGACGAATGCATCAGTTCTTTTTTTTTTTTTTTTTTTTTATATCATAGGAAGGCAAACGAGCACACAGGCCACCTGATGGTAAGTGGAAACTGTGACCCATAGACATTCGCATTCACAAGACCGCAATCCTAAGACTGCAAATGCGTTGCCAACCCTGAGGCCGAAGATGGAATGCCTCTATGCTAGTCATTTCACCGGCTGTCTTATCCCCAAACCGGAACACAACAATGCGAACACTGCTGCTTGGCGGTAGGTTAATGGATAAGATGGTGGTACCAACCCGGACGGACCCTGCACAAGGTCCTCCCACCTCCAAAATTCTATTGGTTCTATTGGTTATTGGTTCTTGGTGCTACCACTCTTGTGGACTAAACAGAGGCACATGGGGTTAGCTCCACGCGCTCTACAGCTTCTTGAGTTAAACATTTCAAACAAAACTCACAGCATTTATTTGAAGAAAAAAAACACTACAACACTACAGACATAGAGCAGAGTTAGAACCGTTGCAAATATAGCCAAATAGGACTCAGCTTAGCATGTGCTGCAGCCGAAGACACAGCGCTGGTTTTCAGCTGAACACCAGTCTCCCTATTCGTAGCTGAACGGGAACGTGTGTAGCGATAAAATATGTCTAAATAAATACATACAAACATACATACCTTCACGCCTTCATTCCCAGAGTGGGGTAGGCAAAGCTACAGAATTACCAACTACTCTAAAAACTTGTTGATATCTCTGTAACCACAATTTGCACAATTAGGCTAAGATGTTTAACAGTGTATATCAGTGACAGGTAGCAAGCCCATCGCCTAACAGTACTACAAGCCTTTATTCCCTTAGTCGCCTCTTACGACTTCCACGGGAAGACATGGAGTGGCACAATTCTAAGCCGGCAACCACACGGCAAAAATAAATATACCGTACATAATGTAATCAGTGACAGGTGGCAAGCCCATCGCCTAACAGTACTACAAGCCTTTATTCCCTTAGTCGCCTCTTACGACTTCCACGGGAAGACATGGAGTGGCACAATTCTAAGCCGGTAACCACACGGCAAAAATAAATATACCGTACATAATGTATATTTATTCTCCGAGGCTTGAGTTTAGGGTGTACCAACACTACCAACACTACCTGACCTTGTAAGGATCGCGGGATCGCGGTGGATGCGAAAAGCACAAGACCGGTCTGAGTGGAGAGCCTTGGGGGAGGCCTATGTCCAGCAGTGGACGTCTTTTGGCTGACATGGCGATGATGATGATGAACACTACCTGAAAGCGGGCGGCTGAGCCGGCGCTCCAAGCGCGCCAGCCGTGCGTCGCGGCGGGGATCGCGCGCGCGCCTCTGCGCCACTAGACGCGCCCAGCGCGCCTCGAACCAGAGTTGCATGGCGTCGCGCTCGTCGTCGTCCGCGCCAGCTGTTAGTCATGTTATGTATGGAGTGTTAAACGTGAATGTGACGGTCGTTTTAACCTTTTGAATGTTAGTTAGGGAGTAGCTAAGTTCCAAACGAAAAATGTATGGAATGACATTCTCATGCGCTGCGATAAACCACGTGATCAACTATCACCCCATACTGTTTGAGTGATATGATAAGGAAAACGTTTGTATCTTTCAACTGAAAATCGTGCCACTGATGCCAGCGTCGGCTACAAACATTTCGTATGAATTAAATGATGACTATTGATGACACATTTTGTATTTGACGCAAGACATTCAAAAGGTTAACGTTTAAAATAAACTAAAGGACCTTTAATATTGTTATCAGGTGTTTTAATAAAAGGAAGATGGCCACGTCGTCGCCTCTTGTTTCATTATTAGTCTATCTGATTCACAAACCCAGTCTATTACTATGTGCATTAGGTGTATTTAACCTTTAAGCCGGCGTTGTCTAAAATATAAGACATCCAATATGCTCAAATAACGACATAATATTGCACCTAGTAAAAAAGATCTTCCGAAGAGCAGATGGAAAAGGTATAAGTCTGGTAGTCACGAATTAACATCTTCTTTGACTGTAAGATCAGCCAGTTCGGAGCACCCTTACTGGTTCTGAACTTCTGATAATAGGATGACCTTCTCATCGGAATGATTCTCAAAATAGAACAGCTTGACGAACTGGATGCTTTCAAGAAGACTTGACTCCCAATATGTTGTATAATAGTTAAATAAGGAGTGGTTCATCAAAAAAGTAGCAAGGAATTATCAGATTTTTATTTTTATTGTTTGCTTATTTATTATGAAGCAGTTTATTATTTTTAGTAATGTGTAGATATCTTACTATCAAATAAAAATACAATAATATTGAAATGTGTAAGATTCCTTGAGTATTCTCAATATTTATTGCAATGTACTTTATAACTTTTTGTACAACACAATTTGACAATCTTCGCTTACCGTTTTTTACAATACCGCAATTGAAATTCCATTTTCAGAACTTGTTTTATGCTTTTAAGAATATTATTATACGAATAAGTTATACCAATAAACTGGATTTCACGTTGGGTAGTAAGGAAGTTTCTCCAATCTAACCTCCGGCAGGGGTTTTTCTATGGGAGACTAATTTCCGTAAAAATGGCAAATACACAATTTTTGAAAATACTACTACTACCTCAAACAAAAGTCAAATCAAAAATATTAAATAATGATCAATAGACAATTCAATAAGGTATTAACTAGCCCATCAAACTTAAAAAAAAACTATGTTTATGACAAACACCTCATAAATTCTCTCAAAAGACACTGTTCAAAAAGTTTTAGGTGAGATTTAATGTAAAAGGCGAAAACTTGAAATCCCTCTTTAATTTTTACCATTCTTATTGTTTATTTAATTTAATAGTATCTACAGATTACTATTAAAAATACACTGCTTAGAAATTAGAACAAAATAAAAATAAATTCCATATTATGTACTGCTACTTTTTATCGGGACCACTCCTTAGCCAATTATGGCGAGGAGATTAGATTACTGGGAGAGGCGGGAGGGCGCGGCGCACGTCCATCTTCTTGCAACTCCCCGATTCCTCGGATCACACGCGCAGATTATATACCTATGTTTTATAACCTATTTTATTAATATTGTAGGCCCATTACCTACTGACCGTCGGGGCAATAAATCATTTTTATCCTACTCTCTCGCTCGTACTCGTGGGGCTTATGGCGAGCGTAGGGTTTGCAATCCGAATAATCCGAATATTCAATTATCCGAATATCCGCCGAAAATAATATTCAAAATTATCCGAATACTAAACCGCGAATTATCCGAATAAACGGATATTTTGAAAACACTAATAAAATCATTTATAAGCAGGAAAAATTCAAAAAAATTACGAGAAAAAACACTAATGACTAATGGTAATGACGTTTTATGCCCATCTGTATTGCCCAAATAAGGTGTTTAGACAAATGTTCCATATTAAGTATTTACTATTATTATTTATTTTTATTAAATAAGTACCTGAATACCAACTTACATAAATTACATAATATATTGATTAAATCTAGCAGACACGAATTGTTACTAATGTTACTATTATTAGGTATTTAAATGAGCAACGAAAACACTTGCAGATAAGGCGGATTTTCTACCTGTCACTAAAATAATTATTGGTATTACCTACCTACTCTGAACCGACCGAACACCGAACCCATTCGCTCAATCAGTCGGTCTGTATCTATTACGTTACACACCTTTAAATATGCTAATTTTATTTTATTTTATAAAATACCAAAATTATCCGAAATTATTCAAATATCCGAACATTCGGATAATAAATATTGAAGTATTCAATTATCCGAATATTAAAAAACTGGGCGGATATTGCAAACCCTAGGCGAGCGTAAGGGATACAAGATAACGCTGATACTACACGCATCCCTTACGCTCGCCATAAGCTCCACGAGTACGAGCGAGAGACTCCGATAAAATGATTTATTGCCCCGACGGTCAGTTGGTAACGGCCCTACGATAGTAAAGTAGACTTATACTCTTTTTCAATAGGACCTCATAGGAATGTTCAATAATAAAGAAACAAAATGCGACGTTGCTATCAGTATTTGTAAAAGGGCTTTAAACAGCCTTTTTTCTCGTTAATTAAGTCCTTTTGCTTATTGTCAATGTACAGTAAGAATGTAGTTTTAATATGAATACAAGTAAGTTATTGAAGTGAGCATAATGAGTATGCGATATGGTTTAAGTTGATATCAAATTTGACATAATTATGACAGTGAATGTGGTATATTGTGTAAATAGGTAAGTACGTTTTTTTTTTTTTCAAATAACAAATTTGAATTTTCCGTTATAGGGTAAAGTCACCAGTGGTCAGCCAGAGACCTGTAGTCGGCCTCTGCCTAGATATTGTATGAGTGGGAAGAGTACAAAATATATATTCGCCACTCTTCGCACTCACATAAGGTCGACTACTGGTCTTTGGCTGACCACTGGTGACTTTACCCTACCTATGCTTCACTGTATTTCCAGTTATTTCTATGCTTAACGAACAGGGCCAGTACTCTAGGCGGTAAAAACGATATCGTAGTTAACCTGTTATGGTATTGTTATGACGTCAGCCACCATTGCTGTCAAGTAAATAAGAGCTGTCAAAACGGTGACAATACGACAACAGCTCAAACACGATATGGTTTTTACCGTGTTGAATAGACGCCCTGAAAAGCAGACTTACCATCAGTTTTATGTGTTACCGAAATAATTTTAGATTGACACAACTATAGTCAACTAAGTGAGTGATATGTAAAGAAGCATAGACATTTTCGTGATATATTCTATGCATATATATCTACGTTTTCGAGAGCGTCGGCCTAGTTCGAATCCGGCGGTTACGATATACCAAAGACTTAAATATAGTCGTCCATGAAAGTCCAAAACAGAATCTAGTACTAAATAGAGTTGAAAGTGGTTAAATAAATTCTTGAGCCCGTTTCGCCTTTGGAGAATTGCATAATAATTAAAAAATAATCAAAAAGTGGACAAAGTATGCAACCCTTAAATACCAAGTAATTTTATTATAATTTTGATGACTGGTCTATTAGATAAATTGGAGCAAGAAATTCCGTTTCGTCCACTTTCATAACTAAGATTTCATAACTGGTTATGAATAAGGATTTTTATTCACTGTTTCATAACCAGTTATTAAACAAGACTTTTTTTTCCATTTTCATAACCAGAACCTAGATACCACTCTTATTTCAAATCAATTGGACAGTGTCGACGGAGCTCCGCTAACGCGGAGCTCCTATTTCTGGGTGGCTTGGCCAGTTTTAGTTTCTGATTATGAAAATGGAAAAAAAAGTCTTGTTTAATAACTGGTTATGAAACGGTGAATAAAAATCCTTATTCATAACCAGTTATGTAATCTTAGTTGTGAAAGTGGACTCAACTAGAAATTCGAGAAAATTCATTAAAAATTGCAACGTCTGAAAAATTAAAGAAATGAAAGGTGTCGAAGTATATCCGAAAGGGCCCATCTGTAAGATAAGATAAGATAAGAGAAGATCTAAGTTACCTGCGAGTCTACTCGGGCAGGGCTCCGGCGGGCAGTAGCGCGCCGGGGGCGGCGGCACGGGCGGGGGCTCCTGCAGCGTCCCCGTCGACTTGTGGGCACTATAGCAGCTCTGCGGGGGGTCCTACGTATACACGAGCACATAAATAAATAACAGGCAAAGCAGATCTAGATCATAACATCACATAATACACCTGCAAGAAATTGCTGTGACAAAAATCCGATAGTACTTTCTGACAGTGCCTATAATACATTTGTTTAGGTACAATTGTACATAATACAGCCATTGGAATAAAGATCCATTGTAATAAGGAAATAAAAGGTGTTTTCCTTTTTTTATGACTGATAATCGAATTAGAAAATCGATGTACTCGTTAGTATTTAAGTCAACTCTTATTTATACTCATACTCATTCATTTATTTAATTCTAAAATGCTTTTATAGCATCTATAAAGCTGCTAAGCTAAGTAATGATTGTAATGAAACATAACAATTCTATTATAAAAATAAAAATAAATATATTACAATACAAACAAATCAAAGCACTTACCTAAGTTTGCAATAATTATGACTTCATAGCTCAAATTCGTTTAATGTAATTTAAAAGCATTTTGGAATTAAATAAAAATATTAGTATGAGTATGAGTAAGAGTTGACTTTTAATGTTAATGTCGACTCCACCGCTCTCTTTAGTCTCACCGTACTATGAAAACTCCGAACCCTGGTTATGACGCCTATATTCCGATCTCTGTTAATAAACAACGGTATTGTTCTTCAGTCAATAGAAGCCAACCGATCCGTCAAATACAAACCCGTTTTGATTGACTGTTTAACAGTGGTTTGGTTTGATAACATCAAATTGGTATTACAAAATAAATATTTTAAACACGTCCTCCCTAAACTAAAGCCGTCTGTTATATTATAACAATTAAAGAAGGCTTATTTAAACAAGTGACTGTGATACACTATTCGTCATAAATTGAGTCACAATCAAGTGTTCTATAAAACCAATATGTCCTTATTTTTTTACAATTCCAACTATTATTGTATTATTGACATTTTATGACTGTAGCATTTGAGCTATATTTCTTTGTTTTATTACTGTTTTTATTTTGGTTCATTATTATTATTACTTTTGCACACATTGACATTATTTGATTTTTACTTTTTTATATATTTTTTTATTTACACTGACAATCTTATTGTGAATTTATTATAAATATGCGACATATAATAATGTAATTTCTAATATGAAATAAATGACTACTACTACTACTACTACCAATTTGAAGTGACCCTGAAATTCAAAATTCAAAATATTTATTCAGTACATTGGCCACATGAGGGCTCTTTTATACGTCGGTAACATGGAGTGAATCTACTAGCGCTTCGGACAAGACCATCATTGCGGAGAAGAAGCGCCGCAAGAAACTCCAGCAGAAGGTAATTTTTTCAATTATTAAATACAATCATACTTAAAAGTATCTAAGTTACATTACAAGGTAATAAAGGAATAAATAATTATTTTTAAATCTTACACAAATGTATAGACATCTATCGTAATAGTTAGTTATAGTTTTTGATTTACACTTTGCAAAGTTCTTGCAAGCTACCGAAAGAGAGACCTCGCAGATTTCTTGCAGGTGAAAATGTGGTTTTTAAAAGCGACAGACGGACTTTCACAATAAAAATATCTACATGCAATCAACCTTTTAAAAGGCGTCTTACCTAAGATGGCACCTGCCATTTGTTTTTCTTGGTTATTATAGTGAAATTGAGAGAATATTTTATTCATGTATATTTTACTGCGTACGCATAGTATATTAAAATGTGTAAATCAACATTCTGACGCGATGTGACCTAGCACATATAATATAAAACAAGGCAAAGCCTAAACCGCTTAGGCACTTGAAATTTTGGAGGGAATATTTAGTACCCAAGAGGTTTATTAAGAAAGGAGATTTGGAAAACTAAAGGCGTACGAATCCGCAGGCGCCCTCTAGTCTAAAATATGAGTACTAGATGATGTTCACTAACTAAACCAGACTAGCGACATCTAGCGACCACTTGACGCACCGTTCTTAAATTCAATACAGGGTGTACTCGAAAGGTGGATCAAACAAAGCAGGAAAATGATTGTTTAATAATCATCACATCTAAATACTGCATTACTCACATCTAAACACTAGAAAAGCCACCTGGGTTCCGCGAAATCGATAGCAAAAACTGCAGTTCAGATAAAAATACTCGCACGTTGAAAGTACTTCATGTGGGGTTCCATAAAACAGTCTGGGAACCCCTGCACTAGATGATACGGTCAATAGATTATGTAAGAATTAAAATTTCACTTCAATAATCAGGGAAAACAAAATGGAGACATTGCCAATAAGGTTCTTATAATATAATTATACATGTACACACATCAAAAGTATCTGAGGACCTCACTCGCCGACCATTTTTTATGCCTCAGCGGAATCGGGGATAGCCTTACTCGCCAACCACCTCGTCAGGAAATTCTCTACTTTCCGAGCTTGGACAATACTGTAGGTACTTATTATGTGGATTGATCGATTTACCATATTATAAAGTCCACGATCTACGATAGCGTGCTCCCCGACCCGAGGTTGCAAAGTTGCGTTAATATACGTCAGAATTGAGCAGTGGGGCGCGCCGTCGTGCATACTAACGTATACGAACGTTTGATGTATGTACAATTAAAGAAAAAACATTTAAAAACTTCACAATACAATGCAATAAACGCAGTACATCTAACATCAAGCCTGGGTCTAGTTTTCAGTTATTATATAATCGTGTATTATGAACAAACCGGGGCATCTCCCCGTTTACCCTGAATAGTCCAACATTCTGTTGAGCCTCCCACACATTAATATTTGGACTGATAGGTCGAGAGCGACGCAGTTATTTGCTAGAATGACAAAGTTATATCCATTTCTAAACTAACAGATAGGTGCGTCCCTCTCGGTCTGTCAGTGGGACCTTGAAGGGGATCACAGCCACAGCTATAAAATACTGGGTGGAAAAACGAACGGGATATGAAGAATCTCCTTAAATACTCAAACGTATTTGAAAAAAGAACACTCAAATCGCGCATCCGTGATAAATCCCTAATTATTGCCTGGGTTCTGCTTATTTTTTGTTGTAAGTAAATGTGCATTTTTTTAAAACATTAGCCCAGTAAGCGTCTCATGCATTTGTACATACACAACACAAAACCAGTCTTATAACTATTGCCTTAGCGTCGAAACAGCAAGCCCATTTAATAGCGCTACCCGAAAAAGGGACAAAACCTTTTGAGATGATGTTAGACAAAAAAAAAATTGGGCAAATGATTGTATAAAAAGTACTATAAGCGACAATAACTTAGCGAGCGTTTCAGAAAACGGTGTAACTTTAACTTTAACCTGTTTTTAAATATTATATAAAATAATATTTGTTTTGTGACTAAGAAAAAAATTGTTGTCAAAAATATGAAGAATATGTAGATTTTTTTATATTAGCTGGGACTAGTTTACTCGTAGCAAGATGTAACTGCGTATGTAAATATACGTACAGTCGCCATCAGATATATGGTAGCGGTCAAGGTACTCAAATATTTCGGAGCAGCATTAAATTTCAATATATTAATTACGCTAGATAAAGTCTATAATATCGGCCCATATAATTCGTCATAAATTTAGGAGCAGTGACTTTTCAATAAATTCGTAACATACAATACGGTAAAGATATCGGAACTAACAGAAGTCATAAATATCGAGCAGCCAGGATGATCATAAAGATCGGAACATTTATGGAAAATATACCTTAAGTCTGTGTCACATAGTTCAAAATACTTTACGATGGACCCATTAAAATAAGGTTTCAGACACGCATGATTAATATTATGTTGTCAACAATTTGAATTAAGAACAGAGTGGTTTATTGTGACATGTTCCGCTAATTTGGTCTATGAGTGTAGTAACGAATTCAAATATGAACTACACAGACTTAAGGTATATTTTCCATAAATGTTCCGATCTTTATGATCATCCTGGCTGCTTCGATATTTTTGACTTCTGTAAGTTCCGATATCTTTACCTAATTGTATGTTATGAATTTATTGAAAAGTCACTGCTCCTAAATTTATGACGAATTATATGGGCCGATATTATAGACTTTATCTAGCGTAATTAATATATTGAAATTTAATGCTGCTCCGAAATATTTGAGTACCTTGACCGCTACCATATATCTGATGGCGACTGTACAAATATTTACTGAAATACACCCTTAATGATCATCAGATATTATAGGGGACAAAATTACAAATATGCTTAAAATGCCATTTGCAATTTTTTCCCCAATACAAAGAAAAAAAATTGTACACTTTTTTGTGAAAACGCTCTAGCCAACAAAATATTCAAAAATATGTGACACGTTCTTAAATCTTTAGTAAGGCCGGCCGGCGCAATTCCGAGAGAGGGGTAAATGCGTCATTTTTAAATTTTAAAGGAATATAACGTTATAAAACTACTTTTGCTTCCTTTTATAGAAATGTAGGTACTTAAAAGTACTATAAAAGGGTGCAAAATTTGTATTAAACGTTACATACCCTTAAAAATAATAAGTAGTGCACTTATCCCTGTCGGAAGGCGGGGGCCTTACCTTATATTAAATTTCAAGCCCGAAAACTACCAAATCGTTACTATAGTCAAAGGCAGATATAAAGTCAACGATGACACCTTTCATCGCAGTACAATTAAAACCTAATAAGTTTGAGGTTATGATTAGTACTTCAGTGACAGCTGTCAGAATTGACTTGTAATCTGCCTTTTACTATAAAACTGTCCCATTTACGGTAACTAGTTTTTTTTGTCTAACGTTTACCATACAAGCCGTGCAACAGTGCGCATGCCGCGACGTGTTTGTTTGTTTGTTTGTTTGTTTGTTCGCTTACATATTGTGACGTCAGGTCGGGCTCCGAATACCACTGTAAAGGCAACTGGGGTTAGTCTACTGAGGGTGTCCTGCTACACGTGTTTTGGACAGCGTAGGAATATAACAAATGCAATTCAGGTCCAGATATATACCTATACACTACGATTGTAAAGACGCTCGCATCTCCATACAAACGCAAATCTTATTTTAGCGTAGGCGGGTAAAAAATGTGGTAACTTTTACAACGAGCAGCATTTTTGGATCAAATTGCCAAGTTTACTTCAAACCAGGGATCGTTACCGGTATTCTTACTACCGGTTTTAAATAAGGTATAACCGATTATAATTGCATTTTGGTATTTATATCACTAAAGCTCTAATAAGCGGTATAATCAAAACCGGTATTGAAATGTAATAGCGGTTTCGACAATTGACAACATTACCTCTATTTGATACTTTACCAATAAAACCATTACCGGTAATACCCTGTCAGTGTCCAAACAAGCAAGTTTTCTAATTTTGAATTATGACAATCAACGAAAAGATTACCTACCATTCTGTCATATGATCGGTTTGTCCTTTTCATTTTGATCGTGACGTCATTGACGTGTCATTTGATCTTTCATCTATTATTTTATTTTATTTTTGAATACCGATATTAAATAGAGGTAAAGAATACTGTAAATAGTGCATACATAGTGAAAAAGACAAAAGCGGAATGACAACATTACCTCTAACTCGAATATAGGTATTATTATTTTAGCGGTAATCGTTTGACAATTTATATACAGGTATTCAATTTCACCGGTTTTACAATCCCTGCTTCAAACAGCGCCCATATTTTTACCACAGAATTGCCGTTTAAAAATTTAAAACGTGACATCGTATGTACTGGAGAGCGAGTGAAGCGAGCGTGCTGGTGACAATTCAATTGTTTAAGTTGTATAAGTACATATGTATATTGTTTGTGGGTTATATTCAGTGATACACATGTTTATGTTCCTACGCAAACAGTGAATAATAATTTAAAAAAACGTTATACGGTGGTTTTACTACAATGCCAATTAATTGGACACCCCGTCTAATTCAATATTACACTGCCACCTTCGTCTACTTTGATTATTTACATTAAAAAATACCCCAATGATTTAAAAACATTACCTTTTGACGTGGTCCCAGCCGGCGGTTCAAATAGTTTGATATACTCTTCATAATGCTTTTCCTACGTCGTTCCCTCGCTAATTCGGGATCGGAAAACGAGGGGGTAACTTGCATCAAAGGGGGGGCAGGTCTAGGAGGGGGAGGAGGAATCTCCGGCGGAGGGGGCAGAGGAGGAGGGTTGGGAAGCGTAGGAGGCGGAGGCACTGGCGGAGGCACGTTCGAACATGGAGACGCTTTAGTTCTACGAGTCGACTTCCTATTCACCTTTGGTCCGCTCCCTAACCTCTCCAAAACCAATCTCCTAACCACCTCAGTCTGTTCCTCTCTTTCTCGCTTTAGCTCTTGGACTTTGTCAGTCATGTTGAGAGGGGTAGGGCTCACCGGAGAGACGGAACCAGAGCTTAGCATGATAGAGACAGATAGCTCCATGCTTCGGGATGGGGAATCCGTACTCCTCGAGTAGGATAGATTGATATTGTCGCTTGCTGATCGACAAATTGCAGAGGAGTATACCCTAAGGCATGGGGAAGCGAACGCTACAGGCGTGTTAGAGTTATAGAGCCCGTTAGTTTGACCCGGCGTTTTTGGGGTCTCAGGTGCTAGCGGTGGCGATTCAGTCTCAACATCGACTTTGCTATCTTTTTCTAATGGTGGCGACACATCGGAGAGCGAAAGAGAAGCCAATTTAATATCAGGTGATAGAGAATCCACTTCGATTGGTTCAATTGTATCAACATTTACAGGTTCGATTACGTTTTCAATAGGTGTTGGAGTTCGTATTTCTATTGGTGCCTCTTCAACGACAGGTTTCTCGATAGGCAAGCTTGGTTTAAACATAGTTTCAGAGAAGCTTCTCTCAATGAAATTCATGGATCTATCGTTACTCGGTGAATACTCAAAATCATCTACCAGTTCCATATAGCCCTCATTGCGGGGGGTGATCGGGGTCTCTATAGACGGGTCTTGATCTCCTTCATCCGCGAATTCGAAATGTTCCAACGCATTAGAATAAACTATAGGTTCTGGGCTTGTTTTCCCACAGACATGAGACGAAATTGTTGCTATGTTTTTCGCGTCGTGGACAGTCTTCAAGCCGCTAAGTTTTCTGGGTTTGTTGCGTTTGTTATCGTCTAAACAATCGTCGAGAACGGCGCTTTCAGCGGCCCAATCGGAGAGTTCGGTCTCTGTTAAAGCTAATGTAGTGACATCTCTACAGGACTCTGATGATTCAGACTCGGCCGCTACCACGGTAGGACCAGTCGCTGTCGCAGTTCCTGAAGCCTTCTCCTCAGTTTCTTCTGTACTATTGACAATAGTTAAACTATCTAGTTGTATCAACTCGCCGCCTTCATCGTGTACTTCAACTCGAGGCACAGATTTAGGTGCTGTGTCAGTGTGAGAAGACTCCGATAGCGAATCCGAATCCAGCTCCTGTTCTTTCTCCTTTATAGTCTCTTCTCTCCATTCCTCTTTGGCTATAGACTCTCTAGATAACAGATCTACTGGGGCATCGTCGCATAGATTCTTAATAATGTCTGGCAGCTGCGTCTTCTTTTGTGCGTCATCAGTTTGGAAAGCTACCACGGGGCTCTGTTGTGTCGTAGTAGCGGGGTGAAGAAGCTTCTGGAATTCCGTTATAGTCGATCTGAACGCTTCAAACTTGGTGTCCAACTGCGAGGTGGAATCAGACTTTCTAACCGCAGGCGGAGAAGGCTCTCCGAGTAGATATCTTCTTTTGAGTTCTAGCGCGCGTTTAGTTGCCAGGCCTCCGGCTGATTTGGTTCTGCTGAGGGGGTATTCTATGTGTAGCGGGGGTGGGGGAGGCTCTGTGACGAGTATGGCGGGGGGGATCGAGGGAGGCGGGGCGGTTTCTTCGGCCGCGAATTCACTGTCAGTTGACACCTCAGTCGCTGATGATACGTCGTCGCTTGAAGATGTGTCGTCGTCGGACTCCACCTGTTCAGGACGCGATGTAGTTGCAGTCTTTGGAGAGGACCTTAGATCTCTCATGGTTAATCTAAATAAGGATATGTTGAACGCCACAGCTGACAATTTAAAGAGGAAATTACTATTTACAAAGATCGGGCGGAAAAAAAATATGCCAAAGACGCCACAGTGTTTTGGAGCGAAGAATAACTCACTCAGACCGTTTCCAATACTAAAACTGCGGATACATTTTTATACTACAGCCACAGTATAAATAGAATAGTAGTTCATTTTGAAGATCAAACTACATTGTTCAGCTTACATGTGTGCATGTCTCAACCGCACGCGACGCAAGCCAACACAAGCAAACTCCACAGGGCGGACCGAACTTTGGTTTCCTTTGTATCAATTATCGAGCATAATACGTAAATGACGAATGGCGCTATGGTTGGCAATAGGTAACAGAAACTCCCAAAGGACCAGAGATGAATTACTATTTATACTATGCTACGGGTTAAAATTTGACACAATGTCAAATCTAAACCAGGGGCCCGTTTCTCAAACGCTTATAGCTTGTATTACAAACGGAAATCTCTTTTCAACAATATGCATTAATAAGAGACTTCCACTTGTAATACGAGTTACAAGCGTTCGTGAAATGGGCCCCTCAAGTACATACATACATACATACGTACATATTCTACTTATATCTGCGGTTTAAATGTGCAAAATCGCTATGTGCTAATTTCCAATTATTATTTTAAATCGTAAAACACTTTTATCCTCCTACAACGAAATTTGTCAATGGAATATGAATCTATTGTGAATTAAATAAAGTCAATTTTCTAATTTGATCAGTAGTAATAAAAACAAAAGAAATTCCACTTTACTTCCTTTGCACTAGACCTTTATTTCAATGGCCGTATTATGTACTATTTTAGTACAAGCAACCTCAGGAGGTTAACACAGTTTAGGATCCTTTATGTGAGAACAAACACCCAGGGATTTTTGCACGCACAGTGCAATATTATAAGAGACGGTAGTTACACATGGGCGTCCGTGGTAAGAAAATTTAATGACGCGACGTGTCGCAACTGTGACATTCAAAAGATTAAAGTTTTAATGTTTCCTTACAAGAAATATCAAACTGTAGAAATTACTTTGTTTCGTATTTTAAGTAAACACCAATGGTTCTTCATATGGTATCGTTAAATATTTCAAGTAAGAAAACCCAAGACTTTCTAAGGACCTCATTTATTCGTAAGCATCGCAAATTTTAAACGCATCTCAGTTTTATATTTCAGAAAAAAGTTAAATAAAGCCCTTTATTTCATATTGTATTGGTTAGAATAGTGCCACTCCATGTCTTCCCGTGGATGTCGTAAGAGGCGACTAAGGGAATATAGGCTTGTAGTACTGTTAGGCGATGGGCTTGCAACCTGTCACTAATACGCTGGTAAACATCTTAGCCTATTTGTGCAAATTGTGGTTACTGAATTGTCAACAACTTTTTGAAGTTGTAATTCTGTAGCTCTGCCTACCCCACTCTGGGATTACAGGCGTGAAGGTATGTATGTATGTATTGGTTAATTTTCTTTGATAACGAATACATATTGCTGACTTAATGACAGTTTTTTTTCTCTTGTCAATAAGGGCTGTAATATCGTCAACAGCGTGGCAAGATGGAATGAACCAAATTAGATTTTAATTCAATAACTCTCCCTGATAAATAAAACCTGAAATGCGCTTAATTCAAAATATTAAAACCAACAACCAAAGTGAATTTGCTGGTTGATTAAAATTAAAATGTAACCATAGAGAGAAAACAGTTTTGGCTATGGCACCTTTTATAAACTAGATACACCTTAACAGAGGCTTTATTCTATCCGATAAAACTATATGGCTTTTGACCTGTTATCGTATTGCATAACACCTTAACTGTCACGCAAACAAGAGTTAACATACGGTTGTTGACAACTTGACAAAATATCAGAAACAATATATTGTTTTAACGGACAGAATAGATCGCCAGAGGTCGTATTATCAGATTTCATATACTGCAAAATTCCAGTCAGTAGAAAGGATAAACTATGGGAGCCACATAACGTCGTCCTCTTCAATGTACTTGTCAAAAAAACAAAAACAATTTTCTCTCCATGATAGTAGCCAATAGGAATAATAAAGGTCATTTTCCTAAGCATATTCCAATAATTACCTACACGATTTCTAAGAGATGCTTGGTACGAAAATGACCTTTACTTCGTATAGAAAAGTGCTCTGTGAATAGCATCCACACTAACTTACCGTCCGTATTTTGAGATGGCACATTGCTGATCCAATAGAGGTCAAAATCGCTTAAACCAAGACACAAAGTCACTTGTAATTTCAAGAAAATCTAAGCGATTTTGTCTCAAAGGATTAAACCCATTATAAACATAAAATAAATACAACAAAATACACACGTTATATAAAACCCAACACTGCGTGTTATGTACACATATAATTATATATACAGGTATAGATATATACATTGGTTTGTTTATATATAAATATATATTCAATTCATTATTATAAGCGGTTAACAGAATTAGCATAGATATAAATATATTTCGACAAAAGCGCCATCAAAAGTCGACATGAAGTTTTGAAAACCAACCTCAGCTAGAAATAAATAATTACCAGGGGACAGTGACACGAAATGGCCCACTCTCAAAGTAAGCTCTAGGCTTGTACGAGACAACGATAAACTTGCTTATATAGAGAAAATACATAGACTATGCGCATTACACAAATATCTGCCTTACCGTGATTTGAACCGCCGCCGAAGGGCCGCTTCGTAAGCCGGGTCACTACCAAACCAACTAAAATATTGTGTCATCAAAACTCAACCCAATTTCGAAGATAAGATGCATCCACCGAACTTTACAGATATCGAAAATGTATTGGATTGACTTACGTTAATTCCATACATATTCTCAGTTTTCGATAATCGTTTAGATTAGCATTACACTTTTCTAAGTTTTCTAACATCAGTTATCTGTCAATCATTGTCACTCTTGTCACTCTTGTCACTTATGGTCAAACTACAACACCCCGGCACCAGATCAGCACCATAACAGCTCAAAGTGAGCGTTGACTCGTGTTAGAACGATACATTTTTCTAGTTACGAGTAAAAAAAATACGGGACGCGGGCCTCGCGTCGTCCACTGAAAAATGTATCGTATTAACAAAGTCCAAAGCCCAATTTTCAATGTTTCACTTTGAGCTGAGGCGGTGCTGATCTGGTGCCGGGGCGCTGTAGTTTGCTATGACCTTTAGTTTTATACATGCTTTATAAGAGTTGCATAAGAGGTTGGTTTTCAAACATCCACGTAAAGGACGAAAGTTAATGTGGACACACTACACGCCGCTATCTGACCGCCGCCCTAGTTAAAGGAACATACATGCAGCATGTATGAATGATTGGCACCCTAGCTCAGTTTGATTATATTTTCAAATAATAAGGCCAAGTCGAATCAGTGTTCTTCAATTTTAAATATCAGTAAACCGAAACGTCAAACTCTCTTGTTATTTTTTCTTAATAGCTTTCAATCCTTGTTTGAAGAAGGTGTATGTCGCCAGTGTTGAATCTTACATATTCACCATGGACATATTAGAGAAACAAGTCCATGGATTAATTGTGCAAATTGTGGTTACAGAGTTATCAACAAGTTTTTAGAGTTGTTGGTAATTCTGTAGCTCTGCCTACCCCACTCTGGGATAACAGGCGTGATGGTATGTATGTATGTAAGTCCATGGATATCACACGCGAGGACAATTGTGACAGATATTTAAATGTATAAAACTCTTATCCGAATCAGCCTTATTGTTAACATAATACGAGTAAGGTTTCAATTTGTAGTCTTCCCGTATCATCGATAAGTTTTCTACCGCATGAGTAAAAATTTGGTAGTCAAGTCTAGGTAGGTTGGTAGAAAACTTATGGAATCAATGTTAGGTTGCATACACTGCTATATCGCACTTGTTTCAACCTGAACGAAAGACCGATTGACCGACTAAATGGTTGAACGAATGAATGAATGGAATGGGGCGGTGTCAGATAGCTGGGTCACGTCGCACCTCCCTACCGCTTCCGTGTGAAGATCGTTCCATGCCTTAAGACCGGGTCGGGCGGATATTTATACCAATTATCATAAAATCCCTAGACAACTATGAACCCTATAATTGACTACAATTTTTTTGCGTTTTACCTCTACTTTACAAATTCTTAAAAAGACTTATGATCTCACTTATGATCCTATAAGAAGCTAGTTTATTTTCTTACTTCATCCAATAATTGAAGGCATATATAAAACTGTTAATTTTGACCTACATATTGCTTATTTTATTAAAGGCATTATTTCAGACGTTATTTATTCAATACGACGTAAGTTACCTATTTATTTTTAATATTTTTTCAGTAATGACATTTTCATTTTGTTAAAAAAAATACTTTTAGGTAGCTACTTCATTAAACGTTACCTACCTATTTATTTAATCTTTTAACATTTAACTGTAATAGATTTATAAGTGAAAACTAAAAAAAACAGTAAAAAACATCATCTCATTTCACAAAATCAAAAGAATTCATGTCGAATTCGGTAAGCTCTGAAACTTCCAAAAAACCTACAGATCACTTTAAACTTAGACTCAGATATATTTCCTAAATTCTTTTCGGTACATTTGGTACACCCCAGCCAGTATTTGGTACGTATCCGCCCGAGCGATCAGGCCAGCGCGCAGCGCGGTACCTCGCTGCTGTCGGTGGGGGGGCGCTTGTCGGGCGGCACCTCGCGGCGGCGCGCCTCGCGGGCCGCGCGCATGCGCGAACACGACTCGCCGCCGGACGACTCCGCGCCTGTTATAGGAGACATAGATTAGTATATACATACATACCTTCACGCCTTCATTCCCAGAGTGGGGTAGGCAGAGCTACAGAATTACCAACAACTCTAAAAACTTGTTGATAATTCTGTAACCATATTTTGCACAATTAAGCTAAAATGTTTACTAGCGTTCAGGGCCCGCTATCCCGTTCAAGTGGTTTCGAATGGGTTTTAATAAGGATTTATTAAGAAAAGCCGTATCGCTTGAAAGCCGTTCGATTTGCTTTTTAAAGCGCTATTTATAAGCGTTACCCTTACCAAGGGAATGGGTATTTCGAAAGGTTTAACTATCCAAATCCGTTTCGTATAAGTCTTGTTCGATGTGATACCAATATCAGTTTAACTTAAAAAAGCCGTTCGCTTAGCTTTTTAAGCGCTATTTAAAAGGGTTACCCATATAAAAAGCCGTTCGATTGGCTTTTTCAAGCGCTATTTATAACCTCGTGCCGCCCAGGGCAAAAAAGTTGTTAATCGAAATCAGTACATAGGTTCTTGTCATAAAAAGTTTAAAATATGATATTTAGAAGGCCTTTTAAAAGGCCTCTGGGCGGCAGGAGGATAAGGGTTACCCTTATATTTGGTTATGCAATAAGAGAGAATTTATTTTAGCTGAATTGGTTTATAGACTGTGGCTTAGTGTAGGAGCGCGGTGGTACCACGAATGTTGTGGTGTGTTACTATGTGTTGTCACTAGTAAATAAACACTGTAACGTTAGCGGTACTGCACACTACGGTACTAACCCTCGGGCCCGGTGGAAAGGTCGTCATAGCCCCCCGACTCGTCCGAGTAGGGCACAGGCCGCGCGCCCGGCGGCGCGGGCTCGGGCGACCGCTCCCCGGAGCGGTCCTCCGCATCGGAGTACTCCTCCGAGCTAGATTCGTCATCGTCACTGAAATACACAATGCAATTATTGCTTACCTAACAGTGCTACCTTATTTGTCAAGACAAGATAATATCGTCCTCTCTTTTGCACTTTTCACCCAATAAATCTTCAAAGTAATTTGTTCAAATATTGGCCAAAGATATTGGACAGATGAAATACCAACCTAAACCAACATTTTACAAGCTTTTATTTAACTTGCAATGTATGTATGTAAGGGTCAAATCTTGCAAGTTAATTAAGACCAATTCCCGTCAACGAAATGGGCTGAAATTTGGACCACATATCGCTCATTGAATACAAAACGGACACATTCAAAAATGATTTTCTCTTGCATTGAAAATCTTATACGCATAGCTTTAT
The DNA here is from genome assembly GCA_927399475.2 of Acleris emargana. Lineage (NCBI taxonomy): Eukaryota > Metazoa > Arthropoda > Insecta > Lepidoptera > Tortricidae > Acleris > Acleris emargana. The sequence goes on along the minus strand of OV656835.1, from coordinate 6,655,991 downwards.
TTTAAAATGCAACACGGACTGATTTTGGTTGGTGTCCGTTTTGTATTCAATGAACGATATGTAAACCCGATGAAAATGCAATATTATGGTATCTAAGAGCTGATCCGATGGAGTCAGGTGGGGACAGGATCTCTGCTATTCTTACCGTAGACCCACCGTGATAAGACTCAATAGGGAAAAAAAGTACAGTCTGCAACAAAAGCTTGTCCCAAATATGTTTTTTTTTACAGAAACTTACTAATCATTGACTTACCTAAGCCCGCCGGCAGCGCTCGTCTCGCTCTGCAAGCAGTTCCTATCGGTCCACTCGTCCTCGTCTATCTCCCTCGCCCCACTATCGGAGACTTCTACGCTTATTCGTTCTGGCGTCGGAGTGGGGGGCGCCGGAGCGTCCGGCACGGCCGAGCCGCCGTGACGGAGGCACACCAGCCGGCTGCCATAGCGCTCCATTGTGTAGTTGCTGGAGTAAAAAAAACAAATGTTTATTTCGCCAATTGATAAATAAATAATGAATACGTAAGTACCAGGGTTATTTTGTGTAAGAGTACAAGACAACAATAAATATACTTTATTAAACCGTGTGGTTACCGACTTAGAATAGTGCCACTCCATGTCCTCCCGTGAATGTCGTAAGAGGCGACAGGGAATAAAGGCTTATAGTACTGTTAGGCGATGGGGTTACAACCTGTCACTAATACGCTGTTAAAATATTAGTTTACGAAACTGATGCATAATTAGAGGCCTTAAAATACGAGTGTGGTTTAATGAAACGAGCGTTAGTTTAATAATAGGACCACACGAGTGTTTTAAGGCCTAATTAGGTACAGTTCCATAGACTACTTTATCTACACACGTATCATATGTTTAGAATTATCCTACTTTCGTAACAGCAAAAAACCACCAAACAAAAATGACAACAATAATGGCGGCAGGTAGATCCTCCGTCAAGACGAATGTTTTTGTAAAATCATAGTTAAACGGATGAAGTTCCTATTATCAAGTCACTCGAGATCAAATGTCGTGCGGTTTATATTTAAAAACATACTGAATTGACGTTTCGAGTCGATAACTGTTTTAATATCTATGAATACTAGAATAGAGACCCTAGTGAGTTTTGAAAGCTGCTCCAAATTTAAACTCATAACGTTACAAAAATTATATACTGTAATAACAATACAGTACAAATTTTACCTACTACCACAGACAAGAAAGTTCTCATAGTAAAATACATACATACATACATTAAATCACGCCTGTTTCCCAGAGGGGTAGGCAGAGACCACTTCTTTCCACTTGCTACGATGATCTTGGCAAATTTCTTTCGCTTCTTCAACATTCAGTCATGCAAGGACGTCGGTTTCGGGTCATAGTGAAATTGGTTGTAATAAAGCTGGTCATTTCCTACGGGTTTTGAACGCATCATAGAGGACATATATGATATGTGTGTAGATAAACATCTTAGCCTATTTGTACAAAATATGGTTACAGAATTAGTTACAAGTTTTTAGAGTTTTTAGTAATTCTGTAGCTCTGCCAACGCCACTCTGGGAACGAAGGCGTGAGTTTATGTTGTATAACCTTAGTACTATATATGCCTAAATAGCCAAAATACCTAAATTATTAACGTGTCTCTTTTATTGCCACGCGATCTATATTTTTTGTTTCGACAAACTAGTGGAAAGATTTCTCGACGGCAGTGTGAACAGCCAGCGATCAACTATTAATATGCGTGTCTCTTTTATTGACACGGGACCTGTATCATTTGTTCGTTTCTTGAGCGAGAACATAGTCGATAGCTTATCGCTTCCTCGCCCTTGGTGGGACCAGTGCCTCAGGTGGTCGTGTGTAACATAAAAAAAAAGGAAAGGCAAAATTTTGGCAGATTTTAGCTGCTAGGTTTCACATTTATCGAATTTCACTAACACGGCTGCGAAGTACGTCGGCGAGTAAACAAACTCGTCACGTTGCCGAAATAATTTATTTTCTTTTCTTTTTATTTTTCGTTGTATAACGTCGAGAAATAAATTAACAGTGTATTTTTATGTCTTCGCTCCGCGCGTGTACAGCCAGGCTGTCGCAATGAATCTATTGTGCCAGTTTTAAATTGAGGTCCTTTGTAAACTTTTCTGTTTCGCAACCGCCTGCGTCTACTGAAACCCGGTGAAGTACAAAGTTATTTGGCAAATGGAACCTCATTGTTTGGGATCCGAAATTCAGTTGTTCAGTTGTATGGAAGCGGACTCAATTTTATTTTATTAACTAGCGGGCGCCTTGTTTCGGTTAAGACTGCACCGAGCAAACGTCGAGCGTCCAGTGGCGTGGCGCCCTCATTAGTTGTACGGTCTCATCACCGTACATTTGTTAATGCTTACTCGCGACCTACTTTAGGCCACTCGGCAACTTAGTATTAGTAATACGTTTTAATTATAAAAGGGCAGAGTGCTATTAACTACCAAGCATTACGCATCAAGAGAAAGAATTACCTACTCTTCTGACTATCTGTATGTGTTTACTTTAACTTTAATAAACAACTTAAACTTCAACTATCTCTCTCTGCACTCCATCAACTAACTACAACCTACAGTCAAGTGTAAAGGCTAACTGGCCCTTACATTAGTATTATTGAGTTTTCTAACTAACGAATTTCCTTGGAATCGGACGATGCTTTTTGTAGCGCAAGTAAAAACACAATTCATGGGATACGTCACGAACTTTGATAACAATTACCCGGTGAGTAGTCAGCTTAACGGGAAAAGGTGGCCACTGTTTTCCGTTAAGTTGATAACTCAATTGTCAATTCTTATTAAACTATGTGATTTGTCGTATAAGTTGTATTTTCATTCGTAGTACAAAAAAGCACCGTCCGATTACAAGAAAATACTTTAGTTTATTAGAAAACATAATAATAGTAATGAGGGCGCCACTGTACATCCGGCGTACGCTCGGCGCAGTCTTAATACAAGTTAAAATAATCCAAGTTCATCCGGAATAATATACTTTTCCTACTCCTGTACTTTTATCTGTCATTTATATAGTCACGAACACTAATATAAGAATATAGATAATATGTCCGCAGAACATTCCGTAGAAAAGTCTATCTAGTCTATTCCCCTTAACAGCACTTGTGCTTTTTTGAGCCAAAACGATATGCCTGGCTGCCAAAGCTTACACCTAGGTTAATTTCCAAATAATCTTAAATAGATAAAGATTTAGGCTAAGTAAAAAATTGTAAACCCAACACAAATTTTGAAATAAACAGATTTTTATTATTATTATTTATTATTATTTGACCAATCAAAATACTTCACCAAATTATACCACCAATCACAATACACATTGACTGTCAATCGGAACGTTAGGTTCTTTTTGGTAAATAAACTCTTTTACTAATTTAACTCTTTAAAAAAAACATTTTATTTGGTATCAACCAACCAGAACGCAGCTATATTAAAATCGACCAATCAGGTAAAAGAATTCATTTCTCAAATCATTAGGTGTTTTTTAGTCCCTATTTCACAAGTTAAATCGATTGTGCAACTTTAAAAAAAAATATGAAACCTGGCAAGTGCACATCAATTTAAAAACAAAGTTAACCATAGACACATATTTTGTTGTTTTCGAATGTTTCTCGCTCGTTTGTCGTTCTGTGCTTCGTTCGTTCGTATTCTAACCTAGGTATATTAATTTAATTTTGCATTTTATTTGAAACCTAGTCGTAGAAAAAGTATTGTATGCAACGGTGTATAACTAAGTCAAAAAATACTCGTGGCGTCTTGCTTTACGATGTTCGCCTGCGGCTCACATCGTAACCACACCACTCGTCTTTTTTGACCTCTCTTATACAACTGTTGCATAAACTACTATTTCAAATTATCATTTATCCAATTCTAAGTTGACATGATTGTCTAACACGGCTGCGAAGTACGCCTGCGTGTAAACAAACGCGTCACGTTGCCGAGCATTAGTTGACCGGAGTTTGTTGGTCTTCAGCGTGGCAACACCGGGCACGGTGTATAACGTCGAAAAACAAATTAACCGTGTATTTTTATGTCTTCGCTCCGCGCGTGTATCGCCAAGCTGTCGCAATTAATCTATTGTGAGAGTTTTTAATTGACGTACTTGGTAAACTTTTTTGTTTCGCAACCGCCGACACGTCTACTGAAACCCTTTAAAGTAAAGGGCGGAGCTGTTATTTTATTTTCACCGTTTTAATTGTTCTTATTTACCTGACAGTAATGGCAGCTGACGTCATAACAATACCATAACAGGGCCGGTGTTCTAGGCGGTGAAAACGATATCGATATACTACTTAAAACAAAATAGGGGCCACGGTATATTTTGCATACAAAAGAACTGTTTTCGGAGAAGGATTATTATAACAAATTTTAACTTTTAATTTTTGAATTTAGTATCATTCGAAAGCTGCAATGTTCAACTTACAAGCTAGGTTTTAAATTTTTTGTCAATTGTTTTGTTTTTACCGAGCGTGTGGATTTTAAAAAAGTTGCATTTTTCTGCTCATTTTGTATGAAATTTGAAAATTGATTTAAAAAACCACACGCATGGTAAAAAAATTGGTATAATAATCCTTCTCCGAAAACAGTTATTTTGTATGCAGAACAAACCGTGGCCCCTATTTTGTTTTCAGTAGTATAGTTAACCTGTTATGGCTATTGAACGCTGGAACCCAATGGAACGCTGAGCCACTGTAGGATGGTGTCACATCACAGTGACATTATAAAACAATTCGTTGACACCTCCCACGAATTTAATAATAACGTCACTGTGGCACAGTTCTATGGTAGGTCAAGGTTCCAATGGGCTGACAGTACATATATATCTTTGTTTTTTTTTATGGCATAGGAAGGCAAACGAGCGCACAGGCCGCCTGATGGTAAGTGGAAACTGTGACCCACAGACATTCGCATTCACAAGACTGCAAATGCACTGCCAACCCTGAGGACTAAGATGGAATGCCTCTATGCTAGTCATTTCACCGGCTGTCTTATCCCCAAATCGAAACACAACAATGCGAACACTGCTGCTTGGCGGTAGGTTAATGGATAAGATGGTGGTACCAACCCGGACGGACCCTGCACAAGGTCCTCCCACAAGTAAATGTTATACCTAATGTTCACTCAGCACGTGGAGGGTGACCTGTTTGCTGATCGCTTTACTCAATTATGCCGTATTGGTAAGCAGTTCCTTGACAATTACAATTAAACAGTCCGCGAGCTCCTAAAAAGCCTTCGGATTTTAGAAGCATACTTAGGGTGTTGAGGATGACACGCGATCGTGACATTCGGTTCTGTTATCAACTTGCAAAACTATTGGAGGTTTCCTTAAAAAAATATGTACAAAATAAACCTGAATTTAATAAAACTTACGCTTATTTATCTTTTTCTGATTTTAATACAATATGACTTTTTCTCATGGTACAAATAAAACAAAAATGAGCATTTTCGAATTCTTCCATTTTTTATTTAAATAGAGAACACCCCGCCTTCACACCCTACTTTTCATTTCCCTTGATTGGCTATTTACAGAAATACCCTGTTAAAGTTGACCCCCCCCATGGAAATCAATTTCAAAAATAACAAAATAAATGAAAAAGTAAGTGGTGGTTTTAACTACTCTGTATAAATCAATGAAAAATGATTTCTATTAAGTTAAAAATACAATTGTCATTTTGTACTTTTTTTATGGCTGATATTTGTATCATGAGCGTGAATATTGGCTCCTGAGTCATGGATGTTTTTGATGTATATAAGTATTTATATTGCACAGTGTTTTTTTTTCCCCAAAAAAGTGCCATCCGCCTTTTATTGAATATATCTACTAAAAACATTATTCCAAATGCAAGAGTAGAACTCCCATGTGTCAATTTTCCATAGTAGATTTTTAAAAAAATATCAAAGTTTTCGTGACCTTTACCCTACAATTACTCAAAAAAAATCATAAAAACTGAAATAATAAATAAATAAATAAACTTGTATTGCAGTTTTATGAAGCATTTTTCAATGCATATTATGCAGTTTTTTAAAATTACAAATGTTGAAAAATGCCATTAAAAAAAAATGTTTTATCGAAATCAGTATTTATTTTTTTATAATTTTTCTAGCACGAAGTAGAACCTGTGTCTAGCACAAAAAGATTCCTCACACTAAGGTTTATCAACTTGATAACTTTGATATTTTAAAAAAAATCAACTATGGAAAATTGACACATGGGAGTTCTACTCTTGCATTTGGAATAATGTTTTTAGTAGATATATTCAATAAAAGGCGGATGTCACTTTTTTGGGGTAAAAAAAACACTGTGCCATAGTACAAGCCTAGAGCTTAGTTAGGGACTAGGTCAATTCGTCTGACATTGTCTCATGATATTTATTTATTTATTTATTTACTACTCGAATCCTTCCGATTTTCCACGAAACCCGACGGATTTTCTAAGAGCTCACGGAATGCTGTCTATTATTTTAGTATATTCTAGAATTTTCAATGTATTACATAATTTCGAATGTTCTCAATTTGATGACTTCTCTTGTTGGCATGTATTTTTCTGTTTATATGTAAGTGCTTTGGTGTGATTTTATGTTTTTAACTTACTGTAATTCAATGAATAAATGAAATACATACATATTGTACTAGATAATAAGCGTTAAATTGTAATGCATGTTGAGTTTGCCTGTAATTGGGTGAATACATACATACATACACACATACCTTCACGCCTGTAATCCCAGAGTGGGGTAGGCAGAGCTACAGAATTACCTACAACATTATTATTGGGTGAATACTCAATCAATATAAACTGAAATACATATTATGACGACGCGCTGGACTAGTTGGTAGTGACCCTACCTACGAAGCTAGAGGTCCTGGGTTCAAATCCCGGTAAAGGCAGATATTTGTGTTATGTGCGCGAATATTTGTTCCTGAGTCATGGATGTTTTCTACGTATTTAAGTATATATTTCTCTATATAAGTATTTATATCGTTTTCTAGTACCCATAGTACAAGCCTAGAGCTTAGTTAAGACTAGGTCAATTGGTGTAACATTGTCCCTCTGATATTTATTTATTTATTTACTACACGAATCCTTCCGAGGTCTAAGAGCTCACAGACTGCTGTCTATAATTTTAGTATATTCTAGAATTTTCAATGTATTACATAATTTCGAATGTTCTCAATTTGATGACTTCTCTTGTTGGCATGTATTTTTCTGTTTATATGTAAGTGCTTTGGTGTGATTTTATGTTTTTAACTTACTGTAATTCAATGAATAAATGAAATGCATACATATTCTACTAGCGTTAAATTGAAATGCATGTCGAGTTTGCCTGTAATTGGGTGGATACTCAATCAATGTAAACGAAATATAAATGTAGGAATGTTGAAGAAGCGAAATAAATTTGTCAAGATCGTAGCAATTCGAAAGAAGTGGTCTCTGCCTACCCCTCTGGGAAACAAGCGTGATTTAATGTATGTATGTATGCATAAATGAAAAGACATATTTAGTTTGTATGTTTTATAGTATCTCACCTGTTGGCAAACCTTAATAAATAAATAAATAAACCAGGCCTTTGTCGAGCAGCGGACGTGCTTCGGCTGAAATGACGGTGATACTCACCCGGGTCGCAGCTGCGCCTTGCATATGCAGCACCGAAAGCACGCGCGGTGCAGCTTGAGCCCGTCGGCGATGACGCGCTCCGCGGCGAACACCCGTGCGCCGCACGCCGCACACTGCACGCCGGCGCACGCGGACCCACGCCACGCCTTCTTCGACTGACAACAAAAATAAACCTTACTGTCTCAATAAAAAGGTGCATTTTGCTCCTAATTTAAAATGTTACTTACGATGTTTTGCAGTTTCACCGACGATTTTTGCTTTTTTTTATGGCATAGGAAGGCAATCGAGCACACAGGCCACCTGATGGTAAGTGGAAACTGTGACCCACAGACATTCGCATTCACAAGACTGCAAATGCGTTGCCAACCCTGAGGACTAAGATGGAATGCCTCTATGCTAGTCATTTCACCGGCTGTCTTATCCCCAAACCGGAACACAACAATGCGAACACTGCTGCTTGGCGGTAGGTTAATGGACCCTGCACAAGGTCCTCCCACAAGTACTTTAACCTCGTAAGGCCCAGGGTGCAATAGGATGTACATAATCAAGGCAATTTACTTTGAACTCTGTTGCAATTGGGATAAGGTTTATTTTCCTATGCTCATAAACTGAAAATGTCATTTTCGGACAATCGCAATTGAACTTTACTCCCTTGATTGTAGATTCAAAGTCCCAGTTACAAAAAACTCCACTTTTTCAGTATGGCGGGCCTTACGGGGATATGTATTACACTATTTTTTATTACAACAGGAACAATTTTTTTAATGTCAATTTTACTGGATGATTTTGGTAAAATCCATCTCAATGTCAGTATCGATGAACTAAGAAAGTTTTTTTTTTTTTTTTGCCCCCGCGGCGACTTGAACAGCTACTACCGCAGGGATATGGCTTCCACGTGAAGTGATTTCGCCAGTGTCAAGGTTTATATGAGTATAAAACACAATCCAATCTTCTCTAGGAAGATTGGGGGCAACGTTGTACGGTGATTTGTAGGTCAGAGGTCAAGATAGTTTTAACCTCTGCACCACTGCGAGTCCACTTGAAACGAGAAGAAAGATGCCAGATACACGAAATAAGTCCAAGTCTTCAATCACTGTGCGACACTAAGGCATAAAAAGTACAAATCACTATCAGAAAAGAACTTTGAACACCTAATTACCCAAAAATTAAAGTCTAAAACAAATTACACGTCCGCCATCTTTTAACGTTGCAAATGGCATCCTCAGAAAGTTTAATGGCATACCTCGAACAAATCATGCGGATGACGTCAAACCACTCATAGGATGATTTCAAAAAATATTTTCATAAACAATTACTACTTATCAATTATCAACCTCTTTAATAAAACGATATCGCCACTTAACATGAGCCGAGTAGGTACATAACATCTTTGACTGACATTGTCATTCAGTTAAACAATAAAGTGGCTTCGTAATTATTTAGATTTTTCTTTACAATTTTTTCAAAAGACGCAAAAGAATGTCGCGTTTACAAGAATATTGTTGTAATTTTCCGTTTTTGGAGATACGTGATAAAAACGTGTATTGCTCGTGCTGTGATCAAAACATAGCACCGAAAATAAGCAACATTAAAGTGCATTTGGAGACAACCAAACACATCAAAAACATAGAACAAAAAAAAACGCAAAGTGAATTTAACATGGACCTCACAAATTTTATGATTGCCACAAACATAAAAATTTCCGCAGTTTCATTAAAAAATGCATTGATGGTGAATATGCAAAAACAGTGAGTTTTAACTTATTAATTAACTTTTCTTATCAATTATCGCACTTACGTAAACAAATCTCGTAACATTTATTTTATTCACTAAGTACATCATCCTATCATTCAGATAATTCTGTATAGATTTCTTGAAATTATACGCGGTTAATCTGTTACTTCGTGCAATATGACATACGGATGTTGCAATACAGACATCGTCCTGTGTGCAAACTTAGGTACGTCATTTTTACGTCATCCGCATGATTTGTTCGAGGTATGAATGAGGGTTCATGCAGAACTTAGTCGGCAATACTCGAACCTTTCCACCATTCAAGTCTTTCATGTTTAATCACCTGGGTTATTACGTAGCTATGCAGTTCACTTTACGCTGAGAGAAAAGGACAGAGCTATAAAACTGCTATAATTCTGTCCTTTATGCTCACCGTAAAGTGAACTGCATTGCTGCATAACCCCTGTTTCTCAAAAAGTATTAGTGTTTTGTCTCATTTTGTAGCACTATTTACACAATACACTAATATTATTAGAATACGTATTGATAATGGGCATTAGTATTCAAATTGACGTCATCGCCACCAGTGCGGCCCTTAGGGTCTCCCCAGACCTATCGACGCCGAATCGGCTTGGCTCGGCTCCGTTCGATTCGGCGTTGCGAACGGAACGACGTCGTTTTCGCTCTTAATGCATGGACATAAAACTTTTTCTTACCGGCTCAAGCCGATTCGGCGTCGATAGGTCTGGGGAGACCCTTAAACCAAACTTGACAGCAGAAGTACTTACTGTATGTCCATAAGTATTAATAATGAGCTACCCAATGTATTAAATAACTTATCTTTAATTAAGTTCAAGCGGGACTAAAAAACTGGCTCGTACAATAATGTGTATATTCTATGGAAGAGTTATTTAATCATTCTGACCGATATTGGACCCGATTCTACGTGCACATCGATTAAATAGCCTAACATTTTTTTTTTTTAATTTTAAGACATAGTTTAGACGGCAGATTTAACCAGTGCTATTCCAGAATGTCAAGCTGACAATGTATAAGACCGCCTAAAATAAGAAGTGTCAGATTCAAATTAGCGCTGTCATGGCGCTGTCATTATGACAGCTGCTCATAGAATAGCAAAGTGTTTTAGCGACACCTAAATAAAATTAGGAATGATACAGGCCACTGTAGAATCGGGTCTATTATTGACATAGCTTATTCTCATGATTTCCATAATTAATAACATTATCTAATCACCATCCTCATGATTTTCAGAATTTATAAAATGAAACTTAACCTATAAAGTTCAATAGGGAAAATTATGTAGCTTACTCGTACCTATATTTTACGTGCTGCTTAGCGGCAGATTATGTCGTGTTGCCAATGTAATTTTATAAGACCTTTCTAGTCAAGGGCATTAATATCTATACAGCCATCGCGTCAAATACACGGACCTTATTGCCATTTGCATAAAGGTGTATATATTTGATTGACGTCTTGGGAACGTGTATATATTTATGCTCATGGCTACACACCACGGTCTGTGTAAAATAAAGTTTTTGATTTGATTTGATTTGCATAACTATAGTTACAAGAAAAGAAAAAAAAGTACCAAAGTCATTTATTTAGTGCCTATACAACTGTACAAAGTAACGTGCAACTTATATAGGCAGAGCCGCGGGCGAGCGCAGCGTTGGCAATGACGGAGAAACTCTTCTAAGTGAGGAAGCGACTCTTCAACTGGCAGAAGATTACTCCTGTGATAGTTAAGGGGAATATCTGGGGTACTAGTGAAAAAGGGGGATTCTCTTGGGGTTTTTGACAAGATGGTGTCGCTTTCTTAATTGTTTCCAATTTTTTGCATATTTTGATGTTTAATAGATAGTAAAGATGTATATATAATATGCAGTAAATTTACATTAAAATGTGCAGTATAATGAAGAATTCAAGTTTGAACACATATCGCCTTTGGAAGGATTGCTCCAAGAAAATCCCATCTGGTCTTCGTAAAGTTCTACCTACATCGCTTCACGGAGGCTAGAGGATCACCGTACAACGTTGCCTTATGATTTTTTTGATATGTAAATGTATAAAATAAACTTGACATTGGCAGAAATGGTTGCTCACCGGTTGCCATTAAATAAATAAATAAATAAATAAATAAATAAATAAATAAATAAATAATTTTTTTTTTTTTTTTTTTTTTTATATCATAGGAAGGCAAACGAGCACACAGGCCACCTGATGGTAAGTGGAAACTGTGACCCATAGACATTCGCATTCACAAGACCGCAATCCTAAGACTGCAAATGCGTTGCCAACCCTGAGGCCGAAGATGGAATGCCTCTATGCTAGTCATTTCACCGGCTGTCTTATCCCCAAACCGGAACACAGCAATGCGAACACTGCTGCTTGGCGGTAGGTTAATGGATAAGATGGTGGTACCAACCCGGACGGACCCTGCACAAGGTCCTCCCACCTCCAAATAAATAAATAGTGAAAAAGGGTATTAGTTGACTTAACTCGTTATTAAAAGGGTATACAGTGTGTAAAGTGAATACGGGCAAACATTTAAACTAGACGTAGGTTATGGCTCTACAAGTCATGTAAATGTGGAATTTCGTTAATATCTCTAATATATAGTGCGCAATTCTTTTTTTATACTCCGATCGAGCAGCAATGTGTAATGTAAACGAATTCAAATTCAAATTAATTTATTTAGCGTAGGACTAGTTTCGCGCTACTCCCCCTATTTTAACCCCTTAGGGGATGAATTTACAAACTTCCCTTCTTAGTGCACCTCTAGGATATCCAAGGAATATTCCATGCATCAAGTCCCTAGGTCCAGCGGTTTTGGCTGTGCGTTGATCGTTTCGTACCCAAAGGTTAAAAACGGGACCCTATTACTAAGAATCCACTGTCCGTCTGTCCGTCTGTCAGTCACCAGGCTGTATCTCACGAACCGTGGTAGCTACAGTTGCAGTTTTCACAGATAAAATAAATATTTAACGTCATTTTTTATAGATAACGGCACGGAACCCTTCGTGCGAGAATCCAATTCGCACGGGGCCGTATAAAAAAAAAAGTACTTTATAGCAGAGGAAGATAGACTAAACGCCCGCTCTCGCTTGGCTTCAGTTTATGTCAAATTTCTTTTACACCGGTTAATTAACCAGAATTTATTTTGAATAAAAACCTTCCGTGGAAAAATATCTAGCAGATGGTGGACCGCATCAAAATCCGTTTCGTGGTTCAGGAGTTAGCGGATACACAGACAGACAGCAAGACAGATAGACGCAGAATGCGAGTTGTTTTTATACTACCTAGTTGGTTACTAAGTTCTGTTACTAAGGTTGATGCAAATAAAACTAACTTATGTTTATTTTTTAATTTCATATTGTATAAAAATTAAAAGCTTAATTAATATACATTTTGAAAAACAATTAATATTTTTTCTTAGTTTCCGCAATTCCCGATACGACCTTTTAACATTCACAGCCGGCATCGATGAAATTACGCATGACTTTTCTGTAAATTTCATTTTTTGAAATCGCTTAAAAGTTAGTCTTTGTTTACCAAAGAACTTTTTTTGTATAATATTTTAAAAAATCCTATCTCTGTATATGTTTAGAGACCAAAATTATATTTCTCAAAATGACTTAATTCCAACTTATGAAGCAAGAGATTTGGTGTGTTTTCGTATTTCTGCAAAATCATGTGAAATCTTAAAGTCGATTTAATGAGTCATCAAGATTGACCGGTGTCCAAGCGGATCTTTAGTTGCTTTGAATACATTCGTATCAGAATTTAAAGCTAGAAGTCTGTTCAATATGTCATGAAAATTTGAACTCTCTACAGGAACTCTTACAAAAGTTGGGGCCGTTATCAGTATCATCGTCGTGCGTGATTTTAACTATGATTTTATCGTCCGAAATGGGAATACTTCAAGTTCGTACATCAAATAATTGCAATAGTTTAGAATACATTATTTTTATCATTATTCTATATAAATCAAAGTTTTGATTAATATACAGGTTTATGCAAAACTGCTTTAATTATTTTTTTAAATTGTAATTAATCTCAGTAACAGAACTTAGTAACCGACTAGGTATGTAACGATAACGAATTCACTAAAAGGGCAACCAGCGCAGCTTATATGCTGCAGCATGTAGCCACAGCGCTGATATACAGCTGGAGCAAACGCAAGAAGTGTATTAATGTTATACAAACAGCAAAGCGCGATTCGGACTCGCACATCGCACATATTGCGGGTGGTAGGACCTTGTGCTACCACCATCTTATCCATTAACCTACCGCCAAACAGCAGTGTTGGCATTGTTGTGTTCCAGTTTGGGGATAAGACAGCCGGTGAAATGACTAGCAGAGAGGCATTCCATCTTAGTCCTCAGGGTTGGCAGTGCATTTGCAGTCTTGCTTGTGAATGCGAATGTCTATGGGTCACAGTTTCCACTTACCATAACGTGGCCTGTGTGCTCGACTGTCTTCCCTATGCCATAAAAAAAAACATGAACGGTTCTGTACCATTATTGTATAGAGAGCCCCCTGCCTCCCCTATAACCTCCGGAGACCCACCATATAACGAAATTTGCCAGTGAAAAATAAACTTATTGCGATTGCAATAAAGTCTATTTTCTAATTTAATTGCCAGTCATAAAAACAAAAGAAATTCTACTTTATCTTCTTTACAATTGATATTTTATTGCAATGGCCGTATTATACACATTTTTTGTACGCGGGGACTTATGAGGTTAAAGTAAAGCGGCAATGTCAAAATTATGACTGCCTATAATACGGATCATGAGATACAGCGCGCTGACAGACAGACGGACGGACATCAGAGGCTTAGCAAGCCCTTTGGGTACGGAACCCTAAAAAGAACCATTCAAAAATAAATATTAATTGTTACTTACCTCGTCTTTAGGTGGAACTTTGGCCTCCGGTTCCTCCTTTTTAACAAATTTCGTTGCTAAGTTGGCGACCTGCGAACAACCACAAATAAAATGTTCATCTCTACAAGGAACGTGAGATTTATTAATGTATTTATTAGTATGAGATTACACAGAAACAGACGTTTTACTAATGTCATATCATATGAATATATCCAGGTCTTTTAAGCATTTGTAAGAAGGATTAAGTCGTCAGGGTGGCCGCTGTGGGCACATAATAGTGGGATGAAAATGGCGTTGCCATCCCAAGTCTTTCTTTGGGACATGGTATCCAGACTTTTTACTAAATCATAATTTGAAAAACTGCATCATTTTACAAAGTGTTTTTGCTCAAACAATTACATATTACATAGGTTATATGGGCTTGTTAAATAAGTTAGGTTAGAATTTTGACAACAAAAAAAGGTTAAATAATGCGGCGGGGTTAGGTTAGTAGTTTGTCAAATGATAATTTGGTAAAACATTAGTGAACCTTGGGCCATATTACCCGTTTGAACGCCTCACGTCAAATACAAAATGTGTCACTCACACTCCAAACATGTTTGCCATGCTATGCAAATTACACGTTATTAAAGCCTGTCAAGTTCCTTTTTAGCCCTCGCCATGTTGCGGATTTTCAGTGGAACAAATTTATTTAAATGGCAACGTTTTTTTTTGACAACGGACGTTGGAAGTCATTGAATGTCACCGATGTAAACAAATCGATTTTAAAATCAAAATGCCCAAGTAATTTCACCCCGATGCAAAAAACATTATTATAAATACATTCAAATAGTTGCGGCAGAAAAAGGACGAAGGATTCAGCAGCATTCCAATAAACAATGTTTTGAAATTAGTTGAATTGGTTAGCTTGGTACTAAATATGTATATTAATTATTCAATTTTATTTTTTTTCTCATTCAAGGCGTCTGTAGTGCTACAATTAAGAATATATACAAAAAGAATGAGCCGTTACCGCCATTGCCATCGGTACCAAAAAAAAAACAACCAAAAAAAAAATACAAATAGACGACTTCGACAAATGTGCCATAAGGCACAAAATTCATGAATTCTATGCTGTGCGAAAGCAAGTACCAACTCTCAAAAGTCTGCTTACCGAATTGAAAAAAGATATTGATTTTACCGGTAGTAGGGAGTACTTGCGATTGCTATTGCATAGTATGGGGTTCAAATACAAAAAGTGCAGAAACCAACGGTACATATTGAAGGAGCGTTCGGATATTGTGGTTTGGCGGGAAAGTTATTTAGACGAAATAAAAGAAGCAAGGGACAAAAATATACCTCTTGTTTATTTAGATGAGACTTACATCCATACTTCTCTTAACCACGCAAAATGCTGGCAAAGCGAAAATGAACCCGGTGTGTCGAAATCCGTTTCAACCGGCAAACGATATATTATAGTTCATGCCGGCGGACCATCGGGATTTGTTCCCAATGCACTCCTAATATATAATGATAAGGAAAAGAAAGCCGATTATCATGACTCCAAGAACAGGAACAATTTTAAGAAATGGGTTTTGCAGAGATTAATTCCCAATCTCAGTGAACCCACGTGTGTTATAATGGATAATGCCCGGTACCATTCTTTCCAAATTAACAAAGCTCCAACATCTGGCGATAGAAAACACGTCATTGCTGAGTGGCTGCGTTTAAATAACATCTCATTTCCCCAAAATGCATGTAAAGATAAATTGGTCACAATTTTGAGACGTCATAAACCCGAGCCAGTATACGAAATAGATACGATTCTCTCTAATCATGGTCACAAGGTGATAAGGTTACCGCCCTATCACTGTGATTTAAATCCCATCGAGATGATTTGGGGCATCATGAAAGCAAAAGTGGCAACTAAAAATGTTTCCATCACGAATGATGCCTTCCTAAAGCTCGTTGAAGATAGTTTTCAGGTATTTACATTTATCAATGAATTTTATTGAACAGTTAAAAATATAGCTTACTTTTACACTTCGTTATTACTTAGGAAGTGACTATAGAAAATTGGAGTAAATGCTGCGAACACGTAAAAAAAATAGAAGACGGATATAGGACAAAAGGTCCTATAATCGAATCACAGACCGAAAGATTTATAATCGAGGTTGGTGGTCCTGAAAGTGACTCTTCAACGGACGAAAGTGAAAATACATCGGAGCCAGAATCTGATGAATATATGGATGTCGAATATTTAGAATCGGATTTTGACGGATAGGTAATTATTCATATTTAATTATCAACTAGACATGCTCTTCCGATTACATGAAAACATAGTTTCACAATCTACAAGTACTTAATTGTATATCTCACTCGTTCTTGCACGATGCCAATACTCACTGTCCCGACTATTCATGACGTACACGTATAATTGCCATATGTAAGCTGTTTGTAGCGACACTACATCAGGGCTAAATAGGAACTTGTCAGGCTATAATACGTAACAAAGTCTCTTTTAATTTTGAGCTTGTGCCGGTTGTAGCCGTCTTTGCGTTAGTAGCACGACAAATGACGGCCAGAGCCGTCTTTGGCGTTCAAAAGGTTAAAAACTGATCTCTACTGTAAAGCCAAATATTCGTCAAAAATTACAGTTTTTTAAAGTTTGACACAAAATTTACTTGGACGTTATTTCAGCAAAGAGGAATTTATTCATACGGTACTTAGTAAGAAACTAGGTTTTTATTGAGACTGTTTCCTACATATTTATTATTGATTTAGGTATCTTAATTATATACATTTTAGATTAAATCTGAGTTATTTTGGACCTTGATTCAAAAGGCATTCTTCTTAAGGCAAATAGACCAGTTAACGTAGATACCTTCTTAGTTCCGTGGTCCGGGCGGCCTGAGTCCTTCAGTTTCTGGTCCAGCTTCTGCAGTGTTTCGTCTATTTCACCCCACTTCTCCTCGTTCTCGCCTTCCTTCAGTCTCCGCTGGCGACCGAGAAACTAAAAAAAAATCTGTGTCAGGTTTGTGTAATAATCAGACCTACAGATTTTCCTAGTACGAACGACGTGTTGTTAGTGCTTGACACAATAAAAACATCGACAATCCTGTTATCGATAACCACCACTTCAACGTCATAGATGAAATAATTGTACATCGTAGTATCATCATTTATAGTTATTAATAAAATATTCACAATGTCACAGTATAAGAACAGTAGAACGTCTTCAAACAAAGGTACATCGCGCGGCTCGCGGCGGTGGGCGGGGCTAAACTCCCACTTTATACTAAATCTCAGGATACTACGAGTGTACATTAGTCGGGGCTGCGGCGTCCTTGCGCTCGGTTACGTTTTGTTGGTAGTGCGCGTACTTACCTATCGCTATCGAGCGACAATACAATGTCGCTGCCGAAAAGACGTAAATATTGTTCTGTATACGGATGTCTAAATAATAGTATACATAATCCGGAGCTATCGTTTATTTATACTATGACACAGGCGACTATAGTCAAAGGAACCGCCTTGCGCGAAAGCGGCATTATCAAAAGGTCAAAAAGGAATTTACATATCACATCCATCACATACCTATAAATATATAATTTAGTGTCAACAGATAAAATTATATAAGTAAAATAATTTAAATTTGGTACTTAGGTACAGTCACCCAATAAAAATGTTGAGCATACTTAGAACCTTGTCATTGTGAATGTCATAGTCATTGTCATGTGTGTCATTTGATGTTCTGTTTGAAATTTACTATGACAACGCACTAAAGTGCTTAACATTTTCGTTGGGGTACTGTACCTAACAATATTTATACTTAGGTACTTACTTTAAGTTTGTGTAATTTATGAAAATTAATATTCTTATAAATCATAGAAAGTATGGCCAAGTAGGTGACTTAAATTGAAAAACAAGTTTGGACAACCCTGACGCCCGAGCGGCAATTGTTATCAGAATCTCCTAAAGGGCCGGAGTCGAGCTACTTTTCTATTTATACTATGACAATGTCCTAAAACTCGTTGAAGTACCTAATAAGGAAATAGCGAAATCATTTCATCAAGGAAAACAAAATCATATGATTCATAAAACAATGTTATGCGTTTTAAAACTTAAAATAAGGATAATAATTAATAACAAAACTATCAATTTATTAATATTTTACATACTTCAGTGAAAATCGCTCTATGACATTGAAGTGGTACTTATCGATAACATGATTTTCGATGTTTTTATTGTGTCAAGCACTAACAACACGTCGTTCGTGCTAGGAAAACCTCCAGGTCTAGTGATAATTATAGCCAGCATAGCATGAAAAGACTGTCAGGATTCTGTAAACTCTGGAGGTAGTATCCAGTCGTTAGTCCGCCGTCGGCTGCGAGCATGCTCACTGTCTGTATTGTTTTGTAATCATACCCCGGGGTTTTCGGTGCGGGAATGAATGACATTAGCCAAAGAATAGGTATTGACTTAAAAACAGAATGTACTTTACCTACATGAATAATTTATTCAATAAAAAGATACTTATTAAAAAAAACATACGTTCATATCCACACTAAAATTAGAAATGGAAAGCGTATTTATTCATTGGTTTATTTAAAAACATTTAATTTAACTACGAAATAAATAATAAGATTTCTGGGGCTATAGCATACTAAAAACTATGAATGAATTGTTACAAGGCAAAGAAATAGAACTGGAATCGCAAACACAACGTGCAACAACAGACTTCTTGAAAAAAAAAATTGCACCTATTACGACTGCCGACGTAGAAAGATCGTTCAGTTTATTGAAATGGACATTTACAGCTAGACGTCGAAGCTTAACTTTTTTTTTTTAATATATAGCATGGGAAGGCAAACGAGCACACAGGCCACCTGATGGTAAGTGGAAACTGTGACCCATAGACATTCGCATTCACAAGTCTGCAAATGCGTTGCCAACCCTGAGGACTAAGATGGAATGCCTCTATGCTAGTCATTTCACCGGCTGTCTTATCCCCAAACCGGAACACAACGATGCGAACACTGCTGCTTGGCGGTAGGTTAATGGATAAGATGGTGGTACCAACCCGGACGGACCCTGCACAAGGTCCTCCAACAAGTAAAACTGTTCCAAATATAGAAAAAATATTAATTGTTCATACTGAAAATCGTGTCAACTACTAATAATTGACGGCAGGTAATTAATTAACATATTTTATTTTTATTATTATCTCGTAAGGCTTGGTAGAAATGCTAAAGTACTTATTACTTAACCTCCTAAGACCCACCATACAATGAAATTTGCCAGTGGAAAATAAACTTATTGCAATTGCAATAAAGTCTATTTTCTAATTTAATTGCCAGTCATAAAAACAAGAGAAATTCTACTTTATCGTCTTTACAATTGATATTTTATTGCAATGGCCGTATTATGTACATTTTGTACGCGGGGACTTAGGAGGTTAAGTTAAAATATAATTGTATAGTTTGTTTACAATTCGCAGGAAGGTATTTATTCATTAGGCACAATATGGAATTTTATCAGAATAACCTACCTGTTTATCTCTACTCTTTCTCAAGTTATTCCCGCACCGAAAACCCCGGGGTTTGTTTGTAA
Organism: Acleris emargana; assembly: GCA_927399475.2. Lineage (NCBI taxonomy): Eukaryota > Metazoa > Arthropoda > Insecta > Lepidoptera > Tortricidae > Acleris > Acleris emargana. Next base: position 6,636,126 of record OV656835.1, on the reverse strand, counting down.
TAGCGTATTGTCGATTCGGTGTGAACGAGAAGTTAAACATGTATGAAAAAACGATAAACTGCGTAATGCCATACATTGTACTAATATGATACAAAGTAGTTTGTAAATTGTACTAAAATGACAGCTGTCAGAATTCACTTGTAAACTGCCTATTACTATAGTTTAAAACACAATAAAACGATACCTGCTCCCTGTCCCACTTGGGCACCCTCTCCGCGAGCTTCGGCTCGGGCCTCCCCAGCTTATTCTCCATGATCTTCCTCTCTATCTCCTTCACGTTCCAGTCGTCCCTCTCTATTTTCCCTACGGACCTCATCAGGTCCTTGGGCTTCGAGGACTTGGGGGCGCTGGAAGCCGCGGTGCCCGAGAGCTCAGCGGCCAGACGGGCGACTCTTGCGCCGTTGCCAGCTGTCCGGCCCCCACCACCGACTATACGGCCTTCCTCCTATAGTAAAAAAAGGAGTTTTAGTTATAGAGTTTTTATCTTTCTGATTATATTTGTTGTTCTTAAGAATAATTCTGGAGTCCTTGTGAAAAAGGGTATAAGTCTTCTAAACATCAAGTCAAAAAGGATTTAAGTCTAGTATATTCCATTCAAGGACCCCAGAATTACAATGACAAAGATTTTTTTGCGTTTTTTTTAAATTAGTAACACAACGTGAAACATTATGAAAACATCAAATAAAACTCGTTATTTGTAAATTTACAAAAACACAGTGTGTTGTTAGGAAGAACCTCACAATTTCAATATAATAGGTGATTAATATACAGAAAAAACAAAACATGCAAAACAAAATGTAAAAAGTAAAATCAGGCGCTCCTGTTCTACGGGGTAAAATAATATTGTCTTTAATGCGTTATCGTATTGCCAAGGTTACGGCGCTCTTATTTACTTGACAGTAATGGCGGCTAAGTTGATATCAATGCATGATAACCAAAGAGCGGAATTCTTCATAGCAAAAATCAAACTGTCAGAGGGATTGACCTAACTGTTTTATCGACTTATCGATAAATATTTGTCACTTAACGAAACAAAGTTAAAGTAATGAAATCAGGCTTTTGGATATACATACAAACAAATTAACGGTGTCCCTAATTAGCTGACCGCCACTGTATTTTAGTATAATAGTAAAGAATAAAACAAAAAATACTTTTTTTTTAATTTTCTATATGAAACTTATCATTAAAAATTAAAAACAAATATTGCTAAGAGTAGGTAACTAATCTTCATTCAAAATAACAAAGTCGAAATCTAAATCTGTACTAAATATGTTTTCTTCATCTTCCCTTCAAACTTATCGTTCGTGCTAGAAAAATATCTAGGTTTACTTATCAAAGAGGTCAAATGTTACAGAATAATCTTTTAAGTTGATTATGGATACCTAATGCGATATTATTCCGTAACATCGATAAGTCGATAAAACAGTTAGGTCAATCCCTCTGACAGTTTGATTTTTGCTATGAAGAATTCCGCTCTTTGATGATAACCAGTGATCGTAGATTCTCCAGCATTTTTGGTGCAGTGCTAGGGTTGTCAGTAGTGCCCAATATTAAATTGTTGGAATCAGGAATCAAATAAAATCATAAAAATAAAATAGCGTATTAAACAAATCGGAAATACAGAAAATACTCTCAGAACATGTAAAGCCTAACCCTATATGCATAATTAAATAAAGGGTTAATTTACTACGAGTATTTGAGAAATGTAACACAGTTGCAATAACTTCTTATCTCAGGTTATATAGGTTCATATTTATGATTAGGAATTTATATACTGACTATATATTAGCACAGACAGTATAATGCGTAGGTAATGGCAGTGCATAAATATAGAAGACATTTTGTTTCTTCGCTGACGTCCCGTCAAGTGCTAAATTATAATAAATGATTAAGTAAAAAAATTGTAATTCATTTTCAATGACCACATAATATTACATAATTTTAAACGTCAATCATATTATATACACGTCTACAACCCTAGGTCGCTGTCGTGTGTCATTTGACGTCATCGCACCAAGAATGCTGGAAAAAGTACGATCACTGATGATAACAAGCCAAAAGCAATATTGTTTTACCTGTATAGAGGCTCTCGACGACAACCGAAAATGTTTGAATCGCCACTAATACTCTATTTTTATTTAAATTTTATTATCCTCATAAACTGATAGTCAAAACGGCCAACTAAACCAGCAGCGTTATCTAGTTTTTTTTTTAATACTTCAATAATCTTTATGTGCTGACTGTACGAGGCTTAGTGCTCTTCTCGATGTACTAACAAAACGTCATTGTTCAATAGCCCGCATACTTGAAGCAATCCATTGACGGGTTATTTTAACATTATTGACCGGAGAGCTATTGCAGCGACGCAATGAAGTAAACCGCGCCTTAATGATTTTATCTTAAACCTCATTTTCAAACATCAGCGATATGCCCCCTCAAAACACTGTAAACACTCCATTAGTCAACTGGTAGAAATCGCTATGTTAATACAAACGTGCTTGCCACACGATGAGCACATCTATACAACTTTGGTTTTGTTAGAGTGAACAAGTTCACCCTGTATACAGATGGAATCCAACAAGTTTGAAAAGAGAAAACGGTGATGTTAGTGAGCGCATGCCACAACGTTCCTCACATAGTGCTGTAACTGTTTCTCCAAGGTCTTCACCCTCTCCCCGAACTGAGGAGCGCTTGCCCTATACTGCTGCAAACCGTAATCATTCTCCAGATCCGCTGACGCGAACTCCAACCTCGGCTCCGCTGCTAACATCTGCAAACTCTTCTCGAATCTCTGCTTCATTATAACTCTAGCCGCTTTCCGTCTCCCGCTACTCTTCTTCTTCCCCTCGGCCTTCTTCTGCATCATGTCCGAGACGCGCTGCATTCTAAAAGCTTGCATATCAGAAGACTTCCTCATCACGTCTTCGAGTTCCTTTGGTTTGGAGCCGTGAATCAAATCTGAGACTCTTTGTCTTCGAGCAGCCATTTCGTAATTGCCTATGGACTCAAGTTTAGCTCTTTCTGGACTGGACGCGTGTTTCCCTTCGATGATTTGAGCCATGCGTTGGCAACGCAACGCCATCTCTGGAGTGCTTATGGAGCTAGAACGTTTCGTCCGAGAATCGGGGCTAGGAGTGCTCCTTCGTGAATGTCCTTCGAAAATTTGCGCAATCCTTTTAGTGTTCTGAACTATTTCTGGCGAGTCTACGGAGTTTGAACGCTGCTGTAACTTCACTTCAGGGCTTTGGGAGCTCCTTGTTCTGTTACTGTACAAAACATCTGACAATCTTCTGCCTTTTAAAGGGCTATCCGTTGAAAACGCCCTAGTTAACTTCGGCGTGTCTGTAGACGATGATCGTCCAAATTTCTGTGCACGTTTAAACTCTACACCGACCAATGTGACGTCGGTATCGGCGGAGCTATCGTTCAAAACATCTGAAAAATCTGGCACTCTCACCGTAGAAGGGTCCAGACCTTTTAACCTCCTGGGCGGACGTACTGGTTTCTCCGTAGGTTGCTCCTTGAAATAATTAGCTACGGATTCTTTTTTTACTTTAGTTTTGGAGTTTCCTTGAAGTAGCTGAGCAAGGGTGTTCCGCAGTGCCTTCGGGTCTGGCGTGTCCTCGGGATCTAAAAGAGCTAGGATTTCGTCTTGTAGTTCTTTCTGTTTGTCGGTGTGGGACTCGATGGAGTCGTGGCCGTCGATGAGCCGAGCTAGCTGTGTGATGTCGTTGAGGTCGAGCCTACCGATCTGCTTGCGTATGTACTCCGCTGGGTCAGTACTTACTTGAGGAGTTCGGAGCGCGCGGCGTTTTTTGCGGTATGAAGAGTGGGATTTTTCGGTTTCGGCCGCATCTGAAAACCGATAGCAGAATGGTATTAGAAAGCGAATTCCTGATAGAAAGTGGTATCTGGGAGCTTTAGACATTTCCATACTACAAGCTCAAAACTGCATATGCATTTACATTTTACGACGCTCAGAGACCGTCTTCTTTTATCCTGTCAATAAGGATGTTTTTTTTAATGCTGTCAAATTAATCCAGTTTTTAGCAAAGATTAATTTAAGTACATACGGGACCAACTGCAATCAGAACAGTACAAAAAATGTCAGAAATTAGATGCAAAATCTGACATACTTACTACGCGTTGAAAACGTACGCTTACACAGACAAACAGCCCTTGACTGTACGTATTTAATCTGTTACTGGCGCTTAGTTTTGAAGTGCTAAGTACCGATGTATGTCTCTTGTTCGTGTTTTGTCTAAAACCACCTATAGCATGCTGTGGTTGTCTGTAATTAGTGTAGCAATTAGATTTAAACCTAGGACATATATTATTGTTTACCACTAAGCAATGTATACACTGTTGACAATCCTAACTAAATAAATAAATTTTGACAGTTTACAGTCGGTAACTGTGGCACATTGCTACTTTGTATTTACAAGTGTTAGTTACACACACGAACACAAATTCCATTTGGTAGCCAGTTACAATCATGTGGAAACTGGATACGAAGTTCCTTTACTTTCTCAACCTCTTATCTAATCGAATTGTAAAGACTACATTCCTATTAAAATATTCGATCAGATAAGATGTTGAGAAAGTAAATGATGAAATGAGACTTAAGGGGAAAATTGAATTCAACAACCAACAAATACTCTTTTCTACTCATAAAACCATATGGATTTTTACATGTTATCGTATTGTCAGCGCTTCGATAGCATTTATTTACTTGACAGTAATGTAAATTAAGAAACAATACGATTACATACGCAATGTGGGTTTACCGAGTAAATGAACCACTGATATTTTTACAAAATAATGTATCAAACACACAATCACACTGTCTATGGGAGCATATAAGGAGTTCAAATATTTTAACTCGAATTTGTTGTTAGTTGTTATGTCTAACGATCGAGTACAAATATTTTTGGGGACCTCTATGAGTTGATAAATATCAACTCCAATAAGTCCATGAAATTCGTATAACATATTTCAAGGACATATTGGAGTTTGATATTTATCAACTCGTATATTCGATGGCGACTTCGTCATGCTTTGTAGGGCCTAGGCCACATGTGAGCTAGTTACTGACACCATTGTTACCATAACGAGTAGCTGTCAAATCGTAGGAGAGTAGCTGCCAATATCCTGGGCGAGAATCAAGCAGGCAAGTAGAATCGAAAATACACATAGTTTATCTTATCAATTTCATAGTATAAAACTAGGAGCGTCGGCTTAGAAGCTTATGTTGTCGACTCTAATATAAACCAGTTTTTTTTTTAAATAAAGTAAGGTCGGGTCGGCTATTCCAATTGAGGGGAAAATGCGTCTTGAATTAAAATTATCTACACAATTTAATACTAATTTGCTTATTTAGGTTAGTTCGTGCCAAGTGATGATCAAGTAATATCGTTGTCTAGTACCCATAGTACAAGATCTGGGGACTAGGTCGATAGGTTTGACATTGTCCCCTGATATTATATATGACTTATTCATAGCATTACAGCACCTACATTTGTTATGTACTTTATATACGCATGCCCGATATATTTTAGAGCACATAATGAAAGGAAAGTCAACTGTAACTATAGTCTCCCTAAAACTAGCTCACGTGTGACCTAGACATAAGGGATACAACTCACTCGAATAAACTGATATCGCATCGTTCGCAGGCCGCACGTGCTTCTCGCTCTGTTTGATCTGTAAACATGCGAGGTAACGTTACACGAGCTCAGGACAACACCTTGTTTCTACCCCTATTGCATTTGTATTGTTTGTTACTACAAGTTACACTGAAATTACTACAGTAGAGTCTCGAAAAGTATCATCAAGTTATTACTGATTGAACATTACTATTTAATTTAATTAAAATATTTCCAATGCTATACACATTTAAATTAACTGTCAAGACAGTCAAATTTGTCCGCAAGCTTTATCAGTTTTTGGACCAGTAACAATTACTGTTTCAACCGTTAGTTACGCTCGATACTCGGTGAAATCTAAGTCGTAGTACTAATGATCACCTCTGTGTTCTACCCGTGAATATGAACATACTTTAACTATGGGACCAACCTATGACGCAGCTAATTTTTTCGTGAGTTGGTTGGTTGGTTGGTGGAGTGAAAGTTGTTCATATTCGTGGGTAGAACACAGAGGTGATCATTTGTACTACGACAGATTTCACCCTGTAGTATGGAGCAAAGCAGTGAATGTTTGTTTTTTTGGTAAACTATACTGCCATTTTGTTCAGTGTAATAAAAGCTATCATAGAGTTAACTATACGATAACTATAGGGGTACAGACAATGTATAACAAGGGCACAGATGCAACTATACAAAATAGAGGGATGCCACACCACGAGCGTTGCCGGAGCGATGCGTCGTCACAACGACGTGACTTTAAGAGGGTTGTGAAGTTAAAAATGTCCATACAATACTTTAGAATATGTTGTAGATGGGTGAATCAACTTTTAAGGTACTCCCCATTTTTCGACATGTTTTACCAATGATATGTTTTTAGAAAAACTATATTTTTGTTAATGACGTGGCTTACACGCTTATTAAATCAGACAAATAGGCTCACATTTGAAGTTATTTGATTTAAAATAATACAGTTTTAAATAATAATATAGTTGGTAACGCAGGGGACAATGTTGTCCCTAGGTTTTGTATGGAAAATGTGCATTTTCCCCTGAGTTACCAGGTTTTTTCGCGTATTAAAAAATATTTGAGCTGTTTAACGTGTAAGGTCTGTAAATTTGGTGGTCTGATTTTAATATTCATAGATCATTATTAACCATAAGTCACCAGGTAAGTTTTAAAACCGCAAAAGAAAAGGAGTACCTTAAAAGTTGATTCACCCAGATATCATGAAAAACTATGTCTGTAGGTTTCCCTTTCCAACAAAAATATTTCTTAAAATTTAAAAAAAAGACAGGAAGGTGCAGACCTAGTTCTTTATCCTCGTAAGGCCCGTGCCATTTCAGTCACTTTCAGTTAATGAACATAGGAAAATAAACCTTATATTTATTGCAACAAAGTTCAAAGTAAATTGCCTTGATTATGTACATCCTATTGTACACTGGCCTTTACGAGGTTATAATAACTACAATATATTCAAAAATCGTGGAAATCGGACTTGATTTAGGGGGTTAGCAAGGTAAACGGCCGGAGCTAAGTTTGTATGGAATTATTTTGACAGCGACGCCATTTTAACGGCGCATCAAAATTCTCTTAACACTAATACTAATGAAAACAAAATAGGGGCCACGCTATGTTCTACATACAAAAGAACTGTTTTAGGAGAAGGATTATTATCAGGGGTCGGAATTTTCGTAGCACTTTTGAGCTGTCATAGGGACTTCTCGTTTATCGACTTCGGATATACATATTTTATCGATACATTATAGAACACAACATGTTAAAGAAGATTAAAAATATAGGTAAAGCACAGGCGGTATTACCGCTAAAGAGCAATTTCTTTCAAATAACTTTCGAGTAATTGAAAACGTGAAATAGAGATTTGCAATGAAAATAATGAAAAGCTAATAGTTAACATTTTAATCAATTCAGTTCAGTGTTTTATCATTTATGAATTTCATGTTCAGTCTGTTTTAGTGCAAACAAGACTAAGTGTTTCTTCATTCGTTTTTCTATAAAATAAATAGATTGTCATTATCTGAAAGAGATCGCTCTTTAGCGATAAGACCGCCTGTTGTTTATCTATACTTTTAATGTATCGATAAAATATGTATATCCGAAGTCGATAAACGAGAAGTCCCTATGACAGCTCAAAAGTGCTACGAAAATTCCGACCCCTGATTATTATAACAAATCTTAACCTGTAATTTTTGAATTTAGTTCCATTTGGAAGCTGCAATGTTCAACTTTTTTTTAACAAGCACATTTTTTATTTATTTTTGTCAATTGTTTTGTTTTTACGCGCGTGGTTTTAAAAAAAGTATAATTTTTACCTCTTTTCGTATAAAAATATCCAGAACATAGCGGGGCCCCTATTTTGTTTTGATTAGTTTATTTCAACGCATCGTGTGGCATGTCGTTCTAATTTATATCGCACTTTCAGAACGATAGTGAGTAGTGACCTAATTCAAAATTTCAGCTTTCAAACTCTAAGTCATAAATTGATTACGATAGAGCCCTAACTCGAAATTCAAAATTTCTGAATTATGTCACTATTCTTCTGAAGGTGCGATATGTAGAACGACACAGGGGCGATGACGCAACGCAGGCATCTCTCGTGTGGCAACCCTCTAAGGCTTGCCACACGAGCGTGCCACATCGCTTAGAGTTCAAGCGATCAAAATGTGTCAGTATAGGGTATTCGAACACTATAGTTAAGGTTATCGCACATGACAATCTGGCACCAGAACAGCACCGCCTCAGTTCAAAGATAAACATTGAAAAGTGAGATTTCATCTTAAACTTAATATGCAAATAATGATCTATTTTATATATTGCAAAGACCTCACTCGATCGTTATCTGATTATCGAGTAATCATGGTGAATTGGTAGTTTATTCCCACTAGTTCAATTGTCCAGTTCAGTCGACTGAACTAGTGGGATTTTTTTTCTCGTATGTTCAGGTGACTGAACCTGGCCAAAACGTGTATCCTTAATGAGAGGTCGGTTTAGGTTATGTTAGATGTTCAGCAGGCCCGAAGGGCCAAAACACCCCGAAATAGGGCTCCGCGACAGCGGAGCTCCGTCGACACTCTAAGCATATACCCCCTTCGTCCACGTTCGTAACTAAGATTTCACAACTGAACAAACGAGAAAAAGAATCTCACTAGTTCAGTCTACTGAACTGGACAACTGAACTAGTGGGAATAGAGGGAATTGGTTCGTTTGGTTTTGTTTACATCTTTTGTAAGTTCTATTGACGGCGACTTTAGTGCTAGTGATTTTCTTTAGAATCTTAATTTCTTAAAAGACATCGAGATGTTGAGCCTAATACTACAAAAAACATCTGTATTTACCTGATCAAAAACGTCGCTCTTGTGGTGTATATGCGGAACCTCCCCCTTGAAAGCGGCGTATACCCTTAGAAGGTAGGAGCGTAGCTTAGCCTCGGCTACGTCTCTGGTGGATCCGGTCGAAGAAAATGGGGCTATGCCTGAAGGAGGTAATAATAATGAAAATCACAGGACCATCATACTTAAATATACCAGAAATAATCCGCGTAAATATCTTTAAATAAGGAGCATAACAATGGACCCGATTCTACAGTGGCCTCTAAACTTCCTAATTTTATTTAGGTGTCGCTAAAACACTTTGCTATTCTACGAGCAGCTGTCATAATCAAATGACCCAGAATCTGACACTTCTTATTTTAGGCGGTCTTTGACATTGTCAGCTTGACATTCTGGAATAGCAATGATTAAATTTACCGTCTAGACTATGTCTTAAAATTAGACAATTTAGTTTTAGTTAGTTTTAGGCTATTTAAGCGACGTGCACGTAGAATCGGGTCCATTGGTGATACTGCTAACTATCCCGCGTAAGAAATTAAATTAGTTGCAACATGAGCCTTACTGACTTACTCGCTAAGGTGTATTTTGCAACTAATTTATTTTGTTAGTATCGCGTAATGTAATCGTTTTAGCAGTTCATGCTACGGATAAATTCCGAAAAAGTATGGTTCACATTTTCGAATAATAAAGGCAATTCGAAAACGCTAGAGCTACGGAATTTATAAAACCATCGCCGTCTCTGCCCTTCACGTGGATCAAACGTTATTTGTCATCTCCTGTCTCTCTACGTCTTGACAAATTGACCGATCCATTACCAAGCTACAATATTATTAATGCGAAAGTTTGTGTGTTTGTGAGTGTTAGTTTGTTACTCCTTCATGATGCAACGGCTGGACGTATTTGTATGATATTTGGACTAGAGTCGCGGGCAGAAGCTTTCGATTACGGTTATTCCATCGGGAACTTTAAAATTTTCCTGGATGAAAAGTAACCTAAGGTCTAATTCTATGGAACTTGCTAACTATGTAAACAAACCGCCATATTGAAATTGTCTCTGAATGATGAATTTACTAGTGATGGGCAATACTCCTTTACTTATGTCAAACCATATCGAATATTAAAATACCGAAAGTAAAAAAAAAACTAATTTGTTTAATCACGATCTGAAGAAAAATCGGTGCTTGAAGATGATAATTATATCACCAGTATTTATTACAAAAGGTGCCGTTATATCATCTGCGAGTGTGATCAGCGTGAGTTTGGAAATGTGTAGGGGGCCTTAATATATCGCCAACTTTAGCCACAACTACCCATCATAGACAATTGTAGATTTTAAAAGAAACAAAAACGTCATTCCATCAGGTCCTAATAACCTAACTTATGAAACCATTTAAACTTTTAATGAAATATCCAAGGTAGAGTTATATATTTGGTGATTTTGTATTTTAAAGTAACGACCGTTTCAATAGTTTATGGTTTCAATGGTGTTTGATGAGGTGGTGTGAAAATTCAAGGAGAAACAGTGACAAAACCAAGTTAAGTATTTTGTTTACATAGTGAGCAAGTTCCATAGAAATACACTATATGTGTTAATGCTGGACATAAAGCTATCTATTTCAAATTTCATTAAAATCCGTCCAGCCGCTACAGCGTGAAGGATTAATAAACTAACACACACACACAAACTTTCGCATTTATAATATTATACTTACATACATACATACATACCTTCACGCCCTCATTCCCAGAGTGGGGTAGGCAGAGCTATAGAATTACCAACAACTCCAAAATCTTGTTGATAACTCTGTAACCACAATTTGCACAATTAGGCTAAGATGTTTAACAGTGTATTACTGACAGGTAGCAAGCCCATCGCCTAACAGTACTAAAAGCCACTTAACTTACATACATACATACATTAAATGCACTTCTCTCCACTTGCTACGATCTAGACAAATTTCTTTCGCTTCTTCTACATTCATACATCGAGTCATGCACGCACGTCGGTTTCGGGTACTTAAGATTCGGCCCATTTCCAGTATTTCTTCAATTTGATTCGAAAAAGTACGCCTAGGGCGGCGCCTTCCGACCCTTCACTTTCGATCTGTATATCTCTTTCGTCAATCTTCTTTCATCCATTCTCTTTTATAATTATACACGGTGATTTTTTATCGGTGGTCAGGAGTTGAAAATTATTAATAAAATAAGCAACAAAAATGGAATTTAATGGTTGATGTCTGAAACAATTAACTCACTGTTTAATTTATTTAAGTTAATGATATTGTTAAAACCAATCACCACTGGATACATGGACATCCTACATTAATATTTAAAGTGAAATAGATACGTCAAGTACCATCGCTTTGGCGGGAAATTTGACAGATATTACTTCAGTAAACTTGTTATCTTATTTTACTCATACACAAAAAAATTAGTAAGGTGACAATTAATTTCAATTTCAATTTGGTTTTGTAATAAAAAAAATACATAAAAATGAACTATTTTTTCATGTAACTGCGCCTTATACGTGATCGCCATTTATAACTGAATTAGAAAAATTGATTCCTGATGTAGGGAGTGCAATCCGGATTCGTTTTGTATGGGGAAATCCGGATTAAATCCGGATTGCAATCCGGATTCGTTTTGTATGGGGAAATCCGGATTAAATCCGGATTGCAATCTGGATTCGTTTTGTATGGGGAAATCCGGATTAAATCCGGATTGCAATCCGGATTCGTTTTGTATGGGGAAATCCGGATTAAATCCGGATTTTCATACAAAATAAATCCGGATTTGCAATCCCTAGTATAGTGGGATGGGAAAATCAAAAGTCCAAACTAAAAGTTTTGTCAAAGAGCGATGGAGCGTAGCATTTTCGAGGTAAAAAGAACGGATCGAGTACGAAACACCACCCTGCGCTCCAAGACAGGCATAGCCGATGTTGGGAAAAAGACTGCCCAGCTAAAGTGGGCCTGGGCCGGGCATGTTTGTCGCATGCACCCACAAAGGTGGGCCAAAGCAGCAACTTGGTGGGTCCCCCTGGACGGCTACAGACGGCGAGGCAAACCCAAGCGGAGATGGCGGGATGACTTGGACGTTTTTCTGAAGGATTGGCCGAAGATTGCCACAGAGAGAGAGGTGTGGAAATCAAGGGAGGAGGCCTTTGCCCAGCAATGGGACACTATCTTGGCTAATTAATAATAATAATAATAGTGGGATGTAAATATTTACAATCCCGTCAGTACGTACCTAGCTCCTGTTGGAGCACGAGGTGCGGCGGCACGGCCGGGTCTACGAGGTCGGGCCGGTAGCGACTCAGTAGCGTTAGCAGCGCGTTTGCGCCGCACGCTGTACGCACGCCGCCCTCAGACACGTTCGCCCACGATAATAGGGCTTCGTCTGATACTTCCGCTTCTGGAATGTTATTTAGACAGAACTTGTAGTCGCACGGATAGAAAGGGTATAAATGATCAATCAACATTTTATTCTCTATTCTTTTTAAATATATTTTGTACACTGCCAATAAACTATTACAAAACAGTTCTAAATTTGAATCTGACGTTTGTCGCCCCATTTTACGTCGGACAATGGGTGCAAGTGTACAACCCCGTCCGACATACAAAGGGTTTAGTGACGTCGGTATATCATGCATGATATTCATGATTCATGGTCTTGAAAACAGTCCAGATATTTTTTTAAACGTCCTACTAGTAACGCCATTTTGCCGTGATATGAAGGTGGGGTTGCATAAGGATAAAATATTTTTTTCTATTCGCTTACTCTAAACCGCTAATATTGATATCGTTAACGGTATCAGAATTCAACCTATAGCGTATCTTAAGGGTGAAAACTATTATTATATAATGAGCGTTGCCATGGTAATAACAGTTCTTTAATAATGATTAAATAACAATAACACTAAACTATGACATGCATACACCTTCACGCCTTCTTTCCCAGAGTGGGGCAGGCAGAGCTACAGAATTACCAACAACTCTAAAAACTTGTTGATAACTCTGTAACCACAATTTGCACTATTAGGCTAAGATGTTTAACAGTGTATATTAGTGACAGGTAGCAAGCCCATCGCCTAACAGTACTGCAAGCCTTTATTCCCTTAGTCGCCTCTTACGACATCCACGGGAAGACATGGAGTGGCACTATTCTAACCCGACAACCACACGATGAAATGCCATAAATTCAAATCTTATAATAGGGTGTTCATGTGAACAAAATAGTTTCAAAAATAACATTTTTTTCTCAAAAATGACCGGAAATGTTGACATTATTAACTCCATACTGAGACGCGAAGTACATAGTTTACAGACAGTTCCCAAATTAAAAAAAAAATACATTTCGTGCTCGCTACACAAGCCCGCAATGTTGCATACAAATTTCATTGTTATCTAGTTTGTAACTTTTTAAAAAGTGAAAACGGCCATAATAAAATGAGGGCGCAAGTGTTATACATCCATATTTTATTCGAAACGTAACTTTTTTATCTGTGTCTGGAATAGCTTGAGTTTTTTTTTCTAAAAAAGCTTGCGTTTCTCCTTGTCATAAAAATAATGGCGGTAAAGAGTGAGGTTATTTCACGTGAAGTTTGTGTTTATATGCGATTTTTTTCTTGCGATTTTTTAGAAAAGCACTATATATGCCTCGGCAGGAATCGCAATTGCGGGCCTTTATTTTTAAACGGACTCGCAAGCTCGTCCGTTTTAACCAATTCTCGGCCCGCAATTGCCTGCTTCACTGCCTAGACAATAATGTACTATTAAGAGCACCCCGAATCAAGGTAAATATTGGCTTGCTGTACAGCTAAAGTGTATACATGAACATACCGCGGCGGCGCTTGCGCAGCGCCGTGCCCGCGTCCAGCGGTAGCGGCTCGTCCGAGTCGTAGAAGCCAGCGACGCGCGGGGGCGTCACGGCCGCGCGGTTCAGGTTGCGATACCTCGTGCCCGGGTCTAAGGTGTATGCGCCGAAATCGCGGTGGAGGTTCTCTGGAGTCGTTTGAGCTGCGAAGAAAATATATACATAGTGGACACAATCATGGGCCCTGTAGGGGAACTGCCTTAAACCCTTAAGTTATTATTATATATAACCTTTAAGAAAACATTATTTTATTTTTAAAGATACTTTAAACAAAACTGCATTCAAAGATTTTCTAAAAGTCACTTGTCTCACCAAGAATCGGACCAGTTAAGTTTTTCATACAAACGAGGCTATTTCGAAACTTTGGTTCTGGCCAGGGGTTGTTTTGAGTGAGGTTTAATGGTGGATACTCCGAGGTTCAATAGGGGAGGTCAAATGTTCTTAAGATACCTAACTTATCGCATAAACAGTTAACACCACAGCGAGAGAGTTTGGGTCAGCATTTGGATTTCCTTACATTTTATTGCCATTTTAGATGTTTTTCTGAACATGATCGATTCCGGCGTTAGCCGCAGATTCAATCAGTTGAGTATCCTAGGCACTCTGGAAGTCCTGTATCGATGCTAGGTGTATCCATCATCAGTTTTCACTAATAGCATCCCCTGGCGAGGAACCAAGGCTTCGAAATAGCCTCTTTAGTATGAACCATTTTGTTTTGTCCCTGAGTGTACTTAAACGAATCGCCAAATTAATAAACTCTGAAACTCACCAAGCAGCCGATAAACGCTTTCTCTCTCAGCCAGCACGACTAGTGGATGCGCCGCGGCGCTCCACGCCCTCACCGCCCACGCCGCGTCCAGCGCTGAGAGGAACCCGCGGGCGCACCCCGAGCCCGTCGGCCAGAAGGGCTCCAGCAGGCTGTCTCCGACCAGCTGGCAGAGGAGCCGGCGGCCGCGGCGTTCGTATACCTGCAGGAAAACAACTGATGGTAAGCCTGCCCGATTGATTCCTTTTTCGGCACATTCCTTTTTGGACATAATCCGTTTTCGGCACATTGTTTCGGCACATTTTAGTAAATAAATTATACTACGAAATACTTATGACTTTGCTTGCGTAATAAAATAAAATAATATTTATTAGTAAAATATTATATTTTAATCAATAAAAATAAAAGACAAAAATTAAACAGTACCTACACTGATTACTTAAAATTATATGGCAAATAATGATAACCAACTAGGTCTATAAAATTTATATGCTTATATTATATTTTATGTCTTGAAAATAAAAATAATTATAACTAGGATTCATTTCATTTGTTGTTATAATGTGCCGAAACAAGAATATGCCGAAAACGGAATATGTCCAAAAAGGAATGTGCCGAAAAAGGAATCAATCGCCTGCCCTGCTAAGACAAAGCAGTATCTCGGAATAAACTCCTGTAGCAAATACAACCTTGTTACTGTTAGCAGCTTGCTCGAGTTCGCGGCTTACTTTTGGGACCCACGCGAGAGCAAATATAGGTTCCGGTAACCTTCGGGGAGAATAGATGGCCGATTGAAAAATGACCGGCTTTTACTTTTGTTTTTTTTTAATGACGTAGGATGGCAATCGAGTACACAAGCCACCTGATGGTAAGTGGAAACTGTGACCCATAGACATTCGCATTCACAAGACTGCAAATTCACTGCCAACCCTGAAGACTAAGATGGAATGCCTCTATGCTGGTCATTTCAACGGCTGTCATCCCCAAACCGGAACACAACAATGAAAACACTGCTGCTTGGCGGTAGGTTAATGGATAAGATAATATGGTGGTACCAACCCGGACGGACCATGCACAAGGTCCTCCCACTAACTAAAATAATTACTAATTTTAATACTAGTTTTGATTTACTGTTCAATTTACTGGTTATACTCTCTCACTGACACTGGCGAAATCACTTGGTGGACCGCCATTAATATAAAGAGGAAGAAGATAGCAAATATACTCTAACGATCGAGCGTGTTCAACGGACGAAATTTGAATTCCCAAGAGTAGTACAATCCTTAGAGCTGAATTAATAATCTCTTGGTGAGATGCCAGTCATAAGGTCCGTCAAAGTAAACGTCAACCCATAGAAACCTGTAATTTTGACGCATCTTCTAAAGCCGATATCAGTTTATGAATTCGACCCTAAGGACCAAAAAATTTACTCTGGGTTAAGACGAGGGTTGCCAACCATACTTTATAATACTTATCCCAAGTTATTTTGCTTCAATACTTTAAACTTTTGAATTAAAAAAAAAAACGAAAATACTTTATTTCTGACTTATGCGTGGAATGGAATGAAATTGATGACCGGAACGCAGAATTAAGACTACTGCGAAATTTCTGAACGTGCGTGAAGTTTCATTACAGTTTCAAACAAACAAACAAATAAATAAATAAAGACGAATATTTTTTTTATTTGGAAATACTTGTATTTTATACTCGTCAAAGAGGTATATACGTTATATTCCTAAAAAAAAGTTGACAACCCTAGTTAAGACACTAACTCGAGTTAAAATGAAACGTATGAATCTGACGTTTACTAACTCAAGTGTCTTAAACCAGTGTAATTTTTTTGGTATAAGTGGCCCTGAGCCTCCAAATATGTAGCCAACCCTGAGGACTAAGATAGGATTATGTACTGCATAACTGTTTTCCATCGTATTTTCTCGGAAACGTTCGTATTTGTCATGCTACTTCAGTCAACCTCAGCACTTTTTGTACTGTGACCGACTGAAGCAAGACACGTTCGTACGTTCTGTAATTCCTGTCTGATTCCATTTTCGATATATTCCTAATTGACGATGACGATGACTAATGACCAGACCTAGAGATTTTCCTAGCACGATCGACGTGTTGTTAGTGCTTGACACAATAATAACATCGACAATCCTGTTATCGATAACCATCACTTCAACGACATAGAGGAAATAATTGTACATCATTTTATAGTTATTAAGAAAATATTCACAATGTCCCAAAACTCGTTGAGGTACCTATACTAAAAAACCTAATTAGATTCCAACATACGTCAAAAAAGTTTTGCCATTAAAATTACATATTAGGTGGATCGGTAAATTTTCACTTCTGTAAA
Organism: Acleris emargana; assembly: GCA_927399475.2. Lineage (NCBI taxonomy): Eukaryota > Metazoa > Arthropoda > Insecta > Lepidoptera > Tortricidae > Acleris > Acleris emargana. The sequence goes on along the minus strand of OV656835.1, from coordinate 6,619,134 downwards.
TGTTATAGGTAGCTGTTTATTTTATTTATAATATTAAAGGCAACATTTAATTATCATTCTTAAATAAAAAATACTCGTCGCAAAAAAAGATATTTAATTAAATTGTTTTATAGGAGAAAAGTTTAAATAACAATGGTAATAACTCAGGGTTTAATAACATTTGGTACCAATTATTATTCTCATTATGTGCGATTACATTTTTAGGAAAAAAAATCAATCGTATTTTTACGTACGTCTTCAAAACTTGACCGAAATCTTCAAAAACGCTTCATGTCTTCAAAAAATTATCAGTTGATCATGTGTGGTAACCTTTATGGTGGACATGGTGGTTCTGTGGCGGCCATAACATCTATTGTCACTTCATTCGACATCTGACGTTTGGATAGCTCGAATGTTTTCTGTACCTATTCGCCCCGTGGTGATTTCCATTGTTAAGTTTTTGTTTTCCGTTAAGTTTTTGTTGTTTCATTTCGTTATTATTTTGACCTTTATCATATTGTGGAAATAACTTATATTGTTTCATTTTAACATAATTATTGTACCAAAATGTTGGTTTTTCCTGAAACGTCACAATGATGATGACACGTGTAACTGTGACACTTCGCCATCTTTGGTAGTTTTTTTGACGTATATTGAAATCTAATTAGGTTTCCAAGTTTAATAGGGAAATAGCGAAATCATTTTATCAAGGAAAAAAAATATCATTTGATTCATAAAACAATGTTATGCGTTTTAAAACTTAAAACAAGGATAATAAATTAACAACAAAACTATGAATTTATTAATATTTTACATACTTCAGTGAAAATCTCTCTATGCCATTGAAGTGGTACTTATCGATAACAGGATTGTAGATGTTATTATTGTGTCAAGCACTAACAACACGTCGTTCGTGCTAGGAAAATATCTAGGAATACTAATGACAATGACGATATTCATGCATGATAATGGCTCGTGTTTTAACTTTAACAAGCACTCACCATACTAGCGTTCTCCGCGGCGTACATGGAGGTGAAGTCGAACAGCGCCACATCGGGCTCCCCGTAGTGGTTGAGCGCGAACTCTGGCAGCGGCAGCCGGCCCTCGGTCGAGAACCGCGCCGCCTCCTGTGCGTATCGCATCAGTGCTGCGCGGTCTACATTCTCCACGGAGAGGAGACGGGATACTTCGGCGTAATCCTGGAGACAGTGTCGTTGTTTAACACTAGTATTATAAAGAGAGAGCACGTTTTGTACGACGAGAAGCGAGTAGATCCAGCGAACAACTATTAATATACGCGTCGCTTTTGTTGACACGGGATTTATATTTTTTAATCGTTTCTTGAGCGAGAAAATAGTCGATAGCTAATCGCTTCCTCGCCGGCGGTGGGACAAGAGCCTGACAAACAGACAAAGTTGTTGCCCGCGACTCCATCTGCGCAGAAAAATTACACATAGCCTTTGTCATTCAGGGATAATGTAGCATTCTAATGGTGTAAAAAAAGTTGAAATCGATCCAGTAGTTTTGAGTTGATTAGTTACAAACATACGAAAATATGAATATTTCCCCTTTGAAATATTAGTATAAAAAAAATGAAAAAATAAATAAATATCAGGGACAATGTCACACCAATTGACCTAGTTTCAAACTGAGCCCTTGGCTTGTACTATGGGTACTAGACAACGATACAAATAGGTACTTATATAGAGAAATACATACTCAAATAAATAGAAAACATCCATGACTCAGAAACCAATGTTCGCGCTCATCACACAAATATATAGCTTTATGTATGTATAGATGCTACTCACATTCAAAAGCACCCCTTTGTCCAGCAAACTGTGCTTTTTGGCCGTCATCACGAAGTAATGCGTATCGTCCTTATAGTACACGATGTTCTCCAGATCTATCCCGGTCACCTCATACAGCTCCTTGAAGAACTTCTGGTTGAATATGAACGCGACGCCACTGATCTCTGGCACCTGTATAAAAAAGTAATATCTAGAGTATTCCAGAGCATAAAAGATAAAGGATTTAAAAAAATATATAAAAGATGTTTATTCAGTAAGTAGGCCGCACGGGCACTTTTACACGCCAAAAATCTACCAGCACTTCGCAAGAGACCACTGCTGAGAAGAAACGCCGCAAGAAACTCAACAGTCAGTCGTTTTTTTAATATTGCTTATGATATTATATTATACAATAACCAGAGGGCTACCACGGTAGCCGCTTTCTGAGCAAGTAAGATTTAGCCCGAGTTCTTGCCGACACGAAAGAAGAAGAAGATACAATAATAAACTTAACATAGGGTTCCCAAAGTAGACTAATCCTGGTGAGCACTAAAAATATTTCTTGGAAAAAATATGGGGTGCTGAAGCTATGCCGATTGGCACACAACTATTGGTTTTCCGAGTATCTTTGCTGCACTCATTATTATCTTTGTGGCATCATCTGCCACGACAATGCCAGCCCTCACACCGCTCGGAAAACAACTGAGTATCTGGACGGTGGAAAACTCGAACAACTGGACCATCCTCCATACAGAACCGAATTAAGCCCTAATGAGTTTTTCACTATACTAAAATTAAGTATGAGTGGACATCGGTTTCAGACGCCGGAAGCAGTGGAAGCGTTAAAAATCACCATTTTGTCCACGACTGGTTTGTATGCATGATAAAGTGCATATTTGAAGTATATAAACATGACCGTCCACTTCTGGACACAGCAAGCCACTGAGCACGATCCCAGCCACTTTTCGTATGTCATCACTCCACCTAGCTGGCTAGTTTGACCCTGGTAGTGACGAATACAGGTATTCAAGATAGAGAGATACAGCGCCGTGTCCACCTGGGCTGAGCTGCGTTTGGCAAACTGATTGATGTACTCAAGGGGAAGCACCGATGAACCTCAAACGCCGAAAACTCAAATAATGTGTTCTGCCTGTTGTGGTGTATGGGGCAGAGACAAGGCAGCACACGCGGCAGAACATAAACAAGCTGCAAGTAACACAGAGAGATATGATATGGATCGAATAAGAGTGGACTAGTGGACATCGCCTAGATAGCTTCAAGGAAGTGGACGTGGGCGGGTCACATATGACGTATACGGGATGGGAGATGGGCCTAAATCTGTGAATATGAGACCCCGGCCAACGAGATGGACGAACGCTCCCGTCAAAGTAGCCGGTAGAAACTGTAATGTTTATATTTTAGGTAGGTCCCTACCAAATAAAACACAAATTAAGTTCAGGCTGGTTTATTGGGCCCCGCCCTCAAATTAATATTATTGTAGGATTGGTACAAGTCGCTATCTGGCGTTTCTGCGTAGGTTGATCGATTAAACAATAATCGTTACAGGAAATAAGAAAAGTGATAGTTGGAGCGGACTCAGCTGGGAAAAGCAGTGCGGCTTCGCCTTTGTAGCTACTTACCTGCAAGCTTTCTACCCGGGGAAGCTTAGAATACGGCACGGCCTACAAAGACGAACCCGCAGTGCATAAGGAACACCCAAGAACGTGATTACTGAAGTGCAATGGAAAAGGCCTACTCAGTGTGGGTAGCAACAGGCTGAAGAAGAGGTGAGAGAGAAGTGACGAATCGTAGAGAAGAGTGCAATGGAAGAGGCCTACACAGCATTGGGTGGCAACAGGCTGAAGAAGAGAGAGAGAGACGAATACTCACCGACGCCTCCTGCTCCGAGTGCCGGTTGATGAAGTTCGCCGTGATGGCCATGGCCAGCTTCCCCCGGAACTCCTTCCGCTTGAACCCGTGCAGCGTGTTCCGCTTGCCGTCCGCGCCCAGGAGCACGTCGAACTCGTACTGGGAGACCGGGTGGTCGGTGGGCGTCACTCGGGCTCGCCAGCCGAGAGCTGGTGGAATTATATTATTATCAACATCCATATCACAAGTTCAATATTTTAGTACTATATAATACTTTATTGTAAAACGACATAAAATAATACAACCATAACTAAATAAGACTAAAATTAAATAAGACTAACTCTAAATATATAAATTAACTAAAACATTAAATCTAAGAATGGCCCCTGCGGCATTGTACCAAAGATGCTGGCAGCATTTCCTCGCTGGATGGTTAAACTTATACGTTGAGCGAGGAAACTGCCAGCTCTTCGGTCTCCCGTGACGTCAATGAGCCTCTTCGAAATTTCTTTGAAGAGGCTTCGAGCGCTAGGACCCCACGGACCAAGGGTCTCGACGCCGAATGGAATAAACATATATTCTGGGCCGAGACCATTATATTTTCCTACCTTCATGCTTTCGGCCGCTTCAGCTGCCGCACCAGCCCTATTAGAGGTCCGATGGAGATGTGATGGGGCTAGCGTGTCTACACAGGTTGCATCCCACACTAGCACCCGTCCCATATTCCACGGGACCAAGGTCATTCCGTCAGGTCTCTTGCCATCATTTCTAGAAATGCCGGTCGGCTCTAGAAGAGCCGTTACCTTTATTGAGGCAAGAGACCGACGAATGATGTCGTTTAGTGCGGCGTGTCTAGAAAAGCGGCCAGCACTTCTCTGGCAAGAAAGTCCGTGATGTCCTAGCCGATCTACGTCACTTCCGCAGGGGCACCGATGTGGAGCGCAGACCGGGACCCCAAGGCGAAGGCAAACTGAAAGTCGGAGTGTGTTAGGGTCAAGGAAAGTACCAGTGCTTGGCGAGGGATGAGCTTGAAGCCAGTATCCAGCCTCCTTTGTACCGACTGCTAAAATTCTAGCACGATCCGCTGCGCAGCACTGGCTAAGAAGGGAATCAACAGTCAATTTACATACTATGTCATCCCAACACCTCTGCGATTTTAGGTTAACAGGAAAATTTTGACCGGGGCAAGCAGTTAACCACCCATTCTTTGCGTCCTCCAAGCCTGAAGTCTCATAGTTTAAAGGGAATTCCCTAAGGATTTTTCCTATGAGGCTAGAAGAGCTATGGATCGACGAAAGAAAAGCTGGTAAAGCAATACTAGAAATTTTGCGGATCCCTATCCCACCGTACCGAATTGGGAGGGATCCTTGGGTCCAGGAATGCTCGCTTAGCTGAATATTAAGGATGGATTGCAGGTTACTTTTGATCAAAGTATCAATTTTCGACAAAAGATCTTGATGTTTCCAAAACGGACAGCAGCGAAGCACATAAGTAAATTTAGGGACAAAAAGACAGAATTTAATAACCAAAAGTGCAAAATGTGGACTAATGTCAAGAAGCCGATGGGAATGATTTTGAAATTTAGAAATAGAATTTAGAATATAATCTGAAAAACTTTCTTCAAAAATAGGTGATCCCAGGAGGCAAAGTGTTCTTTTATCTACTATTTTTATATTTGGGGCAAGTTCGTTGAATTTTTGTGTTATGTCATTGTCAGCGTTGGAAGGTTTTTGGATGAAGAGTTCACACTTATCAAAATTTAGCTCTAAACCAATGGATTTAAAGTTATTTTTTAAAGATGAAAGATCGGAAAGTACTGTATTTACATCACCTCCTAAGGTCCCATCATCTAGATACCAAATATTAAATTTTGAAGCTAAATTTTGAATTAAAGGATTAATAGCCAAACTGAAAATTGCTGGCCCCAGGGGATCCCCCTGCTGACAACCAACTTCAGATGACAACTCGTTTGATCGGTACATCAACTTCGTTGGATCTGAATAACAGTGAAGAAGATAGTTGTAAATTTCAGGAATGTTGGATTTTATTTCAGACAGCAGGGTATCCCTATTTACCGAATTAAAGGCGTTTTTAACATCAATTTTGAGTAACACTTCGCATTGGTCGTCGCTAAGGTAGGTGCGAAGAGCATGAACGGCAGCCTCGCAGCCTCCCTTAACGCCAAAGCCTAACTGAACGGGTTCGAAACAAGATTGTAATTTTGGTAAAATATGTCGAACTGCGATTTTAGATGCAAGACGGCGAAGTGTTGCTCCAACAGCAATAGGTCTCACCCCACCGTCTTTTTTACTGAGGGCAATGAGGTTCGCACCATACAAAGTCGGTACAATGTCCGGATGAATGTTGCCCGAGTACATCATGTTAATAAGGGTAGTAAGGCCACTGACAAGATGCTCACCAGCATCACCCACACACCGAGAAGTTAGATCTTTTAAATGTTGGGGTGAGAGTCCATCCAGGCCCGCAGCAGAACCGGGTTTAAGAAAAGTTCCGGGACTTAACTCCCGAAAAAAAAGGGTAGTCGGAAAGAAGTTCTACGTAGTTTAGGTAAATATTAATTTGATATTATATGAGTTAAAGATCCCTTTTATCACAAAATAACATAAAATATCGCGTACCGTGAATTTATTACGTATATTTAGCATTATGTTATGACTACTTATGACTAAAACCAGAAAATTACAGAAATTCCGGAAATTAATAAAAATAAATTAAATTATCATCCTATAACCTTTTGCAAAATTTAGGTAAATAAACTATACGTATTCCGATCACTGCATATTATACTCCAAGGTTAACTGAAAGATACTCCAACTTTGAGTGAGTTCTTCGATTGTAAGTGATAGATTAATTAAATATGTTATTTAGTTTAAGTACACATGTTATAATAAACTGCCATCAGTCATATGTATTCCTGTCTCACAGGGGGTCATCATCATCATGTCAGCCGAAAGGCAGTCCACTGCTGGACATAGGCCTCCCTCAAGTTGGGGGGGAAAATGCCGTAGTCGCCACGCTAGGTAGGCGGGTTGGCGACCGCAGTTATACCATGTAGTCCGCGGAGGACGCTGCTGCCCATCCTCCGCCTTCATCTTAGTCGCCTCTTACGAAACCCACGGGAAGAGCTGGGGTGGTGCTATTATCGGCCGGTACCAACACGGCAATCGGGTATCAAGTAATTTTTTTTCTGGTGTTTTAAAATGAGTATATTGAATGGCTCATGCGATACTTACTTTCAGAATTCTCTGTGACAGTGGGCTCCAGGAGACCTTCGAAACTGACTCCCTCATGGATCTCCACCCCCAGCAGTAGCGCTACCTGCAATATAATAATTAATAATTATAAATAACTAGCGGCCCGCCAGCGGCTTCGCCCCGCTGCAAATTCCTGACTTCCCCGGTGGAATTTACAATTATTTTCTGTCATACAAACCTGGTCCTGACTATGACGAACACAATAAAAAATAAATCAGCCAAATCGGTTCAGCCGTTCTTGAGTTTTGCGCTTAGCAACACATTTAGCGATTCATTTTTATTATATAGATGCCACAGACAGTACAGTAAGATCAGAGTATTATAGCCGAGGTGTTTTTAAAGGCCCAATTTGAGGAACACTTAAATATTCCACATTATCTTTAAGTCCGATATAAATATGTTGTAAAAATCTGAATATCTGCTTAAACAATCGCCAATCTTCATGTCTCCCTACATCGAGTTAACGATTTAGCATCAATTCTGCAGAAATTCGAAATCTCACCATACATTTTGCTTCATAACTTTCATAAGCTGGGATTGAGTCCCGTTAAGGTATCTAAAGATAGTATTTAACATGGCCTGAGAAAAGAGGTTTCCAAATATTAAAACACCAACTTTCTTTCTAAATAAAGGATTAACATTTAACCACTTTTCAAAGCTATAATTTGCAAAAAAAAACCCTCGGACGATGCCTGCCGTAAATTTAAAAAAATCGCATCCAATATTCCGGCAATTATTTAAAATGCATAATATTTCTTAGAAATGTATATAATAAGGCTATACTTAATTACAAAAAAGTATGCATAAGTTAGTTTTAATTGACTAAACCGTAATGACAGAACTCATCGGCACGAGAAGGCGGGTACCCTGGGCAACAGCATACATCATCATCATGTGAGCCGAAAGACGTCCACTGCTGGACATAGGCCTCCCCCAAGGCTCTCCACTCAGACCGGTCTTGTGCTTTTCACATCCACCGCGTTTCCGCGATCCTTACAAGGTCGTCACTCCATCTTGTTGGAGGCCTTCCTACCTTAAACCTCAACAGCATTCATCCTCCTTTTGTCCACTCTAACCTTAAGCATGATACACTGCAGCTGTCTGATGCTGATGTGGTCTATGGAGCCGGCGCAGAACTTGCCGAAGAACTTCTTCGCCGCCAGGGCTCTGAGGTCGTGGATAACGAAAGGCCATAAGTGCAGCACGTTGTTGCGGGACATGCGATCTCTTTTCTCTATGACAACCTGGAACAATGAATTATCAATTAAATTAACCAGCCTGTTCGAATCCAATATGGTCCATATTTGTGTGATGGGTGAGAGTATTGCTCCTATCTTTTTATTTATGCCATGATAGTAAGTGGGATCTGTGATCCATAGAAATTAGCACTCTCAAGACAATCTTAAGACCGTAAATGCGTTGCTAACCCAGAGGATTTAGATGGAACCCCTACATACATACATCGATATCGCGGGAGCAAAAACGATTTGACAGGAGTGAAAGATTATGACAAATAGGCAATTACAGAAGTGACACTCGTATCGAGAAACGTTTATACCTACGAATTCAAAATGTAGGTATACATTTTCTTTCAAATATCTCGCTGACGCTCGTTTGCCGCTCACTATACTTGCTGACGCTCGTTTCATAAAACTATCTCTCATTATGCATCAGTTGCATAAACTACAATATCTACATCCATATCATAACTTCCCTATAAGTTCAGAAACGATAAGCAAATGGCCTAACTTAAGAATCCTGTATCTGAGTTTATAGTTTCATGTTAACATTAAAGTATTGCATGACATTAAAGTATCGGTAATCGATGTGGTTGCATCTTAATGTTTACATTAAAGCATCGGATGATACTTTAATGTAAACATTATGATACAGGGCAACCACAGGTATAGTCTTTATTATTTCTACTGAGCCGATCTTCTACACAAAGGCCATTGTTTGTAAACAATACCATTGTCTTTCTTTGTGTCCGTAACCGCAAGCCGACTACATACAAAAAAGTTAGAACTACATTGAATGTACATTGAATTATCAACCCTACCCTCTTAGTCAGTAGGTTTAAAATGTAAAGTGTCAGGATACAGATATAAGTCTATTATTTGAACTGTGCTTATTCTCTACACAATACTATCATCTACACAAGACTTATATCTGTATCCTGACACTTTACATTTTAAACCTACTGACTAAGAGGGTAGGGTTGATAATTCAATGTACATTCAATGTAGTTCTAACTTTTTTGTATGTAATCGGCTTGCGGTTACGGACACAAAGAAAGACTATGGTATTGTTTACAAACAATGGCCTTTGTGTAGAAGATCGGCTCAGTTCAAATAGTAAAGACTATACAGGTTTCTCACATTGTAGAAAACACATTGTTGAATATGTATGTAGATAATAGTAGTTTATGAAATTGTTGCATAAAGAGGGGTATTAAAACACGAGTGTGTGTTTAAGAACCGAGCCGCTAGGCGAGGTTTTTAATAGGATCACACGAGTGTTTTAATACCTGGTTATGTGCAGTTTCATACACTACTTTATCTACTCTCATACATTGCGATTCAACCTACTAAATAAAAGATCAAAGTTAATAAAGTAACTACAGCAAAACGTATTCAATTAATGGCGCCAAAACCTAGCACATCACCGCGCATGCGTTAAAGCGGGCGCTGTCACAGACAAGTAAAAATTGGAATGAAAACTTTTTGTAGATAATTCTGTAAAAATGACGCGAACCGCATGTGCGTTCCATTATAAAAAAATAAAAAATATGGAACCTCGTTGGTGACATTAACTTTTTGGATTAACTCGTATCGTAATGGTAAAAAAATTACTTTATAACATTATTTTGTTAGAAAAATAATGTTATAAAGTGATTTTTTAATTTTTTTTCGGTATTGTGTTTATAAAGTATGCCAATATAAATTCGTTTTGAATTTTATAATTCGAACTTTACGATATGAGAGTAGATAAAGTTATGTATGCAACTGTACACATAATTAGGCATTATGCACCAGTCACATAAACTACTATTATTTGATTTGAACATACAGTCCATAGCACAGCTGTAGAAATTCTATTTTTTGAAAATAGCTCACAATGCCCTTAAGATTGCGCCGACCGTACACCGGATGTACGTACAGTGGCGCCCTCATTACTAATATTGAGTTTTCTAACAAACTAAAGTATTTTCTTGAAATCGGATGGTGTTTTTTTGTACTACAAATGAAGACACAACTTATAGGATAAATCACATAGTTTACTAACAATTGACCTTCGAGTTATCAACTTAACGGAAAAATGTGTCCACCTTTTCCCGTTCAGCTGACTACTCAAAGGGAAACTGTTATCAAAGTTTGTTACGTACCCCATAAATTGTGTTATTACTTGCGCTACAAAAAAGCATGGAAATTCTTTAGTTTATCAGAAAACACAATAATACTATTGAGGACGCCACTGGACGCTCGACGTTTGCTCGGTGCAGTGTTAATCTATCCACAGTTCCACAAAGCAAAAATGAAAACTTTTACCCCTTTACTTATAAACAGGGCCCGTAATTTTCATGCCGATGACATCAATTTGACGTCACGCTCCATATAGGGTGATCCCAAATAGTTTTATTGTAAATTATTAATCATTAGTCGTCAATCATTTTAATTATGTACAAATGACTTCAAAAGTATTATATTTACACGTTGAATAAATAATACTTACTTGATACGTGAAACGTAAATAAAACTATTTGATTTGTTGTTATACATACATTTTATTAAATGGTGCAAGTGCCACTGAGAAATAAAAATACTGATTTCCTAATTCTATAAGTTGTTAAAATCAGAAAAGATGTGTCCATCAATGATACATTTTCTTTTTATCAAAGAAGTTGGAATAATTAAACAAATGTGTGACAAAACAAACAAAAATACGATTACAAAACAAAAGGATTTTTATGAATATTGCATTACGTATGAACGCGAAGATGACTTAGATTTTCTTTGCATGGGAATTAATGCAAGAAGGATGGCGTGCTTTACGTTAGAGAGGAATTCTGTTTTCTACGTAATTATTGTAATGCGTTGTTAACAATACCACTTAATAAAATGTATGTATAAAAAAAAACGTTTAGTTTTATTTAAGTTTCACGTATCAAGTAGGTATTATTTATTCCACGTGTAAATAGAGTACTGTTGAAGTCATTTGTACATAATTAAAATGATTGACGACTAATGATTAATAATTTACAATAAAACTATTTGGGATCACCCTATATGGAGCGTGACGTCAAATTGATGTCATCGGCATGAAAATTACGGGCCCTGCTTATAAACATGGAATAAGCTTGGAATAGTTTATGCCATGCTTTGTCTTTATCTGCAATTGTGACATTTGCATCTGACAGAAAGTGACAAAGCATGTCATAAACTATTCCAAGCTTATTCCACGTTTATAAGTAAGGGGGTTAGTGTTCTCGTAGGTATTTTTTCGTCTGGCTACGCGACAACTTCGGGCACTATAACTCACCACTTTAGCCCCCAACAGCTGGCACTCGACGGCGGCCCGCAGCCCGCAAGGCCCCGCCCCTATGATCAGCACCTTGCTCTGCGCACACACACGCCCCTTGCCATACACCTTGTGGTTGGCGCGGGCGTCGAACTTCTTGAAAAGCGCCTGGGCTTTCCATGAGCTGCTTAGTTTCGCCTGGAAAAAGAAACAAACGATGTTAATTCTTTGTCACTTCAATCATCATCTAAGGGCCACTTGCACAGAAAATTTAACACTGGGTTAAGACACTAACTCGAGTTAGTCAACGTCAGATTCATACGAAAACTGTCATTTTAACTCGAGTTAGTGTCCTAACCCAGTGTTAAAATTTTGATGCAAGTGGCCCTAAGACAACATACCAAATAACTTTAAATAGAAAATTCGTTAGTAGTTAGATGCAGGACTAGACATGCAGGTTCTGTCAGGAAACAGAAGAGCCAGCAATGCACATCCTCTGTTCGTGCGGACCAGTAATGCGCAACAGAAGTATCCACCTAGGGCGACATATCATTGACCCACAAGAACAACTACTCACTGCCCAAAGCATCTGGAATTTCTTGGACGCAACGGGCCTTTGTAGTGAACTCTAAACAAAGGGCTGCCACAAAAGATCAGCAATGGTGTAAGTGGCTCACAAGGCCCATCTCAACCCCCCCAATAATAATAATAATAGTAGTTAGATAGTTTTATTACAGTGACGGCGTCAGAAACCTACACTGAGCAAGGTCCGACATGCTCTAGCCCAGATTTTTTTAAATGAAAACACGCTCGGTGAAAATTCGAGGTTACAGGAGGTTATAGTAAGAATTTTATAAAATGTGTAATATTGTTTCTATTGTAAACTCCAACCGCGAATTACCTGTGCAAAATTAAAGGAAGTACACTCGCGGTCAAATAATACGGGTCAGAATGCGTTTTTCATACTAAAGAGGCTATTTGGAAGCCTTGGTTCCTCGCCAGGAGATGCTTTTAGTGAAATCTGATGATGGACACCCCGAGCATCGATACAGGACTTCCAGATTGCCTAAGATACCCAACGGATTGAATCTGTGGTTAACGCCGGAATTGTGCATGTTCAGAAAAACATATAAAATGGCAATAAAATGTAAGGAAATCCAAATGCTGACCCATGCTCTCTCGCTCTGGTGTTAACTGATTGTGCGATCTGTTAGGTATCTTAAGCACTTTTGACCTCCACTGTTTAACCTCGGAGTATCCACCATTAAACCTTACTCAAAACATGCCTGTGTCCAGGAACCAAGGCTTCGAAATAGCCTCATTTGTATGAAAAACGCACTCTGACCCGTATTATTTGACCGAGAGTGTAGATTACAAAATAATCCATTTGAATATCGACTTTGCCACCTAAGCTAAAATATACCAATTGTAATGACGGAACAAGAACCTATACTGTATCTCACTGTTGCTAACACAACAGATTACCTGGGTACCGTACTCAATTTCAAAAAGTATTGTAGCGAATGTGCTTTCATTTCAATTTCTCCCTTCAAACTGAGGCAGCAAAGTCGCTATTCAAATTAATTATTTTGTTATTTATTTCGGACCATATTGCACTGATCATTTGCTGTTGGAGTTTACAATAGAATCAATACCATTTTTTGAAAGATTTACTCTCAAGTGGATTCCGATATTTTATAAAATCCCTACTACGAGTACACCTGTGTCATTAAATTCCTACTACACCTGTGTCATTGTCAAACAGTACAAATTTGTTTACATCTTTGGTGATTTCAACAGGAACCGACTATACCGTACATACTCGTAGTTAGTCGAGTTATTAAATATGTGTACAGTTTACTACCTTGTCACTATAATGGCTGTGACAATTCATATATGGCAGCTTTAACATAACAATAAATAGACAAGGTACAGTCGCGAACCGGGATTGTTGAGCCACTTACCCATGTTTCTAATGTGGCTACGTAATGCAAACCGAATAGCTGTCGTTGACATCGGTTATTGAATACACGGCTAAATTACGAACAATGTCAAGTGGCTCAACAGTCCCGGTTCGTGACTGTACTAAAGTGTACACATATTTATGAAGTAGACGTACCAACATTCAGCAATGGTTATTAGAAAAAACCCAGAGTACGTGATTATTGATTACAGATACTACCTATACAGTATAAAACGGAGTCGCTTGCCACCGTCTGTCCCTCTGTATGTACGCTTACATCTTTGAAACGACGACGCAACGGATTTCAATTAGGGAATGAAAATAACCGGTTATAACTGGTTTTAACCGGTTATTTTCATACGAACACTGTTAATAACCGGTTAAATTGCATTCCTCAATTTCAATACGGTTTTCATCAATAGATAGAGAAGAATCATCAGGGAAGTTTTCTATGTATAATTAAGTTGTCTGGTTTATGTATAAGTGTTACATAAAACTCACAAAGACAGAAGCGAAGCGAGTCGCTAGTAAAGTTATAAATCAAAATAAGATAGTAGTCCACTCGCATGATAGTAGTTTATGAAATTGTTGCATAATGAGGGGTATTAAAACACGAGTGTGTGTTTAAGACCCGAGCCCCTAGGCGAGGTTTTTAATAGTATCACACGAGTGTTTTAATACCTAGTTATGTGCAGTTTCATACACTACTTTATCTACTCTCATACATTGCGATTCAACCTACTAAATAAAAGATCAAAGTTAATAAAGTAACTACAGCAAAACGTATTCATTGAATGGCGCCAAAACCTAGCACATCACCGCGCATGCGTTAAAGCGGGCGCTGTCACAGACAAGTAAAAATTGGAATGAAAACTTTTTATAATGCTGTAAAAATGACGCGAACCGCATGTGCGTTCTATTATAAAAAAGTAATTGATATGGAACCTCGTAGGTGACATTAACTTTTTGGATTATCTTGTATCGTAATGGTAAAAAAAATACTTTATAACATTATTTTGTTAGTTTTTGTTGTGTTTTTTTTATTTTATATCGATATTGTGTTTATAAATTATGCCAATATAAATTCGTTTTGAAGTTTATAATTCGAACTTTACGATATGAGAGTAGATAAAATATTTTATTAAATAAGAATATATTTCGCAAGTCTATAAAGCCTATAAAGGAAGGGTTTCATTAACCCATTCATATTGGTATTATAAGACCCAAATATAAAGGTGTATATCGATATGAACTATCTCGGCACCACGCATCGATCGGTTTCGAGATATTTCAACATGAAGATAAGAAGAAGAAATAACCACTTTCGCAATTGTACGCTACGCATTAGCTTAGCTCTAGTTAAAACAAAATAAAATAAGTTTATTGGTATTCCTCGGAACTGTCAATTTTCCGAGATCGGTTTGTGAATTGTTACAAACAAATAATCAGGTTTACTTTCGCTTGTATATTGTTAGTATAGATGCCATAATAGATTACTTTTCTACATTCTAACACAAATATGCAAACGCAAAGCTGAAAGCGATTTGACCATACCAATAGCAATTAAGAAAAACGCACCAATAACAGACTAATTAAATTAAGCGACCTTATCGAAATCGAGTGAAGGTCTAATTTGCATTAGCTTTTAACATGTATATTATAAACACGCCTTTTATCAAGAAAACGAAACATTACACAATCGCAATGCAATATTAAATATATACAATTACGAAAGCAAAGCGAGTAACGCATAACATTACGTTATAAGTTTATAATTAAAAGAAAGTTGGTATATTTTATTATAATACATAAATTATGAGCATCGCTGTTACGAGTAGGTACATTACAGTCTTATGAATAAACATTTAACATCGTAATTTGTCGGATAAGTTCGTATTTATCTTGCTTTCTCTGTCAGCTTCAGTGCTTATCCACAAGTTATTTAAGACAGCTAAATAAATACGATTTTAGGGGTTAAATACAAAATGCTTAGCGCTAGTGTCCAACCGGACTTTCGGTTTCGGTCTAGTTTCGGCTAAAAAAAACGGGTATCGACTGCAATCCGGCCGAAACCAGAACAACAGATTTTTCACGGTTTTTGAAATAAGCAGTGTCAATAATAATTGGAGGTAGATAATTCTGTCATTGCGGACCGGGAGACGAGCTGTAGGTAGGCTCCAACAAGATGGAGTGACGACCTTGTAAGGATCGCGGGAATGCGGTAGATGCGAAAAGCACAAGTCCGGTCTGAGTGGAGAGCCTTCGGGGAGGCCTATGTCCAGCAGTGGACGTCTTTCGGCTGACATGATGATGATATATTATGTCATTTAAAATGTCAGAGAAACTGAGATGATTAAAATGTGGTTTAAAAATAGACTTTTTAAAATAATGTTGACCTTATATTTCCCGCGAAAACATGACCTTATACAAGTTACGGCCGAAACTGGAACCAAAGCCGAAATTCAATTTCGGCCGCAAAACTGGTTTCGGTTGGACAATACTTAGCACACGTAACCAAACCATTTCTGAACACTGTTAAAATCTATTAGATTGGCGAAAGCGCTCGACGTCTGACGGTTTACAAAAATCCTATATATTCTCAATAACGATATCGTTTCGCTTATGTCATGGTCATGTCGAATCAATTTTGACAGTTCTCGTTAAACGTTTATGTCAGCGTTATGCATCCATTTTTTTTTATTTTTTTTTATGGCATAGGAAGGCAATCGAGCACACAGGCCACCTGATGGTAAGTGGAAACTGTGACCCATAGACATTCGCATTCACAAGACTGCAAATGCACTGCCAACCATGAGGACTAAGATGGAATGCCTCTATGCTAGTCATTTCACCGGCTGTCTTACCCCCAAACCGGAACACAACAATGCGAACACTGCTGCTTGGCGGTAGGTTAATGGATAAGATGGTGGTACCAACCCGGACGGACCCTGCACAAGGTCCTCCCACAAGTAAAATCTATGCATCTATGGTTTTAACTATCCTTACCTATGAGTTACAAATACCGTAATCGCTAGAGAATCGAATGCTCTGTCCCTCTCACTCTATTAAAACTCTTAAGAGGATAGTGAAGCGCGGCTAAAATCGCGCAGCTGTCAGAAAATTCCATACAAATTTAGCTCCGGCCGTTAACGTTTCTCGCCCCCTAAATCAAGTCTGATTTCCACGATTTTTTAATATGTTGTAGTTATTATAAGGAGCTAGGTCTGTACGTATCTGTTTTTGTTATTTAAATTTGTTTCATTCTAAGAAGTATTTTCGTGGAAAGGAAAACGTACAGACATAATTTTTTATGATATCTAATACATATTCAAACATCGTAAAAATCGGACTACGTTTAAGTGAAGAGAAACGTTTCGCATTTTGCATGGAATTTTTTAGCTTCACAATTAGGGAATGCAATTTAACCGGTTATTAACCGTTTTTGTATGAAAATAACCGGTTAAAACCGGTTAAAACCGGTTAGAACCGGTAATAACCGGTTATTTGCATTCCCTATTCACAATCCTCTTAAAGGGACAGAGCAATACTCATGGTAAGGGTTGTGGGCTCATAAAATTTCTATGTAATTAAAACTGCGTACAGAAAAAAAAACTTTTACTAATTAAAAACAGTTACATGCCGTACAGTACATACATGAACAAATAACCGTAAAGCATATACAGCATACATAAAACAGACGCACATATTGATGGGTTAGCGTGTTACTAATCTAATATCGTAAAGTTAGAAATTCGTTTTCGCTCGCTTGACATCATTGATTGTGACTAATTTATAGTATTGTAAAATAGTCTGCGATTAGTCAGATAGGTAGATATTTTCACTTTGCGTTTTTTTTTATACGAGGCCATATAATTACAACCCTATTGTGTAGGGCCAGGTTTATTCCATTATTATTGCTTCAGTAACATTTTAATTTCTACAAATTACAGATTAAAGCTAATTAAACTAAGATGAGAAATTAAACTAAGCTACTCAAATATTAATGATGTAAATAAAAATCACCACTCTAAAAAGAACACCTCCTCTACCAGGGCCGCTCGCGGCATGATCCCTATGACACTGGCTGCATTACCTCTCTGGATAGCTAGCCCAATCCTTTGGGAGAGGTAAGCACCAGCTCTAGGATTTCCGGAGGTAGTATTTGTACTTTGCATTGTTACCACTCATTAACATAACAGCAAGAGCAGGCACAACGTTCACAATATGCTTACGATTTTAAAGCAAGATGGGTTAATACAACGTAAAACAGCCATTTGTAACAAATCGAAACGAGAAATAGTTATGAGCGGATATTGATTGGAATTCAATCCACGGCCTTGCTATAGTGGTCCGCCCACACTGAGTTTACTGATTTGTTTAGTATATCGATGATGCATTAAGCTTTGCCATGAAAACGATATAAATAGATAAATTAATGAGTTCAGTACGTTTAGACCGCTCATCATGTCAGCCGAAAGACGTCCATTGCTGGACATAGGCCTCCCCCAAGGCTCTCCACTCAGACCGGTCTTGTGCTTTTCGCATCCACCGCGTTCCCGCGATCCTTACAAGGTCGTCACTCCATCTTGTTGGTGGCCTACCTACAGCTCGTCTCCCGGTCCACGGACGCCACTCAAGAGCCTCCTGCCCCATCGGCCATCAGTCCTGCGAGCGATGTGCCCCGCCCACTGCCACTTCAGTTTAGCTATTCTTCGGGCTATGTCGGTAACCTTAGTTCTACTGCGGATATCATAATTTCTGATTCTATCACGCAGAGAAACCCCGAGCACAGCCCAACCAATTGGTTGGTTGGTGGTGGTTGAGTGACTTTGAGCTTCCTTATGAGGCCCATGGTTAGCGACTACGTCTCAGATCCGTAGGTCATCACTGGCAACACACACTGGTCAAAGACTTTTTAGACCGCACGCACAGTTAAATTACAAAGCAAGGGTCAAGTTAATTGCATCTTAAATGTCTTGTATGTTTCTCGCTTGTCGTTCAGTCGTTACTGACTAGATAGAAAGGGAGATCCGAGCGACAACTTGTGCTAGCCGCACTGAGTACGGCGGTAAGTTTTCTATATTCGAGTCAGAAGTAATATGGTTTTACCGAGTAGATAAAGCCCCTGTATTTAAGAAACTTCGGTTGTATTAAGATGAATTTACTGTCTGATAAATAAATACATGTATTCAGTTATGCATCCAAATACTCGTTGAATGACCGGAGCTTTTCCACTTGCAAGGCGATTGGACTCTATTGTAACATTTAAATTCTCTTCTAGCGTATCGTGGAAATGGTCTGTATTGTCGAGACGAAAATTTCAATGTTTCGACAACGCAGCCTATTTGATAATGAACTTGTCCACGAAGCCAGCGGTCCCAGCGGGTCCCGATCAGAGAAAGTATTTATGTGATAAGTACGAGTATATAGACAACGATAAACATACTTATATAGAAAAATAAATAGTTATGCGAAAGTGCCGCAAAAGAGAATTAGGTAACCTTTTATAATTAAACATGTTTTTATTAATACTCGCATAATTTACTTTTCAAATCGCTATTTTGGCACTAACTACACCTCGTTTGTTAAAAATGGGGCCGCTTTGGGAAACACATTTACTTTTTCCCAATTAATTAATTTGCCCAGTTAAAAGATAGGTAGACATGTATCTACCAGCGTCATGCATGATGTACCGTCACCGTAGTAACTAGTAACACACTTTAGTACAGTCGTCATCAAATATATCGGAATATGCGGCCGCATGTAACAGGTCGGCCATATAAACTCCATGTTAAATTCTGTTATGCTAGAAAGAGATAGGAAAAAATCTTTGTTGGTTTATATCTTGGGTATTTTTATGGCTTATCAAAAAAAATACTACTGTTTGTTGCAAGAATCCCCTATTGTGTCCTGCAGCAATATATATTTTTTCATTTCACAGATGCCCCCGGTCAGCCCATGCACACGGTTCTATAGTCACCAGATCTGGCCCGGTATTCTAGGCGGTAAAAACGATATCGTAGTTGACCTGTTGTGGTATGGTTATGACGTCAGCTGCCATTACTGTCAAGTAAATTAGAGCTATCAAAACGATATGGTTTTTAGTAAAAACTTTTTACCGTAGCCCTGGAGCTCTTTTTTAATCGATAAAGCCATATTGCTATAAACAAGGTATCGTATGCTAATCTTTACGATAGCTTTGCTTGATAGTAATGGCGGGCCCCTGTATACACCGTGTTTTTATTGATTTACGATAACTTCGGCATATTACTAGGTACATCCATAGAAACTAAGTGGTAGATTCTTTTTATTTATATTGCAAAAAAAAAAAAATTTTTTCTATGGAGCTAAGTTCATTTAGTTACTTTGCTCCATAGAGATTTTTTTTTTTTTTTTGCAATATAAAAAAAAAGAATTTACCACTTAGTTTCTATGGATGTACCTAGTAATATGCCGAAGTTATCGTAAATCAATAAAAACACGGTGTATAGGAGACTTCGGTTGTATAAGATGAATTTACTGTCTGATAAATAAATACATTTATTCATCTAGATATTCGTTGAATGATAGTGCTTTCCCAAATGCAAGGCGATTGAATTTGAATTTGATTATTGTTACATTTAAATTCCCTTCTAGCGCATCTGTGGAAATGGTCTGTATTGTCGAGGGATTCGCGAGACGAAAATTTAAATGTGTTTTGTTGAAATACACTCTATGTATCAGTGAATACATAATGTATCAGCAGACATATAGTGTTTATTAACACAATTTTCGCTATGGCGCTAGCTAGCTTGTATGTATAACTATTTGTAGGAACTTTATCGTATAAACAGGAAAATAACAAAGAAAATACACAATAGGTTTGTCATTTCTATATATATCAATCTGTTCTGTGTATGCTCGCAAGGGTTCGTCGTCGTCGACCCAAAAATCTATGGTTTTTTTTTCACCTGGCATTGCAACGCATGCCGGATGTAGCTAGTGTATAATAAATTCTGCTTTATCTACTGGTAATACGGAAAACTTCCATAAACCCCAGCGAAGCGAGGGCGGTCGTTAATAATAACAATGTGTCTTTGAAATTCGGTAAACGATTTTAAAGGTTTTTTTTTTTTTATATATCATAGGAAGGCAATCGAGCACACAGGCCACCTGATGGTAAGTGGAAACTGTGACCCATAGACATTCGCATTCACAAGACCGCAATCCTAAGACTGCAAATGCGTTGCCAACCCTGAGGACTAAGATGGAATGCCTCTATGCTAGTCATTTCACCGGCTGTCTTATCCCCTAACCGGAACACAACAATGCGAACACTGCTGCTTGGCGGTAGGTTAATGGATAAGATGGTGGTACCAACCCGGACGGACCCTTCACAAGGTCCTCCCACAAGTAAAAATCATTCATTCGAATCGAATTCGGTCATATGTTCGAATTGTCTTAAATTCGTATACCTTTCAAGAACATATCGCACTGCTAGATCAAAAGAGTAGTAACTCAAAATACAACTGTATTTTAAAATCAACTTTAATACAACGTCTATGAGCTTGAAACAAAACTAACAAGGATTTTCAGTTGATACTGTTTTGATCTAGCAGTGCGATATTGGAGTTTGATATTTATCAACACAATTTGACCTATTATGGTATTGTATCTAACTCGGCCGCCTTTACTGTCATGTAAATAAGAGCTATCAAAACGTTAACCATACGATAACAGCTCAAAAATGATATGGTTTTTACCGTCTTGAATAGAGGCCCTGTTTGTTTGTAAAGCTTTCACAGTGAAACCACTGAACCGATTTTAATGCAAGTTAGTATGAAGATAGCTCCCCGAAGAATTGACAACATTTAAAAAAAAAAAAGCATTATTGTTTTTTCGCGTTTATAATAGCTGGTTAAAAATTAGACTACCCGTATTTCTTGGTTTTTCTTTATTTAACTTAAATTCGTAGTTAATAATTTATTAAAGTAATAGTCATTAAAAAGACGGTATATACAAAGTTAGGAATACTGATGTCGTGATCTTAGCCTGATATAAAATAAAAATAAAGTAACTTTAAACAGAAACAGAACTGACTGACTGTCATGTCATGTCACTCACTTGTCAATCATTCGCTGCCGTTCGTTCACAATTTTTTTATTTTGCGTAATTTAATTAATTACGTAATTTGTAGACGCCATAAAAATAAATAAACTATTTTGCGTAGAATCGAAAGCGTGTCGTTAGAATCAAGTAATCCGTCAGACAGATAAAAAATTAACATGACAGTTGTATATTTTTTTGAATTCCTTTGGTAATAAACGGACTAAGGGCACTATAAGTGTATTCCTAACATTCACAATCCAACTTTTTTTACTGTTTTTCCTAAATATAAAAAAACTACTGCATAAAAAAATCCAAAGATATTTTTACCGTAATCAGCAGCGTAAAATCTAGAAACGGTATTTTATTTTACTACCTTAGCACAAAATGAATTGTTGTCAATTACATTAGGCGCTTTTTCTTGTCAAGATAAACGATAAACGGCTTTTTCTCAAAAATTACCGGAAAAGTTGACATTACTAACTCCATACTGAGACGCGAAGTACATAGTTTACAGACAGTTCCCAAATTTAAAAAAAATTACATTGCGTGCTCGCTACACAAGCCCGCAATGTTGCATACAAATTTCATTGTTATCTAGTTTGTAACTTTTTAAAAAGTGAAAACGGCCATAATAAAATGAGGGCACAAGTCTTATACATCCATATTTTATTCGAAACGTAACTTTTGTATCTGTGTCTGGAATAGCTTGAGTTTTTTTTCCAAAAAAGCTTGCGTTTCTCCTTGTCATAAACATAAAGGCGGCAAAGAGTGATGTTATTTCACGTGAAATTTCTGTTTATATGCGATTTGTATCATGCGATTTTTGAGAAAAGCACTACATATGCCTCGGCAGGAACGGCAATTGCCTGCTTCACTGCCTTGGTAATAATGTACTATTACAAGGACGGAGTCGCGATTAACCCCTACTATAATATTTGCAACGTTAAAATGACGATATAAAAATAGCGTTACGGTAAAATAGGACTATTTAAAGATATTTATACAATATGAAGGGTCCACGGAAAGAACATGTCTAGTCACTTCTTTTTGAAAATGAGTTTTGTGTCTCAAAATGTATAGGACGAAATGAACTATTACCTACACTCAGACTCAGATATAAATCTTCATAATATAACTTGTATCTTTTCACTCTTAAAAAAACACTCGAAAATTACGTACGTACAAAAAGACATGGTTCCTAACTTTAAAATAGCGATATCTCAAAAAGTTACTAATGTGACTACGTGACTAGACATATTCTTTCCGTGGACCCTTCATATCTAAAGCAGGTTCTATTATCCCCCGTTATCTACGGTATTACAAGCTGTCAAAACGTGACAACTCCCATGCAGTGAGAGGGACAGATATATATGACGCCCATAGCTCTATCCTTCCTACTGAATTGAACTTGGCAGGGCAGCTACAGCTATTATCGCCTTAAAGGAAACTTGTATAGTTATTAGCATTCAAATATGCACGTTGAAATGGTTAATGCATTCCATATGCATGCGTAGGTTACCTTAATGCAACCGTTTAAAGGCTATATTGCGGTGGCAAGTTTACTACCACTGGAGCGTGGCATGCTATTCACTTTAAGACGTTTAAAGCCGATGAGTTAACATGGAGTCCATTTTATATGCAAATTTAAGAGTCGGGCACTGGAATAAGGTTAAATGTTTGAGTTATAGAAATCTATGTTAATTTTATAGGTAAATTACTGGACGGAACCAGATGTAGTGAATAATCGTATAGCATTTTGTCGGATAAGTTAGTATTTATCTTCCTTTCTCAATTAACTTAAAGCAAGGTAATAGGGTACAAACTTGATCGACAAATTACATCGTATAATTATCATACCGCCGCACTCAGTCAGTTAATGTAACTTGTATTAAAAGCGGAAATCTCTCTTCAACAATATGCATTGAAAAGAGACTTCCACTTAAATTACGAGTTACAAGCTTTTGATATACAGGCTCCAAGTCGTTCCTGCAAGTTTGAAAAAGGAACAATTTATTTTTCTCTTAAGAGGCCATATATGTGGCCATGGCAACACAAGAATGAAAAGGGATGGCTTTATGTGCTTCCGCGCGAAGAACCTGAGATGGAGATAGTTTGCGCGCGCCAATGGAACACAACAATGCGAACACTGCTGTTTGGCGGTAGGTTAAATGGCAGCTACATATTCAAATGACAGTAGTTAAGGTGGAGTATTGTAATTGCAACTATCTGGTTATTGCAACTTGACTTAATTAAATACCTTTATGATTAGCTTTTTGAAAAAGACGTGATATTGTTCGTCTATAAGTACTAAGAAACATAAAACAGTGATCCATGAGGGAGTTATTTATGTCAGTTGCACGGAAAAAACGAACGGACGTGTGTGCTAGGGTCATAGATTTTGTATGGATTAGCTGCCTTCGGAATTCCGAAACGGAATTGGGATTGAACATATACAGGGTGTCCCGTAAGTACCACGTCAAACTTAAGGGGGAGGTAGGTGAGCAAGCCACCTACCTAACATGGAAAAATCGCCTTAGTAAAAGTCGCACCGTTTTCGAGATATTTGAATTTTTCTGATTTTTAGAAAAATGTACACCCGCACTGAGTTTTTGATCTGTGGTATTCGGAATTTATTATTTTTTAATTTTTATTTTATTGAAAAACAATCTTGAATCGTTGTGTTATCAAATGGTAAAAACCATTGAAAAGTAACTATTGTAGTTTATTTTTATTTTTTTATTAAATTTAAAATTAGCCTCTTCCGTTTTATTTTGGTAAAACTTTAGCCCCTCCTGGTGAAAAAAAAATACATGACCACTGGTTAGCCAATTAGATTAAAAACATGCTCGTTTAATGGGCATTTAAAAATGATAAATACTTTATCATCAAAACACTAATAAATTTTTTTTTTAAAGAAAAGCGTAAAATACACCGCAATTCACGTTAAGCCAGTACTGCCACCCAAGCGTACTTGCGACGCGAGCTGTATCAGAATTCCATTCTAGTTTAATTCAGCAGCAATGCAAAACTAATCGCTCAAATTAAAATCTTTAAATTTCGGTAACTTCGTTCGAAATTTAAAAATATTTTTTTGAACCCAATCTTACTGTTTATTTGGTGTGTGGTTAAATTTAATTACTTACTTTTGTGATTTAATCCACAGTCACAATTGTCACAAAGGCCAAATCGTTAAGCAAATCAGAGTCCGAAATACAAGCAAAAACAGTTAGTCCGAAAAACATCAAACATTATAAACGACAAATCACAAAAGTAAGTAATTAGATTTAACCACACACCGAATAAACAGTAAGTTTGGGTTCAAATGTGACAATAAACAAATAAATGAGGAATAAAATTACTTTTAAATTTCGAACGAAGTTCGAAGAGTTTTAGGACAGATTTTTTTTAAATAAAGAGTTAAGCCCAAATCGAATTACCTACTTTATTACCTACTTTATTTTTTTATTATCTACTTGGAATATCGCATATTAAAAGTTTTATAACTTTTTTTTTATAAATTAAGCGAAATTTAAAGATTTTAATTTGTTCGATTAGTTTTGCATTGCTGCTGAATGAAACTGGAAACTAAAGTGATTGCAACTTTAAGGCCTAGAAGGGTCGTAAAATTATCTCTTTAGCCACTATTGGTGATATACTACTCTATTATACTAGTCATTTGGAATTAAAAGTTCCAAATAAGGGTATGTTGCCACTTATATATAAAAGTGGCTTATAAGTTACTTTAGGGCCTTATATATCACTATTGCTTCTTATTCAGTGACAATTACAACCTGCATGCAACTTTAAGTAGCAAAATCGACTTTACCCAACTATAAGTAATAAAGTAGAAACAAAAAACGTTCCTAAGCAACTATAAGTGACAGGATGAACTCGTATACAAGTTTGAGTTGTGTTTAAAGCTATAAGTGTTGTCAAACAATGTTAACACGTTCACGGACAGTACGTCGAGAGACGTAAACTAAGACCCTCGTGATATGGCATTACGGCTGTGGCCGGTGTTTTTAATTACACCAAAAACGGAACTCCGTCCACGGCCGGCTGTTTCCCATAGCATTTATAGGAAGCACGAACTCTGTGCCGTTTTAGGCTTTAACGCAAGCCGCTAGTGTTACAGCACAAAAGCTCTAGGGCATAGCATTCACTGCTGTGCCACTCGCAAGATACAAATAAGTGATTTTCAGACCTGATAGTTCCAAATAGAAAACAAATAAGTGAAAATAAACACTGTAAGATCTTTTTTGTTTCGCCATGTTTACAAATTGGAGTCCTTGAAAATTATTTATTTTAAACAGAATTTTATCACACTGACGCATAATCATAGACTTTTGATAGTTGTGACGATGTTACTTTAACATTGTACGTAACTACGTAACCTACAATCATTAGGTCAGGTTTTTACAGTTTTAGTTCTTATCAGTATCAATTCCTTATATGATTTAACACTCTCTTTTTAAATATTCCTGATCTAATCAAAGGCGCATCGAAATTTACAAAGAAACCATACTATAGTTTCACGGTAAAAAAGCATTCGCAAGAATTTCGTGCTTATTTCAATGCCTGAACGTGAATTTTAATCAATTACGAAACAGATGTATAAATCCAAAATTAAAATGGCAGATCACATTCACTTTAAAAAACTTACCGACTTAATTGTTGTCACTCAAAGGAACTTTGGCGTCCCATTTATCACTCATTGACCGAACTGAAATATTATTATTCATTCGTTCAATAATCGTCGTTCACTGCGCATAACTTTCACCCATAGTTCTAATTGCCACTTAAGGTAATCGTGAGATCTCTTATGGATTCAATATAGAACCAAAAATAAGCTGCAATTTTTCTCCCCGTGGTTCTATATTGGTTGCCTAAGGGTTCTTTCCACCTATATAGAACTTAGTCATGGCTATATATTTCACTTAAGTATCTAAATAGATATGATATACGAGCTATTTCCCACCCAGTGTGCTACTTGGGTATGCTGTGTGGTCGCCGGCCGCCTAGAATAGTGCCACTCCATGTCCTCCCGTGGATGTCGTAAGAGGCGACTAAGGGAATATAGGCTTGTAGTACTGTTAGGCGATGGGCTTGCAACCTGTCACTAATATACACATCGTAGACATCTTAGCCTGTTTTTGCGGGATGTGGTTATAGAATTGACAACATTTTTTTACAGTTGTTGGTAATTCTGTAGCTCTGCCTATCCCACTCTGGGATGAAGGCGTGATGGTATGTATGTATTTTAAGTAATTTATTAGAAATTGCCACCCAAAATTTAAAATAAACATGTCATTCAAATATCTGCTAAATAAGTCAATATATAAAAACAAAACTATTGGGTCCAACACAAATTAATGAAATCGGTCTGTTAAAATTACCTTTACTTTCGAATTAGAGTGTAAAAACCGTGAGTAATTTTTTTTTGGTCTATCCTAATTCCCAACCGATTTTCACGGGTTCCTATTCTGCCGTCCTACCAAAGGTAGCTAACTGTAACCACATTACATTTAAAATTGTTATACTATTACTTTGCAGTTAGCCGCCTTCTTTGGTATGGCGGCAGTATTATTTTATAGAAACTCCTTCCAACCAACGTATTACTACGCATAATTTTCATTACATTAAAAGGCAGTTCTCGCATGAGTTAATTATATTGAATAGGTCACAATTCTAACCTAACCTAACCTAATATTTAAAAAATCCTGAAAACCTCTTGGTTGCAGCAGAAAATAGTGAACGATGAAATAATGACGGGTTACCATTTTCATTAATGTCAAAAGCCATATGGTTTTGCAGGGTAGAATAGAGCCCTTAAACAATACGATTGCAATAGGAGTAATGTATACTCCACGGGTCAACCAGTGTAGTCGTCGGCGACCTTGCCAGAGAGCTTTTAAAAGAACGCTGTCGTTTTTAAATACACTCGTGGACAAATTAAGAGGAAGGAAATAAAGATGACTATGTAGGTGTAAATCAGATGTTATAAGCTGGTAGCATTAAACAAAAGGGTTTTATATTATTTGATTTTAATTACATACATACATACCATCACGCCTTCATCCCAGAGTGGGGTAGGCAGAGCTACAGAATTACCTACAACTCTAACAATTTGTTGTTTATTCTATAACCACATTTTGCACAAATGATTTTAATTGTTGTTTGATAATTATTTTCCTATGGTTAAATTACATACGATTTTTTGGTACATTTGAGTTTGTTTGGCAAACTGTTATTTTTTTTTAATTCTATGTATCGTCTTGTCACAAATAATAATTGAATGTTGTTGAAAATACCAATAAAAACACAGAAAAACACTTAAAATGTCTGAAAAAGGGCACGTTTGACATTTCTTTTTAAATGTAATTGGCGAAAGTTGTATGTTTAGATCGGTGCACCTGGCGTTCCATAGTCTCTGCCTACCCCATTGGGAGACAGGCGTGAAGTTATGTATGTATGTATGTATGTAAGTGGCAGAACCACCTGCGTAAGTACATCGGCAACAGGTTAGCGGGATTGTCATTAAGTTCAATACTTTTTTTGTTTTTGTTAAAAAAAAATGTCTTGTTTTTAACAAGATGTTTTCCATCAAATCGTCACTTCTTTGCGTTCCTCTAAATTTATCCCTAAGTGTTCCACCCACCTCCCGACTCCCCAGTCTTGACGTCAATGACTCGCTGCAGAGAAAATACCTCTCTCCGCGTCAGCAACAAGGCCGTTATTCAATTGAGAAAAATCACGTGCCAAATGGGTAAAATAATTGCACAGATCTAGCCGTTGCTTCAACGCAAAAGCAAACTTATTTCTGGAGAATAGAGATCAGATTCCACGCAAACTTTGTATCTGCTGATTCTAATTTTGAACATCAATTGATCAAGCATAACGTTTAATTTAGGTATTAAATTTAAACGTTTTCAAATGTTTTGTCGGAAGACTTTAATACGATGCTGGTAAGAAGAAGATTGCTTTGCTCCTCATTTGCTGTTCTTTTTCAACTTGGAATCTTCTGACTTTTCTTTTAATATTTACTCCATCTTCTACTGTGTCCGTTTTACAATAGGACTCTGTACCGTACTGTCTGTCCTACCAACATTTGAACAGTAAAAAGATATAATACAACGTAACAAAAGAATATCAATAAGAAAATGATGTTTTAGTTTTTTAGTAAGGTTTACTGGATTTATATCGGAAACACAACCAACCACTTATCGGTGTCATGTGTAGATTTAGAAATGGCCGCTGGTGAGTATAGCATTGTGGCTTACTATGTTGACGACAACACAATGGGCTAACATGAGCTCAGCTGTAGATAAGTGGCTTTACACAAGTTCGTCGGAGAAATGTCGCCGTTCCATCCCTTATTCCGGAGCGCGTATTATTACAACGTGGATAAGTTTAAGAGGATTGTAAACCGACGCGTAAATCACGCAGCTGTCAATTTTTTTCCAAAATAAAGACTTGTAGTACTGTTAGGCGATGGGCTTGCTACCTGTCACTTATATACACACTGTTAAACATCTTAGCCTAATTGTGCAAATTGTGGTTACAGAGTTATCAACAAGTTTTTAGAGTTGTTGGTAATTCTGTAGCTCTGCCTACCCCACTCTGGGAATGAAGGCGTGCGTGAAGGTATGTATGTATGTATAAATTCAGCTCCGAGCCGAGCGATAACGTTTCTTACCCCCTAAATCATTTCCACGATTTTCGAATACGTTATAGTTGTTATAAAAAACGTTTAATGATAAATTTTGAATTGAGCACATTCGCAAGAACGCTTAATCCTTTCATAGTACCAGTAGAGTAAAACAAAGTCGTTTCCCGCCGTCCGTCCCTCTGTATGTTCACTAGGGAATCCAATTTAACCGGTTATTTTATTAACCGTGTTTGTATGAAAATAACCGGTTAAAACCAGTTTTAACCGGTTATTTTCATTCCCTAATGTTCACTATGCTGTTTTCACCAATCGATTATGTACGGGTCTTACAGAAACCTCCGAAGCGAAGTGAGCACGGGTCGCTAGTTATGTAGGTATCTGTCTAACCCCGCTGGGAGACTGAGCGTCGCGGGATGAATACGTGACCGATCGATTTCTTGACCTTTAAAGCCCCTATTTTTAACAAGTTAGAGGTGATTTTGAATAACTAACACATATACACCGTGTTTTTTTTTATTTACGATAACTTCGGCATATTACTAGGTACATCCATAGAAACTAAGTGGTAGATTAGATTTTTAAATATGACAAAAAAAAACTGTTTATAACAAAATAATTAAATGTTGTATCTTTTGTCATTCTGTTAACTCATAGTCTGTGTCAAATACGTCAATGTTGGCGTGACATACACAGACAGTTAAGAGCCTTTTAGACCAGTTCAACGTGATTAACTGATTAAATTTAATAATTCAATATCTTTAAAACCGTTACAGTTATCATTTGTTTGTCTTCAGGAAATTAACTTTAGTTGACCTAAAGAACGTTCCCTTAAAGTTATCTTAAATCATAAAAAAAAACGGTGTATATTGCATGTGTGCGTAGATTTTTTGACATTACGTGACTTATTCATTTGACATAAAGTTTAATTTAGATTTACAACAACTTTGACATATCGCGCGACGGGTTAATAGTGGATAAGGAAATTCAGAAACTATTTCGTTTCCTCGACAACTTTTGTTTTGTTTTTTGTAGATACGCTAATATAAATTATAAAAAAGTGCCCCTTAAAAAACGCAAAAAAATAAGGAACTTCTTTTAAAATGTTTTTGGTTAAAAATATCGTGTGACTGCCGACTTCAGTTGGGCTGACCTATTTATTGCCTACCATTTTATAATTTATTTTTAACGTTTTATAAGGCGGGTTTTTAGTTTTTTAAACTTTTGTTTTAGTGATCCTATCAAACAGACAACGCCCAAACGATTTTCATCAGACTGGCTAAGAACCACCCAGTTTTTTTTTTAAATTACCGCATCCGAATCGACCCGTCCTTTTGGGCGCGACGATGCCATACGATAGACAGACACACAGATACATAGGTTTAACTTATAGCTTTTTTGCCGCGGATTAAAAACGAAAATGGCCGATCACTATTAAGAAACTAGTATTACTGTACTTACATACAAGTAAACAATGGAAAAATGCTACTGTATTTCAAGCAGCGGGTTAAAAATCATAATCTGTAAGTGTAAGTATACGCTGTTTCCATTCGACCAACAAATTTTATCTTTTTGTAACATCTAGAGCAGAAATTATCAGAAGTAACGTAAAAATAGAAAGTACGCTGTAAACAAGTGAAGAGTGTGAATATATTTTTTAAACACAGTAAGTTTCAGTTATGTATGTAATAATACATTATTGCCTAGGCAATGAAGCAGGCAATTGCGGGCCGATAATTGGTTTAAAAATACGAGGCCCGCAATTGGCCGTTCCTGCCGAGGCATATATAGTGCTTTTCTCAAAAATCAAAAGATACAAATCGCATATAAACAGAAACTTCACGTGAAATAACATCACTCTTTACCGCCTTTATTTTTATGACAAGGAGAAACTCAAGCTTTTTGTAGAAAAAAAAACTCAATCTATTCCAGACACAGATAAAAAAGTTGCGTTTCGAATAAAATATGGATGTATAAGACTTGTGCCCTCATTTCACTATGGCCGTTTTTACTTCAAAAAAAGTTACAAACTAGATAACAATGAAATTTGTATGCAACATTGCGGGCTTGTGAAGCGAGCACGCAATGTTTTTTTTTATAATTTGGGTACTGTCTGTAAACTATGTACTACGCGTCTCAGTATGCAGTTAGTAATGTCAACATTTCCGGTCATTTTTGAGAAAAATATGTTTATCATTAACGCTGACTTGTACTGTTCTACCCGATAAAACCATATTGATTGTGATAATTATTATGTTATCGCATTCTCAACATTACTAATGATCTTATTTACTTCACAGTATTTTAGTAATGGTAGTTTATGCAACTGATGCATAATGAGATACCTTAAAATACGAGTGTGGTTTTACGAAACGAGCGAAAGCGAGTTTCATTAAAGTATCGCACGAGTGTCTTAGGGCCTAATTATGTACAGTTGCATACATTAACTACTTTATCTAAACGCATATCTTAAAGGTGGTGGTGGCCATGATTATGATGATGATGATGATGATGATGATTATTATGATGATGATGATGATGATGTGTTTCGGTGTCATGTTGTATTTACCCGACCGTCCAAGGGAATAATGTTTTTGTCATGTTTTCACAACTGACAGTACATTTTGTTACTAGTTTCTTTTGTTTAATTTAAGTTAGACCATTCACACACTCGTTTATAATATCAAATATGCCCAAGGCAGAAAGTTTAGAAACGCCAGTAACCTTTACAAAATGTCCGCTATTTTCGCTACCCAGTGCAATTCTACTGGAAATATACACTCAAAGAAACAAGAAGCTAAAAGCCTGCCACGGAGCAAATGGAAACTGCATTGAGCACTGACCCGATTCGATGCACGAGTCGGACTTAAGCGACGTGGAAAACTAACGTGACATTGTATAGACAGCAGCAGAAATAGATGGAAAGTCGAAGTAGAATGTAAATAGTCGACCTAAAAATTTACAACACGAACTATTTAAAAGGTCTTCTGAAAAAAAACATGGGTATCATACAGGTTTGTCCCAAACGCATAGGTATTTTTTTTAATGGCATATTAAGGCAAACGAACACACAGGCCACCTGTTGGTAAGTGGAAACTGTGACCCATAGACATTGGCATTCACAAGACCGCAATCCTAAGACTGCAAATGCGTTGCCAACCCTGAGGACTAAGATGGAATGCCTTTATGCTAGTCATTTCACCGGCTGTCTTATCCCCGAACCGGAACACAACAATGCAAACACTGCTGGTTGGCGGTAGGTTAATGGATAAGATGGTGGTTCCAACCCGGACGGACCCTGCACAAGGTCCTCCCACATGGACTTCTTTTTTGATGT
The DNA here is from genome assembly GCA_927399475.2 of Acleris emargana. Taxonomy (NCBI): domain Eukaryota; kingdom Metazoa; phylum Arthropoda; class Insecta; order Lepidoptera; family Tortricidae; genus Acleris; species Acleris emargana. Next base: position 6,586,649 of record OV656835.1, on the reverse strand, counting down.
AATTTTGATAATATGTCGTTGTTTTTTTTAATTTACAGTGCTTTACGGGACCATCGATGAACGAGTCCGACTCGCACTTGACTGGTTTATTAACTCTCGAAACTTATTCGTAGACAGTATTAGAAAATCGAATCGCAAGCGTGCACATCTCAGTCAAAATGCA